>OY039079.1:23732403-25210403 GCA_955850985.1 Elophila nymphaeata | reverse complement strand
TGTCTTCTAGCCGTGTATACACAGGGTTCACATAGAGGACTTTAGCCAACTTAAACAATTACGCAGTTGCCACAGCTTTGGGTACGCTGCAAAACACTGCCAAGCAGAAAGCTATGCGGCCATTGCAAAAAAAAAAAAAAAATACGCACTGCAACATCAAGGTATCAGGTATCATACCAAGAGGAGCACACAAATGCACTTCGTTTAAGTTCTGGCTCTCACTTTTGACGTGTTGCATTGTATGAATTGCGTTCCGAGTTCCAAGTAATCTGCATGATTGTGATGATTTCCCTCTGGGCTATTTTTTATTATTGAGATGTTATTATTGAGAAATGAGGAAACAAATAATTACAACAGAATAAATAACAGTAATTTTTAATATTCGTTTATAAAATTACAAAAAAAAATAAAAAATAAAAATATATTCTTAAAAAAATATATATTATTAAACAGATATTAAATAGACAATATTGCTGCAAGTATATAAAGATAAACAGCCACATCATGTGTCGTGGCGGCGCAGGAACGTGCTGAGAGCGAACGAGGCGGTGGCTCCACGTCGCCGGCCGCGCGCCGCTCCGCCTGCGGCTGGGCGGGCGGCGGAGCGGGCAGCGGGGCGGGGGCGGGCGCCGGGGCGGGGGCGGGGGCGGGCGCGGCGCTGGGCGTGCGCGTGGGCGCGGGCGGGGTCTCGTCGCCGCCGTAGTCGGCCGCGTTGTCTCCGTACTCGCCCGCCTTCAAGTAGACGCGGCCTACAGCGACCCGCCACTGCTCGCTCGTACCGGCCGGCAGGTATGTTCCCGGCGAGTATGAGCGAGACACGTGACACAGTTACATTATAACAACGCTACTGCACTGCTTTTTGTATAGTGGGATTTTGTGTCAGTAACAATGACAGGGAAAGATCTATTGCAGTTTACTAAGCCCTGTTATTTTTCTGCAAACAAATGGCCTTATTGACAATATTTATTGGTATTAATCTTTCTTAACCAATATAGGATACCCTACCATCATTCAAATCCTATATTGGTACTTCCCACCGCTGGGTATTCGAGAGCGATCAACACACTACACCACCGAGACGTTGAAATACAGCTATTATTTGTGGACTACCGTGACACAAAATAAAGAGAATCAAGTATTAATATGAGAAAGACATCAAAATAATACCTTAAAATCAGCTCTATTGGGTTCAAACTCAAACGTTGGTCTTGCTGCATCCCGGCCAGTCTCGGAAGGAGCAGGTCTCGGAGCGGGAGCGGGAGCGACAACTGGAGCGGAGGCGAAGACTATGCTTTTGGCTGAGACAATGGCTATCCGAGAACTTGTGCGTGTCAGCACTGGAGGTGGAGAGCATTAGCGTTACAAATATATACCGGGGGGAAATGGCATGAACAGTCAAACGAGAACTGTATTATATACATCAAAATAAGAAGCATTTCCAAAAATAATTTCTGGGAAATGATTTTTATTTTGCAAGTTGCGAAGTGAGTTGTGCGCTTTACATTGCGCGGTCAATTTGCAATTTTTTTTAACACTAAAAATAAAAATCATTTCCCATAACCGCGATAATTTTGCCAGATGGTTTCTTTTTGAGTCGTTTCCGGTATACGAAAAAGTCAAGGGTAGACAAATCCCGATTTTTGTTACGAAATACTAAAAAATTAAGAAATATTGTTTAGAGTATGATTTCATAAATTTTTTAAAAAATAATGACTTTGACCTTCAGTAAAATCGTAACTATTCTTAGAATAAATCAATTTTGCTTTAATCTAAGTAACTATCAATTTCCCAGGTATAGTCTAAAGAACAAAAAAATGTTATGATGGTGAACAGAATACATGGTTCTCGTTTGACTGTTCATGTCTTTTACACCCTGTATACCTTTTGGAAATTGAAAGGAAATAGGTACTCGGGAAAAAAACAACAATGAATAAGTTAAACTTGTGGAGAAAAAGATGTTAAGCAAGACATAGGTAGTACGGAAAGACAGTGCAGAAAGAGGAGGACGGCCGCACAACTCCGGAGACACGGCACAAAATGGTGGCAGTACGTTGTTCTGTATTCTGAGGCAGTACGATACTCCACCACCATAGGGGCGGCGGCGGGAGACTATTAATATACTTCAGACCTATGGAATTGGATCGGATAGGTTTAGATTGTTTCAAATAACATTACTTTATTATAAAGGTAGGTAACTCAAAATAATACTCTTAGTTTTGTGTTGACGAAATGTAGTAGTTCTCGGGACAGGTTCTGTGGGGGTGAAGAGTTCAGGTTCAGGCTCCAACTCAGAGTCTAGGCCGGATCCAAGGCCAGCCTCAGGGTCAGACTTTCGATCTGACAAAGAGCTAGCCTCTGTGCTCGAGCTACGCTCAGGATCACGCCCAGGCTGACGACTGGAGCTGAATAGAGCGTCAGGATCAGAGTCGGCTACGGGCAGCCCGTTGTCCAGGAGCTGCCGCTCAATGCATAGATCCGCACAGTCACCGTTACTACAAATCACGTAAATAGGTCATTATTAGATTCCAGATTTAGTAAACGTATTGAAAACGGTATTAGTCTAAGATCCGAACCTAAATCGACCTTCACCGAGCTGATAATAGAATGAAACATATTTTATTATTAATTTAGTATATTAGAAAATATATTAAAAATGGGTTGTCTAAAAAAATCCTGGACAGACTATTTTTAATTATTTTTTGAAAAATTATTTTTAATAAAATATTGCAACATCAAGATAATAAGAAAATTTTGTCGCGCGCTTATGATGATATGAAATTTTTTCTATTATCCAATCGAGTGAAAGTAACTGATATCGACATAGGTACCTGTTCATACCTGACAACCCAGTAGTTCGCGCAGGTAAATAATAGACAACCCAATGGCTGCACATTCTATACGGTTTCTACTATCAGTCAGGACAAAATTTTCTTATTATCTTGATGTTGCAATATTTTATTCATTTTTTTTAAAAATCATTTTTCAAAAAATAATTAAAAATAGTCTGTCCAGGATTTTTTTAGACAACCCATTTTTAATATATTTTCTAATATACTAAATTAATAATAAAATATGTTTCATTCTATTATCAGCTCGGTGAAGGTCGATATAGGTTCGGATCTTCTACTATATACAGAGCTGTACACAAGTGCAGCGTACCTGCCGCAGGCACGCAGAGTGTGCGCGCAGCGCAGGAAGTGGCGCCAGTGAGGCACGGCCAGCGCCGCCAGCGCGTCGCCGCCCGCCCTGCCGCCCGCCCCGCCGCCCGCCCCGCCGCCCGCCCCGCCGCCCGCCCCGCGCGACGCGACACCGCACAGCTTGCCGCCACACACCACGCCCGCGCCGCTCCATTGCTGCACCACCACGTTAGTAAGGGTCGTACTTCGCTAAACGTGCCGTGAGTTAAGAAAGTTCGGAGGGGAAAGAGTTAACGTTATAACGAAGCACTCTCCCGCAATTTCGGTCTGTGCATTGTCAGGCAGAAAGGACCATGGGTCGATGGTGGGTTTGGCCCAATGATGCATAATATGGCAAATGCATATGGGAGTCGGTACCAACCAAGATGAGATAACAGGCAGCTCTAATCAAATGTGTTCATTTCACTTCTAATTTGCTACCGCTGATCTCCACTGGCATAAGTATGTTCGCTTTTCGCCGCCGTTGTGAAATACATGCAGGGTTTCCACTGAAGCGAGAGTGAAATTTAACCAAGTTCAGTTCTGCCACTGGGGACTTTTAACTAGCGTCAGCTCCTATTTAGTCAATAATCTGTTAAGTCTTCCTGATAGAGCGAAGCCAAAGCCAAAAATTGAAGGTTGTAAATGGAGGCAAAGAGGTCTGACCGTGTCGAGGTGCGGGGCGGCCAGGCACAGCGCGCGCTCGCTGAGCTCGCGCCAGTGTCGGGCGGCGGCGGCGCAGTGGGCGGCGGCGCTGAGGCGGGCGGGCAGCACGGCGGGGGCGGGGCGGGCGGGGCGGGCGGGGCGGGCGGGCGGCGGGCGCACGAGGTGGCAGCGCTGCGGCGGCGCGCAGTGGGCGGCGGCGGTGGCCAGCAGGATGGGCCGCACGCGCGCCGCCGCGCCGAAGGGCCGCTCCAGCTCCAGCACGGCCGGCAGCGGCGCCGCGCCGCGCCACGACCCTGGCGTCTCCTCCGCCTCCGCCTCCTGACACACACACAAATATTACGACGCCCTGGACCTCAATGCAGGCCTAAGTGCCTATATTTTAACAAACCTTTCCCCTATGAAGATATGTTATACCTATGACCAGAGAATGCAGCCCTCGTAAATAGAAAATGTAATAGGTAGGTAAATAGAAAAAGTTCTGGCAATTCAACGTTGTCTTTCTTTGTCATTTCATTGTCAACTGAAATGGTACCGCTGAATTACCAGAACTTTCTACATAACCTATGTAGAAAATTCTGGTGAAGGTCGCGGGAGAGTGAAAATCCTTATCATCAAGATCCAGCGTCCAGCGGCTTCCATTACCAGATCGTTGGTCGCCTACCAACGCTACGTCTCCCGGTATCGCGGCTGCTACTAGACGAACTTTTCGAAATTCTTTAAGTTATATCGGGGACCTTAGTTCGCCTGTGATTCTCATCGTTTCTGATATGGGTACGAAATGATGAAAATCACCGGTGAATGACGATCACACAGAGGAACTCCCAGCATAGCCCTCTCCCTTATCCTTTGAATGAGCTTGAACCTTCTTAAATATGACACCCATTTTAAGTGACCAAGTTTCAATTCAGTGGTCATCACTGGCATAACACACGCTTGTGTCATGACGTGAAAGACGTCTTGAGACATGCTCAGGTACGCTCCAGTGAGGGGTAGGAGAGACACTCTTGTAACCAATCCCTATCGATTCTATTTTGATGTCATACATGCATGTTTAATTTGGTTGCAATAAGTTAAAACATGCTCGGGTTATCGTGCTAACGCACAGACACACACATAGACATACTTAAGTAATTCCAAAAAAAAAATTTTTGGACTCAGGGAGGTCCAAAACGTGTAAATCCGTCAAAATCTCTAGGTCAGATTTTTTGACAATTACAAGACTTCCTCTATACTACGTACGAGAAAGTAAAAATACCTCGTGAGCGCCTCTGGCGACGGCGACGCGTGCGATGCGGCGCGCGTAGTCGCGTGCGGGGCGTGCGGCGCGTGCGGCGAGGGGGCAGCCCGCGCCGGCCCGCGCCCACAGCGGGGCCGCGCCGCGCACGCAGCGCGCCGTCGTCAGCGCCGTCCGCAGCGACACCAGCGACGCGCCGCAGCGCCGCCCGTCCGCGCGCTCCACCACCACCTGACACACGACCGTCACCCTCGCCTCAACCCGCCGCAACCCGCCGCAACTCGACGCTCGCCGCGATCGCAACCAGATAGAGCAACCGAGCCACGATCCAATAATATTCCAAATTCGTGTTCAACAGCCTCTGTGCTAGTCAAACACTCCGGTGGGATTAGGTGTCAAAAATAATAAGCAGCTTTGGAAGCTATTTACCGATCGAAAAAACACAACGCTATATAATATTGAACAAGACTATTTAACAGCTATAATTATGAAACAGACTACAATCCTTCATAGTTTATTTATTTATTATGGTCTGTCAACATTGTTACATAACATCATGTGCACTTAAAAATAAAGTATAGCTATAGGGTTACAATGCAACAACAATTATAGGCAAACACAACGTGCCCATATGAATAAAAACAATTGATTCCGAACAGTTCATCGGTACTTACTTATAGTTGGTAGGTAATTAACAAGGGTCTCACCATGAAGGGCGCGGAGTCTATCTCCCCTTCCACGTCGTCATCGAGCTCCTCGTCGCCAGAGCCAGAAACCTCAGGCGCCTCGCTCGCGCCTAGCATGACCACAGGAAAACTTTCATCAAAAGTTCCTCCATTGAAGAATATTAGGATTGCTGGGTGATCAAGTAACGACGATGTTTCCGCTATATTACGAAACTCCTTATTAGTTACACCCGGACTACTGCTTTAGAGTGGAATATCTATCCTGGTTGTTGTAGGTATTTGTTGGATTACTGAAGGATTTCTCCTTTTTTGGGTAACGTGTTCCAGTTGTGCAGGCGACAAGCAGCAACCTGTCAATATTATTGGAGGCACTGCATGACTCAAAAGTGCGGTTCTTAGCACTACCAACGCCCCGAGCAAGATTTCTACGGCGGTTTTACGTAGCTAGGTATCGTTTTAAGAGCGTGGGTGGGTGGGTGAGTAGGTATTGTGAGCAGTAGGGTGGTACCTGCGGCGAGCGCGCCGAACAGCAGCAGCGCGGCGGCGGCCAGCGGGGCGCGCCTCATGTCGCTCGCACTCGCACCACACAACTACACTACAGATATTTGCATCTACAAAGTCGCTATTCACCTTCTCACCTACGACACATTACGCTGTCAACATGCTGTCAACTTGGAATTATATGTATCAAAGATATGTATAGACCAGAATCCACGTACTTCTACCATAGATTTATAATAACTGACGTTTACCCAACGAATTAGGAATGATATAGAAGCATAACTCCCAAACGAAGCTCGCTAAAACATGGTCCCAAACTCATACAATTAAACTGATAATACTAACGCGATACGCACACTGACAAAACAAAATACCTTGCTAAATTTATTTTCTACTCATGAATTCGTCAATCCGTTCATTTCGTGCGCAACTTTACTTAGTAGGATAATATTAAGAGTGAAACGGAAATATCAAACATCTTAGACAAGTATATAATCTAAGATCAAACATAATCATTGGTCTGAGTCAAGGAGCTTATATTTTACCCTGAGTCAAGGAGCTTATATTACCTATAGAATGGAGTCATTAGTCTTGTTTCTATGTAGTCGTGTTTAGAAAGAGATGACGACAATTTCTAGAAAGAGAAATGTGAAATTTGAAATGTCAAGTATTGTCAAAATTTTTGCCCTCACTTTGTTAATTTGACTAATGACTCCATTCTTAGTATAAGCTCCTTGCCCTGAGTGGTCGCGGCCAAGGAGCTTAGTCGCGGCAGACTGATCGGAGGATCGACGCATTGATTGTACTTTTTCGACCCCGCCCACTTGGTGGTAGTTGCGTGGAACCATTTTTTTACGGAATTCGTGTTCTATATCATTCCTAATTTGTTGCGTTTTCCTATAGATTTGCAACTTAGATCTAATATAAGATTTGCAATGAATCGACAAAGGGCTAGACCACAAAAATGCACCAATGTGTGCGTAATGCGCACAGTATGTGTGAAAAATAGTACTGCAGTCTGACAGTTGCTGTCTTTTCTACGTGACTGATAGGCCTCCTTAGGCCCTCTTCGTGTGCGTGAAATGGTCTCGTCTATCTATTTCGCTCTAATATACGCGTTAGTTTGCTCTTTCTCTTTTACATTGCCGATCTATCGTTTCCTATATCTATGGTGGGTTCCATTATTTTGGCAGTGGTCTTACAACTGAGAAACAATAGGTACCTATGCATGCCTCGTACTTTAAAGGTCTAATCTTGGAGTAATTAATTATCGTAGGGATAAATAAAACCGTACAGACCACTAACAAATGTCATCTGTACATACTTTCCTTAAGAAGAAGAACACTTTCTATCTTACTAAGTCAAGGTTGTTGCATCGTGTAGGCGCGATGGAAGGGACTAAAAGCTACTAAAAGATACATCGTCATTCTTTCGCGCTTTATAATAATAATAATAATAATAATAATAAATTTATTTCAGGCAAAGCCCATATAGTGTTAGTAACAATTTTATACTTAATTCTAGTGTTAGTATACAAATACATTACATCTTACATTACATCTACAATTACTTAATAACGTGGAGTTGTATCCATCTCTGCAAAAGCGGAGAGTCCCACCGATCCACGAACACCTTCAGAATGCTGCTGGTGCAGTTACGTAGGCGAGTAAGCATGGAGGCGCACCTTTTCCTAATGATTGCAGCAAAGCCGTCAATGTGTGCGTCTACAAACATACCGGATGCGCTACATCGCCTTGGCAGCCCCAACAACATCCTATAGGCATTGTTATATTGGACCCGCAGGTCACTATAGGTCCGCTGCGTAAAACTGACCCACAAACTGCACGTGTAAAGAGATTGGCAATATGCTTTAAACAGCGTGTTTTTAACTTTTTTAGAACATCGTGCGAATCTGCGAGCCAGCATACTACATCGGACCACCAGCGACCTGCGCTCCCTCTCAATGTCTAAATTATCATTTAAGTTTTCTGTAACCCAGTGGCCTAAATATTTAAATTTATGTACACGGGCTAGTGGTATACCGTTGAGGCTAATTTTTGACACCTCCGCATAAGAACAATTGCCTGAGCTAAACAACATCCACTCACTTTTTTTAACATTGTACATGAGACCATGCTCACTAGCATATGTCTCACATAACAATACAAGTTTTTTCAGTGCCCCCATAGATGGACTCAGCAGCACCATATCATCAGCGTAACAAATATTGTTAAGGCAAACACCATCAATATGACAACCTATACCAGTGCTGCTGAGTTCACCCAGCAGTCGATTTATATATAAGTTGAAGAGACGCGGAGAGCTCAGGCCCCCCTGTCTAACTCCACACTGCAACCCGTATACGTCCGAGTATGCGCCTGCCCACCTCACTACATTCTCCTGTCGGCTGTACCAGTACTTAAATAGTGACACAATTTCAGTTGGTATTGTAGTCTCAGTGTATAGCTTATGCCACAAAATATCATAATTCACTAGATCGAAAGCCCTAGATAGATCTAAGTAACAAGCAAAAACGGGCGTTTTCCTGGCAGTATAGTACTGTACAGTCTGCTTTAGACAAAAAATAGGATTCTCAGTTGATAAGTTAGGTCGAAATCCAAATTGAGTATCAAAAAGCTTTGCCCATCTACTTGAATTCATTTCTTATAGATGACATTCTGGCAGGAATAAATACTAGTGGATGGGGGGTTAATATTATGTCGGTTTTGTTTTGAACGAACCACTGATCAATTATCGTAGATATGTTAATTACCTACTGCTGGGGCTTTGATGAAGCTAATAGTGTATCTAATGAGTGGACCGTATAAGGTGTTAGTGATTTAATAAATATAAATGCAATAATTAACGAGGAGACGGATCGCTCCGTGAAGGTGGGTCCAAAGCGCGGTGGCGGCACTCTTGCCGCCGGCCACTCACTCCTACGCCCACGCGTGGGCAATTACAAAAAAAACAAAGTTTATAGTTTACTATGTTTTATTTATGTACATACATACATACACAAAAAGGGTTGCACAAATTGTATACTTAACTTACTTATATACACGTAACAACAGAAATATAATTATTAAGTAAACACTAATTTAATTTTATCACACACTCCTTATTAGCGTACAGAATACATTTAAGTATTGCATGTTCGCAACATAATGAAAGTCCTGATAGTGATGGAATGCTCGCTCCAGGATCACGTCGGCCCCAGAGCCCGTCAGCCGCGCGTGTGTGTCTCTAGGGCAGAGGGTCCAGCTCCAGCTCCAGCTCCAGCGGCAAGGCGTGCAGCCGCAGCCCCCGCTCCAGGATCACGTCGGCCCCAGAGCCCGTCAGCCGCGCCCGTGTGTCTCTAGGGCAGAGGGTCCAGCTCCAGCTCCAGCTCCAGCGGCAAGGCGTGCAGCCGCAGCCCCCGCTCCAGGATCACGTCGGCCCCAGAGCCCGTCAGCCGCGCCCGTGTGTCTCTAGGGCAGAGGGTCCAGCTCCAGCTCCAGCTCCAGCGGCAAGGCGTGCAGCCGCAGCCCCCGCTCCAGGATCACGTCGGCCCCAGAGCCCGTCAGCCGCGCCCGTGTGTCTCTAGGGCAGAGGGTCCAGCTCCAGCTCCAGCTCCAGCGGCAAGGCGTGCAGCCGCAGCCCCCGCTCCAGGATCACGTCGGCGAGGGCCGCGCCGGACCCCGTCAGCCGCGCGCCGCGTACGTACAACCACTGCAACAAACACCATATATAAACTACATCTTATACAACGGTACAGACAACAGCACATCGGGTTACCACAAACTGTCAAATTTTCCCAATCAATATTGTACTTTATATCAAACTCAGTAAGGTTGAAATCGATTGGAGAAATTTGACAGTTTTGTATAGTCTGAAGTACGTCAGGAAACCAGATAACAATCAATTTATCTTCCTCATTCGATACTTGTGCGAGTACAATAACTAAGTTACCAAGTGCACGACGGTACTCGTATGGGTGTCTGACACGATTTGCTGTTCTTTAAATCGATTGCCAGGTTATTCTGATCTGGGGTCCACGTCCGGAAGCCTCCTCGTGGCGGACCCTGGTAACGTGGTGGGGAAACTTTCTCGGCGGGTCTGTGGCTTTGGATGTCATGTGTGTCGCCTTGGCATTCGAAGTCACATGCCACCGTCGAGTTGTTTTTGTTTTCCTACCACGGCTAGTGCCGGACGGCCCTTTTCAAGGCCACGATCGCGCCTAAAGTCCCCCGGATGCTGTTCCCGGTGTTCTCGTCAGGAGGACGCGTCAGGTCGAGCAGCCGTCGGTGAGGAGGTCGGCCAGCTGCCCACAGGGGCTGGCGTTAGTCGGTAGCCCCTGTAGGCTGCTGGCCACCAAAACGGTCTCGGTGTAGTTGCGCCCACGTGCGCAGATCCCGAGCCGTTCCGTGATAGCGCACTGAAGGTCAGGCCGGGGAGGATGTTTAGTGGATACAGAGGGAACGCCTTTACCTCGAGTCCCATATATCCGGCTCGATAAAGATGGAATTTGAAAAGGGCACTCTTTAATAGGTGTTAATTAATAATTAAATCCAATTCAAGATGGCGGATATGACTTTTTAATACAATATCAATGTAGGTATCTGTACGAGCAAATCGCGGTGGTTGTAAGGCGTCGTTTCCCAAAAGTACATGTAGGAGATGCTAGGCTAGGTCGTAAGGCTGACCAGCAGGGATATGGTTATAGGTTGGACCTACAGATAGTATGATCATTATCATGCTGCCTGCAGCTCCCTATCATTATAGGGAACTGCCCCAGGAAGTAGCCCTGGCATGCAGTAGCGGGGAAGTAGTGAGACCCAACACGGATGTTGGGAATCTGTTTATTGATAGTTTTGCATAATGTTATAACTAAAGTGATGTATTGTACACATAGAAAGGTCTGTGCATATCTCTCATAGTTGTAACATGCCGACGGTGCGCGTTGCTGCAGATTGTGGCCTCGCTGCTGACCACGCAGCCGCCGTCCAATGTTTAGCTTGTGAGGTGTAATGGCACGTGGCGAGTGTGGCGATGGTACCTTGTGGTTGGGATGTGCGTCGAGTGCGGCGTAGAGCGCGGCGTCCGGCGCCCCCCCCGCGCTGGGCGCGCGCGCCGCCAGCTCCAGCGCGGCCGCGTGCAGCAGCGCGCCCGCCCCCGCCCCGCGCGCCGCCCGCCCCGCCGCGCGCGCCGCCCGCCGCAGGCCCGCCCCGCCCTCGCCCTCGCCGCCCTCACCGCCCAGCGCGCCCAGCAGCGGCGGCAGCACGCGGCCCAGCCAGCGACACTCCGACAGCGGCGCCGCCCGCCCCCGCCCCCGCGTCTGCGCCCACAGCGGGGCGCCGCCGCTCGCTGGAACACACGCACGAACACGCGTCATGAAAAAACTCGCTCACACAACTAAATTTTATGCTCATTCTGACAAATCTGTTAATGCTTCGGTATACCTTAACGCACTCATTTCTTTCATCAGTTATTCAAATCAAGACTTTCGTTATTCTCTCTATCAATCAACTATCACAAAAGAGATGTAAGCCGTACAGTCAGATTACAGTGTTGATAAAACGAAGAACACGCGCGAAGTAGTACCACAGTATGTGTGTGTCACTGACCCATGGCGAGGTAGGGGTTGTCTGGGAACAAGTCTGCGAGCGTGCACGCCCAGCGCGCGGCGTGCGGGGTACGTCTCCAGGTTACACGCGCGGAGTAGTACCACAGTATGTGTGTGTCACTGACCCATGGCGAGGTAGGGGTTGTCTGGGAACAAGTCTGCGAGCGTGCACGCCCAGCGCGCGGCGTGCGGGGTACGTCTCCAGGTTACACGCGCGGAGTAGTATCACAGTATGTGTGTGTCACTGACCCATGGCGAGGTAGGGGTTGTCTGGGAACAAGTCTGCGAGCGTGCACGCCCAGCGCGCGGCGTGCGGGGTACGTCTCCAGGTTACACGCGCGGAGTAGTATCACAGTATGTGTGTGTCACTGACCCATGGCGAGGTAGGGGTTGTCTGGGAACAAGTCTGCGAGCGTGCACGCCCAGCGCGCGGCGTGCGGGGTACGTCTCCAGGTTACACGCGCGGAGTAGTATCACAGTATGTGTGTGTCACTGACCCATGGCGAGGTAGGGGTTGTCTGGGAACAAGTCTGCGAGCGTGCACGCCCAGCGCGCGGCGTGCGGGGTACGTCTCCAGGTTACACGCGCGGAGTAGTATCACAGTATGTGTGTGTCACTGACCCATGGCGAGGTAGGGGTTGTCTGGGAACAAGTCTGCGAGCGTGCACGCCCAGCGCGCAGCGTGCGGGGTACGTCTCCAGGTTACACGCGCGGAGTAGTATCACAGTATGTGTGTGTCACTGACCCATGGCGAGGTAGGGGTTGTCTGGGAACAAGTCTGCGAGCGTGCACGCCCAGCGCGCAGCGTGCGGGGTACGTCTCCAGGTTACACGCGCGGAGTAGTATCACAGTATGTGTGTGTCACTGACCCATGGCGAGGTAGGGGTTGTCTGGGAACAAGTCTGCGAGCGTGCACGCCCAGCGCGCGGCGTGCGGGGTACGCGCCGCCGCCAGCGCGCACGCCTGCGTCTCCAGGTAGCGTGCCTCCGCGATACTCTGTCGACCACAAATTTGGTTTTAATAAGATTTTTGTGACTGACTGTAAAAATATGAAGAAAATAAATAAGTATACTTTTATGTAGTATAAATAAAATAAAATTTATTTTATTAAGTATTTTTTTTCATATCGAACGTTATCGATAAAAACATTTGCATGTGTGTATTTTTATCTCTAGTATGACGCGTAGTTGCAATTATTTGGCGGAATTATTTAAGAACAAAATAAGTGACATTTCTTTATTGGTCATGTGTTCGATGGGTACACATTTTTTTATAAATCTTAGGTACCACCCAACGAGAATACAATAGTTCTCTATAGGTAAAAGATTAAATTAGTTTTGCCATTTTTTTTATTATTTTTTAAACAAATTATTTACATATTAAAAATGAAAGTAATGTTGGTAGAAGTGTAAAAAAGGCAGTCGAGATGTTCGTAAGTAAGTATGAGTGTGTGTATACTGACGACGTCAGGGTGCGGCGCGGCGGCGCAGGCCTGGCTGTATATGTGCTGCAGTCGCTCGGGCGGCGCCAGGCTGACCCGCGCGGCCGCCCACTCGCCCGCCCCCGGCAGGAACACCGCCGACTCCTCGTACGGCTCCTCGGGGGCGGCGCCCGCCCTGCACCACGCCTCCTCCAGCTGCTGGCAGCGCTCCTCGCAGCGGGACAGCGCTACAGACACTAGCTCCGCAGGCGGCGGCGACACCTCACAACTGGATCAACAATTATATGCTATTTCGTCTCGTCATTGTACAATACACATTCAAACATTTTTGCATGTCACTCGTTGCCGATGGTGCACTTAACTGCTGACCCGCGGAATACGACTTGTGTCGCTGATGACCACGCAACCGCAAAATAACAGCTTTCCGCGGATCAGCAGTTACGTACACTATCGGCTAGCACTATGTGTGATAAACAAATAATTTCTTGAATAAGCATAACCAAAAACTATCAATTAACAGATTTCAACCATTCGTGTTGGATTTCACTACCCCCGCTGCTGCTTGCCAGAGCTACTTTCTGGGGCAGCTCCTACCTATCACAACATCCTTGCTGACCAGTCTTACACCCTGTACAGTACAGCATCCTCTCCATGAAGTGCGTCACAATCACTGCGACCGACTCGTACATAATGGTCCTTCGAGCCGGATAGGTAGGCGGTATTATTTGGAGGCAAATCGCAATTGATATTTCTAGGTCGCATTGACAATAGTTAGCTAGAGTCCAAGCGAAGGGGTTTAAGTGTGCGTGCTGACCTGGAGATGTCTGGCAGCTGCGCCCTCACATGTGGCAGCGCGGCGGCCACGACGGTCCAGGCGGCGGCGGGGGCGGCGCCCAGCTCGGCCAGCACCCGCGCCGCCCACAGACACTCCTCCGCCCCGCCCGCCCCGCCCGCCCGCAGCAGGGACCGCGTCGCTAACAGGGCGGCGCTGCGCCCGGCGGCTGCTCCGCTAACCACACAATAACTATCTCAACACACTTTGCTTTATTAATCATTAATCATTTCTTCTATTAACCAAATATTTAATCGTTACATATTATAGAACTAGTGACCCGAGCATAATTTTATTCTTACATGTTTTGTCTGTTGTAGGGTGACATGGGTACCGGGTGGTTTTCAACAACACACGCCGTACGCCCAGTATGGTCTGACAATGGATTTCCATCATCATAAAAAACGGTGACATCAGTTTAATACATAGAATATGTGGACTAGACTTAGGGTGATCGCATCGAGGGAGTTCCGTCATCGGTATTATAAATGTTCTTGAATTTATTTTTGCACAAAAACAATAGGATAGACAAAACGTATAGGTATAAAATATCCGTGCAAAGCCGAGGCGGGTCGGTAGTTTATATCAAGATAGGTGTCGTGTTCGTTGTCTCGACTGACTTGACTAGCGCCTCTATCCTGGCGAAGTGCAGGAAGGGCAGCGGCTGCGTGTGTCCCCCCGCCCCCCTCGCGTGCGCCCGCAGCAGGGCGCGCGCCTGTCCGCGCATGCGCCCCGCCTGCTTGCGGTCACTCTCCACCTGCACACCACAACACCATAACACTACCGATACATCACTACCAGCTACCCATACAAAACGGTCGTATCAGTTTCTACTACTGGTATTTGGTATTTTCGGGTATTGTGAACTACGAGTAGAAATCCTCCAGGCAATAGTTCTACAACTGCAGTGTTAAGCATAGAATAGTAACCTCGTTGTAATATAAAAAAATAACAAAAACTACTCTCGAAATGAATTAACTTTTGGTAAAATAACAATAACTATTCGTGAAAATTATAATGTATTTCGTTATACCATATTATACTTCAGGATACGTCAGTCGTCATCGAAATTAGAACATATAAAGTCTGATTAATCAATAAATATAAAATTTAGTATAGCAATAGAGATCAATCTCTACAGAAGTAGAAGAATATTTAAAGAAAATACCAGTATGAGCGCATGCAGCCACCTGAGCCGCCAGCACAGCAGCGCCAGCCGCTCGCGGCCGGTCACCCATCCGATGCTAGCGTCCCACAGTGAGTTCACCCACTCCCAATACCCTGTGCACACAACTCACGATCACTCCATTTCCATCAGTCGGCGCGATCATCACAAAATTGAGCAACCACGATCGCTCCATTCGCGTCGCGCCAATTTACTTTCATTCTACGCAGCGACTTCCGACGTGGGGTCGGCAACACATGAGGATGCGCGGATTTGGAGTTTGGAACGATGGAGTGTTTGGAAATTTAAGTTTTTCGTCACTCCATTCAATCCCCATGAAATTTCGAACACAACGATTTCGGCATAAATTATCATGAGTTTCTACTTAATGCTCTTATTTAGACCAAAGTATAATATAATACTAGAAAAATGCACTGAAAAAAATCGACTTGCCTCAGGCGGGACTCGAACCCGCACCTTCCACAATCCGGGTGGACGCGTTGACCAATTTCGCCACCGAGGCACTGCTTTTCGCTGTCGAAATTTGTCAGTGCTTGGTGCTTATGTTTTTATGGTAAACATCGTTTCATCAAATCTTTGAAATTTGCACTTCCAAGACCCGAACAAAATATTTTTGCAAATATTTGACGCCCAGCTAAGATGAAACTACCTTACATTATGGAATAATTTTATTTTTGCGTTTACAAACGCGTAAATATAATACTAGAAAAAATCGAGTCCCGCCTGAGGCAAGTCGATTTTTTTCAGTGCATTTTTCTAGTATTATATTTACGCGTTTGTAAACGCAAAAATAAAATTATTCCAAAGTATAATACTTAATGTAGCTGTAGATGAAAAATTGTATGTTTCACTGGGAAGCGAAATAAGTGTGCGTCTCATATAGCCAAAATTCCAGGTATTCCATTTAGTAAACAGAATCATTTAAACGGTAGCCTTCCACCAACCCGACTACTTTTTACTCCGGTCAATAAAATATTAATGTAATATGATGTCTTCATTCCTTCCACTTCCTCAGGTCGACTCCCGGAAATTGGTAGGAAAAACCAGGTGAAATTCATAAAAATTTTAATGAATTAATCTGACAATATTTTTATAATTCCAACTCGATGACCACGCGCGTCTATCCATTTTGTCGTCCAAATATAGCTTACTCGGGCGTGTGCGTTTCCTAAACGCGCGATCAAAGATTGAGTGACGGCGGCTGGTCTGCGAGCTAGTTCGCGCGGCCGGCGTTCCTCGGGAGGAGTACTCTTCCGAGGAACGCCGGCCGTAGCTGCAAGTATGGACATGGCGTTGACGGACACGCGTAACCCCGACTACGCGTTGTGCGTACGTGGTTTAAGTATTCCACTCACCATTTGGACAATTTTTTTCTTGTAGACTATACCTGGGAAATTAATAGTTATAAAGTTATCGAAGGTCAAAATTTGATTTTTACTTTCTCGTACGTAGTATTAGAGGAAGTCTTGTAATCGTCAAAAAATTCGATTTCGAGATTTTGACGGATTTCTACGTTTTGGACCTCCCCGAGTACAAAAATATTTTTTTTGGACGTATGTCCGTGTGTGTGTGTGTGTGTGTGTGTGTGTGTGTGTGTGTGTGTGTGTGTGTGTGTGTGTCTGTGCGTTAGCACGATAGCTCGAGCATGCTTTTACTTATTGCAACCAAATTTAACATGGTGTATCACATCAAAATATAAGGTTTCTATCAAATTTTGAGCCATTGATCACGAAAGTTAAGCAACCAACTGCGTGGTCGGTACTCGGATGGATGACCAAAATTTTATATGGATGTATGACATCAAAATATAAGGTTTCTATCAACCTTTGAGTTGTTTCCGGTATACGAGAAAGTCAAAGGAAGACCACTTCAGATTGTTTTTTTCACGATTTATATGAACACAAATTGAAAACATTATTTCTTGATTTTCGTTCAAAGAAACATTTAGCAAATTCTAAGTATTTCATAACAAAAAATGGCTGTACAACGTCAGTACTCAATGTAACCACTCGATATCGAGATAGACTTCGGATTTGTCATAGGTCTTTTTACACCCTGTGAAGTGTGGGGCAGCGGTGTGTGTTACCGTTGTCTGTGGTGCCGTAGTGCGGCGGGTCCTCCAGTAGCGCGAGTGCGGCCGCAGCCGGGCGCGGCGTGGCGTGGGATGGGTGCGCGGGCGGCAGGCGGCGCGACGCTCGCAGCAGCGGCAGCAGCGCGCTGGTCGCCGCCTCCGACGGGGGCAGCGCCAGCGCACGCACCGACCATCCAGCGCTGGGCAGCAGCGGCACCTGACACACACCTCACTATGACACACACACACACACACACCTCCCCCGGGGCAGCGCCAGCGCACGCACCGCCCATCCGGCGCTGGGCAGCAGCGGCACCTGACACACACCTCACTATGACACACACACACACACACACCTCCCCCGGGGCAGCGCCAGCGCACGCACCGCCCATCCGGCGCTGGGCAGCAGCGGCACCTGACACACACCTCACTGTGACACACACACACACACACACCTCCCCCGGGGCAGCGCCAGCGCACGCACCGCCCATCCGGCGCTGGGCAGCAGCGGCACCTGACACACACCTCACTATGACACACACACACACACACACCTCCCCCGGGGCAGCGCCAGCGCACGCACCGCCCATCCGGCGCTGGGCAGCAGCGGCACCTGACACACACCTCACTATGACACACACACACACACACACCTCCCCCGGGGCAGCGCCAGCGCACGCACCGCCCATCCGGCGCTGGGCAGCAGCGGCACCTGACACACACCTCACTATGACACACACACACACACACACCTCCCCCGGGGCAGCGCCAGCGCACGCACCGCCCATCCGGCGCTGGGCAGCAGCGGCACCTGACACACACCTCACTATGACACACACACACACACACACCTCCCCCGGGGCAGCGCCAGCGCACGCACCGCCCATCCGGCGCTGGGCAGCAGCGGCACCTGACACACACCTCACTATGACACACACACACACACACACCTCCCCCGGGGCAGCGCCAGCGCACGCACCGACCATCCAGCGCTGGGCAGCAGCGGCACCTGACACACACCTCACTGTGACACACACACACCGCGGTCAGTCTCCGCTGACCAACGCAGCAGGCCAGACTGACCTTGGCGAGCAGCAGCAGCCGGTGCAGCAGCGGCGCGTGCAGCGGGGCGGGCAGCGGCCGCAGCAGGCCCGCCACGTCGCCCGCCAGCGGCCGCCGCTGCGGGTCCGCCTCCACTGACAAACAAACACATTATACATTCATCGGCTCACGTTCTTGTAAACTTATCTAAATGTATGCAAAGTTATTCTTAATTCAACCTTATAAATAAAAAGTCGGCAAACGATATTGTGTGTAACTCTCTCTCACTTGCAATGGCCATTCGTCCTTCACTTGGTAATCAACAATCTGTTCTGTTGTCAAAAATGGCTCACAATTACAGTCTAAGATTAAACACTTAATTCTTCATAAAATAAATACAACAGAATTAAGATGGAAACCAAATTGTCGGTTAATTGCGGTTGACGTATCCCGCTGATAAAATTGTGTACAGTAATTTGGCACGCAGCTTGCAGACTGCTTCAAGCGTCTGTTGCCCATTATACAAATGAAAAAATATGTAATTTGTGGAAATGAATACTATTTTTGTAATGTTGGCTGTAACTTTGTTATCTAATAAGAAGCGTTTGTGTCCATGACATAAGTTTTAAAAAAATCGCGTAGTTCCGAGGGTTATATCCTATAACCACAACGCCCGTGGACGTTTCCTCCTGACAAAAACATCACAGAGGTTGATTTTTATTGAAGTTCGAATGTTCAACGACAATTTAAGGTTACGTTCGATAGTTTATTTTGATTAAGATATATCCAGCACTCAGCAGTTAAATTAAGTTGTGCATAGATTATCTGTCATATAAAAGCTAATAGCAACTTATTTGGAACCTGTAAAACAGGCCTAATAGTGTACAGTTTTTAGACACATCTGTCGTGGTTGGTAGCTACACCTTAAGCTATACTTAAGGTGTGGCTACCAGCCACGACCGATAATGTTTTCAGTGTGCCTAGATAGTGGCCATTCTATTCTATCTATGCTTTAAGAGTACAATATAATGTATGGAACTGATAGTATGATGATCATCTATCATGTCAAATACTCGTAGAAACTCTTCGGAGTGTTTGCCACATAGTTAACGCCCGTATTCAGAAATAATATTTGTATAAGTAAATAACAATGCTATGCGAAATAAGGCACTTCTCAGTGCCTTTCATATGGCAAGTTTTCAATTCACAAAGAACTCTTGGATATGTAAACGGATTGCGTTAAATAGAGCTCTGCGATTGGTGCGTTTCTGTTGCGTAGTTCACTTCGTTGTACTGACTGGACGTTTTATTACTTCACATTTTAAACTTTTTATATTTGGAGGTTGTTTTTGATATTTCGACTAGTCAGTTACTTTAGCTGTGCGTCCATTTTAAAAAAAGACGTAGTGGCGATCCCCACTTAAGTATTGCCTATGAATAGGTTTTTACGGGCCTGTGCGTTTACGCGCACTATGAGACCTTAAGTAATGTTTTCGAACTTTATGTAGCGGGTATGCCAGCCTTTACAGCCGGTGACTCCCACATAACCCTGGTGTGGCCCTATTCTCGTCAAAGATACGTATAAAACGTTTTCTGTCAAAAAATAATAATAATAGGTGTAAGTAATAGCAATAACAGGAGGGTACCGTCGTCGTCATGGTGTAGCGCGGGTCTCCACCGGTGGTGCGCGCGCGCCCCCTCCACGCGGGCCCAGCGCGCCGCCAGCGGCAGACCGCTCGCCCGCGCCGCCCCCTCCACCCGCGCCAGCGCGTCCTCCCCCGCCGCCGCCTCCCCCTCCCCCGCCCGCAGCCCGCCCCCGGGGAACGTCATGGTGGCCACCAGCTCCAGCAGCAGCACCAGCGTCTCCCACAGCCCCGCCGCGCGCAGGTACAGCCCTGACACACACCACACAACCTTGCACCACCAGTTATACCTTAAAGGGTTATACCTTTAACAGACCCGAACGCGCCAATCGAAAACATATTTAGAATTCTTTGTACCACGGAAATTCTAATGACGTCACCAGATTCGGCGTGGCGGAATGCGAACTCGGCATTCATTCTATTCGCATATAAATAAATAAATAAATAAATTGTTTATTCATAAATTACATTGCTTGGTTTTACAAAAGTATTATTAAGGTAAGGTGAAAATGTTTATTTGCCTGAACTAGGTTGTACCTGTGTTTCAGGCGAGAAGTTGCTTATTGTCTATCATATCTTATTACACAATATTATTCAAACTTTAAATACCAAAAAAAAAATTATAAGTGATAAAACTAATGAAGATGAGAAAAAAAATCTTATTATTAAGACTTAAGTATTTAAAACTATTTATAAATTAACACTAACTCGGAGATATTGCTTGTTTAGCATTATAACGATTTCTTCCGCGCGTCGTCTCTGCTTATGAGGTATGAGGAGGCGCGGGTAGGCGTGTGTCGGCGCGGACACACCCTCCGTTCCCCCCGCACCCGCATTTCCCCCCTCACCAAACATACCCACAACTCACCGTACTCCATGAGAAGGCGCGGGTAGGCGTGTATCAGCGCGCGCTGCACGGCCAGCGCGGCCACACCCTCCACTCCCCCCGCACCCGCCGCTCCCCCCGCACCAGACACACCCACAACTCACCGTACTCCATGAGGAGGCGCGGGTAGGCGTGTATCGGCGCGCGCTGCACGGCCAGCGCGGCCACACCCTCCACTCCCCCCGCACCCGCCGCTCCTCCCGCCGCCCCCCGCACCAGACACACCCACAACTCGCACAACACCTCTGGACGCTTCTCTGGGGGTCACAACGGTTACAGTCAGAGGCAAACTAACGGACGCCACACACGATCAATTCACCATGACGATTCGGCAGCGCGAGGGGAGGAGCGTCCGGTAAAATTGATCGTGTGTGGTTATGGGTGTGCACGACAAGTTTACTTGAAGCGAAACCGCTGCCGAATTGAGAAGCCTGCCCGTCCGATAAAATTTCAAGACTGAAATTATATCCAATAATTTTTGACAGTTCAAAGCGATAAATGGCTATATCATATCGTGTTTCGGTGGTCATGCTAGGCGAGCTGCAGCGTCATGACAAATTTACCGTGTGTGGCCATTGATGGCGATCTATATTATTAGCTACAAGTGCCTTCTGCGTAGGACAACCTAATCGAAAATACCTACCGTAGATACTTTGTAATTTTAGTGCTCAATAAAAACTATTGCAATCGACATCTACTTTTATCATTATCAGTCTTCGGCACTCGCAGCATCATAACAATCTTTAATGTGTGGAATTGACACTGCACATTATACATACTTGAAATTGTCATTTGTGTTCACTGTGCACAGATATCGGTTTACAGTTCCCAGTGCTTGTGATTGTGGTAATATCAACACCATCAAGTACCTGAGAGTGTTAATTGACAGCACAATGTCCTGGAATTGTCAAGTCGAATTGCTGATTCCGAGAGTCAAAAAACTATTTTTTGTTTTTATGAATTTGAGAGCTTCTGCTGAATTTGACACCTTAAAAACTGTGTATTTTGCCATTGTTTACTACATTCTTTTTTATTGCATGACGTGTACATGCGGGATACTTGCTGCACGTAAACATACCCATTCGAAAACATTAAAAATGGAACGTAAGAACTTCGATACCGGAACATAAATGATGGAGATGGAATAGTACATTGGTTAACTAGGGCGGTAAAACAAAAAATGTCTTAGATCGCAGGTATTTGACGCCCGAGTTGAAGGCGAGGACAATAAATATAAGATCTGGGGTTTCTTTTTTACCGCCCGTGGTAAGTACAAAATTGTATGTCACCCCCCGACCAGCATTTGGGATTTTCCGTACGCGTAGCGGGCGGAAAATACCACTTTCTGGTCAAATGTGATATAAAATTATGTTAATTTTAATGGCCGGTTTCTACAGGTTCTCATTAGGAGATATCTAGCAGGTAATTTGATAGTTTTGTAAATACGGACTACCTGTCAAATAAACGCTAATGGAAGCTTACTCGGATTAGAACCTGTGAAACAGGCCCTAAGGTTTCTATTGTTTTCCCTCTGAACTTTAATATTAGAAACATAGTTTCAACAATTTGAGGCGTCCGCTGCGTAAAGCGGGCGGCGACAACACAAGGAGAGGTGGTGTAGTAAGTAGGCGGTAGGTACCGGCGGCGATGTGGTCCCGCAGCATAGTGAGGTACTGGTCGGCGGGCAGGTGCAGCCGCGCCAGCCGCCGGTGCAGCTCGCGCAGCGCCCGCGAGCCCGGCGCCGCCCTCGCCGCCTCAAGCGCCGCCCGCGCCGCCTCCGCGCCCTCCTGACACACGCACGAGGGGGCTACAGACAGACAGCTCAACAGCGAACAGCCAGAACACTGCCCAGTGGACTACCACTGCCCAGTGTTCTACCACTACCACTTCGGATGGGCTCGGACGACATGGAAGGCACGGGAAGGGGGACAGAGGCCATAAAAACAAACAAGGAGAACAATTTCTAAAAGAGATTAAGGTGCGCTGTGAAAACAGAGCCTCCGGCAATTACCAACGCACTGTCTCGTGATTTGGTCTGTACAACCGCAAGATTGCGTCAAGCGATGGGAACGTGGTGGGTTTGCCTCCCGGGATAGCCCGAGTTCGCCGCCTCGCGCAATGCTTGTAGACCGCCTTTACGTCTTCTTGATACACACACACGCTCGCACGTCATCAGTGGCCGACATTAGTTTAAACCATGTAGCAAGGCAAGGACCACGTTCCAAATTGCACCTTTCACTATCCCAAATTATGGGAAAGATTCTGCTCTAGAGTTTCTTCTGCTTCTAGGGCAAAATCCTACTTTTAATTTAAGCAAGAAAATGCCGTCCCGTGTTATACGAAAATCTACTAACTATGCAAGAAAAATAAATAAAGCTCATGGAATCACGTATCATATGTAAGTAAGCCGAAATTATATTATTTAATCTGTTTTTATCATTGTAAACAAATTATATGGCGCCATGGTTGCTATGGTAACGGTCACGCAATGACAAACACTAGCTGTCTTTTTTGTTCCTATTGGATTAATTATGCCATCCCTTTTAATTTTTTGCCAATGTAGTGAAATATAAGTAAAATAATAGAAGTGTACATTTTTTTTCCTGTTTCGTGAGTGTATAACGTATCTAATAAGTACTATAATATCGTTGATTATAAATAAAAATAAAATAAAAATCTTTTATTTTCAAGCTACAAAGGCTCATAGTGTGTTAGTAGTGTGCTTAAGAATTTAGTATTAATAACAAAATATAAAGATAGACACAATAAATTCAATTAAATTAAAATAATAATAATAATAGTGTGTTAGTATTACAATTACTTAAAAACTATGTAGTATACCTAATAAAATAAAATAACAATAAGATAGACAAAGCCACCATAGGGAGATTATAGCAGTGTATGTAATTATGTTGCAAGTCCTGATTTTAACAGATTTCATTCCTTTCTTTTTTCCATAGACGGGTTCCAGTGTTTTACACTTTAGTTTGTTCTCTATTGCCGTTATAAATCAATAGAATCATAATAGCTCCTTCATAGTACAGTCAGCTTCATAAAGATCGTAGTGTGAAGGCTGATCAAAATTATCTAACAGAAACAAATTCAATTTTATATGCACTGTTAGAATATCTTACTGTTGTAATCATCCAGACCAGAGCGGTCAATATTAATAGCACAATCCTATAATATGTAATGTGTTAAGATGACCAATTATATACTCGCGAATAACTATTCAATGGTATCTAAGCTCTCAAAGTTATCAAAAATATCGTGGTAGTAAACTAATCTGGGGTATTACGGTCCATTATACTCCCTTCCTGTAAACAAACCAGAGCTGTCAAAATATGACAAATGCAGGGGCTCTAAATCTAAGGTATTAATTTTACTGAATAGCTTCCCTATCGTCGGGGTGCGTCAGAAAAGTTTAGGTAGTAGATGGGGTGGCGCGGCTGGCGTATCGCTCGCGTGCGCTGACCTCGGTCAACGTGCGCGGGTTCAATGGGTCATGGCAAGGCCACGCAGCGGCGCTAGACGTTTCGCTCGCCCGCCGCCCGCCCCGTAGACTGTGCGTGATATTTTTTAGTACATTGCTTTTATTGTAAAAAAAAATATTTGCGTTTGATACAATAATATTTTAAAATTTAAAATATTGTTTTATTTTGTTGTCCTGGCATAATAATACACAAAACAAAAAAATGTTAAAAATGTAATTTATTTTTGAGCTTTTACCTATGAAATCATATTCAGTCTCACTAGGACTACCTCCTGTTTTCGTTTTAGGGAGCGTTTCCCTTACACCCTGTATATAGAATTATAGATAAAAAAATGAAACTTTGATTTTAGGCACTTAATATAAAATAATATTTTATTCTAGCTGAAATCTGTCTACACAAAAAAGTTATAATGTTGCCCTAAGTAACTATTCCACGCGGACGTAGTCGAGGGCAAAAGCTAGAAGTATAAAGTCCAAATAAATGGTGTACCAAGAAGTTGATGAACTGAATCCAGAGCTGAACGTCGTGGGGCGCGTCTGCTAGCAGGCGGCGGTAGGCGGCTCGGCGCTCGGCGAGCTGCTCGGCGAGCGGCGCGGCGAGCGGCGCGGCGAGCGCGGCCGCCTCGAAGTAGCGCCGCGCTCGCTTGCGGCGGCGCCACACCCGCCCGCCACCCGCGCCCAGCGCCACGCGCTTCTCACACTCTGGGTAGCTGTAGAGTTGGGAAACTTACTTCACTCTTAAATTAGAATACCACCAGAAAATATAATGCATACAGTAGTTAAGGAACCCATAACTTCTATGTGTAATGCAAAAACTACCAGAAATATTTATACATACATACAAACACGTTTGTAAATTGTTGAGCAGAGCCTTAGGTAACAATTTGTTACACATAAAACCACATCTAACTATATGGACCATACAATGCAGTGCCTCCAAATAGTGACAGGTTGCCAGCCTGTCGCCTACATAAAAGGGGCACCAAACCCAAAAAGTAACAATCCTTCATTAAACAATCTAATACAAAACCCAACAACAGGACAGATGTTATACTCAAAATTATCTCAGTAGTCCAGGTATTATAAAGCACAAAACAAAAGTAGATACACTACTACTAATTATACAGAACTTTACTAAAACTATTAAAGGGCATTCATTTTTATAAATGTTAGAAAAATTAAGCAATTATTATAATTAACAATTAACCGCTTATTACTCGGACTGCATGCTTTATCATGCCATAAAACCGGTTTTATTATGCGACCTGATTTACGCAAGTTCACATATGTTAAGATTACTCCCTCACCATTTCTGTTGCATTTGGAAGATAGGGAAATGGTTGTATGCTAGTTTGCAGGACAAATTTTTCAAATGGACTGTGTGGATGATAATTTAATTTCTTTTCTTTTGTATGTTGCTTGCAGTATTAAAAATACATACATACTAATACTAAGATCACACTCATAGTGCCAAGAGGGGTTGAGCAGAGCCTTAGGTAACATTTCTTTACACATAATATTGGTATACCTCTTAATTATACAGGGTGTAAAAGACATGAGCAGTCAAACGAGAACCATGTATTCTGCTCACCGTCATAACATTTTTCTTCCTTTAGACTATACCTGGGAAATTGATAGTTACGATTTTATTAAAGGTCAAAGTCAAATTTTTTTTTTTCATTTTTTTATGAAAACGTATTCTATACGTTATTTCTTAATTATTGTCCAAAGAAACATTATCATTTTTTTTAGTATTTCATAACAAAAAATGGCTTCAAAACGTTAGCGTTCAATGTAGCACACTCGATGCGCACGCACACTAACGAACGGGGCCGCCGTCAAGCAAAATTATCGCGGTTTTGCGAGTTGCGTGCGAGTTGAGCCCTTTACATTGCGCGGTACAATTTGCGATTTTTTGTAACACCAAAAAATAAAAATCATTTCCCAGCAATATTTTTTTTTAAATATGTCTTATTTTGATGTATAGAATACGTGGTTTTCGTTTGACTGTTCATGTCTTTTACACCCAGTATAGTACTTACTTGCATTAACATGTAAGAATTATGTTAAAATAATCAGTCTGGCATAATGTTTGAAACAATAATCTGGAAGAGTTAGCGTCTGTCACACAGTTTTATTATAAAACTAGCACAGATGTTAACGACTCACTCCGTCTTTAGAATGTGCCTCGCATAAAAAACAATATCATGTTTTGTAAGACACCATGTACTTTGCTTTGGCTCAATAAAGATTTATTATTATTATTATTATTATTATTATTAAAGCCACATCTAGAAATAGGGGCCATGCAGTGCCTCCAATTATTGACAGGTTGCCAGCCTGCCCGCAAACACCTGTGTTACAATGGTATTGATTCATAGTGGAAAGTTATAAGCTTTCCTGATAGCTGAAATCCAGGTCCACAAAATAATCCATGTAGGTGTGAGTAATTACAACTGACTGTGGTCTAGCTGGATAATAAAGTGTGGAGTAGCGTGTGTAGGCGGCCTCCGAATCGCGATCCAGGTAGCAGTCGCAACTGGGCGGCGGCGGCGGCGGCGGCACCTCGCAGTGCGGCGGAGACTCGTCATCACTGGCCAGCAAGGCAGCTTCACACCTAGGAGACAAACTTAGTTCCGTTCCTAGAAAATATAAAGAATACTATAAGAAATTGTGGTAAGAGCCAAATAATATTACTAGATGCAATACGATAACATCACAGATATTTACAAATTTTGTAGAAACATATATATGCACCTCTATATTCGACCCCACTCTCGACATTATCTTGAGCGTATGCAGGAAATAAAGACATCTTCGACTTTAAAATTCGAGTAAGATCACGTAATATTTATGAAGACTTTTTTTCACTTTTTATTTCAGATCAGAATAAAAACAATGCATGAAAGCAAGGACCGGACCACAGATTATAGTCCGCCCGCGCCTTGTTTTGACAGATAGCTACGTCAGTAGAATGTAACTGGTACGCAATCAAAACAGACGCAAGCAAAAAATAAAAATATATTATTGCATTTTTCAGTAATACAAATACAATCATATTTTAGCGAAATAAATAATATGTCTTAATAAAAATATAAATTATTTTTTCTCGCATAACATTTAAAGTTAAATGTAATTTTCTAATCTTCCGAAACTTCTTAAAAACAGTTACATTCTTAATCTCTTTTTTCTTTAGTGATAGTGCAGTAACTTAAATTGATCGTTAATTTTACGAATATATTCGATGCCGTATACGAATATATTGTATCGAAATTGAAAAACAAGATTTCTAGGTTTCTATGAATTAAAATTTTCAAAAATAGCGAATTCCATGTTTTTAATGCAAGCAAAGACTATATAGGGAGAATGCAAGTGTATATGATGAAAACAGGGAATTGAACAAATCCCAAGTGATTTGATCTAACCACTGAGGATGTAAAAATAACAACATGATTTTGTCATTTTACTAAATGAATTTCTACACGTAGGTATGTAGGATTTTTGTTACGTATGACCACGTGAGGTGGAGTATTTTTAAAAGAGTCCTGGACCAAAATTCAGAAATACAATTGACGACCGAGCATGGTTTTATAGATATGAAGGCAAGGCGTTTTTTCATTATAATTATTATGTGTGTGCGTCTAACCGTAGGCGTAGTTTTAATTTATTGGCCTCAGTTCCAGATCGTTTGTTGTCTTAATACCTATGAAAAATGAAAAATTAAAATGAAAATGAAAAAGCTCTTTATTTAAATGGACTTTGCGAAGTACTTTTAAATCGTCAAAACCCTACCACCATTTCGGGACGAATAATTATTACTATGCTGAGATGGAGAAGAAATGGCGAAAGAAACTCCACAGCTTACAATTTCGTAATGATTTCAAAACATCAATACAAGTCAATAAATAATTATCAATATAATTTAAGTTACATTTTAACATGCGTAAAGTTTGGGTAGTTATTACTCCCACGCATTTGGATTATTTATCTTGTGAAAAGCTTTTCTATATAATTTAATTAATCATATTATTGAACTAAACAATTTAAATTTTGATACCCACCACCATTTTATGTTATTGTTAGATAGGTACTTACAGATATTCCTTTCAATTTAGGTGGTAAGCATACATTTAAGATCCTCCGGTTAACAATGTTATAAGAATACAATGTGTGGTATACACAAAAAAAAATCCAATTATTACATATTATTATTGCATGTGTCATACAATTGGCCATCTAAAGATAACAACACCTACATACTAGCAGTATAATACATATAAATTATGTACTACAAAAAATTCGCACTTGATCGTTTTATTTACTAACTCATTATATGTCTTCTAATTTCAAAAATTTCGTTATTTTTTGTAAGTAATTGCAACTAATTTTCTTCAAATAATGCTAAGTTGAAGTTCCATACAAAATAACTCAATAATATTCTAAGTCCTGGTTCCATACTAAATCCGTTGAATTTCTTTAAGTCCTGTACCCCTTTGCTAAACAGGTGAAAATGAAAATGATGAAAATGAAATGAAAATGAATGAAAATGGAATGAAATGAAATTAAATGAAAAGTTATTATTTTGGCACCAATTTGAGAAGAAATAGTTAGCGCGTAGAGAGCACCCCTTTTGCGTAGTGCGGCAGAAGTGACACTTCAGAAAAGTAGCAAAAGTGATTTCAGTAGCAATAGATCTTTATGTTGATGTCAAAATATTGAACTACAAACAGTCAAAATTTTCAAGTTATAATTCACAAGGGTGCTCAAGTTTCATCTATTTTTCAAATCACAATTCACATCGGCGCTAAAGAAGTTTCACTCCAAAATATTTAGAAGCGTATTCGTAAATGATTTTTTTTATTCACACATCATTTCCTTATTGCTATTTTTACCCGAGTTTTATTTTGTTCTCATTATTATATTATATTCTCAAATTAACAACATTAAATAATTACGATTACAAAGCTCATATAAATGTGATTCAATTTCTCATGTTAATCGTATAAGTAAATAATCGATTATTTTGGTCACATCACCACTAACGATATTTTGACATGTGTCCAAACGGGCCTATTATATATTTTTTTTGTAATGCATTTGGCTTGGCTTCTAGGCCTTTGAGCCATTTCTTCTTTCCCATGGTGCTTGTAATTATAAACTCCCAAAAGTTATTTTAATGTATTTAAATAGCGGCCGATAAGTTTCTTGAACTTTTAATAAGTCTGACAAGCGGCGGGAGGAACTTTTTTCACTGAATGCACTAATTTCACTTGCTAAAATTAAACGGTCCACTGCATAAATCGGACAGTAAAAAATCAAATGGCTGACATCGCAGAACTCATGATCACAATGTAAACACTGGGCAGTTTGATTAATCTTTAATCTCGCTAAATGAGCAGGTGTTTTCAGACTATTATATTGCGCGGACTATAGAACTAGGGACACGAAAAAAGTATCGATACTTTGTGGTATCGGGTACTTTTCCTTTCGATACCGATACTTTTGCATACATGATACTTTGTATTCAATACTTTTACTAAATGAGTACTTTTTGGCAAGTATCGATACCTTTAAAAATTTGGATAAGCACCTCATATTGATGGCAACGCCATCTAGTTGAATCATGTAAGGCGACTTATTACTCCCACTCCATCTAACATTACGTGTGGTGGTGAAGCTGATAGTGATTTTTCTATTGAATGAACCTACGATTTTTGGAGTCACCATAAGAAATTGGCTAATCACACGAAGAAATCCAAAACAACAAGTGCTTCTTTGCAGTTTTAGCACTATAAACATTCTGCCTATTTTCGCGGGGGGTGAGGCAAACACGCAAAGCACACATTTACTCACTCGTGCACATTGTTGCAAAAATTTTAATCGCTATTATGAGCGCGCTCGGCTACCCCGCGTACCACCATATCGCCTAACGTTGTTATATCGTTGTTTCTGTCGCAAAATTTGTAGATGAAAAATTGTATTGTTGTGAAACAGTAGTTTATTTGAATAGAAAATTACTTTCATGTGATATGCAACTCCGTTTTAGGATAACTTTAATGTTTCTGGTCGTAGTTTACAAGAAAACACTCCGCAACCAATCATTTTTACGAGGTCCGCTTAGCGACAGATACGTATTCACAATGGCGGTCGGTCGTCGCGGCCAACTAGTTTTTATAAACTGACATGAACGTTTGTTCATGTACTTAGGCAGAGGGGAACGCGTTTGCTTGCCACGTGATGTATACTTCTCTATGACTATTATGTGATTTCTTTTTCAATTGTCTGTCATAATGTGTCAATGTATTACGTAAAATATTAATGTTATTTTTGCTTATTAAAACCTTTAAATATCAAGGTTTTACTTATTTCAATTTAATAAGCAAATATAAAAAACATAAAATCACACACAAATGGAAAAATATCTTCGACCGGAACGTTTCGATGTTGACCCTGCTGATAGTACGGCGGCATGCGCTTGGCGGCACTGGCGAAGAACTTTTGAAAGTTTCCTAAATGCTCAAGCTGCTACTCAAGACGAATGGGAAAAGGTAAAGCTACAATTGTTAATTAATCATGTGTCGCCTGCCGTGTACAATTATATCAGCGAATCTAGTACTTATACCGAGGCAATTCAATTATTAGAACAACTCTACATCAAACCGAAAAATGTTATATACGCTAGACATTTGCTTGCTGCTAGAAAACAACGATGTGATGAAAACATTGATACGTATATACAAGCTCTCAAAATATTAGCTAAGGAATGCGATTTTTCTGCTGTAGATGCTGAAACTAATAAGAACGATAACATTAGAGATGCCTTCATTTCCGGGATAACATCAAATAAAATAAGACAAAGGCTTTTGGAAAATCTGAGCCTTACTTTAGATCAAGCTTATAATCATGATCAATATATTGACTTCGGCAGATTCCAATGAAACAGTCATTGGAATCTGCCGAAGTCAACTGTAACAATTATAATATCGAAACTGTGAATGCAGTACAGAGTGAGATAAAAGACAAACAAGAGAGACAGACAAGTAAGCCAATAAATGATAATACTTTTGCTGCAGTTCTACGTCGTCGCAGATGTTTCTTTTGTGGGGGAGCAGTTCACAGTCGTAATAAGTGTCCTGCGCTGGAAGAAATTTGTCAACTATGTCAAAAAAAGGCCACGTTGCGAAAGTATGTAGATCTTCTAAAATTCTCAACTCAGCTACGACTAGATCTGAGGATCAGCTTGCATGTGTCATTGCTGCATCTCCCTCATCTCTAGGTAAAGCAACTGTAATAGCATATGTTCGAGGTATCAAAGCGGAAGCTCTCTTAGACACCGGTAGTTCCATCAGTTTTATAAATGAAAGCTTTTTGACACTGTGCGGTTTTAGAACGAAACCATGTAGCCAAACAATTTCATATGCATCGCTTTCACAAACATCAGTCGTTAACCGCCAAACTTGTCAGACAATAACTATAGGCAAACACACCTACAAGAATATTAATCTGCTAGTTGTAAACAATTTATGTGCCGACATAATCATTGGCCATGACGTATTAGAAAAGCATTCATCGTTGCAGATGTCATTCGGTGGAACAAAAGAACCATTACAAGTTTGTAACGTAGCAGTTGCCTCTGTCCCACCAGTATCATTATTTTCTTACCTGTCTGATAATTGCAAACCCGTCGCTATTAAGTCTCGAAGATATAGTACTGAAGATGTAAATTTCATCAAATCTGAGATCGAAACACTTCTTGCTGAAGACGTCATCGAAGAGAGCCAATCACCTTGGAGAGCTCAAGTCCTAGTAACAAAGAGTGAGACACATAGGAAAAGATTAGTAATCGACTATTCACAAACAATTAATCGGTATACTTTGCTAGATGCATATCCTCTGCCTAATATCGAAGATTTAATCTCCAAAGTAGCAAAGAACTGTTTCTTCAGTGCTATTGATTTAAAGAGCGCGTACCATCAAGTGCCTATTCTCCAGGAAGAGAAAATGTTCACTGCTTTTGAAGCTTTAGGAAATTTATATCAATTTAAGCGTGTCCCGTTTGGAGTAACCAACGGGGTATCCAGCTTTCAAAGAACCATCGACTGGATCATTAGACAAGAGAATCTGCACAATACCTATGCCTATCTTGATGACATCACTGTCTGTGGTCTGACTAGAAGTGAACATGATCTCAATCTCCAGAAGTTTATGGACGCCGCAAAGAAATATGGCCTAACTCTAAGCCTCCAAAAGTGTAAATTTACACAAAATTCAATAAATATTCTCGGTTATGAAATTAAAAATAACATCATTACACCCGACAACGAACGACTCAAACCATTATTAGACTTACCACCACCACACGACCTAACATCCTTAAAGCGAACGCTAGGAATGTTTGCCCATTATTCGAAATGGATACCTAATTACTCGGAGAGAATTTACCTGTTAGCTCGTGCAGAATCATTTCCACTGAATGAAGACCAAATGGATTGTTTTGAAACCTTAAAGACTGATATATCAAAATCAGCTGTACATGCTATTGACGATAAAATACCATTCACAGTTGAAACTGACGCTTCTGATCACGCAATTGGTGCTGTTTTGACTCAAGCATCAAGGCCTATAGCCTTTTATTCGAGAACCCTAAATACGAGCGAGAAAAATCATTCTGCTATAGAAAAAGAAGCATATGCCATAGTTGAATCGCTGAAAAAGTGGCGTCACTATTTGATTGGCAAACATTTTAATCTCATAACAGACCAAAGATCTATATCTTTTATGTTTAATAAGAATCATTCTAGCAAGATAAAGAATGAAAAAATTTTACGATGGCGTTTAGAACTTTCTCCTTACAAATATGATATAATTTATAGGCCTGGAAAAGAAAATCATGTTGCTGATACTCTTTCTCGCATATGCTCCGCAATTAACTCGCCAAAGGCTAAATTACTATCCGTACACGAAGCCTTATGTCATCCTGGTATAACACGGATGTACCACTGGATAAGAGCTAAAAATTTACCATATTCTATTGAAGAAGTGAGATCTATTACAAATTCATGCAGAATCTGTTCAGAGGTTAAGCCAAAATTCTTTAGAGCTAATCTTCCCAAGAATCTAATCAAAGCTACAGCGCCGTTCGAACGCCTAAGTATAGATTTTAAAGGACCAGTTCCGTCAAATACACGAAACAAATACTTACTTACCGTTATTGATGAATATTCCCATTTTCCTTTTGCTTTTCCGTGCTCTGATGTGAGTGCACAAACTGTGATTAGGAATCTTAATAATCTCTTTATGATTTTTGGTATGCCTGCATATATACACTCTGACCGAGGATCCTCCTTCATGTCACGTGAGGTACAAGAGTATTTACTTGCAAGAGGAATTGCATCTAGCCGAACTACTGCATACAATCCTCAAGGGAATGGGCAAGTAGAGAAATTAAACCATACCTTATGGAGAACAATTCTTTTAGCGCTTAAAACTAAGAATCTGACCGTTGATAATTGGGAACAGGTGCTGCCACTCGCTTTGCACAGTATCCGTTCGCTATTGTGCACATCAACCAATTGTACGCCACACGAAAGAATGTTTTACCATCCACGAAGGTCTACTAATGGCACTTCAGTTCCTAGTTGGCTAACTGAATCTGGGAAAGTTTTATTAAAGAAATTCAATCGTGCAAATAAATACGAACCTATCATGGAAGAAGTAGAACTTGTACAAACTAATCCAGATTTCTCTTACGTTCGACTCCCTGACGGGCGTGAGACTACGGTATCAAATCGCTATTTGGCACCTATGGGAGCGGACAGAGACGCACATTTTAAAGATAATTCAAATGCTGAGAAAAATAAAGATACCGAAACAACTTCTGAAACGATGATCACTGTTGATAATCAACTTGAATCGTCAAACCTTGCAGAACTTTCAGACGACTCAGCTTCATTCGATACAGATCGAAGTGAGAATATAACGCTCCGAAGGTCAAATCGTGAGCGCCGCTTGCCTTCTAAGTTAGAAGATTATATCTTAGAAAACTAGCGCGAGAGAATGATGTATACTTCTCTATGACTATTATGTGATTTCTTTTTCAATTGTCTGTCATAATGTGTCAATGTATTACGTAAAATATTAATGTTATTTTTGCTTATTAAAACCTTTAAATATCAAGGTTTTACTTATTTCACCACGTCCCGTGTTAAATGGTCTAAGACGAGTACGATACATTTTTTCCGATCCTACTCATGAGTACAGTATCGATACTTTCTATTCGAACAAAGAGAACAAAGAAAGAGCAATAAAAGTATTTGTAGTTGTAATCAAGGAACTTTTATTTACCTATAAGCTCCTTGGTTGTAATAGAGCGCCCCTGCGCCCTCTCGGCACTCTTCGGCTCCTTGGGGAAAATTTAATAATAAAAAAACGTTGGTAAAAACACTTGTTGAGAGACTCCATTTAATTTTTTAACCTCAATCTACCGTACAATCTTTTTTAGACATTTTCTTTCTAATCTGTGCGTACAATTGTCTGTTACTTTAAGTATGCTTACCAATGATATTATTTAAATATAATAACATTAATGCATACTTAGACAATTTAATCTAATAGGTAAATTATAAGCTTCTTGCTAAGGATGCATACATACATTTTCACTTGACATTGGCGAAAATGCGGTGTCGCGATCGTCATTTATTTAAAAGAAGAAGAAGAAAAATTAATAGAATCGAATCAGGGCCCCGATCGCGGTCAAGGAGCTTATATTACCTATAGAATGGAGTCATTAGTCAAATGAAAAAAGTGAGGGCAAAAATTTTGACAACCCTTGACATTTCTTGACATTTCTAGAGAGGCTCTGTCTCTTTCTAGTAGGGTGCCTATAGCAGAAAAAATAATTACGGACAATCTTGAACTTCGTTAAGTTAATAAAATTAATGAGTTCTCAAAGTTTTAAATATTTTTGAGTTTACCATGACAAAGAATTAACATTCATAATAATTAGTTTTAATCTTCCGTACAACTGTCTGTTACTATAAGTAAATTTACACTTAACATTGGCGAAATATAAAAATGAAAAAGCTCTTTATTAAATGGACTTTGCTAAGTACATACTTTTAAATCGTCAAAAGCCCTACCACCATTTTGGGACGAAATAATAATTATTATGCTGAGATGGAGCAGAAATGGCGAAAGACTCCGGCGAAGAACTCCACAGCTTACAATTTTGTAATGATTTCAAAACATCAATACAAGTCAATAAATAATTATCAATTTAATTTAAGTTACAGTTTTACATGCGTATATTTTGGGTTGTTATTAAAAATAAATAAAGTAGTAGTAGTGGTAGTTTTATAAATTCTGTAACACACTAAGTTTATTCCTTAATAAAAACTTGATCACAAGAACTGTTCTATTTTAAATCTAAACATAAATAACAATCTAAACATTCATATATTACATATGTGACTCAAGAATTTATGTAAAACAAAGTTATATATACACACAATATTGATACTTAAAAGAACAAAATCCTTTATTATTATATGATACAGTGATATCCGCAGAATATAGTTACATATTCACATAGATACTTCTAAATTACAAAATATTGACCTAAAATATATTACTTTCATATCAATCGATGTTTCATAATACTTTATAATGATTGGCAAAATAATCGATTCTGTAAAACAACTAAGAAAAAAGTTACAGCTAATTTTGTACAAGACAAACTTAAAATCGCTCTGCTATAAAAAAAGAATTATGCAGATGTGACTTTATTCTATCATGAGACCAACAATTAAAAATATGAATACCGGTAAAAGATGTAAAAGAATCAAATACTGGTTAACGTATGACAAGGTATATAACTTTGTCATGTGTTAACCAGTATTTAAAAAAATATGCATAAAACGATAAGGATTTCCTATGTAAAGTTGGTCGGTACGCAACGTATCACACCATATATTTGGAATAGCCCGTATTAACTTTTTTCGGTTTCAAAGAGTTTGTACCTCATTCTTACTTTAAATTGAACGCCCTACGTATATATATATCAACTTATTAGTTTATAATAATTCTGGAAATCCTAGTCACCCTAGTCAATTTGTTTACACATATTTGAATAAGTAATTTATGTATGAAAATTAATTAAATTCAGATAGTATTAAAGCCGAGTATCAGAAATTACTTTCCCCTATGGAGTTTCGCCCAATAACGATAATCATATGGAATTACATGTGAAAAACCAATTTTACTTAGGTGAATAATAATATGCAATTATAACACTTACAAGTGAAATTTCAGACTGCATCCTGGATACCACTCACTTCTGCAACCACGAACTATACAGCGATGCACCATTTTGCACTATTTATAGTTATTAAAATGTAAAAAGCCGTACCAAAATCGCGAGTCGATAGTTATGAATACGTTAATTACGACAATTTATGTCATGTTGAGATTTCGGGACATTGACACATGAAGTGAGTGCTGCCATTACATAAATCCTTTCATTTCCCATAAGTTATAGAAAGAATCATAATGATGATTTACAAAATAAAATACAAACCTAAACATTAAAAGTAAATATATTATATTTATTTCTTTCATTGATAATAAATACTGATAATTGAATACAATATGTTAAGTTTTTAGCTACTTTTCTACTTTTGTTTTAGAAAGATGGCGAAATACTGGGGAAATCTTGTTTCTATGTAGTCGTGTTTAGAAAGAGATGACGACAATTTCTAGAAAGAGAAATGTGAAATTTGAAATGTCAAGTATTGTCAAAATTTTTGCCTTCACTTTGTTACTTTGTCTAATGACTCCATTCTTTAGTTTAAGCTCCTTGATCGCGGTAAATAATTTCAAGTCGAACGCAGATGAAACACAAACGCTGTCAAAGTTACGTTTCTGTTAAGCCCTGTCCGCACAGCGATAAATAATATCGCGTTCAAATTGAACGCGATATTATTTCCGCGCGAATATTTTATTGCTGTGCGGACAGGGCTTAACAGAAACGTAACTTTGACAGCGTCTGTGTTTCATCTGCGTTCGACTTGAAATTATTTACCGCGATCGGGGCCCAGGATTCTTTGTTTAATACCGCTAATACCAGATTTACACTCTCGCCTCGTGCCTCGCCTCGCGCCTCGCCTGAAACGAAAACGTCACTAACGTCAGTGTCAACTGTCAAGTACCTACTCGTTTGTTTACTATTTATTTTTGTGATAACCTCATCACATAAACCAAATCCCTCCCTCAGCTAGGTTTGGCATGCAGCAGACCACAAACCACATATTAGTAAACAGTTGTGTGAAAACTTTTGTGATAGTGTTACGTGTCAAAACTCTGTAAGATGCGAATACACTTTAGAAAATTGTACTGTTTATCATTGCGACCGAAAGTTGAAACATATGGTGCAATACGTGTAGCGGCCTGCGCCCGCAGTTATAGTAATGAGGTATGGACCAGTATTATTCATTTTAATCTTTAGCTAACTCTTTTGGGTAGAGCAATAATATATATTAAAATATCATTGGGTGAAAGGGTCAGAGTGCTACAGGTTTTATGAGGTCTAATTATTGTTTTTAGTATCTACTCTGTTAACACAATTGATTCTTTCTTCTATGACTATCAATAACAATAACTAAATTATCATTTTATCAATCTCAAGCAATTTGAATGACAATAATACGAATTTAAAATTATTTGAAATGATGTAAGTAATTTTCAAAAATGTATATCATTCTCATTGTTATTGGCTTAGTTAACAATACTGAATTTAATTTAGTAAGAATATTTATTATATTGAAATTAGACACTACCCAAAGAAATTAGTTTTTGTCCAAAGAGGCTTAGAATTGAGGCCAATGAAATTAGTCTAGTCTTAGTATTAGCACCGTGTAAAAAACCACTAGGGATAATTTAAAATTGTATACTGTTTACCATTATTTTATTATTTAGGTTTAGGTTTTACTGTAGTAATATATTGAAATATAATTTTGTATGTAGTTGACATGTAAACTTTAACTTTAATTAAGGTATTTCTTTTTCTCTCCCATTTTCTGTCATCGATCATGATCAGGGTACGTGTTTAGGAGTATAACCTAGTTTTAATTTTAGTCTATTTCTACATTTGATTTTGCTTGTTAGTGCGGTGACACATTTATTTAGGATGTTAGGAATATAATTTAAAAAGAAAAATGTTTTTATTGTTTTTGTGTTGATGTAAATCTGTTACGCAAAATGGCAGACATTTTTTATTTGCAATTACGAGATCCAAGACTACAGTAGCAATTTTTTAAATAAAATATGAATATGTGTATCATTTTAGTGGTTTTTAGGGGCCTCGATCCAAATACAACTATTCCAAATAAATCTATTTCAAGATCTAAGATTACGGATGTGTCTTTTTTTTACAGAACATCAATAGTATATGGGTATCGTTTTCATTTATTTTTGGGAGTTCCGATTCCGAATATAAGATCTATTTGGAGAGGGTCCATATTGGCTCACATAATATTCTTAATCTTTGTCTTTTTTTATTTGTGTTCATAAAAATTACTCTTCATAATTTTATTTCTCATCCTTTTTTTATTCATACATTTTTATTACTACCAACGGAGCTCATAACAGTAAGTGATCATAATTTTTTTTATTAATACTGTTACTACTAAGAACCATTTTAATATGTTCTCTTAGATTATTTATAATTTTTTTTTTTTATTATTTAACTATTTCATAAAATTTGACAACCTACATCTTTAGTCATCCCGTGACCACGAACGCTGAAAAGTGTTACGAAACGTCGGGCAATAATAACAACATGTAAAATCTAATTACACGCGAGTTAAATCCGTAAAAGTTGTTTTATTTATTACATATATTTTTTTCAGATCTTTTTTCTTCATAAGATAAAATATTTTTAGCAAAAAAATAGGACAACCGACTTCAATGCGTACAAATTAAAACTAAAAAGGAAGAAATAAATAATATTTTTATGAATTAGTTGAAAAGAGCGTCATAGAAAACCAAGGAAAGTATAGATACACATTTATAATTCTTTATTTATAATTCATACTCCCATATATGCCAGCTAGTGTTTGCAATTTTCAAACTTCACGGAGCGGCGGATTATTTCTTATCTTCATCATTCATTATTATGTATAGTTAATGGATTAATCAAGTTCGTATCTATTAGGTAAGTTTATTTTGCTTAGGCTGGCACCGACTCCAAATATATCGGAGTATGAATTATAAATAAAGAATTATAAATGTGTATCTATACTTTCCTTGGTTTTCTATGACGCTCTTTTCAACTAATTCATAAAAATATTATTTATTTCTTACTTTTTAGTTTTAATTTGTACACATTGAAGTCGGTTGTCCTATTTTTTTGCTAAAAATATTTTATTTTATTATTTTTAGTGGAAATAAAGTATATTTTATTGAAAACGGATAGGCCTACTAGGCGCTCATTAAAACTTAATGGAAACTTTAACTAAAACGTTTTTTTTGCTATTACTGATTTGTTTAAAAAGGGTCGAATTTATATGATAAAATTTATACGGGCCATCTCTGATCTTGACGTACCTAAAAAAGAATCATTAAAATCGAGTCGTAATACTCATAATTGACGAAGTAATCAGGTAACAAACACAAAAAAACAGTCAGATAGAGAACTTCCTCTTTTTTTTAAGTCGGTTAACAAATAATATCACGTCTCAGACCTATATCTCATTACAAATGCCTGCTATTCATTCAAAATGAATGGTAAGTTAATGAACTATGAACCTAGTTATTTAACTTAAGTTCATAAAATAATTTGTCATACTTTATGTGTTGACTATTGGACCTACTAACCAAAATTTCACAATTGAATATTAGGTAATGGCAAGTTCAAAAAAAAAATTACATTATTTTTGTGTTCGTGGACGATATTATTATTTCATCCCCAGTGAAATTATCATTTTAACAAAAAAGTACTAAACCAATTTCGGTATAATTTATACGGGACCACCTTTGGAGTATGTCCTTCCTAACGAAAAAAGAATCTTCAAAATCGATTCATAATTGACGGAGTAATCGCGGAACATACATACAAAAAAAAAAAAAAAAAAAAACATACAGTCGAATAGAGAACCTCCTCCTTTTTTGAAGTCGGTTGAAAATTATGATCATTAACTGAGTGGGTAAAGATCATATCGAATATTCAGTTCAGTAATAATTCAGTGAAAACGCCTATGTTCATGTAAACCTAACTCGCTCGTCGCTTCGCTCCTCACTTACCTATTGTTCTTTAGTAATAATAATTTTTAATACTAAATAATTATGAGTTTCGATCATTAGCATAGAAAAATATATGAAAACAAATATTAGTAAAAATTAAGTGTATGATTAATGATATTATGAATTTCAATGATTATGTATTTAAATATGTAGTTTTTAAATTTTTTATGAAGAATGATCATTATGGTTTTAAATGGTATGAGAAATATTTTTGGACCTCCAATGATAGGAATTGAAAAGTTATGTAAGAAAATGCGCACCCGCCCGGACCACTGCCACCTAAGGTTCGCAATTCTGCGGGCTATATTGGTGATCCTTGTTCTTCTGAGGGTGTAATCATTTCTGATATAATCACGCAAAAAAATTTCGAGCATAGTGTTATATCCTTTGAGTGACCTTTAGCTTCTTCATCATATCAGCCAAGAAACGAACAGTGTTTGACATAGGCCTCCGACCAGGTCGGTCCCGCGCTGCTCGAAACCAGCGGCTTCTCACGACCTATTCCAGAGGCTTCTCGCGACCTGTACCAGATCGATGGTTCACCTTGTGGGGGCCCATGTGACGATTTATCTGAACCAGTAATACAGATAATGATTTACAACGACACATAAGAACACAATGACTTATATCTTTAGCGGTTGGGAAATAATATATATGCTATTTACGCAGCATCGTCCTATCTATGTGCCTAGCCTATGTTTCGAACGGAAACCCGAGAGGTCACATACCACTGGGGGCCAACCCCCACAGACCTCCAACCATCCCTACAGTCTGCCCATGCCTCGCGACCGATCTCTCCCCCAATGGCAGTCCAAACTCCATAAATGCCTTGGAATATTTTGTAAAGTGAGTGACATACAAATTTGGATGTACAGGCAAGTCCAACGAGCCCCCTGGTGGAAGGCGGCGGTGGTAGCAACAGCAGCGCCGGTGGCGGCGAGCGCGGCCCGCTGACCGACCTGCTGGGGCGGCACCACGACTACCTGCGCGTGTCGCTCACCGAGCGCTGCAACCTCAGATGTGAGTCGCGCCTGCTACTTACAGTTATCAACATTTTTACAATATATAAATACGAAAAAGAGGTCACTATCCGTAGCACAGCTCAAATGGCGATTAGTGTAGCTCATACGCCGCGAAAATTACGACAGATGAAGCTTAAAAATTCTCACATGGCTAGAGAGGACTAAGGACCGGTTTCATAGGTTCTGATTATTAGATTTAAGCTTCACATTAAGCAAATTTTAATGAAGAAAGCGTATTATAAAATTCAGGAATATGTAGACGATAAAAAATTGTGGACACATTCATATGTGCTCGATTCTCTATTGTAATCTAGCGTGATATCAATATGTGTACAATTTAAAATTATAAGCCAATATTGTAAGGGAAGACGTCTTAAATCATTTTTTTTTATTATAAGTTTAATTATTATTCTTTATTTTATTACTTATACTAGCTTTTGCCCGTGACTTCGTCCGCGTGGAATAGTTACTTTGGATAGCATTTTTATTTTTTTGGTACTTATCCCCACATGGGTCAATATTTAAGCCTAAATAATAATAATCGTTCATTGACAAAAATAACAAAGACACAACAATATTTGCAAACAAGTCAAAAATGATAACATAATTAACTTAAATTGTGTACACTTATTTTATGATTATGAACTTTGACTTAGATATCTGTAAAACTTAACACACATTCAGTAGGCAAACCAAGTAAAGCCAACGACCAGGACAGATGTTACAATTAAAATCATCTCAATAGTCTGGGTAATCATAATCAGTATAGTGTTATCAAATATTTTAAAAATGTTTAGTAGCAAGTGACACCGTTACGTTATCTTGATGAAAACGACTGATTAACTGGCGGGTATCATTCTGTTTAGTATACAATGCTTTACGTACGCTTTACCGACACGTTTCACTAGGCCCGCTGAATTATTTAACTGTAGAGTCGCAGTCGCGAGGACATTCTTCTTAAACTTCAATGTTTAACTATCTACAGTTCTACACTATCTAATTTAAAAAATCTGGAGTGGTCTCCCATTGAATTTCTCGTATACCGGAAACAACTCAAAAGTTGATAGAAACCTTATATTTTGATGTCATACGTTAAATTTTTGATCACCCATCCGAGTACCGACCTTGCACTTGGTTGCTTAACTTTCGTGATCGACGACTCAAAAGTTGATAGAAACCTTATATTTTGATGTTATATACTTATGCATGTTAAATTTGGTTGCAATAAGTTAAAGCATTCTCGAGTTATCGTGCTAACGCACATACACACATAATTCCGAAAACGGTATTTTTTGACTCAGGGAGGTCAAATCTGTCAAAATCTCGAGGTCCAATTTTTTAACGATTGCAAGACTTCCTCTATACTACGTACGAGAAAGTAAAAAAGATGACGGGATTGAGATAGAGGGAGAGGTACATATAGGTACTTAAATCTAGAGATGTTAATGCTTCATTAGACATAAATGATAAATGATAAACTTTATTGCCTTAATATTAATTAAACAAGGAGTAACATCCATAACAAAAAAAGTAACACAAACTTATAATTTACATTTCTAAAAAAAATAAATAACAGCAATGTATTAAAGGCAATGGGCACCAATCTCAGCAAAATACTGGGCGTAGCCCAGCGCTGGTTTTCAGATTGGTCCCGTACGGGAGTAACTAACTTGGTTAGAAGGAGGAGGCAATAGGTAAGGTACGCTAATAGACACGTAATAATTTTGTTGTGATCCACCTCGTTATCTTTAAATGATTGTTACAAATGAACCTACACTATTATTACTGCATATTTATATTTTTCCTAAAGTTGTTTGCGTTTGCATCGAGTTTGAACTGTTTTACTTATTAATTTCTTATCACACTTGTGAAGTGCATGTTTTATGTACTTACTTCAATGCATCGAAAAATATCTCAGTTGTTAAATAATACAAAACTATAGTTTTCTATTATAAATTTCGATGGTGTAAATCAATATTTTTATATTGGTGGTATATGTATCAATGTTAATTGAATTTAATTAAACAGTAATTTATGCAATTGCACACCCAATTGAAATACATATTATAAATCATTATAGTATATTGGTCTGAGTAATATATTATACAAGATTTGGGAAATAAATCGTTTATTTAAATAAAATATTCACCACTAGATTCAGATCAACGATCTGTATTATTTTATTTCGATGTATTTACATTAAATAATAATAGCAGTGTGTGTCGCTTGCTCACTGCTTTATTAGTTTGCGTCTGTTTTCGCAACTTGTATAGGTACACTCGGACCAAATAAAAATTTTATTTGGTCTGAGTAGGTACGGGATATTTTGTGCTAGCTTCAACTCCATCAGCCTCATTCATTGGTTATTCTTGCAGAGTTCCTGTTGCATTTGTAATACCTACCGTTGATTTCTAATTAATAGCTGCCGCAGCTGAAATGATTTACTGACAGCGCTTGTAGGACGTTGCGAACTGCTGCCTGTACTTAATTGTGAAAGAGGTGTAAAAACTACGCGTTCATGCGCACGCATTGTATGAGATTCCAGAGTAAAAAATGTTCACACAATTCTAATATTCAAGGCTGAATTCAAAAATTCTATAATTCCATGTAGATAATATAATATAACTAGCTTTTGCCCGCGACTTCGTCTGCATGGAATAGTGACTTTGGGTACCTAGCATTGTTAATTTTAGGGTACTTATTTTGCAAATAATACACATACAAACTGCTGTAGATAGCTTATTTTTACACCTTTTTATAAACTACGTTATTTTTGTTGTTCCATCCTTTGCTAACTTCCATACGACCTTTCATTCTCTATTTCATCCCCATATTTGTGTCAAAATTTTCAAAACTACATTTTTTTACTTCCTTTGCTTAAAGTTTCATGGTTTTATCTTCGATAGTGAGGAATCGCATACGAACTTTATTTCAACCCCTTCATGTCCTATTTACAAAAAGAATACTTATATTCTATCTCAAGGTTTAGATAGTCTATTTTTGTAACAAATAGGTATCATCAAAATGGGTTCGGGTGTTATGCGTGTAAGCGTGACTTTGTTAGGACTTCCTTACGACCTTTCATCCCCTATTCCACCTCACACAGATCAAACTTTCAAAAATCCTAGAACAAAAGTACAGTCAGCAACAGAAGTAGATTTACACTTTAATATCTTGTCATCTCAGACCAAATAAAAAGTAATCATAATAACATTCATACGTAACGATAAAGAACGGTAATCGGTATGGTGGTCCACATGGTGTGTGTCCGCAGGTCAGTACTGCATGCCGGCGGAGGGCGCGCAGCTGTCGGCTCGCGCGGAGCTGCTGACTCGCGCGGAGCTGTCGCGTGCGCTGCGAGTGTTCGCGGCCCTCGGCGTGCGCAAGCTGCGGCTCACGGGCGGCGAGCCCACGCTGCGGACAGACCTCGCGGACATCATCCGTACGTACCAAGCTGCGGCTCACGGGCGGAGAGCCCACGCTGCGGACAGACCTCGCGGACATCATCCGTACGTACCAAGCTGCGGCTCACGGGCGGAGAGCCCACGCTGCGGACAGACCTCGCGGACATCATCCGTACGTACCAAGCTGCGGCTCACGGGCGGAGAGCCCACGCTGCGGACAGACCTCGCGGACATCATCCGTACGTACCAAGCTGCGGCTCACGGGCGGAGAGCCCACGCTGCGGACAGACCTCGCGGACATCATCCGTACGTACCAAGCTGCGGCTCACGGGCGGAGAGCCCACGCTGCGGACAGACCTCGCGGACATCATCCGTACGTACCAAGCTGCGGCTCACGGGCGGAGAGCCCACGCTGCGGACAGATCTCGCGGACATCATCCGTACGTACCAAGCTGCGGCTCACGGGCGGAGAGCCCACGCTGCGGACAGACCTCGCGGACATCATCCGTACGTACCAAGCTGCGGCTCACGGGCGGAGAGCCCACGCTGCGGACAGACCTCGCGGACATCATCCGTACGTACCAAGCTGCGGCTCACGGGCGGAGAGCCCACGCTGCGGACAGACCTCGCGGACATCATCCGTACGTAGCAAGCTGCGGCTCACGGGCGGAGAGCCCACGCTGCGGACAGACCTCGCGGACATCATCCGTACGTACCAAGCTGCGGCTCACGGGCGGAGAGCCCACGCTGCGGACAGACCTCGCGGACATCATCCGTACGTACCAAGCCGTACCACTACCACTGGACATTATACTTGTATAGTTTACATACGGTCACAGTATATCAAGAACAGTAATACATCTTCATACAAACTGGCCGCTATCCATAAGAATGTGAGCGTGCGTACTCGGCGCCGTGTACGCACACATGACATAAAAATATGGGGGCATAAGGTGGTCTCGCCGTCTCGGTGTGATCGCTCGTTTTTATGTCATTGCACATTCGCTCGCCGTTCGTTCCCGGCCGGCACATTTACGATAGTCTTAGTGTCAACGCAGACTAGGCTAACAACTCGCCGACGGCCCGCAGATGAACTACTGTTCTTGGTATACTGTGATACAGTGGACTAACCGCTCGAGCTTGCGACCCCCATCTTGCAGAAGATCACAGTCAAATAACCCTACGTTTTTGTGGTGTGATGTTTCTGTTGGTGTGTAAAGTTGCCAGGACTAGGGTTGGCAGCGTCACGGCAGTGTTCCGAGCGTCTATACTACGGTGAATGTTTACCATTGAGTTTAGGAATGTTGCTTACCATCAGGTAGGCCTTGTCTGCCAATAACATAAAAGAATATTGTTGACATAATTATGTAGATATTGCAATAAAGATCATAGATATTTAGAAAAATTGGCTTTTGAATAAGTATGTATTGCATCACGGAAAAAGAAAAAATTGTGTTTTTAAAATGAAGTTCGTTCGAAATAGGTTCCTGCTTAACGCGCGTAGCAGAGATGTGTAGGTCATACATGTGTAGGTACCTACATAGGCCTGCTTCGCTATGTACACTGGTTAGGTATACATATACCTATCTACATATAAAGGCTTTAAGTTCAACACGGGTGAAATGATAGAATATGTAGGTATGTAGATAATAATTAGTTTTGATATGATCTTTTTATTTTTATTGCCATATGGCTTTTAGTAATAATAATAATAATTTTTATTTTGCCAACACCAACACACACACATACAAACTACAAAAGGCATCAAACATTATCAAAACAAAAGTTACAACCATAATATAAACCTAATACAAGCCAAATAGGTAGGTATTACACTTTACAAAGGTTAATTTTAGTACTGAACTACTATTATTAACCTCACTAGGCAGCTTAATATACACTATATAATATCCTCCTTCTCTCAGGATATACGAAACGAATACGAAACATTCACAGATAGAACTGTTAATGATATAAAAACAGCTGTTATTAAATTTTCCATACACTAGAGAGTTCCCTATCGACAAATGCGAGCTATTATTTTTTTTTAGTAAATAAATAATTGAATCTTTATCTTGCTATCGTTTCTTAAGTAGGTATTTATAATTGTTTTAAAAATATTATTGTAGCTGTAGCCGTGTGTACACAGCTGAGTGGTATACAATATTCCAACAAGTTTAAGTAGGTATACTAAATTGTTTCCGCACTTTTAAAGATGATAGTGACGAGTGAATTGGATCAAAAATAAATAAATACTCGTTGATTGTATAAGTTATAGTAGCGGCGCGACCAATAAGGGCAGGCTTGATTGCATAGATTACCTCCTAATAGATACCGCATACAAGGCAACCGACGCGCACGACACATACTTGATTTAGCTATCATATAAAACTGCTCCAATAATCTTACCATTAGTGTCGACCAAATCTGTGACCCCTAGACACGCGCTAGATTTATGCACTGGTTTATACACAAAAAAACATTAGTTTACCATTACAATGGCTTCCTGTGCTGTAAAATGGTGTGGAAAATCAGCCAAGACATCAAGTTACCAAAAAGATGGCATAACATTTCACCGGTAAGTAAATTATAATTTCTATTACAAAATTTTCAATAAGGCATCAGAATTCAACTTATACTGGCTGAGATCAACAGTGACAAGTTACGTCAAACATTGTTCATTGATGACATTTTGACATTGTCTCTTTTACTCTTATTTAGAACTATAATGTTGTCTCTGTCTAAAGAAAGGGCAGTGACGTGACATTGGATTTCATATCCATATCGATATCCATTCGAATCATATGTTCGAAAATGATATGAATATTTTTATGTCGAAATATAGTAATTTACGATATTATTAAAAATAATTATAGAATCGATAATTCTATGTTTTAAAATATTATTTTTGTTAAACTTAACTTAAACTGAATAGTGAATATGACCAAAAAAAACTGGTATTCATGAATTTTAATTTGACAAATGGAAAAATATATCAAATATTTTTAGGTTATCTCAAACAACATTTCCTTTTACTTTCTTCTTCATAGAACGAAAAGGCAAAGCGATCTAGCCCATACAGCCATATCCTCGGTATCTATCTTCTTTCTATGTCTTGAATTAAAATGCGGGTGTCCCAGATTTTAATGCATTTAGGGAGTGCTTGGTGAGAAGTCTATGGCAACAGACCTCATGATGCCGACTAATGAGGTGGAAATCCCACTATAAAATTCTTAACATTGTACACAAAACTTTTATTTCTTTTTCTGGAAAAGTAAAAACTTCAGTGGACGTACCTAACTACAATTTTTATTTTGAACGATATGGACTAATGTGTTATTGTGGCGTTTTTCTAAGATTTCCCCGATGTCCCGAAAGGAAACAAAAATGGATGGACACAACTTGCCGCGGAGAGGACTGGTTTCCTACCAACAACAGCGTTATTTGCTCAAGGCACTTTACTCAAGATAGTTTTCACATCATGAAAAATCGTCGAAGATTGATGGATTCAGCTGTACCATCTTTAAATCTACCAATTTTGGTATGGTTCTTACATTAGAATTAAGAAACAATTAAGGCATGAGGAAGGGGTACTTACACACAATACACGCATTACCACCACCAGTTATTAATATATTTATTTGTTTTAGGCAACCGCTCCAATAACTGAGAATGTTAATATAGATACTTCTGTTGAAATCACTAAGTCAGCAGCCACAACATCTAATGCAGTGGTATATTAATACTATTTTTTAAAATAAATAAAAACACAATTTCATTCGCCTTATTTAGGGGCCAATATTTAATTAATTTATTATTGAAATAGTTTATTTTATTTCTGGAATGTCTTTTCAGATTTCCGGTTCGCCAAACCATTTCCTATCTGGCACACCAATACGACACAAAAGAATATTTTCCCCTATACATGGTACTCCATCAGCATATGATACTCCAGTTAAAAAACGCCTTTGTAGACGAATAATTGAATTAACCAATGTTGTTAAGACAAAAAATAAAAAACTTAAGAAATTAAGTGATTCCAATAGAAGGCTAAAAAGAAAAATTATTTCATTAAAATCCCTATTGACGGAGTTGGAAAACAAAAATTTGTTAACCGCCGAAAATAATGCGGCTTTAGATTCTTTAGGGGTCAAATGCAGTGAAATTGTACAACGACAGCTATCCAAAAAAAGATCAGGTACCATTGTTAGAACTAAATATTCTCCACAATTAAGAGCATTCGCTTTAACTTTAAATTTTTATTCTACAAAGGCGTATAACTATGTCCGTAAAACATTCAATACTTGTTTACCGTCCGTAAAAACACTAGGGAAGTGGTATAGATCCATAGATGGACATCCGGGCTTTACAAAGGAAGCTTTTGAAGCTCTGAAATTTAAGGCAGCAGAAGCAAACCAGCCTGTTTATTGCTGCATCGTCTTTGACGAAATGAAAATTGAGAGGAAAGTTGAGAAGACCTTCGGCTATGTAGATTTTGGTGGCAGTGTAAATTCTGATTGCCGAGAGGAATGTACTGACGTGTTAGTATTTTTGGTGGTTCCCTTACATGGGAAGTGGAAAGTGCCTATAGGCTACTTTTTTATAAATAAAATCACTGCTGAACAAAAAAAAATGTTGATAACTCAAGCTATTGAGTTATGTATGGAAGCAAAGGTTGTTGTTAAAGCCATTACTTTTGATGGTTGTCCAGCTAATATAGCAATGGCAAAAAAACTCGGATGCATATTTTATCCGAATAATATAAAGTCCGTTTTTAAGGTTCAAAATACTGAAATTGCTGTCTTCCTAGATCCTGCTCACATGGTAAAATTAGTCCGAAATAGCTTTGAACATTACCAAATATTTAAAGATGCTGAAGGAAACAATATAAAGTGGAACCATATCCAATTATTGCATCAGTTGCAAGAAGATGAAAAATTTCATGCGGCTAATAAACTAAGAGCAGAACATCTTTTCTTTAAAAAAAATGTCATGAAAGTTAAACTTGCGACGCAGTTATTCAGCAGAAGTGTATCAATCGCTCTACGATTTTGTAAAGATACTCTTAACTTGCCCGAATTTCAAGAAGTAGAAGGGACAGCTAAAATGTTATTAGTTTTAAATGATTTATTTGATATTTGAGACTCAAAGGTGCATGGGTATGGGTTAAAAAGAGCGTTGAACCGCGAAAATTATCAAATAATCATTTCTAAGCTTGAAAATTTCAAACACTTCTTGTTAAATCTTACAACCAAAATTAATAATAAAAATATACGACTCATTGATTCACCAAGATTCACTGGGTTTTTGGGACTATGCGTTTGTATAGAAAGCGTAATTTTTTTATATAATGATTTGATTAAGACCGAGTCTTGTCCTTACTTATCCTTTCATCGAATAAGCCAAGATCATATTGAATTGTTCTTTTGTAATATCAGAGCTCATGGGGGGGCTAATAATAATCCCACACCAAAACAATTTTATGGCATTTATAAAAAAATGCTTGTACATATGGAGCTACAGCAACTTAATACAGGAAATTGTATAGCGTTGGAGGAAATTGCCATATTAAACTGTTCTTCAGCCATCAAGCGCATAAATTTAACAACTGAACGGGGTGACACATGCGAGGTGGATGAACAAGTCGATGTGGAGATTTTCGAATCATATTTTCTGTCTCAGTATGCAGAAAGCATTTTAGAATATCTTGCTGGTGCTGTAGTGCATTATTTAATAAAGAAAATTAAATGTAACATTTGTGTTAAGGCTTTAATATCGACGGATGAAAAGAAATCCAGTTTAATTCATGCACGAGATGTAGGTGGATTGCTATACCCTTCTGACATGGTTATTAAAATTTGTAAAAGATGTGAACTAGTCATACGAAGTTCAACGGATTCATTTAAAAGTTCTCAAATAAGTTATAAAGACAAATTTCGATATGTAACAAAAACACTAAGGAGTTTTGTTAATGAAGAATTATTTCCGGAAATAAAATACCATAACTTTGATCATGAAAATTGTAATCACGTAATAGATTTAGCAAAAAGTGTAATGGAAAAATATATAGATATAAGATTATTGTACCTATCTAGGAAAACAGATCCTAAAAACTCCGTAAGAAGGGTGTACACAAAGCTTATTCATTTTAAAAATCAATAAATAAATATAATTCCTGTAGATCCGCAGTTCTCGTGCTAATATTACCCAGTCCAGCGACCAAATTTGGTAAATGGTTAACAATCTCTCTCTCTCTCTGGTTAACAATCGACAGTACGTCTTTAGACCGAAACGATCAACGGTTGACCTTCTAGCGTACATGACGCGCGACCAAATTTGATCAATGGTTAACAATCTCACTCTCTGGTTAACAACAATCGACAGTACGTCTTTAGACCGAAACGATCAACGGTTGACCTTCTAGCGTACATGACGCGCGACCAAATTTGATCAATGGTTAACAATCTCACTCTCTGGTTAACAATCGACAGTACGTCTTTAGACCGAAACGATCAACGGTTGACCTTCTAGCGTACATGACGCGCGACCAAATTTGATCAATAGTTAACAAACTCACTCTCTGGTTAACAATCGACAGTACGTCTTTAGACCGAAACGATCAACGGTTGACCTTCTAGCGTACATGACGCATGTCAAAACTGTGAACAAGCGTGGCGTGTCACTGACTGTTAGCATTGACATCGACACAAAAATTTCACAGACTCTGACACAATAGTCTTATGAATTCATGTCCCCGACGGACACAGTTCAGAGTTCATGTCAGGGAATGGTGGTGTTCCCCAGGGTTCCATTTTATCCCCTACACTGTTAATTTTGCATATTAATTATATGATTCCTCTTGAGAATATTCATTGCTATTCGGACGACAGTACAGTGCATGTAGGCGAGTTTTTTTGCCATTGCATATTTTTGACACGCAACAGCTGGCCAGCGGATACCGAGGAGAGTCGTGAGAATCTAGTCATTGTACTGAACCGAGAAAAATCAGTTGTGCGCGTTTACAGCTAAAACGTCGCATGCCTTCTCTTTCTTCAAGGCACAACAATGACGCGACAGAGCTCTGATGAGCTTTTTCTCTCTGATGCGTGTGTAGTGAGAGGGTGAGTGTTTTTTCGTGTGTGTGAATAACTTTTATACTACACCTGATCGGAACAGTAGCTATTATTCCCTCAAATTGAAAAGAGAAAGTTGATCATTTCCTCGACGTAAATATGCGGAAGGAAAAGTTGTATGAAATTCCATTTCTAACGTGTTTAGCGGGAGGAAAAGTTGTATGAAAATCTATTTCTAACGAGGCGCCGCCGCAACCAACGGGCGGCTGTGCTCGGCAGCAGGATGCGCGCCGCGACAACGACCGGCCATTGGTTGGCCGGTATTTCGCAGAACATCTGCAACTAGTGTTGCATAATCATAATCTCTTTATAATTTTATTAAAGGTACTGCTTATTTCAATTTAACAAGTCTTTGAATGTTTCTCACAGGTGTAGTATAAAGCACTATGTAAGACTTGGGAGAAAGTTCGATTCCTAACTCGGGAGTATTGTGGCCCTCGGCTGCGCCTTCGGGCCACAAACTGCTCCCTCGTTGGTAATCTGTCACTTTCGTCCCGCGGTGAACAATGTACTATTATTGTGTTAGTAGAATAATTATACTTAACATATGAATGCACTGGCCAAGTTGGATGTTAATTTTAAGTACCGTGAAATGGGTTGAATAACATCAATATTTTAATTTATCGATTGCTAGTCTTGACAATTTGTGTTCTATGTTTAAATTAATTTATGAGTTACGAGTGCCTTTATTGATGTTGTCCACACTAAAATGATTGAAATTTAAATGAGCAACTTATTGGCTAAAATGTACCCTATTGTGAATTACCTCTCATACGGGGTCATAACAACGACATTTATGGGATGTATAACAACATCTCTAAGCTCTTAACAAAAAACTATTAAATAAAAAACTTGTATTTGTTTTGGTGAGTAAGGTTGCCAGAGCTCCATGGGGTCCCTACCCCAAGGGGACTAGAGTTGGCAGTGCGCTAGTGTCACGTCCGAGTTGCGAACGTCTATAGGCTACAGTGACGCTTAAATCTTATAATTAGTTATGATTTTAAAGATTTAAGACCACTGGGCTTACATCTTTAAAATCATACCTAATCCTAATTGAAATAAAATATAATTTATCTTCTATTGCTTTTTCTAATTTTCTTTTCTATATGAAATACCTATGTTCTTTACCTCGACGATCAGGCTTATATTGATTGGTTCGATTAAAAAAAGGCCGTTTTGATCGTTTCTTTTTTTTCCTAGAAAATGTTGTTATGATTCAGCCCAGATTACCGGTAAATTTTCTGTTGCGTGGTATCCAAGCGCATTCAAATTATTTCGCATCGTTACTTTTAAGCTTGTTTTAATCATATTGTAAATTTTATTGAAATTAGAAAAATGCACTGAAAAAAATCGACTTGCCTCAGGCGGGACTCGAACCGGCATCTTCCACAATCCGGGCGGATTTTATTGAAGTTACTGTAGTATAATGTAGAGAAAGAATAAAAAGAATATCAATTGCATTCTGTAGTTTTTTTTATATACCTACGGTTGTTTTAAATTTATATTATACTAACTGACCTGCACACGTTGCTGTGGTTAATTTAAAAAAAAAATTAAGGACTATTATAAAAAAAGACAATCTTATAGTATAAGTCGGACCAAGCAAAACACATATTTACAAAATTTTTGCTGAGAACACAGCTGCATTCTCGTGGCATAGCAACGGTTTTTAGTATTACTTATCAATATATTTTCGCTTTGTAATAATTTCAGTAAATTTTCTAATAATCCAATTTCCTGCACAATTTTCTTAATTTTTCTTTCCGTAAGAAACTTCGACAAAGTAAATTATCTAGCACTTTGTCGAAGCTTAAAAAAATGAATGAAATAGGTACATTCGTTGGACAACAAGGGAAATAGGGATTCATTTTTATATATCTGTCGCAGGCGGATCGTATAACACGCCGTATTACATAACAGCGTGGCGGATTGTAGTGGGTGAGAATTGTTAACCAAATAGAGCCGTTTATTGATAAATCCGTAGTAGATTCTATTAATATTAGTCTGTATAATCGAATGGAGATCGATGGTTTAGGTTACTTATTTTATGACCAAGTGGAGTGGAATTATTGTCACTCATCACTCTCACAGACTACAATCCGCTGCGCCATTTTGTAATACAGCGTGTTATATGATCCGACTGCGACGTATACATATAGATAGATAGATAAGGTTTATAAGATAGATAATATACCAAGGTATATTATAAATTCTTTTCTATCAAATGTCTGAAAATTTTTATTGATAATTCTTAACATCGTTTGTAAAATTTCCGATTATAGTCGATATTTTTAAAAATGATATGTCACATCACTATCGGTTAGCTGTGCTTCGAAATAACCAATCACAGCGCGTCGGTATTTTGCCCCTCACCCCGTGCTTACCGCCAATTTAAGTGAACTCGGTTGCTAACAAATATTAATTCATGCGGTATCTATTAGGAGGTAATCTATGCTTGATTGTAAGCGTCTTTTATTATGTGGTCTACAGGATTAATTAACGCGTTCGCCTCGTAGAAATCATCACTCTATAGGTACATATTTACAATACCAGGTGTTGCTACAGACTATATCATAAAACTAAATATTCTTGAAATTCTTTGGCTTAAACAATGGACTGTATTACTTAAGTCGATATTTCAGTAAAATTTTAAAAATGCTTATACTTAGATTAAATTTTAGACTGTTTAAACTTAGATAAAATTTTATTAATTCCACTACGATCAGGTAAGCAATACTCACATGCATATCTGGCTCGAAGGACCATAACTATGTAGCGGGATTCCATTCACACTTTGAATGATATCTGATCATTATGCTTAAAATTTGGGGAACAGGACAGAGTCGAGCGCTAACCGTAATTGAATTAAATTAATGCATGCATAAAACACTATGGCAAACCGTAGACTAACGATTTGTACTTGATAACTTGCTGACTGTGTATTAAAGCATGTGCTAAAAGAAGAGGTGTGTGAGGTGTGCGTTGTGTGCAGAGGAGGCGGTGAGCGCGGGCATCCCGCACGTGGGCGTGACCACCAACGGGCTGGTGCTGGTGCGGCGGCTGCCCGCGCTGCAGCGGGCCGGCCTGCGCGCGCTCAACGTGTCGCTGGACTCGCTGCGGCCCGCGCGCTACGAGCACATGACGCGGCGCCCGGTCAGTACACACACTCGCTGCGGCCCGCGCGCTACGAGCACATGACGCGGCGCCCGGTCAGTACACACACTCGCTGCGGCCCGCGCGCTACGAGCACATGACGCGGCGCCCGGTCAGTACACACACTCGCTGCGGCCCGCGCGCTACGAGCACATGACGCGGCGCCCGGTCAGTACACACACTCGCTGCGGCCCGCGCGCTACGAGCACATGACGCGGCGCCCGGTCAGTACACACACTCGCTGCGGCCCGCGCGCTACGAGCACATGACGCGGCGCCCGGTCAGTACACACACTCGCTGCGGCCCGCGCGCTACGAGCACATGACGCGGCGCCCGGTCAGTACACACACTCGCTGCGGCCCGCGCGCTACGAGCACATGACGCGGCGCCCGGTCAGTACACACACTCGCTGCGGCCCGCGCGCTACGAGCACATTAATCGTCCTCGCCTTCAGCTCGGGCGTCAAATACCTGCGATCTGACACATGTTTTACCGCCCTAGTTAATAAATGTAGTTACTATTTTCTCACGAAAACGGATGAACCAAGACTACCTATTGTGTACATATACCTACGGCCACATTATCTTTGTTTGCGTCAGTGGCAGCACGGAGAATTGCCACAGTAACTAAAGCCGGGTCCAGATATGTATCATTTGCCCGATCCGATCAGCGTATCCGTATCGCCGACGCGTATCATGATCGTATATGTGGACGGGTGACGATACGCGATCTTGATACGCCGAAGATACGGCCCGTTCCATGTCATGTTGGTTCATACGGTTGTCATACAGAGCAAATCGAGGCGTCCACAACTTGATACGGGGCTTGATACGTGATACGCTGATACGGATACGCTGATCGGATCGGGCAAATGATCATATCTGGACCCGCCTTAACGCACGCAACAGTAATGTGCATGTTTATGAAAAAAATTATCTATCATTGTATATCATTTGTTGTTGAGAATAGTCTATTGAGAACTGACCTTGTGTTATTGCCTTTTGTTGCCCTGCATACGGTCCTACCAGTTGACCTCAACTCAACATGCCAGTGCACCCGACCCGAAAGATAGATAATATTCACAAATCGTACGCAAGGACGTTTTATATTGCAATGGGCAATGTGAGGTACTTTTACGTATTTAACGAGCTCCCGATAATAGTTATGTCGAACTAACTACTTATTGTTATTCAAGCGATAATGTGACCTGATGTTGGCCGTAGCGTATTAGGGCTGCCATGCTCGAGTGGAATATGTACGCATCTACTTTATATTGGTAGATATATTTTTTACAATGTAGGTGGTATCGTAAGATTTTACTTGTTTATTCAAAACTGCGCCCTTTAAACTTCTTGAGTGGCACCTGGTGGGTCACTACACAACTAGGCAATGAAGTACCTCACACTTTCGGTCCGATATTTGGTAATGTCATACTATGAATTTGTGCCAGTTTAATCCCGCTTTTGATCCCTCTGACTTTCGTTAAAATAAAGTTCCTTTAAGGAATAATTTTATTTTTGCGTTTACAAACGCGTAAATATTAATACTAGAAAAATACACTGAAAAAAATCGACCCGCCTGAGGCAAGTCGATTTTTTTTCAGTGTATTTTTCTAGTATTAATAAAGTTCCTGTTTATAATTACTAGTCGTTACTATAATGCGGCGTCATAGAGACAACGACAACCCTAATACAAGCTGACCTACGATGGTGTTATTATCCAAATTGGTACACGTCAGTACTACGTCGCGCACGCCGCGCGCCTTCTTTAAGTTTATATGCGCATAATGCGCTTTATCTCTTGAACGCAGCAATTGTCATTAGACGGTAGCTTAGCTACTGTAATCATCGCTGCCTTCCTGTCTCCGTTCCGCACCGGTGCGCACTTATACCTATAAAATATGTTTGTCATTGAAGTTTCTGCTGTAAATAGAAATTATCATTTCTGTAACTAGGTATTTGCAAAATTAGTCTTCGTTGCTGATGTTGAGATGTTTGGCATTGTAGGGATGTTTGGCTCCGTCAAAAAGTAATGTGTTCAGATGTAACTATTATAAAATAATTGTGTAAGCGTAAACATTAAAAAAGTGTCTGTTGTAGAGTCTTGACACCAAGGAGCTTATATTTTAATAAGCTCTTTGCTTGACACAATTCCTAATTTCATATTTTGATTAAAATGTCCCACAGTATTTCCTAGAAAGTGAAAGAGAGATTCAAGGATAATTTGGGATCTATTCGTTCGGGCATAACGTCCCTGTGTGTGACACGATGTTACATAGAAGGCATTAATTGATGTTGGGGAGGGGAGAACCACAAATATAGTCAGTTGACGGTGGTGGATTGTGCAGGGTCTGGCCAAGGTGCTGGCAGGCATTGACCTCGCGCTGCAGCTGGACTACCGCCCGCTCAAGATCAACACTGTGCTTATCAAAGGTATTCACCATTAGATAATTTATATTATAAGTAATATAAGAAGTTATGAAAAAAGAACTCTTCCCAATATTGAATACTCGCTATTGTTTATACAAAAAGCACACGGTCCGCCTAATGGTAAGCGGTCACCGCAGCCTATGGATACTTGCAGTACGGAGGTGTGGTACGCACGTGTGGCACCACGTGCGTTGCCGACCTTGCAGGAACTTTTTCAAGCCTTTTTTTGAAGAAACCCATGTTGTAGCCCTTTGGAAAAACATCGACAGGGAGTTCATTCTACAACCGAAGCGTACGCGGAAGGAAATTTCTTCTAAAACTCGGTTCCAGTGTGAGGATGAACACCGTGTCGATGGCAAGCGGTGCGGTTTCTTAGAACATATTTCGTTATACAACCGGTAGAAAATGTATAATTCTCCTAAGATATAGGGGTTATATACCGGCTGTTTGTCAACGCTTCTGACAGCTAGCTTTGAATTATAGGTACTCCAGCGCATAAATGAGAGCAGGTGCCACCGAGCCTTATCATTATAGTCAGACCACAATCAATGTGTAAATACTACTTATGTGATATATTTTTATCCGGGACTTATTTTAGCTAAATATTTGGTTAGTAGATAAACAATAGAGTGTTTCAATTGCATCGATTCAGAAACATAAAAAATACCCTGAATATTATACGAATAGACGAGACCTACCATCAAAATATGCCTTACGGCAAACAACACAAAATAGATTAATGCTACCCAATTCAAAATTAAAACTACATTCCGATAGTCCCTTGGTTATGGGTGTGAAAATATATAATAAACTGCCAATTTCACTAAAAAATATGAAAAAAGAAAATGAATTTATTAAAAAATTAAAAGATTTCCTCATATCGAAAACTTACTATACAATACAAGAGTACCTTAATGACAATATAATATAATCATATGGTTATAAATAACTCTTATAAATATAATGGATACTAAGGATGAAATAAATAAATACAAATGGATGGAATAATAATTAATTAATATAAATTCATAGAGTAACAATTATAAAATCAATCACTAATAAATACAATACAATAGATAAAATAATAATGAATAATTAATACAACGTTACTAATTTATTTAATTAATTTGACATTTTATTTATTTAATATTATAAAATAGTACTTATATTTCAATTACAAACATTAAAAATTATACTAATTTCGAAAATATGAATTTATTGTTTTGAATAATTAGACATGTACACATTTAATTGAATATAGAATCTAATATACACATAAACAAAATAATAACACAATAAATAAATTGCATAAATTTCTCACAGGATTAAATTCTGCTAGTTCAATTAATTACCCTAGATATACGTAATCTACCTCCTCTCTTCTACTTTGCTGTGCCGACAAGGCCCATGATGTACTTACATTAAATAATATTAAGAACTTAACAAACATTGTGGAAAAGCAATAAAAGTATTGAATTGAATTGAATTGAACATTTTTCATAATGGTACGAAATAGGTGCTCAAATTTGAAGCGCCCGTCCTGGGGGGCTATTTGCTAACATTTTTTTTGACAGTTGAAAGTGATGATCTCTGAGTGAATTGTGTATCCATTGCTGTTTTTTCACGATAAGTGCCATAATAGCGTGTCGTGTAAAACAGCAATGGATATGTTCACTCGGTGATCATCACTTTAAACTGTCAAAAAAAGTTAGGGAATGGGCCTACGGGGTCCACGTCCGGAAGCCTCCTCGTGGCGGACCCTGGTAATGTGGTGGGGAAACTTTCTCGGCGGGTGTGTGGCTTTTGATGTCAAGTGTGTTCCCTTGGCATTCGAAATCACATGCCATCGTCCAGTTGTTTTTGTTTTCCCACCACGGCTAGTTGGGGACGACCATGCCCGAAGTCCCCCGGGTGCGGTGGGATGGTTGCTGCCGGTGTTCTCGTCAGGACGACGCGCCAGGTCGAGCAGCAGAGGAGTGGTTGTTATTGCAGGTGTTTAGGTGTATGCGACGGTATCCATTTATCACCAGGTGGGCCGTCAGCTTGTTTGTCATCTAGTTGTATAAAAAAGCACCCAATGCTGTAGAGCCAATACATAGTGGTGGAACTATGTTTTTAGTGGTTATGCTTACCACTAGGGACCTATGTTATTGTTATTAGATTCTCTGATGTTAAAAGAAGGGTTGTGGGTGCGCGATTGTTCATGTGCCAACTGCAGTCTACGGTAACTGGTTACATCCGCCGGGTGTATGCTCGTGTTCTATTTTGGTTGTAGCAAAAATAGTGGAATTTAATTTTGACCACATCTGTAATACACTCGACTATCTTATTACATTTATTATAGGTACATACCTACATTACTTTTGTCGCATTGCAAGTGCGGTTGGCCGGAATTAGCATAACACATGCACGGAATAAAACGGTCACACTTGCTTGATTTTAGAACAATGTACAAAAGCGTGTCAACTAATGAACGAGATTATACTCGTTTTGGTAATTATTAAACTTGTTTTTTTCAGGGTTCAACGATGACGAGATATGTGACTTTGTAGAAATGACGCGAGATCGGGAAATCGAAGTGAGGTGAGGAAATATAGTCGAGCTATCTTGCATTGTTTATTTATCAAGATAAGGATTTACCTATAACCCCGAATTACCTTGCCTTTACCTAGTGGTAAATACTAGGTATGTCATTCGTCACGAGCTTGAATGGGCCTCGTAGTTTTATGGACAAGTATTATTGTTTTTTAGTAGCTTAATGGATATGACGTAATATCTTTTATGCCACACCTGTTTTTCTGAAATTTTGTACTATTATTTTATTTTGATTTCATAGGATGACCAACAGCCATACAGTATATAAAAAATCGGAAAAGTGTGAGTCGGACTCGCCCACCGAGGGTTCCGTAGAAATTTGTAGTTACAACATTATTATAAATAGTTCAAGAATCGAGTCTCGCAGTTTTTTTGGTTTGTAGATCCTTGAGGGAGGCTTATGTCCAACAGTGGGCGTCTCTTGGCTGATATGACGAAGAATCCGCTAATTCTCGGATTTTATTTTGTCTCGTATGACGCTTACTGATTTTAGGCTAGACTCACGAAAATTATCTTTCGTGAGTTATCTCAATAAACATCTAATGTTCAAACGTTAATTGCCTTTTCGCCGACAATGTAAATGATTATTTAAATAATTCAAATGCAAGGAAGCTGTTTCCCTCTGGGGTGAAGCTAACTTGGTTGGATTCAATCCCTCCAAAACACAGGCTTGTCTTTTCTCGGCGAAACGGAGTCCACTCCATCTGACTCCGACTCCGAAATGTTTCCGCGCCGATTAACGACCATCTCGAGCTTTTGGGTATAGATATCTCCGCCAACCTAAATTTCGGTCGCTACATCGAGTCCATTGCTAAAACCGCTGCCAAAAAACTTGGCATACTTTTTAAGGTCAGACGATATTTCACATCTGAGCAGCTCCTAAGCCTATATCGAGCGCAAGTTCGCTCCTGCTTAGAGTACTGTTGTCACCTTGGGACGGATCTGCTCGATATCAGTTAGATGCATTAGACTCGGTGGAGCACCGTGCGAAGAGACTCATCAGTAATGACGCACTCGTTGGAGAAAATCTCCAGAGCCTTGACCATCGAAGGCGTGTGGCTAGCCTCTCTGTCTTCTGGAAGTTTTACATAATTTGATTCCCCCTGCCCCTTTCCACCACCGGACGACCAGGCGCGGCGAGGGCTTTCACCCTTATGTTGTCGACATTCCTCCAATTCGCACGAAGCGATTTGCTTCAGCTTTCATTATGCGAACTGCTAAGGAGTGGAACTCCTTGCCGAGGTCTGTTTTCCCGGATCAGTATAATCTGGACATCTTTAAGGCCAGAGTGAACAAGCATCTTCTAGGCGAGCGTGTACCACCATAGGCCTCATCATCGCTTTCCATCAGGCGAGATTGTGGTCAAACGCCCAGCCTATTTAACATAAAAAAAAAAAAGCAGGTACAGTCTGCCTTTGTAATTGTAATATACTTATTGATATATCTACCTATTGATCTGTAATTATGTTCGAAATCATTACGAAATTTGTAAGCTATGGAGTTTCTTTTGTTTCTTCTCCGTCTGAGCAGAATAATAATAATAATTTAAGTAAAATAATTATTTCATTCCGAAGGGCGGTAGGGGTTTTGACGATTTAAAAGTACCTACTTAGCAAAATCCATTAAAATAAAGAAGTTTTTGGTTTATAGATTCATAGAGTTCATGCCGTTCTCCGGCAACTCTTGGGACGCCAGCAAGCTGGTGTCGTACCGGTCGGCCCTGCGGACGGCCGCCAGCCGGTACGAGATGGAGCCGCTGGCGGGGGCGGCCAGCGACACGGCGCGGCTGTGGCGCCCGCGCGGACACGTCGGCTCCGTCGGCTTCATCGCCTCCATGACGCAGCCCTTCTGCACCACCTGCAACCGGCTGCGGCTCACCGCCGACGGGAACCTCAAGGTGACCTCATCTTCGTTTCAGCTGCCGGACCTGCGCTGCTGAGTTTAAGCCACAAACACCCAAAAATGTAATGTTATTTAACTTCTGTAAGCTGGAGAAACTATCCCAGTTTTCAGATTGCTCCAAATTCTAGCTTAGTCCACTGTTCCCTTTTTTTATGTCAGAAAATGCATTACGCATACAATGGAGACAGCGTGGGGTCGCTCCATGGTTATGTGGGACCTGTGTGCAAGCCAGGTCGCTAATCGACCTGGACGGGGGCCACCCACTAAAAACTGACGTTTGCCACTCGCCAATAAGCGGTACGCGAGAGAGGTTGCTGTTCGCACCCAACTCTCTCGCGTGCCTATGGCTGTCCGTTGCCAGACCAATGTAAGGAGTGGTGTCCACAGCTAGACACCTCCCGTCGACGGGCAATTTTAAGAGCGACGAAAGCCCCACTCTGTCACTACGCCCGGACACTATGGCTGCTGGAGTAGCTCGTGGAGCCACCTCCTGCGGCCAGGTCTCTGTCTGTGGTTCGGGGCGCAAGCGGGTCTTGCCCGCGCGCCCTGAGTCCACTGTTACCTACTTCAAAAATGTGTGATATGCAAGTAGACTCAATATATGTGGATTTCGTTGAGGCGATTGATAGAGTCGATAATAAAATACTACCTTAAACGTAATTAAACCTTGGCAAATTGGTAATTAATTGCGTTGGATAAAATGTTATTTAATTGATAGAACATAATTAAGTAGCAATATACAGATATAATTAGATTCCATTTGGGATTCCACAGGGTTCCAATCTAGGTCCATTTGTTTTTAATATTCATCAACGATTTATTGTCATTGAAAAATTGCGATGTGACGGTCGCGGGTGAGTGAAGGGTATTTGTGTCGCGTCGGTAACATGAAAGCAGTGTAGTGTAGGGCCTTGGTGTCTGTGTAGGTGTGTCTATTCGGCGCGGCGGAGGTGTCGTTGCGGGACAGCATGCGCGCGGGCGCCACGGACGCCGAGCTGGCCACGCTGGTGCGCGCCGCGCTCAGGAACAAGAAGCCGCAGCACGCCGGTACGTGCCCACTCCACACCACCGCACCACACCACACATCACACCAGTGACTCCGACCCCACTCGCTCGTTCCGCACGCTACGCTGGAAACTTAATCTCGCCAGATTGCTTCTAAACCATTGTGTCCGTGTGATGTGCTACCGCACACCTGTATTAAGCGCATTTGAAGTAGTCTAGAACTGAACTTTTAGCCTTTTCGCTATTAGATGTTTCAATGTTAAATATAAATTGACATTTTTATGCATTACATAAGAAGTCGATAGTTATATGGTAACATTATAATAAAAAAGGTACGAGTATTTTTTTTTGTTATTAATCACTGTTACTGCGATGAACCTTCGTAGACATTTTCACAATGTCTCAACGTCATATTTATAATTATTAGTAAACTGAATTCTAAACCAAAAAATTAAAGTACAAGTTAATCGGTTTAATTCAGGTGTTCGGTAGTGCATTACTTTCAACAAACTAGTGTTGCAATTGAACAAAATTGTTCCAAAGACCTCAATCATAGCCATAGCAGACCATGTTATCTCAGCACATTAAAATCATGTGGCTTCCGTGGTGCGCGGGATCTCTGGCAGCCGGGGTCGGATTCACACGATGCTCTGCTCCCGCAACTTTTCCAGGTATGAAGAATCTCGTGCATATGAAAAACCGGCCCATGGTGCTCATCGGCGGGTAGCGGCGCGGGCGTACAGCACGAGCGCGGGGGTGGGGGGCGGGGGGGCCGAGGACGCGGGGCCGGGGGGGCTGACGCACGTGGACGGGGAGGGGCGCGCGCGCATGGTGGACGTGGGGGGCAAGCAGGTGACGGAGCGAGTGGCCGAGGCCGAGTGCTACGTGGCCTGCAGCGACCAGCTGCTGCGGCTGCTGGCCACCAGGAAGCTGGCTAAGGGGGACCCGCTCGTCGTCGCAGAGGTTGGTTTATCGCACACGTTTACTCTAGTAGTCTTACCAATTAGTCCTGGCATCAAATACATACACGATAGGAAGGTGGCTTTTGTAACACAGGTTATCCTATCAAAAAAGTCAGAGATACATTAATCTTTGTTGATCAAATCTTTGATGATAAAATCAAATTAAAATAAATTTATTTGGTTCCAACAGACAATTAATACATATAGTTAAAAAACAAAAAAATATATACAAGAAAAATTTAAACCAAAAAGGCCGCCACTCAGCATTATGTTGCTGCATGCACAACACCTGCAACGCTGGTATTCTGTGGGAACCTATGTATATGTATCAAATAAACCACCAAATCACGTTAGAACAGTGTGATAAGATTTATCGGTCTGAACTGGCTCTGTCAGTCAGGATATTGAGAAATACCGCCCGATCTCAAAATTGTGTCAATTTGCGAAAGTTTTAGAAAAAATAGTAACTAAACAAATTTTTGATGCTGTCTATCGATTTATCATTCCTGAACAACACGGATTTTTTAAGGGCCGTAGTGTTGAAACCAATTTGATTAGTTTCACTGAGGTATTGCTGGATGCCCTGGATGACGACAGTCAAGTTGACGTAGTATACACTGATTTTGCCAAGGCTTTTGACAAAATTTGTCATTATACTTTGATACAGAAGCTTTGGCGACTCGGTATTCATGGCGATCTGCTGCGCTGGATTAAGTCGTATATCGTAAATAGGAGCCAGGCCGTGGTTCACAGTGGTTATATATCAGGTTATAAAAATATAACTTCCGGAATTCCTCAGGGTTCGCATCTTGGGCCGTTGCTTTTCATCCTTTATATCAACGATATCACTAAATTCATATCCTACTCTGAATCACTCTTATATGCTGATGATACAAAAATTTTCAAGATAGTTCGTAATGTTCAAGATTGCGTTCAATTGCAATCCGATCTGGCTAAATTTGAGGAATTCTGTAATTTAAACAATCTTTTCTTAAATACTGATAAGTGTCATATTATATCCTTTTGTAGAAAGCAAAACCCTATAAAATTTGATTATAAGCTATGTGGTGGACCTCTGTCAAGAGTCACACAAATCCGAGATTTAGGTATTACCATGGATTCAAAACTCACTTTTGTTCCGCACATAGATAATATACTTACGAAGTCATTCAAGCAGCTTGGATTCATTTTACGAATGGGTAAACCATTTAAGAACCTTTTCACTTACAAACTTCTCTTTAACAGCTTTGTCCGTAGCCGTTTGGAATTTGCCTGCAGTGTTTGGCATCCTTTTTTCAATATTCATATCGACAGAATCGAGAAAGTGCAAAGGAAATTTATTAAGGCTCTTGATTACAGGTTAGGTCACGATCACATTGATCACGAGCAGTCAATCGGCAGATACAAAATAGAATCGCTTAAAAATCGTCGTGATTATATAGATGCTGTCAATTTATTTAAAATAATAAACAATATTACAGATTGTGCAACCTTATTAAGTAGAATTAATCTGAGGGTACCTCGAAAAAATTTAAGGAGTTGTGTTGAAAAAAATCTCTTTTCTATTAAGAATTATAGTAAACGTTACGTTGGCAATAGTTTCATTAGGCGTTCGTGTAAGGCTTACAACAGCAAATTCATGGATTTGGATATTTTTTATAACTCATTGCAAGAATTTAAAAGTAGCCTCAAATTTATGTTATTTTAATTTCCCTTGTGATGATAATTTGTTATAGAATAAATTTATGTTGAATTAAGGAAACTAAAGGTCTAGATACATGTTATTTTGTATGTATTTAAAAATTTATTGTATATTGACTGTTTGTTTCTGAAATAAATAAATAAAATAAACTGCTTGTACGTTCAACAGCTGAGGCCATTAAAAAATTATGTGACCAAATATATGGCCACGATCTTTTGTTAAGATTTTTCAGGAACGGCCATAGAGTAATAGTACATTATTGCAAAGGCCGCGAAATAGGGCAATTGCCATTTCGGCCGAGGCATATATAGTGCTTTTCTCAAAAGAATGCAGGGAAATAAAACATACTTTACCTTTGTCGCTAAATAAATATCATCTGGGGCTTTAATTAAAAATTGCTTTATGTGCGGCAATCGACCGGATTTAAAGGCAAAACCTTTAAATCCGGTCGATTGCCGTTTAAATCTGGTGAAGTAAAATCAATCTCCATTTCACTCTCTGAACCGTCGGAATTAATTTTAATTATTAAATTTATAAATATATGTAAATAACAAATCAAGACGAATTTTCAGTTTTGATACCAATTTTATATTTATCACCAAGACAAACGCATTATGGCTATACAGCCACGAGAACGCAATTTGTACTAAGCAAAGAGACTTTAGAATGCTAAGATTGTTTAAAGAGATCCAATTAAAGAGTATCTAAATGAAATCTAAAGTCCCTATTCGCCCCTTAGACCTTATTCTATTATAGATAGAGTATTTAAAACCTCCAGCACGCCGTTTCATACAACATTGCTGGAGCGTTGTAATGTTCCAAATTCAAAAAACGCTCCAGCAATGGATTTGGTTTTCTTTGTTCGTCAACTCGAAACTTCGCGTGTTCTTTTTTCGAAAATAATGACAACATTTCCATGCATGTTTGAGAAAAAAGTTTCAAGTTAAGAACGCGCCCCAGCACCTTTAGCTGTGCGTTAATTTTAAAGTACGCATAGTGGTCGAGTCTATGAATGAATATGTGTTTGTGTTTACGAGGCACACGCACGGTGAGAGGTCATAGGATGTTTGTGAATACGGTGTTAATGCGTCAGGTGGCGGGCGTGATGGCGGCCAAGCGCACGTCGGAGCTGATCCCGCTGTGCCACGCGCTCGCGCTCGACTGTGTGCGCGTGCGCGTCACGCTGCCCACCAACGGGGGCCCGCGACACATACACATCACCTGCGAGGTATGCACGGACAATGTTACACTCTCACTGACATATCCTTGTTACCCAGTTTTTTTAAAATATGGTTGTTATACATTGTAATGTATCGAGCGGTGCTTGGAGAGAAATTCATGACTGCAAACCTTAAAAATAGTGACTGATGAGGTAGACGTCCCACTATAAAATTTTTGCAAACGCGGATGCTTGCGCATCAAAATAACACCGCTTTCGCTGTACAAAATCCATTCCGAAACAATTTTGAATCATCGAAACAAAAATCTACATCCATATGGCACGGTTTCCCGCCGAACACTGCTTGCTATGTATGTATGAGTCACATTGATGGCACAGAAGCTTGAAGGCATGAAATTTATAGCTAAATGTGGAAGCCACAACTTGAACAAAAAGTGAAGATAAAAAATTTGACATTGAAACTTCTTATTATTCCTTTGTCCCTTTCTAACCACTACAGTACGTGTCACGTGACAGTCTAATACGTCATACGTACGTACGTCATCATATTACTTGTGGGGAGAGTAGGAAACATTCAAAGGTTACTCAGGGTCAAAAGTTGTCTTCACTTTTTTATTAGTAGTGTGGTTTCCAGTTCTATGTATAAGCATGTTGCTTGATGGCGAGTGGTCTCCCCAGGTGCGGTGCCGGGGCCGCACCGGCGCGGAGATGGAGGCGCTGACGGGGTGCGCGGTGGCGGCGCTGACGGTGTACGACATGTGCAAGGCGGCCGACCGCGCGCTCGTCGTGGGCGGGCTGCGGCTGCGCAGTAAGAGCGGCGGCCGCTCCGGGCCGTGGCCGCCCCCGCGCGCCCCGCCCCCGCCCCCGCCCGCCACGCCCCGCCCGCCCCGCGACGACAAGCCGCTCGCCGAGACCTACGTGCCCACCAACTTCGCATACTTCTGACTCCGCATCCGTGCTCTGCTGTTAGGTATATATGTCGCAGGCGGATCGTATAACACGCCGTATTACAAAACGACAAGGCGGATTATAGTCCGTGAGAGTGACGAGTGACAATATTTCGCCGTTTGATCATTAAAAAAGTAACCATTCGATTATACAGACTAATATTGATAAAATCTACTACGGATTTATCAACAATCGGTTGTATTTGGTTAACAATTCTCACACACTACAATCCGCCGCGCCGTTTTGTAATACGGCGTATTATACGATCCGCCCGCGACATATACTTACTGAATTTTTAGTGACTGTAGAGCCGCAGCCATAGTATAGGTAGATCAATACAAACAATAATTCTTCCTATGCGACCAACGAATCAAAATCACAAAATAAATCAGATGTTTAATAACAACCAAAATGTATGGAGCAGTCTATTCCTTTGTTGTTGTTTGTATTGACCTACCTATTACGACGGCTTCGGCTCGACAGCCACTAAAAGTTCACCGTATGTATAGAAAGCTGGTTGCAAGCGCTGATCAATTATTGGCGCTTATCTGAACCGACCGATAACTGCTACAACAAGCAAGCTGACCAGTCAGAGCAGGTCGGCACTTTCTAGCGACATTCGGAACTTATTGGTGCGTTCTCCACAAAACTATACAGAACACCAGCGCTAACCTACGACGAATAACGGCGCCAGCAGTGGTCTCCAAAACAAGATTCGCCCTAGTAAAATCGGTATATTTCGTACATTAGGATCATAAACCGGTATATTGAATAAAAAACACTAAAAAAAAATTTTGGGCTTAAAAATGCTTGCTACCTACCACGGTACTTTTATCGGTAGTTCTACCGAAACAGCGAGAGGAAAAAAAATCGGTAGGTTCGAGACCACTGGGCGCCAGCAACCAACTTTCTTTATGTATACACCCTTAGGTTAGGTTGACTGTCACGCGGATCACAGCTTAACTCATAGTGAGACAAAGACTGCTCTCATCTAGGTTGTCTCTATATATAAGTAAGCATTTAGAGCCGACAGACAGCATGACAATGGCCTATTTATTCATCTGACTAAACAGGCAACATAGTAAATATAAGTACTATTGAAATATTGAAAAACATTTGGAAAATAAAATATAACATAACTCATAATGTTTTTCAAGATCGACTATGTATAGTGAAACTGTTGGTAGTCGAACAACACTATACACAGGTTTTTCTCATCACCTATATGAGGATATACTTTTTATAAATACTTCTACAACACTAGGTGTAAGGTATATTGATTTATAATTTTGATACATTGCAACATTAATATTAGGTACATACAAGAATCTTATAGATAAAAACCTATAAACTTCTTGGTTACATACAATCAAAAAATTTATAGGTAAAACTGGAAGCCACACTCCCAATAAAAAAGTGAAGACAACTCTTTTGACCCCAAGTAACCTTTAAATGTTTCAAACTCTCCAAGTAATTTATGATGATGTACGTACGTATTAGACGATCACGTGACGCATGCTCTAGTGGTTAGAAAGAGACAAATGGATAACAATAAGTTTCAAGGTAAAAAAAAATCTTTACTTTTTTTCGAGTTTTACCTATAGATTTCTTAGGTAGTAAAATAAATGATAGCTATTTTAGGCTGTGATATGGGGCTGGACAAATTTTTGATGGACATATTGTTTGTTTTATAATGAACTATCGTTTGCTCACTTTTCACATTACTGGGGGATTATATAGCTTTTTTATTTCATAGATGGGGAGAAGAAAATAATATTTGAATATTAGTTATTAATAATGTTATCAAATTTACTTCAGAGCATATGATTTTGTATAATTATAGTTCTAGTAGTAAACTAATAAAATTGTCCCATCTCAATTCAATAATGTTGTCTAGGTTTTTGGTTAAGTCTTATGTCGAACATTTTACTAGATAAAAAGTGTATTGGCTACAGAATATTTGTTGTTAACTTTAATTGTTACTTATTTTATTTTGCATAAACATTTTGAACACCTTTCCAACAATTTCAATGTTGAATAGTTAGAACTTTATATTCTTTATTTCAACATAGTGTTTATTTCTCTGAACATCATTTTAATATAAAAGACGAGAATCAAAATCATATTTTTATAAATACATGTTGTAACATCATGGTAGCATTATATTGTTAAGTATAAAGTTATTTTTATATTTTTGAAGAGAATTTATGATTTGTTGAATAATAAAAGTTATACATATTTGCAATTATATTTTATTTCTTCCACAAAACACACATTTTGTGTCTTTTATAAAATAACGAAGTATTATTTTTTTTATAATGTAAGGAAACATTAAAAAATTAATTTGCAATTAAACAATATTCTTTATTGATTGTGTTCAAAGATATATTTTTGACTTTTGCATGGAGTATGAAATGCTTTTAAATTATATAGGTATGTACACATTACCTATTGCAACTCAGACTACTTGTAAGCCAATGCGTAAGTAATTTGTTTTCCAGGCCAAGTATTAATAGACAACATTAGCATTGTTTATAGCTCAGAAAGAAAAAAGGATTGGATACCAAACAGATTTAAATTGCAGTAGCTTTGAGGAATTAGCTATAATTATACAGCTTGCACCAAACTTCTAGTTTGCTCTGAAATTGTTTCCGCATCTTTCGCATAGCGTGTACCAGCTTACAACAAGGTTCAATTTCGCTACTACTCAGATTATCACCTCGCATTCAGAGTGAACAAGAAGTTTGGCGGGAGCTTTACCTTCTTTTCATTTTTATATTGTAATTTGTGACAGTAGCAAGTTTTTAGATGATGAAAATGATATTTTCGAGTTAAATAATTTATTTAAGTATGTATATAACTAAAATTACCTTAGGTTTTAGTATATGTGATAATAATAACAAGCAGGTTCCTATAAAAATAGGTGTTAGAGTAGTCAGTGAATAGCCAGAGGTTGTGCTAGGGTGCGTCTTCAGTTGGAGCGCGCTGCAGCCGGATGTTGTGTTTCTCGATATAATCGTTAATGTCTTGCCCCTTCTTGGTGAGCTGTTCGTGGAGCGCCTGTACCGCCTTTGGTAATTTTTCCTTGTTAGTTTCTAGTTCCGGCAGCACTTCGTTAACAGTTCGCTCCACTAATACTCCGCCTACCATTCTAAAACATTTCCGAGAGCCATCTACTCCTTTTAGTGTTTCTATGACGATCCTAAAATTTAACAAATTTATAAGAATGTATGCGAGTAAAATATAAAATTTCTACATCTTCTAAGCGTTCTCATTGCAAACTTACTTGTGCTCGTTTAAATCCATTTCAAGTTCCGAAATTTTATTTGCCAATTGCCTCTGTTCAGCGCGTAATGTTTGGAAGCCTGCGAATATCTCTTCTTTCGTTGCAGTTTTAGCCATTGTGATAGACAAATTATAAACAACTGTTGATAATATTTCGTATCAGCAATGGGACTAGATAAAACAAATTGAATTAATACAAATATTTTCACTATTTAAAACAAATAGGTAAGATTTGAAAATTTAGGTTATGTATGACCACAGACTACACAGATAGTTAAAGAATAGTAGAGATACTATCACAGACTAGTTAGAGATACTACGTACATACACTACGTATGATAGCGTAGATATGATAGTGATTCAAGCCAATCAAGCAGGCTAAAGCAGCGTCCCCACTAGGGCCGCGCGGCTCCATGAGGCCAAGCCGCGCGGCCAAGCCTCGTGAGTGTGTACGTGAGCGAGGCCTAAAACTACATAACAAATAAGCCTCGTGAGGCCGGGACGCGCGGCCACAAAAAGCCGCGCGGCTCTAGTGGGGACACGGCTTAAGGATTCAAGAATTAATTCGGGAGCGCCATCGCCATCAATGCCATTAGCATGAGCAAATATTGCGCCGAGATTGCGCCAATAACATATATATATATATTTTTTGGTTAAATTTTCCCTGTTACGGGACGGCAAAGGAATCTAGCCCATACAGCCAAGTCTTCAGTTTCATCTTCTTTCTTGATTTTTGCATTAAAATGTGGGTGCCACACTTTTTAATGCACCTAGGGAATGCTTGGCGAGAAATGAATGGTACAGACCTCATGATGGTGACTAATGAGAATTGTATAGTGGGATTTCCAACCACTATACAATTCTCAACGCCACATACACAAAACCTTTATTTCAATGATTCCTCATAACTGTTCGTCAACACGAATGCTTATGCAACGAAACGACACCACTTTCACTGCACAAAATCCACTCCGAAGCAATTTTGAATTATCGAAATAAAGATCGACATCCAGACGCCATGATTTCCCGCCAAACACTCCATATATTTTTATTAAATGCCTGTTAACTTGAATATTGGCGTATTTATTTATTTAAATGTATAGTATAAGATCTATTTTCATAAAATATAGAGATCTAGCCCGTATGGACTGGATTCGTTTGCTTTCCCCAGAAAAGCAGACAGTGACATTGACAATTATGTGACAGTGACAGGACAGGTGAACACACTCAAAACAGTATTTCTCTATTTTCTGTACGATTCGTGAAGAAATCGAGATAATTATTTGAATGTTGTGAAAGAAATTTAATTTTTTCATGAGTTTGCTATTTTGGTAACGGGTGTTAAGTTTCTGTAGGTATAAAACATTTTGTATGTCTTGTTATGCAGCAATATTAGCAAATAAATCATAGTGCAAATTCAGATACTAACTTTATTGTCTTAAAAACAGAAGTGGGCGTGCATATAGACCCAAAACATGAAGCAGGAATCAACATTAGTTTTACAACGAGAATTGGAAGTAAAAGATAACACATCAAATGTGATATATCCAGAAATAGTAAGTATCTTACCATCCGAGTTGATAAACTTTTTATTACCTTTATTATAGATTTTATAATTATCTTTTACTTTAATAGCACGTTAATTACATAAATACTGTGTACGGTGTAATACATCGCACATTGTCAATTCAGCACTCTTACGCCAGTGCATAGAAATCGGAGCGCCACATCAGTCCAAAACCAACTTGCGACTCGCAATGAATATAATATATGAAGTGAAAATAATGAAGTGAATGAATGCGTGTGCATTCATTCACTTCATTATAATACTAAGTATTTCGTGTGACAATAAACCAGTGTTCTTATGTAAAATATTTTATTCACTGCGTGTTGTTAAATATGTTACAGGTAACATAAACTGTAACATATTTGTCACAATACATAATTAAATTTTCTTTTCATAAGCTCAGTTAATGATTCTCTCTTAGTAACAATACAGGTGTTAATAAACTACTTATAGTCACATTTGAAATATTTCCAGGTACTTTCTTTCTCTTACCCTGCTTCCAATTTATTTGGGGTCTTGATATTGACAATACTTCTATAGGTTTTGGCATTACATTTTATGAATGGCCACCTGCCTGACACAAACCCTCCTTGGGCACATTTGCTTCTAGTGGGAGCATGAACCTGACAAAGACTATCTGTTTTGGACCAATTGTTCCAAAATAGATATTTTGGTAAGAAATAAAGTCTTTGAATATGTTGATGAATACATACATATATTTGGGGCAAGTGATAGCAACCAAACTACAAATGCATAAGGAATTACAGTGTCGAACTAATAACACATGCTCACAATACTGGCCCCTGAAAGAAATAATGAAAAGCATATCTATACCTAGCTCACACATAAAAGAAAGTATTTGACACCTCCATACTCCCAGTACTCACCTATGGATACCAAACATGGTCTTACTCAAACCACACAACTCATCGGTTAAAAGTATGCCAGCAAGGAATTGAAAGGAGTATGCTAGGTGTCAAACTGAAATACCGAGTTCGTTTCACTGCTACAAGAAAAAGGACTAAAGTACTACTTGAAAAGTTAGGACACTAAAGTGGATATAGACTGGGGATATTATCAGATCGATAAAGACAAGTGGAAGAAAGATATCATGCAGTGGTACACCTGGGATGGTAAATGTAGAAGAGGCAGACAGCAGAAAAGATGGGAAGATGACCTACTCAAGGGGTGGCAAAGGGTAGTTGCAGACAGGAACCAATGGGCCAATCTGGAGGAGGCCTATGTCCAAGGACAACCTGATTCTACATGTGCCGATGTCAGTCATTGATTGATTGACATGTACACTTAGTATGCAATATAGTTTTGAATTTGAATTTGATTTTATTACTTCATTTTTAGTTACATTTACAGCAGAGAATAAAGGCTATTTTATTTTTTTATTAATTTTAATAGAGTGATTCACAAAACGTGTCGAAAAGTGTGTCAAAGCTTGAGAACCTATCAAAATTGTATATTTTACGGATTGAAGTATTTTTTCAGAAAAAAACAAATACCTACTGAATAATGTACACTATTGTAATAACACGGGATTCAATAGAAATAGCAAATGGGACCTAACATTAATATCTAAAGAATGGGATCGAAAACTGGGATCCACTGAAAATAAATGCCATATTCCTTTCCTTATAATATATTGAAGTTTATCTTAAAAAAATTCAAATTCGAAAATTCTAAGCACTTTTAATCAATCAAAAATCATTTATTGTGTATACCAATATACATTTTGTACTCCATCATTCATTGTTTAGAAAGCCACTTATATACATCATTATATTTCTTTATATGTTTGAGTTACAACACAAAAGATTTAATCCACCGAAAAATACTAATTACTTTGACGCGGCAAAACCGTTGATCTACCGCTACATATTTAAGACATAGAATATTCTTCAACCGGCCCCTGCACCACGGGGTTATTATACTCACTAATTCATTTGGTATTTAACCAATTTATGTGGCATAGCGCGCCAAAGAAATTATATTTCGTAACATAGATATTATAGAATTCGTAGATTATTACTTACTGATTTGTATTAAGATTTAAGCAAATATTTCCCCATGAAATAACATAGTGATTTACAAAGAGAGTCAAAATAGCAAGCAATTTGAACACCCTTCATGAATAAAATGACGTAGCGACGACAGAGGCAATGACGTTATGAAGTTGCAGGCTAACTAGCGAGAACCGGTGTAAGGAATTAAGCCAATTGCATCAGATTCACTTGCCAGAGTGATGAGAGAAGGTAAAATCAGAACGGTACCGACTGATAAACTCTGCGCACCGCCCTGAAGCCATCCAGATCCAAAACACTGAACGCTTTCAACTCGAACTACAAAATCGATCCTAATGCCTAGAGGACTGCATAGATGTGGACACTTACAATGACAGGTTTGTGGAAGCTGTCCTTCCTTACTGTGTGTTCAAAACTCTTCAAGTTCAGCTGTAACAAAAAAGAGAAGAAAATCTCAGAGCCCACATTAAAGCTGATGGAGGAAAGACGTCAAATGGTTTTGCAGTCCTCTGAATACGCTCGTCGGCGTTGGCAGTTCAGTAAACAGATCTCCAAGTGCTTAACTCGCGACATACGCCAATTTAATACAGACCGTATTAAAGAGGATATCGAGCGAAACGAAGACTCCAAGGTGTTCGCTAGAGATCTGTCGCTTGGAGAGAGGTTGTTGACGAAGCTGAAAACAAAGGACGGCAAAATCGTTACATCGCGACCTGAGCTTTTGGCCGAGATTGAAAACTTTTAAGGACAGCAACTTCACACACAGACCTATCATTCAGGCCGTCGATCCAAGAGCGACCGAAGACCGAAGAATTTAGTCTGCCACTATGCGCAGCGTTTGCGGACTATGAGAAAGCCTTCGATTCTGACGAAACCTGTAAGAATAGTGGAGTCGCTATGTCAGTCCTCTTTTTGGCCCGGAACTCGAAACCCACACTTCTCAAACGAGGTGTGAGACAGGGCGACGGTATATCTCCGACACTGTTCACAGCTGAGTTGGAGGACGTGTTTAAGTTTCTGGACTGGAGAGGACATGGCATCAACATAAACGGCGATTACATGACCTTCGCTTTGCAGTTGATATCGTAGTCATGGCTGAGACCGTGGAAGATTTGGGCACAATGCTCGACAATATCTTTAGAGTCGCTCAACAAGTGGGGCTTAAAATGAACATGGATAAGAAGCAAATTATGTCGAATTCCCATGTCGTACCCACTCCTGTGAAGATTGGAGCTCTAAACTGGAAATTATTGACGATTATGTTTACCTGTGGATAAGAAGAAAATTATGTTGAATTCCCATGTCGTACCCACTCCTGTGAAGGTTGGAAGCACTTCACTGGAAATTGATGATTATGTTAACCAAGGACAAACAGTCCCAACTTCGTATGCCCAACTTCCTGAAAGAGGTCAATCGATGAATCCACTTCGGCTGGGCAGCGTTCATATTTTCACGCGACATTTTTCTTCTTCTCTCATCTTCTTCTCTTCCTAACCTAACCTAAGTATCTTCCGCAGTGTCTCAAAACCTAAGTCTTTAATATGTGTGTGTTGCCAGTGATGACTTACGTAACCGAAACTTGGCCGTACCGTAGGATACAGACAGCGCAATACAGATCGGGATTTCTGAACATTTTCCAACTGACAAAGTCGCATTCGAGGGTCGCTCGACGACACGTCAAAATAAATAGCTCCCCCCTTAACATTTTCCATCCGGAGCGTCGTCCGCAGCCTCAATTGACGATTTCGGCTCGTCCGCAGGGCGAGCAGGAGGCGGTGCCGTCGGACGAGGCGCTCGGCGCGCTGCTCGAGGACGGCGAGCCGGCCGCCGACGCCGACGGGCGCGTGCGGCGCCTCGCCGAGCGCCTCGCGCGCCTCGACGCGCTCAACGTGGGCGGCATGCTCGCCGCCGCGGCCGAGGGCGGCGGCGCCGGCGCCCGCCTCGCCGCGCGCCTCGACGGCGGGCTCGGCGCCGCCGCCGCGCTCGCCGCCCGCCGCAGCCGCGCCGAGGCCGTGCTGCGCGCCGCGCCCGACGCCGCGCACGCGCGCACCGGCGCCGCCCGCGCAGACACCAACGCGCGCGCGCTGCTGCGGGAGCTGGAGCTCGTGCACGCGTGGCTCGAGCCGCCGCCGCTGCGCGACCTGGAGGCGGCCGCGCAGCCCGCGCTCGGCACGCGCGAGGGCCGCGCGCGCGCGCTGGCCGCGGCGGAGGCGCTGCGCGCGGCGCTGCGGGCGGAGCGTGCGGCGCCGGCGGCGCGGCGGCGGCTGGCGGGCGTGCGCGAGCGGCTGCGGCGGCTGGCGCGCGCGCGCGAGGCGCTGGCGGCGGCGCTGGCGCGGCACCTCAACAACGCGCTCATCCACCTCGGCAACGAGGCGGCGCAGCGCCGCCCGCACGCCGATCTGCTGCCCTACGCGCCCTTCATGCGCTGGCTCAAGGAGATGGACGAGCGCGCGTTCGAGGCGCTCGCCAAGCTGTACGCGAGCACGTGGTCGCGCGTGTACGAGCGCGAGCTGCACGCGGCGTGCGAGGCGGCGCGCGCGCAGCTGGCGACGGCGCCGCCGGAGCGCGCGGATCCCGTGCTCGACGACGTCGGTACCGCTTCTGTCGCGTCGGTAGCGTCCATGTCGGGTTTGCGCTCACTCGTTCGCTCGTTTTGCAGGTTCTCACCCTCGTCGAGTCGCTGTGCGACGCGGAGCAGGACTTCTGCACTCAGTTCTTCCACTTGGACGTGGACGTGAAGGTATGTGTCTGCGCGCGGTCGGCCGGGCGCCCCTTCTGTCGTGATCCGGCGCCCGGGGCTGACTCATCGTCGGTTGCAGAGCGAGGGCAGCGACGGGGAGCGAAGCGAGCGCAGCGAAGGCGGCGAGCGCGAGCGGCGAGCGGGCGCGGAGTCGCGGCGGATGATGTCTGAGCTGTTCCCGGCGCTGGAGCAGGAGCTGGTGGCGCTCGTCGGACACGTCGAAAAACATGACCCTTAGTGAGTGTCGAACGTGACCCTTAGTGAGACATCGAAATGAATTTAATATAAATAGGTAGACATTCTATTCTGCTGGTTGACCATTCAGTGGAGGACCATCTAGGACTATGCTTTAATCATTAAAGCATAGTCCTAGAAAATACTATACAACAAAAAATTTACATGTATCGAAAAAACACAAAGGATTAATGTTCGCCCCCAAGAAAGTGTTGTGTCCACGTACCCGGAGTCGCAACGTTGGTTGGCCCGCACAAAGTGGAGCGACGATCTGATAATTGTCGCGAGATGCAATTTGATGCGAGCAACGCTTCTGCGTTGCTGGATCAGGCTGGAAATCCCTCAGGGAGGCCTATGGGTAGTAGTGAGCGTCTCTTTTCCTGAAATGTTGATCGTTCTGGATGTAAGTTAAATTGTGGTTTAGATGACATTATGACGTTGGGCGTGTTGGGTGTGCAGCGGCGCGATGCGGGCGCTGGCGTGCGTGGGGCGGCGCGTGCTGGGCGCGGAGGGGGCGGGGGCGGGGGCGGGCGCGGGGGCGGGGGCGGGCGGCGAGGCGCGGTGGGCGCGCGCGGCGCTGGCGGGGGCGGCCGTGGCGGCCAAGCGCGCCGCCGACCGCCTCGTGTCCGCGCGCCTCGCCGCGCTCTCCGACTCCGTCAAGGTAAGCTGCCACGTGCCGAGGTAGGTGCGATCGCTTTATCTTAGAACGTATCAGATACTGCCTTAGTTCATAATGCATAGAACAAGCCACTAGATAAACGTTCAAAAATATATCAAAAAAACTACAATATGCAAATAGAATAAATAGCTCCAGCAATAAAATAAAAACAATGTGGCAAATAATAAATGAACGTACCAATAAAATACCCCTAAAAGAAAAACGCAATATAAAATTACAAGTTAATGATACAGTTTTGACAGACCCAAAACTGATAACAAATGCTTTTAATAACTTTTTTGCATCAGTAGGCGAAAAAACCAATGGCCTAACTAACCCATGCCCAGTTCAAAATCCGTCTGAAAATTCAATGTATTTGAGTCCAGTTGATGAGAGAGAGGTAAACAAAATAATAAAAAGCCTGAAAACAAAAAGAAGCCATGGCATTGATGAACTACCACCTATATTAATTAAAACATGCGCTGATGAACTGACCTTACCTTTTTCTTTATTGATTAATCAGTCTTTTGCAGAAGGAGTTTTCCCTGATCTTTTAAAACAATCATTAATAAAACCAATCCACAAGAAAAATAAAAAGTCCGATCCAAATAATTATCGCCCTATTGCCCTTCTGCCTACCGCATCAAAAATCATAGAAAAAGCCATGTGCGACCGAGTCTATAAATTTTGTGAAAAATATAAAATATTTAATAGTTGCCAAAATGGCTTTCGAAAAGATCGTTCTACTGTTTTAGCTACATATCAATACATACAAGAAGTATATAATATAATAAATGATAAAAAATATGCAATAGGGTTACTCTTAGATCTTACTAAAGCTTATGATACGGTGCAATACAATATACTATTAAATAAGTTACATGGAGTCGGAATACGTGGTACAACACATGACTGGTTTAAATCTTATCTAAGCAACAGAGCACAATTAGTAGAAATAGAATATTTTGATAAAAAAAGTAAAAAAATAATAAACATCCGATCCGAAAGTAGAATTATAAATGCTTCAATACCCCAAGGCAGCGTCCTGGGATGTATACTTTTTCTCCTATACGTTAACGATTTAGCTACAGTTGTTCAGGATCATTGCATCATGTTTGCAGACGACATCTCCATACTCACATCTAGCTCTGATATCTCCAATCTGAATGAAAAATTGACTAGTATTCTTGACAAAATTACTGACTGGATGAAAAAACACAACTTGCAAATTAATTTCCAAAAGACTAAAATAATACCCTTTTATCCATACCAAAAAGCACCACTAACAGTCCACTTTTCATATAAAAACTTACCAATAGAAGCTGTCCACGACTTCACCTTGTTGGGCATAATTATAGATACCCACCTTAATTGGAAATCCCATATAGAGAAAGTACGCAAAAAAATGTCGAGCTTTTCTTTTGCATTGCGTGAAATAAAAAAAACTACAGACTTACGAACAGCGTTAGTTACCTACTTCGCATATGCATACGCGTGGCTGAGTTATGGGATCATCCTGTGGGGAAACAGTACAGACGCCCAGGTCCTGTTTATCTTACAAAAAAAACTCATGAGAATTATAGTTAATATAGAACCCACTGAGACATGCAAACCCCACTTTCAGGAACACAATATTCTTACTTTACCGTGCCTCTATATCTATGAGATTTGCAAATTTGTAAAAAAGCATCCAGATTATTACAAAAAACGTGAAGATCTATCATTTACTTACCAATTACGCCATAAAAATAGACTTATGTTACCGACCTCACACATGAAACTCCACTCTTCTAGTCCGTTAGTAATGTCCATAAAAATGTATAATAAACTACCTGAAGTAATAAAACAACAGAAAAGTGATAAAATATTTTATAAATTATTAAAACAGTTTTTAATAGATAAATGTTATTATAGCTTAAGTGAATACCTGACAGACAAACTGTAATCGTATTTTGGAATGTTAAACATAGTGTTGTGTTTTACTATATAAGTATATTAATAAATTCTAATTAATGTTGCATAATTAATACAGTCTTAAACTAAGTTAAATATAGAATATAAATAATATATATAAAAGAAATATTAATGTAGTCCTAATATAGAGAAAAGTATTATTGTAAAAAGAGTTAAACAGCGTCACCCTATTATATTTATAAAATGTTTGCAATGCCTCACAAGGCCCATAATTGTTACCTTAAACCTACTAAAATATGTTTACCATCTGTATGTACATTATGGAGCAATAAACAATTTGATTTGATTTGATTTGATTTGTTCTCTTAATTCTTTTTGATAAGACTAGTCTTATTTTTTGGCACACGAGACGATCAGTTTGTTGGGTGACACTTCACTTGGTTATTCGCATTCACGTCGCGATATTGCTGTATAGTTCAGTGGCAGTAAAGTGCGCCAAGTTAGAACGGTCAACGCAAAGATTTGCCTTAGTTACCAAAAATAGACTAGTGGACGGATATAGCTATTTGCGCTGTAGCATCATTTGTGCAGATCCTGTAAACAGATCATCTACGTACACGTTGCAATGTTTTAAAAAAAAAACGCGAATAGTGTCGAAGTGTCGAAGGCTCTGGAGCCTTAATGGCGATGGACGTTTATTAATTGCACTCCGACTGCCAAATTGCAGTTGTTTAACAACTGCACGTTGTCTGCAAGCTAGCTACACATTTGGTGTGCAATCTACGTGCAGTTCTAATGCAGGAGCACGTTGCGTTTGAATTGCATCGCAATATTAATAGAACTAGAAATCGTGAAAATTTTCTTTCTCTATCTAGACTTTACAAGGAAGTAAAAGCTTCGTCAAATAATATAGTAATAATTCATATTTACAAACAGTGTATCACAAGATAATAGAATATCACAAGATTTATTCGTATCCAACGTACCTTGAAGTTCAAATGCAGATCAGATGCGATCCAACTGCATTAAAGTGCACGTCGACCGTTCAGCTAGCTCTCAGTCAGCGTGCAGCATGCAGCCGGTCTGTCCGCAATGTAAAGCACAAGTGGGTGTCAGGCGGCGGCGCGGCGGCCCAAGTGTGGGCTGCTGGGGTTCCTGCGCGAGCTGGAGGAGCTGGCGGGCGCGTGCGAGGTGATCTTCGCGGGCGGGCGGCGCGCCGACCTCGAGCGCTGGTACCTCGCGCTCGCCGCCGCCATGCTGCGCGCCGTGCAGCTCGCCGAGCACCCGCGCACGCCGCGCGCCGTCTTACACATGGGTCAGACAGTCTACCTTGTCATTTAGGAAAATAGTACCAGGGTGAAATGGAAAGGAAGCAATTCCATAACGACCTATGTATACAATGGGCTGGGAATTGGATTGAGCATTCATTAGTTTTGACATTAGTTGAGTTGGGCGTCGGTATGAGGCTGGGTATTGTGCTAAGCATTCGGATGGGTATTGGATCGGGCATTGGGTGGAGCAAAAGCATTGGGATTAACATTGGGTCGGCTAACGTTTATAATTAGTAGAATTTCTCTCCGTTTGCTGTTCTAGTTAATCCTGCATTTAGTTAGGAATTTAGGTAGTTTATTGAAGAAACCCAATGAAGTGATGGTGCCTCCCACACACAGAGAACTACCACCGGCTGCACGGCGTGGTGTCGTCGCTCCGAGTGGCGTCGCTGGAGGCGGTGCGCCGCGAGTGTCGCGCGCGGTACAACGACGCGCTGCGGGCCTACGTCACCACGTACTTCGGCCGCCCGCTAGAGAAACTCACGCAGTTCTTTGAGGTCAGACCACCGCTCGCCTCAAGCTCAGATTGCAGAGCACTCCGGAGTGAGAAAAGTGAAATATTCGTGTTTGTGATCCCGGCAGAGTGTCTCCGAGGCTGTGGCGGCGGGGGTGCGCGAGGACGAGGTGTGCTACCGCGCGGCGCTCAGCAAGCACGAGCTGCGCCGCGTGCTGGCGCTCTACCCCGCGCACGAAGGTAGCGTACACACACACACTAACACTGACTGACACACACTGACACTGACTACCGCGCGGCGCTCAGCAAGCACGAGCTGCGCCGCGTGCTGGCGCTCTACCCCGCGCACGAAGGTAGCGTACACACACACACTAACACTGACTGACACACACTGACACTGACTACCGCGCGGCGCTCAGCAAGCACGAGCTGCGCCGCGTGCTGGCGCTCTACCCCGCGCACGAAGGTAGCGTACACACACACACACACACACCAAGGAAACCAAAAATAGACATTTATCTCTTAGGTGTCTGTGAAACCAGGTCATGCAAAAATCAGTTCATGTTTAAACTCCATGACTAGCCCGTATTGGGTCTCCCTCTTACCTTCCTGCCCGCCATGGAGCCAGTCCCAATTCTCATATCCTTGCTGTTGAGATTTATGTCGTGGCATAGCATCATGTGGGAAGCCGAGCCTACATGCTTATGCAATGTCTCCTCCGTGCGAGATGCAGGCATCAGTCATCAGTGTTGAGTGTTGTTGCAGTGCGCAAGTCGCTGCACCGACTGTACCGCACCGTGGAGAAGCATCTGAGCGAGGAGGGAGGCCTGCTGCAGGTGGTGTGGCGCGCCATGCAGGAGGAGTTCATAGCGCAGCACCTGGCTCTACAGGTACCTTCAGACACATGACCCACTCTAGCAGGAGGAGTTCATAGCGCAGCACCTGGCTCTACAGGTACCTTCAGACACATGACCCACTCTAGCAGGAGGAGTTCATAGCGCAGCACCTGGCTCTACAGGTACCTTCAGACACATGACCCACTCTAGCAGGAGGAGTTCATAGCGCAGCACCTGGCTCTACAGGTACCTTCAGACACATGACTCACTCTAGCAGGAGGAGTTCATAGCGCAGCACCTGGCTCTACAGGTACCTTCAGACACATGACCCACTCTAGCAGGAGGAGTTCATAGCGCAGCACCTGGCTCTACAGGTACCTTCAGACACATGACCCACTCTAGCAGGAGGAGTTCATAGCGCAGCACCTGGCTCTACAGGTACCTTCAGACACATGACCCACTCTAGCAGGAGGAGTTCATAGCGCAGCACCTGGCTCTACAGGTACCTTCAGACACATGACCCACTCTAGCAGGAGGAGTTCATAGCGCAGCACCTGGCTCTACAGGTACCTTCAGACACATGACCCACTCTAGCAGGAGGAGTTCATAGCGCAGCACCTGGCTCTACAGGTACCGCCAGACACATGACCCACTCTAGCAGGAGGAGTTCATAGCGCAGCACCTGGCTCTACAGGTACCTTCAGACACATGACCCACTCTAGCAGGAGGAGTTCATAGCGCAGCACCTGGCTCTACAGGTACCTTCAGACACATGACCCACTCTAGCAGGAGGAGTTCATAGCGCAGCACCTGGCTCTACAGGTACCTTCAGACACATGACCCACTCTAGCAGGAGGAGTTCATAGCGCAGCACCTGGCTCTACAGGTACCTTCAGACACATGACCCACTCTAGCAGGAGGAGTTCATAGCGCAGCACCTGGCTCTACAGGTACCGCCAGACACATGACCCACTCTAGCAGGAGGAGTTCATAGCGGAGCATCTTATTTACCTGGTCAGCAGATTAACCTAACCTAAACCTATCTAAATCCAGAATGAGCGACTTTCCGCCGATCAGTCGCCCATTTAGTATTTTTAGTGGCATTTATTCATTCTGGATTTTTTAGTTGCTCGGTTTATTATTTCCCTATCTTAATTAACCTTGCTACCTTTGGGGGTGTCAAAGAGATTAAGATGATCCTTCACGACACCACCAGGGGAATCAGGGGGAATAGATGATTCCAATGACACCACTGGGGGTAACATTTGGTGGTGTCACGGGAAAAAGAACGATTAACTTTTGGTGTTGCATAGAAAGTGATTGTTACATGCCCATAGAAAGAAAGAAAGTTAGTTGTATGATGTTAATCCGTCAGAGTCGCATCGCGGCGTGCTACCCCGGCGCGGGGCTGTCTCTGCCGCTCACCACGCAGGACATCCTCGACGCCTTCTCCGACATCGCGCGCGAGCACTGACCCCACACGTGCACGGACCCGCCTCGTGCCAGGACACATGCATCTCATTCATCACAATATACCTACGTCGAAATACATCATGTCTGTCGCAGACATATCGTATAACAGGCCGTATTACAAAACGACGCGGCGGATTGTAATGTGCGAGTGATGAGTGACAATAATACCACTCCGCTTGGTCATAAAAAAAACCTTACTAACCAATAATCAACGATCTCCATTCCATTATACAGACAGACTAATATTGATAGAATCCACAACGGATTTATAAACAATCGGTTGTATTTGGTGAACAATTCTCACACACTACAATCCGCCGCGCCGTTTTGTTATACGGCGTGTTGACGATACAGCTGCTACATGTCCATGGTATCAATTTTTTAACGCATACATATTTCCTCCGTACTTTTCTTAAGTCTAGGAAGAGCTCAGCGGATTAGCCGCTCGAAAAATTGAAGCAGCCCGGACTGGGGTAGTACCACAGTATACCAAGAACAGTAGTTTATCTGCGTCTATCGTAAATGTGCCGGATGGGAACGAGCGGCGAGCGAATGTGCAATGACATAAAAACGCGCGATCACACCGAGACGGCGAGACCACCTTATGTCCCCATTTTTTATGTCAATGTGTGCGCCACAGTGCGTGCGTACACGGCGCCGAGTACGCACGCTCACAGTCTAATGGATAGCGGCCAGTTTGTATGAATACGTATTACTGTTCTTGGTATACTGTGGTAGTACCTCCACCTTACAGAAGACCACCGACAAGTAACGCTGCATTTTTGTGGTGGTGTGTTTCTGTTGGGGAGTAAGGTTGCAAGAGCTCCAAGGGCTACACGTCAGTGCTGCTAGCGTCTATAGGCTACGGTGTCTGCTTACCACCAGGAAGGCCGTATGCTTGTCTGACAACCACTTAAAAAACTTCGGCAGGCAAGGAACGGCAATAATAGGCATACATCAAAGACATGAAACTATATAAGACTTGTAATAGTGGTACTAAGCTACTATTAAGGACTATGAGAAATACTTTTAAGTCAGGCAAGTCACGGACCCTAAAATACTTGTGCTTTGCTTTGTGTTAGCAATTGTTGCAAGCATGAGGTATAAATCGGAAGCTAAATTTATTAACTGTTGTAGGGTCTCAGTACTGAAGCTTGCTTACATTGTATTTCAATTTCAAATAAATGAAGTAAACTTCATTCCTTCTTATTTTAGGTTATCAATTATTTACTGAACATAGTATTTTACATAGTTTATTTGTTTTTATAGTTTATAATGTTTTAATTGTAATACAGTGTAAGATTAGCACTTATTTATTGCAAAGAATATATTTTAATATGCTCTAAATTATGTAAATGTTAATAAAATAAACATTAAAAAAAAAATCAGATGTTTTTATTTCTGGAAAAGTCATTGTAGTGGCAATAACAAACATTTTAGATTTTCATATATCTATTTATTGTAATAATAGCCTAAATAATTTATTGGTTATGTTTCCCGCCGTCATGTCAGATACCAGCTCTGTTGTAACACGTGGCGCGGGGATCTAATCCAGAGACTTGGGCGGCGAGTAGTTGAGGTACACCAGTCCGCTAACCTTTGCCTGGGAAGCAACATTTACAAAAATTTATAGGCATAAATGTTAGTTTCAAATTGTAAGGATTTTCAGACTACATAGTCGTAGCTGGCACTGGTTCCTAATAACCATTTCTTGAAAATTAAATGCAATTATTCTAGCTAGGTTTTGTTGTGATTACTGTTTCACTTATATATTTTGTATTTTGTTTGTCAAAATCGGAGGTGCTCGCTGGCGCTAAGGTCGAGTTTGAGTAACGATCACCAAAGTTAAGAAAAAGTTGAAAAAGTTGGTAACCAAGTGTGGTACAGCAAGTTGGTACTCGGATGGGTTACCGAAAAATTTTCAAATCGATTTTTCTTCGTACTTCGGGAAGGACATTAAGCTGGTGGTCCTGGGTGCTGTCGAAATATAGCAGTCCTTCGTTGGAGGGTTGGTGTCAGACAGTCACGTAGGAAAAATGAATGATCTGTCTTTTGTCTATTTAGTTGATAAGCTGTTGGTCTTCCTAAGACATAAATAAAACTGTCAAAATCATAGTCCTGATGTGGTCCTGATTGATCAATAAGTTATTGAATCGTGCCATTTTCAGACGAATAATTAGATGTCCATTCAATTATGTATCATAGTCAAACACACCCTCTATAAAGCATAATAGTGGTGATTCTTCAAAACACCACACATTTCCGCATGCTATTTTTAACATTTATAATGTACTCTAGGGAGTTTCTCCCGAGTTCTTGTTGTAATAACACGTGTTGAGAGGCTCCATTTACAACTCAAATTTACCGTACAATTTTTGTTACTTCAGTTACATTTTCACTTGACATTGGCAAAATGCGTTACATTATGTATCGCGACGCCATTAATTAATAAAAGAATAGAATGGAATGTACTCTTGCCCAATGATTTTGGAAGCTGTAATTACAATGTTGATCAAGGATCACTAGGCAATGAAGTATATGGGTAGATGGGTACTGACCAGGGCGATGGTGGCGACGGTGAAGCCGACGCCGAAGAGCAGCACGGCGTTGTACTTGCGCTGGCGCTGGTCGTAATGCGCCTGCCACGAGCCGCGCGGCACCGGCAGCTCGTCCATGGTCGCCGGCTTGAAGTCGCCCGCGTGGTACCGCCGCACTGCAACATCATATATTTTTATTTATTTATTTATTCATATTCAAATTTACTGCCTATTCCGGACCAGATTTTTATGAGTTTAATATTATGTCAAGTGCCTAGATTTAACCACAGCCCTACTGGTGCTACTCATGACATAAAAAACTAAAAGTTTGGTTTTCTTAGTAGGGATTTTTAGAAGGGAATAGAGGAGATTTTCTACCATACTTTTTAACTGCAAGTAACTTATGACATAGTGAGGTTTTCAGTAAAATAAAGCAGTTTTAAAATACTTATAATATAATACACTATTTTTATTTTTAAAATAGTAGCCAAAAAGGACAACTTTTAAGTTTTATGTGGTAAGTTTCAAGAGGAATGTTACATGTGGGCACAATTATAATATAATACATGTATTAAAGTAAAGGATTCCGTGCGAAGTTGGGGCAGGTCGCTAGTTTATTTATATTTCGGCAATCAAAAAATGAATAAGTTCTATGTCCTTTTTAACACTACAGAGATTGTGAACAACAAGAATAGTGTAAATAAACAGCAGGTTAGAATACAACCACAGAGTCCTCGGCTGCGCCAGATGAAAACCTAGCAAGTGCTCAAACCAAAATTTTACAGGAGAGCGCGAAAACGTAAATCAACTAGCCGTTGAAGTTGAAGTTACTAGGTTTTGAACTTTTAAAACTCTGGTTATTTGTAAGATTTTCACGCGGGTGTTTTTTTTAATTTGTAGGGACTTACTAGTTTATAACGATTCTGCAATAAAAACATTTTTGACAAAAATGTCCCTTGCTAGGTTTTCATCTGGCGCAGCCGTCCTATTGAGCAGCCACTTCTGCCCCTATCCCTACAACACTGAAACCTTAACCCATTCATTGCCACCTCTAAAATTGTGTCTTAACCTAGGTGCCGCCATACATTTGTCAACGAGCGCCCATCGGCGGCCACGGCATCTTAGTTAGGGATTTACTGCCGCCCATCGGCGCTTTCGGCATGAGGCCTTAGAACACTACCACGTCAATCAGTTTTTTTCTCTTATTGGTGTTTGTTAGTGGGTTATAAAACTGCTTTAATGTGTAATTGTGTTATTATAGTTAAATACTGCGATTTTAACGGGTATTACATTTCAAAACAACGATGAAGAATAAAGGTGCGTTACTAAGTTTTTTTTTGCGATTTAGATTGTTATGGAACATTATTTAGTAATTTTTAATTAAAAGAAAGATAAAACACGATAAAACAAAAGTTTAATTGTAAATTATTAAGCGTTATGTGAAACCCAGAAGTCCTAAACCTTTTTCCAAATAATAAAAAAAAATATTTTTTGTTACACTTTCATAAACATATCTTTTTTTTGTAAATTCTGTAAATCGATTTTTATACATAACAAGTATGATAGTTGTTCCTGAGAACACCAATTAGAGGGAAAAACTGACTCATTAAAAGCTTTTATTTATTTTGCAATGTATGTTTGTTCGAGTGGAATCTTGCTACTCGATTTTGAAGCAGATATCTTCAACCGATTGAGCTGAAATATTGTGTACACGTTTAGTTTGGATGACAATATACGATAAGCTGTGTGCGACGTCATTCTAAATCCAATATGGCGGACCATCCAAAATGGCGGAATAGTTATTTTTAATGCATTTCTGCAATATGGGTATCAAATGAAAGGGCTTGTTGAGAGTAACTCGAAAAATAATGTGATGTCATTCTAAATCCGTAAGTTGCGTCCGTAAGATTGAACTTCGAAATAGGCGTTATATCCGGAATTGGAATCACAGAAAATGATATCCATAATATTAAAAAATCACGTCCGCCATATTGGATCTCCAAAATAGATGTTGTATTCGGAATAGGAACCGCCAAAAACCACGAAAATCATACCCATATTGATGTTATATTTAGAAGTCGCGTCCATCATATTGGATCTTGAAATAGATGTTGTATTCGGAACCGGGACCCCCGAAAACCATGAAAATGATACCCATATCGATATTATATTTAGAAGTCCGGTCCGCCATCTTGGATCTCCAAAATAGACGTTGTAATCGGAATTGAAACACCCAAAAACAGCGAAAATGATATCCATATTGATATTATAAGTATTTAGAAGTCGCGTCCACCACATTGGATCTCGAAATAGATGTATTCGGAACCGGGACCCCCAAAAACCACGAAAATTATACCCATATTTATATTATATTAAGCAGTCGCGTCCGCCATATTGGATGTCGAAATAAATGTTGTATTTGGAACGGGGACCCTCGAAAACCACGAAAATTATACCTATATTGATATTATTTTATATTAAGAAGTCGCGTCTGCCACATTGGATGTCGAAATAGATGTTGTATTTGGAATAGGGACCCTGAAAATCATACCCATATTGATATTATCCACACACCGGACGATCCAACGCACTCCGATCGCGCGCTTTTGGCGCCAAGCATGGACGTGCTGCGCGCGATCCAAGGACACGCATTCTATTGTAGAATGTTAACCCCTGGATCGCGGGATCACCGATCGTCCGGTGTGAACCCAGCTATTCGGAATTGGAACCCCCCAAAAACCATGAAAATGATACCTATATTGATATTATATTTAAAATTCACGTTCGTCATAATAAATCTCGAAATATATGTTGTATTCGTAATACCCCCGAAAAGCACGAAAAAGATAGGTGTACCTACCTACAATAGAATAAATATTATTTATTTGTTGATATTATATTAGAAAGTCGCGGCCATCTTGAATCTCGAAATAGGTGTTGTATTTGGAATTTCGACCCTCGAAAAATACGAAGATGATAGATATACCCATATTGGTTATATTGAAAAGTCACGTCTCGCGTCCGCCATTATTGGATCTCGAAAATATCATGATGTTTTATAATTTTATTAATAAAATATTAATATACAAAATTTGTTATATTTATAGTATTCGGACTCAATTGCTAAAAATCATAAAATTATAATTTGATAAAAAAGTTAAGTATCTCTGAACTTTGAAGCAGGACGCCTATGGGCGCCGGCGGCATGTTAACTAAGAATGCGTATTTTGTTATTTCTAAGATATCCAGAGGCCAAATGAGGGAATTGTATACTAATGATTGAAAGGATTTTTTGGTAGTATTATTTCATTTTACAAATCACATTTGACTGAAAAATTCGACCGAAAAAGTAGGGCGCCGATGGGCGTCTTCGGCATGTGCGTATACTCGCAAAGAGCGCCCATGGGCGTCCGCGGCACTGAATGGGTTAACTCACCAACAGCTGAGCATTATATCATTTTTAACTGACTCCATGTAGTCATCAGTATAAAGCATGTTGGTTTAATAAATAAACACCAAGTAGAAAATGTTCTATGGTTAAGTTATATTAGCAAGCAAAATATTGTAAAATATATGTAGGTCTTGTAAATACTATTGATGATAAACTAGTTTTAACCCAATTTTTAATAAGGTGCATTCGGCTAATTCCGAAAATCAGGTTATTTGGATAATTACACAGCGAGATAACACATATAACAAATTAAAAATTGACTACTTGCCGGCCGGCGAGATGGCGAGTTGACTAATAAGTCAGCAATTTATTTAACTGATTGTCTTTTAACCCTATAGATTTTTATTTTAGTGCTCTAATAAGTAAAATTTTGGAAGGTAAATCTGGACTAAAAAGTAATATAATGTTAAGTTATAATAAATGGAACCCTTTTTTAATATCATTCAGAATTACCGGAACTAACATAGGAATTGTACTTGAGGAAACTGAAACTAGTCCAGTTTTGAAACAGTTTTATTTAACTAATTCCAAAGATATAATTGTAAAGTCTTTGATATATACATTTAGGTTGTACATTAAATTAGAAGAAGTGACAATTATGTTTGTAGCATTAATAATAATAATAATAATAATAATTTGTATGTATTTTAAATGAAATAAAGATGAGCACAATACATACAAATAGAATACAAATGTCACTACAAAGGTAAAATTTATGATTTAGGAGCCTGAACTAGGATAATCCTGTGTTTCAGGCGATTACGTCTAAAATAGGTGTAAAAATATATAAATAATCTTCAGAAATTTCACTATGTTACAAATTACAATCTAATTATAAAATAGCATAATGTGTGCCGATAAAATAAAATAAATAAAACATTAACTCCATCATTCTGACAGGTTACTGAAAATACAAAATTTCTGTCAACTGTTCAAATATTCTTTCGTAATTATCCAAATGTACCTTACCAATAAGAAAAAAAATTGTGAATTCTTGATTGATGATTTTATTTGTGTAAGTATACAATTTAAGGTAAGTAAATAAAATTAATGAAGAATTCACAATCTTTTTCTAGGACTTAACCTGAAAATGTTATTAGTTTACCATAGTCATCTAAATTGATTTTGTTATTACTTAAAAGAATTAATAAAGTTGATAACTTCACATATTTTACAGGTACGCTATATATACCATAGCGTAAACCTAATAAACTAATAACAAAACAATAAGGGTAAGATTGGTAAAAATAAGGTTATATGTGTAGCTATTATGTAACACCACACATAAATTATGGACTTGCAGAAAAATCAATACTACAAATAGTAGGTATATTACAATGCATATATTTCACGTGTTTTACTGTTAAATTTTAATTAAAACAAATGACTACCTATCAACTTGATTCCGTAACTCAAATAAAATACATGAGATACATACCAGTTTGTTGCATAAATCTCGAGACAATCTGACGTGAGACAGACATTTTCAATTATTTATTTCCTATTTAAAAGATGGAATATAAGCACTGCACGTGTTTTAATTGTATTTTACCAAAATAATTTATTTTCTAACCCACCACGGTAAGCGAATAACTATCAAAAAAATTTAAACATATGTATACTCTCTTCTCTAATCTGTGCAGTGTTGCCAACCCGAATTTTAGAAAATTTGTAGATTATGTGCCAAATATTGGTAGAAGTTGGTAGAATGCGAAATTCAAAATTGGTAGATCTACCACCTCAGTTTAGAACTTAGACAAATTCTTTGTCTGAGGTTTAGAAGATTTTTCAAGATTAAAAATGCAAGAACTGTTCTTAAAATGTTTATTTTTGGAACTTATACATATTTTTATTAAAAAAAATTAAATGTTCTCCGCTAGGCTGCCCGTTCTTTGCTATGAATCTTTTAGTACGCAACAATCCCTCTAGAGTCTCCGTGCAAATTCTATTTCTCTGGAAGGTTTTCATATTATTAATTGCAGAAAACAATCTCTCAACGTTGGCGCTGCTATGTGGAAGTGCGAGTAATTTTCTTACGAATTCGCTTAGCAGGGGAAACATTGGAGATTGGTCTCCTTTTTTAATAGATGAAACGTGTTTCCAGAATTCTTCAGGGGTAGGTTCCACATTTATTTCCGTGAAATGAAATGTCATGTTTCTTAATGATCTCCACTCTCGGTCCAATTCGGTTAAGTTTTCTGGGCATAGTCCTAAAAATAAAAATGTAATATAAATAAAAAAATACTCAAAAGTGGACAACACTAATAACAAATTATGTTTAACTTGCCCGGAAAGAGAACTTCTAAATGAGCAATAGTTGGGATTGTATGTTTTTCAATGATATGTTTAGGATTCATAAATTTAAGACTTTTTAATCTTTGCTTTTCATTAAAACAAAAACGTTGCCTTATTTGTTTTACACCCTCCATATAAAAAAGAATGCATTTTTCTCTAAACTGTACTATTTCAATTTCATTCATTCTAGCCACAAAGTCTTGTTTTAATAACAGGGAAATAACATTGCCACCAAGGTATATTTCTTCAATTGGTAAATGGTTTTGTTTATTTTCATATTCTAAATTCAAAATTTTGTTCTCTAAATCAAAGTTAAGATCCTTGCTTCTGTTTTTTTCACCTTCAGTCAGCTGCAGTAATTCTGCTTTAATAAAACATTCCAAGATAGTTTTGTATGTTGTAAAAATCCGTTCATACAACAAATAAAGTTTAGGACTTTCTGACTGCATTTCTTTATTAATGTCATGGAAATAGGGCAACACATAATCCAAAAAATTTAAGTATAGCTCTGTTGAAGGATCCATGGACTTCACATGGATGGTCTGAGCTGCAAGTAGTCTGTCATTCAAAACAGCATTTTGGAAGTATAACTTTAAAGCTGGAAGTTGTTCTAAAAGCCGTTTGACTACAGGAAGTAGAGACAGCCATCTTGTTTGAGCTGGGTGTAAAAGTTTGTGGGGTTTTATATCCAGAAAGGACTGGAATTCTGTATAGTCACCCAGACGTTTTGGGCTATTTTGGATATAGTTGTATACATCTCTTGCAAAATCCTCTACACCCCTCGGAAGAGTTTTGCAAGCATAAGAAGCACACAAATGAAAAGAGTGGCAAATGCACTTCATCATGAATAAATGTGGAATCTCATTTGCAAATAGGGTGGACAATGAATGGTGTGGACCAAACATAGTATTTGCACCATCAGCTGCAAACCCAATCATGTTCTGTTTGTAAGGAATATTTTCATTATCAAAATATTCTTTGCATTTATTATGTAATGCTGAGGCAGTGCCCTCTACAATTGGTATTAAACATAAAAAGTTATCTTCCACATTAAAATCTACTGCTGTTCTGGCAATGAGCGCCAAGTGTTTTGTTGTTGATTTGTCTGTGCTCTCATCAACAATCAAAGAAAATTTTTCAACTTGTAAAGTCTTAACTAATTCACTGTGAGATAATTTTCCTGTTACATTTGTAACAATAGCTTGTGCCTTAGTTTTTTCGAATGTAATTTCTTTAGCTATTTCGGAATCCGAGCATACATTTTGAATAAGTTTCTTCAGGTCACCTGAAAAATAATATTATTTGAATACCTATAGTTTCTAAATTAAAATTAATTTGTTGTGAATAAAATACAATAAAACATAGCCTACATTTATTTAAATAATGAATTTGTAGACCAAGTCACATACTTACTAACCAGCAATGTTAAAAGGTAGATTATTTTTTGCCAAAAAACATGCCATTCTTATTTCTCCAAATTTTATTTTATCCTCAAATGACTTTTTTGACTGAGTTTGCCCAAACTGGATGATTGATAGTTGACTTGCTGTACCTGAAAATTAGACTACTTGTTTAATTTTTAACAGATTGGTGTTTTATCTATATTTAAAAAATAGATAAAACGAAATTGCTTAAAATTAGGATTTAAAATATATACATGCACAATCATAGGCAATGACAAATTAACTGATTGTTAGTTATTTCTTTTGTAAAATTTGAATTAATAATTTGATATTAATTACACTAAACTAAGCATAAAACCACGGCATAGAAGTTCACCTTTCACACAAGCTACATGCTTTAAACTATTTGCATGTTTATTTAGAATAAATCTTCCACCAGCACACTTAAGATCACACCTACATGATTTGCAATAAAAGTATCCTTCCCCCCTGGTACTTTCTTGAAGCCAACCTGCAAATTCCTTGTCTTTCTCCCATAATTTCGAATATTTTTGGTCATAGTGCCTTTTTCTAGCTTTTCGTGGCGGAGTTCCTAAACTAGAACTCTGTATCCCTTTTCTACTGCTATCATGTGCATCGCTTTCGCTGCTCTCAGAATGCATTATATAAATGCTCGCAACCCAGAACAAACAACAATCAGCACCGTTAATAGGTAGTTATTTAGATTTAACAACACACAACACAGAGCAAACCTCAAGAGAAAACAAACTGAAACAAACAAACATCGAATGGGCGCGAAACAAGGAGCTTATATTTTCTATCTTCGTGGCGCGAACCACAGATTAGAAATAATATACTGTTGCCTACTTGACGTTGCCGGTTGCTGTCAGCTGATAGGCTAAAGCATTAAGGCCATACTGCCTAAGTTTTTGCGCTCAGTGAGACTACCTACAACCTTCTTGGTGAGACTCAATGCACGCTTGACGCATCATATGGCTCACGCAACACATCGCAACGTCGTCAGCGTCGATATAAAAATATTTCTAAGTGGTTATATGTCATACTAACTTAAAATAAGGTAGTTTTAAGGTCTAGGGTGGTAGATAGGTAGACTGAAGTGAAAATTGGTAGATCTACCAAAAAATTGGTAGGTTTGACAACACTGAATCTGTGGTCACTTTTCAAATAGTGATGTAAATTTGTTCAATAGTGCATGCATAGTAGACAAGTTCATGAACGTACCTACGATACGTTGCTATTACAAGTACGTATATACGAGTAGTTTGTTCTTAGAAACACGCTGCATAGAAATATCTGTTCATTGGTCACTTTTATCCTCATCTCATCGGCCGCTGAACCTGAACCTGGCCTCAAATAAATACAATTAACAATAGAAGAAACCTTTAACTCTTCCTTCCTTTATATTCGGAATTATACTGGCACATTACATACGGCAAATTTTGAACACACACACATTTCGCCAAGTGATAATTAAAATATGTTCTCAATAATTAACACATCATATAAAAATACCTACATGTAATTCATGTTGAAAAAGACACATTTTCAAGAGCAGTTTTTAACTTTTGTTCATAAAGAATTTCTCGTTTGACTCTAGTTAGTTAATTTTCATTGTTAAAATAATAAGTAATAATAATAATCATTTATTTGTGAATATACGTGTAAATAAAGATTTTAAGTGAATTCTTGTATTATTCATAATTATACATATATTAGGTGTACACTATAAAATTTACGTACTTACGGTAATCTATGTTTGGTGCCTTTTCATGAAAATATAATTTTATAAAATATTTAATTTACCTACTTTAGCATTAAAATCACCAGAGGCTTTAGACAACATGCATTTCGACAATCGCTCTCGCTATCGCTAAGTAAAAAAATGTATGGGATTGACATAAGCAATCGAAAAGTGATCGATTGCTTATGTCAATCCCATACACTTTTTGACTTTGCGATAGCGAGAGCGATTGTCGAAATGCATGTTGTCTAAAGCCTCTGAACGCTATTTAGTTCTTAATATCTAGTACATCTCTATGGTGTTTAATCTTTGCACGATACTTGTCCATACATGAAGGTATAGGCTATACCTTCATGGTTCCATAGCGTTCATTGTAAATTGTCAAAGTGACATACTTACGTCGTAGTTCACACAGATCTCTATAGATGGCGTTAGTATGTTTGTTTCTCTCAAGAAGGTTGTAGGTCTACAACCTTCTTGGTTTCTCTCCACCCGCTAGGGTATACATGTTCTGTTCTGTGCTCTCCACGAAGATAGATTATGACTAAAATATAAACTTCTTGGTTTCTATTTCAAGAAGCTTGTTTCTATTTCAAGAAGCTGCTTGGTTTTTCTCAAGTAGCTTATAGTAGGTAAGTTTCTCTGATGCGTCTGTGGTTTCTCCCTCAGACGACTATGAGGTTTCTCCAAGAAAATAGGTAAAACTAGAAACCTCAACTTTTGAGACAAAAAAATTGACCTTGAAACTTCTTAACATTTGTCTCTTTCTAACCACTAGAGTACGTGTCACGTGACCAAGAAATTTATCGGTGGACTGATAGAGAAGATGGTTGGGCCGCCGTTCCACCTGCTTGGAATCCAGTAATTAAAATTATTAAAACTTAAGCAAACCACCACACAGCAAGACCTAATGACACCGTGAGCTCCGTTTGCGTGAAACGGAATACTCCAAATTAATAATTAAAGTGACGGTAGATTTAACTATTTCATAAAATCTACATCTTTGACCACGAACGCTGAAAAGTGTTACGAAACGTCGGGCAATAATAATAACATGTAAAATCTAATTACACGCGAGTTAAATCCGTAAAACTTGTTTTATCTATAACCTAAAACAATAATTATACAAAGAACTTTACGTGGTTATGAAGTTGGTAAAAAGAATAGTCTTAATAACTTTTGTTTAGATGAACTCATACATAGATAACCATAGCAAAATTATGGATTTTTACAATATTCCAGCGTAATCTTACAATAATCGGTTATCTTCGTTAATATCTAAGTTACTATCAATCAACCAAGGACTATAATATCAACAAAACCCCTTCTGTAACTTTGTAGCCACTATAACGGTCACGAGTTCATGACGAATGGTTCAAAGGTGTCCTCATTGTGTTGTAAGCAGTCGAGTGACTCATTTATTTATTTACACTTAAAAAAATTAGATATCATCATGGTACAATGGGCGGCCTTATCGCAAAGTGCGATCTCTTCCAGGCAACGTTAGGATGGACATACTCATTTGACCGTTTTAGGTTTTAGTTATTGATAATATTAATACATTGTTGTAGGTCTTTATTTGCGGGCTCCGACTTCGGAAAATGCCTGAAAAATTTAGTGGTTTTTAGAAGTAAAAAAGGTCAAAAATACTGTCTTTTAAATCTGATCGTTGCGAAATGGGATACTCTACCTATATTTCATTAAAAAAATGTTAAATCAAAATAATGTAGAATACTTACTTGTTTAATTGGTAGCTAACATATCATTTGCCTCCCCTGCTCCTAATTTTATGAGGGGTCGGCGTAAATGTTTTACATCTCGGTCAGCTGTCGTCGCAGTATTAACTCCTTTCTTTCTCATAATATCATGTCTCACACAAACTATACTATCTTTTCTTTAGTCTTCCTCCCCTCTACATCCGGCCACACATCTCTTCTCATTACCTACATGCCTGCACCATGCCAGTGGCTTATTCTAAATTTTTTTGCCACTAGTGCTACTTTCAAACTGGCTCTAACATGCCTCTATTATATTCGTTCTTCACTTTGTCCATTCTTGTTACTCCACACATCCATCTTAGCATACTTATGCATCTCAGTCTGCAACCGACTCTCATCTATCTACTCTCACCTAGGTGAGTTGCACCAAATTATATTTAATTACAATTATGTAAAAAAATAACTTATAATTTAAAAATGGAACAACCCATTCCTATGAAATGTGTAAACTTTTACGTAAGTACTTTTTGCAAAATTTAAAAACGTAAAATTCGGTGCAACTTGTTTTAATGATACACTTGACCAATTTTACTTTTTTAAAACTAAAACGACAATCACAAAAACAATAAACATGAAACCTACAATGGGGGAAAACCACGTGATAGGTACTAATTATGTAGAGCTGATACGTGGAAAATTTGGTCGTATCGTAACTGCATAGTTGCATTGTTGCCGCTTATAAAGTTTTTAAGTCAAGTTTGTGTTGATATGGAGACGGTGACGATGACGGAGGCGCCGGCGACCCTCGGGAGGAGGGAAGAGGCCGCCACCGCCGCCGCCGGGCCGGCGTCACCGTCACCGCGTCAGTCACCGACGAGCCGCGCGGGGACACGCTGCGCCGCCCGTGCGCACGCGCATAACACCGCGCACTCTTTGTTTACATCGCGGCCCATTCACAAGAATGCGCTATAAATAAATTGAATGAAGTGTATGACATACTGAACTGTGGGGCTTCGGGGGACGGTCAGGACCGGCGCGATGGACGGCGAGGCGGTTGGGAACGGGTCCGTGATGGAGACGGAGGAGATGCGGCGCGAGCGGTTCCGTGGCATGTACGTGATCTACTTCACCATGTTCCAGCTGTCTCTGGGGTTCAGCATCATACTGACCAGCGTGTGGCCCTACCTCGACAAGGTGAGCGGTCAAGTGCGCGCCGCCCTCCACAACCGGTCGCTCGCCACACAAACTTTGTTACGCGAGAGAAATCTTTGTGTGCATGCACTAATGTGCATTCTTAAACGCGTATCAGAGCAACAACTAGATTAAAGTTTTATAAGAAATCGTCAGTACAGTCTTTATGGACTCAAACGAAACACGTCACAGAAAAAAATGAAAGTTTGTATTCTGAAGGCACGTGAGGTCGCTTGTTATGAATACAAGCGAACCTTTCAAGGCAATGCTGTCATCTAAATTCCTTTTTGCAAGCTTTCCATTCAGTATTTGTTGAATATAGGTACACCAAATAAGAAGTTTTATATGGTAATAGTTACCACTTAATGGATTAAGTAAACTGTTTGTTTTGATATTTATTTGTAGTAGAGAACATTTATTTACTTTGATAAAAAAAATCCCAAATTCACATTATAAATTAATTTCTGATAAAGTCTTATTGGACTGTTCTGTTATATATGAGATTGGTTCGAATATTGCTGTAGTCTCTTCTCATTGACATAACATTTAGTTATGCTACGTGTTATTGAGGGTGTCTAAAATGTATAATGTTTTCTGATTCTGAAAGGTAAAAGGAAAGGAAAGAAATGGTTTAGATTCGTATTATACTGTAAATACAAGCCTAGTACGAGAAACTCACGACCGATAAAATAAATATTAACAGCCAAGCTATTGGCTACTCATTCGAAAGAATTAGATTTGAACTATTTTTAACAATGTTAGGAGTTGTCTGCTTCTGGCATAAAATAACTTTGCCAAAAACTTTGCCAGCCTAAGCATTGGAGATGTGTTCTAGTGCTATGGTTTAAAATTCGTAATGATTTTGAGTGATTGGGTAACTGTATTTTTTTTCTTGTATTGTTTTCCATTTAATTTGGTAAAAATTTCAAACATTTTAAATCATGGCAAATAAAAATAGAAACAAAATTCAATGTATTCTATTCTATGAGATTCATACATAGAGCCATGTCTTCCCCCCTCTAACAAGATGAAAGGTTATAAAAATCTAAAATGATACATAACTAATCTCCAAAAGTACCTATTTGAGGTCGCTCGACTCGTAGGTGCCACATGGGCATGAGTGATCCCTCTCCCATCTTAATTTGTATCACATCTAAATTTTGTTAGACGCTATATTTCTGAATAATTGGCCTGTGTTAACATGACTGTGTAGACACTATTTGAGCATTGCAAAATGAATAAATATGAGACGATGCTGGAACGCGCAACCTCACGTCCGGCGTCACATCACAGACCTCCCGAAATAACAGTCTTAAATCAGCAAGTAACTAACATAAGTGAAGACAATCGTTTATTAAATAATGTAAATGTAAAGAACGTAATAAGTAATTAATTAGTAATACATTATTTATCGCTATTAGCAACTCTGTCACTATGCACGATGACATACAGATAATACAGGTGCCACCTCTACGCTTACGACGCGGCGATTTAATTATCTTGCAGCTATTTCACTCAGAATGCATGAAGTAACTACACAATGGACATATTAGTTTGTGAGCTGTTGCAATGAAAACTGTTACTCGAGAAATCAATAACTAATTGGAAATAAATGTTCGCCAAAGTTGCAATTTATTAAATTAAAAACGGCGTCTTGAGAAAATATAATGCATCATAATAGAGTATCTTGTAAAAAGTTTTATCCTTAGACACAACATGTCTTTAGTTAAAGAATTTTCTTTGTCTAGTGACTGTTTGAATATATGTATAAAAAATCTTTCTTTTTCACTCATGGTTTACTTTAAGAGTAGTGTCTGTTCTATTACACAGATGCATACAAAATCAATATTTAACGTATTCTTCGATCACAATTATGATCGAAAACTGTATTGATAGTTTTAGCTATTTAAGGAAGGTACTAAGTTTGCCTAGATACGAATCTACCATACTTATTAAAATATTGTTGTTGATTGATTACAAAATGAATTAATGTCAGAATCCATTAGGATGATATTAGTTACATAGACGCCGGTTTGCTTTCGCATCCAAAACAAAACAACAAATTCCTAGGGCCCCTAGGAATATTTTTGTTAAGCGTCAGGGACCACACCACATCAGTATAAATTAGAAGTAGTTAAAATTGACAATTTGTAATAAATGAGTATGAGCGTTGTTATAGCGATCTCTTCCAGACATTGAATGTAAAGGAAAGTCTAAAATTGATAAGCGAGTTGTCGGTGTACGCCTTGCATACAGTTGAATCACCAAAGAAGAGTTGCTCCGGGTCGGAACGAGACTGTTGACCCCGGTTCATATTGCAAATGTTTGTACATACATACCATTTACCTCGTCGTCTAAATGTAATGTTAACCCTAAGCTCCTCATGTGAAAACCTGTGCCCAACAGCTGTGAGACCGAAAACAGTTCGACTATGTTATGTTTTAAATAGGGTAAGTATGAGTTTAGGGCTGGGTGATTAGGATTGTAGTCGAATTAAGAAAAAAGTACTATTTTGAAAGAAAAAAATAGAATTCTTCTGTTTGTTTATCAGTAGTAATAGTAGATACCTTGAACTTGTAATTGGACAACGACCATCGTGAGAGTTATTAATAAATAACAAGAGAGCGTCGTGAGTCAGCCGTGCCTGCGCCCGCGCCGCGCCGGTGTATCCTCACAGCGGAGTCCAACTGTCATTGATAGGAGAGCGTCATCCATCACTGTGCTCTATAACTATAACAATGCTAGTATCGTGTCACAGCCACATGCTAAGGATGCCTTATAAACAATTTAGTAAATTGGAATAACGACGTGACATTGGTGTATCAATATTCTTTTGTGCAGTTCACATGGTCGCGAGGTCATTGTTCCCGGGCTATCGCGTCACAATTAGGTCACGACCCGCATTAGGTCATCGTTACGATTTATGTACGTGTTGTTTATGGAATAATTTTTTCGTGTACAAACGCGTAAATATTTTTAAAACTAGAAAAAATACACTGAAAAAATCGACCTGTCCCAGGCGGGAAGGTCGATTTTTTCAGTGTATTTTTCACGTGTTTTTGTTAAATATTCTAAGTTATAGAATGCAACAAAATAAAAAAAACGTTATTTTCTAAATATTTTACATATTTTTCAAAAATGTACAGTATAAACATTTAAGTGCATTACGGTTGAATGCACTACCATAAAACAGGATTTTATGGTAGAGCATTCAACCAAGTTTTTACTGTTGTATTTTGTAGTTCGATCAAAGATTTGACAATATTATTGTGAAGAAGAGTGAAAATTTTAAAGTTTTGGTTTTGCACTTGGTATTAAAAAAGTTATAATGTACTTAAAAATGCATTTTTTTTATCACGTTAAAAGGCAAAATCTTGGTAACTCAAAATTACAGCAATTTTTCATCGCTGATGGGTTTGCGTGCGTGGGTTAGTTTGGCCTAGACACAGGCGAGTTGGACTAGGTCAAAGTTGAAGCGCTCATGAAGGGAATAGAAGTTCATTAAATGTATGCTTTGCTATCTTTAGTAAGTAGTAATTAACAGCTAACAGATTGACAATTTTTAAGGTAACTATATTTTAAAACATAAGATTTTAGATATACATAAAAACAGAAAGTCGACTTTTTTGAAAATCTTGTAACAAAAAACTGTCTTTATTCCGACTCTACATTGATATGTACATTATATTTGATTTTTAAAAGGTCTTAGTTTACCTCCAGTAATCCAGTAATCATCAGGATAACCCTGATAGGTGAACAGCGTGGTCCCCCGCGCAGGAGTCAGTAAATAATTTGTGTATAAATATAGTTAGCGCCCCTCCCGCTGCGGCCGCCGCGGCCGCCGCGCCCGCCGCGGTCACAGGTCAGCTATTGTTCGGCAGCTATTGCCACCAAATTGGCACTCATTGCCCTATCGCAACGTGGAAATTAATTGACTAATGTCCACATTTAATACAATTGAATGAAACGAGCAAATTACGTGTTGATTCAATTTTAATTCTGGTAGAGTCGTTATTTCTAAAATTGTTGCTATTACCGTGTGAAATATTTATATTACATTTTAAGAGATTAGTAAGCATAAAGAAAATACTAAGAAATCAATTGTGTAGTCTTTAACTTACATGGTTGTAAAGTATAGAGTTAGATAAGATAAAATATAACACATTTCATTTGATTAGTGACAATCATTTTATGAAAATTTTATATACCCTCAGGTCTTTCCCGATTACAACAGATTTTATCGATATTTTTAATTAAACCACGAAATAAACCATAAACTTTGATATTGCACAGAATTTAAGTAAAAAAAAAAATAGTTAAGTAAGTAATTGCTAACAATCAATATCCTGCTATGAAATATTATGTTCATAATAGAATCGCAAAGTGAAGAAAACGCACACTTCCAATGAAGGCAAAAAAAGTTATTATCTTTTATAAAACCCTTTCTGAAGTCTGTTTTCAACGAATTCAACGAAATTTTCTTGAACTGTTTGAATGTAAATATTAGTACAGTGGTAAGTTATGATAGTACAACTGTAATCTAAATAATTGTGTAGAGCAGAAACAAAGCACGCAGCTGTCATTGTGTGACGCCCTTGTAACCAGCACTATATTGAGGATTTGAGAGATAATGGAAATTAACGATTAGAATAGAACATAATTTAATAAAACTTTATACGGTACAAATTAAAACACATTATACATTCCTAGTTACATGCAAAACCGTTTTTATGTGATGTTGATGTGATTAGGTTTTTGAAAGATAATTAAAAATAAACTTATGAATATTAGAGATATTTTATTTATTGTTTGGTATTATTTTTATCTTTTGAACGTACAGTCAAGATGGTCGTTAGTGATATAGCGGCTACGTCACAGCGTTACATAGACAGTAGTATCGAGTAACCGAGAAATGGTTGACTAGTGAAAAGTACATACAAATGTAAACACGGAGTCAAGACACGACACAGAAACGTCACAATACGTGATGCAAGCCGAATCACGCTTACGAATTTTTCGAGGTACAGTATACAGGCTGAATTATTAAAGTGGTTCTTAATAATTCACCTTGTATACTGTATATTTTTTTTACTGTAAAATCGGGCTCGCGACTCCTTTGAGTATTTTTCGATATTCCTTATAGTTTAGGATTTGACCTTGAAGGTCCACTTCAAAAATTCACCCTGTATATACAAGTTCCAACGACGATCTTCCCTTTTTACTGAAGATGTGGCGAACCCAGCCACATCCAACAGTTAGATGTTACTCGTAGCAGTTAGAGAATGATCAAAATTGAATCAGTTTAGAAATTGATAGTATACGTTTATTAGGACGACTAGCGGCATTCATACTAAAAAAATATTGTAATATTGTTAATTCACAAGATATCAATATAAATTGGAATAAAGTAATGTCACAAACGGATAGTTTAGTTCACCTTATTATTCTATTCACTGAGTTTAGAAGATTTAGCACTTGATCTATAAGTACTTACCTAATAACTCAATTTTTTATGTGAATAGCGTCTAATTCTGCTATTTAGATTAACTAAGCATAACGATAATGATTGTAAAAAACCGGCCAAGTGCGAGTCGGACTCGCACACCGAGGGTTCCTCGGTATAAACTGCTGTATCTTTTGATCGCGTTAAGTTAGAAGTTTGATTTTTTCACTGCTTAAAGGGACAATAGACCTAGGTATTTGGTATAAATTTCAATTTGATACCTTTAGTCGTTCGTGAGAAATAAGGTAGTAAGTTTCATTTTATTAAAATATTTTTAATATATTATATAACTAAAAAAATGAGATTTTCGCAATTTTTCCTATATTTGCATTATATGACAATGCTTCATGCCAAATTTCAAGATTCTGAGTTTACGGGAAGTATCCTGTAGGTTTTGATTCCTTTGCGAGTGTCGGAAATTTGTTGAAAATATCGACATAATCGGCTGTATCTTTTGATTGACTTGGCTTAGAAGTTTGATATTTTCACAGCTTAAAGGGACAATAGACCTGAGTATTTCATGTGAATTTCAGCTTGATATGTCCACGCGTTCTTGAGATAATGGGTCTTGACAGACAGACAGACAGACAGACGGACAACAAAGTGATCCTATAAGGGTTCCGTTTTTTCCTTTTGAGGTACGGAACCCTTAAAAATAAAAACAAGTAGATAATTTAAAAAACAAATATTTTTAACCCATTTTAGTTAAGTAATAGGTACCTATACACATAAGCGATTTTAGTTAAGGCAGACGTAGAGCGTTCTATTGTCATAATGTAATCCTGTGAAGAATGCAGTTGGGTGGGTTTTTATAAGGTTACAATTTTTTACGATTTGAACGAACAAATTAAAAATATCTTGTACTGATATTAATGCAAGATCAGATTAAAATTTGATTTTTAATTGACGCTTAATTATGTTTTTACAAAAATATCTTATCCTGGAATAGGAAATGAATCTGGGACCCCTCGCAATCTAGGCGAACACCAGATGCGCTTGGAACCTGAGACCTCTGGTACCACTAGACCACGGAGAGAGGAGGCGGTTAAACACCCACGGAGAGAGGAGGCGGTTAAACACTAAACTATGTTATTAGCATCTCGTTGACTATGATGTGATGACATATATTTTACAAAAAAAAAAACAACAACATTGAAAGGACACCTTGATATTCAAATGATAAATGATAAATGATAAACTTTATTGCCTTAATATTAATTAAACAAGGAGTAACATCCATAACAAAAAAAAGTAGCACAAACTTATAATTTACATTTTTCCCTATATATTATTACTTATTTCCATTGACTGCGATTGGTCTTAATTATCAGGCCACACGAAATAATAAATTAATATTCCTTTTTATAACTTCGTAATGAAAATGTATGCAGAGACAGAGCAAAATACGATACCAAAAGACATTAGTAGGTCACTACATCTAATAATAGTAAATAAAGTAAATCTACCAAAATTATGAGTAGTTATTTTGATTCCAATATGCTGAGAACAGAATTGATCACCACTTTTAAACTTTCGCGTTGCATGATTAATACGAGTAAAACGGGAATTAACGCGATAAAATTACCTTTTAAATGCCTGACGTTTCCGACCGAAAAAACCGACAAATAACCAAATCGGCCATTGCAGAACATCTTCTCGAAGCAGGCACTAATCACTGGATTGAATTCCACAATACGCAAGTCCTCTCCACAGATCGCCACTTTTATTCAAGAGTCGTGCGTGAAGCGATTGAAATCAAGAAACACGATAATTTCAATCGGGAAGACGGTTTCAAATTATCAGCGACGTGGAATCCAGTGATAAACATTACGCAGACGAGAACTCGCCAGAATACGGACGCGTCGGTCGGTTTACAGAATAGGGACACAGTAAGTGTGGTGTGTGACGGTAGCAGAAGAAACATCCTGTGGGTAGACGAGTATGAATCTACCTCACATACGGAGTGAAGACATCGCAGTTCTCCAGTCCGCCTGTGACCACGGTCGGTGCAACCCGGCTGAAACGTCAGGCATTTAAAAGGTAATTTTATCGCGTTAATTCCCGTTTTTACTCGTATTAAGAATTGATCACATCACAGAATGATCGTGTCAAAAATTATCATATCATGAAATGTCCCCTCTTCATATTATGAATAAGCTAGGACAGTACCTACATATACCTACTTATGTAAGGGAGTAAATCTTGTCATTCCTAAATCAAAAATGTCACACCAATTACCATTATCATAGTATTAGGTATAGGTAGGTACCGATTTCACCGAGCAACAGTAAATATTGTTTTCTTGATAAGAATTTGACAGCCGTTAGTTTGCCTACCAGATATGTTATCCCTAACTTTATTGCAACGGTTTACTTCAAAATGTGCTAACTAAATTGAAAATTTTAGTAACTTTTTATTTTTTTAAAAAGCTTCGTAATTTAATATTGTTGTATTGTTCATATTGGTAATGCATGCACCCTTTAATCCAAGGAACGGTTCCGCTCTTTCGTTTACAGCTACGATATAGCTGACAAGTTTATTGTATGAAGTAGGTATTGTGCCTTTATTCGCCCTCTTATCTGATAATGACATTTTATTATTGTGTACAGTTGTTTTGTGAACATCTGTTTGTTTCTACAAGATAACTAAATTGCCAGTTAGTATTGGCAAGTTACCTACTTGGAAATTTTAAACGGTTATCAGCTAGTAAATTGTCACAAGTAGCAAAGTTTCCTTGTCAGATAGTCATCGAATGTTAACACCAAACTGTCAAAGTCTGTCGCCAAAACAACAGCATCGTTATGTTCCGCTAGTTAGTGCAGTGATAGTGGTTGAGGGTTCCTTGTGAAGCCTGCTTCCAAAGCCATCCTTATTATCACTTTCTGCCTGTTGGGATGGAAACCTCTATTACTTGATTTCACATAAATGGTTAAATTCCTACAATCCTGTGTCATTCAAAAGAGGCGTGAAGAAGCACCTTGCAGGTCGGCGAGGGTGGCTAGCGCAACGGTTTATCACTCGCATTAGCTATCTTCGCATTTGGGCCACTTCTGCTTACCATCATGTGGAAAGGAGTCAATTGCTTGACCTTTTTATGAAAAAAAAAATCACAGCAAAATCCACTCGGACGCAATAAAAATCAGACGAATTAAAGTCACTCTCTGCTAACGTAGTTATGTTGGCATTTCCAGCTGCAGCCGGAGTCTCCTAAATGGGTGATGGGCCTGGCGGCGGGGGCCAACCCGCTGGGGCAGCTGGTCTCCTCCCCGCTGGTGGGCCTGTGGGCCAACCGCCGCGTGCGCGCGCCGCTGCTGGCGTCGCTGGCGCTGGCCGTGCTCGCCAACGTCTTGTACGCGCAGCTGCACCTCACCAGGCCCTACGCCAGCTATTGGATGGTCTTCTCCAGATTCCTCTTCGGAGTCAGCTCAGGTAATTATGCTTGCTAAATCTTGAGAGGGAAACTCCTGGCCTTTATTTCACGATGGTAAGTGACGATGAAATAGAAGGTGGAAGCAAAATTCACCCGAAATTTTTCATCTATTGAGGGCATGGTGAGACGGAACACTATAAATGCGCAGTGCAGCTATTATGGCGTCATATCGGCATCTAAATATTAAAGTACCTTTATGTAACGATATCTCATTAGACGTGATTAATTGAAAGTTACAGGCAGTAGACTACGTAGTCCCAAAAAGTTATTTAGAGAGTTGTAGTACACAGCAGCTGCAGATATCTGTACTTCCTCTACAAAGGTAGAATTACTTCACTTAGCTGCAGCTAGGTGAAGTGATTCCACCTACGGAATACCACAGACTTTTTTTTTATCAAACACATACTATTTTCTTTAGTGTTTATTTTCTGAAACCTTGTTGTGCGTGTGTGTTTCCAGCCCTTTTTCTCAACACTAAATTTGTTCCCGTCCGATAATATCAACTCATAAACGAAGTCGCAAGCGGAAGCTAGCAATTTTAAAAATCTTACTATATACTTAACATTTAGCCATTGCGTTAGTAGCTTTATTCCTTCAAAATTTATGCGATCTCATCCATTTAGGTTGATTGAGCATATCTCTGCGAACACATAATTATACCCTGTTCACAGGCATATCTATTATCAGCTATATTAGGTTCGTCTTATATTGCCTTATTTCGTCTGCTCTCTGCGTGTAGATTACATACTTGGTAGTAACTGGTAGTTTCTGACGCCTCTTTACCTGAGCAGTCTATGACACATAATTATAGACAATGAGAAAAAAAAAATATGTTTGATTATGGAAGGAGGGAAATCCTTGGGGAGGCCTATGTCCAACATTGGGCGTCTCTCAGCTGAAATGATGATGGTCGCAGTTGTCACTATTTTCTACCAGAATTTGGGTTGCGAAGTGATGTTACCCTAAATTCTGATTTGGAGGAAGGTGTCAGTGAGACGATCTTGACGATGACATACCTAATTCTTTGTATAAATCTTTACAATTCTAGGTCCAAACATGCAGTACTAAGGGTTCAAATATTCGTGATTGTAAAAAGCGTATGTATTTGGTCCGGCAGGGAGCATAGTGGTGCTGCGGGCGTACCTTTCGGCGGCGACCACCACCAGCGAACGCACCGCCGCCGTCTCCCGCCTGTCCTTCGCTCAGCTCCTCGGGTTCGTCATCGGCCCCGCCTTGCAGGTACGCTCATATACAGGTGGAGGTAACTGGACCAACGCCTGCTCTACACTGAGCATACTGGTTACTCAAGGCAGCAAATCTGAGCATGTATTTAGTTGAAATATATCCCATTTTATTCTCCTTTCGATAAAAGCTTTGTACCGTTTACAGTCAGCCGCTTCGCCGCTGGGTCCTGGTGAGCCATACCCACCGCTGGGCGAGGCTGGGCCCATAGTGCGGCTGGACATGTACACCGCCGCGGGCTGGATCAACGTACTCCTGAGCCTGGTCAACGTAGTGCTGGTGCTGCCCTGGTGCTTCAAGGTGCGCCGCGTCGCCGCCAAGGAGGCAATGCTCGCTCAGGGAGCGAAATCAGGTACTTTGAATTATTTGTTTTTAAATAAGAGGACAATATTAAAAATGGGAGTAGATAAACTAGAATTAAATTATCCGATTGAAACCCAAAAGGTCTAATTGATGCATTAAATATACCTGTGAACCCCTCAACTTAGAAAAAATATTTGAGATAGAAGTAGATTCACCACAGTAGTTTAATGGAAGTTTACGAAGATGGACATCAGTCTTCTTCATACACCGTTCGGTCTTTAGCCTGGTCATAGACAACAGGAGATAATTATGGTTCTGTTTCCATCTAGATAAAACTCCTTGATGTGTGTCTTACCGTTTTTGCACGATGGAAATGTTACCGACTAACTGTGGCACAATTGAGAAATGGAATTCACTGCCAGCCCACGTGTTCCCTCCTTCCTACAAACCTGGGTCATTCAAAAGAGGCGTGAAAAGGCACCTTGCAGGTCGGCAAGGCGAGGGTGGCTAGGCGGGGCTTTAGCTATCTTTGTATTTGCACTCTACGTCTGCTTACCATCAGCTGGAATGGAGTCATTTGCTTGACCTTTTTATAAGTGAAAAAAAACCTTAGTACGTGCGAGTTCGAAATACTGCTACTCTGTCTTACAAAACACACCGATTATTCTCAGAGGAAGAAGCACTGGAGTCATTGAAGCCTGACTTGGTGGGCAGCTTGGCCCTGGTGATCTCGTTCTTCATGCTGAGTTTCACGTTCGTGCTGCTGGAGGCGCTGGCGACGCCGCTGACGATGGACCAGTTCGGCTGGAGCAAGACGCAGGCCGTCATGTACATGGGCTTCATCATGGTTGGAGGCAGCGTGCTCGCCAGTATCACTTTCTGCCTCATCTCGCCGCTTACTAAATGCGTGAAGGAACGGTAAGGATGTTTTTAGTTCTATAAAGTTGCTGCCAGATAGAAAAGATATATGATTACAAAAAATGCCAGCACAGACTTTAATCTGAAATTGGTTATAAAGTATCGACGTCTGATATGGGTGGGACGCTATAGTTCATTAATATCTTTTATTTAACTTAAAAGGTAAGCTTCCGATCTCTATCTCATCTGCTGGTAAGAGGTAATGGTCCCACCCCCGCCACAACACGACGCACCCGAGCTGAGGTCCGAGCTTTTAGAGGCACCCTAGGGAATGTCGCTCCCTTCTGGCTCGAATGCTCTAGAGACGCTAGGAGGTCGAAAGAGGAGATGTTCGATCGTTAAGTAACCCACTAGGAATGTTCGATTTGCCTTCTTAAAAATCTGGTTACGCAGAAAATGTCATCAGCGACAACCTTCAACAGTTAATCAACTAAAAAAGGAGGTAATGGTATGAGGTAATGAAACTCAGTAAGAGTTCCAGATAAAACTAGCTTAGGATTACTTACTGTATAAACATACCAATGCCTGTTAACACTGTGGTGTAGGCAGGCAACTCTAAAACAAGCCCTAACCATCACGGGAATCGCCCGGACCTCTGAATATACCAACAGGCATGCAAGCCAGTAGACCACAGAGTTGGTTATATAACTAGACTGGGGTTATATTTGTATCCTATTGTGATATCGGTGAGCGAAATTATGAGTTATGACTCTTTCAACATCTCATTAATGCTATGAAAACTGTAAAGGGAGGATAAAACTTGCTGACTTTCTTGCTGGTTCTTCTCCTGGTAGACTCTTGAACCGATAGCATTAAATTTGACTTTTATAAGTGTACAAGTTGACTTTGAATTTGAAACACTAGATGTGACCGCTCGGTATGTTTTTGTTACTGAATGGTGTGGTGTGTGCAGGACGCTGCTATGGGTGGGGTTCGGTCTGACGGGCGCGGCGTCGCTGCTGTGTGTGCCGTGGGGCCCTGGTCCGCCCCCCGCGGCGGGCGGCGGCGAGGCGGCGGGCGGCTGCCCGGCGGCGCTGCAGGCCTGGTGCCCCACGTCGCGCCGCCTCACGCTGACGCAGTTCCTGCTGGCCTACGCGCTCGTCTCCGTCGGGTACACGCTCGGCATCGTGCTCATACAGGCCATCTTCTCTAAAGTGCTGGGGCCTAGGCCGCAGGTTGGTACTGTTCGGACAACTTTTACGCGTCGATAGTCTAAAGGTGCAAGTAGGAAATATTCATAAGATTGATTACTTTAATAGAAGGAGTCAAAAAGATTATGATTATAATAGGTAATCTGTTAATAACATATAGAATGTCAAATCCTAGGAAGTATAAAACTGATAGTATTGTATGAGTAATGCTGATAACCTGTCTTTAAGGTGCAGGAACAGTAAAGAAAGGATATTGTTCGTGCGCGACCCCGAGCTGTGGATTTTGGTGTTCAATAAATAAATGAATACACATTAAAATCTGATTGATATCATTCCAAGTATGTATTTCTCTTCTAAATCGACACGTCATTACTGAGAGAAGTGATCACCGCAGACGCCTCCTTACTAGTTGGCTTAAGACATTCGCTAAGGTTACGAAATGTAACCTATAAGTCAACATTTACTCAAATAACCAAGCGAGTTCAGAAAAATAAAATGATATAGATTATATAGAAGTGTGGCGGCCAATGCCGCCTCCTCATAGAAGTCACAGATGGCGCTTTACAACAGTGCACCTACAAAGCGCGCAAATAATATGGAAACCTGAATCGCGCAAACGAAGTTTCCCAAGGTGCTCGCTATAAATAGAAGTTCCAACTACAAATAGTTGGACCGCGGTCCCCGGGCATACAACACCTTGCCCGGCGGAAGTACTTCCCTTTGGACTTCCTACAGTAGATTAAAGCTCTTCATTTCATAATAGCACAACATGCACGTTAAAATTAGTAACGAATAAAATATAATGGGCAGACAATAATATCTACCTACAGCAAGTGTTGTGAATTGTGAAAGCTATATGAGTATGTGTTCGGAGCCACGTAGACAGAAATTATAGGCCATCCTCATGACTCATAAACTGATGTGACTAAAGCTGATAGCTTATCATCAATCAAATGTTTTACATGCCCACCTCACTTGTCGGGTTATGTCTAGTCCTCACCACTGGCTTTGTTCTCACTAGTGACGAATGAGACAAATGCGAGACATTTTTATACACAGACGTCACCGGTGATGACAAATGGGACAATCAAGAACTGGTGAAAAATGGGAAAAATCCCAGTTGGGACTGGGAAAAAAGAGAAAGAGCATACTAACGTGTATATTAGAGCGAGATAGATAGACGAGAGCAGACAAAATACATTGAAAAAATCAACATGCCTCAGGCGGGAATCGAACCCAGCAAAAATTATTCCATAATGTACCTAAGATAGTTTCATCTTAACTGGGCGTCAAATATTTGCAAAAATATTTCGTTCGAATCTTAGAAGTGCAAATTTCAAAGATTTGATGAAACAATGTTTCCCATAAAAACATAAGCACCAAGCACTAAATTCGATAGCGAAAACAGTGCCTCGGTGGCGTATAGTGGTTAACACAGCCGCCCGGATTGCGGAAGATGCTGTGATCGATTCTCGCCTGAGGCAGGTCGATTTTTTTTTTAAATTGTCGAACGACATATGAAATGAAATGAAATGTTATTTATTTGGTAGCACTTGTATATTACAAATATTGAACCGCTCTCGTATAAGGTTGCCCTGTATTACGAGAGACAGGCTACTCCTAATTACAGTTACATACAAACTTATACAATTAGTCTTATTACTAGGAGTTATAAGTGATGTTAGTATGTAAATATATTACTAGTGAAAAATTTGTATCGTATTTATTTATACAGGATGTAAAAGACATGAACAGTCAAACGAGAACCATGTATTCTGCTCACCATCATAACATTTTTTTTCCTTTAGACTATACCTGGGAAATTGATAGTTACGATTTTATTGAAGGTCAAAGTCAAATTTCTTTTTCCATTTTTTATGAAAACGTATTCTAAACATTATTTCTTAATTATTGTCCAAAGAAACATTATCATTTTTTTTTGTATTTCATAACAAAAAATGGCTTCAAAACGTTAGCGTTTAATGTAGCTAACTCGATGCGCACGGACACTAGTGAACGGGGCCGCCGTCTGGCAAAATTATCGCGGTTTTGCGAGTTGCGTGCGAGTTGAGACGTTTACATTGCGCGGTACAATTTGCAATTATTTTTAACACCTAAAAATAAAAATCATTTCCCAGCAATAATTTTGTTGAAATATGTCTTATTTTGATGTATATAGAATACATGGATCTCGTTTGACTGTTCATATCTTTTACCAGTATAATGTGGGTATGGCTGTGTGTGTGTTTGTGTACGTGTGTATGTGTTTGTTATGTGAAAAACTAATAACAGATTTTATGATTTCATGAATACCTGGTTGATGTAAGAAGTAACTTTTCCAAGGAATCATATGTAAAACGCTCTAACCATTTTATAACGTAAAATTTAAAAACATAGTAAGGAGTGTTTGGCGGGAAACCATGGCGTCTGGATGTCGATCTTTATTTCGATAATTCAAAATTGATTCGGAGTGGATTTTGTGCAGTGAAAGTGGTATCGTTTCGTTGCATAAGCATCCGTGTTGACGAACAGTTATGAGGAATCATTGAAATAAAGGTTTTGTGTATGTGACGTTGAGAATTGTATAGTGGTTGGAAATCCCACTATACAATTCTCATCAGTCACAGTCATGAGGTCTGTTGCCATGCATTTCTTTCCAAGCACTCCCTAGATGCATTAAAATGTGCGACGCTCATATTTTTAATAATTGTGTTTGTTGTTGTCAGGGCGTGTGGATGGCAGCGCTGACGTGTGCTGGCTGCCTGTCGCGCGCGGTGGGTCCGGTGCTGATGACGCTGGTGTACACGTGGCGCGGGCCCGCCCTCACCTTCGGCGCCACGGCCGCGGTCACCGGCGCCGCGCTGCTGGGGCTCTGCTGTGTCTCCCGCCGGCTGCAGCCCATGCCGCTCACGCCGCCTGCGCACGAGATGGGACCGCTCGTTGGCGCTGCTGACAAGGAGGAGGAAACAGCCCCTGACGCGTCATGACCACACACTTTTAGGAGCAACAGGAGGATACAAGTGATCAATCTATTCCGTCTTGATGCTTTACGAATAGAACATCTTAGATTTTTAGTGGCTGTCGAGCAGAAGCCATTGTAATAATATTTAGGTCAATAGAAACAACTCTGGGACCAACATCGAAATTGCTACTTTCTGTTTGCCTAGGTGTTGCACTTTCGTATGGAATAGCCACTAAAAATTCACCTCTATAAACTTATCGTCTTACGACGTTTGTGGTCGAACTCCTCTGAAACGACTCAACCAAATTTTAAACCCCGACGCAAAACGATGGGTGTACTGTGTGTCTTACATTACTAGCTGACCCTGCGTTAACGTTGTTATAGATTGGCGAAACTGAGATATTTATTACTGACAAAACATTATGGCGGCCTATCGTCTGAAATCGTGTCAAACGTTTTAATCACAGAAAGATTTGCGGCGCTTGACACTCGTCTTCTTACATAGGAGAGTTTAATGATGTTACATATAAAATAGTTTGTGTCTAATATAGATAAAGATGTGAATAGGTATACTTATCTGTATTAAAAAAGACAACCGTTAACGACTGAACACTCAGCTCAAATCACTGCAAGCGTTGCGCTGAAATTTATCACGCAGATACTTATTATGACGTAGGCATTCGATAAGAATGGATTTTCCAAAATTCAACCCCTAATTAAAGGGTTCAGAAACCCTGACTTCAATGCGAGCGAAGTCGCGGCAAAAGCTAGTGTAATATAATATACGGTCGAGCAAATGGCGTCTTAACCAATAGTAGAACTTTGTCTTAATCAAAGTGACTTTTACTTATTCCAGAATACTCGATACTACCCACAGAATTATTTGATACACGAATTATGTATCTCACATACAACTACTTAGATGACTATAACATGTAATATTGTATTGACGTGCATGACTTTGAAGAGAAAAGAAAACTTTCCCTGAACCACACAGATGGCACACATTCGCAGCGAGCACGCGACCTATACAACGACGTAGCGTCACTTGATCGGCAGTTACGCAATCACTCGTGTGCCCCAATCTTTACAATCGTGGTTTTATTTCAATTAAGTAGAACCAAATTATGTTTTAACATTTTAAAAGTTTTAGCTTCTAATGTTTACTTAGTTTATATGAATGATGTGATATGGTAAAATGTTTAAATAGGTACTACGTAGAGTGAAATTTATATCATGAACTGAAAAAACAAAATAAAAGTAAAACATTTTTTTTACTACCTCAATTTTATGTATGTAATAAGTATTCGTAGGTAGGATATGATTGGTTACCTCAGGGCACTGCGTGTCAATTCTATAAAATTCAAACAATAACTCGCATCTCACTTCGATAATCACTATGACATTGATTTTGCAATCTTTAAATAAACACATAATAGAATTTCTCTGCCAAACTTGGAACTCAAATATTTTATCGGTTTAATTAAGTAACTTTAATAAGTAACATGAGACACCGTCTTGGTTGAGTGGTCGGTAACGCTGTCTACACATCGGGCGATCCAGGTTCGAGTCCTGGTAGGAGCAATTGTTTGTGTGATGAACACGAACATTTGTTCACGTCACGATTCATGGTTTTTTTTATTAATAAATACAGAAACTGTATTTATTTATAAAAAATATCTATTCTGCTATGTTTGTCCGTTATCTATTTTCCGTAACACAAGTTCTTAATGAAATTAATTTGGGCTAGATAATTGGTCTGCGCGTAGAAATGTATTATTATTATGATTCTTTAATGAAAATTTATTAAATATTATTTAATTAGATGTCACAGTCAATGGCTATGAATGGTAGTAATTTCCCCTATGTATATATGACAAGACTGAAGTGTTACTTTACGATGTTTGTAGATAGCTTCTTCATTAGCTATTCTTTAGCAACATAAATAATATCTATATTTGTAAAGTTACATTTTGTAAATAAAATGTTGATTTTTTTTATAGAGGTTTAGACAGAAATAGATTTTATGTAGTTATTTTGGAATACCTGAATACCTATGACTGCTAGGAACTTTTATATGGATATTGTGATTTTTACATATACCTACATACCTATATTTCCAACTAGTATTCATAAAATTATAATGATGGCTCGTCTTGTTAGATTTTTTAAAGCATGATAACAATATACATGTTGCTCAAATCGTTATTTTCTCATAATATTATGGGGAAAATAACCCGTAGAAATAATTTAAATGTTCGGTGTCAGGGTGTCAATTAACTAAATGTATTGTAAGTTACTGTAAATAATAAATCAATAAGTCTGTTACATATTTTGAGTTTTATTGTGCGGTGACCATTACTTGCCATCAAAAGTAGACTAAATTTTAGTACCGTATCATAGCAACGGCAGCGCTTTTGCATTTTACAATAATAGTTGTCATCAACTTTGTCACATACATGTTGATGTAGGAACGATTATGGTGACAAAGGGTTACTACTCCTAGTTTTGATACTATTGAACCACTGCCCAAGTGGACAGTTGACAACTATTTTTAATACTAGAAAAAATGCACTGAAAAAAATCGACTTGCCTCAGGCGGGACTCGAACCCGCATCTTCCGCAATCCGGGCGGACGCGTTGACCATTACGCCACCGAGACACTGCTTTTCGCATGCACGCACCATAAGCACCAAGCACTGACAAATTTCGACAGCGAAAAGCAGTGTCTCGGTGGCGTAATGGTCAACTTACGCGTTTCTAAACGCAAAAATAAAATATAGAATAATTTTATTTTGAGTTGACAACTAGCTTTTACACCTCCTATCATAGAATAGTAGAAGGAATGGATGTCGTAGAATATTTTAAGTAAGTGTTAACTACCAGTATTATTTGTGACGAGATAAGCGGCCCCTCAACTACCTCAGTAGTCACTCCAGTCTCTTATTATGACTCTGGAGATGAGATTGAGTTTTTGTCAAATAAAATATCTTTGACAGATTGGAATTACCTACCTTTCTGCCTAGTCGTGCATAGAGAAAAAAAAATCAAAATTCATAATAACAATTAAATATTTATTAAAATATTAAATACGATTATCACAGCACTGAAGAGAGAGATCCATTACCATGAACCCTTTTTCTCATCTCTTTTCTTAATTTAAATTTTTGTGATAGGGAATATTCTTGAATTCTATTATATTTACTCGCATATTACTAATAATAAGTACATTTAGTAGTCTTATTTATTTGACTTATAAGTAACGAAATGATAAGAGCAGCACATCGTCGGTGCGCAGCCTTGGCTGTTATCTCTGTGTGTTGAGAAATACTTACATTCTTAAAATATTACTTAAGCCAAACTATGACATATTTATTGCTCTAGATAATGTTAGAATATTTTCTTAAGGCTTAGAATACACACTGCAATTAAACGCAATCGGTTTTGTAGTTGCTGAAAACCCTAAATCGCGTACAAAAATAGCGTGGAGGTACATTTATCAAACTTAACTTTTACTTAAATTAAAATACCCAGCTAGCCATATTAGCTGGGTATTTTAAGTAGGTACAGTGTGCGTTTTTTGAGTGTTTTGTTGACAGACAAATAAGAGGAATCATTGAAATAAAGGTTTTAATGTTGTGTATGACGTTGAGAATGTTCACCACCTCAATCCTACCTTAAAGTCTGTTGACGTATAACTGGTGTAAAAAGACCTATGACAAAGCTGAGAACTACGTATTCCGCTCATCGTCATGAGGACCATTTTTTACTTCCACATTACGCAGAATACATGGGAAATTAATAGTTATGAAGTTATTGAAGGACAAAGTTAAAATAAGCTTTAAAACGTCAGCGCTCATTATCGGGGTGATTCAACTTAGCCGACTCTCCTCCGTCTTCAAGTAGCTAAGCGCCGTGCGAATTGTGCGTTGCTTACATTGCGCGGTATTTTTTGGAGTTTTTTTTAACACCAAAAAATAATAATCGTTTCCATTCAATTGCAATAATTTTTGTATAGGTAAGGTTTTTGTTTTGATGAATGAATTGTTAAAAGAGGTTTTATACTTGTTTATATGTTCTTTTATATTTCTCTTGTCAAATAGTACTTTGTTTTTTGATATCACTCATTCTTACCTTTTTACGACACGTACATGTATATTTTCCATTAAATTTAGTTTCCTCGACGTTTTATCTTTAATTGCAACATGAATGAATGCGTAAAAATCAGTTTTGTCTTAGGTATTCTTACACCCTATATTTCTCGTCATCGATGTATTAAAATAATATACAGATTAAACCACAATAGAAATAAGTTAAGCTTAGCATTCATTCAGGCTCAGGGTTGGTAGGACCCTCAAGGCCTGGTAAGGGTCGCGGGAAGCCGCTGAATGTGAACAGCGCAGGACCGACCGGTTTGGAGATCCTTGGAGGAGGACTATGTCCAACAGTGGGCGTCTCTTTGCTGAAATGATGATGATGATTCAAAAAGTCGTCATGTTTCCCACTCGTCGGATCTGTTGACATCAGAGGCACGGTAATATTATCTAGTCAGAGGTGTGCGGAGAGGATCCGCCGTGTGTGGGGCGGGGGCGCGGTGGGCGGGGGCGCGCGGGGCGGGGGCGCCAGCTGCTCGGCGTGGCGCGCTGACTGCGGCAGCGGCGCCCGCCTCGTCTCCGGCGCGGCCAGCACGGCCAGCGCCGCCGTCGCCGAGCTCGCGCCGTACAGCAGCGCTTGCACGTACGGGCTCTGGTCGCCAATACAATTCACGTTGCTAATTACCTCCATACTATTGTGTACAAGTGTGAGGAAGTCGATGGCGCCGCGCTCGTGCGTTTGTCGTAACGATCACGAAAGTTAAGCAACCAAGTGCGCGGTCGGTGCTCGGATGGGTGACCGAAAAATTTTCAACTAGATTTTCCTCCGTGCTTCGGGCACGTTAAGCTGGTGGTGTCCCGGGTGCTGTCGAAAGATGGCAGTCGTCCCCAAGGAGGGTTGGTCCCAGGGACACGGCCATGATAATGTAATGCCAAATCCTTTAGCAATATTGTCGAGGTATACTGCACCGAACCCAAATTAATTGGGAGCAGGGTAGGAAAATTATGATTGTGTACAAATACTTTTAATGCAAATATTTAACAAACATAAAACTGATTGGCCCTTAAGTAAATAGATATTGTGCATTTGGTTTTCTAATTTTGATAATGTTACCTGGATGTTGCCTAGTTATCTACACACTCGACGAGTAGCGAGAGAAATAGCACACTTATCAGCTCGGAAAGGGGACGCCTCTTTTTTACTATGAACGCTACGGACCGTAGCGCATTGCCTTTTTTCATAGTAAATTACTAAGCTGATAAGTGTGTACGACCTTTAGACTTCATGAAACTACTCCTGCATAGCTATTTTTTGCTGGTTTTTGGCGTGAGTCAAAGTAGCTGCAATAATAGTTTCACAAATAGGGGATTGTGTAGCAGAGCAACACGAGGAGTTGCGCCAGTAGCATAGTGTGTCTGAGACGTAAGTTACCAGCAGCGGCGTCTGTGGCGCCAGCACGGAGCCGAGGCGGCCCACCAGCGAGCAGGCGGCCAGCGCGGAGCTGCGTCAGTAGCATAGTGTGTCTGACACGTAAGTTACCAGCAGCGGCGTCTGTGGCGCCAGCACGGAGCCGAGGCGGCCCACCAGCGAGCAGGCGGCCAGCGCGGAGCTGCGTCAGTAGCATAGTGTGTCTGACACGTAAGTTACCAGCAGCGGCGTCTGTGGCGCCAGCACGGAGCCGAGGCGGCCCACCAGCGAGCAGGCGGCCAGCGCGGAGCTGCGTCAGTAGCATAGTGTGTCTGAGACGTAAGTTACCAGCAGCGGCGTCTGTGGCGCCAGCACGGAGCCGAGGCGGCCCACCAGCGAGCAGGCGGCCAGCGCGGAGCTGCGTCAGTAGCATAGTGTGTCTGACACGTAAGTTACCAGCAGCGGCGTCTGTGGTGCCAGCACGGAGCCGAGGCGGCCCACCAGCGAGCAGGCGGCCAGCGCGGAGCTGCGTCAGTAGCATAGTGTGTCTGACACGTAAGTTACCAGCAGCGGCGTCTGTGGTGCCAGCACGGAGCCGAGGCGGCCCACCAGCGAGCAGGCGGCCAGCGCGGAGCTGCGTCAGTAGCATAGTGTGTCTGACACGTAAGTTACCAGCAGCGGCGTCTGTGGCGCCAGCACGGAGCCGAGGCGGCCCACCAGCGAGCAGGCGGCCAGCGCGGAGCTGCGTCAGTAGCATAGTGTGTCTGACACGTAAGTTACCAGCAGCGGCGTCTGTGGCGCCAGCACGGAGCCGAGGCGGCCCACCAGCGAGCAGGCGGCCAGCGCGGAGCTGCGTCAGTAGCATAGTGTGTCTGACACGTAAGTTACCAGCAGCGGCGTCTGTGGCGCCAGCACGGAGCCGAGGCGGCCCACCAGCGAGCAGGCGGCCAGCGCGGAGCTGCGTCAGTAGCATAGTGTGTCTGACACGTAAGTTACCAGCAGCGGCGTCTGTGGCGCCAGCACGGAGCCGAGGCGGCCCACCAGCGAGCAGGCGGCCAGCGCGGAGCTGCGTCAGTAGCATAGTGTGTCTGACACGTAAGTTACCAGCAGCGGCGTCTGTGGCGCCAGCACGGAGCCGAGGCGGCCCACCAGCGAGCAGGCGGCCAGCGCGGAGCTGCGTCAGTAGCATAGTGTGTCTGAGACGTAAGTTACCAGCAGCGGCGTCTGTGGCGCCAGCACGGAGCCGAGGCGGCCCACCAGCGAGCAGGCGGCCAGCGCGGAGCTGCGTCAGTAGCATAGTGTGTCTGACACGTAAGTTACCAGCAGCGGCGTCTGTGGTGCCAGCACGGAGCCGAGGCGGCCCACCAGCGAGCAGGCGGCCAGCGCGGAGCTGCGTCAGTAGCATAGTGTGTCTGACACGTAAGTTACCAGCAGCGGCGTCTGTGGCGCCAGCACGGAGCCGAGGCGGCCCACCAGCGAGCAGGCGGCCAGCGCGGAGCTGCGTCAGTAGCATAGTGTGTCTGACACGTAAGTTACCAGCAGCGGCGTCTGTGGCGCCAGCACGGAGCCGAGGCGGCCCACCAGCGAGCAGGCGGCCAGCGCGGAGCTGCGTCAGTAGCATAGTGTGTCTGACACGTAAGTTACCAGCAGCGGCGTCTGTGGCGCCAGCACGGAGCCGAGGCGGCCCACCAGCGAGCAGGCGGCCAGCGCGGAGCTGCGCGCTCCGGTCGGGAACAGCTCCGCCGTGAACACGTACAGCGAGTTGAACGCGAACGTGATCGACAGCTTGCCCACGAAGTACAGCGCCAGTCCAGTACCCGTGTGCGCTGGAACCGACAATCGTTATGAGCATGGATATACGGGTCATCAAGAACGTAATGTTCTAGAGCTAGAGGTATGGAAAGTCATTTTAGGAGTACCACGGAATCACACACTATCGAATTTGGCTCAAAGTATACATCGGTATAGTATACATAAGGCATAAATATCGTCGACCGATCGTGTAATTGGCTATTTCGTGATATGCCCAGGCACATTATGTTATGCCGGCACTTCATGATCTGGCCATCTTACTATGTCGTCACCCAATCGGTCTGAAATGGGCAGATCTTGATATGCCCGGGCACATCGTTATATGCCTCAATTATCTTGTAGGCCAATAGACTCTCCCACAAACAGTTCATTCCGCTTGGTCATATAAAACAACCCTAAACCTGTGAAGTCCTGAAGTGCCGGCGTATCACGATCTGCCCAGGCATATCACGATATGGCCAATTATACAATCAACCCACGACATAATATATACGTAAAATCATAAAATACTCACTAATAAAGAACGGTGTAACACAAGCGAAACCGCATAGCAGGAAGGCAGCAAATATGCTCCACTTGCGGCCGAACCTTTCGAGCGCCATCATGATGAGCAGCGAGGCCACGATCTCCATCGCCATATTGAGCGCGAAGTTGACGTACTTGTCCCCCGACAGCGTCACGGAGTTGATGGTCAGCCCGTAGTAGACGAAGGCCACGGCCACCCAGCACCAGCAGCAAGCGGCCAACCGAAACAGGAGCACGCGCGACTTCAACAGCTCCAGCCATAGTTTACTTTTCTTTGTAGTTTCAGCCTCCTTCTCGCTTTCCTTTTCGAGGGCGTTCATGGTTTCTTCTTTTAGTGTGACCTGCAATGTAAAATGAGAGAAGTAATCTTATCTACCGTTGTCTAGGTTCATAAGTTATACCTCCTTTTATGTATACGTCGCAAGCGGATCATACGAAACGCCGTATTCAAAACGGCGCCGCGGTTGGAAGTGTGTGAGGATCCGGGATAGATTCTATCAATATTAGTCTCTACAATCAAACTGAGATCGCTTAATATTGTAAGTTCAGGTAATTTCTTTTTACCACCTAGTGTAGTGGAAATATTGCACTCATAGCCCCCACACACTACAATCCGCCGCGCCGTTTTGAAATACGGCGTGTTATACGATTCACCTGCGATATATTTGTTTCATGTCGTATACTAAATATAATATTATGTAGAAGCATTTATTCTTTTGAACATTGTTCTATTCTTCAAGAGTCATCTTCCAAACTTTCGTGAGAAAACTTTTTGTATTCTTATGTTCGTATTATAGAAGGAGTTTCAAGAATGAACGCCGACTTGAGCGTCCTACGTCTCTATCACTTTGTAAGTGATAAAAAGTGAAAAACGATTCTCAAGACATGTTTGACTTCTGAGTGTCAATCTGTAATACGGGCCTTAGTGAGTGTACTAACGTTCATTTATGAAGAGGAGTCTTCTCTCCTCTGGAGAAGCTAGTCACAAATATCACAATAGACTTCTTAGGTCGCCGAAAAAGAGACGAAAATAGCTCCGAATTAACACAATTAATAATAAAGACTAGGTCTCATATTTCTCAAACTCTAACTTGGTTCGAAAGCTATCAAGTCAAAATATCTCGCTATATTTTAAAATATTATGTAATGGTAGTTTGGGAAAGGGAAGGAAAGAGAGGTAGGGGTAGAGCACCCTATAGAAATTGGGTTTGGTTTGGTTGGTTAAACCTTGTAAAGGCACAATCCAAAATAGACGACCAAACCTGCCTAAGAAGATAGAACCACTTATAGAACTAGTGAGGAGTATCTGGGGTGATCCCGTTCACGTCCCTCAATAATTTAGGTCTCGACTAAGGAGAGAGGAAGTACTTTGTTAATTTTAGCGGCCTTTTTGATAATTGCCGACGCTTCTTGAGTGCGGCCCCTCGCGTGCAGCCAGCGCGGGCTCTCGTCCACCAGGAACCAGTACATGGGCAGCAGCAGCGCGGGCGTGTGGACCACCCACAGCAGGTGGCGCCAGTACGGCACCATCCACGCCACCAGCGCGAACAACACGCCGCCCAGCCCGTAAGCCATGCCGGTGGCGCACGCGAATGCCGCACGGAGAGACGGTCGAGCTAACTCCACCACTGGAATTGACAAACGATATATCAAAACTTATTTAAGAGGCTGGCACGAGTCAACTAGCGCCACAAATATATTTAATTTTATAACTCCCAAATCCTATACATTTTGAGGAATCTGAATCGGTCACGATCTTTTTAAATAGGTACTCCTGACTTTTTCATAACTTAATGCAAGATCGTAAACGAGTGTACAGTCCTTCAATAAATATTAGACGTATACTAAGTTATCGTGGCCGTTTAATTTTTTTCAAAATTTATGTGGTTTAGAAGTTATAAAATTAATCTCATTGGCGGCGCTAATTAGCTCATGTCAGCCCCTTAAGAATGCAAAAACTTAGAATCTTCATAAAAACAGAAAGACTGATATTAGAGGAAGGGCGTTGCAGACTAACAGTTAAAAATATGCACTGGACGATAGAAAGATTCCATATCCATTCCGATCTCACAAACTTTATATGAGTAGTTTAGCAATTTATTTATTTATTTTTAATTTGCATAATTATATCCTTACAGTTTAACACCAATACGATAGGAAACTTACAATAAGCTTGTTTATGATGCTGTAAACAATTTAATTACTGAGGGTATTAATGATTAACTCACTCATGACGTAGCCGGCGCTGTTGAAGCCATAGCCGAGCATGGCCTCGAAGAATTCCATACTGACGTACATCTGATAGTTTATAGAGAAACCCTTAACGATGCCCAGTATGCCCATGAACGCTGAGAATATGCAGAATGCTGTGCGTCGCCCATACCTTAATAAAGAAAAAGACTATTAAGAGCATTTTATCGAAAATCTCCAAGGCAGAAGAACATAGAAGAAACTTACGTATCGGAAGTGTAGCCAGTGAGGATGAGAGCTAGGGGTAGTGCTAGGTTCCGAATGGTGCCCACCAATGTACGCATCCACTCTCGGCAAGCCAAGTCAAACTGAAATTGAGACAGATCAGTTTTTAGTTTTAACATTAGTAATTTACGATCTTCCTCTCCTTCTCATTTTATTTTGGGTCGGTACAGTATGCCTTGATATCGACAACACTTCTTAAGCTTTTGGCTTCACATTTTTACGGCCGTGTGCCTGACACCAACCCGCCTTAACAACGACTGCTATGTTAAGACAGCAGGCGGGACCACCACCACCACTCGATTTTTGAAAATCGAGTTGAAAAATATTCTTAACGTGTTGCGAAGAATGCGTGATCGCGACGGATCGATTTCCTTCTGTTACGGTTAAATTATGAACGGTGCATGTGTAGCGACTGAATGCTGTAACTTTAAACTGCACTTAACTTAGTCCTAAGTAGGTTTTCTCAAAATATTTCCAAATGATATTATGCATCTAAATCAAAAATAAGAACCAGAAAGAAAACATCAATGTTTTCTGTAAAATTACCTCAACGAAGGTGGTATAATGGTTTTCGTAAACAAACTGGTCGCAGGCGATAGTCTCATATGGGTGGTAGTGTTCACGGTAGCAGGTCAAGTTCTGAGGGTCCAGCGGTGTAAAACGCTCGCAGCGTGTGTTGTTTGGTAGCAGAACAAACGCAGTTTCGTTCCCCCACTGCGAATGTTTCCCTTCGCACTCCGGCACCAGACATCTGGAACAAAAAATGACAAAATATCAGATACCTATTTAAGTTTTTGAAGTGAAACTTCCTTAGCGCTGCTGTGATTAGAAAATTTCTATGAAATGAAAAAGCGACACCCAAAAGTTTTTGATGCATAGAGGGTTCCTTTTTACAATCCTGGGTCATTTAAAAGAGGAGAAGCACCTTGCAGTCAGCTAGGCGATTATGCTCTCTATTTGCTCTCGCACTAGCTATCTTTCCACTTCTGCTTCTGCTGGTAACAACAGGTGGAATGGAGTAATTTGCTAGACTTTTTTTTTATTAAAAAGAAACGTCAGCAAAGCAAAAGTGATTTCATAAGCATCATGTTTATATGGCTTGTCCGAGTTTCTCCCGTACAATTTTTGTTACTTTAGTTACTTTTCATTTGACATTGGCAAAATGCGTACGTTTAATGCGTCGCGACCTCAGACCAAGAGGTCGCGACATTCTTTGTCTAAGGTCGCGACGCTTTTAATTAAGAAAGAATTTTGGTTGTCAAAATGTTGAACTACAAACATCTATGAAATTCACTGTACAGTACAAAGAGTATATAATACACTACGTTTACTTCTGCTACACTGCAGTGAAATTCCATTTCAAAGAGTATATAATACACTACGTTTATTCCATTTCTTGATTGTGTGACATAGAAAACTGTTGCCAAAATTCTTAGTTCGGGGTTATTAAATGCTTTGTTTGCAATGTTTGCTATACATATTATTTTTGATTACTCTGGAAGTTCTGATTCATCCCTACATAATGATTTCTCATCGTCTGGAAACCTTGTACTGGAATGCAATACAGAAAATGTTGATGTGATTTTTTGTGAGACGACCAACCGACCATGTTGAAGTGTGGATAGTAAACTCTTTGGTTACTGGACACAAAAGAAACTTTTGAATATTTTTGATGTATTCTCTGTCTATTTGTCTTTCTATGTCTTTCAAATAAATAATACTAAAAGTTTTACGTTGAATATTATTTCTCGAGATTATTATGTTTTAACATTGGTTATGGGCCATTAATTTAATCTCAAAAATATTTTCTTCTAATTATTATACTGTGAGTAAATGTGATCAATATATTTTTTTGAAAAATGTTCGAGCCACCTACGTCAGTTACTTCAAATATTATGAATATGGGACAATTTGTCGTAAGTACTAGTTCGAGTGTACACATTGAAAAGCTCGAAGGCGTTTGTAATTATGGAACGTGGAAATTTCAAATGAAGCTGCTACTTATAGACCATGGACTTTGGGATGTTGTATGTAAGTCAGATACAGTGTTACCTGATGACGCCCGAGATCAAAAAGCTTATGCTAAAATTTGTCTTAATGTACAGCCTATTTGTTATCCGCATGTTAAAAATGCTAAAACTGCAGCTCAAGCATGGCATAATTTAAAAACTGCTTATGAAAATGCTGGTATAAGTCGTAGATTATTTTTAAAAAGAAAATTGGCTCAAATACGTTATATAGATCACAGGAGTATGGATCACTATTTAGGAAATATTATTTCCGTAACTCAAGAGCTATCTGATATTGGTTGCTCAATTGATGATGAGGAATTAGTAGAATTGATGCTCATTGGTTTACCTGCTGAATTCGATCCACTAATTATGGCAATTGAGGCCGCTAATTCAAAACTTTCTTCTGATTTTGTCAAATGTCAACTTATACAAGGTGAATTTAAGAGAGACGCGACGACTTCTTTGAATAATAATGAAAAATTGCTTGCAACTAAAACTAAATTTGTGCCAACGTGTCACAATTGTAAGCAAAAAGGACACATTAGACCTAAATGTCCGAAATTGAAGAAAAGCTTTAATAAGAATAATTGTAATGCTGTTCAAGAAGCTTCATCATCTAATAAGGGAAGTGAAAACTCTTCATTATTTTTTACAGAAACTGCCTTAGTTAGTAACAGTTCTTGTGATAATGATAGCTGGATCATAGATTCAGGTTGCACTAGTCATATGACAAATCGTAAAGATTGGTTAATTAATTATTCTCCTAATATAACTTCTGAGATTACTACTGCTAATAATGATAAGATTTTTAGTGAAGGTGTAGGTAATGTAAATGTAACGCTAAATAATAATATTGTTAAAGTTATTAATAATGCTCTATATGTACCTAAAGTAGCTGCTAACCTTTTATCTGTGAGCAAAGCGACTGCAAAAGGCTATATTTTAGTATTTGATTCTGATAAGTGTCATGTTTATAGGAACAATGATGTACGCGTGACTGGTTCCTGTGAATTTACAGCTACTAATGTGAATGGTATTTACAAACTTGATCAAAAAATGGGAATTATGGAAAACCAAGGACATAGTACCGGTAATGGATGTAACTCTTTATTAACCAAGACTGATTCATTTAATTTATGGCATCGACGTCTTGGACACCTTAGTTTAAAAGGTATGTTACTTCTTCGAGATAACTTAGCGCGTGGAATTACTTTTTCAAATGGAGATTTAAATCCTTGTACCCCATGCATCGAAGGAAAACAAAAGAGCAAATCTTTTCCCCGTGGTCAAGCACATAGAAGTGTTACAAAATTAGATTTAATCCACACAGATATTTGTGGACCTATATCAGTAGATAGTTGGAGTGGTTGTCGTTACTTTATAACGTTTACTGATGATTTCACTAGAAAAACGTTTATTTATTTTCTTGATCGTAAAGATCAAATGACAGTTTTGAATAAATTTATAGAGTTTAAAACTCTAGTCGAAAATCAAACTAATCTTAATATTAGGCGTGTTAGGAGTGATAACGGCACAGAATACTGTAATAAAAGTTTTGCGAATTATTTTAAGCAGTGTGGTATAGTTCACGAAACAACTGTGCCTTACACACCTCAACAGAATGGCGTTGCTGAACGTTTAAACAGAACTTTAATGGAAAAAGCTAGAGCTATGTTACAGGATGCCAATTTAGAAAAAAGATATTGGGCGGAAGCAGTTAATACGGCTTGTTATTTAAAGAATCGTAGTCCGACTGCTGCATTAACAGCTGCAACTCCCGAACTATGGACTGGATCCAAAGTGAACCTCAGTCATCTTCGAGTATTTGGTTGTGTGGCATTTGCTCTTACTCCACAACATCAGCGTTCAAAGCTTGATCCCAAATCAAAACCTTACATTATGTTAGGTTATTGTGATCACACCAAAGGTTATAGACTTGGTGATCCAGCTGATGGCACTAAATTGTTTAAAGCTCGTTCTGTTGAATTTATTGAAAATATTAATGGTATTAAGTTCAAAACTAATAAAAATTACAACATTGATGCGTCAACTAACATTGAATTTTATAATTCAAATACGTCTAATATAAATACTTTTATAGATGAACCCGAAGGTTCTACATCGAGTGATAATGCTAATAATTCTGAGGTTCTAGATCCTTTAATTGTAGAATCTAATACTCAAGAGATAGTGACATCTGATGAGCCGCAAGGAGATGTATCAACGTTGAATAGTATTCAACAAGACTCTGAAGCAGATCACTATGTTTCACATGAAGAATCCTCAGAGATTTCCAGACCTGTACGTGATCGTCGTCCTCCTATTTGGCTTAAGGATTATGAAGTAAATTATTTTTCTGAACTAGCTTTCTCGGGACGAAATGAACCTAGAACTTATAATGAAGCATTGAAAAGTGAAAAAGCCGATGAATGGTTAATAGCAATGAAGGATGAATTTGATTCACTCATTTCGCATGGTGTCTGGGAACTTGTTGATAGACCACGAGTTGGAAATGTCATTAAATGCAAATGGGTTTTTAAAGAAAAAGTAGACCCCAGTGGCAATTTAGAAAAATACAAAGCCCGTTTAGTCGCAAAAGGCTTTACGCAAAAGTATGGCATTGACTATCAAGAGACGTTTGCTCCAGTTGTCAGACATAGCACTTTACGTTTATTATTCGCGATTGGAGTTGAAAATGATATGGACATTGAGCATGTTGATGTTAACACAGCTTTCTTGAATGGAGACCTTAATGAACGCATATATATGGAACAGCCACCTGGATTTGTGATTGAGGGGCAGAATAAAGTTTGTTTACTTAAGAAAAGTTTATATGGACTAAAACAAGCTAGTAGAAAATGGAATGAGAAAGTTCACAAAGTTTTAGTTAATAGTGGTTACAAACAAGTAATGAGTGAGAAATGTGTTTACTTTAAGGATAATGTTATTATTGCTTTATATGTAGATGATTTTTTCATTTTTAGTTCTAATAATATTGAAAAGAAAAGTCTATATAATTTGCTCAGTTCCAATTTTAAAATTAAATTACTTGGACCCGTCAAACAGGCTTTAGGCATGAAAGTCGAAAGGAATAAAGAGCAAGGGACTTTAAAGTTGTCGCAAAGCGAATATATTAGAAATGTTTTTATGAAATTTGGTATGGAAGAATGTCACAAAGTTGCTACTCCTATGGAAGTTGGTTTTAATTTGCCAAAGGCGGACAATGTTGACTCAAGATTCCCATATCAGGAACTTATTGGAAGTTTAATGTATCTTGCAGTGTGCACCCGTCCTGATATCGCATTTGCCTGCAGTAAGCTTAGTCAATATAACACATGTTATGATGAGACGCATTGGATTGCAGCGAAGCGTGTTTTACGGTATCTGTCAGGAACAATAAGCTACGGACTTAATTTTAGAAGAGGTAGTCTAAGTGTTGAAATTTCATCCGACGCAGATTGGGTGGGGGATACAACTGACCGAAAATCTTATTCTGGTTTTATCACTAGATATGGTCATAATATTGTAAATTGGCACAGCCATAAACAACAAAACGTTGCATGTTCCAGTACTGAAGCCGAGTACTATGCTCTTGGTAATTCTGTAAAGGAAGCTAAATTTCTTAGAAATTTTTTGTTAGAGCTAAGTTGTAGGAAACAGTCACAATCAGAGTCGGTATTGGAACCTATCCTAATATATAACGATAACCGAAGTACCTTAACTATGGTTGAAAATGAATGTTTTAGGAGAACAAAACATATTGATGTTCAACACCACTTCATTCGTGAATGTGTTGAACGAAAAGTAGTATATTTAAAATATAAACCAAGCACAGAATTAGAGGCAGATCTCTTAACTAAAGCTTTGCCTAGGATAAAACATGAAAATTTTGTAAAGTGCTTAGGGTTAGATTAATTTATTTGTTTTAATGTTTTTACTCTTCCATGTAATACTTTTTTTTTCTTTTGGTTATATACATGTTAGAGCAAGGGGCAGTGTTGAAGTGTGGATAGTAAACTCTTTGGTTACTGGACACAAAAGAAACTTTTGAATATTTTGATGTATTCTCTGTCTATTTGTCTTTCTATGTCTTTCAAATAAATAATACTAAAAGTTTTACGTTGAATATTATTTCTCGAGATTATTATGTTTTAACAGACCAAGTCTGCCTCCGAATTAGAATCGACACTTTACGTGCAACCAGTCATGAAAAGGTTAACAAACTGCAAAATACTCCTTACATTAATTTAAAACTTCATATATCACATCTTGTATTATTCATATGTATCGATTACCTTTAAGTTTGGTTATTTCGATCCGATTACATAGAACAAGAATGATGTAAATATTACCTAAAACACTTGTAGCTATCATAACAGGAGATAGTCATGAAGGTATTAAAAATTGAGATTGAAAGTGATAGGATAGCGGAATTTTTTCTGAAGTGTAGTCTCAACCAGCGATGACTCATAGTCCATCCGGGTGGAGGGGGCAGACCCCGAAGGACAATATTTACTCATGTCACACACAGAGTATTATTCCTGTGCTCATGTTCCCTGAGTACCAAGAATCAAGAGATGAACATATTTTTTTAACAGATTATATTTCAGTGGCTTCATGAAAATAATAGAAAGAAGTCAGGGCTACACTAAACATGTACATTGGTGATTGTTGCAATAAAGGCATTTTCATTTCATTTTTCATTGTCAATTTAATGTGTGGGATTGAAAAACGAAAACGGAATCTAGACCACGTAGATCTGTATTTTGAATTGCCTGTCCGATATTTCGGCGCAGTTTCGTGCGCCATGGTCACGGATGAACGATGATGATGATGATGAGTCATCTCCTTTGGTTATCTCCCAAATATCGGATAATTTAAAAAATAGAGGTCCACGTACCTCCCCTTGGTGTACTTAAATCCCGTTTTTGGGTAATATCAAGAGGAAGTAAGATTGTTCATTGTTTCAGCATGTAACCGCTGAAATCTGCTTACATAATATGAAAGTCTGCTTAGCCACACTTATGAATGATAAAAAAAAAACTTTCCTACTGAAATAAAGTAGCATTGATAAAAAAACAGGCTAAGTGCGAGTCGGACTCGCGCACGAAGGGTTCCGTACCATTATCAATAAAAAAACGGCAGAAAATCATGTCTGTTATATGGGCCCCCCTTAAATATACAAAACTTTAATTTTTTCTAGTGATATTTTTTTAGATAATGCTTGTAAATTATATGCTGTTTAAGGACCGACTGCCGCCAATCATATTACTAAAACAGACAAATTATTATATCAGATAAAAAATGGAGTAAGACAGATCAGATCATATAAGTAAAGTAAGTACAACATTATTTTTAAGTTATTTGATAGTTTGTTGGAGATTGACGTGCAGCTGTCGGTACAAACAGTAGCACAATCTCACTGAAACTTGGACATGTTTAATATAATGTTATAATGTTTATTGGTATAATACTTTAAACATACATGACGATGCAAGGGCTAAGTAAACAAACGTGGTAATATTTGTGTGAGCGATATCATCGTCTGCGATAATTTTGTAATTAGCATTTTAATCACTATTTGATTTACATATATTGTAGTATTTGGATAGGTTGAGAGGTTTTATCGAAAATTCTAGATAAGTGATTCGATATCATCCTGTGATAAAGATTACGAATAAAAATTTTATTGATCTAAAATGCCGTGTCCGTTTTCAAAGACTCCGCTACTCAATTTCGAAGTTTGAAATTTCGATGTATGTTAGTTCTAAAGTATACGATTTCGATGTACGCAAGTTCGGAAGTATATGATTTTGATGTAAGGCAGTTCGAATGTATGTTAGTTTAGTTGTAAAGCTTATGAATATGTACGGCAGTTCGAAACTACATGGTAGCGAAGTATGAAATTCCGACGTACCTATATTAATAACAAAGTATGCCAGTGCGATGTACACGGTAATTCAAAAGTGCACATTAAAACTCAAGCAAAGTAGCGGAGTCGTTTTAAAAATGTACAGTTTAGTAAATGTGCTTTCAAGACGTTTTTCGGCTTCAAAGATAGTGTTGGAAATATCTATTTGTAAACCACTATTATTTTTAATTACTTAACAATACTAACTTAATAATAATAATTGATGTTGAAGTAGGTATGGAGTTCTAGTTTACCTCTATTTTTTTTTTACATTATTTCGTTACTATTTAATATTATTTCTTATTACCTTTTTACAATGAGTTACTTACATTATTGATCATACCTACAATGTTTTCTATAATTATTGCGTCATGGTTACTGTCTCTTCAAAATGTGCCATTGAAATACGTAGCGCGTTGAAGTCCTTTGTATCTGACCTCCTACAGAAGAGGTGTCTACGCGGTACGTAGGTACTTTTGAGTAATATAATATTGTAGGTACCTACCTGTGCATATTACTTTTCATTACAAAAAAATTACTATGAAAAGAAGCACTCTTACAGCATTTTAATTTCTCGGACGAAGAATATTCTAGCTCTAATAATTTAAAATAAATCAATTTTATTGTATTGTCCACTATGTTTATTGTTTGCCATGTATTACTTATATGGCACTCGTATCTCCAAAGTTAACTAACAAATACTACGATAGGATTAGCTAGTTTAACTTTATAATACCTACGCATAATATAGATAAATATAAAATAATTGAGTCCGTCATCAGTAGGTAATCACGTAGTAAAGTATTCAAATGGACAGTAATTTAATTAGTTTGATTGAAATACTATTTTGCCGCATTTAACACGACAAGCGTCGGTGGCGTAGTGCGTAAGAGCGTCGTCTCCCACCCGGGAGGCACTGGTTCGATCCCCGCCACGTAACAATGTGTTTTCAAATTTTGAATTCATATGTAGGTACGTTTAATCGACGCTTTTACGGTGAAGGAAAACACCGTGAGGAAACCTGAATACACCTATGAAAAATTCTTAAGTTGTGTGTGAAGTCAACCAATCCGCACTTGGCCAGCGTGGTTGACTAAGGCCTAATCACCCCTAATGTGGGGTAGGCTCGAGCCCGAGGTGGGGACATTATATGAGCTGTGGATGATGAACACGACAAGATTAATTTAGTAGGTAATTGTTTTTTTTTACTATAATAGTACAATGTATTATTATTATACGCATTAGTGTCCACTTGATCAAGACGGTGATATGATTAATTATTGCGTGGAAATTGGATATCCAACAAAACAACAGAGTCGTATAGTATGGGTTCCAACACTAATAATTAAAAACTATTACGTATGCTAATGACACCATTGCAATGGTTACTATTAGGTAAATTGTCTTGACCTAAATAGATAAGTAATTATACCTGTGATTATACCCTATGATTCCCTGTGATTTGTATATAATATACCGCAACCCGCACATAAACAACCATATGGGAAAAAATAGCTCTGTGACAATGAACTCTTTTAATCACCTCTAATATCGTGTACCTTACATACCAAATACCAACATTACTATAGTAGATTTCACTTGATCTTGAGTATAGGGATCAATTAAAGTGGTGCAGTTTTTTTAGCTGATCCGCGTCCATTAAATAAAAATGCAGTACCTAGAAGAAGCTTTGGAAAAACCCAGATTGTACCTAACTCAGGGAGACTATGCAATACTGAAAACCCACCTCCTCCAAGAGGCAATAGCGGACTGCCAAAGAACGCATGAGTTAACCCACTCAAAAACACTAATCGAACCATACTCTCCTAAGCGCACTGACGAGCTGCTGAAGCTCAACAGGGGCAACCTGAGCGTGATGATTCGGGCTCTGACTGGCCACTGCAAACTGAACAGACATCTCTACAACATGAGACTAAAAGATACTGATGATGCTTGCAGATTTTGTGAACAGGAGCGTGAAACGAAAGCGACATTTGGGGAGGCACATTCTCGATCCAGATGCTATCAACACAATCCAAACTGGGAATATCTTATCATTTTTAGATAGTGCCCAGCTAAACGAGTACATGTAAGGCCTCAATAGGACTTACTTGGAGGCTACTTACTATAGATCGTTATAGGTCGCAGTGACGTAAATAGCCCCGAAACAACGAAATAATAACTCTGTGAGCACGGAGTATGCAATGATCTTCATTTATTATCTGTACATACGGGTGGAAAGTTTCCTTACACCTACTATGGTGGAAATGTCTAGGGCATGTAAACCGGGGTTGACATATGCTGCATGTGAAATACCAACACCACCTCGTCGGCTTATCATGGGACTAATGACTGCTTATCAAGTAAACACAGAGGATCTGAAGATTACACTCATTGTAGTTTAACCAGGCAAAACTGTTATCTTTTTTCTATAGGTAAATGTATAAAATAAAGTACTTAAAATGTCATTAAACAAATTACCACAATCCACAAAGACTGACAAGATTCGTAGAAACCGAGTTTTAAAGGAAATAATATTGTATTGGCTTGTGTTTACGTGCAACTAGGTAATTATCAAATACAAAGCATCGTAACTAAAACATAGTCCTGCCACATGAGTAACTGCTTTCTTAGTTTTACTTGAGAAATAATATCAAGGTTTTGGTAAACTGTTAAATTCACAATTACATAAATAGTCATGTAAATAATGAATAAGCATAAATCTCAGATATTGTAAATGACAGTTTCTTCAAAACTATGAAGCAATATTACTTAGGTACTTGACGCTAGTTAGTAGGTAGATACTGATATAAACGAAGAAGATATTTCTTCAATATAGTCGGAAGTAATCTCACCGGAAAGGCACCTGGTCGGCGACGAACACGTAGTTGAGCGAGTACATCGCCGAGAGAATGTTCGGCAGACACAGCATCACCACCATGTAACCTTGGTACAGTCCGAAGGGTCCGAGTTGTTCCAACGCCTCCTCCATAGCGTTCCCATTGCCGTGGTCACAGTCCGGGGCGACGCTATGTTTGTGTTCCTCGGTGCCATCGTCACGCGCGTGTTCCGGGCCACTGCTATAGGAGGAACGTACGCGTTCGCCGCCGGCCGCTTTCTCCTCCATGTCGCGCGCCACTGGCACTGGCAGCTGTGGCAATCAACACTCATAAACGAGATAAGATTGATTTGGTCGCAATATTATCTCATTGTATCTCAATTTGATTTAATTGTGGAATTTAATGAATTTTCTTCGATCTTTTAATTCATTGTTTGCAGTACCAAAATGATTTTGTTATGGTTGTAATATAAATAAAATAAATCAATAAACCTAGTCCGCTTCACTATTTTAAATATATCAGATTTCTCTCTTATCAGAACTGGGACGTAGATATTACAAGATATTGATAAGCGGTAATATTCATCATTGTGAATTGTGTTGATTTGTGATGTAAGCATCAACAGCATTTCTGAGAAAAAGATAAAACTGCCTGTAAGCATTTGCAAATTTTGTTGCTAGCCTGCTACCTTACCTCGACATGTTGATGGCTCTTTATAGCGAGTCAACATTGAATTTGCAGATGACACTACGTAGGAGCATAGTATTAAAAAAAGGTCCTTCTTTTTATGGGCTAGTAAACTGACAATTCATATTCAAGCACTAAAAATAATATTGTTTATAGTTCCCAGAGTATGCGGTTTCATTATTAATATCTCATTTGAATTGTCACTGAATTCTCTTCACTATTGTGTTGTGTTGTATTTCCATGGTGTCGTTACTCTCCCATGCACTCGTTATAAATTCAGGAGGGCATCTTTTAAAGAGCGAATAGTAAACGTATAGCCGACAGAACACTAGTCTTATGTTTCGTGACATCAAAAAGATTACAAATTACATTACTTACATCATAATAATTAACAATAACTTGTTTATAACATAGGTATAAACATTACCACTCGGCAGCGCCGTTTAAATAATATCCAGCTTACAAGCTTGCCTGCAAATGTTGAGTGAATATAAATGAAAGGCGTCCGGACATTCATTTTATCGAGATATACATTATGCTACATTTCCCTATATAAATTAAATAAGAGTTGTATTTTCCTTATTTATGTTTATTATTTTTAGATATTTTAATTCATCATCAACAGCTCATATAATGTCCCCACCGAGGAGCCTACCCCACATTAGGGGCGATTAGGCCTTAGTCAACCACGCTGGCCAAGTGCGGGTTGGTCGACTTCACACAGAACCTAAGAATTTCTTCATAGGTGTGTGCAGGTTTCCTCACGATGTTTTCCTTCACCGTAAAAGCCGACGCTTTTACTTTTTACTTTTATTCGACAATAAACGTACATATGAATTCAAAATTGGATAACACATTGGTACGTGGCGGGGATCGAACCAGTGCCTCCCGGGTAGGAGACGATGCTCTTGCGCACTACGCCACCGACGCGACGCTATTAACAATGCCGCCGTTTAACTATTATCAGCTAACAAGTTTGTCTGCAAATTTTGAGTGAATATAAATAAAAGGCGTTCTGTACATTCATTTTACCGAGATATAAAGTTGTATAACTCTTTCATTTCACAATATAAATTAAATAAGAGTTGTATTTTCCTTAATTACATTTATTAATTTTTAGATATTTTAATTAGAGGGATGGAAAGCTGGTTCTCGAAACACAGCGTTGGTAGTAGCGTTTTTTTTTTTTTTTTTTTTTTTTTATAAAAAGATCAAGCAAATGACTCTATTCCACCTGATGGTAAGCAGAAGTAGAGTCCAAATGCGAAGATAACTAGCGCGAGAGATAAACTGCCGCGCTAGCCACCCACGCCTTGCTGACCTGCAAGGTGCTTCTTCACGCCTCTTTTGAATGACCCAGGATTATAGGAAGGAGGGAACACGTGTGCTGGCAGTGAATTCCATTTCTTGATTGTGCGACAAAGAAACGAGTTGCCAAATTTCTTAGTTCGCGTTGGAATGGTAGCCACAGTTTGTCGGTGACAACGTAGACCAGCACGCGTAGTCCTCAAAAGGAAGGGAGATGGTGGGATTAGGGAAAAAAGTTCCTCAGAGCACTCGCCGTGGTACAGACGGTAGAAAGCGCTCAATGACGCAACATTGCGACGCAATTGGAGAGGCTCAAGGTGTTTAGTCACCTCTTCGTCGCCGATGATGCGGGCCGCGCGACGCTGCAACCTATCCAAAGCATCGAGTAAGTACTTGGCAGAGCCATCCCACAGGTGCGAGCAATACTCCACGCAGGACCGTACTTGCGTCTTATATAGCAAGCAAAGTTGATTTGGCGTGAAGAAACGCCGCACCTTGTTCAGGACTCCGAGTTTCCGTGAAGCTGTTTTTATCACGCTTTCGATGTAGTCCTTCGGATTCAAGTCGCTGCGAACCTCCATACCGAGCAAGGTGATACTGCTCTGTAGCGTAAGTGTTGTGCTCTGGAGAGAGGGAAGGGAAAGGAATGGCGACGTTTTAGCCGTAAACGCGCACACCTGAGTTTTCTTGGCATTGAACTCAACCAGATTTGCTGTACCCCATTGAGAAACAAGGTCGAGCTCTCGATTGAGTTCAATGACAAGATTCTCACGACTCTCCACGGTTTCTGCTCGTCCAGCCCTTGCGTGTCCGAAGTAGCCCGCATGCACTGTACTGTCGTCTGCATAGCAATGGATGTTCCCAAGAGGAATCATATCATTGATATGCAGAAGAAACAGTGTAGGGGATAAAACGGAACCCTGGGGAACACCGGCATTCACTGACATGAACCGCGAACTGCATCCGTCGGAGAGGACACGAATTCTTCGCTCGTGCAGGAAGCCGGCCACCCAGGTACAGAGCTGAGCAGGCAGACCATACGTCGGAAGCTTGGAGAGAAGACTTTTGTGCCAGACCCTATCAAAAGCTTTGGCGATATCAAGGCTGACAGCCAATGACTCGCCACGTTTGTCCATGGCTTCACCCCAGACATGCGTCATGTACGCTAGAAGGTCACCCGTCGATCGTTTCGGCCTAAAGCCGTACTGTCGATCGTTGATCAGAGAGTGACCCTCTAGGTAACGGACCAGGTGGTTGTTGAGGATCCTTTCCATAACTTTGCAAAGTACCGAGGTGACTGCTATTGGCCGATAGTTGGCCGGGTCTGAGCGGTCCCCTTTTTTGGGAACAGGCTGCACATTAGCCTCTCTTCAAGCTTCCGGCACATGTCCAGAAGAGTAAGAGAGCTGGTATAGGCGCGTGAGTACGGGAGACAACTCCGCTGCACATTTCTTAAGTACAACGCCCGGGATGCCATCGGGTCCACTAGCTTTCCGGACATCGAGTGATTGCAGTTCCGCACGAACATCACGCTGCCTGATTTTAATGTCAGGCATCGTGGTGCCACAATGAGGTAGTGACGGTGGCTGTGCATTGCAATCATCGACTTGGGAATTAGCCGCAAAGAGTCTTGCCAGAAGATCGGCTTTCTCCTGCGGCTTATGAGCTAAAGACCCATCCGGACATCTCAGGGGTGGCAGCGAGGGCTGGCAGAAGTTGCTTTGCACGGCTTTGGCCAGACGCCAGTAACTACGGGAGCCCGTAGGATGCGTTACCAATTCGTGGCCAATGCGTGCGACGCGCTGGGCATCCGCTCTGATGTAAGCCTTCTTACAGGACTTGGAAGCATTGTTGTAGGCTGCTTTCAGTGACTCGATATCAGGAGCTTTAAGAGCCCGACCCCTGATCCAAGCGCGATACGCCGCCTGTTTCTGTGAAACAGCAACAGCACAATCGCGGTTGAACCAGAGGTTACGTCTGCCCTTACTGATGAGATCGGAATGTGGAATGTAATATTCCATACCCAATACAATCTCCTCAGTAATGGCAGCGGCGCAAGCTGATGTATCGTTATCACTGAAGCAGCGTTGCTTCCAAGGGATGGACGCAAAGTAGTCGCGCATACCATCCCAATCTGCAGACCCATAATGCCAGAGCCGGCGTTTAGCAACCGCCAGTTGCGGAAGCTTGGCCTGCGGCACTTTGGAGGATATTAGGCAGTGGTCAGATGAGCCTAGAGGGGCTCGGACCTCTACCTGATATCCCTCAGGATGGGTCGTGAGCAGAAGGTCCAGTAAAGAAGGCGCTTGACTTGCAATGTCTGGGATCCTGGTGGGCTGATCAACCAGTTGTGACAAGTCGTGCGTGAGAGCGAATGCATGAGCAGAGATCCCTGCATGGTCGGTTTTGGAGGAACTTAACCACAAACTGTGGTGAGCATTGAAGTCCCCCAAAAACACCAGTTCTGCATTGGGATACTGCTCCTGCGCGTCATCTGCCGCCCGACTCAGATGTTCAAAAAGTCGAGTTGTCTCAGCGTCTCCGGTGTGGGATCTGTAAAGACACACGTAGACTCTAGCCGAGGGGCCAGAGTCGACGTGTACCCCTAGCATGGAGAAGGATGGGTCTTCCAGGCAGCTCAAACGGCGACAGCAAACATCCGCCCGAACATACAAGCATACTCCGGCTTTCGCTTTGAAGGACTCTTCAAGCATGTAGCCGGGATAATTCAAGTAGCTTGTGTCAGCGGGCGGCAATATTTGCGTCTCCGTCAGAAACAACAATGCAGGTCGTGCTGACTCAAGGTGTTGGTGGACAGCATTGAGGTTACTGTGGAGTCCGCGTATGTTGCAGAACTCAACCTCAAACGGTGTAGAGGGAGTGGGGTTGTGCACCGCTGTAAAACCTGATTGTTTTTTGTTGGCTGCCATGGGAAAAGGAAAAAGAGACGTGAATCGAGTGGGCGTTACCGCGACAGTTCCGGACAAAGTGGGGAGGCTGGTTTCACCGTGGAACTGCCTAAAAAAGATATTCATCGATCCGCCGGACGGAAGGGCCCCCGTACCCCCCCGGGAGTGGCCGCCGGGACCCCACATCCCGGTCACCAACCGGCACGACGGTCCACCCCGAGATTATGCGTGGCATGATAGGGCAGCCTCGCGAGCTGGTTAGGCACGCTTGGGCCCCTGCACTGTGCCACGGGCGGCCAGCGGGATAACCGTTTCTACGGGTCTCCCTGGCCGGCGGATCGACGCATTCCCCCCGGCATCGGCTCGACCAATGTCGCCCCTGGACCGAACTTTGTCGCGGTAACGCCAACTCAAGCTCTGGTTGTACGCTGGCTGATCCCGAAACGCGCTCAATGAGCACTTCACGGGTTTTACACCACGCGTACGGTGGTAACTAACCAGGCGGGCGTCAGGCCCTACCACCAGTTGAGCGGATGGTCGCTAATAAATCCCTTAGTCGCCTCCTACGACACCCAGGGGAAAGAGAAGGGGCAGTGACAAAGGTATTCTTATAGACCGTCACTGCACGGTCAGTCCCACAAGGTGGACCAACAATCTGGTAAAGGTCGCGGGAGACGCAGCGTTGGTAATAGCGTCCCACAAGGTGGACTGACAATCTGGTAAAGGTCATTGTAGGACTGATCAGATTGGAGATCCTTGGGAGACGCCTATTATATATGTTCAACAGTGCGCGTCTCTCAGCGGAAATGATAAATTAAAGGTAAAATTATTATAAGATAAATTTAATTTACTTGGAATCTTCGAAATAGGTTATCAACTTCTGAAGATCAAATTCTTAGCCTGGTTCCAATTTGTATTTTTGAGGTCGGTGAAGTATGACTTGATAGCTAAAATTTATATTTTTACGGCCGTGTGTCTGACATCAACTCTCCTTGGGAACGACTGCCATCTTTCGACAGCACCCGTGACCACCAGCTTATCGTGCCGACGAAGCACGGAGGAATATCGATTTGAAAAAAAATTCGGTCTCGCATGGGTATGCGAGTACCTACCGACCGCGCACTTGGTTGCTTAACTTTCTTGATCGTTACTAAGAACGCACAACCGCGGTGCCATCGACCTCCTCAACAACTACGAAGATATCGACGCATAAAGTTAGAAAAGTTGAAAAATTCATATTGCGATTGCGTATTTTCACGTTTATAAAAAAGTACGTAACTGATTAATGTAAATTTTTCATGGGACCAATCGGAAAGTATACCTTTTCAAAAAAAATAAATTTTCCAAAACAGTCTAGGCATCTCAGAGTAATCGTGGAACATACTATACGTATAGGAAACTGTATATCGGCAAGGTAAAAGAGAAAGAGCATACTAACGCGTATATTAGAGCGAGATAGATAGACGAGACCATTTCACATACACACAGGCGGCCTATGTCGGCCTGTCAGTCACGTAGAAAAGACAGCAACTGTCAGACTGCAGTACTATTTTTCACGCACACATGCGACTCACACATTGATTAATTTTTTTGGTCTCTCGCTAGTCGATTCATTGCCAATCTGTAAACGTCAGTAATTATAAATCTATGGAACATATAAAAAAACCGGCCAAGTGCGAGTCGGACTCGCACACCGAGGGTTCCGCCGTACAAACGTAGCGGTTTACAATTTATGACGTATTAAATCAAATTACTTACTAGATATCGTTCAAACCAATTGCATGGTAATGCGTAATGCACATCATATATTTTTTTAGCTTTAATATTATCTTATTTTGGAACTTACAGAGAGGGTACACATTTTAATACTTTGGAAGTGACTCTCGCGCAAACCGTTCAGTTTAGAACAATCATAGTTATGGTAATTTCGTGAGAGTCAACATAGTTAATATTTTTTATTTTATAATATAACTAAAATAGTAGGCCAGTACCTTGTAAAAGTTCTTTTATTAAAGTTATTTATTTACAACATTTTATAGTCATCATTCAGAAATCTGATTGAAAATAACTAATTTAATTATGTCTTAAATTTGAACCAAATCTGTAAATGGTGACTGAAAAAGGTGTGAATTGTATCACATTGAACATTAAAGTTCGAAAAAACGTTATCAATAATTGTATTACTTCGTGAAGTGCTGCCGTATATTACTGTATTTATGCACTCTATTGCAATATTAATTTGACATTGTGGTGAACTATATATACAGTTATCACTCTAACATTAAAGATTTCAAAATGCAAGCATTCACAATGGCCGTTTGCACCGTCTAGGTTTTTTAAATAATATCTTTCACATGATCCGTCTCTAACGGCATCCTTAAGATTGCGACGTACATACGCGATAGATCCCCAACCTGGATTTGCATTAGATATGGCTGGACCATCTAATCTACACACCTCATTAAAACCATCAAGTTCAAAAGTGTCTCTACGACATCCCCAGGTTTCAACAAACAATGCTGCATGTGAGGAATGAATAATAGGATATACTATGACATCTGAAAAATGTTTGCGCAATGATTGCACATTATGAAATACAATTTGAACTACATTATCTTCAGGTGTTTGCAAAAATTTAAAATATGGTACCAATTTGTTTTGCTCTAGTCTTTGCATTTCTATACTTACAGAACTTGATTCTAATATTTCATTGGGCGGTTTAAATATGTCTGAATTCACTACTAAAAACAGTCCAGACGATGATGTTGCTCTAGAGTAACCCACGTACAACATCGATCTTTTAACGTTTTTAGAAATGTGCAATTAGATTTAAGAAGTGTTTGATATGAATTTCAACTTTAATATCTCTACACGTTCATGTGAAAAAGGGTAGGTAGTAAGTTTATAATTATTAAAAAAATATTTTATGTCATGTAAGTAAAAATAATATTTTAATATTTTATGTAACTTCAAATTTATCATTTTCGAAATTTTTCCTTTATCTGTCTGTACTATATAACGTTGCTTCGTGCCGAATTTCAAGATTCTGAGTTCACGGGAAGTACCTTGTAGGTTTTGATTCCCTAGCGTGTGACGGAAATTCGTCTAAGGTGTCGGTATAAACTGCTGTATCTTTTAATCGCGTTAACTTAGAAGTTTGATTTTTTCACTGCTTAAAGGGACAATAGGCCTAGTATTTGGTATAAATTTCAATTTGATACCTTTATTCGTTCGTGAGAAATAAGGTAGTAAGTTTCATTTTATTAAAATATTTTTATTATATTATATAACTAAAAAAATGTGATTTTCGCAATTTTTCCTATATTTGCATTATATGACAATGCTTCATGCCAAATTTCAAGATTCTGAGTTTACGGGAAGTATCCTGTAGGTTTTGATTCCTTTCCGAGTGTCGGAAATTTGTTGAAAATATCGACATAATCGGCTGTATCTTTTGATTGGCTTGGCTTAGAAGTTTGATATTTTCACAGCTTAAAGGGACAATAGACCTGAGTATTTCATGTGAATTTCAGCTTGATACGTCCACGCGTTCTTGAGATAAAGGGTCTTGACAGACAGACAGACAGACAGACAGACAGACAGACAGACGGACAACAAAGTGATCCTATAAAGGTTCCGTTTTTTCCTTTTGAGGTACGGAACCCTAAAAAAGAAATAAAAATGATGAATACGAATAGAGAACCTCCTCCTTTTATGAAGTGATACTGGGCAATCGTGAGAGGGACGCAGGACGCGGGGCAAGCCCGAGCTGCATACAGTCGCTCGGGACACGCCGGCATTTTCCTCAACTTCAAAGGCGAAACCATTTCAACCACTATATTTTTTACGCTCTGTGGTCGTATAGTATGCTTAGCATTTAGTTATGGTAGCGACGATAGTGACCTGGGTCATACTGAGTGTAGTAGGCGCGTGCTACTGACACACACTCAGAAAACACACAGAACATGAAAAACCTACTGATTTTTGTTCAGAAAATGCTGCTTTTTCTTCTTAGGAGGTAATCTATGGTCGCCTTCTACGACACCCACATGAGGATATGGGGTATACTATTCTACTCTACCAGCATCACATGGCTAACTATACTTTAATCATAGTTATATACCTATGAATATTGTACTTACGTGCAAAAGTATTTGCAGTGCTTTGCTAAATCTAACGACAGTTTGTAAATGGCGCGAGCAAACTAAAAATAGATGGATTTAGTGTTAACGAGATTCTTTTTGGTGTTGAGGATAGCTGTATCAATTAGCGCGTATGTGACGAATGCAGCAGCAGGAGTGACGCACTCGGGGTGTGAACTGAGAGTGCCAACTGCGCTCAATTGGTGTTGAGGTATCACTATTTAACAGTATTTTGGTGTGTTATATTTTTGGGCCGGAATAGTTTGTCCACTAAATTGCATGCTTGCAAAAAGTTGGATAAAACTCTAACACCAAAAAAATTTTTCCGCTCCTACGGTCGTCAGTCCTCCTCGCAATGTGCCCTGCCCACTGCCACTTAAGGTTCGCATTTCTTTGGGCTATGTCGGTGACCTTGGTTCTCCTGCGGATCTCATCATTTCTGATATGAGTGGCGACCACGTACCGGGAAACGCTGGATGCGGGCAGCGCATGACTAACCGGTTTGGAGATCCTTGGGGGATGCCTATGTCCAACAGTGGGCGTCTCTCGGCTGATGATGAAAATATTTTTTTGTTTAATTGTCACCAGCTATTGGCTTGTGACTTGCGGCTGGGCTAATATAAACTTTGTTAATAACCTAGCGTCTGAAGCGGACCTTACCCACTAAAACCCTAGGATGACGCCCTAAAGCAAGTTCAAGGTGTGTAATGACACCCCAGAACGACCTCTCAGCGCGAGGGAGAGTTTTGTTCTCCCACTCCCCATTCACAAAGAAGCGGACGTCATGTGTCTGTCGTCTTCCTCGTGGCGTCGTGTTAGAGATCGAGTGCTTGCGCACATGCTGCGCACCGTTCGCTCGTCGCCTATATAACCTAGCAAATAGATATTTGCTATAACTTAAAAAAATAACTAAAAGAAAATAATAGTTTTTTCAAAGAATTAATGCACACATACCTACATAAAGTGAAACCCTTTTCCGACAGTGGTAGGCAGAGATCACTTGTGTCCACTTGCTACAATATTTATTACATATTTCTTTCACTTCATCTACTTTCACCATAATCCTCATACACGCGGCGATTTCGAGTACCTACTTCTGAGTGGTAAGTGTAAGTTTTTTAGTATACACAACGCATCGATTCTAGTTGCGTTAAGAGCTCAATTTGTATAGGAAACGCGAACAGCGCCCCTAGCGGAGAGAAGCGCAAATCATGTTTCCCATACAAATTGAGCTGTTAACGCAACTAGAATCGGTGCGTTTTGTATACTAAAAAACTTACACTTACCACACTGACCTGGCTCTTTTTCAAGACGTCTTCGATTTGATCGATAACCATTCGCCTAGGTGTTCCCCGTCTCATTTATTTATTTATTCATCATTTACTCATCTCCGTTCACTTTCGATTCATATATCCCTTTTCAATCTACTTTCACACATTATTTCTACATGATCGAACCACTTGAGGAACCCTTTCTCATCATTCATCCTTTTTTCATTTCTTTCAAACCAAATCTCTCTCCTATCACGCTATTGTATAACCTGTCACTCAATTTTACACCAGCCATACTTCTCAAGGCTCTCATTTCAACTGCATTTATACTGCTTTCATGCCTTTTCCGAACTTCCATACCCAATTTTTGAAGTGAAACTTCTTTAGAATTGTTATGATTTGAAAATTCGATGAAACGGAAAAGCGACAACAAAAAGTTTTTACGCATTGTTCAATATTTTATCAAACCAGTATAAAATCTGTTGCATAAAAGTGTGTGTGTGTGTCATTTTCGTGGTTTTGGGGGTCCCGATTCCGAATATAACATCTTTTTCGAAATCTAGAATATATAGGCTGTGATTTCGACAATTCGATGAAACGGAAAAGCGACACCAAAAAGCTTCCGAGGTGGAGGGCCTCTTACCCCCACTCAAGTTTACGGAAGCTGTGGCAGCAAGCAACACACATTCGTCTGTTTTGTTACAAGCTGTAGCAGACACAGCCGCGGCAGCGAAAGCGCTTGCCTCTAACCAAGGAAAGTCTAAGCTTCCTAGTCTCCCCATGTTTTCCGGAGACACGCAGCAGTGGCTGCATTATAAACGTATTTATAATTATACTAAAAATTCTTTTTCTCATTTAGAGAACATAACTCGTCTTCAAAGCTCTCTCAGTGGGGCCGCGTTCGAGTCTGTGGCTTCTGTGCTTTTGTCTACTGAAGACCCTGAAGAGATCATCCGCGCACTGGAAGACAACTTCGCGCGGCCTGAGCTGATCGTCTACAGGGAAGTAGCCGCCTTGAAAGGCCTCCCCCGTCTAGGTAACGACCTAAAAGAGTTGAGTACGATAGTCAACCGAGTACGTAATAGCGTTTCTACTATTCGATTACTAAATAAAGTAGGGTACTTGTATTCACCCGAACTTTATTACGCTGTGTTAGGTAAGCTCAGTCCTACAATAAAGCCTAGATGGTCGGACTTTGCATCTCAGGATGTTTCACAGCGTCCTAAGTTGGAAATTCTTTCCGATTTTTTAAAGCGTGAATTAGACCATCACATTAGGTTCACTATGTCACCTGAGTCTGTTACAACTTCAACATCTCCTTTCCACGCTCATAACAGACCATTCAGACGTGATTCTGTACATTCTGCCACACATATTTTAAATGATAAGGCAAACACAAAGCCATCTACTAAACAAGAGTGTTGTTTTTGTAAGAAAGAGCACAACATAAAATCTTGCCCCGAGTTTAAGCTTCTTTCCGTTGACGATAGATGGCGTTGGCTGCGTGAGTCTAGGGTATGCTACCGCTGTTTGCGACGCAGCTCACATCAATGGAAGACTTGTAGGGTGAATCCCTGTGGCATTGACGGTTGTGTATCTCGTCACAATCCCCTCCTGCATGGTCGGTTACAACAACCGCAACCTTTGTTACATAACAATCTTTGCTTATCAGAGGACGGAAATTATGCGTCATCACAACCATCTTCTGCACACAGTGAGGGTCAGAGTCAGGTTAAGAACGAAAACGTGGTAGTGTCTGTAACCGGTACACACCACCAAAACCTTTTTTTTTTTTTTTTTTTTTTTTTTTTTTGTCGCTGGGAAAAAATGCATTACGCATGCCCTCTCGTCGGGGGACGGGAGGGGTATGTGGGACTCCCCAGGGCTGAACCCCGGGTCTACCCACTAAAATAACCCAGCGGCACTCCTTCTTCGCCGTGTATGGTGGAGGATTGGGAAACCGGCAGAGCCCTTACATCCAATCCCCACTGGCGATTGCCCGCCTGAGCGGCGGGCCCCTCACGCCCCGCCCCTCTATCGGGGAGGGGCCAGGGAGTGACCGTGAGTGCTCGGTCACCCCCTACGACGTGGTGATGAGCCGTGCAATGCGGACGGAGGCGCCCCCGCGCCTGTCGTCCGCTGCTCGTCACCGTGAGGGGGAGGGAGGGCGATTCCGCCTCCTCCTGCCCCTCCTCCGCCGGCGGAGCGCCGGTGCGTCGGGATCATCCTCCCGCGCGCGCTCCGCCTCCTCTTTCTGCGAGATGACGTCCTCGCAGAAAGAGGCGACCGCCGCCCAAGCCCCCTCGCTCCCCAGCATGGCATTTACCACACTGGGAAGCGAGAGATCCGGCCCTACCACCGTGACAAGACTACGGCGCCGCTCAGACCACGCCGGACACACCTCAAGGGTGTGTTGGGCCGTATCCTCCGCAGCGCCGCAGTCCTGGCACGCCGGACTCTCCTCTCGTCCGATCCGGTGCAGGTACGATCCGAAGCAACCATGCCCGGACAGCACCTGCACCAGTCGGAACGAGAGGAAGCCGTGCGGCCGTTCGAGCCAGCCCTGCAGGACCGGCCCGAGCGCGTCCAGGGTTCGGCGGCCATAAAAAGCGGTGGCGAGGTCCACCGTCCAGTGATGGACGATGGCCTCCCTCGCCTCCCGCCTGACGGCCTCCTTCTCTTCGGGGGCAGAGCGCTCCCCGAGCGCCCTTCGCCCCGCCGTCCACTCGTACACTCTGGCGAGCACCCACGCCTCGAGTTCCCAAGGCGGGGTGCTCGCCAGAGCGCACGCCGCTGCGAAGCTTACCGAGCGGTAAGCTCGCGCCACCCGCTGCGCGATGGCCCTTTGGGGCGCCCTCAGGGCGGTGGCGTTCTCCCTCCTTTGGAGGGAATCCGCCCAGATTGGCGCCCCGTACAGGGCCATGCTCTTCAAGATGCCAGCATACAATCGCCGGCACCGCGCACTCGGCCCTCTCAAATTTGGCATGAGCCAAGAGAGAGCTCCCGCCGCCTTCAGCAGGCGCGCTGACAGGCCGCGAAAGTGCGGACCAAAGCGCCACCTGCTGTCCAGCGTAAGGCCCAGATATTTCATCTGGGCCTTCACCTCGATCCTGACACCCGCCACAAAAATGTGGGCGTCAGGCGGGGGGTGCTGCCGAGGCCCGTGGAAGAACACGGCCTCGGTCTTCTCCAGACCCACTCTTAGCCCCAGGCGGCGGATCCTTGCTGCGACCAAAGATCCGCCCGCCGAGGCCAGATTGGCCGCCGCGATAAAACACCCTCCCCGGGCTGTGAGGAGAGTGTCATCCGCATAGCAGATGACACTCGTGCCCCGGAGGAGAGTGCCCCTCAGCAGCCAGTCAAATCCGATGTTCCACAGCAAGGGTCCCAGGACCGATCCCTGTGGAACACCGGACTCGACGGCGTACCGCCGGACCTGGCCAGCTTTGTCTACGAGGAGGACCGTTCGCTCCTCCAGGTAGCTGGCCAGGAGGCCTCTCAGGTATTGAGGCACTCCATGATAGCGGAGTGCCTCGAGGATTATGGAGTGGGGGACGGAGTTGAAGGCGTTGGCTATGTCAAATGATACAGCCAACAATCCGTCCCCGGCATCCACGGCCTCCCTCACCTGTCCCTTGAGAAGAGCCAGGGCGTCCACTGTCGAACGCTCGGTTCTAAAGCCGAACTGAGCGTCCGACAGGTCCGGCCCGACCACCCGCAGATGGTCGTTCAAGCGGGCGGCGATGATCCCCTCGAACATCTTACCGACCTCATCGAGCAGAACGATGGGTCGGTATGCCGAGGGGGAATCCGCCGGGCGCCCTTCTTTTCGGAGGAGGCAAAGTTGCCCTTCCTTCCAAGGCTTCGGGAATCTCTCAGTCTCAAAACACGAACTGAAGAGGTCCCGAAGCCTGTCGCCCATTTGGGTGGCGGCTATTGCCACCACCCTCGCGGGGATGCCGTCTGGCCCTGGGGCCGTTTTTTTCGCGCGGAGGCGGAGTGTTGCCGCGCAAAACTCCGCCTCTGTGACGGGGGAAGGGACACCCTCGTCCTCCTCCCGCGCGGTCCTTCTAGGGGCCTTCATTGCTGGCGGGATGAAATTGGCCCTGCTAGGGAACAGGGACCGGACCACCCCGTCCAGTAATGTTGGCTCGAGGGTCTGGGACACCGGGGGACTAAAGGGGCGCAGCTTGTTGCGCGCCGCCTTATATGGTCTCCCGAATGGGTCGCTGTCTAGACCCTCCAGCAGCTCGGCGCGAGCCGAGTCCTGGGCGGCGATGATGGCAGACCTGAGGACCTTTTTTGCCTCTACGTACAGATCGTAGAGGCGGTCCTCCTCCGCCAGGTCACGCTGTCGTCGCCGCCGGCTCCTAGTATAAAGCCTCCGAGCCGCCACGCAGGCAGCCCGGAGCCCAGCCAACTCCTCCGACCACCAGTAAACGGCACGTCGGGGAGGTGGGTGGCGAGATCGAGGCATGCTGGAGTTGCACACCTCGGTCAGTGAACCCCTCATTCGGGCCGCAGAGGCGTCCACGTCATGGTCATTCACAGGCGGCGAAAGCCAGTCCTGGACGAAGGCCGCCTCCTTGGCTGCCTCCCTGTCTAGGTGGACAAGAGGCCACCGGGGAAATGGGGATCGGCCCGTGTGGACCGTTCCCCGAGGGCTCTGGTTGGAGACCTCGAACCGCACGTATCGGTGGTCCGAGTAAGTCTCCACCATGTCCACCCGCCAGTTCCTGACACGTGCGGCTAGTGCAGGGGTAGCAAAAGTGAGGTCCACAATTGACCCCCCCTGTCGCCGCACGCACGTCTGAACACTCCCTCTATTTAAGAGGGAGAGACCAGAGGAGGCGGCCCATTGTTCCACCGCCCGCCCGCGCGCATCGGTGGACGGGTTGCCCCACACCACCGACTTGGCGTTCAGGTCGCCCAGGATGGAGACCTGACGGGGCGTCAACCTGTCGGCCACTGCCGCGAGGACTTCGAGGAACGCCTCGAAGTCCCGGAGTGGTCGATTGGGGGAGAAGTAAACTCCCACAAGGGCTATCTCCCCCCACGCGGCGGCCACGTATCCCGGTCCCCTCTCTAAGAGCGAGAGGGGAGGGGAATCCGTGGAAGACCGCGCCACCATTGCCACCAAGCCGTCCCTATCTCCCAGCCAGCGGCCAGGGACTGAGTACGGCTCGGCAACCACCGCCACGTCCACCAACCACTCGGCCATGACCTGCATCAGCAGATCCTGTGTCGTTTTGCAGTGGTTGATGTTCGCCTGTAAAATGCGATGAACCTCCCCCATTATTGGTCCATCGCATTTTCCGTCTCGGCCGACTGTGAGGCCTCAACGGCTTCAGCATCGGCAGCGGCAGCAGCAGGACAGGTTTGCGCCTGCACTTGGCCTTTCTTTGGAGGGGGTTTACAGTTCTTCCCCCCCATGATATGGTCAGCTGGGCGGCCACTTGCAGCGCACACAGCGCATCGTGGCGTTGCGGTCTTGCAGGAGGCGGCCTTATGTCCATCTTGCCCACAGCGGCAGCAAAGCTCCGTCCTGTCCACTGAGGACGGGCACAGAGCCCTGGTGTGGCCTATTCCGAAGCACTTGAAGCAGCGGAAAGCCTGATCTTCAAGTGCTCGGACCACAGCCGCGCTGAACCCTACGGGCAGCCGTCGTTTGGCCAAGATGGCCTTTGCCGCAGCGACTGGGCACTCCAGGCGCATAGTGCCCAGACCACCGCGGCCTGGTCTTATGGCCCTGCCCTGCACGGTTGCCAGTTCACATCCTCCGGCAGCTGCGACTGCCGCCACCACTTCCTCTTTGGTGACCGAGTCATCAAGACCGGTCACCTCCAAGGAGACGGACTTGATAGGCCTGGCTACCTTTGCCGCGTCGGCTATGACCTCTTGCAGTTTCGCTGCAAAAAGGTCAGCGTTGGTGCCGCCTTGGACCCCCGCGAACTCGAAGAGTCGAGCCCCGGTTTGGGTTCGGCGGCACGTCACCGGACCTATCCCCAGTGTGACGGGGTTAGCGTTTGTACGAGCCCGCTTCAGTACGGACTCGTACGTCTCGCCCCGCTCTGCAGCCGCTGCGGTGAGCGTTACCACAACAGCTGCAGTTTTGGGAGGAACCAGTTTCCTCCCCCTGGGCTTGGTAGCCGACTTCTTCTCCTCGCTTTTCCCCTTTCCCTTGCCCGTCGCTTTGGACGAGCAGGGAGGAGCATTGGAGGGAGTGACGGCCAGCGCCGGCTTTTTAGGGCCTCTCTTCTTCTTTCTAACCACCTCAGTCCAAAACTCGTTGGTCTGGGTAGTGGAGGGAAGAAAGGCGTCTTCCCTCTGGGGGTTTTGGGGGGGAGGGGCCGCAGCCTCTCTTCCCGTGATGGGGGTCGAGGGAGCCGTCCCCGACTTCTTCCCCTTCCCCTTGCCCTTTGTTGGTTTTGGGGCCTGGGGAGGAGCCATCTCGGTCGTCGCCGGGGCCGGAGCGGTCTTCGCAGGCGGTGGCCGCAGGCGCTGCTCAGGTAGGAGCCTGTCCTCGATTTCCGCAAGACAGGCTCTGGTGAAGGCCCTCTCCTCCATAACCACCTTGCGGATGGTTTCCTCAAGGTTGGAGGAGGATGGGCCCTCTGCCACCTCTGATTGTGAAGCCTGGGCTGGTCGGGCCGTTGCCTCCGCTAACTTCTTGTGAAGCTCGCTGACCTCTTTCTGCAGGCGGTCGGTCCTCGCCTGCAGTTGCCTCACTTCATCCGTGGCCGTGCGTTGCACAAGCTCACGGACGATGCCACGCATGCTCGCGGCCCGGCACTTGAGGGCCTTCTGGAAGGTCCCCTTGAGGTTGGAGGACTTAGTGGCGACCTCCACGATCTCGTCTTGGTCCTCTTGGGCCATACTCTCCAACTCTATTATGGAGTGATCGGCATACACTACACTGGTCGCGCCGTAACCAGCTCTGGCCCTGCGAGCGCGCGCCTGTGCCTCTTTGGCGGCGACCTGCTCCTCTAAGTCCTGCTGGAGTTGCGCCCTGTTCGCCAGGTTGAGTTGGCGTTGGGCGTCCATCAACCCGATGTCGTGACTAGTGCCGATGACAGCGGGGGTCGAAGACTTTTTAGCCTTCGACTTCTTTTTGGGGTTGCTCTTAGCAGAATCCGAAGAGCCCTCCGAACTCTGCCTTAAGTAGGCCCGCTTTTTGGCCTGTCGGTCTGTCAATTCGGCCACGGTGGCATCATTTTCAGAGTCCGTCAGGTCCTCCTCCCTACAAAACAGGCTGGCCGCAGATGGTGGGCGGCTAGCCTCCGACGCCGAGGCGTCATCGGGGTTGGCCCTGAGAAGGGCCGTTTGGGTTTGGCCCTGAGAAGGGCCTTTTACGAAACGTCCGAAGGCGTCCCTCAGAGGTTTCGACATTGTCGATCAACAATGATCACACTTAAAAACAGGGATATGTGTGATCGCACAGTCTTTGTTAGCCGCCGGCTTGCCACTCCGTTACGGTGGTCAAGCGCGACGTTGCCCGGGGAACGCTACGTGGAAGCCAAGACTGTGGGGTGTCCCCCACACCACCAAAACCTGAGCCAACCCTCACAGACATTACTTAAGGTTATACCAGTGACTGTTTCCGGTCCTGCAGGAGAAATTGATACATACGGTTTACTTGATGACGGTAGTACCGCCACATTAATAGACGCCAGTGTCGCCACTAGGATTGGAGTCTCGGGTCCTGAGGAAACTATTACTGTGAACTGCGTAGGTGGTCTTAGTCGGAGCACAGAAATTAGTAGGGTTGATTTTAGCATTAAGGGTAAGTATACAAGTGAGACATTTTTCGTAAAAAATGCTAAGTCTATTCACTCACTCGAATTACGCTCACAGACTGTCGAAAAGGAGTCTCTTAAACCTTTTGCACATTTAAATGATTTGGTCGAAGTTTTGTACCACGTCGACGCCACCCCTATGGTTCTCATAGGCGCTGACAACTGGCATCTTTCTATCAACCAGGAGTTTAGGAAGGGCACACGAAACCAGCCAGTTGCCTGTCTTACAGCGTTGGGATGGGTACTATATGGGTCGTCGACCGGTAAAATCAAAATTATTAATTCAATTAACCATGTTAGCGTAAGAGAGGAATCTGACGACTCTTTAGAGCTTCTCATTAAGGAACATGATAAGCTTGAGTCCATATGGATATCTAAGCAAGAAACATTACTCAATAAACAAGACAGACGAGCGATTGGTATTTTAGAGGCTACAGTTGAGCGTTTGCCATTTGGGCGGTTTAAGAATGGTTTATCTAGGAAGGATGATACAGCACGCGTCCCAGATGGTTGCGCTCAAGCGCTGTCTCGTTTTTTGAGTATTGAACGTCGCCTGCGAAGGCAACCTGAGTCAACATTGGCTTACGACGTGATCATAAAGAACACGGCGCATAAATGGTATGCCGAGGTATGCGACCACGGTACGTCTCACAGTAAAGATCTTAACAGACATAATACGAGAAACGTTAGACGGCAATTGCCATATTTTGGGGTGTACCACCCACCGAAGCGCAAGTTGTGCGTGGTACATGACATCGTCGCCTTAAATGAGGGTGACAGCTTCAACTCTATTTTGCTTCCCGGTTCCAATCTACTTCGGCCTCTTATGGGCATTTTGTTTCGTTTACGGCAGGGTCGCGTCGCGCTTACCGCGGATTTTAATAAGATTTGGCCGCGATTTAGAGTCAAAAAGGAAGCCCGCGATTCTTTGCGATACCCTTGGAGACCGAAGACGAGATCGGACGCCGGAAGGCAACCAATTATTGAGGAATTCTTCTTTTTTTCTGAAGTCCCCTAGGGACTGGCCTATCGAGCCAGCAGGAATCTCACCAGTTCGTGTCGAGCTCATAACATCCGAATTAGTGGGACTCCTGTTTACAACATTATGTAGTTTTGATAATTCTTGTAACTGCGGATTGTAACCGTTTTAGTGACTGGCCTCGTCTTTTACGCGTTACAGGTTTAGTATGTCAGACCGTCAGATTAATATTTCGCGCTTACAAATTATTACGTTTTACATATTGCAGTATGTACACAACTCTGGCCCCTCTATCAGCGAGTGAAATGAGAGCCACAGAAAGGCAATTATTGAGGAATAATCCGATCGACAGCTCCAAAGAAGACTTCCAGAGCCTCCTCCAGGCAGAGCGCATTCCCAAGAAGAGCCGTCTCAATAAACTGTCAGCTATATTGGAAGAAGACAAGCTGCTTAGGCTGGCTGGCAGAATACCCGCTGTATCAGGTATTCATCTGGACTGTCAGGCTGTTGGATTATTACTACCAAAAGACCGCCAACCACGCCAACAGCGAGCATGTTATGAATAAGCTCAAACGGAAACATCGGATGCTGCACATAAGGCTTACTGTAAGAACTGCCGCGAGTTGTTGTATTCTGCCGAATAAAGAAGATTCAACAAACAACGTAGCGACTTTTTATCTCCACCGGTGTTGCCTACTCTGATACTACTACAATGAGTTTGCGACAGACAGAGAAATCAGCCAGCGCTTTATACCTGCCGCTGTACCTACCTTTGGCAGACGCTAGAAACGGATGGTGCGAGCTGTTGAGTGATTTACAAACCACACTGCACGAGCGGGCTCCCAAGGGGAAAAGTCTTGCGACTCTTTTATTGAAACCGAAGATGACCTGAAGACCCAGCTTGACCCCTTTCCAATTTTTGTTAGGGTCATTACACATGTCCTACCAGCCGCCAGCCATCTGACAGAGATCTTTGCACTCGACTTGGGAACCGTAAAGTTTTGCTCTCTGCCGACGCTGCAACCATGACAACGAGGAGGCCAAGCAGTGGAACTTGCAGTTGGAAATCCTGTCGTCATTGTCGATAAGAGTCTACTTCGAGGTACCTCGCTACATCCTAGGAAAGATGGAGTGGTCAGAGTAGTGCGCGTAGAGACTGCTGCTGGCACGTTACGTTGCCCCCGACGACAGTTAGTTTGTCTGCCTCAGTAATTTGTGCTTTTCTGCACAAGGGGCCGGAATGTTGCCGAGCCATCGTAGGCTTTACCTTTTTATATGATTGTTATACCTTTTTATAGTTTGTATTTTTTATTTGTCTATTGCCTTTTTTAATATTGACTTAACGTTGTCACAATTCATTGTCTTGCTCGGCTTTTCTGTTGTATAAAAAAATACCTAAATTAAACCCATATTTTCACGCATATTCTTCGCTCTTTCATTTCACTAGGAGTTACCATCACCCATCCACCAGTTCTCCGCTTCAGAAGTTTTTAATAGAATATGAAGATGGCGCACGAGATTTTTTTTAATAAAATCAATATGCGTGTAATTAATATCGTAGTTTTCGGGGGTCCCGATTCCGAATAGAACATCTATTTCGGGATCCAAGATAGCGGACGCGACTTTTGAAGTAAAACTTCTTTAGAATCTTTGTGATTAGAAAATTCGATGAAACTTAAAAGGGATAGCTAAAAGTTTTTGACGCGTAAAAATTTGTTGGTCAAAATTTTGACAACCAATATAAACATCTGTTGCTTCATTGGTTGCTTCTGAAATAACTTTTGCTACTTTCTGACGTTTCTCTTCTGTGTGTGAACTGCACAAACGTACTTTAGTATATTTTTCAAAACTTACGCTTTTATTGTTAACGCGTGATGATTGTGTAAGAAAATCTGTAAAAATTGTAAGGTGTAAGTGTGTTGTACGAGGTCCGTTTGGTGAGGTGCGCACGCGCCGGTCGCGTGGTCCGTGGGCGTGGCGCGAGTTCGCCGCTTTGTTTATTTACGCGCGTCCACTGATCATTTCTTTTTTTACGATACTATGCCCTAATTTCAAACAATTTACCGTTTGCTTATCTCTGGCGTGATTAATTAAAAACGTTAATAGTGTTTTTATAAATTGTTTCGTAATTAGGTATTAAACTATACTTAATATGACCGATTTTCTGACTTTAATTCTTGTTTTAGTAATATTGATTGCCCAGATCATTTCGGAAAAAGTTCTTTTATTAATATGAGTTAGTAATGTTAATGATAGTAATTTTAAATTAATTGCGTACGATTTTGGATAACCATGACGTCTTCTGTTAAATGGTACTTAACATAGGTACCATTCCATACATTAAAAATCTGATTTTATTGTTTAATCAATCAATGAATACCCATCGACTGAATTTCATTAAAATTTTTAATGTAGCCAATTGTATAGGTTTCAAAGTTAGCAATTTATAAGCGTCTATAAAAGTATTCCTATTATTCATTATTGAAAAATCTGAGAACATTTTATTTACTGTCGTTTTAAATGGACAAACGTATTTACGAATAGTGTTTACAAGTATGTTGGTACAAGGTAGGTACTTGAATCTATATGAAGACGAATATCTAGTTGCAGCGCAGGGTTAGCAAAATCAATGAAAATTTAATAATTATTTAAGTATGTAGTTTACAAAAATATAATATAATAAGTCAAGTGATCACCTGCTTTCTAAAAATAGTCACTCGACCTAGTGTGATGAGGAGGACCCACTTGACCCGGTACCAGTGGCACTCGCTGGTAAAAAAATGTCAATTTCGGCGAGGTTGATAGCCGCGGCCCTATCTGGATCACTGGGTTCGGTTCTACTCCTGTTTATTTCCGTGCGCGGGCGCACGTGGCCGGCGCGGCTTCCGCGAGTGGCGGGACGCTGTCTCCCGCCACTGAAGCGTGCGTGACTTAATCTAAGCTTAGTTGAGAGCGCACAAGGCCCGGTTTAGCTTGCGGCTAACCAGGTGCCTGTCTCCTTCTAGCTTTGACCGAAGCTCCTGAGCAGCGGCCGCTCAGAGCTCCGCGAGCCCGGCACTCGGTAGGTCGTGCCGGCGTCACTCGGGCTTTAGCGTCTGCAGTGCGTGCTCTTGGAAGCTGGCTCCTCACCAGTACTAAATTAATATACCCTGTATACTAGACGACTTAAGCTAAAAACACGAGGGCAATTCGTTGGAGAATAGACTAGTAGGGTGGGTTTATTAGGGTGATAGCAGAGTAGTGGTTGGAGCGTGTACCAGGATGTCAGCGGAGGGAGACTGGTGGTGCTCTGGCTGGGGCCGCTGGCAGGCGCGGCTGGCGCTACTGTTGGCGCTGCCAGTGATGCTGACCGGCCTCTACGGTACCAACTACGTGTTCCTGGCCGCGCACACGCCGTACAGGTCAGTTATTATACTACCGATAATATCTTATTTTTGAACCATTAATATTTACAAAAAGAAATGAGTATCTACCTGTAATAATGAAAATTTATTTCTAAAAAATTAACGAGGTAAATGCGTTTTTTTAGATACTTAATAATAATAATTTAAATGATAAATAGATCGCCAATCTCGTAAAATACTTTAATACTAAAAAAAATTAGAATTGAAAATTAAGAACCATAATTTTAATTAATTTTGATATGTAACTTCCTTATATAATTATTATGATAATATAAATTAAATCATTTTAATCCATATAAAGTCCAAATTACATTTTTTTTCTGTAAAGAGAAAATCTTTAAGTTGTCTGTAAGCTTTGGTTGTACTATATTATGTACTGGACTAATTTTAATAATCAACCACGTATTAGGATGAATCACGGTATCAACAATATGAAGGAAAATGTTATATTATTAAAAGTATGATAAAGTAGTCTTTCTAACATATGCCTATTTTATTGAGCCGCACGTTCAGTAATTTACCCGAGATAGAACACGAGAACAGATTTAGTTATTAAAATGACGACTTCATTATACACATACATAAAAATATGCCTAATTGATCAACCTATATCAAATTTTTAAAAAAATTTGATTATATTAAAAAGATATTGGCTATAAAACAAAAGAAAATTTGTGTCGTCAAAATTTAGCCGCACTGACATTTAAAAACAAGGCCTGGGGCCTATGGCATAAAAATTAAGTATACTTATATTATAAGCGATTTACTCTTAACTTTTACTCATATTAGTAGAGTTGTGTTGCATATAATTAATAGTTCATAATAATAGTTACAAGAGTTATAACTAATTTTAAGAGTCTATTAATTTACGGTGCATAAAGAAATTTTAATACTCGTAAAATTACTACTAAATTTCAAACTCATAATAGGAGTGGAATCCAATATCATTGCGTTGCTGATTTGCATGGTATTGAAAAAGTATGTAGAGTAATAAAGAAAGTAGTAGACCATGGACGCCAATGCGCTACTTGTAATTGTTGTTGAGGACTTAGGGCATAATTTCTAAGCGTTGGATGTTGATATAGGTACGCATTGTATCCTATCCAGGATAAAAACCAATTGATTAAAATTTATTCTGAATCGCCGATTACATTCTTAAGTGAATTGCAAATAGTTCTAATTGATTCTTGCTTTAAAACCCACGGTCGTCGTCTTGGCATCATTCTTATATCACCCGAATCACTCGAGCACATTGCGTTTAACTTGAGATCGCAACTAAGCATACAGAAAGATACTTATAATTTATTTTAACCACCTCTAATGGTTGATAGAATTACACCATTAATAGGAGTAAATTATAGTAGCTGCATCATTTCTTGCAACAGAAATTTTGTTTCATATATATTATTAGCTTGTATTTCACGGCAGTAGACTACTAACTTGTATTATTAGTTATATTTTTTATGCAACGAGACGCTTCTAAATTTTACGAATAATATAAGTATCTAACTTATTATATGAGTGTTTTTATTTTTATGCAACAAAAACTGAAATTATTTTATGCAACAGAATTCTTTAAACTTCTAAAATATTTTTAGAAGTCTTATAAAAATAAGCTTATAATAATAGTAGTTTTATGCCATAGGCCCCAGGGCCCTATGGCATAAAACTACTATTATTATAAGCTTATTTTTATAAGACTTCTAAAAATATTTTAGAAGTTTCAAAAATTCTGTTGCATAAAATAATTTCAGTTTTTGTTGCATAAAAATAAAGACACTCATATAATAAGTTGGATACTTATATTATTTGTAAAATTTAGAAGCGTCTCGTTGCATAAAAAATATAACTAATAATACAAGTTAGTAGTCTACTGCCGGGAAATACAAGCTAATAATATATGTGAAACAAAATTTTTGTTGCAAGAAATGACGCAGCTACTATTATTTACTCCTATTAATGGTGTAATTCTATCAACCATTGAAGGTGGTTAAAATATATTATAAGTATCTTTCTATAAGCTTAGTTGTTATCTCAAGTTAAACGCAATGGTCTAGAGTGATTCCGATGATGAAAGAATAATGCCTGACCGTAGATTTTTAAAGCAAAAATCATTTAGAACGGTTTACAAATCACTTATGAATGTAATGAGCGATTCAGAATAAATTTTACTATGTAGGTGGTAGACCCATATGTAGGGTAGTCTGGGTAGGTACCACCGCCTTTCTTATTTCAGCCGTGAAGCAGTTCGCTGTGTTTCGGATTAAAGGGAAAGGTAGCCAGTGTAATTACTGGGCATGGAGGGCATATCATCTTAGTCCCCGGATGGCAAACGCACTTGCGATGTTAAGTGATTTACACTTAATATTGCAAGTGTCTATAGGCGGCGGTGACCACTTAACATCAAGTGGGCCGCAAGCTTGTTTGTCATCTCGTAACATAAAAAAAAAACCTGGAAATAATGCAAGGCGTAGGTATATCAACATCCAATGCTTTGAAATTACGCCCTAAGTCCTCAACAACAATTACAAGTAGCGCGAAAACGTGACGTTTGCGTCGCGTTTTGTCTGCAGTAAATTTAAGGCATGAGCTAGCGTCGCGGATGCTTGATGCATACCGTCATTTACAACAGTGTGACGTCTACACTGCGCTAACGTTCATCGAACGCCTATGGTGACCAAAAACTAGTGTGAATAGACTCTAGGGCGGGAATCATTATTTTTCTTTTCTTGTAGAAGTAGGCAATGATCAAGAGACCGTACAGCCTTTTGACAGTCCACTCCTATTATGAGTTTGAAATTTAGAAGTAATTTTACAAGTATTAAAATTTCTTTATGCACCGTAAATTAACAGACTCTTAAAATTAGTTACAACTCTTGTAACTATTATTATAAGCTATTAATTATATGCAACACAACTCTACTAATATGAGTAAAAGTTAAGAGTAAATCGCTTATAATATAAGTGCTTAATTTTTATGCCATAGGCCCCAGTAGTATTACTTCTATTATGATTTGTTCTTAACTCAATTATAACACTGAGCAGGAAATCTCATTTATTAGAGACATTAGGTATTTGCCACCTTTAATCTATCAAATAATAACAACGATGGTAAAGCAACCAGCTATTGAAGTGAAATTCTTGAAAAATTAAAAACACCAGAAAAAATATTACTTTTTATGTGGGAATAGTCGAATAGTCGTTTGTCTATAGGCATTGTCTATATCTATTTCCGCACCAGGGGCATCCTATAATAATAATGTAGTAACATTAACACTTTGATAAGTATCTATAACTATCTAGATCAATTTACGTAGGGCTAAGAACTTACGCCATGGATACTACACTAACTACGTATTCATAGATGTACAACTATTGATAGTTCTGTCTCTGGCTGCAGCAGGATTCGATACCCTAGGCCCTTGGGATAGTTCTTAGGTTCCAGTCCACCGGCAGGCGGCTTTATAATGTTGCGCATTCTTGTTTGCTACACATAAAATAAAACGCAAGAACTGTTTATTTTACCATAATATTTATATGTCCTTATGTAAAAAAGCTTGCTGCTTTCCGGTTCAGAGCACAGGGGGTCGTTAATTTTATAGCAAGAGTGAATTTTTATACAAAAATAACGGCTTTTTAATGCAGAACATGGTAATGAACATGGTAGGTACCTAAAAATATAAACAAGAAACCCGTTTGATTCTTGCAAGTGAGAAGACCCGCTCACGAATAGTAATAAATAATATTCATTATATAACTAATAATCACAAAAATCCAAGTTTAACATGGATAGGGTCAAGTCGAAATGATCTTCTTTCTTTCTTTATGAGCTCGGATCCGCCTACATCCAAAAAAATCCTCATAATCCTTGACAACCACATGAACAGAAGAATTTTATACATAAGATTTTGCGCTTATTATCGGACTACGCTCCTGTAATTGAAATTCGGCACAGCAACTGCACTTTCCTCTCTATAAGCAAATTTTGAGCTATACTCGATCGTTACATAGTTTAAATTTTTATATTACGTTAAAAAGTTTTATATTACGTTAAAAATATTAATCCAATCCACAATCAGTTACATGTAACAGGTGCAAAGCATAAATCAACCGTCAAAGTTATCAAGCCCTTAATTCTTTATTTTTGGTATTTACGAAATAAATTTCAAATGATTTAACCTTTCTTATTGGTATTGTGTAAATTTATACATAGGTAGTATGAAAAAATCCAAAAGCTGATAAGATTCGTCATATAGAATTTATCAATTAAAATATTAGGTTGTTAACTTTCAAATTGCTGAACTTGTTTTCCATACCAACGGCGTTTAAAATTTCTCGGAGATTCTAAGTGTAAATGTAAAATAATTTGTATAATAACAGTCAATGAGAAAAAATCGGCCTGTAAATTACCAGCCGTCAATTAGTTCATCTAACAAAAGTAAAAAATACAGAATTTATATTACTTCCTTTATTAAAGAAGAAGAAAAGGAAATAGATATAATTAATCCATTTGCAATACTGTAGAACACAAATTGCAAAGTATGTAAGAAAAAATAGGCGATTTTATAAGTCCCATCATAATTTAAAATAATTTATCTATCTACATAAAAATAAAAACAACATAAAAAAGGCTGGCTTAAGAGCCATTTCACGTTTTTGCACGAATTTCGGAGATTTTGGAGTCCTATATCACAATCTTAAGGAATACCCAGATATTATTTAATAATTGATAAAAATAGGCCAATCTATGTTGTTGACGTTTAATGAAACAAAATTACTAAAACTTATTTGATTAATTTGTAATGTTCGATCTCCCACAACCGTTTTGCTGAAAAACATTCGCAGACTCAATTTCAAAGTCCTTATTCTATTAATAATGTTAAAATGATAAACGTAAAAAAATATAGGAATCATCGGACATATGTTCCAGTCGGTACTTAATGAAATAGATTCTTGAATTTCATTACCATTTATGAGTAAAAAAATAAATAATTTGGCAAATTTCTAACATTAACATAATAATTTCATCGCCAATTTTGGTTAAAATACATCGTAATAACTAAAATAAAATTTTCCCAAAATAAACAATATTCCTTCGACTTTTGATTTCTAAAGTTATTTGGTCAATATCAACAATAAATTTGTCAATATATTTATATGAAATGTGAAATAAATTAGTATAAATCACGATGCACAAGCGTGCTCCGATTAGTCTGACGCGAGCGTCCGTCCAGGTAGGACCTGTGCTATTTTTTCCCGCGTCCCGATATTCGTTCGCTCGTATCGAGTAGTCATAATCATACTGCGACAGATAGTTTTGATCTATTTTGAGTTTTGTTTTTGGATTTAAGTTTTGTTACTTATTAAATATGTTGGTATGAATTATAGTAGTAGTTTGTATAATAATAACATTCTTTTTATTTATTTATTTTTAGCTATGGGTCGCAAGGATAGTTATTACCGTTGCGTTAAAAAAAGGAAACGCGATAATTCTGCAGCCTTAAAAAAAGCAAATAATTTATTTTTCAACTTGGCCGAAATAACGATATACTTGAGCAATATTATGATGTCCTGAAGCTGATTTGATGACGGAGCTGGAAGCTGGTTATAAACATACACATAAACATATCATCACGCTTTTATCCCCGAAGGTATAGGCAGAGGTGTTAACACCCACATTTCGCCAGATATGATTAGGTCCCCATGTACGGGCACAATGTAAGGCAAGCAATATTCACAATCCTTACTTCCTTATATCCTTATAATATTATAAATGCGAAAGTAACTCTGTCTGTCTGTCTGTTAAGCTTTCACGTCTAAACCACTGAACCGTTTTTGATGAAATTTAGTCCAAATATAGATTTGATCTCTGGAAAGGACATAGGCTACTTTTTATCTCGAAAAAAAGGTTGAATGGGTTGAAATAGGGGATGAAAGTATGTAGAAATAGCTAAGTGGTTTTCTTGTTACAATCGAAATCAAAAATATTGAACGAAGAAAAAGCGAAGCTATATGACACTGTGATTTTATATTATTATTTTATTTTACTGGTACTTATTTGTTATGTTTGCACTAAAACTAATAAATGAACGTAACTCAAAAATATATATAAACCCGAAATCCTTGGCAATTTGTCTATTAAATTAAATCGTAAAACCACTAAAATATCACGGGATCGCAATGATATGCGTGGATGTATTATGGATAACGAAATTTAGTGAAAATTCCCTTGATACAAAACGCGACAACAAACTGATTTGAATATTAAATCACTGATATTTGCTTTATTTGTTGCAAATATAATACACAAATATATACTATCCCGAAATCCACGATAATTCGTCATTAAAATGAACTCTTAAAATCACTAAAATATCACATGATTGCATGGATATACGTGGATGTATTGTGAAGTAGTTTGACGTGATAACGTCTTATAAATCAACGAAAGCCGACTGCACAAAAAGACATGATTCTTTGTCACTTTCCGCCTGAGGAGAGTATGCAATCGAGAGCGCGGAATAGGCGATAGAGAAGCACGATCGGTATTTACGTTAACACGTAAACTTATCGTCCGTAAACGGACTTTACAGACAACCATTTTTTTCAAAAATATTCACCATATCAAAGCCTTTCGTAATATCTGTTTAAGATTAAATCTTTAGAAATCAAAAATATCTACAGATCAAGTAGATATCCGTGGATGTAGGTACGTGAAATCACAAACATCATTTAATATTAAAGGGTAACGGCTTTTTTTTTAAGCAAGTGGTTATTTTAAAAATACATATCATCTCACTTTTTTTTGTAATATAGCTTTAAGAATAGAGCGATAAGTCATTGAAATATCTTGGGATCACCCCGATATCCATGGATGTAATATGGAATCTAAAAATTCACATTAGTTACCATAGCCATTTAACCAATAAAAAAAAAGTATCGGAGGAATATATAAAAAAATATGGTTAGTTATACTGACCGCTCCACCAACGGCATCTTCGATGTGTGTCAATGTGTGTGACGCTGTATGAATTTTTTTTATTCTTATTTTATTCAGAGTTCCCTACCCATAGGGAACTCTGAATAAAACAGGGTGCCAACGGGACCCGATTAATATGCCTCCGCTATGTGTCTGTCTCTCTGTCATATGGCTATATCTCTTACCATAATAGGTAGGCACTTGAAATATTCACAGAATACCTTTATGCTTTTGTGGCCGCCATAACAATACCACCTTCACCCATCTCTCATTGATCAATAACTATTGTGCTGTAATACGTTCTTTAGTATGAGTATCATGAAACACGGACAGTAGATAGGTATCTATAAAAAATATCTTTAAAACACAATAAATATATACTAACCAATACAAAAAAATACATTAAGGATCAAGATTATTTCGCAGAATATAGTTCTACTCACGCTGCCAAGTACGCGCACACAAGCGTACAGCGCGTAAAAAACCTAAAGTCGAGCGCTTACGATCGGTGAAATGGCTCTTAAGTTAAATTAAATAAAATAAAACCGAAAAACAAAATGGGTATCACTAAATAATGCTTTTTTAAAATTAAAATTCCAACACAAACGCCAAGATATCGTTCGCTCTACGAGACGCAGCGGTAATCCTCTCAACAGTTTTTACGGTTTAGTGGGCAGGTTTTGGAAGAGGTTTTTTTTTGAAACTTTTTTTGGAAAGATTAATGTAGACGGCAAAAACATTTACTGTCGATAACGAATTTGACATGAACAAGATAATTTTTTTTTGGCTTTTATCGTATTTAGAAGTAAAGCTTATATCAAATTGTGTACACATAGCGGACGGGAAATTGGGAGTTCGGAGTTTCTCCCGAGTTCTTGTTGTAAAAACGTGTTGAGAGACTCCATTTTTAACCTTAATCTACCGTACAATTGTCTGTTACTTTAAAAGTACATTATCACTTGACATTGGCGAAATGCGATAAATAACGCGAGCGCCATTAATTAAAAGAAGAAGAATTGGTAGTTCCAAAATTTGTAAATAAATCACTCAGACCAATAACTTTTTTATTGGTCTAAGATAAATCATTGCTATTACAAAAAAAACGCGTACCTATAGGTACCTAAATAGTCACATTAGAAAAGGTACGTTTTTTCATTTTTAACCGACTTCAAAAAAAGGAGGTTCTCTATTCGACTGTATGTTGTTTTTTTTAACATATTTAGTTCTTAGTACACGCAAAATAATATCAATTAGTTATAGCATATACCTCCAAAGATGTGTTTTAGAAATAAGCTACACTTTTTGTACTATTTACAAGTGTTTTTCTACAAAACGCTATTAAATATATTCAAAACGAAGTTAAGGCTGCTATTTATAAACAGTAGTAAATATTTATAATAATATATAATGACGATGTACACTTTTTGCGCTTTTAAACTAAAAGTTGTGTACTATCCTTGGTAGGGTCGTTACGCGTACAAAAATAGTAGCAAACGTCCTTGGGCCGTGGTAACCTGCTATGATAATTATGACCCACCGTATGTTACTTGCCGCCATATTGCTATAGTAAAAATGTTAATGCCTTTTTTTCTTGGTAATTTATGCGTCAAAGAAGCGTTGTGACTCAGCAGTCAGCGGTAACGTTGGCTGTTTGTTGACATAGTACTTTTCCCTTGATTAAATTCTTTGGGTGTTTTGAACAAAAGCCCTCTTGTTATGTCAAATCAAATCGTCTACATTTTTACAGAAGAAGTCTTGTAATCGTCAAAAAGTTCGACCTCGAGATTTTGACGAATTTACACGTTTTGGACCTCCCTGAGTCCACAAATATTTTTTTTGGAATTATGTCTGTGTGTGTTTCTGTGCGTTAGCACGATAACCCGAGCATGCTTTAACTTATATTGCAACCAAATCGTCTCGTATACCGGAAACGATTCAAAGGTTGATAGAAACCTTATATTTTGATGTCATACACGTATGACGTGTATGACATCAAAATATAAGGTTTCTATCAAATTTTGAGCCGTTGATCACGAAAGTTAAGCTACCAAGTGCGCGGTCGGTACTCAGATGGGTGACCAAAATTTAATATGCATGTATGACATCAAAATATAAGGTTTCTATTCAACCTTTGAGTCGTTTCCTTCCGGTATACGAGAAAGTCGAGGGGAGACCACTCCTGATTTTTGTGGTATTGTGGTCGTAAGTGCATCACCTCCCTTGTTTTATGAATATCGTACCTTCGTTTATTATTGTAAATAATACATACATACGACTACGCTCGTAATTCCGTGAGGGATTGAGCAGAGCTTTCGTTAAAAAGGTAATTATGTAGGAACACTATGCGATTTACTACTTTAAGAAATACAAAGCTGTGCACGATTTAATATCAATTTAGTGTCATTGTTAGTGTTATAATAAAACATTTATTTAACTTACAATGTTCGTGTTAAAAGCTTTTTTAACTTGCAATGTTTCAATTTCAAATTTCATAAATCCAACTTTAATTATTTAAATATCCTCCACATTTCACTATAGTAAAAAAATAAGTGAAAAAAATCCATTTATTCCAGACCATATTCATATCCTTGTATATTTCGTGGCCCGATCGTGTAATTGTCCAGATCATGAAATGCTTGGGCATATCGTCTACCTACCGATCAGAGACTGATACGTAGATTAGACTCTCCCACAAACAGTCCACTCCACTTGTTCATAAAAAAAAATAACCTTGATCCTACTGATCACTCCTGACCACAACCATTGTTAGATAATGGGCTACTCGAGATTTTTATGGTCCAGTAGCATTTCATAATAATAACTATCACCTTATTTTTATATTTGTTTACATTTAAGGAAAATCATGTACTTTACTTATGAATAAACAATTTATTATTTATTATTATTATTATAATATGCCGATTCTCGTTTCCTTCGAAATAATCTCGAATTCGAGAATTTATTTGAGTTTTCATGACGTTGAAAACGTTTGACGTTTTTATTCTGAAAATCTCGAGTTCGACTTTTCTCGAAGGGAAGCCACTCGAATTGCTTCGAGTGGTTGGTAGCGGTCGAGACGTAGATTTCGAATTCGAACCACCGTAATCCATATCAACCTTTACGTTTATAATATTAGTAGGATTCTATAAAACCTGTAAAATAGATTTTAAAACTTTCAGAACATTTAATATATTGTAAAAGGTATGTTGCAACAACATACCTTTTACAATATATTTCTTTAAAATGTTACTTAAAAACCGGAATAAGGAACGGAACGCATAGTAACGTGATTATATTTTCAAATGGCAAAATTTCACACAAAATCTCGAAGTAATTCGATTAGTGGTGAGATAGGACATTCGAATAAAAATCTCGAATTCGAAATTATTTCGAAGGAAACGAGAATTGCGTCCCTGGCCAATTATACAATCGGGCCACGAAATATACAATAATATTATATAATTGCAAAAAAATATAAATAATCTTGTATGCGCAAATAGTTTGTACAAAAACTGTGGTATTGTGTATCTTAGCGAATGTCGTATCGTCCTACATTTTCTACAATTTTAAGCTTTGTGCAAGTCATTTGTGCGGTATACCGTTTTGACTTCTTAACTCACATGTTTGCTTTACAAAAAATTATTTGTGCAAATAAGATTGAGTATTTAGCCGGGCATTAAGGTTGCGTTAGTGCTCATTCCTGTTACTATCGCTATATTATAACCACCTCGGTGGTCGAGCCGTTCGACCACCACAATTAAATGCAGAAGTCTCGGTTTTTTTAGCTACCGACACCATAATTACCAATTTGTCCAACACCAGCATCATCATTAAACATTTACCAAAGTACCTATACAATAAACAATATTCATCTTTGTCTTTTGATCTACATCGTACCTGAAGGACAATTTTTCCTTGTAACTTGCTTTAAGTATTACATAATTTACATTTATATTTCAACGTGCTCGTGGGTTTTCCGACCACAAGTTTGAATATTTATAAAAGCTTAACTTATAATATTGCATTTAACGTCCCGGCGCCGCTATGCAGGAGACAAAAATAACGGGTCACTCAGGAAATTCAAGTGTACTGCAAAAGTGGTAATTACAGTTAAAAATTTTATTTAAAATTTTTACTTTAATGATTAGTTATAAATTTTGTTTATTTAAAGGACAACAACGGTCTGCATATGATCAAATGGTATGTGACGTGGAGCCTGGAATTCTAAGCCACTGTCTTATTGCTAAATAGGCGTACAGTATTCTTGTTTGCGACTATGTAAACAAGCATATTGCCCGCCTGATGGTAAGCTGCCACCATAGCCTATTGACAGTTGTAAACCAAAATGCCACTCGGATTACAATATTCTAATCAACAATCAAATATGCAACACTGAATTTTTTTGTCCGGCTCGAAGGACCAATAACATTTATAAAATTAAATGAATAAATCTTTCTTACAAAATACTAAAAGTGTGACAATAGTATCGGTAAAGTGTACGGTACAGTCGGCGGCTTACTTTTTATGGCGAACAAAAACTGGCTCAATTTTGAGGAAAATAAAAAAACGATTTTTTTATTCTATTAATGTTATTGAATTTATTTTTACTGGCAAACAACCAGAAAATAATGCGAGTACATAAGTGAGCTCTTGTCTGTACGTCATTGTTAAGAACTACGCTCTAGGTTTTCCTCCTTTGTAAACCCAACTGTTTCAAATCATCCCTGACCTCACATAGAAAATTAGGTACGTGCTCGATTTTATTAGTGGTGGTGGTTTTAAGTCCGCCTGGCTACCACCTTATTAAAGTCTGTCGCCATATCAACATATGTAATAGAATAGAAAAGAAAAATAATGTATTATTTAAATGATATAAATTCTGGGAGTAAAATCTGCCAAAAATTTACGCATGTAAATCTGTAGTTTATACAATTTGATAGCTATGTCGAAAGTCCTGTAATGTTATTTTGAAATCACTACGAAATTGTAAGCTGTAGAATTTCTTTCGCTGTTTTTCTCCGTCTTGTATTATAATTATTAAAGCGTCCTTAAACGGGGGAAGGGTTTTGGTGATTTAAAAGTACTTAGCAAAGTCCATTTCAATAAGGTGCTTTTTGATTGGTCGAGGGTTTTGTTTCGGTGTTGCCTTATCACTCACGTTATGTGATTACTAGTCCATGAAAGGTGTGTATTTTTCGTTCTTTGAAACGTTGTCCTTATTTTGTAGGACCGTAGGAACTACCATCATTTCACACTCATAATTATTCTATTACACTTGCCAAACCAAAATGCCACTCGGTTTACATTACTAGCCGTTGTTTGACATTAGGTAGTTTCTCGATGGTATAATACTTTTTTATTTTTCGTGACCTACGTCATTAACAATGTCATGGTCACAGGTGGACTTAAATAAAATATTTACAATATTAGAAATACGCTGAAACTGTGATATGAAAACCCTATAAAGTATTTTTTTTCTTCACCAACAGAAGACCATTTGTGTAGTGTCCTTTGATACTAAAAAAAAAATAGTTGCACTTCTGTACAGTACTTCTGTCTATCTTGTAATTGCTTAGAGGCAGTTTGAACTCCGAAATTACTCAACCGACTTTGATGATTTTATTTAAATTTGCTGGCTTTGTTCCAATTTAGACTATGTGTTTCATTTTTATTTATAATAAAGAAATTGGTAAAACAGGATTTTTATTTGGCCATATGATCTGTTCCTACCATCAAACATGGCCGTCTTGTTGGTCATCAAGTCATTATTTAGGCAACAATCGCTCGAATAATATGGTTTATCGCGCCAAAAACTATTCTGTCCTACCCATGGTTTCAAAATATTATCTGCATGCCAAATTTCACTAAAATCGGTCCAGTAGTTTCGGAGCCTGTTCAATGCAAACAAATAAACAGTTAAATCTTTCCTCATTATAATATTAGTTCAGATAAAAAAACTTGTGAACAAATGTTCGTGTTCGTCACACAAACATTTGCCCCTGCAGGATTCGAACCCGGACCGGTTGGTTTAAACAGCATTCCACGTCGATAGCGTCCAACGGCGAGCGACGTTTATCCCGTATAGTTATGTAGGAGCGTTGTATACTGAACCCCAAAACTGTAATGTAGGTAACTGAAACACGTCATTTATGCGGTGCAAACCGGCTCGGCGCGGAATAGCACATGTAAATTAAAACACAAAAAAAACATTAAAATAATAGTAAATATACACAGGTGGGCTCGGGAGATACATAGTGTAAGAATAAAAGGTGCACTAATTTTATCGCGGAAGAAATTAGCGTGGTACTGACCTAGTTTAATACATTTTCCTTCCCTGCTCCCAATTTATTTGGAGTCGGTGCAGTATGCCTTCACAACATTACATTTTTACGGGCGTGTACCTGACACCAACCCACCTTGGGGACGACCACCAGCTTAACGTGCCGACGAAGCACGGAGGAAAATAGATTTAAAAAAAATTACGGTCACCCATCCGAGTACCGACCGCGCACTTGGTTGCTTAACTTTCGTGATCGCTACTAAGATCGCACGACCGCGACCCCATCGACGTTTCATAATTTAAAAAAGTATTAGAAAGAGTAAGAAATAATGTTTTATTGAATTTAACCTGAAAACCCTCATGTTCTCTTAAAGTAAATTATACTACATACATTATTTTTTACTTTTCAAAATCACATAATAAGACACTTATTAAAGTGTCCAATGTTTCAGCATGTCAGAAATCTCTGAGATTTTTTTTTATAACTTTTACGCAGCATTAAATTGAATAACAGCCATAACAATAACAACGGCCTATTATCTTGGCTGCAAGTACACTAATTAACTATGTATATTGTTATTAAGCGCCGCACTTAGCGGTTACAATTACAACAACATTGAGCTTATTTCTATCACAGGTTCTATTTATGTTACTGTAATATTTTTATTTATAATTAACTTTGTAGTTTTTTGTTGAGATTTTTGCTTAAAATTTTTATAACATTCAGTTTCGTATGTACTTTAAAATTATTTACACATTACATTTGTAACCATAACTCAGATTCATAAGTTTTCACAGTAGAAAAAGGCACATCTTATCTTAACACCGTCAACTTTTATACACATTATTTTTATGGAATACTTTTTGTATTGCATAAATTTTATTATAATTATTGGTAATTTTTTATAAAATATCGTAACAAGTTTTATAACTTGTTACGATATTTTATCATAAATAGGAGACAACTTCATTATAGTCAAATTATTATAATGAAGTTGTCTCCTTTTTTGTACCCAACTACGGCGAAACCGGTATGTTGGCAAAGTATGTTTGTATTACGTTCTGTATGTTCCACCGCAGCACATAAACAATTCATCCTATTTTGATGCGAATGAGGTGTCGATCCATTTCTTAATATGATCCGGGCAACATACATTTTAACCGAATTTGACAGTAGGTAGGGAATTTTTCCTTGTTTTAACCGCTTTCATTCCTGATTTGAAGTTTGTACACAAACTCTTGCTGTGGTTGCTAGGCAACTATAAAGTCATTAGATAAATATTTTGCTTTGATTAATGCTTAGCAACCACAACATAATATAATGTTACCTGAAGTAGGTACATTATTTCCCTAGTAGAGTTTTCTCTATCGAAGTCTATTAAAATTTTTTGCTTGTTTTCATAATAATGATGTTGATGTTTGTCTTATTAATTGTTATTCTAATTTGATTTGTATTAGTCAAATTGTGATTAAATAAAAATTAAGGTACTGGATGGAACCTTTTTTTGTATACAGACTAATTCAATATTAATTATTTTTTTTACGCAATAGTCATACTAATTATTATTTGTTTAGCTATGTATATATAGAAGCACCTGTGTTTGTTCATCACGTGCTAGGCTGTGACGAATTAAGAACTATTTTTAATTACTTATTCTCCCGGATTATCTCCAATTATGGCCCAATTAAATGTTAATCTTATGACTGCGAAGATAAAACTTTCTTTTTTAAATGGCCATTACTTTAAATAGTTATATTGTCATAGGATTACAACGAATACAATTTTAGCTGCGTATGTAAGAGTGCAGATAATCTTTGTTATTCTTTTTACTTGCCGACTCCAAAAAAAGGACGTCAATTCGTACTAATCTTTTCTTATGTATGCTCCACGATTATTTGAAGACGCCTGGACTGATTTGGAAAATATATTTTTTCTTTGAAAGGGTGCTCAAGCTTCCCAAGTGGTTGCATGAAAAGTTTACATGAATCGGTTCGCTTTATGGCGACGCAATGGACCCGGCATTTTCTTTCTATAAATAAGTAAGATCACAGTCTCGAGAAAGAATTTTAAAATTTTGCAGTGTTATGAACTATGGTTTTTATGACAGGCAAAATCCTGTCTTAACTTTAATCATTGATAAGTTTGAGTTATAAACCGATTTTGATAACTTTCCAGCGTAAACTACTTTATTTTATAGGTAAGTACTTACAACACTAAAACAAAAAGGGACAGAAAAACGCCCCAAAAATAGTAAACTTTTAGATTTTTTTTACACATAATACCTTTATTTGTCTGTTTTTAGTTTAAGAATACCGTTTATTTACTTTTTTGCTGTTTAGTTTTTGGGCCTTTTTTGAAATCGAGGAGTGGTGTAAATCCATTTTTCGCACACTCAATAAAAGTAAGTTGAACCCGTCACGGGAAGCCGCAGTGCAGAACCGATCGGGGGAAAACCTTGGGGAAGGCCGAGGTCTATTTCTAACAGTGGGTGTGATTCTGAAATGATGAAGTTGGATTAAGACAAGGTGTTACCATAGGTTCTAAAAGGTAAAAAAAAGTCGGAAGGAAAATTGAGCCCAGAGAAGGGATTAAATGTCTTAGCTGAATTCGCTGCGTGGAGAACACGAAGAAAGTAAAAGATTCATACACTTCAATTAAAAAAAGCTATTATAGCTAAATTATAAAAAAGCTTGTTACAAGATAAATGATTTTGTAGGGACCTATATGATATATGTGTAAAAAGCTCCCTGGCGACGCTATAAAGGCGGAAGGCCATCTGTGTTCGGACAGAAGCCATAAAAAAATCCAAATGCGTGGGAAAATAACCTGGCCAAAATTAACTCAGAATCGTTAACATTAAAATCGTTACTAAATAGTCAGCTGTGGAAGTTCTTTCGCTGTTTTTAATTGACTTCAAAAAAGTAGGAGGTTTTCAATTCGACTCGGTTTTTTTTACGTGTGTTACCTCATAATCATAACTGTTCACTTTGTGTATCGATTATCGGAAGAAGTTTGGAAGCTAATGTAATGCTTGTCTTGTGGAACCACATTTAAAGAGTGACATCTGAAAGGTAGTTCTTGAGTTATCCCTAATAATGCCTATTTAATTGACATCGACGATATTGTTCGTATTTTATTAGCTGTTTAAAAAAAATATCTAAAAGATCTCGACATAGTTTCCTCAAAATTTCTATACCTTCTTAAAAACACTAAAAAGCAAAAAAAAAAACCGCCTTCAAAACTAAAAACGGAGAAATATTTTTTTTGAAGTAAAACTTCTTTAGGCGCGACTAGGGGGTAACTCAGATTTTTCTAACGGAAGTAACGCTCAGTATTCTATAGTCTGTGTAGTTTCCGCTATTTAAAAATAGTAATTTCGATTGGTCGTAAGTATCTGTCATATTTTTTTTTTCAGTTAAAATTTAATCATTTCAGTGATCTACGTCAAAGAAGTTTTACTTCAATCGCGCGTAAAGGTTACACGCACACAATTTTTTTTTAAATATAAATGTTTTTTTGAGGTCGGTTCCTTAATAATTGGAATAAACGTAAGTAGTTACTCATAACATACTCATAACATAATATACTATAATAGTATACTCATGACATAAAATTTTCATTTCTTTGTTTTTAGTTTTGAAGGCGGTTTTTTTCTTCGTCAGCATGTAAAATAGTTATTTAAATAAAAATATTATTTCCGCCCGAAAGAGTACTAGAGACTAGACTATTGAGATAATAAATCAGTATGAGCACACTTCAATTTTAATGTGTACTAAAAAGATCTGTTTTACAAAAATAAATAAATGACATAGCTCGTAAACTACTGGAGTTATTTTCAAAAAACGTTATTCATGTTTTAGAGAATTTTATTATTTAAATATTCATATGAGATAATGTATCATCTTGTTAAAAAATATCAATAGTTCTTTCGTTTTCTCTGTGTTTTATGAGTGTGCTAGTGCTAAACATTAATGTTTACTTAGCAGGTACGTTTTGGTTTACAATTAAACATTTTATTTAGGTCAAAATGTTAATGTTTTCTATAGAGAAAAATAATTTTAGTACATCGACCTATGTCGTTATGACGTTTTGAATCTAAAAATACTAGGAACAATATTCAACGCTATTTTGGACTTAGGAAGAGTTATGATGATCTAAAGATGAAGAAATATGCCTATGTCAAAGGAAGAAGGATAGAAAGATATTATGTAAAACACTGCTATTTTTAAAAAAAAAATTGATTTGAATTTAAGAAGATATTTATTTAAATGGATTTTGTTAAGAACGATTAAATCGTCAAAACCCTACCACCATTTAGGGACGAAATAATTGTTCCATGATGAGACGGAGAAGAAACGGCGAAAGACACTCCACAGCTTACAATTTCGTAATGATTTCAATACGTCATCACAGGTCAATAATAAAGATTAGTTTAATACAAAAAAAATATAATAAGGTTACAGTTTTTTATGCGTAAATTTTAGGCAGATTTTCCTCCCACGTATTTGGATCATTTAAATAATCATTTATTTCATATTCATGTAATTAATAAGTTATTTTATATATAATTAAGCTTTAAAAAATATATTCATAGGCAAATCTCTAATATCAGTCGGAACCATATTGTAAAGGAATACCTTATTGTGAAGACGAGTTTGTATGTACTTACTAGAGTTTGTATGATTGTGTCAATACAATGATTTGTAATTTTTCTGACTCGACGCTTAAAATGTGATTGAAATGAGGTAGTTAAAGTAAAAAAAAAGTATGTAATAATATGGTAAACAAGTTTACTTCTATTGAAACCTGATGTAAGAACTATACTTAAAAATATGAGAATAGCAGCGGCGTCACTTGATATGTAATTTTTTTTAGAAAAGAAATACAATTACAGTTACAAAGTATCTTTATACGTACTTCTATTGCTTTCCTGTAATTAAATTGCATGTGACATTTGCTTTAAGATTTACTGTAGTTTACGTTAATTCGTTGAGATTACATAGCCTTATCTACTAAATATAAATAAGACTAGATTAGCGAAATGACGAGCTGTGGATCATCTCACAATAAAACCTCAAAAATAAAAACACAATTATTACTAAGCTTTAAATAAACATAAAGATTAAAAGCGAAAAACAATGAAAAGTGTTGTTGGTATACATTTGTTTTGTGTACACTGCAGTCATGATAAAATTGTTTTTCTAGATTTTGTTTCGAGAACAGGTAATCTTCTTAAAAATTAAATAGAGATAAAAGATTTTCTGCACTGTTCTTTATGTTCTTATTATCTTCTCTTGTAAGCAACGTCGATTATTTTAATGATCTGGTCAGTAACCAAAGTCCTAAAAGTTTACACCTCAATACGTAGATAGGAAACACAGTTAATGACATAGTTATTTTACTGCATAATCATTATGTCATTAAACTAAGAAGTTTCTAAGAAACTTCTTAGTATTGCTATGCGATATAAGAATTTTTATTGGAATGTTAAGCTTATTAGTGATAGCCAAAATAATATTCGTTACTATACATCTCTATAACAACTGCGAGACTAATACTTTGCAGCTCTCATTCGCTATAGAAAAATATTGCAAAGATCTTCCATTTGCATTTAAAAATGCAGAAAATAGGGATGTTAAATTGCCTGTCAAGTCAGTTGAGATAAGGCTGAGATATTTTTTATTAGATGTCAAAACACAAATTAAGATTTTATGGATTTCCTTAGATGTAATGGCATTACGAATTTGTGACGTCATAAATTCTAATATTCAACTGACTACTATTAAATGGTTTTGAATACGCTTAAAAATCCAAGTCCGGAAATAATTTGAAACGATAAAGATTTTCTGGCTTAAAATACAATCACCTTTTACGAATTGAACACCTTGTAATTATTTGTGAATGGTGTCAAGATCCCTATTGACAAGTTGAACGTAAACACTAATAACCTTCCTGTATGCTCCAGTTCATATTATTATGGCTTCTGTCCGCTGAGGGGTCAGGGGTTGGAACTGACCAGTTAGTCAAGATAACGCCTGCCCAATACCGGATATTACAGGATTCATGTGCGGTTTAGTTACATTATCTTAAGTTACATCCTGACACGTTGTGATCGTGTGCGCACTGCGTCCTTGCAATATGGATGAAATACATAGTTGACACTTCTCCTAAGATAAGCTAAATCTAAGGATATTTAATAATCCTTTGGAAGAAGTGTATTTGTTCTAACAATAAAACTATTCTGTCTTTGTTTTACGCGAAGACTTATCACGCCACGATAGGTAATATAATATTTCGTATGGAATGAATAGGACAATTTAGTTGATTTCAAAGCTTTACTTAGATATGAAATTTTACGATATGTAACTATTGTGCCTATGCGTTTTAGGTAACCATAGTTACTGGAAATAACAGAGCTGTCTGTAAATCGTTTTACCAATGTCGTGTACCTTTTTATATCCGTATTAAATTCTTATACATTTTATCCCGTGTTTCCCTACTGGACCTTCCACTCACACACTAACCCTCACAAAAACATCGTAAAATTTCAAGTATATGTAACACTAAAGCTTATAAAAAAAGAAAATAATTCATGTGAGCGTGAAAAATTGGAAATATTGTAGGTATTTAAGCTTCTGAACATTTTGAGAGCATGCATTTTTTTAAAAGAATGCAGTCCATTTGATTTCCAGAAATTGTATCTGACCATTATTCGTTCATTTTTTTCAGCCACAATTATCAATCCTGGGCTTCTGTCACTACCATCAGTTCTCCTGATGTCATGAGTCTTAAAGCGAAAGCCCCATAGTGTAAGACATATCCTACACTATGGGCCTTTCGCTTCATGACTCACAAGATGCTGAACGATTAGAGGATAATTTGTGCCATTCAGGTCGGTCCAAATAGTGACCTCCACAATTTTTTTTTCTTGTTTATGTAAATGTTTAATACACTTTTTTTGAACCAAGATCTAAATCAGAATACGTCTTCAAATTTTCAAATACTGTACCTATTTCCACCTATCAATAATCGCGGAACATAAATATGAGGTATTTTCGGATAGATAAACATAAATGTGATTAATGTAAAAAACAATTTGGACGTCCTGGATTTGGACGTCCTCATAATATGCAGGAAGATCCAAATAGGATCTTCCTGTATATTATGTATAAAACGTTATTACGTTGTAGGTCCAAGGACGTTAAATTCTATTTAAATATTATAGGTATAATGTTCATATTTGGGTGATAGATTTTATTAATTAGCACCGATGTTAAAGTTCAAAAGATTGTGATTTTGTTTAAATTTAACGATAAAGATTTCGCAACTAAACCTTCTGGAGATTGCCGGACCAAGTCGTCGCGCATCGTTAGTGAATTGGCACACAGATAAGGAAGCGATTGGTGACGACCAGTATCGGAAGATGTTGTGACTACGTTGTAGGAACTGTGGGAGTTCAGCGATAACATGTTTAGGTACGGAAGACAGGTTTACGATATTAACTGATTATTTTGGCTTAACATATACAACAGGGCCAGAAGAATTCCTTGTAAGAAAAAGCATGTAAGTATGTAGATAGAGTGAACAGATCTATAGGAATTCTTACTAGAAGAACATAAAGTTCTGTTCTAAGCAACAGATGTTTAGGGTTGTTGCATGTTTGTACAGGACATAAATATAAATAAAATTACGATAGTTAGGTACTTTTTTCAGTATCTGGTACTATTTAATAAAGAAATTAATTTCTATATATTGATACCTACTTGTATTATCCTCACATACGATATATATATTTTTTTGATATTGATTATTGAAGTTGCATTTGCTTACTATCATTTCTAATGCGGTTTCCAAAAGAAGTGACATTCATGTTATTGAATGATGAATTCCTATAGCAAATTCTATAGGTACAATGGGCTGATCTTTTTTATAAAAGCTCTTTTGTGTAATGTGGAGATGTAAAAAGAAAACGTCGTGTCTGATGATGTAGTGGTCGGCTTCCTAATAAATGGTAGTCGCGTAAAAGATAAAATTAAAGTACTATTATCTAACCCAAATTAAGTATCATTAAGAACTTGTGCTATGGATACTAAATAACGGACAAAATTATACATTCCACTCTAGATATGTCATAAATAAACTTAAATAAATGTATAAACAACCATGACTCGTGAACAAATATTCGTGTTCATCACACTAACATTTGCCACTACCAGGACTCGAACCCGGACCGCCCGATGTGTAGGCAGCGTTACTGACCACTCCACCACGACGGCGTCATATACATATAAAGTATAAAAACGAGAACAGCAAGGCTTCTGCAAAAACTACAATATCCGGCTCGAAGGGCCAATAAACATGTTCCTACTATGCTATCATGTCCTTGTTATTAATGTTTATTTATTTATTAAAAGATTTATTGCAAACTTTACAGCATTTTTAAATCTATAAATACAAACTTATTCTCACCCTAACCCATGAAAACAAACTTAAAAGCTCGTTAGGTAACCTAAAACTCAAAAGTTTATAGTCTAACTGCAAATTTACGTGATGAGCATAAAGTTCAAAATCTATTGAGACAATTTGATAGTTTGTCACTGAACATCTGTGGAAGGAAACAAACAGTCGTGACCTGTTTGTATCGTAGTGACATTAAAATTTAGTCGGTTGCCGTCCTTGATAAACTTACCTAGTTGGGATAAATGAAGTGGATAAGTGGTCTTGTTCCCAATAAAGCATCCTTTACTGCCATTACTCATCTTTAAGAGTAGCATTATCCCTCTACTTCATTGCTGAGGGCAAATTGAATTCTCTAGCATGCGCTGATATTGAACTACTTAAAAAATTTTTTTTATTGTGTTGTGGTTATCTTCTTGTTAGCGATTTATTTAAAGTGATCCTTTTAATTTTTTCGCTTTACATTTCTCCCTAAGTGTTGGGGAAGCTTAATGAAACCAATAAATCACTGGATTTCGTCAAGATCTGTATTTTCTTGTCTTTTAGTCAAAATTGTAGACTAAAAAATAAACGATAAAAATTAAACCGATTTCAAAACTGAAAAGAGACAAATAAAAGTTTTATGTTTTAAACCATCTAAAAGTCAATATTACTCGAGAATTTATTTCTTTTAAACTAAGGCTGGTACCGACCTCAAAAAATGTTAAAAGCTGGTATAAACTAACATGTGTACCAAAAACTGTGCAATTCTGACAATATTACATACATACAGGTTCAATTGATAACTTCCCTTTTGTGATTTTGAAGTTAGTTAAAAAGGCTTTAATTAGGAATTTAGATTTAAGTTAAAGTCTTAGTCGTCTAAAAAGGTCGTAACACTTAGCTTTAAGGTTGAGACTTCCTCGCTCGCTTCCGTCTCACTGAACGCAGGAGAGATGGACATATGGTTCCTTACAAAAGATTTTTGAAGTAAAACTTCTTTAGGCGCGACTAGGGGGTAACTCAGATTTTTCTAACGGAAGTAACGCTCAGTATTTGATTGACGTTGATGGCGGTTGCCTAGTTACGGTTGTTATTTTTCTATAGTCTGTGTAGTTTCCGCTATTTAAAAATAGTAATTTCGATTGGTCGTAAGTATGTCATATTTTTTTTTTTCAGTTAAAATTTAATCATTTCAGTGATCTACGTCAAAGAAGTTTTACTTCAAACGCGCGTAAAGGTTACACGCACACAATTTTTTTTTATATTACGAGATGGCAAACAAGTTTGCGCGGCCCACCTGTTGATGTTAAGTGGTCACTGCCACCTATAGACATTTGCAATATTAAGTGTAAATCACTTAACACAGCTAGTGCATTGGCCATCCTGGGAAGATGATATGCCTTCCATGCAAAATTTGGTCGCCCATTATCTATCCTGCTAAACTTGAAACTCCTGAATACTCCGCCCGAAAATTTACTTACGGAATCGAAGACTTTTATTGCGTTTCGTACGTTCGTAATGAGTAGGTACATCTAGAGAAAGAATGGGATCTTTTTGGATTTGATTGAATTGATCATTGACACAGCAGACGGACGCGTGTTACTAAGATCGAAAGGCAATGGCATAGTAAAACTGTCGCAGAATAGGTACTCTCCATGGTAAAGACGAAAATGTATTCATCTATCTGCAAAACCTTTCGTTTATATTCTCTTTGTTATATAGAAATGTCTGGCAAATGATCTGATGGTAAATCACCTGATGGTAAGCCAAAGGATGAGTACAGATTCGAAGACAGTGCAAGGTTCTTTTTCAGATTAAAAGAAGGAGGAAGCATGTGTAATTAATATTTGTGACCTATATTTTTATTGTATCTGATAACTGTATTTGACACGAGTTAAATTACTATTTGAAAACAGTGTGAAAATGTCTAACATACTTCCTGGAACACGTAAAAATACCTCGCGTGTGTATCGCGTACACGTGACCGGGTACAAGCTACGGCATGATCCGTATGACATCAGTGATATGTTAATAAATTTTATTCTGGTGTGTTTGAAATCGAGCCAGAAAAACTTGTGCGTCGCCACGTCGTCCCATATTTTTTGAAGTAAAACTTCTTTAGGCGCGACTAGGGGGTAACTCAGATTTTTCTAACGGAAGTAACGCTCAGTATTTGATTGACGTTGATGGCGGTTGCCTAGTTACGGTTGTTATTTTTCTATAGTCTGTGTAGTTTCCGCTATTTAAAAATAGTAATTTCGATTGGTCGTAAGTATCTGTCATATTTTTTTTTTTTCAGTTAAAATTTAATCATTTCAGTGATCTACGTCAAAGAAGTTTTACTTCAATCGCGCGTAAAGGTTACACGCACACAATTTTTTTTTTTAGCTTTTTTCTGGCAGGTCTCGAGAGGTCTGTGGAGCAATCCTTGCTCAATATATCATAGCAACATCCTTGTTCATCAGACAATATTCTAAGTTTGACAATAAATATTTACTGTCATCATCATCGTTCCAATGTTAATTGCACCTATTTTTGAAAATCAAATCAACTACAGGAAAGTTAGGCTCTTCAAATATTACAAACCACAAACGCCTCACTTTTATATTCTTCGCTCGCTTGGAAAAACTACTATAAAAGACTAAACCCTTCCCTCAGAATAACACCTTCCTTCTAAATATTAAAAAAATATTTATATTTTCAGGAATTATAATCTGCTATAAAAATATCATTCGATGTACCACCCCACTGCTGGCAGTGACCCTTCATTTAGTAGCCATTAGAAGGTTGGAGTTTTATTTGTAACAGCTTGTACCAATGTCTTCACGTGCTTTCACAGGCCGGATACCTATTATTTAATTTTTTGGTCATCTATTCTGGACAATTGTTTAGTGTATTCTCAGAAACCACAGCATTCTTTACAACAACACAACTGACTATCCTTGAAATTTACTAAACATTACTTTTAGTGAATAAATATTATAAAAAAATATATTATAATATTAATTTTGGCATAGAACCATTCTAATTATATTTGATATTTTGAAATTTATTTCAGCCATTAACTTTCAGACTTTTCTTAAATATTCTTAATGTTACTTAAAGACTGTGTATTTATAGGTAGCAAGAAGCTTATATATTATTAATCTATCTTCGTGATTGGTAGTTACAATAAATGTTATAATTGTGTATAATATTCATTATTGGCGCGTCAGTTATTATTGATTGAGCAAATGACTGAATTTTCCATTGATATCCGTAATTAAACATTTAATTATTACCTATACAATAACAAAGTAGACAGTATTTATTCAGTTCTTACTCACATATATCTCAGCCCAATATGTTGTTTACCTCCTGAAATAGCTCAGAGCGTTTATTATGTTTATACAATAGGCTTGTTAGTTATAATGACCGTTAGGTACGTTTTCCTGTGTCAACATTGCCAGCTCATGTCATAAGGGCTCCAGAGACCTATGATAACAATAATGTTAATCCAACAAAAGTAGTGGTGTAGTCAATAGCAAAAGTTAAAGATTTAAAAATGGCAATCCTTTAAATGACAGCTCTGCATAGTGTTTACTGCATTACGTAAATGACTCATTTCACAAATTATGGTCACCAATAGGATTAGTATCATTAATAGATTTATGTAAATCATTAATACCTTTTGCTATTGATTGAACAGTGATACATTATGTATTATTTTCCCATGCATCTTAACACATTGATCGCCATGACCAGGATGACCCCGGGGGACCAGTAAATAAATAAGAAACGTCCAAAAATTACAAATATTTATAGGAAATAACTTAAAAATAATGGACGGCTGATGGATACAGTGACGTACGCGGTATTTTCTGAGATTTCAAATGGCAGACACCAGTGTCCGTCACAGCCTGTGGCTACGTCCAACCGTACTTCCTTCCGTTGGCGCCGCGCGGGTCAACGCTGTCAGATCCCCTTTTTTTACATAATTTCATAATTTGATCTTTTTAACTTTTTTCCTTATCTATTGTGATGATGAGGCACCAGTGGATAGCCTATACCTGTTCTTATGGATTAGAAGGTAGTTTCCATTTTTAAAATTTTTGGTGGTTACCTATTTTTTACTAGAATTAAAAGATTTATCCCTTTCTATGATAAACATTTTGTTTTTTTTTTTATGATTTTGATTCATAAACATTGATAGCATTTCGTATTTATACCTGCAAAATTTTTGAAAACTCCGTAATTTTATATATATTATTTTGTTTTATTTGTTATTATTATAGGTACATCCATAGTTTATAGGGCAGGGTATAGGGTTAGTGTTGTCAGTGCGGTAAAGACAATTGTTTGCTGCTCATTAATTACAAATATAAATAAACAAAAAATCTTCGGATTCATTTGGCTCTTTTCCTTCTCTATAATGAATGTAAACATCGAACTAAGTTACGAGGCAGTAACAAGCTTGAAACAATTATCGCGACCCGAAAAAGTTGTTTGAGTATTTACCCATCAGATAAGCGCCAATCACTTGTAATGGAAATCTACAATCTTTAACAGTACTAGTTCCTTTCGCTAATAGAAAGTAACAAAAATGAAGCGGCCGGCACAGTGACCCGGTCACGTGGCCAGCGCGTGCGCATGACGCACGGTCACATGAGGGCGCTCCCGGGAGGGGAGGAGCGAGCCGGCCTGCCTGACCGGTGGAGAGGTTCCATGAGCAAAAAATCGATAACAACCAAGGTATAGGTTGTTATAAATGCGAGAGCTTTTATTGTTATTGACAGACGGTCCACATAAAACCGTCAATTTAACCACAAGATATCTCTTATATAGTCAGAACATGACTGTGAAACCGGCCCCTTTTCTGTTAATGAGTTTTTCAGAAACCGATTTCAATTAATCGTATATTTTAAAATCTTTATTTCTGAAGTCGAGAAAAAAAATAAAGAGAGAAACTGTTACCTAAAATCGCTTTAATAAAAGAGAAGATTAAAAACAGTATAAGTTCACAAAATAAGAAAAAAATATCTAAAGTTATGGAATACAACATTTTGTTAAAAAAATGTACGGTACATACATGATCATCACCATCATCATCAACAGCTCATATAATGTCCCAACCTCGGGCTCGAGCCTACCCCACATTAGGGGCGATTAGGCCTTAGTCAACCACGCTGGCCAAGTGCGGGTTGGTCGACTTCACACACAACCTATTTAGAATTTCTTCATAGGAGTGTGCAGGTTTCCTCACGATGTTTTCCTTCACCGTGAAAGCGTCGATTAAACGTACATATGAATTCAAACCGGTGCCTGCCGGGTGGTAGACAACGCTCTTACGCACTACGCCACCGACGCTTCCTACAACCTACCTCAACACATCATTTAATTTTATTAAACATGTTTTGAATATTAGTTAAACAATGCATAGGTTCCTATCCTACTTTGAATGCCATGCAAAAATAATTACAATAAAAAAATACACGATTTAAATCAGAAAATTTGTATTTCTCAGTACACAAAATTTTGATCTGCCATAGATAACGTTAACATTCCTGCACCAAAACTTTTTATGTTGTTTGCAATAGTGGATAAAAATGTAAATATTGACGGAGTTGCGGGTAATATTGTGCCACATGGAGAATATTCGGCGCAATAGACAGCCCGTCAACGATAATAAACCACTTTGTGTTCAAATATCTTGGAGTTTTTTTAGTGTTAAGTTTTTTTAGCCTGATAAGAAAGCTCTTTGGCTTCATCTCGCCTGATGATAAGGTTGAAAGTGGATTTTTATCAGTGTCGTAACACAGCAAATCAGACTTGATAAGTAGGTGATTGGAAACAAGCCCTACCCCCTATAAAATTGAGCACAAATTCAGTATACCACGGAGCGCAGCTTCAAGACTCGTATTTGTCATTATACGCTTGGTATACGCCTGCTTGCAGCTTACATACAAAAGGCGAGAACGTGAAGTTGCTGCTTTGGCGACAGAATTATGTAGTTTTTTATGTAAAAAAATCTATGAAGCTACGCTCTTTGGACAGTAGCACACAGTCGAGAATATCAAAGAATGTCAGCTGTCCATTAATTAAAATTATCAAAGGAAAAAAGGGAGAGATCGATGGCGCTGCGATGTCTTCGTGAACCTCACGAAAGCTAAGCTACCAAGTTCATGGTCGGTACTCTGATGGGTGACCGAAAAATTGTCAACCCGATTTTGCCTCCGTGCTGCGGAGGTGGTCACGGATACTGTCTCATAGCGGTATAATTGTCAATATTATGACTTTAATTAATTAAGGAAACTAAAGGCTAGATACGTGTTTGTAGGTATGTATGTAATAAATATTGAAAGTATATTGACCGATTAAAATAAATAAATAAAATGTACTGTTCCTCCCAACGATACAAAATTTGCTCACGGCTTTGCTTGTGTCTATGTAGATTATGTCAAAAAGTAATTTTTCTATTGCTAGGGAACAGTCTTTTTTTCTGGATTGAAGAATTGAAAGTACCTGATGTCCTATTCTTTTTCTCTGAGATTGTGTACAAAGACATGACGGTCGATTGAGTAATTCAGACATAACAAGTAAATACATTCGAGTTAATAATATTAGTTACAATATTTAGACTTTATAAATGAAAGAATCTAATATAGTAATGTAGGTACGATTTCGTCAGGTATTCCAAGTTAAAAACCCCATTAGTATTTGCAAGTGGAAATAATTTCAAATTGTAATAGCAAGGGCCAACGTCCACTGGCATACCATTATGATAAACAGGTTTAACGACCAATTTATAAACAAACATTCTTGAAAAACGATCGTGTAATATTTTGTCATCAGCAAAAGTGATTGGTGATTCAGTGTCCAATTAAATTAGCCTGCTAGGTATCAGTCGGTTTTTGCTACCTTTTTTGTAGTTTAGACTTTAATGTCAATGATTATAAAACTACTTATAAAAAACTATCTCAAGCAATCAGTGGCGCCTTATTATGTGATTGTAATTTACACATAAAAAATGTACGTAGTAAAAAGTATTAGGCACTTAAGCTGTTTTACGCACATTCTCTTCTGTTTTTTCACTGTCTGGATTTAGTGGTACTTTTACTGTTTGGCCTTAAGCTTCAAACCAAGGATTTTTCTTCAATAATTGTTTCTGATTCGTTAGTGAATTATTGAAAAACCTACACATTTTACAGTACGATGTTGTTTGCACATCCACCAGTATCTTCTGGTAGAGGTTAAGCCGTCTCCTGACTGGGAGGACATGCAATGAGGGCAACAGATATTAAAATAATAAAAGAAAAAATGGTATATCAGGACAAATGCTAGTTCGCTACCGACGTGGTCAAAGAGATCTTTTTAAAAAAATATATAAATAAAGACCAAATTAAGTAACTTTACTATTAATGTGTTATAGATAGTAGATACAGGATGTGGGATAAACAAATATGTTAATTGAGACATTTTTATCAGAAAATTTAAATATAAAGAGCTTTGACTCGTGAACGAATGTTCGTTCACTACACCAACACTTGCCCCTACCAAGATTAGGACCCGGATCGCTTTATGTGCAAGCGTTACTGACCATTCCACTAACTCGCTGCTTTGAATGCTGCATTTCCAGACCTTAAGAGTCGTTAGTTAGTTCCACGGGTTAGTTCGTATGATGTTTTCGAAAAATTATTAAAAATGTATTAGTAGATCTTTCAACTCGTTTTTGGTAATTTGCATCAATTTACGTTGAGTGCTGGAAGTTCAACAAAATATTTAGATTAAAAGCAACAACGAAATTAGAACTGTGAAGTTACAACATAGTTTATTTGTGTCGAAGAAAAACGTTGCGGAAAATAGCGTAAACAAGAAAATTCCAGCGACTTTAACCGCATTTTGTAAACTGTCGATTAGGGTTGAAAAATTATATAATTATGATTCTTTCAGGGTGACCTGACTAGCATCCATCATCAATATATGTAGATAAAATAATCTATCTATTACAGTAAAACATACCTTCCTGAAGAGATTACAACTTATTTTACTTGAGCTACTATTATGCATATCACTTAAAATTATAATAATCATGGCTACGTACAAATTTTGTTTCTTCAAATATTTGTCACATATACTGTTGGACCCTTATTATTCTAAATCCCAATTTTTCTAATATTTATTTTGTATGTATGTTCGGGTCAAATCTTGAAACTGAATTTTACAGTTATCAGCAGTTATCCTCAATTGATTGTAATGACATACAATGCGTCGCATGGTTAGCTAAATGACGTCATTCTAAATCCAATATGGCGGACGGCAGATGGCGGAATAGTTATTTTTTGTGTAGCGCTTTATTATGGGTTCCTATAAAATGAGAGGGTTTGCTGAGATTAATACGAATATAGTTACTAAAATTACTAATCAATAAAAAATAAAATACAAAAAAACATTTTTAAAAGCTTTTATTTCCATGCAATCTACTAATATATTACATCACACTTTTTAAATGTTATAAGTAAAAGCTCGTCGCGAGAAATACTTCGATCTGTCTTTTATCTAATAAGTGTAGGTATACACGGTGAATTTTTAGGGCTAATTATTTTCGAGGCGACTAACAACTTAAAGGGCGATTATCTTGTTAATAAAAAATAACTTGGCAGCGATTAAATATTTTAGCAATTATACATGAGCTTCCAAATGCAAGGATTTATAAAAACTAGGTAATGGCAACAAACATAATTACTCATCATCATCATCATTTCAGCCAAGAGACGCCCACTGTTGGACATAGGCCTCCCCCAAGGATCTCCAAACCGGTCGGTCCTGCGCTGCCCGCATCCAGCGGCTTCCCGCGACCCTTACTAGATCGTCAGTCCACCTTGTGGGGGGCCTACCAACGCTGCGTTTCCCGGTACGTGGTCGCCACTCGAGGACCTTTCCGCCCCAACGGCCGTCAGTCCTCCTCGCAATGTGCCCTGCCCACTGCCACTTAAGGTTCGCAATTCTTTGGCCTATGTCGGTGACCTTGGTTCTCCTGCGGATCTCATCATTTCTGATATGATCACGCAGAGAAACTCCGAGCATAGCCCTCTCCATTGCCCTTTGGGTGACCTTGAGCCTTCTTATGAGGCCCATTGTAAGCGGCCACGTTTCGGTTCCATAAGTCATCACTGGCAACACACACGAATTAAAGACTTTCGTCTTAAGACATTGCGGTAGATGGGCCGAGAATATGCCGCGTAGCTTCCCGAACGCTGCCCAGCCGAGTTGGATTCGCCGATTGACCTCTTTCTGGAAGTTGGACTTACCCAGTTGGACTGTTTGTCCCAGGTAAACATAATCGTCGACAACTTCCAGTGTAGAGCTTCCAACCTTTACAGGAGTGGGTGCGACATGGATATTAGACATGATTTTCGTCTTATCCATGTTCATTTTAAGACCCACTTGTTGGGAGACTCTACAGAGATCGTCGAGCATTGTGCCCAGATCTTCCAAGGTCTCAGCCATAACCACGATATCATCTGCAAAGCGAAGGTGAGTCATGTACTCGCCATTTATGTTGATGCCAAGTCCTCTCCAGTCCAGAAGCTTAAACGCGTCCTCCAACGCAGCTGTGAACAGTTTCGGCGATATAACATCACCCTGTCTCACGCCTCGCTGGAGCTGTATGGGTTTTGAATTCTGGTCCTGAAGGCGAACTGACATAGTGGCGTTTTCGTACAGTGACCGCAACACTTGGATGTATCGGTAGTCTATGTGGCACCTCTGGAGTGACTGGAGCACGGCCCAGGTCTCGACAGAATCGAAGGCTTTCTCATAGTCCACGAACGCTAAGCATAATGGCAGATTATACTCTTCGGTCTTCTGTATAACCTGCCGCAGCGTATGTATGTGATCTATGGTACTGAAGCCTTTTCGGAATCCGGCTTGTTCGGGAGGCTGGAAGTCGTCAAACCTGCGCGCGAGACGATTCGTTATAACTCTTGAAAACAGCTTGTAAACATGACTCAGCAGCGTGATGGGTCTATAGTTCTTCAATTGGGCCCTGTCGCCCTTTTTGAAGAAGAGTCTCACCACGCCGCCATGCCATGCCTCTGGCGTTTTGCCCTCGAGTATAACGGAGTTGAATAGCCTCTGAAGAGCTTTCAGGACCGGTCGTCCACCTGCTTTCAGAAGCTCCGCAGTAACTCCGTCATCACCCGGCGCCTTGTTGTTCTTGAGCTGCTTAAGAGCTACACTAATCTCGTACAGGCTGACGTCCGGGATATCTTCGGTATAGTGTCGGGTTAATTTGGCTCTTGGATCGGTGGCCTGAATGACAGGTGGGTGTGATGTCGCGTAAAGCTGTCCGTAAAAGTTTTCAATCTCGGCCAAGAGCTCAGGTCGTGATGTGATGGAACATAATTACTAAACAGGGCTAATGAAATTATTCGCGAGGTACTATAAATAATGATATGGCGACTATAATATTAATAACAGTGGGATAACAAACATTGGCAATAATATTGTTGGCAACAGGATTCCATACAAGTAAAGTAATTTTGATTACTTAACTATATATTTGTTTCTGTGATTGGTAGGTTAGGATTATTTTTTATGACCAAGCAGAGTGCCTGGAATTTTGAAATCAATGTCAGTTTAAAATAAACCAAAGCTTACAACTGATTATTAATTTGCTACATTCTACTTAAAATTATTCTTCACTGTAGTTGCCAACCTATTATTTTTGCTACCGGCTTAGTTTTTTTTAAGTCACAAATTGATAATAACTTGTCATAGGCAGGTCGTAATACAAATAACTCTTGCTATCGGACTAATATCGAAAATCATGAAAACAAAATCAGCTGTTCGATAGCAAAAGTGCAACAACACCTACATAACCAAAAATTTCGGTTGGGTAAAAGCTGAATAAAACTTATTTTAAAAATGTTGTATTATGTAAATTTATTTAGATACAAAATTGTATCCTATATATAAATACCTATCTATCTGTTGTATAGTCCCGTGGAGTAGTAGTTAGGAAATATTTCTCTAAAAGTAGATGAATATTTGTGGATATCGTAACTAATTCTCTAATGTCGTAACAGTTGTTTAAGAAGGAAATATCAATTAGGAGACACTTGAATCCGCGAGAAATTAAATTTTACGTCTTTTAAGTATCTACATTATCACAAGCATTTAGAAAAAATGTGAAAATTGGATGGAATGACATGTAGTAGCGAGAGTTTGGGAGACAAATTGGATAGTGAGTCAGTAGTCCTGAAGCCGCGAGGGTGTTAGCATGCCAACCTACTTTCGCAAAAAGAAAAGAGCCAGCAGTATAAATAGTCAGGGTATTTCGGGCCGTTCGTTCGCCACCTGAAATAGACGAGGGGTCATGCGAGTTCAATACTGAGACAATGAGATGCACTAGCAAATTATCATAAAAAAATAGGTCAACTTTTTCAAAGAATTATTGAGAGTAATTTAGTAGATATTGTGTTCCGGTGAAATTATGGGAATAAGTCTAAATTAAGGGATATTCATTACGAGGAAGGTTTCAGCAGTTCTGATTCAATAATTTGGAAATGTCTATGAGGACGCATCAAAACTGAATCATTGAACATCACAGTCCAAAGAAGACTAACAGTCATAATGTCATTTTTTGTCTTCTTGTTCCCAGATGCCACGTCCCGGAATGCGAGAACCACACAAAGCTATCGCCGACACCAGAACACTGGGAGCCGGAGTGGAAGCAGTGGTCGTTGCCGGAGGACTCCAGCTGCCACCGCTGGCTGCCCGTGGATGGAACCTGCGGGAAACACTCCTTCGACAACAATACACATCTGGTCTGCGAGGCTTTTGTCTACCAGACCGGCAGCAGCATTGTGGCTGAGGTACGATGTGGATACTTTGGTGGCAATTTGGTATTTGAGCTAATTTGCACACAGGGAATTTTAATAATGGTCTGTGATTCGAACTATTTCAATAATAAAACACGAGCATGAAAATCTTATCCCAAATTGTCTATATTAGTCACTTGGTATTGTAGTTTATTTAAATTTAATATAACAATACAAAGTTGACACTTACCTTGATACAATGACTTGATATTTAACAAAAAATATCCAAAGTTTGTAAGTTAATTGGTTTCGGAATTAGCAGGTTTCTGACTGACTGACACTCTGACATTTTAATGAAGAAAGTGTTTATTTACAGTTCGATCTGGCATGTCAGGAGTGGAAACGCTCGATGGTCGGGACAGTGCACAACATAGGAATGCTTATATCGCTTCCGATCCTGGGAATGGTGTCCGACAAGTGAGTTCATTACTGTTACTTCCAATATACACACGTCCATCGCGTCATCATCATCTTTGATTGCTAGCACTTTCACGCAAGGTCTCTGACACATACATGATAACCCCATTTTCACTGTTATATGTTGTGGACTGTGAATATGGTATACACAGATGGGGTCGGCGAGCTGCGCTGATCGTTAGCGGTTGCGGCGCGGGAGTGCTGGGCCTCTGCAAGTCCTTCGTCAACTCTTACCCCTCATACCTAGTGACAGAGCTCCTGGAGACCGTGTGCGGGGCCAGCGTGTACCCAGCGGCCTTCGTGTTGAGTTAGTTCTTAAATATTACTTAATTTCATGTTTGGCAATACTTCAAACACTATTTTTGCTTGTTAAGATTCATTTAATCAATGATTTAATGTATCTATTTCCAGTGATCGAGTGGTTGGGTGTTGAACACAGAATTCTGGCAAGTCTTGTCCTGGGAATACCGCTTGCGATGGGAGCTGCTACCTTATCTTTACTGGATTACCTCACTGGCTATTGGAGAACATGGGCGAGACTCGCATACCCACCTTCGTTCTTGCTACTTCTGTACCCATGGCTATTACCAGAGAGTGTAAGGTGGCTGACGATACAGGGCCGCTTGACTGAAGCAGTCGAAGTAATAAAAAAGGCTGCAAAATGTAACAGAGTCATCATTCCACAAGAAGGACTGGAGAAGATGCTGCTCAGTGACGCAGAGCAAGTGAACAACAAGGTAGAAGAAATAATTGAAGACGAGAGCTTGTTTAGAGCGTTGATCAAGTTAGTACTTACTATTCCAGTTTGATCTCAGATGTAGATACTAATAGGTACTTTGGTAAATCATTACGCAAATTTCCACAACTTAAACGGACATTGCGTACTCAAATTCCTGTATTACGTGAAATAGTACCTACTATGTTTTGATTCGCCACATTAATCACAGGAACGTGTCTATAAAGGGGCTTATGCATTGTCCAGATACGGTGCCCTTCGCCGTCGCCTGTGCGTGTGCTTCGTGTGGTGGTCGTCGGCTGTGTTCGTGTTCTACGGGCTGGCTGTCCGCACGCATGCGCTGGCGGGCTCAGCTCACAGCAACTACGCGCTGGTGGCCGGGGCCGAACTGCCGGCGCTTCTGGCCAACACGCTGCTGCTTGACCGCGTTGGCAGAAGACCTCTACTTACTGCTGCGCTCCTCGTGACTGCTTTCGCCCTTATCGCTATTCCCTGTTTACCTGAATGTAAGTCTCTGTTTTATTTTTAAATATTAAGCTATTAATCACTAAAGGTCAAAAGCACCTAAATTGTTTGTGCAGATGAATTTATGGCGGCTATCAAAATACTTTTCCATCATGCAATGTCTTACATGCAATTTTCTCCTCTTCAAAATAGCTTCTTTCTCGGATTCGTTTCCTTTCCGACCTGATAAGTGTGCTACGACCTTTACTTGGTAATTTAGCCGTGGAATAGAAAATTGCATGCAATAAAGTATTTGAAAATCAATCAAAAATAAATAAAAGGAATGCTACAAATAGTTGTTCATTGAAAATTCTGGAAATTAAAAGATATCACTATACATTTTCCAAACATGTCAAACATATTTCACTGCAGACGCTGTAGTATTAATTACTGTAGCTATAGATATAAATGTGTGCTAATATAAATACGAATTAGGTTAAATAACTAAAATTATATTTCTCTGAAGTAAATGACAGTAATAGCTTACTAAATAATGGAGCGTTAATAAAGGTAGAAATAGATGATGACAAATTTCGCTCACACATTGAGACTAAATAAAACAAATTTCAAAATCTCAAATTTCAAATTTCTTTATTGTATCATGGGCTTACATTTGATGTTGAGTTTTATAAAAGTTTAATTATGTATTGTACACTTTCGACTAAGCATTTAATTATTTGAATGTTGTTACGAGTACATTATACCGCTGTTGAATCACTGTTTCAATTACTATTTTAATTGAATCTGTTTCGCGTAATATACGACGTAAAAGCCGTATTCTTAACACATTTTTCATACAATCTCGTTTGATCGAAACATTTTATTTTAAAAAACAATCCTGTTGTACTAGTTTGTAAAAGGAATATTAAATTATATTGTGAGAAACAAGCCGTGTTAAGTAGCCGACGGGCGCCATAGAAATTACCTCCTCGGCGCCCGCCATGAGCGGATACCGGCTATCCGGTCACATGACTTGGTACCACATCTTAAATGTAACAAGTTACAAAAGATAGATATATCAAAAGAAGTTCTATTTTAAGGCCGTAAGGTTGTGTATTCCAATGTATTATTTTTAAACTGCTAAGTAAACACAGTTAAAACGATGGGATTATCTTTTATGTTGTAATTTAGAACCAATTGAAATATGTGAATGTTTCCGTTTATTTTGTTTTGAAACAAGCAAGGTTTTTTCGTCATGGTGTCCTTATTGAAGGTTTGTTTTTTATTTGCTACATTCCTTGTACATACAATCATTTCCTATTTTTTTTTAAGTTTACGAGTCATCTAATTATTTTTCATTATATAATAAATCACTTGTGAATTTAAATACTCTACGAGAAATACCCTAGACTAAACTACTGGATTATATCCTACTTCTTTTACTGAAATAGCTTGGATTGGATAACTAATGGCAAGAAATAAGTATGAACGAAAGCATAGATTTCTAATTAGTCCGACACGTGACGATAAGAAATAATCTAGTACTTATTGCGAAAAAATTAAGGAAGCGTCTCGGTGGCGTAGTGCGTAAGGGCGTTATCTCCCCCGGGAGGCACCGGTTCAAACCACGTAGGTACTAATGTGTTTTACAATTTTGAATTCATAAATACGTCTAATAGACGCTTTTACAGTGAACGAAAACATTGTAAGGAAACCTCCACACACCTATGAAGAAATTCTTAGGTTGTGTGTGAAGTCGACCAACCAGCACTTGGCCAGCGTGGTTGACTAAGGCCTAATCGCCCCTAATGTGGGGTAGGCTCGAGCCCCTCGGTGGGGACATTTTTATGTGCTGTTGACGATGTAAGATAAGTTGTTCAACAAAATCTATCCAAAGACAACCATTTAGTTTAGCTTATTGATTAGATTTTGGGTAAACAAAAACTTTGACTGTATAGGCATCGTTAATTCCTAGAGCCGCTGCGTCGTCTTGCTCAGAAATGTTCAGAACAGATAATCTATTTTTATGTTTCTTAGAATTGTTGTTGCATAGTATTATGCAATATACATCTGCAGATTCTTTCATATGTGGTTAGTCTTATCTAAAATTTTACAAAGGCATTGTATCCGGTGACAATTCTTGCATTCAGCGTTATCGGCCGAAGTGCATCGATCGGGTGATCTCACGAGTCAGAGAGCTACTCGTGTATGCTAATCTATGAATGATCAGCATCTACCACTATGAATGATCAGCATTTACCGCAGATGCCGTAATTAGCATACAATGCGGATTGTATAATTGTGCGTGAATTTTATCATTTTTTCCTAACATTTCATGACGATAAACGGATACCTACATACTACTACATAAATACTACTACATACTACATACATGTATGTCTTTTTACAACCATAGTCGGAAAAGTTAGCGCTTTTTTGGCCGACTTTTTCTAAATTCTGTGTTAAGAACAAATAGTCTTATCGCATAAACGCACAGCAGAATCGCTTTCAAGTATTTACAGCGTAAAATTTTAATATCAGATACAATTTTGTTCTCAATTGAATTTTGTAATGATATAGATGTTTTTTTTTCATATAAAGTTATTTTGCAGAACATTTAACTATATGTTAAATGACTGGGCAATAACCTCGTGTGACCTAGTGGATTTTTATAAATGCCTTATGGAGCTGACTCGAATCAACTTAATTAAATGTAATGGAGAGGTCCATTACATTTAATTTCATAACTTCTAAACCAGTTAAATTTAAAAAAATGTATAACGACTACAATCGCATAGTACACGTGAACAGAACCGTCTAATATTTATTGAACAACTGTAATGAAAGAACGTAAACGAGTGAAGCTCTTCCATTAAGTTATAAAATAGGTATATGTTAACTTATCGCGATACCCTTTTTAAAACTAAACGGGACAATGAAAAGTTGTGGCATGTTATTTAATAAATATAGTTCAAATTTAAGAAGATCGTAACGATTCAGATTTTTCAAAATTGATACGATTTAGAATTAGAAGACATAAAATTACATCAATGTATTGGTGGTGCTAGTTGGCTCGTATCAGCCTTCTAAGGATAGTTCTAAAATTATATTTTATTGAAGAAAAAAGTGTTTGGATGTTTAGGTGATGATTTTGGATTGGATGAATAGGCGGTTTTCTATTGATTTAAATATATTTGTTCTTCCAGCGGCCAGCGCCGCAGGGATAGCGCTGTACCTGGTGGGGAAGATGGGAGCCACGATGACGCTGAACGCTCTATACGTGTACACGGCGGAGCTGTTCCCGACGCGGGCGCGGCACCGGCTGCTGGCGGCTTGCTCCACCATGGGCCGCATAGGAGCGATATTAGCGCCACTCACACCGCTCTTGGTTAGTTTGATTATGAACATTTTCCTACGTTAACAAGAATTCTAGGAGGCAGGTGTTAGAGTGTATAACTTAGGTAGCTACTGGTTGGTAAACTCAATTCTCTCTCCTTAAGGGACGTGATCACCACAGACACTCCTTAGTAGTTCTCTCCAGTTGGTTCTATTTTGTTCTGTCCTCAAGCAGGTTTGGGCGTCCATTTTGGATTATGCCTTAACAAGATCTATCTACCTAAAAGGTAGGTACTCTACCCCTACCTCTCTTTCCCTCCATATCTAGTATCAAGTTTTTCCAAACTCTCATTTCATCTGGTCACGTGTCCGAAGAATATAACGATGCGCTGGATGCTGGATACATATTTGGAGAGCCGAGTCGGTACCGTACAGTAAATTCAATTATGGCACCGATTATCATAGTTGATGAATAACTTTTCCGAGTAAAGCTTAAAATGTAAGTACTAAAATATTCAAAAACGTCGGTAATGCCGCAATATTAGATACGCTGTAAATTTTCGAATAGTAAGCGTAAAACCGCAATGTGATTTCACGTCGACTTGATCACATTCCAGTTATAGGTACATTATCTACTTTTGCATTACAATTAAGAAGATGTTAAGCATTGCAGGAATGCGCAACATGAATCATTAGCAAGTTTGTCTGCGACGTTGCACAACGTCAGATTGCAGAATTTGACCTTTAAGGGCTCAATTTCTGATGATCTTAATAATATGAATGGATTTATTAGCTTGCTAGGCGTTTTTATATAAAAAAAATATGAAGCTTCAAAGAACGAAAATTCCAGACAATTTAAGATAGATCGTCCTCATTAAGTATAAAGAAGAAACCAGTTGCATGTAAGGAATCTGGTTAACACCAATTAACTACAATTAATAAAATTGCACTAGCCAACAAAGAAGTGCAACAATCTTGGTTTTTACACATAATTTTGTTCTAAAAACGGAATGCAAAACAACAAGACAAGTTTATTTTAGTGCAAGCTGCCCGCTATGGTAGGCGCAGAGATATTTGCGTGTACCTGCAATTACTGGTAATCTATACTTAGCTCAGATCTCGTAGGCTGTTTTTGTTACCTGCCTTTCAAACTACTCGCTAGCTTTACGCAACTAATAAAATTATAAACAAACAGCCTGCTTAGTGCCATAACTGTGGACTACCTAATCCGGTCTATAAATAATGTGAAGGACTTTCTAGATATTATAAGATGCAGCAGATGCGGCTTTACGATCAAACTGGAAAGTGAATGGTAATAATAGTCTTGCAGCTAATCCGTTTAATGATCATAAAGATAAATGAGCAGATAAAGCTCATGTCGGTATCGTTAAAATTTCTTGTATACAGGGTGTAAAAGACATGAACAGTCAAACGAGAACCATGTATTCTGCTCACCATTATAACATTCTTCTTCCTATAGACTACACCTGGGAAATTGATAGTTACGACTTTATTGAAGGTCAAAGTCATAAATTTTTATTTCGTTTTTTTATGAAAACGTATTCTATACGTTATTTCTTAATTATTGTCCAAAGAAACATTATCATTTTTTTTAGTATTTCATAACAAAAAATGGCTTCAAAACGTTAGCGTTCAATGTAGCTCACTCGATGCGCACGGACACTAACGAACGGGGCCCCCGTCTGGCAAAATTATCGCGGTTTTGCAAGTTGCGTGCGAGTTGAGCCCTTTACATTGCGCGGTACAATTTGCAATTTATTTTAACACCAAAAAATAAAAATCATTTCCCAGCAATATTTTTTTTGAAATATGTCTTATTTTGATGTATAGAATACGTGGTTCTCGTTTGACTGTTGTTCATGTCTTTTACACCCAGTATATACATACAGGGTGAATTTTCCAAGTGGGAGTTCAGGGCCAAATCCTAAATTAAAAGGAATATCGAAAATTGCTCAAAGGAGTCGCGAACCCGATTTTGATGACAACCAAAACTGCAATCTACGAATACAAAGCAGATTGTATTCGTAGATATAGAAAACAAATGCTTGGGTAAATATCGAAATAGATGTTCTATTTTTTGATATAATTTTTTTTAAGAAATATTATCGTTGAAGCCGAGAGCTGGTGGATGGGTGGTGGTATCTCCTAATGAAATGAAAGAGCGAATTAAAAACCCACTTTTCGGGTTTTTAATTTAGATATTTTAGAGAGATCAGAAAAGTTAAGCAAAACAGTCAGCGTTGTCACATATTAATCAATTATCAATCTTAAAACAATAGACAAATACATAATCACAAACTTTAAAAAGGTATAACATTGGTATAAAAAGATAAACTATAGGAAAGCTCGGCAAATGCTCGGAAACAATTGTTTTGAGATTATTCTTTGGAATAAAAAATACATTTTTGTTTATTGGAAGAAAATATATAACTACTAATATAGGTAAAAAATCATAAGTAAATGATCATGTTGATAACATCGAAGATAAGTTACATGTTGTCAATATTAGTACCTAAAGAATTACTAGCCAAATCCAGTCATATTCTGAAATGCCGAAACCTGAAAAGAAAGTACACTATTTGCATATGTCGCTCGCGTGCTATGTCCCAGATTCTATCCTTTTGTGGAGCTAGAGGATTATCAAAGACAAAACACAAAAAATGCACTGGTATTCGACTGCGGTGTTCTATAAGGTTCCTTTCTCAGAGCAAATTGGAGCGCTAATATCTGTGCCAATACTTCTCAAATTTAAAATACTTACGTAAATATATTTTTTTTCTCATCTGTGACTGTAGTTGTGTTTGTTTGTCCAGGCGGTGTACAAGTGGTGGCTGCCGACGGTGTTGTTTGGGTCTTTACCGCTGCTGAGCGCGGCGCTGACGCGGCTGGTGCCGGACACCTTGCATCGGCGGCTTCCAGACTCCTTCTCCGACCTGGAGCCTGTGCCGCCGCCCACCTCCACTCCTCCACCTGAAGAAGCCTGAACATTCATTAAATGAACTGCTAATCTTGCCAGAAACCAGAGCAGCTGATTTATAGCAGACTTAAGCCTTTTTATACTCTTCAGCTTTACTTTCTTATGAAGGAAATTATTTTTTGTATCTCATGTCATGGTAAATGATAAGAATTTGTATTGCGTTAACTACGTAATTTGAAATAATTATCATAATTAAAATAAGAAATAAGCTTCTTGTAATTGAAGGACCATTTTAACATCTAGCAGATTCAATCAACGAGTCCATTGGCTATCAATCAGCCAATAATATACAACTTTGTGATCTGTCAGGATTGAGTTCAATCAAAGTTCAAAATATTATTTTTAGAAGTGTAGGTATTTTATAGGGCATTTTTGTACTTACTCTTATTCAGTTCGTATTAGTGGTTCTTGAAAATATGAATCGAAATAGTTTGTACAAAAAGTGTGTGGTTGTTTCTGCACTGCTTCGTTACAATATTGAATGAATGATCGAAATGTTGAATCGAATATGAGTGAACGCACAAAATGCCTTAAGTATAGTAATTCTGCCCTGCTAGATGAAATTGAGTTATATTAACTTATGGGAGTGAATTTGACTATGAATTATGAAATAATTATGTTGGCTTAAGTTTATTTTATATCTACCTGCCCGTCTAGCATGACCACCGAACACGATATGATATATAGCCATTTATCGCTTTGGACTGTCAAAAATCATTAGATATAACCTCCATCTTGAAATTTTATCGAAACTAGGAACAATAAGCCTTGTTCGCAGTTTCGAGAAAATTTCAAGTTGCTGGTTATATCCAATGATTTTTGACAGTCCAAACAATAAATGGCTATATCATTTATCGTGTTTCAGTAGTCATGCTAGGCGGGCTGCGCCTGTGGCCGTTACGCCGCAAAGCTGTTTTTATACTTTCTAAGTTATGGATAATAATAAACTAATAATACAAATGAAAGACAGTAATTGGTAACAGCGAACACCAATCTTTAACTATAATATATTATAAATTTTAGTTTGTGAAATATATTTACGTACGTTTATTACCTTGGAATGGCTTATTATGACAGTCAAATTGAGAATTATTTGCTATTTTATTAAAATAAATAGAAAAGAAAATGTTAGTTTCCAATTTTTTCAGGTTAGAAAAGACTACTTTTTTATTTCAAATGTTTACAATAATCTCAACAATGAAATGATGTTTAACTAAAATTTATCACAAAATCCGATTACTTCCAGGGTAGTAAGTATAATACGTACATTAAAGATCTAATGAAAGATATAAAAATCCTTGCTCATTCGAGACGTGATATGTTGTAATAACAATATATGTACAATCACGTAATGTCCGTGCTAAGCACTGCGATAGACTAACATACAAATCTGCAAGTGCGACTTGCATTAGCGTAAGACTCGTTGTACACGATACTCATGTTTTAGTATCATGTACAACAGCTATAAATATTAAACTGTAATATTTATTAACTGTATTCATAAATAAATTGCATTTTGTTATATTTTTTAAAACAACATAAGACCCTGAATGCGGCCCTGTAGGTGCGAGGTAATTACAGTCTACAGTAGATAAACCGTAGACGATCTGAAATATCAATTTTGAATTCTTGAAGAGAAAGGTTTTCTAGAAAGTTTACAATCTAAAAATGATTCTCATATTAGTTTATGTAATCATTGGGTCATTGCGTCATTCAATCTAATGTATAATGTACTTAGACCATTAATTTAATGAGTTCTATTTTCATTTTGATTTGGTTGATGTTGGCTGTAATACAGCCATGAGTCGTTGCCATAATATATTAGGTAGTATTTCTCATCTGTCGGTATCTGCTATCATTATCATAGCATACACGATAGAACTTATAATATTTATAGTTACATTAAAATCGTCAATCATAAATTGCTGAATGATATTTATATCCTTGTTTGGATTCACAATTTTGTTGATACTTATACTTTGCTTTTAATGCTTTGACTTACAACATTGTAATATTCATAGATAATATCCTAATACTATTAATATTGTAATCTTCTTTATCATGACTATGCAATAAATATAATTTTTATTTGATGACACAGAGCCGTATCCAGAATAATATTAAAATTATTTTTAATGAAGAATACGTTAATAAATCATTATGTACTCATATTTATAGTTACCCATAAAATAAGTTAGTCATTTATTTTTAATAAGGCTTTATGTTAGCGTTCTAAGAATAAAAAATCCTTATGAACTTTAATTAATTTATGGATATTTATGTTTCGAATATTAAAACAGTTTGAAGCATTAACTTACTATTGTATTATAGCAGTTTGTGAAAGAAACTGCGGATAGTATTCTCTGGTATGTATAAAATCTAGTATCTGTTAAGTGTATCCTAGAAGATTGAAAATTGTATTGTAGCATGTGCAACATATAAATTTAATTTAGGCTCAACGTTGTTTTCAAACGTGATGTAATCTATAAGTACCTATATATACGAAAATATAAAAATATTTTTGTACATTCAGCATTTGTTTTTTTACTATAATACCTACAAAATTAATCCCATGACTTTTTCTTACTTTCTCGTATACGTAGTATAGAGGAATCTTGTAATCGTCATAAAATTTGACCTCGAGATTTTGACGGATTTACACTTTTGGACCTCCCTGAGTCCAAAAATATTTTGTTGTGGTTTGTGCAATTATGTCTGTGTGTGTGTCTGTGCGTTAGCACGATAACTCGAGCATGCTTTAATTTATTGCAACCAAATTTAACATACGTGCATGACATCAAAATATAAGGTTTCTATCCAATTTTGAGCCGTCGATCACGAAAGTTAAGCAACCAAGTGCGCGGTCAGGTACTCGGTTGGGTGACCAAAATTTAACATGCAATCGAAAAGTGATCGATTGCTTATGTCAATCCCATACATTTTTTTACTTAGCGATAGCGAGAGCGATTGTCGAAATGCATGTTGTCTAAAGCCTCAGGTATGATATCAAAATATAAGGTTTCTATCAAACTTTGAGTCGTTTCCGGTATAAGAGAAAGTCAAGGGAGACCTCTCCCGATTTTTTAGAGAAAAACGTGGGGTGCTCAATTACATTAGTTCTTGAAAATATTCGATTGGTACAATTAAATTGAGCACCCCACGCTTTTCTCTAAATAGTAATTATACTTTTCGTTCATCATTTAGTTTCTATACTAAAAAGTTACTTTTCACTTTTGTTTTTTATTTAACATAAAAGTGTTTTTAGTTTGTTTAAAGTATTATTTTATTTTTCACTTTTTAGTGCGAATTACAACCGCCGACGAGAGTACTTACTTAATGACAACGCCATCTAGTGAAGTATAGCTGAACTAATATTCCAAACGTTTAATTTATTAGTCCTGGCGATTCTAATCAGGATAATGGGATATTCTTATCGAATTATTGTAATGTCATCAGTCTTTGATAAGTCTATAAAGTCTAAATGAAAACTGACCGTTTAAAGTGGGTCAAAATCGAGTCCAAACGAGTCAGTTACATACATACAAAACAAACATACAGGTGAAACTAGGATGCACCATACTGGTCACTCTCGCCTTGCTTCTTGATTCCTCTTTAGCCTTTTGGAAATATATGTACAAATCTGTCTGTTTGGTGACTGTACCATCAACCAAGTCAAGCTTTAATGTATAGATACCCTGCGAATTGATCGAACCCAAAACCTCGGGATTAAACAGACTAAATACAAACTAGAACCATTAGACCACGCAGCCGGTTAAAGTTATCCATTTGTTAAGAAAGACTTATGATTTTTTTATTACTTTTATACAGTTAGTAAGACTATTAGGTAGCTATTCATTATTTCCGCTTGTTCCCAACGAGTCACACTGTAACCTGTAACACTGTGACTCGTTGGGACAACTTTGTAAAATAATTCCCAACAAGTCACACTGTAACACGTTTGGAGATCTTTCTTAAAATTATTTCCAACCGGGATATTGGGAATTATTTTACAAAGTTGTCCCAACGAGTCACAGTGTTACAGGTTACAGTGTGACTCGTTAGGAACAAGCGAATGTACGAGGCTATTTGCGTCACGCGACCTATAAAGATCTATTGTGACTAGCCTCAATCGGGTTATTCAATAATTAAATATATAAAATAGCTTAATTATAACCCTTGCCGTCTTAAAAACCTGGTAATGCTATGAAGACCATCTGCAGTCACTAGAATTAAAACATAAATAACTCTCAAGTAGCTTAATAACTCAGTTTTAAGCCAGCAAAGTTATACCACCAAGAATTTGCTAGTACAGGTTACCAAATGTTACAAAGTATGAAAAGTACCCTATAACTTGATGCAAACGACCTTATATAGCATCAAGTTAAAATATTTACATTTTTGAAAAAAAATACTTACTTAGGTACTTACATGTATTTAAAAATTAAAATAGTAGATAGATTGAGTTAAAAATGGAGTCTCTCTACACATGTTTTCAGTGGCGTGCATTGATTTATAAATTAGGTAGGCATTTAGATCGAAGTCTCTAAAACTCAATCTGAAACGCTACGCAGAGATCTTTACCTAATTAGTATAAAATAAAGTCACACCCGCGTCCTGTACCTACCTACGCTTATATCTTTTCTACGCAACAGATGTAGATAGTAGGAAAGTTTTCATGTATAGTTCCATGCATAGTTATTACAGGATGGTAAAAATTCTAAAGTCCACGCGGACGAACTCGCGGGCGGCCGCTAGTAGAAAATAAAATCTTAAAAACTATTAAGTACTTACAACAATATCTTGTTCTTTTTGCGAATGGCGAACCCATGATGGGTCAATTCGATGAATGTGTAATAGTTTCATAGTTATTTGTAAATAAATAAAAATAACTATCTATCTTTAAATAAAAAAAATCTTACCTATGAAATCTGGGTTTCTTACGCAGTTTTTCTAAGCAAATTGAATTATCAGAACATTGGGAACACTGCAATTTTTCCATCGTCGTAAATGCGCAACACAACACAACACCATAAAAACACTTATAAGTAGATAAATATTGTAAAGAAATTAAGATTTGCACTAAAAAAGTATTTAACATTCGCGCGCTTGAATGACATGACAGTCATAAAGATTTGGATTATAAAAAATGGCTGGCGCTGGCGTATTCATTCATTTTAAAACTATTTCCTTACTTTTATAAGTTAATCACGTCAAGGTGTGTTTTATAACAGTGAAGTGAAATAACAATACATAAAAAGAATTTTAAAAATTCAAATTAGTTAAAAAGATCTTAAGTAAATATAAAGATTAAATCTACTTGCTTTGTTCTTTTCTTAACGGTTCTTAATCAAAGACACTAGCGCCACCTAGGGAGTACGGGAGACATAATCTTGCGAATACTTTTATTTAATAAAATTTATTCCTAGTAGGTATTTTATGCAACGAAAGGTTACTTAAATTTCGTAATTCATTATTTATTGATGAAAGTACTTTAAAATAATCCTATAAATTAATCGCAATCTTAAACAATATCAAATTGATAATCACAGTAGGTCGAGTAGGTCAGCCTACTTAATACGGCTAAATTGAGAATGTCACTTTCCTAGTTATAATACCTGCTAGTTATAATATTTCAATCTTGTCGTTTAATACTGTCAATCGTTGTGTGTTTCTGAACAAGTAAAAAATATTGTAGTGTCTGTGATTTTTACAAGCAGATGAAACCAGTTTAGACATATACTCTCTAATCTGTGGAAACCAGTGCTTACCGCGCATATTGGCACGTAGGTGTAGGTATGTATACGTTACATGCAGGCCGCCGGCAGTCCAATTACCGAACTATAGCAACCGGTAGCTAATTGTACAACTGCAACGCGACTGCTACTAGTTGCGGTTGCTTTTTTGGTATTCCGGAAACAAATCGCATAGTGGTCGCACGATAAGTGCATTTGCGTAGACAGAGAAGTGTATAGACAAATGCATATTTTCCTTCTCATTCACACAAAAAAGAGAATTACTTATGCACACCTACTGTGAAAAACAAGGATAAAACATATGAATTTTTTGTTTCACTAGCGTGGCCGACATTTTCAAGGCCAGCACAACTATGTGCTAAACAAAGTTGACAGTTTGTTCCTGATTATTCTAAGTGATTGTGAAAAATATTATTAAAAAGTGTTAAATCTGCTCACAAGCATAATTTAAAGTAAAAATATATTAGACACCATAGTTTTTCTTTAAAATTACATCGGAAAAATGGTTTGATGTTGTGTTATTACATGCAAAACTGATAGCGAACGTAAACTTGATGGCATAACTTTCTACTCGTAAGTATAGTATACTTTTGTATAGTTTGTGTTCTTGAAATTTATTTTATGTCATACATGAATAGAAATGCGCATTATGTAGATTAAACAATAATGATTAATAGTCATAATAGTAAAATTAAATTATTCATAACCTAAAAATTATTTCGTATCGTGTTACCAACATTACCCATAGAAGTTCCCTAAAAACCTTGCACTATTATTTCGAATTGCAGTTAACTTCTATTGCATTATTTTAGTTCATATTTTTACAGAATGGTATTTTTATATACTTATCTGATTTTTTATAAATAAATAGTCCGGCCTGTGACAGAGTATTGGTCTTCTTTTAAATATGCCTGTAATTTAGTAATTAAGTTAGATAGAAGATTATAGTTACCTACTATTCTGATTCTTTATAAATGAACTGTATGTACTGTTATCTTGTAGCCATTTTCAGCTACACCAGATTATAAATAGATCTTAGTTAGTAATAATTTGGACATAATTAATATTTAAAAAAAAAAATACAATTATACTGACTTATTTTAAACAGAATTTACAAAACCTTGTAATATTAATTGTGCTTCTATAAAATGATCTCTGAATATTTTGTCATTTTGTTATAGTTTTCCATCAAACAATGATGTAAGGAAGCAATGGATTGAAGCCACCGGTCGAATAAATTGGCAACCAAAACTAACATCATCATTTCTCATGCCTAACGCCGTTCCTCAGCTGGTAACAACACAGCATTTTTGAAATATCCATAGTAAACTTGTGTTGTTTAAGGGACAATAAAGAAATTTAATTATGATTGAAACTTGCCAAACAAAAATAAAAATAATATTTCAATAAAGAAATTTGTTTAATTTTGTTGTTTTTTATTTTATAATATTTTTCTTTGTATTATTGTATAGGTATCTTCAATTTTTAGTTAGTTCTTCTTTATTCTGTGGCACTTCTTAGGGTGCGTTCCAAAACAATTTCAATTTACTCAGGGTAGAGTGAATTTTACTCTAAGCCGTTCCAAAACAAACCCGAGTGAAACCGAAGGTAAACAAACATTTACTCTGACAGTTGCTCTAGTATTTTGGAACGACTTGGGGGAGAATAAAATTTACCCCGCGGGGGCGATTTTTATCGGTGTCTGAAGACCGGCAAAATTTACCTGATACTTAGCTGTCAATCTGTTGAGCATCATTTATGTTTTCATATTCATGACCAAATTTTTGAATTATTATTTTTGTAACTACACAAAAACGATGGTTACTGTCAAATAGTATTTTATTTACATAAAGTTCAAAGTTAATTTATTAAATTCGTGCGCAGTGTTGTCCAATATATGATAATAAACAAATTAAAATGGCGACATGTCACGTTTTCATATTTTTACTCGAGATTTCCTCGTTAGCGTTCTAAAACAATGTTTTTTTCTCTTTCGAGCGTCAAGCTCTGACTATTCACGAAGTAAATTTTACCCTGGCGTCACTGGTTTTGGAACGCACCCTTAATAGATTCTGTAGTGCGATTTTCTTAAGTGATTCGAGACTTTAATCGACAACAAGCAGGAATTTTTCATAGAAAATATAGTTTCAACTTACGCCAAGCTCGACATAGTGCGCTAGTTTTTATGAAAAATTACCGGCTCGTCGATTTAAGAGATTCGCAGTACGGTAGGTACTTCTTCGGCATTTTAGTCAAAAAGTAATAAAACCCCATACGAAGTCCGTTCAATAAGTCAGTTTACTATGGTAAGTATTATATAAAATTATTGAAAATTACTACAGAACCATACATTGAATGACATTATAATAGAAAGCATTTCAAAACTAGTAATAATGTACACAGAATGTTATTCAAATATTTTAAATAGTATACTGACATACCTAACGAAACTATTATCTTTGGCATTTCGTATTAAACTCAAAAAATGGGAACATATTTTATTATGGTAACACTTCATATCTATCAGTCTATCTCACAAGCGGCACGCTATCTAATCGTCTATACCGTAGACAGAGAAAACTATAGACTGCTGGACATTCTTTATTTCACTTACACTAGAAAAGGACGCTCATATACGCGTGGCTGATGAAAAAAAGAGACAAAGTGAATCATTTTTTGTCCCTCACTGCGTGGCCGGTTTTTTCAAGGCCAGCAACTCAGTTGCTAAACAAACTTTGACGTTTCTTGCGGGTGACAAACTAATTATTACGTTTTTGGTTTGTTTCTTCCAATATGAATAACTGTTTTGTGCTATTTATGTGCCTGAAGGTGGTTATGTACAGAGTGCATCTTTAGAAAATGGTGCGGTGCAGCATAATAGGATGTAAAAGTGATAGTGCGAGAAAAATTAGTGGGTTGTCTTTTCATTCGTAAGTAGCCATTATTCCCGACTATTTTACTTATTTATCATCGTTAAATATCCTAATTTTAGTTTATTTTTAACAAATGATATCAAGACTCATCATGTTTTTGATAAATACGTGAGATTTTAAATATTTTTGTTAACATAACCTCTCAAGTCAGTACTGCTAGTTTTTTGGTAAAAATTTCCCTAAAATAAGGCAATATTCTTAATTGTCAATTAAAGGGTATCTTGTATTGTCATTTTTAGATTTCTTGGTGATCCTGAGCTGAGTAGTTTGTGGATTGCGGCTACCAAAAGAACAGATTGGATCCCAAAACCTAGTTGAAAAATATGTAGTGAACACTTTGATAAAAAAACTACTATGGAAGAAAGGGAATAGACATCTCAATCCTGACGCTGTTCCTAATATGGTAATAATGTATTCAGTTAAAAATAACTTAATGATTTCTTAACAATTAATATACAATTTAAGAATAAACGGAGTAACCGGTAAGGTTACTCAGTTTATGCTTAAGTTGTTTGTCCATCCTCAATCACAGTTCAAAACAATTCGCTATTTATTTATAAAGTATATTGTTAAAGAAAATATCTATCACCTTACAGATTTTGCACATCCCAATATTGTTCAGCCGATGCAAGTGGAAAATTGTGAAATCATGTGTCATGAAAGCCCAATTACAGATTGTGTAAGCAATGAAATTTTACACACATTAAATTTGTCTCATAATTATTTTTAATGTTTATATACATTTTATTTTTTACCAGAATGAATCTGATGTTATCAGTTGCACAGCAAGCACATCTGTGTCATCAATGGTGAAAAAAGGTTTGAGTGTTTTAAATACTCAAAATTCACCAGGAGCAGTTAAGATTGTAAGTAATCTCTTCATTCACAAAAATATGATCACTATTTTTCTCTACAAATCAATATACATATTAATGTATTTTAATTTTTAGATGGACGTATCTTATGTAACAAGTATTACAGCAAGCAACATCTGTATCTTCGATGGTGAAAAAAGATTCAAGTACTTTAAATACTCATATACACCTGGAGCAGTTAAGACTGTAAGAAATCTCATCATTCACATACAAATGTTCAGTATTTTTCTTCTCAAACAAATATACATGCTCCTAATCTATTGTTGATGATGATTAGATAATAAATTTATACTCAGCAATAATAATTGTTATCAAGTAAGTTTCATGGAACTAATCAATATTTTGATTTTTAGAGTTCATCTCCTGACTATACCCTGCGAACATTAAAAAGGAAATGGAACACTGAACAAACAACATCTGAGCAACTTTTGTTAATAAAATACTAATTATAAAAAAAAAAACTCGACTGCATGAAATTACCACTCAAAAGTGTACCACTCAAAAGTTACAAACATACACTCAAATAACATAACCCTCCTTCGGGGGTAGTTGGGTAAAAATATCATATACTGCATTTCCACCCTGCAGTTTCAAAGGAGTAAAATGTTTCACTCAAATAATGTAGCATTCTAATGGTGAAAGAATTTTTGAAAACGAACCAATACTTTGTGTTTATTCGTTACAAAAATACAAAAAATAAAATATTTCCAGCATCTAAAGTCGTGTAATATTTTGTAATAAATACATATCTAATTTGGCAATGTCTTAGGCTAAGCAAAAAGGGATTACTTATAAATTACTTATTTTGTATGAAAAGTTACTTGTGAGTGTTTGTAAATTGTAATTAGTTAATATAATTAAAATATCCTATTATGTTTTAGATTGTTTTTATTTTATTTCCAACAATACTCCATTACTATACGGGCAGTTTTAAAGAGACAGCCTTTTCATTATTACTTTCTCGTACGTAGGAAACAGGAAGTCTTGTAATCGTCAAAAAATTCGACCTCGAGATTTTGACGGATTTACACGTTTTGCACCTCCCTGAGTCCAAAAATACCGTTTTTGAAATTGTTGTCTGTGCGTTAGCACGATAACTCGAGTATGCTTTAACTTATTGCATCCAAATTTAACATACGTGTATGACATCAAAATATAAGGTTTCTATCAATTTTTGAGCCATCGATCACAAAAGTTAAGCAACCAAGTGCGCGGTCGGTACTCGGATGTGTGATCAAAATTTAACATGCATGTATGACATCAAAATATAAGGTTTCTATCAACTTTTGAGTCGTTTTCGGTATACCTACGAGAAAGTCAAGGGGAGATCACTTCCGATTTTTTGTACATTTATTTGTAGTTTTTCCTTTCTTCTATGTTTATTTCCATGTTAACTGGCGAATACTTAGCAGAATTAGGTATTCCTTTGAAAAATGCATGTTATCTTGAAGTAAATATAATAATCAGTACCTACCATTACTTACATTACTAAATATTTAATTTATCCGCACGCATTCAATTCATAAGATTTATCCCCGATGTTTGGAAACTAGGTATGTATTTGTCATGTCAGTTCTAATAATGGATTATAAAAAGTTTCCTAGTAATATTTTTATGAAACAATGAAACAATTTTATTGTGAACATAAATTTGGGTACATAATCAGCAGAAAACATAGCTTAAATATTAGATTCACCAAATTTTACCATTACAGGTGTATTCACATTGTAATATCTACTTAAATACAAAATTTAATATAATAAAAATTTATGAGCAAAAGAACAGGTGATCAGTAATATTGCAAATATTCTTTTAAACTGTAGAAGCACTTGTCTAATAACCATTCTTTAATTATTCTTTTAAAATTATTTAGTTTAAGTTTGTCGTCCTTGAAAGAATCTGGTAATTTATTAAATATTATAATACACATATTAAAAGAATTCCGCGAGGCTATGGACAACTGTGTAGGAGGTTTATGTAATTTAAAATGATATTGTGAACGAACCTTTCTGATAGTTGCTTCCTGCCTAGTTTGGAAAAGATTTTTATGCTTAAATACGTTTAACATGTAACTACCTACTAAGTATTAGCATGTCAGTTTTTTGTATACAAAAAGGGAACAGAGAGTATGGGGTAAGTTTATCCTTACCTGGCAACTCTAAATCTAGTATGTACTTTTTTTTCTGTCCCTTTCAGCGACACGCTTATTAGCTGTCTATAGGATTCTCTGTCTACGGTCTATACACTTCTCTGTCTACGTGCATTTGCGACCAAAATGTATGGCAACTAGCGCCACTTGACATTACACTTTTAATTTGTTAAGTTGCCGCTTGGGGCGCTATCATAGCAATGTACGTTCCGTAATACGAATTTATGTTTTGCTAGCAATAATTGTACAATTATACAACTTGCGACTGTCACTTAAAGATCGGTAATAAGACTGCCGAAGCCTATAGGTTGCATTATTTTGTTGGTAGGAAGGACGTATAGTCTATAGTAGTGTATGAGTAATATATTGAGGTAGGCAGTGCTTAAATGCCTTTATTATGAGACCGCCCCTGTGTTTTACAACAAGAACTCGAGAGAAACTCCAGCCTTAATATTATTTCGTAGACATACACAGAGTTCTAATGGTGGGTTTCAATAACTTATCTAACTAATAACTACCGACAGTTTCCATGGCAACGGTAGAATTTTGACATATTTTGTATAAGATCACGATTCACGATCAAGAGTGCGTTCCAAAATCAGGTGAAGCCAAGTAGACAGCGTAAGATAGCTTTCTAATTGGTGTAAATTAACTATAGTTTAACAAAACTAACCAATGGTGAAAGCGCTTCTTAATAACGACCAATAGTGAGCTAACATTTACTCTACCCCGAGTAAATTGAGATCGTTTTGGAACGCACCCCAAGTAGGTAATTGAAACCGGCCATAGTCTGTTGAAAATCAAATAATAGTTAGCGGTAACCAGACATGCAGCCGTATGTGTCATTCAATTATTTTATTTAATACGATAATTTTGTTTTAAATAATAGGTAAGTAGGTACTTAGTACACTACGTATCAAAAATTAAAGATAAACTCTTTGAAATATAAGATCAGTATGTATGTATCTAAAACTAAGATGTAAAAGAAATTGCAAGAATTTTAAAGTATTGCTTTTTAAAATGTTTTTATTATTATTAGTGAATATAGGAAAGCATTTAAGCAGTCGTAAAATACAAGATGTTTTCATGCTTCGTGCGTATAAAGATTGGCTACCTACTTATCCCCTTGAATTAATCCAATGAAGCGTTTACATAGATTAATTGACAAAAACAGTAACCGCACGGCATGGACGCGATTTCATAGTTAATATTCCATTAAAAAGTTAAAAAAACCACCTTCAACAAAACTAAAACTGAGAAATAAAAATTTTATGTGAAAATCTAAATGCCAACTATGTTAATGTTCTCTTAGATTTGCGCGAGCACTACACATTATAAATAAAACAACTTTTACGGATTTAACTCGCGTGTAATTAGATTTTACCTACATGATGATATTATTGCCCGACGTTTCGAAATGTCAGGCAATAATAACATCATGTAAAATCTAATTACACACGAGTCAAATCCGTAAAAGTTGTTTTATTTATAATGCCAACTATGTATTTTTTAGGTCGGTGGTGAAGGCAAGTGACAAAGTTTATTCCAAATATTGGCATTTAGATGTTTATGTCTCTATTTTTTGTAGGCGTTTTTTTATTTAAAAATAATTCATTTTTCGTTTTTAGTGGTGTAAGCATAACATAGTTCTACCACAGTCTATAAAAGTCTTGTTCTACAGTTCTTAAAACACTGTAAAATGTTCAGGAAACTATCTCGAGACATTGGTCTGAAAGATAAAAAGGCTCGTCTTTTAAAAGAGGTACAAAAAAATATCAAGCACCAAGTTTACACTTTCACACACACGCAGATATCGCACTATATAGACGCACTATAAAAATTTATTTTACTGAAAAACTATTATGTCTTTTGGCTTTTTTATGAAATTTGGAATTTTTAACAATATTTTTTTCAATTTTGCAGAAGTTTGGAGGTAAAAACAATTTTGTTTCTTGATTATTTAATAATATTCAAACTTATAATTTTGTTGTTTGTTTCAAACCTTATGCAATTCTTATAATTATAAGCTGTATGAAACCTCCCGCTACTTACCCCCACCGCCCCAAAACTGCTGAATTTGGTATGTACATCTTTTAAAAGTGCTGCCCAATAAAACAAGCATTGAAATTTTCAACTTTCGAAGATATCGACGAATAAAGTTGGAAAAGTTAGAAAGATTCATGTTGCGTATTTTCAAGAGTAAAAAAACCACCCTACTGAACCATTTGAAAAGTATACTTTTTCAAACAAAAAAAGAATTTTTCAAATCGGTTCAGGGGCCTTTGCGCTATCAGGGAACATACTTAAAAAGATAAACACGAAAGGTGAACCACCTCCTTTTTAGAAGTACTATCATTACAATAAAAATTACCTATTTATTACAGGCATCCAGTGAAGGCATATAAAAGCGTTCACTGCAGGCATCACTTTTCAGTACATGATTTGGTGAGCGCCTTGGTATGCAGCACAGATATATCTAAATCTGTTGAATGCAGCCTATAGAGCCTACAGACTACTCGTATGACCCTAATGCAATCTGATACCCGAGGTCTCATAAGAAATAAAGGCCTGCTCGGAAGGGACTTATGTTCGCGGAATTATTTGTCTGTTAAAATAGATCGCTTAGAACTGCATAACGCATACGAGGGACTAAAAGTACTGGGTTCGAAAAGCCCCTAAAAACCGACGACTTTGACAGACAGAATATTTGTTTCCATAGCACCCACTTTACTAAATTTCCGACGAACAAATGTTCGCACATGTAGTGTGTTTCAACACGTTGTTGTCTAGATAAGTATTGGTTTAATTTTAAGTTTGGTTCTCTGCGGAAAAAAGTCCGACATCAGTGCAGGCCCTTGTTCTACCTGTGGGCCTACAATAAAAGTGAACTTAATTCAATACCGTACATAAACAAATCGGATTCCGTACCGTGACATGCCCATGAACACCGCGCTTAACCACCGTACAATGCACCAGCGCAACCCTGACCCAGTATCACTTTCTACCTTCCGAATGTGATCAGTAGCTTCGATTAGTGTGTCGGTCAGTAGTGCCAGCGTCGGTACAGCCGCAGCATGGCTGGTGACAACGCGAGGCTTTCGTGCGGAGTAGACGCTGACGCGGTCCTGAAGCAGCTCGGTCAGGCGGGGCAGTTCCACCTGAGAGTGTACGCGCTGGTCGCTCTCGTTGCGATCCAGGTTGGACTACTGCATACCACTTATATCTTCTTGGCAGCTGATGTGCCTTATAGGTGAGTGGAAGCTTTTTTCATATAAAAAAACGGAGATGTGGGACGAGGGAAACCTATGCGAACGTTTATCAATCACATTGAAGACGTCTTAAAAAAGGACCAGGTCAAAAGTATTCTAAACCGCTGAGCATGTGCTAGAACAGTGATGAAAGTAGATGAATCGAAAGAAATATGTACAAAGGATCGTAGTAAGTGGAAACAAGTGCCTACTCCTCACAAAATCCTCCCAAATCTTTGCCTACCCCTACCCTATGTTCACAGGTATAGCAAATACTCCAGTGCGCGAGATAATGTAAAAGTTTTCTCTTGTGATGCTTACTGAAAATATTGTGAAAACCTTGTCACGAACAAGCCTTTTCAAAAGCAGATCAAATGCATTTAAACTTGATTGTCTCCGCTCATGATAAGTGAATTATCATTTAATTCACATCATCTGTTTAACTTTTCATATAATTTTTTTTCACTCAAATTACATGCATTACTTATTATGTTTTATGACCGTAAAGTCCTCTACTTAGTTCTTGTATGTTTCAGGCATGATAATAGGACAGGACCTTATAATTGACCACGGATTATTGATAAAACTATACAACAACTAGTAAAATGTTGATATATTCAGGCAGTTATTATTATCTAGTTTTGCAGTTTCAATAATAAATATTTAGTCATGATCGTAAGTTGTAAGAAACATAATAGGTGTAGACTAGCAATTAATAGTGGTAACAAATTGCGCGTCATTTAATATAAGGCATTTTTAGCAGCTATTTTTATAGGTGCAAGGCATAGAGCAATGATAATGGAACTTCCATCATATGAAAGACACAAGAAAAACATATAAGTACTATATACAATAGTGTTTCGTTACCTTAAATTTTCGTAACTTTAATATTTTTCAAAACGCAAAATAGCGATTTCATGCTATATGTTTAGGTAAATCGTTAACTATCAGGTTTCTATAATAATATTAAGAATACTACAAATATTGTAGTAGACAATGTTCAATATCTTACTTATTTCTGATTAAAACACTATCACTCTTTTCCACTTTATTTTTCTAAAACTTTACCTATTTGCTTTTAACAAATTGGTCAGTTGACGAACTGACTACTTTAGACAATTTATTTGCCGAGTTTTGTCCTATTTACGGAGAGTTCTAATGAATTTCCTCACCATCCCTGCAGTACGAAGTATATGGGACTCAGAGGTAAAAGCGTTCCCCTACTCCCTAAATGTCCTCTCCAGTCATCCCGCCAAGGCACACTACGACAGCAACCCACGATCGCAAAGCTTTCGCTTTTCACTGGGAAGCCATCAGTGCCCGTCCTTTCAGGCCCAACTGGTACATCGTTCAGTCGCGTCCGACGTCCGACATTCGGGCACCAGACGTTGCTAGGGGTTCACCACGGGGAGGTCTCGGAACACAGTACCCCTGCCCAGTTTGCCCTAGATACCGATTGTAAATTACTAATTTACTTATTATAGTATGATGTCAGTGTAATCTATATAAAAGTGTAACAATTGAAAAAAAAACACCAGATATCGGATGTTTTATTTTCTCGTACGTAGCATAGAGGAAGTTTTGTAATCGTAAAAATATTCGACCTCGAGATTTTGACGGATTTACACGTTTTGAACCTCCCTGAGTTCAAAAAAAAAGTCTTTGGAATTATGTCTGTGTGTCTGTGCGTTAGCACGATAACTCGAGTATGCTTTAACTTATTGCACCCAAATTTAATATGCATGTATGACATAAAAATAAAAGGTTTCTATTAACTTTTGAGTCGTTTCCGGTATACGAGAAAGTCAAGGGGAGACCACTCCCGATTTTTTCACTTCACCTAGTAGTAGTTAAATAATAAAAAATTGAGCAAATGTGTGTAGCAACAGCTACTGTGATATTTGTTGCATCTTTATGATTAAAACAAATTAAAATTGTGTGTACCACTTGGACCTTATGAGTGAAGAGCAAACGTCAAGGACAAGTACCCTAGTCCTGTCACATAACTTACCCAAAGCCTTCTTAAAAATTTACTCATACCCATAAGTGCCTCTTGATTGATGTCTATGTGCTTATGTTTATTGCCACTTACTGGATAAGGACAAAATGTGCGCCGAATATTTACCAACTTATTCTCGCGAGCACAGCTACCGAAACCAACTTCTCCGTTTCCGTTTTAAAAAATTTCGCATTCGTCGTTCAGGTTGTTCAGTTAGTAGCAGTAATCTTAACAGATTTTCATAATAAAAAACTTCTCGAGCCTAATGATTTATTTATTTTAGTAACAAACCTTACCGTTTTTCACTTTACAACGTACAAAGTCGTACTTTTTTAAAATTACATACACTAAAGTTATTACTTTCTTGATACTATATTTTATATGTAAATTGCCAAATCGTCTAATATAATTAACGTTGATGACGCCATCTAGTCTAATATAATAACGTTGATTTTGAAATTGTGCAATATTTGACAGTGAATTTAAGTAGTTATATTGATTAACCTTAAACACAACTTCAAAATGACCAAAATTATGCCACCGTTAAACTTGAAGTGATAAGTCAAACATTGAACCATGCTAGACTTGCGACACGGTAGAAAGGCAGCATTGAGCTGAGGGCACTCATTACTGACTCTATTATATACAAAGGATTGATTTCTTTTGGTCATAAAGCTATTGAGATGGTAATGAGCACTGTCGAAATGTATTGCAAATATTAATTGTGCTCCGGAATGTTGCCTTGTGCTCGTGATTGCTCGTGTCTGCTCCGTGGGAGTGTTATCAATTCGTTCAGTGTCAATATTTAATTTCGCTATTTCTCTCTCACTTATTGTTCCTTGAAAATGCCATTCATTGTTCAATTTTAAATTCAATTACTTACAGCTAGTATTATCTGTGCTTATAGTTAAGCAAAGCAATTCTCCTACAAGAAATAAAATTTGATATTTCGTATTTTTTTGGTAATATTTTTAATAAGTGCAGATGGCCATCACAGCGTCGCTGGAGTTTTTTGGCTTTGGCTTTGGTGGATCTTGTAGCCCGTAAGGCGAAGTGGTATTTTGAAGATTATTCCTTGTTTCATCTAGCCCATATTCATACAGGGAATTAATGATCTTACGTAGTGACATGCACCAGGGGTATTTTTGTTAGCATCAATGTAATTATAACATTATCATGGCATTTTTTTGCATAATTTAAATGTCAAAAAAATTTAAATTATTGGAATAATAATAAAACTGAGGTACTTGGTACAAATCCTGTTTTCATACAATTTAATGTTAATGACCACGTAAGTTTAAAACAATACATGGTATACTAGTTTCTGCCCGCCACTTCGTCTGCACAGAATTAGTATAAATTACAGCCTATCTTATGTTATTCTGATGTATGAGCTATATTATTGTAAAGTCCATTCAGTAGTTTTTGCCTAAAAGAGTAACAAACACATATTTAATCAATTAGTAAGATTTTTGTACCAAATTTCATCAAAATGGGTCGGCGTGAGAGCGTGACTTGTTTGGACTTCCATACGTTTCATCCCCACACACCCACAGGCTGCTCGTGTATAGGAATGTACAGTATGCTCTGAAAAGAGATACTTTGACTTCAGAAGAGCCACGAGCAAACCTGCGTGCGATCATATTGGCTCTTATAATATTACTAGCACTCCGTCTAGGACTTCGCTTGTGAGGTTTTACATTAAATTAAATATGGCCTATATCATGTCACTCAGAAATAATGTAGCATTCTAGTAATGAAATAATGTTTGAAGTCGGTCCAGTAGTTTTTGAGTTTATTCGTTACAAACATACAAATCTCACCTCTTTATACTATTAGTATAAACAAGCGCTCCGACCGCGACTTTGTGCACGTATTTTTTTTTGTAATAATATATAGTCTATCTACTCAATGAAAAAACAGCATTCTAACAGTGAAAGAATTTTTAATATTGGTCATATTGGTTGAGTAATTTTTAAGCCTATTCATCAAAAACACAAATCTTTTCATTAGTATAGATATGGAAATGTAATTTAATATATTATTTTATTAAATAATCTTATACATTAACTAGCTTTTGCCCGCGACTTCGTCCGCGATTTCTAACTGAAAGGCCATAAGGAACCTACGTGCCAAATTTGAAATCTCTAGACCCAGCGGTTTGGGCTGTGCGTTAATACCTATGTCAGTCAGTCAGTCATTCGGTCAATATTTATTTTTATATATTAGATTAAAATTGTAACTGGTAAGACTTTCATTTTATATTATTTCCTTTTCTATCTTATAAATTAATAGATAAACTCATATTGTTTATTGAGCTTTTTCCGCAACCAATGTAATTTATGATGCTTAGGTGAATGATAGCGTTAATTATTGTGACAGTAGAAAAGCATAAATTGAATATATAATTATAAGCTTAGGTCGTCGAACTGTTGATAAAGATAGTAACGAAAAGTGATTTATTAATATTGATAAATGATTCTTGCGAGAAATAATGCCAGATTTCATTTATGATGTCTGAACGCAATTATGCAAATGCAGACAAAAAAAATATGACGATTATTTATTTTGTAACGTAAAAGTATCATTTGTTATTTTTTTATGATATGATATTCGCTTGTGCTGTAATAAAAAAATATATTCTGAAATTAGTCGTGTTCTCGCAGTTCAGAGTCGCCGTATGCACCATGGTGCATCGAGTTCTAGTGTCAATTCTTGAGTGCATCAAAGCAAGAGCTGCCGAGCAACCACTCGTCTGACGTGCTTCTACAAAGCCGGACCTATTACGACTTTGTAGAGGCGGATCAGACTTAAGGTCGCGCACATTTATCAGCTCGGAAAGATAAATGCCGCTTTTTTACTATGGACGCTACGGAATGGCGGTTACGAAACGGCTACGGACCGTAGCATTGCCTCTTTTTCATAGTAAAAGAGTAGAAAAGACATTATTAGTTTAAAAAAAACACGCTTTTATGTTAAATCGGACTGAAAAGTATAAAATAACTTTTTAGTATAGAAACTAAATAATGAACGAAAAGTATAATTATTATTATTTAGAGAAAAGCGTGGGGTGCTCAATAACGTTAGTTCTTAAAAATATTCGATCGGTACAATTATGCTTTTCGTTCATCATTTAGATTTAACATAAAAGCTTGTTTTTTTAGTTTTTTCTAAACTATTATTTTATTTTCAACTTTTTAGTGCGAATTATAGCATATTTTTTATATTATTAAAAATCTCTTATCACCGTCAACTTAACTCAACAATGTCAACGCCATCTAGTGACGTATAACTGAACTAGCAGTAGAAACATTTAATTAATTAGTACTATGGGAATACGAGTTTTACGGGAAAGCGCGTAGAATTTTATGGACAAGATGAAGACGCTTGAGGAGGGCCCGGTCTATTACCCGGACCTCGTGAGGACGGAGGCGAACTTCAGACAGCTACGGGACTTCGCGCGACGATGGCACAAGATTAGGAGTGGGCTAGAGAGAGAGGTGAAGAGCGAAGACACCGCAGAAGAGGCAGAAGACTGGGCATTGGGAGCTAGCGGTACCACTTCGGGTGGGCTCGGACGAACTGGAAGGCACCGAAGGCGTACGAGTGATGTCCGCCCCAAAAAGGGGAGAAGGACCATAGGGACAAGAAAGACAGATAAAGAACAAATTGTAGAAGAGATTAAGGTGCGCTGTGAAACCAGAGCCTCCGGCAACTAGCAGCGCACTCTCCCGTGATTCGGCCTGTATAACCGTAAGGTTGCGTCAGGCCATGGGAAGGTGGTGGGTTTGGTCATAAAACAATAACCCTGAACATAGTAATCACTTCTGACCACTACCATTGTAGAAAATGGTTTACTCGACCAGTGGCCGAGATTTTTATGGTCCAGTAGCGTTTCATGATAATTATGCCGGCATATCACGAGCTGTCTAACTATACGATCGGCCCACGACATATTATACAAGTTATGTTTATGTAACATTAATTTTTCGTAAATTTGAAAATACCTGCTATTGTTAAATTATCTATTTTAATCACACCAGTGGTGACAAAATATGCCAAATGTTTTAATTCGTTATACTTTTATAATATAGTATAGTTTTTAAATTATGCTAGTAACCGATGATAATTGATGTTTAGACTGACAGAGGAAACTCCAAATAATATTTCGATGACCTACCCAAACACTGATCGAGCAAAAAGTAACTTCACTTTTAAGATAGCAAATACATTGAACACATAGTGGTGTCGCCGGCCTCCGTATTCCTCATTGAATCGGTCACAAGTGTACAACCTGCAGTAGATCGAGTGCGTGTAAGTTGATGTTAATTAATTCTACATTCACATCACTTATGTGCTGCAATCATCGTGCGTCTGCGCACTATCAAGCGCAGACTCGCGCGCACCCACTGCGGGAAAGTCACGTGTATGTAATCGTCCGTTGCAAAACACACGCAACTAAATACTAATACAAAATATACGAAACATTAAGTACGCATTAAAAAAATAATCAAGTGTTAATACATAAATATTTCTGTGGCATTGTAAATACAAACTTCCGAATTTCGAAATAATATTGTGAAGTGTTACAACTCTCTCGAAAATGGAGAAGAAAGAAGTGTTACAGTCTAAAAGCAGTGTAGTAGACGTTGACCAGCTGATGAAGGAATTGGGTCCGTTCGGCCGGTTCCACTTGGTCAACTACTTCTTGCTGATGCTGCCTGTGCTTCTGGGGTCAACGTATGGCACCAACTACATATTTTTAGCCGCAGACGTCCCCTACAGGTACGTTGTCTAAAATTCGAAAAAAAAATAATCAGATTGAATTTTTTCATAAAAAAATGTTAGTAATAACAAAGTTTATTAAAAAAAATCCACAGTTATACAATGATAAGGTATAAAAATAGTGCAATTCTGAATAAATAAAAGAAGTTAAAATAATAAGAAATTATAGCCTTTAGTATATTGACACCGTCTTGTTGTCAATCATCAACACATCAAACGGTCGTATGTAGTACATATTCTTGTAAAAAAAAATCTCTCTTTATTTGGTTTAATAGTTAAATATTTTATATAAACACTAGTCTAACATCAACTTAAAATATAGTAAGCGTAACACGAACATTGACAACCAATCATTATAAAGATCTTAAAGATACTGGACTAAAAATTTGGGCTAGATTATTGTTGTGAGCGCAGAAGTATGTATAAAGAGCCACATATTTGTATACTACGGTGTTCACATAAGGTGAATGCCAATATCGTGTGCAACAACATTTACACAGATGTTTGAAAGTTGATTGTTTATAGAGTTGCATCACGATGAGACTGAGACGCCTTGAGACAGTAGACTGATATGCAAAAAACGTCCCCAACAGGTTTTAGTAATAGTTCCAAAGTGCAATCTTAATTATGGCATCGCTTTATAGCTAATGCCAAGTGAAGATAGTTATTCAACAGTGAAATTGAATAACAATGGAGTCTCTCAACACGTGTTTTTACAACAAGAACTCGGGAGAAACACTTAAAAGTATAATACAAAATATTTATACAATGAAAGTGTGAAATACCAGTCAAATAGATAATAACCATTTTTACGAGTACGTTGGTATTTCACGTTTTTAGAGATAAATATTATTTAAAAACGTGCACATTGTACGTTTTCGTATGTACAAGTTGCCTTAATGTAATGGTAGACATTGATAATAGTATTTTTATATTTTACATTATTCGTATTCAATTTTATTACTACAGATAAATTAAACTTTTATAAAATCCGACTACAAAAAAAAAAAGAAATGAAATAGGGCAAACTCGGGATTTACAAGGTAAAATTGACTCCTCCTATTCTTCAAGTCGGTTAAAATGAATCAATTGACACCCTATTCATCAAAATAGGGTGAATAGTTCCTACAGAGGAACATGTAAATATAAACAAATATTGGCTGTTAAAATCATAACAGTTGTTTTGGCTTCACCGTAGTTGGGTAAAATGAAAAAAAAATTAGTCCGTTTATTGTTTTTCCAACTGAGGGTTGGGAGAAGTCAACGACCTTGTTCTAGTTTAATCATTTCTTGTTTATATTACGTAAACAAATATACAAGTTATTTATAACACTTAGTTTTGCATGGGAGTGTTTAGTACTCTTTTATGGCGCCAGTAAGATTTTTTTCAATAATTCAACAATTGGGCCCAAGTGTATTTTGGGCAGTGAAAGTAGTGTAATTTTGATGTCATGTAAGCGGACTTGTTGTAATTTTGACACATGCTGATGCATATCAGTCACTACTAATAAAAAACAGCAGAAACCTATGGCTATAAACTAACAACCAAACCAAACCAAAAGCCCCAGAAGGGCTTAGGAGGGTACCGGTGGTTTTTAGTGGGTAGGATCGGCGTTGTTCCACGTCGGGGAGTCCCACACACGTCGTGCGCCTATTAGCCAGCGTGCGGTATGGTCTGTAAATGGATTTCCCATCGTAACCAAAAAAAAATCGGCAGTCGTCTCCCCTTGACTTTCTCGTACACCGGAAATGACTCAAATGTCGATAGAAACCTTATGTTTTGATGTCATACATGCATGATAACTTTTGAACACACATCGAGTACCGACCGCGCACTTGGTTGCTTAACTTGCGTAATCGATGACTCAAAATTTGATAGAAACCTTATATTTTGATGTCATACACGCATGTTAAATTTGGTTATAATAAGTTAAAGCATACTCGAGTTATCGTGCTAACGCACAGACACACAAACATACAGACACACAGAAACACACAGACATAATTCCAAAAACGGTATTTTTGGACTCAGGGAGGACCAAAACGTGTAAATCCGTCAAAAACTCGAGGTCTAATTAATCTAATTTTGAATATTACAAGACTTCATTTATGCTACGTATACGAGAAAGTAAAAAAAATGGTTATAAGCTAACAGGGCCATGTCCGTACAACTTCTCAAAAAACTTACGAAGTACGTAGTTTTGAAAATTGTCATACTAGTACAAGAACATCACAATATTACTAACACCTTGTAAAGGTCGCAAAGAGGACACAAAATATTATGAGGAAGTGTTGTTATGGTAAAGTATGTACGTGACCAGCTCGCTGTCAAGACTATACAAGGACCACACGAACTTAAACCTGGCATAATTTAATATGAAGAAAATTATAGAAAGATCAAAACGTCACTCACGTGTCAGGTATGAGTTAGTTCGAACCGCAGACGGTCCGTGCGGATGAATAAACGTTCCCGCGCCAACGCCGATATGCGGAGGGAAGGGATCCGACAGTTTTTAGTGGGTATGGCCAACCTTTAGGGTTGGTGACTCCCCTATAAGGGTTATGTGGGGCCTTATCCCCGCTGCGGGTACGTACAAAACGTTTTCTGTCGAAAAAAAGGTATGAGTTAGTTCTAAAAAGAAAGGAATAAAGCAGAGTCGAGTTTCTCCCGAGTTTGTTGTAATAACACGTGTTGTGAGACTACAATTTTAATTCAATCTTCTTCTTCTTCTTCCTCGCTTCCTCATGACTAAGGGTGACCACTTGAGGTCGTCATTTTATGCACCAAGGCTCTCCACTGCACACGGTCTTCCGCCTTCCGGATTGACGTCTATAGAGTTCCCTTTCAGGCTTCCTTCACTGCATCGGTCCACCGGGTCGGTGATCTTCCACGACTCCTCTTTCCTTCCACGTGGCCAACCACAATAAGCTTTTCCAAGCTATCTGGTTCACGTCTAGCCACGTGACCGAAGTACTGCAGGATCCGCTGGAGGCAAATGGTCGATAAGCGGCACTTGATCTGTAGTTCGGCCAGGATGGACGCAATTCAATCTACCGTACTATTTATTGTTACTTAGATTTTTCACTTGACATTGCTAATTGCGTAATCTCGCGAAAGCATTCATTAAGAAGAGGAAGAAGAAGCGGAGTGAAGTTTTTTTTTTACAAAAATTAGAAACATAACACTATATGAGGTCATATTATGAGATGTTTCTAATTTTTGTAAAAAAACTTCACTCCGTTTTATCCCTTTCTTTTAAGAACTAAACTAATTAAACATCGTAACTAAATCCAACTTATAATGATTAATCAAGGAACGAACGACTATTGGCTTGGTGGCACTGCTTGGTGGTAAATATTTAAAGACTGAGTGAGAGATGATAAATGGCAAAGAAAGGAGTATTGTTTTGTCAACAATACTCCTGATCGATCAAACTCAAACTCAATTTTTTTTATTCATTTAGGTACAATTATGAAAGGGAGATTTATCAATGATCGAGTATGGAACAAAAAATATAATTATGCTAATCCAAATAAAATTAGGACAGGCAAATGATTATGAACTCTATGAACGAAGGAAGGCTTGTGATAAAGCAATGTCACACTGACAATATTGTTTAAATAATTATCATTAATTTTTAAAGTTAATTTACATAGAAAAATACAGGTCAATCGTTAAGAACACATTAACGATCATAATCAAATCAAATATAGGTATTTATTTCAGCTTATAGACAGATAGAGGGTAAACTTATAAACGTCAATATAAACACTAAAATTAAAAAATATATAAGTACATGATATTTCTTAATATTACTTAAATTACAATTAAGTTAAATTAATAATTATTTATTTTATTATTAAATAATTATTAGTAAATTAATTAATTTAGTTAATTAAAATTACTTTTACAAATAATAATTTACATGAGTCAACAGTGCAATGAATCGAAGAAAAATTAAATTTATGAATGTTTATAATAGAGTTCACAACGTGACACACAAATAATTCAGGATAAAAAGTGTGTGTATAATCTTCTGCGGATTATTGTGAATTAAAGTCAATTGTTAAATCGAAAACAATTGATCAAATGAAAAAAATTACAAGTCAACAAACAATCTGTTGTGAAAAAAATAATTATTGATAAATTACCTAATTTATATTAATTCATGTGTGTTAAAAGAAGATACAAAAGCAAGTCAAAGTTTCTCCCTGCTAACCAATTACAAAAAAAATGCTACGTTATTTCTTAAAGGATAGCATAAATAATATATGTAATTTTTACATGTAAAAGATTTTTTTATTTATAAATTTAAGAATCTCTCTTATCCAAGCATTAACTTTTCTCATAATCATAACATTGTTATGAATGCAAAAAGTATTCAAGCATTCATAACAAGGTCATGGGAAAAACTGACTATTTCTATTATCATAATCGATTGTGTATATATTTATTCAAGTGACTTTTAATATAGAAATTTCGGGTCCAACATTTTTGTTTTACGTATAATTTTTTTTTTTTTTTATGTTACGAGATGGCGAACAAGCTTGAGGCCCACCTGATGTTAAGTGGTCACCCCCGCCTATAGACACTTACAACTGCTTTTGCTTGTTTTTTAATAACAATTTATTTATTACTTAATAATAAGAAATTTTGGGCTCAGCTGGTCTTTTCGGATGGACGAGGGAAGCATTATATAATACTAAACGATGTTGCGGTTTCTACATCTAGGCCGGATATATAATAGAATGTAATTAATCTTTATTGCACATCGACACAAATATAAAAGATTACAGTATAAACATTTACAGTACATTGCACCGGGCGGCCTTATCGCTAGGAGCGATGTCTTCCAGGCAACCTTTGGATGGACAGGATTCAAAAATCAAATAAACAGACGGAAGATGGCGATGCACCAATTATTCTAAAAAAGATAAAACCATGAAACTTAGAATTTAGGTACTAGATATTTTTTTTTTTACACGAAATGGGTTCACTCTTGGCAACACTGTGCAGGTGAGCTAAGAGGAAGCCGAAGATGGAGCGAGTTTACCCAGAAGATGCAATTTTTTTGTTGACGGGGAGGTCAAATGCATTTACGCATCGTCCCTAAATCCGTAAAAGTTTTTTATTTACAATGTGTAGTGCTCGCGCAAATCTAAGAGAACATTGTATAAATCGCATATAAAATATACAACTTTCAAAGACATCGACGCATAAAGTTGGAAAAGTTTGAAAAAAATCATATTCCTAAAAATCATTTTCACGGTTCTAAAAGAAATACTGAACCGATTCATGTAAAATTTTCATGGGACCATTTGGAAATAACATTTGGACCCTTCAAAAAAAAAATCTGATCGGTGCCGGTCTTCGAGTTATTGGAGAACATACCTAAAAGTAGATGAATACAAATTGAGGATTTTTGAAGTCGCTTAAAAAGGCCTCGGTTTGTCTAGTACCTTCCGTAAATTCTGTACTAGAATCGGCTCTCGCGGAATTTTAACAAATATAGCTGGGCAGTGAGAGAACCCATGGTGCTGGAGGTGAGCGTATGTACTATCAAGGGGATTTTTGGTTCACAGGTCTAGACACTCCTGGCGTCGGGGGCGACGCGCGACGGGAAGATAGCAAGTGCGAGAGATAAACCGCCGCGTTAGCTTAACCGATAAGCTAATTTTGTGTTAACGACTTTAGTAGTTACATTTCACTTAAACAACCATAACTTTTAATAACTGTAACTACTTATCTAGTGTGAATTTGACTCCTTGTCATAACAAAGTAGATAAAAATAGATGCACCGAATACATCACCGTTGTTAAAGGATAATTATATCTCAATACTCACACTAATTATTAAGGCCAAATTAAGCATCATTAGGAACTTGTATTATAGATTCTTTTTTTTATATAGATAACGGATAAATATTTGTAACTAGCCTTTGCCCGCGACAACGTCCGCATGGAATAGGTACAGAATTTTTGTTTTTTGGGTACTTATTTTGCAAAAAATACGCATACAAACTGCTGTAGATTACTTGTAAAAAGCTTATTTTAATACATTTTTCTAGACGTGAAAGCTTAACAGACAGACAGAGTTACTTTCACATTTATAATATTAGTAGTGAAGTAGTGATAATACCTATAGGTTTTGTAAACTTAAATAAATATATAAACAACCATGACTCGTGAATAAATATTTGAAAACATCATACAAACATTTGCCGCTACCAGGATTCGAACCTACGGCACTACAGTGGCAGAAAGATGGAAGACTCCTATTTAATTTTTGATCTGTCAGTTGGTCAGTGATTGCGATGTAACTAATACAGTGGCAGAAAGATGGAAGACTCCTATTTAATTTTTGATCTGTCAGTTGGTCAGTGATTGCGATGTAACTAATACAGTGGCAGAAAGATGGAAGACTCCTATTTAATTTTTGATGTCAGTTGGTCAGTGATTGCGATGTAACTAATTATAACTAATTTCGTCAAATTTTAATGTTATAAAAATATACTGATTGATATTTTATTACCCAAGGAGAGTTGGTATCAAAGTTGGTTCAAAACTATCTACCATCATCTTACCTTAGTAGACTAGTCAGTTGCTTTAAAAGCAACTATTACAGTTGCATCTTCAATTGAGTTTTCCTGTTTAAATGCGCTTCCACCTTCAAGTTAAGATATAACTTAAGAGCGTGCATTCATCGAAGTACCAATAATATTATTTTCGTAGTATTGTTGTTAGATACACATGTCTATGTGACCCCATGCACACTCAAACTATTGTTTGCCATTATGATGCTTACATTTCATCTGAAAGATAGCTGCAAACTGCATTTTTGTAAAACTGCGCCATAAGATTCCCCTCGCCTTACAAAACTATAAGTGTAAATTAAAATATCTCTCTATAGTGGTTTCAATTAAGAATTAATCTTTCTATAATATATAATTACTTTGCAAAGTCTGTTCACATCGCTTCGAAATCAGGTCTGGAAAATCCACAAAATGTGTAAATTTTGACATAAATCCAGTGTACGCCCTTAACACCAACAGAGCCTTCCACGTCGTAAAAAAAACAGTCGGTCACCCTCCGGACTTAGACCGTGGTAAACACTTTTTGCTTTGCTTTTGTTAATGCTACTAGCTACACAATATGGTATTGTTGTATGTAGTATGGAGGTCGTTGATCCCGAAGCCAAAATTTAAAGATATGTTTTTTATGCATGACAGGGCAGCTCTTGGCCTTCATCTCACCTGATGGTAAGTGACGATGATACCGAAGATGGCATTAAGCTTCACCTGAACCATCAACCACAGAGGGACTGGATAACTTATCATTAATTGTCGGAACACAATAATGATGTTAACATTATATTATGGAGACAGATTTTGTAGAGATGCTGGTAGCTAGACAGGTGGACTTGAAAAAACTCCTACCACCAACCAAATAGAGTACAAATTTGTACTCCCCTGGGTCTAACTCAGGACTAGAAATTCCGTTGGAACAACCACTAGACCATGGAGGCTGATAAATTTATTAATTTACGAAATAAAAGCCCTCAAATTCCTTCCGCATCGACGTCACATTGATGTTGCAGCGCCGATGCGCGCGCGCATCGCTATTAGTCTCCTCCGACTCGAGCGCCGCACGCTCGTCAATAATAGTCGGCCATATAGAAAAATTAGTTCAGAAAAACGGACGGAAAATATATTCGAGTAAAACTAAGATTGTACTTAGTTAAATATATTTATTTAGTAATTATTTAAAAAAATATTGACTAATTAAATATACTTTATTTAAAAAGGACAAATAGTCATAATATTATAATCTAAAATTACTAATAATCCAAATTCAATAATAAGAATCAAATTATAGTGAAATGTAATTATTAAAAATTTAAATAAAACAAAAGACAAAGATTATACACACTTAAATAAATATGCGTGATTATTATTTATAAATAATTGACTAACTAAATATACTTCTAATAAAAAAGGACATAAATAATCATAATTATAATAATTTGAAATTACTAGTATTCCAAATTGATGTAAAAAAAGATAGTTAAAATACAATGAAATGTAATTATTGAAAATATAAATAAAACAAAAGCGGTTTTGTTTCTTATTTTAAAAATTGATAGATATTAATTGAATTACAAACATTGGTACAAGAAAGTTTAATTTAAAAGAAGATGGAGAAAAAAGAAGTGAAGAACGCGGGCAGTGCAGGAGTGGACATCGATCAGCTGATGAAGGAGCTGGGTCAGTTCCGGCGGTTCCACCTGGGCAACTACTGCCTCCTGGCGCTGCCTGTCATATTAGCGGCCTTGTATGCCACCAACTATGTCTTCTTGGCCGCTGACGTTCCCTACAGGTAATATTCTACTCTTCTTTTTCTTCCTTCCCTGATACTTCTTTGATTGCCTGACACCCACCTTTATGAGGTATGCTGTTTAAGGTTGCTTACCCACCACCGTGCGAGCTACCCCTTGGTGCGGTCGCCTGTGCGTTGATCAGTACCTCCTCAGTTTACTTTTACGATACACGCGTTGGGGTTGCTAGGCCACGAAGGAAAATAACCATCTTGTCAATTTTAATTTTATCCATATCACAAGCATTGTATTGCCATCCCTGTGGTTTAAAAAGAGTAACATAATTAGAGGGACAGTTGTTGGTACTTTCCTTTCGAATTAAGTTTAATAGGGGCACCGCATATCGAAGTAAGATAAGTAATATTGGTAATATTAATTAAGATTGTCTTTCAAAGTATGTAGATTGACAGATCGCACAGAAATTGCCATAAAACCACACTTGATTCTTTATCTACGAGTCTTAATTAGAATACTCTACAAATTATCTATTTATTTATTAAAATTTTATTGTTTTCTTGTTTAGGAAAATACGTATAATAATACTGAAACAATTCAAATACATAAAGCATCACGGTTGATTTTATCTATTATTTTTTTTACATTTGTCAGGTGGACAAAAAATACTTATTATTATTTCCTCCGTATTGCATTACATATACAGAAAATAGAGAAAGTTTTTGCTTACATTAAGAAAATCTACGAAGTTTTGATAATAAAAATATCTTCTACACATGTGACTTGAAACTGATTAATTATATATTTACTAAATTTAATAAAATTCGATTTCATAAACTGATGGGGTAAGACATGGCCTTTTTCTCACCTGAGAGTTATTGATTGCAACCGTATAACTATCGGAACAGAATTACGCTGTAATCATTAATAGCTTCTGCCGACGACTTCGTCTGCGCAGGATTTGTATAAATTATAGCTTTTATGTTATTGTGATGTATGAGCCATATAAATGGTAAAGTTTCATTAAAATCCGTTCAGAAGTTCTTCCGTGTCAGAGTAACAAACACACATCCATACAAACTTTCGCATATATACTATTAGTAAGATTGTTATGGGGACAGACTTTGCTATTTATTCTTATTATTATTCTTATTTTTATGCAAGGGGCTGAGGCTGTCTCAGAGCACTTCGACCCTATGGGATATTTTGTGCTTCCCCTTGCCTTATCACCTATCATTTTGTATGAGTTTCACGATTTTGAAGGGGATAAGGTCAATAAAGTCCTCTGGTTTAGGGTAACCTAGACCCAGGACTTTTAGTCGCCTATTGGCTAGTGCATCGCAGTCACATAGTATGTGCTCCATGCTTTCTTCCTCCTCACCACACATTCTACAGATAGGGTCTTCAGCTTTGCCTATTGTACACAGGTGTCTTTTAGTGGCAAAGTGGCCAGTTAGAGCACCTATTTAATTTTCGTTTATTTAAATTTACGGTTTTTTATTTTGAGGATATCCAAAAATGTTGTGTTCAATTACACTTAAGAATACAAACACATTTAATAGAATGACATCTATGTCTTTAGTCTATAGAATGTGATAATTCTTGTAAAAATAAAAGAGCATCCTCTAGTGCCTACCACGAATGCGGTGATAATGTAATTGGCATCATCATGGCGGTGCGTTTGCTGCGTTTATGTTATTTGTGTTCTATTGTTATTGTCGAAGCTGTACAAATTCATTTATTCAACAAGTAATGGGAATTTGTTTGAAAATGTGTAAATATACAAAAATACGTTCGTTAAGTTGGTAAATGTTATAGAGTGGCTAAAATACAATCGAGAGGTTTTGGCTTCTAATCGCAGTAAAGCAAATAGTTGTGCATAGAAATATTGTATATAATGTTCTCTTAGATTTGCGCGAGCACTGCATACGTTATACTTTGGTTTTCCCGTGGCCACGAACGCTGAAAAGCGTTACGAATGCCAGGTTAAGACATCAACTCGGGGACATTTCGGTGACAAGAAATACATAAGTATTTTGATCCCGAAATGCCTTTTCATAAGAGATACCGTGGCTTTAGTGGGTAAGACCGAAATCAATGTCAAGGCGACGGGAGTCCCTCGCCGCACCGTTAGCTAACATTGTAGTACGGTCCTTATATGGATTTCCATCTCATAATATCCAAAAAAGTTTAAGATATCAAAATGAGATTTAAAAAAAAGTATATAATTCAGAATCTCAAATAAAACATGAAAATTAACATCGAAATTCGAATTTGTTTGGGATTTTTTTCCTTAACTTTGACTTATATTTTGCAGTTTAGCGTAATTAATACATTAAATTTCAAGGATTATCTACTAGTTCACGGTGTAATAATTTAAGAAACAAGAATCCTCAAGATTTTTTCATAGGGTTTGATTCCTGTTTCAGTCAGTTATATAAGTAACAAATTTTTGAATACAGCACAAATTATTTTTGAAATCAGATTGAATATCTACTTCTTCCAGGCTTTCTTATCTACAGCAAAGTACTTTAACTGCATTTGGTAATATATGTAGCATATTTTGTGTTGGTTTGGATAAGAACACTTTAAACATTGACTTGCGATTTTTTCGTTTAATTTTTTTTTAAACATTCTACTTATAATACGCTTATAATCCCAAAAGAGGTTGAGCAGAGCTTTAGGTAACATTTGGTTACACATAAAGCCGCATCTGGCAGTATGAGCCATACCGTCAAAAATTCTAAGAGAAAATAAATGCAAGGTAAATCTTTTTAACATAGGCGTGTTCAATTTATGGTCATGATATGTCTATTATCCATAATTAGAGTTATTGATGATAAATTAAAAAAAAAAACCAGTCTATATTCGCTCTAGGGACCTGTCCCTAGAGCGAAAATAGACTGTTTTTTTTTGGACTGTTATTAAGGCCTGCCTTACTACAATGATTGTGGAGATCGGCTAACACGAGCCCAGTGTGGATTTATTTGGATTCGAACTTATCCCATAGAGAATAAAAAAAGGAAGAGATAGTTTATCATGAAGTCTTCGGAAGTCTCTGCTTATTATTGTAATTTGTTTTCTTTTTCTTCATCATTGTATTAAAGTTGGTAATAAACTATTGATCATCCAACTATCAGCCGCCAAATGCGATACTGTTATGTTCAGTACCTATAGATAATTGTTTTATATAAAACTGGGTATTCTCAACAAGGTTAAACGAGCTTCACGCCGCAACAACTTGGACCTTATATAAGGCACAGGTTCGATCTTGCATGGAGTACCTATTGTTGCCACTTTTGGGACCAGCAAAATATCAACTTGCCACACTTGATAGGTGATGATAGGCTGGTGCATGCTAATCTGCAGAGTTTGGCTCAACGTCGCAGAGTGGTCTGCCTGACGGTATTTTATAGATTGCACTTTGGTGAGTGTGCTCTTGAGCTAAATGAGTTTACGGTATTAAAAGGAAGAAAAAGGACATGGTGGACCATCTCCTTTTTACCACCGGGGAGATGGACTACAGGTTACCATCCCTACCTCGTACAAATTCCGTACCTATGCGTACCAAGCCGTTTTCAACATTATTTATTATGCGCGCCACCAAAGAGTAGGATTCCCTGCTGGTGACCAAATTCCCGAATAGTTATAACCCTGCTCTATTTAAGGTTGTAGTGAATAGGCATCTTCTGGGTAAACTAGCTCCATCTTCGGCTTCCTCTTAGCTCTGCTGCACAGAGTATTGCCAAAAGTGAAACCAATTCAATTTAAAAAAAAAATGCTGATGTGGTTTCAAATGACACAGGATTGTAAAGAGGGTACACGTATGCCGGCAGTGAATTAATTTTTTCGATTGTGCGTCAAATGAAATAAAATAAATGAATAATTAACAAACTCAATTTTTGTAAATGTTCTGAAATAAAAGGTATATTTTGTACTTAAATTGTTAAGGTATGCAACAATTGAATAACAGAAAATAACAACATTTGACACGGTGACGTGACGGAAGAAAAATTAGTATCGTTTGAAATGTTGAGAATTTCACGCGTAATAATTGGTATGCACTCGCAATATTTTTCGCAGTAAAATATGGAAACATGTTATTGCCACATTAAGAATACAATAAACAAAACAATGAATATAAATTAGTTTTTATTACGTTGACTAAGTTGTATTTTTTTATATATTTACCCAAGTCGGGAGTTGCGGAAGTATCCTTGGTGGACCACTTCCTTCAAGATGTTGACATTTTTTGCAATGTCTAATTCGTTATTTATTGCAGTCTAGTTAATGTGGCAAGATACTTGATTCCATCAGTCATTCAATTGTAAAATTATAAGCATAGCAATTGTGCCTATACAATGAATTGTTATAATGCTAGGGACAATTGGATGTTGTTTTACTTCTGGCATGCAAGATTATATTGAATATAATAGCAAAACGGTTTCATAAAGTTATGAAATATTTGAATTTATGTGTTTGTGTTGCAAACAGCAGCGGAAATGTATTAACTATAGTAATAAATGGGGAAGATAAATAAATAAATTTAAATATTCTTGTTTTAACTTTATTTGTCATTTAATTTTCTAGACACAAGGGTGAGTTAGATATTAGTTCAAGTATCCGGTTGTATAAGTTAAATGAAAATGTTTAAAACTTCAATAATATATTTTAGAATCGTAAAATCTCTCCCAGAATCGTGTCAAATATGCCTGAGTAGAGAGAGAAACACGGATAGTGAAGGGGAGACAGTGGACCATCAGGAAGCATTCTTGACTCAACACCTGGGTCACAAGTCACCGACACACGCTAACAATTTATTTGAAGTCGGTGCGGTCGATAAGAGGACATACTGTCCTCTTATCGACATACTGCTTCTTTCTTTCTTTACATACTCAAATTCTCCTTGTGTGCATCAGTATAAAAAATATCAAATCCCAAAAAGACGAAAAATAGAAGGAGTTAGAGACATTTCTGAGCACTGTTTTTGATTGACAACTAAAGAACCAAAGTTTAAAGAAATAACTCTCAGAACAATCATGATGAATCATAATACAGTATACTCTACTTAACACATAATTTACTTGTTAACACTACATAACTAACCATAACTATAATATTATATTTAAACAGGTTTAGTCACCGAAAAAGTTTATTTTTGTAATGACAATAGTGCTGGTAAATGTTTTAGCGTTGAATCTTTGCATTCTTCATAATTAACAGGTAAACAAATATTTAATATTTTACTTGAAATAACTTAGGGAAGTCCATAAAAATAAAGTAGTCATGAATTTTGAAAAACTTTAAACGCTTGATTGGAAAGAATTGTAGAAAAATATCGATAAATCCGAATATGTAAATACAATGATAGAAGAATCGTAAAGAAAGATAAACTAATAGACACTCGTTAATGTGAGTAAATGTGATTTAAAATAAGCGTTGACGTGTGACAATTTTTTTACGCTATTATTTGAATTTAACAGACATTTACGTACGAACTTGTTTTTTTTTTTAAATAATATTAACGCTGTTGAAATGCTTCAAACGTGTTATGTTAAATTAGGTCACACAGGTCAAATGTATGATCCAATATATCATTTAGAAGTGGTACCTAGTTAACTCTACCTAATGTGATATCCGGTTGTTTGTCGAAAAGAAGAGACGATTTTCATATTGATAATTCTAAATGTTATTTACCAGCATTTCGTAATCCGTGTGAAATGAAAAAACAGCGTTACTAATCCGTGAGTAAGTAGATTAATTATTTAGACATTCATTATGTATATATATTTTTTTATAAAATGTCAAGCAAATGAATCCAGGAACACAAATGTGAAGATAGGTAGTGTGAGATATAAACCGCCGCGCTAGCACCCTCTCCTTGCCGACCTGCAATGTGTTGACATAGTTTAGGATATTTCAGATACCGAAAATAACTATTAATTTTTATCGATAAACTAACAGCACTACTTTGTTCCCGGATCTTCCTTAACAATTAATGGAAGTAGTTTTTTCAAATAGTATGTCGCCACAAGAAATGGTTGGCTTCGACAAAAAACTATTGACAATGCTCATTTTTTAAGCGATGTTTTCTGTCGAGTCTATATTTAAGCTGATGCTATAAAAACTTGTCTATTTTCTTTGGTTTATTTCAATAGTATTATTTTTGCAGTGATTAATAACAATGCCAATTGACAAACTTTTTATGTTTTTAAGAGAGGTGTAGTATAGTAATGATTTAAAGCAAGCCGGGGAAATAGAAAAGAGAAGAAAAGTATTTAACTGCAGTCCGCTGTACTGTGGGGACAGTACAGCGGACTGCAGTTAAATACTTTTCTGTATTGTTCTATGAAGAAAAAGATTTCCAAGGGGAAATTGGAATGGAATTGTAAATAAAACATTTTCTACGGATTTAACTCGCGTGTAATTAGATTTAACATTTTGTTATTACTGCCTGACATTTCGTAACACTTTGCAGCGTTCGTGAACACGGGAAGAATAATGGAATGGAATTGCGTTAGTGTATACCATAAGACGAGGGCATATATAAGTGGTCGTTCCGCTAGTGTAATCCGAAATGTGAAAATAAATAAAAATTAATGCTTACATTCAGTCGAAAAAATAGGTATCTGATTTTTAATCCCCGACGCAAATAGAAGGGTGCTATAGGTTTGATGTGTCTGCGTATCTGTATGTCCTGTCTGTGGCATGGCCGGACCGATATTGATGCGGTTTTTTGTTTAAAAGCTGGCGTAATCGAGATGCTTAGCTATAAATTTGTGTCGGGGTTACATAAAATTATCTGTTTTCTTATGGAATAATTTTCGCGTTTACAAATGCGTAAATATTTTTAATACTAGAAAAAATATACTGAAAAAAATCGATCTGCCTCAGGCGGGAATCGAAACCAGCATCTTCCGCAATCCGGGCGGCTGCGTTAACCACTACGCCACCGAGGCTCTGCTTTCGCTGTCGAAATTTGTCAGTGTTTGGGCTTATATTTTTATGATAAACATTGTTTCATCAAATCTTTGAAATTTGCATTTCTAAGATCCGAACGAAATATTTTTGCAAATATTTGACGGCCAGTTAAGATGAATCTACCTTACATTATGGAATAATTTTTGCGTTTGCAAACGCGTGAATATTTTTTTTTCTAGTATTAAAACTTCTTGGGTGACAAACATAAAAGAAAATTCTAAATTTGATACATCCCAGTTTATTATTCTTTAAGTTGCAACTTGTCGAAGGTGTCGCAAAAGTGAGTATTAATTTAAGCCTAAGTCAACTAACCCTCGATTTTATTGGTATTCATGAGGTGAGGTTTTCCTCAAGTTGGACATAACCGGTTGTTACATTGACCAATCAAGATATATTTTATGTTGCATATGTGACGTTAACATAATTAATAATGTGCCGCAAATTCTGTACTTATGTACGCAAAAAAGTATCCTACTAATATTATAAACGGGAATAATTGTATGGATGTCTGTATGTTTATTATTCATTCACGCAAAAACTGCTGATAGGATTTTATTGAGAGTTTACAATAATATAGCTCATACATTAGAATAGAGAGTTGGACCTTGTTTCTAAATGGGGTACAGCAAATTTGGTTGAGCTCAATGCCAAGAAACCGTCACCATTCCTTTTCCTTCCCTCTCTTCAGAGCACAACACTGACGCTACAGAGCAGTATCACCTTGCTCGGTATGGAAGTTCGCAGCGACTTGAATCCGAAGGACTACATCGAAAGCGTGATAAAAACAGCTTCACGGAAACTCGGAGTCCTGAACAAGGTGCGGCGTTTTTTCACGTCAGATCAACAGTGTTTGCTATACAAGACGCAAATACGGTCCTGCGTGGAGTATTGCTCGCACCTGTGGGATGGCTCCGCCAAGTACTTACTCGATGCTTTGGATAGGTTGCAGCGTCGCGCGGCCGCATCATCGGCGACGAAGAGGTGACTAAACATCTTGAGCCTCTCCAATTTCGACGCGATGTTGCGTCATTGAGCGAATTCTACCGTTTGTACCACGGCGATTGCTCTGAGGAGCTTTTTTCCTTAATCCCACCATCTCCCTTCCCATTAAGCGCGTTACTACGCGTGCTGGTCTACGTTGTCACCGACAAACTGTGGCTACCATTCCTACGCGAACTAAGAAACTTGGCAACTGGTTTCTTTGTCACAAAAATCAAGAAATGGAATTCACTGCCAGCACACGTGTTCCCTCCTTCCTACAATCCTGGGTCATTCAAAAGAGGCATGAAGAAGCACCTTGCAGGTCAGCAAGGCGAGGGTGGCTAGCGCGGTGGACTCCATTTGCGACTCGCATTTGGACTCCACTTCTGCTTACCAGCAGGTGGAATGGAGACATTTGCTTGACTTTTTATAAAAAAATAACAATATTAATAAATATTTTTTATCTAGTATTGGTGAAGATGAAACATTTGAGTTTATGGTATTTCCTACATTGTCGAAATAAAAATAACCTTTAGACATCAATCACATATAACAAAGTGAAGAAAAAAACCTAAGTCACTTTCATAGTCAAAGAATGGGTCAAGAATTGCGTTAAATAATGCCCGCAATTACCGTCGCGGGCGGAAGACTCAATTACACGTACAACTCCGCTAGTCATCTTAATATGTCATTTTTGCTCTTTATTTACATTATACAATAAGGTAGTTATAATTTTATAATTGAATCGTGATAATACCACACAATTATGTAAATTATTATTTCTTTGAAGCATTTTTAGAATATCACAATAGTCTATAAATAGGTATGCTTTGACGCTCTTGTGGCACAAAAAAGGTAGCTAAATAGAACCCCAATTTGCTATCGTTGTGTTACCCCAGTAGCATCAAGTTTAACGTTTTACAATTTTGCAAATAGTAGGTAACGTAAATGTCAAGTTAATTCATAGGAATGGGTGGTTCCATTTTTTAACTATATTTTTTTTTGTTGACGGGGAGGTCAAATGCATTTACGCAACGTCCCTGCGGGGTGGTGCCAACCGCAGGGGATATGTGGGACTCGAGGTAAAGGCGTTCCCTCCATACCCACTAAACATCCTCCCCGGCCTGACCTCCAGTGCGCTATTGCGGGACGGCTCGGGATCTGCGCACGCGAGCGCAACTACACCGAGACCGTCCCAACGCTCAGGGCCGGATTTAAAGGAGTGGAGGCCCCTTAGCCCCAAATTACTTTCCAAATAAAATGAACAATTTTTTTCAATCGAGTTTTCGGTTAAAAAATAGGCATACTTCTTTACGACCTTTAATCAACGAACAAAATAGAAAGATATTATTATTATTATTATTCATGTAATCATGTTTGTACAAAGTACCGTAGGTAAAGGTAAAGCGCGAAATAAAATATGAAAGGAAAAGTTGTTTACTGGTGTTTACTAGTCTGAATTTGAATTTTTTTTTTCCGAAGTCTATTGTGGGGCCTCTTCTTTTATGGAGGCCCTGGGGCTGTAGCCCCGCTTGCCCTCCCCTAAATCCGACCCTGCCAACGCTGCCCGTCTAGGCAATCCTTGCACCAATTGGTGGCCAGCAGCCACTCCTCCATCGACGGCTGCTCGACCTGACGCGTCCTCCTGACGAGGACACCGGGAGCAGCCATCGAACCGCACCCGGGGGACTTCGGGCGCGGTCGTGGCCCCGTAAAGGGTCGTCCCCAACTAGCCGTGATGGGGAAACAAAAACAACTCTACGATGGCATGTGACTTCGAATGCCAAGGGGACACACTTGACATCAAAAGCTACACACCCGCCGAGAAAGTGTCCCCACCACGTTACCAGGGTCCGCCATGAGGAGGCTTCCGGACGTGGACCCCACATGTTAAAGAACCTAGGGAAGTTTTTTATTTGTAACTAGCGGTCGCCCTCGGTTTCACTCGCGTCATTTTCGGTTAAATTGTAGCCTATATGCTATTCTGTTATGTTTTAATTATTAGTAGGATTAAGAACGAGATAGACGAAATTATCATACACGCAGAAATGAAATGAAATGAAAAAGATGCCCTAAGTCGGCCTGTCATTCCTCAGAGGAAGGTCCTCTGAGTGTCATTCACGTATAAAAGACAGCAACTGTCAGACTGCAGTACTATTTTCACGCACACATGCGCATTACTCAACATTGGTGCATTATCGCAGCTCGTGTTTGATCCTTACGTTTCTTTGCATTCCAGATGCCTGATCCCGGAGTGCGAGGCGTCCAACAGCACTGAGTACCACCCGTCGTGGGTGGACGCAGCCCTCCCGGCCGCGGCAGGCCGCGAGCAGCGCTGCTACCGGCGAGCCATGGCGGCCGACCAGCTCGACTGCGACCAGAATGACTCCTTCACCGAGGAGTTGCAGCCCTGTGAGCAGTGGCTCTATGCTTCTAGGGATACCATTGTGTCTGAGGTAAGACGTGTCACAAGTTTTTAAATAATATACGTGTAAACTTAGACTACTACAACAAAAGAAATCACTATGAGAACATTTCAAAATTTGGACATTTTAGGGAATAAAAATAAATCTTGAAAATAGGTCTACCCAAAATAAAAAGTGACATAACTCTGAAACTACAGGAGCTATTTTTATAAAATTGTATTCATCTTTTAGATAATTACATTATTTAAATATTTATTATGAGAAAAAATAGCATATTTTTAAGCAAAATCAATTGTTTTCTGTTTTCTGAGCGTGTTATACAGGCGCTGGTTGCTTCGCTCTCTATGAGCAAGATTATCAGCTTTTTTCGTCGCCTTAATATGAGTTGAAAAGAATAAGGTTACCTACATACAGATCACAGCACATATATCAACTCGAAGACGGATTAGCATCGCCTCAACTTGAGCCGTTTAGTACTCTTTGTATGAAACTCCATAGTGTAACGCACACTATTCAGCCGTGGTTAGGGCAAGAGGCGATAGCGTTACCATCCCTTTTCGATTTGATATACTCTTTATTGCACTTAAAAATACATTAAAAACTTATGGTAAAATACACAGGTTGCTAAGGTGGACTTATCTCTGAAAGAGATCTAAATATGTTGTTGATTTGTTTGCTGTGTCCTTACTAGAGAAATAAGTGACGTTCCCGAAGATCGCCAGCCAAATTAATACTTCCTATTCGAAGTGGCTTGCTTTAATGGACGAGTAAGGTTTCTATGGGGTAGAGGACAGCGTCAGCGCGCATAATAATTTGGTGTTGATTTTGTTTGTTCACGCCTAAATCGCTGGACAAATTTTGATTTAGTGTTAAAGAGTTATGCAGTAATCTTATTGCGAAAATTAAACTCGAAGGTAAGAAACGTTTATCGTCGAAAGGCCCTACCACCAAAAAAACAAAAAACCTTTGATGATAAAGTACAAACTATTGAGTATTGTGTCTCAGAACTTCCATTTTCACTATTTATATAATTATTGAAGGAGTGCCTAGTAAAATTATTATTGCACTTAAAAATTAACGAAATAAACAGTGATACAGTTGGTTCAAACAACCCAAAAGTGATGAAAGGCTGCTCAAAGAAATACTAGAAAAATGCCCTGAAAAAACTCGACTTGCCTCAGGCTAATTATTATTAAAATAATATTTATTTACACAAACACACAAAAGCGTGAACTTACAAAGAGAGAGGGAGTCACAGATTAGAGAGTGGGTAGAGATAGCACGCTCCGAAACATTGCCCAATGAATTATCTAGTTAGGTACGTGTTGGAATTGTGTGCCTTCCAGTAACTATGTCGTTAGGTGGGATGAACAAGTGCGTGCATCCTTAAAAATTACTGCAGCTGTTATCGTCAATGACGCTTATGTGCTTAGTTTAACAAGTACGCCCAACATCAACTAGAGATTAGGAATCTTCCACGAGCTCCATCTTAGTAAACGGCTGTTATCCGCTGCATTGTTGTCTAATTGTGTGGCAATTATTGCCGCGGCAATTACCGACTACTATGGCAACTACTATGGGAATTTAGCTTACACTGATAATATACTAGGACTGCGCGTAATACGACAAGCTGGCGCATGTTATTTCATTATAGAACCAACTTTTCACTATGACCGTATCTACTAATTTCTGTTAACACTACCGAATATTTCACAAAAAATATATTTTTTATTAAACAATTTGACTTCAAAATTTGATCTAACTAGCTTTTGTTCACGTGGATTAGTTTTAGGGCAGCATTTGTGGACTTTGTATGGATTTGCGTACGACCTTTCATCCCCTATTTCGACCTTACACGGGTCAAGATTTCAAAAACGCCGGAAAAATATTTATTGATTAGGTACTTATCAAGTGTATAAATTACTATAAATTCAAAGTTTTATCTTCGATAATGACGAACTCATAAATTCATCCCTTAATTCAACCTCTTCATGCCTTTTTTACGATAAAAGGTAACCTGGTATATGAGATATATTCATTTAAATCTATTCAGTACTTTTTGCGTGAAAGATTAACAAACATATCCATACAATATTTCGCGTTTATAATATTAGTAGGATGTCGTAACAGAATACCACCACGGCTATAACTTCGTAACCAAAAGTTACCTGAAGCTCTGCCCAACCGTTTTGAGTTTATGAGCTTCAAAGTGTAGGTAGATACCAATCTAAACACGAACTAATTTGGCGCAGAACTTAGATAACCAAGTCATAGCTAATAAGGCAAAAATGGAGGTATATTTAACTCGTTTAATGTGTTTGATCACGTTTGTGCGGTTCAAGTATTTATTTTTAGGCTTTTGTTAAACCAATTCTAGCGAAATGGCCTGATGTTTTAATCTGAAGCTAGCGAATAATATTTGTTATAGGTATACGTGAGTGCTGTTGTGTATTTTTAATTATACTCAGCAGCAGAACTATGCCACACAAATTCGAAATAGTGTTTACCATCGCAATCACAAGAATTGATAAGACATAGATATCGTTTTAATTAAAAAAGGATCGTTAAGTTTTGGGTTTGGCGCACCTTTTATGTGGGCGACAGGCTGGCAACTTGTCTCTATTTGGAGGCACTACATGGCTATACTGCCAGATGTGGCTTTATGTGTATCAAAATGTTACCTAAGGCGCTGCTCAACCCTTCATGGGATTACGAGCGTGATCGTATGTGTGTATTTCAAGTAAGTTGTAACAATGATACTTTAAAAAAGAATTATTCTCATTACAAACGCATTACAAAGCGGCCAGTCCTATTACAAAGAAAACTACTTTCAGTGCTTCTGCTCTTGTATTACTTCTGTTACACGTTGTATCATCGTGTATGAAAAATGCCTCATTTTATATGACATTGACTCGAGATGTTCTTAAGTTCCATGCAGAATTTGTTATTATGGGAACATCTGTGCGTAATAATGACAGATTCGACACGCTAATATCACAATTGAAAGCGTTCAAGGTTTGAATTATTCAATTCTTAATTTGATTGCTATAATTATGCCTTTACATGCGTCCTTTTATGAACTCGTTTTTAGTTTAAAACAATACTTTCAAGAGTATGATAGCACAATGCCTTCTATAAGAAAATACATATGAAAGAAAATCACTTTAACGAATATAACTTATTTAAAAATTTGAGTTTTGTTATTTTGTCCGACATTTTGTAACACTTTGTAACGATTATAGGAGCATTGTCTTTCAGTGAGCATGAACGCTGAAAAGTGAAAACCCAAATAATATATGAACTACTGAACCCTCTACCACTGACATACCACTAACTAACCTCACTTATTCAGCTCTATTCATCTTTTGTCAAAGTCAAAGGTTGTTTTCTATGGACAAAAGTTGAACATAGCTAATACGTGACTTTAGTCCCTAATTGTAGAAATATATGCTGTTATCAATATTGTTATGCGACAGATTTAGATAAGATGGTCGTTAGCCCGACCACCGAAGAAGTTCTCCTCGAGCATCGATCCCGGAGCTTTACGAGTTTATTTCAATGGAAACGAAAGATTCTATACGTATAGCATATTTAATTTACTGCCTACAATCTGTATAGACTATAAAAGGCAACCGTTACTGACTGATCTATCAACGCACTGCTCAAACTACTAAACGGATCGCGCTGAAACACGCACGCAGCACGTAGCACGCAAATAACAATTTGTATTGTCTGTGGTCGTAGGCAACCGCTAAGACGGGATTTTCCAAAATTCATTCGCACGCGGTTGTTTTATGCGGCGAGCGTTGTAGAATACGCATTGCATTTGATGCGCACTATTCTAATACAGCAATTAATGCAGCGGCAATCATCGGCTTAAAAGATGGGAAAAGAATGGAGCTTGCCGCTTTCGTCTTCCGCAGCGATTGCCGCATAAAACAACAGCGCGCTTTAGGGTCCATAGTTAAAGCGAGAGAAGCTACTGGCAAGACCCAATACAGCAAAGTATGTTTGCGTTTAGCTAGTATTAACAAAAACTTGATTATTAGTACTACAAGTCTCGCTTCAGTGCCGCTATTGTGCCGCGGCCTCTGAACCAGCCTCGCTCGGGACACGCTCTTGAACTATCCGGAGTTAATGTAGCGGATCGGCACCAATGACTGATGACACTGCGGTAAAAATAGATGGAGATGTTGAAGAGCGTTTTAACCGGTATAGTTCACGGTTACCTATAGGACTAGTACCGTAGGCGTCGTGTAAACCTGGTGAGGAAGTTTGAAACCCCTGCAGCTCATCGCACAAAGGGGTCACTCGATGGTGGCGAGTAAACAACCCACAACATTCCAAACGAGGGTTGGCGTTAGGCAGGTGGACTGTGATAATTTTTATCACAGTCCACCTGCCTAGTTGTCTCTGTCTCTTACCCTGTTCCCGATTTATTTCGGGTTGGTGCAGTATGTCTTGATATCGAGGAAAATAATGCTAGTATTTGACATTAGATTTTTATGGACGCCTGCCTGACACCAACCTTCCTTGTGAAGGATTGCTATCTTTCGACAACTGTCATGATCAACAGCAGGAAAATCGAGTTTTAAACTTTCGGTCACCCATGTGAGTACCGACCGTGCACTTAGTAGCTTAACTTTCGTGATTGTTACTAAGAACAAACAACCGCGGCGCCATCGAATTCCTCATCGAGAAGTATGGCAACATATTGTCAAAATCCTCAGATCATGTTGAGCCAAAATCAAATGAATATTGGGTGCAATGTAAGAAGATTAAAGATCATAATAGGCATTAGATAATAAAATTTGTGACCAACTCACAGTTACCTACATAATAAGTGATATTTATCTACTACTATCACAGGCATAATCCCCAAAATATGCTCCAATTGTTTTGTACCATTCTTATTAAGGTATGTAGAGTTTTCTCAGAGATCTCCTCAAAATTTTAGTGAAATTTTAGCGTTGTATGTACAAACGTTTTCTACCTATTAAATTTATAATTATAAATATTAAATATCATTATTTGAAACATTCAAAATACTTTTTGTTTTAAACATTTTAAACAACTTTGTATATACAACGCTAAAGTCTCACCGTGTATACATATAAAACGCCTATCGAGCCGAAGCCTTTTAAAAAGTATGTCAATACTATCAACTCTTGCTATCGTAATCATCGTAATCGCGAAGAAAAAACAGCTGTTTAATACATTAGTTGCATAGGTGTTGCAATTTTGTATGAAATAGCAGATTGTTTTTTCTCAATTTCAATACTTATTTGTCCCATAGCAAGAGTTGTTAGTATTGCCCTACCCATCGACAGCCACTAAAATTTCACCGTGTATACAGGATGGAATTTTTCAATGCCACCTGGAGGGAAAGTACTCTAAATACTGGAGATAGAAAATTGTCTCCATAGGAAATATTCCTTTATTTTTAATTAGAAGCAAAAGTTCATTCAAAGATTTTCGAAAATTTGCTTGCCACGCCTGGGCATCGAACCGGCTAAAATTCGAGTAATATTCCAATTTTAAATTATTTACTAGTGCCTCTCGCATGTCGCATCTGATAGGATAGTATCTACATTACGAACACGTGCAAATTGCAATCTTCTTATCTAAATAGTTGTTCATCATCAATGAATAAATGAACTAACACAACATAAGTAATATGGACCATTGAGTAAAAAGTACGTACTTTATCTTATCCCATTGAAATTTATAAGTTAAGATTATTTAGTTTTTCTTTCATTTAATTTACCACGTTTTTTTAGAGAGATTTGATCCTTATGATTGACCCTATCATAATAGTACAGTTTGTTGTTTTTCGGATTAAAGCCGGTTCGATTCCCGGGCAAGGCAATTTTCGAAAATCTTTGAATGCAGTTTTGTTTCAAGAATAAAGGAACATTTCCTTTGGGTACAATTTCCTATCTCCAGTATTTATAGTACTTTCCTTCCAAGTGGCATTGAAAAATTCCATCTTGTATATGTTTTTTCTTCCATACCACCATACCATTAGAACTATTATAGATAGTAGGCAATTTATCCGAACTATAGGTAGTAATTTATGTTGAATGTGTGTTCCAGTTCAACCTGGCCTGTCAGGAGTGGAAGCGCACGCTGGTGGGCACCGTCCACAACATCGGCATGCTGGTGTCGCTGCCGATCCTCGGGTACATTTCAGACAGGTGAGGCTCGTGGCTCATCTTCGGTTACATGTAAAAGTTGTGCATAGGTTAGTTAGGTGGTGTATTATCTGTTGACTATATAACATTTAACAAACGTGTTATAAAATTTAACTAAATTTTAAAGTAAATAAATAAAAATAGACTGCTAATAATTATTACAATGAATTTAGTTTCTAGTTTTATTTGGCACGATTTAAAATTGATACCAAATTATTAGAAAACGAATTACAAAAATCAAACATTTCAATTGTTACAACATTCAGACTTCACTAATAAATTATTAATTAAGGAGAAATTTATGTAAGTCTCACATCATGTACCTGAATTACTGGTTCTTAAATTTAAGTCTCAAATGAAACAAACTAAGTTCAGTAAAACTGTAAATTCACACGAGTTTTATTTTCGTTAAAGATAAAAATTAGAATTGTTATACTTTTCAGGCCATTATTATTAAAAATGTAAAAGGGCGTAGTTTCTTACTTGTTCCTTTCAGAAGAAGGTCTTCTAGTAGACTATGGGTTATGCCTGAAATAAATGGAAATAAAATTATCTTAACCAATATTTGGAGGATAGATTTGTATGTTTGTAACGAATATATTTGATGTAAAAAAACTGCACGCGGACGAAGTCGCGGGCAGAGCGGTAATTTATAATTAGGAGATCTGTTCAATTACAAGATTGAATTATAAGTTTGCGTAGACATTTAATTACGAGTATCTACAGTTAAAATGCGTGTTGGTTTCAGGTGGGGTCGTAAGCGAGCATTGATCCTGAGTTGCACATTGGTGGGAGCCATCGGGTCGCTTAAGGCTTTCTCCATCTCCTATGAAATGTACGTCATCGTGGAGTTTCTGGAGACAGTGGCAGGAGCTAGTGCCTTCCCCGCTGCTTATATATTAAGTGAGTATCATACCAAACCACATCCAAATAAATTTCTTAAGAGTCAAATTTCTAGTTTTAAGAACGACTACCCAATAGAAATCAAATATCGTCATGTTTCTTTAGTCTATGAAGCTGCAACCGTTGCAGAATATATTTCATCGCGTTTTTAATATCAGCTGATTTTTTTCTCTGTTTCAGCCATTGAATTACTAGGACAAGACAAAAGAGTGCTAACAACGGCTTTCCTCGGGATCATGTTGGTCATCGGAGGCCTGGGCTTCGCGCTCCTCGCGAAGACATTCAAATACTGGCGCACGTTCATCCTCGTGACATACCCACCTTCTCTTTTGTTCCTGCTGTACATCTACCTTCTCCCGGAAAGCATCAGGTGGCTCCTGTCTAAAGGAAGGAAAGACGAAGCCGTGGAGATTATAATGAAAGCAGCCAAGATGAATAAAGTGACATTATCGGAAGAGACAATGGGACAACTAACAGAGGAAAAGTCGAAACCCGTAGAGGAGAAGAAAGATTCAAAAGAAGAAGCAGGTTTATGGATGCAAGTGATCAGCTCCCCGATTATAATGACCCGATTGGCGATCTGCTCTTGGTGGTGGATTACTTGTACGTTTGTGTTCTACGGCCTGGCCATCAACTCGGTGTCACTGGCTGGAGACAAGTACACCAACTACATGCTGGTGGTGAGTGTGGAGGTGATTGCCGTGGTGACCAATGCGCTAGTGCTTGACCGCATCGGGAGGAAGAGGACGCTGCTGGCAGCGTTTGTGGTTTGTGGATGCTCCTGCGTTGCTATTACATTTGTGCCAAAAAGTAAGTTGATCATTGAATCTCATGGTATAATCTTTAACTTATAAGCACTACAATCATGTTTATAGTACTCTTAAACTATTAACATAACAATTTATATATAATGCAAGAAAATTATTTCATATGGAATTTCAAAGTATTATTATGAAAAAAGAAAAACAGATTTTTTTTCCAATCCTTAAAACAATCTTTGAAATAATTAACGATGGAGACAAAGTTTATTATACTTATTTTCTGAATATTATCTCTGTGTCCAGGTCTTCCGTGGCTGGCCACGCTTTTGTACCTGGTGGGCAAGATCGCCATTACGCAGGCGTTCAGCGGAATCTACATGTACACGTCAGAACTGTTCCCGACGCATGCGCGACACTCGTTGCTAGGCTTCTGCTCAATGTTGGGAAGGCTTGGATCCATCGTGGCTCCGCAGATGCCACTACTGGTAATATTTCTTTACATGGCAATATTGGAATGGATCCATTTTTTTATTTAAAAAAGTCCAGTAAATAATTCCATTACACCTGATGATAAGGAAGGGGAGGTCAAATTCATAGATAGCTATTACAAGGGATAATGTAAGTGCCTCACTTTGCCGACCTGTAAGATGCTTCTACGCCTCTTTTGAATGCTGGGTCTTTCAAATTGTAAGAAGGATGAGCGCGTGTGCTAGCAGTGTATTCTATTTCTTGTTTGAGCAACTTAGAAATGAGTTGCCAAATTTATTAGTTCACGTTGCAATTGCGTAGTCCTTAAAAGAAACGGAGAAAGTAGTACCAACTTATTTTCTACCAAAAGACAGAACTATTCTTTACAGGCTATGTACATAAAGCATGTCGGCGCTATTGGCGCCACTAATGGTCCCTACTTTTCTTTCTATTTCTATTAAATTTTAAAAATTAGTCCGTTACGGTATTTTTAGGAGTTAAAATGATGGTATTGTATGTACGAGAAGAAGTAGGAACTGGTCCAATGTTGCTTATTCTCCCCTATGATTAAATAATCAGGCTCTTACCTTTTACACACGCTTTGGAGCTGCGAATGTACGTATCTCAATCCAACGCATCAGTTTCCTTCAAATTTATGCTCCTTGATGGCTGCTGTCATTATCAGACTAGCAAGATTGAAATATCCTTACACTCATCCAATGTATCAATTGCAATTTCTATGGAAAATTCTATCAGATACTGATGATCATGGAATTAATTTTGTGATTCCAGGCAATCTACGTGGAGTGGTTACCGTCAGTGCTCTTTGGAGCTACGGCATTGGTGGCCGGGGCCCTGATGCTGACGACACCTGAGACGCTTAACACCAAGCTGCCGGACACTATAAAAGAAGCAGAAATGCTCGCTAAGCAACCTAAATCTGAAAAACGGGAGGAAATTCAGATGAGTGCGTCTAGTTAGCCGGCAAATGCAAGAGAAGAGAAAATGTAGCAGTTTTTATGTTGCATAATTAATTTCACAATAAATTTTCTTGCTCGAGCCTGAATAATCTGCAACAGTACCGATATTAAGGTGCGCCCAATATGAAAAAACATGTTTGATAATATATTTAGTAGTATTTGGACTCACCTTTATATCAAAATGCATTCAAATTTAATAGTTTTAAGTATACGATTTATTATTTTTTGAATATTGCTATTTTTAAGTTATTTTTATGATTCGACGATATATAGAAGACCGAATAACTCTGTGATAAATAAACCTATTTAATTTACAAAACAGTATCTTAAGGGTTTTGTATGTCTCCATATATTTATTTTTATTTACAATCTAAATAGAATGACAATTATACTGACAATGTGTATAGACTGTGCCTATATTATGATTGATTTTCCGAAAAAAGTAACTTGGAAAATCATAAACCACCACAGCCTCAGACCAAATAAAAAGTATAGACGGAGCGGTGCGAAGAAATAACTGAGGCAAGTTCAACTACACCTAACCGTGTACATACACAGTCAAGCGCACACACACGTAACGCAACTACACCTCTTCCATCTCTCTTTTGTTCAGTTGAGCTGCACCGGCACCGATACCGGCTTACGCAACACATGCATACAAAACATGCCTCAGTTCTTCTTCGCAGCGCTCCGTCTATACTTTTTAGTTGGTCTGAGACTACAGCATATAAATATGTGTGGGTCACCAATTATTTATAATTTCGAACTCCTTGATGGTTCTGGAGATCTTAGTAAAAATTGATGGATTAAATTGAAATTGGCAGTCAAGAAAACTACTTGATTTTAAATTAATAATATCTTTAATGTTAGAATCGACTTGCCTTAGGCGGGAATTGAACCCGAAATATTTACGCGTTTGTAAACGCAAAAATAAAATGATTCCACAATGTAAGGTAGTTTCATCTTAACTGGGCGTCAAATTTTGCTTTGTTCGGGTCTTAGAAGTGCAAATTTCAAAGATTTTATGAAACAATGTTTACCATAAAAACATAAGCACCAAGCACTTCGGTGGCGTAATGGTCAACGCAGCCGCCCGGATTGCGGAAAATGCGGGTTGGATTCCCGCCTGAGGAAGGTCGATTTTTTTCAGTGAATTTTTTCTAGTATTGAAAATATTTACGCGTTTGTAAGCGCAAAAATAAAATTATTCCATAATAATATCTTAATTGATTAGAAACAGATAAATTATTCATTGATTGGCATCATTGATTGGCTACGATGCGGAGCTTTGCGGACCGGGAGGAAACAAGATTCCCCTTTCAACTACTTGAAATAAACTAAACTAGTTGAAATAGAGTCTGAAAACTATAAATTGTCAAAATCATTCGCAATCTTTCGCAATCTAAAACCAATTGTAATAAATCATAAAGGCGGAGTGACAAAATCTCATTTGCAAGGTGCACTTATTATAAGTTATTTAGTAAGATATTTAACACCGAAAATAGCCATACCTATATTTATTAATTAAATTATTTATTTGTAATTTATTGTGAATCTCATACTTTATTTTTAAATACTTAAGTTATGTACCGATCATATCAATAATTAATGGTCTTTTCAATATTAATTGTAATAAACCTACGTGCCATAGTTATGATGGCACTCAGACAAATTATATATTTTTTATTATATTGTATAATTTATATAATAATTGACAATAACTACATTAAATATTTTTGTTTGCTGGTTTATATTACTTTTATATCAATGCAATTAATTTTAGAAAAAATTATAAAATTTTAATTGACTAATAACACTCAGGTGCTATAAAATAATTTCATTTTAGCTAGTGTAGGCAGTTATCATTAAAATCCTATTTATTTTTATCGTATTAAAGTTAATATTTTTTATGTATAATTCCGTGATATTTAGATGAAATGTTTACATATTTGAAGACATTCCATAAAATGCTAATTTAATTAAATTGTAAGAAATGTAAAATGAAATATACTGTGATTCAAACAATACTAGTTTTATTTATTATTAGGATTTCTTAATTTTCTTTAAGAACTCAACAACAACAATGAACAACATTCGGTGAAGTCTAGAATTATTCTTTCCGCATAGTAACAAAGAGTTTACTTATTTATGGGTTAAGAATTTAATAAATTAACATATAGACCTATAGATAGTTATTTTATTCGGGTAGTATGATTGGACTAATTTCTTAACAAATCCAGATATTTGTTTCTTTTAAATAAACTTTCAACCTAGTAATTAGGTAGGTAGGTAATATGAAAAAACAGAATTATAAGACTACGACTTATTCATATTCAAAGATCCAAATGTATAGGTTCCTACTTCATGAAGCATAACAACTGTAGATTAGGTCGGTCTAAGATAGGTCACCAAATAAAATAAGAATTCAATATCTTTTATGAATCAATACAAACATGGATAAGGATTAATCTGAGAGTGAAAGCACATTGATGAAAAGATGCGCATTGCATCTTTTTAAAACTATGACTTAGTGACACCCCATAAAATAGGATTTATGAACTCACTTGAATTAAATACTTATTACCTACTTTTATTTTTCCTTCAATAAGTTTGAAGAATGATATGTGTTAGGGAATTAAAGTGTTTATTTATGTATAAAACAACGGATACACGGATAAATTCAGAACATATTCAAAAGAGCAAATGTTCAGGTAAATAACTTATAAGTAAACACTTAATACAAGTTGCTACAAGCTGCAAAACCATGGTACATACGTTTATGTAAGTGATTACAGAACGACCTTAAGCAGTATAACACGAAGGGTAAGTACATTTTTATGTATATATTTTTGCGACTGTATTGGCTCTGTGCACGACTTCAGCGCCACCTAGCGTCCGCAACTTTGTTCACTCTGACGTTGTTACAAAATATTATAATCAAAAACTATCTATTCATTTATACCGTTCTACTACTGTGTTTAATCTTATAAAGTGTTTGTCACACAAATATTCGCCGCTACCAGGATTCGAGCCCGGACCGCTTGATGTGTAAGCAGCTGTACTGACACCACTCCACCAACACGGCGTCAATAACGAATAAGTGCAGTAGAAGAGGAAGTTTATATGTGGCTCTAGTGAGTGACAAACCACAACGAAAGCCATTGACTTATATGGGGACGTTATGGGAAAGATTAAAAGAAATTGGACCAGTCGTAGGAAGAAAAGTAGGTACTAACTGTTACCCACACTATAAAGTTTTCTAGCGGAATAATCTAAGCTACATTTTTAGGTCATTCCTACCTTAAGCGTACATAATTTTAATAAATTGTTGAATGTTTTGTTTCCTCACAATTAAGAACACGATGAGAAATGTCGTAATTCTGCTATAATGATTAAAACCGTCGCCTTGGCCCGTTTATAATGTTTTAACGGTTTTTATTCCCCGCTTTGATGTTGTCCGTTCAGTGCCCAGATTAAGTCGATAGGATCAGTGCTTCTTGAAATAAATATCTATGACATATTATAAACACAACTCGGTAAGAATCTCAATATTTGGAAGAGTCTGAAAAGTTTGGAAAATTAATTTTTTTTATTAAATTAAGGAAAGAAAAAAGAATCTTCAAATATTTCGTGTCATGTGTTTCAAATCATGAGGCGGCCATACTTAAATCATTGATACTATAGTGAAATTAGCCAAAAAAGCAAATATAATAATATTTTCTTGTTGAACAACTAACTACTACAAGTAGATATAGTGCACATTAAATATGGGTTATAAATACAAGATTCATCATCATATCATCCTTTATGATTCGACCCACTGCTGGGACACAAAGCCTCTCCTTGTTATCGAAGGCGGTTTAGGCAGTAGTCCACCACGCTTGCCCAATGCGGATTAGAGGACGGAGTATAAGGTGATCAATACCCCTTTGCTGATCCATTAGTCACCTTCTACGACACCCATTGGAGGATATGGGGTGATGCTTGTCTACTCTGCCGGCATCACATGGTTATATAGTAGGCATGCGATGCCGGCAGAATACAAGATTAATTTATACAAAATATAAAATGTATTTCGCAGGCAATTTATATGATTCCGCATTTTGTAAATGGCGTCGACCGTTTGTACAACTCGCATTAGATGGATAACACATTAGACTCCCCCACAAACAGTCCGCCCCGCTGGGCTCAAAAAAAAATAACCCTGATCCTACTGATCAGTCCTGCCAACTACTACTATTTTAGGCCAGTAGCCACCTAAGCAGAAATTGCGGCGTTTCATGAAAAGCCGAGGCATTTTGAAATATGTAGAATCATACAAATTGTCTGCGACACATAACGATGTACAGAAGGCTGCGCCTCAGGTTAACACAACAGTGAAAGTTTCATACTAGTGTATTTTAAACTATATACTTAAACTAGCTGTCCCGGCCACGCGTTGCTGTGGGAATTTCATACTACCTACTGTCCTATAACATTGAATTTGCAGTAAAAAAAGTAGGACTACTTATCAAGATAAAAACTATTCTATCTTTTAAGTTGGATCAAACTGCACACGGTGTACAAATTTGATTAAAATCGGTTTGGTAGTTTAGGAGTCCATCGCGGACAAACAACGTGACACATAATTTATATATATTAAGAAGATGGAATCAGCCTTTAGTCCAGCAAAGGCACAGTGGTCTAGCGGCTCGTATTTGGAGTAGCCCGAACTGGGGTAGTACATCCACCTTACAGAAGACCACAGACAAATAACACTACATTTTGTGGAGGTGTGTTTCTGTTGGTGAGGAAGGAACTCCACGGGGTAGGCAAGGGGACTAGGGCTGGCATCGCCCGAGTGTCACATCAGTGTTGCAGACAGGCCGTATGCTTGGCTGCCAACCACTTAACATAAAAAAAATCAACATATTTGACAGTTGTAGTAGCTTGAGCTGCTGTTGTCTGTAGAAAATATGTTTCAAGGTAGGGACCTTGAAACATATTTTCTCAGACGTTTTGTTGAACATTGCAGGCGCCGGCTTTTATCAATCCCAAGAGTAACAGAATCCTTAGTTGTTTGAAGTGTATGGATACAGCGGTATTATTAGCCAAATCCGAAGGAGTCATGAATGGCCCCGAGTGCTCCCGAGTCCCGACGACCCAAATAACGAGTCATTTCCACATTTTCGCCGTAAAACTTATCCGCGCTACAATCGCGCGCGCGCCGCTCCGACCGCGCGTATTTCTTTTATAGTTTCAGCAATTTGTTTCGGTAACGTCTTTGTAGATTAGACGCTCAAAGAGAAGTTTCGCTTTCAATTTCGTTTGATGTGAACACGGTGTTGTAACTATAACTGAGTAATGACAACAAAAATCGTTATGAGCTATTCTTGTAAAAGTTTAGTTGAGTGGTTGTAGTGATGTGGGGACAGTTTGTCCCTGGTGATTTGTGTCGACCCTGATGAGGGTCTGAGTGTGGTGTGAAGTGATGTCTCGCCGGGATGTGAGGGAGGAGCGCGCGGAGTACTCCGCCGCGCCTCTGCCACCGCCAAGCAGGTGTGCTAAAGTGAGGACGTATTTAATAATTATTTCAATAAAATGTGTACAGATAGATAAATTATCTTGGTTTGATAATATTGTCCTGCAGAATATAGGTACTGACTGAGTACTGTCCTTTGAGGATCTAAGTTTTGTTTTATGAAAATTATGACTAGGGAGAAAGATGCACCCGAAGAGAATTGCAAAAAAGACCATTTATAATTTTTGATATATATTTATTAGATTTTGGTAAATAAGTATTGCATTTGGATCTTTACTGTTAAAGGCACCATTTGTGGGTGTTTCATCTAAAAAATATTTTTCCTGCCACATTAAAATGTTTGTGGTACAAGGTTCGTATAAAAATTTTTAGCAACTTCCCGAGATATGACATGAGTACTTTTCATGTCGGCAAAACAGCATGCGATCTAATCTTTTTATCAGTACACACAACTGCACAGATAATGGCATAGGATTAGGTCCTGAAATGAAGAAGAATCGTGCACTTATAAAATCTGTGATGGATCACATCTTCTTTGGTAAAACTATTTTGGCAAAGATGCGTAGCCCACAAACCCTTGTGGAAACAAAGTTTTTAAAACCACATCCGTTAATGATAAGATAGCAGTCTTTCAGTAGTTTCAGGATTACGCTCGCTTTCATCTTCTGCCTTATCAACACTTATCATCAAATGAGCTGAAGGCTCAAGAGCTTTCTTAGGCCCGTATTACAGAACGACACTAAGAAATCCATCATGCCTTCAGAATCGTTTGTCACTTTCTATCAACCACAAAGTGATAGAGAAGTACGTCGCTCAAGTCGGCGTTGATTGTTGAGACTCATTCTATAATACGCCTTAGTTTTTCTGTCAAGGATTAAAACAAACATGAGGGACACAATGTCTAAATCTTCTAAAGTTAACTGTTGATCAGGTACTGTACTATACTTGGCGACTGTGCTCGGTGGTGTTCTCGCATTTCGTGATGATCAGCCTGGTGGTGGCCTACTGCATCCTCGGGGCCGTCACCTTCGAGCGGCTGGAGGCGCAGCACGAGCGAGAGGTAAACTGGTATCCACTTTAATGTCATAGTTTAACAAGCACCTGTGTTTTGATTGGCGTTGTTGTGGTATAATGGTCTAATACTCTAAAGGCTGCGTTCGAATCCTGGTAGACGCAAACGTTTATGTGATCAACATTGAATATTTACGAGTCATGGTTGTATATTATGTTTATTTATATAATATTTAAATAATTATCTATATTGGTCCATTATCTAGTATCCGTAACACAAGTTCTTGAAGGTGGTACTTATTTTGGGCTAGATAATTGTTGTAAGCGATTAAATATACCTATTATAATTGTTAATGGTGGTGTGACGAAACTGTAAGTAATAAAATGCTCGATCGTTGTTTGTCCTCTTGTTGTAGCTGATCGATGTTGAAAATGATCTAAATATTGTTTGAAAATGATCTAAAAACTTTAAAAAGGCGGTATATTTATATTAATTATTTAGGTGCGATAACGAATCTACTAAGAAAGGCCTATAGAAGTTACTGGACATACAATTACTGAATGATGCTTATAAAACTATCAGTCTCACCTTAGAAAAACTTTTGGTTATTTAAAGGATTTTTATTTGTGTATTTGACTTTCATATTATACAATATTTATCGTTATTACATGAGGTGATAAAAAATAGACAGACACTGGTAAGCAGTTACTTACTGTAGTATATTGAACGCGTAACACAAGAATGGACCATGGCCAATGTAGGCCATATTCCTTCCCAAGCTTTCTTCAAAATACATTATCAACTTATGTATTTGAGGAGCACGACATATTAAATACATTTTTATAAGAGAGCTAATATCAATAAAAATAATCACCTATCATCGTTTGTGCCTTTTCTTTGTTTACTGCATATTTTAGCTTATACTTTTCTGTGTATTATAGACATGCACACACCATTTTTATATAAATACAGTTAAACTTTACTGCCCCTCAGATCCCGGGTTAGAAATAAGCAAGCTACATGTTCTCGATCATAAATCTTGGCGCCATCTCGCGCTCGTCCCTCGCCGTGACGCTAATTGGCAGATGAAAGATCGACTCGTACCCGCGTCTAACAAATTTAAACATTATTTATCACTCAGATTAGTTTGAAAGCTTTCAATTATTTTACGTCCCAACATCGCAAAATGTGTTTGTGTTTCTAAAAATGCTTGATTGAGTAATGTTTGTTTTTTCTGTCTCAACTCTTTACCAAAGGAATATGAAATTTTAAGACCATTTTTTTCCAAATTTGATTTTTATCTAGCATTAATTAAGTATCAATATTTTATTTGTGTTATAGATAGCGGACATACATAATTGTATTTATTATATAAATAAACTGTTTAAACAGCCAAGACTTGTTAGTGAATGTTAGCGTCAATCACACAAATATTTGACGCTATACTTGTTTGAACCTGGACTGCTTGGTTTGCATGTAGATTTACACCAAAATATCAGTATAATTAATACACAAAAATATAGATATGTGTAGATCGGTAAGGTGATTTAATGAAGGTTTTCTTTTGGTTAGTCCATTGCAAAGGACAACCCTCTGGATCTTGAACTATTCTACTCTCTAAATATGGATGGCTATGGCGTTTCAAATACTAGTGTTAATTTATGTAATGTTAACAATAACAAAATTGATAAAGAACAAAATAATGATGAGCAACTTGGTGCAGGTGAAGATGAACATCTCCCGCATCCGAGACAACACCACACAGAGCATGTGGTTGATGACCACCCACGTGTCTCTGCTCAACCAGAGCAACTGGACCAACGGTGCGGTCGACATGCTTAAGGTATTGCTGAATATTGGCTATGACTTAAGGCTCGATGTTTAAATGAAAATATTAATTGATTTGGAATAAGATACATGGGTGCACACTTTATTAAGTTAATGATTGTATTAGTCCCTGTCAAGTATAAAAAAGAATGCAGTTTTCTGTACAGTGCCGGTTTTTTCCTAGGGTACAACTTTAAGTGGTACATGCGCTGTTTTCTTCTGAAGTTAACCTTATAGTACCTTATAGTGTATTTCTAATATGTTAATTGCTTTCTTTATCCTTGGGTCAAATTAACATTGTAAATAAAATTTAGGTGGACTGGATAAATTGTACATTCATACGATGTGTCTCGTATTTGATTTGACAAAAATTCTATCGCATATTCACTAGCGATTGTGTTATCCAGGACTTCGAAAATGCTATTCTCCTGGAGATGAAGGTCCGTGGCTGGGACGGCAACGAGAGCACCGACCACATCCAGTGGACCTTCACCGGAGCTCTCTTTTACTCTATCATCGTCATCACTACTATCGGTAAGTGTTGTTGTAGAACTAGTCTCTTTAATACTAAAGTGTATCCTCCTAAGACCCAGGCTTTTGAGAAAAAGGTATGAATATAAGCCCAACGTTAAATTTTTTGCACTAAATAATTATTTTCTGTCAGTCCTAAAAATGATTATCTATTTTTAAAGATCTGTTTTAACCTTATTTAATTTAAGTGTCTAGAGACAATTTGGCCTAGGTTCAGTTGGATTATATTTTATTAAAAAATATGCACGTCGGCTGCAATGTAGATACCTATTTATAAAGTTATTATTTAGAAAAAAATTAAGATACTTTGAATAAAATACTTGCAATTAAAAAATAAGTACAGAAAATTGCACAGTGGGAATATAGTGCTACAAAGTGCACTACAAGCCTGGGTTTGGCAAGCACTGTTAATTTTGTGCAAATTATTGTACGCGGGGTCTTAGGAGGATGGAAACCACAGTCAAAGTACACAATAGGTCTTCGTTGCAAATTAATAATTCATATATAAGTCACATATAAGAAAACTCCAGTGAATTAGGCAAAGGTCTTTCACCGTTATAAATCTGTCGATATGCGCTAAATATAAACTAGAATCAAAAATGACGTGCGCCGTAAACTGGCGCCGCTCCAAGCCCCGATCGGAGTTATTGCTGCCGTACTGCTAACACCACATTGACTGTTACTGACGGTTGTTCTTTTTACCATCACATAGGTATTGTGGAATGCAAGGAATCTGCTCGACGTCGGCTAGTTACAAGCCAACTTTTTGAAGTGAAACTTCTTTATCGGCGTTGGAAAAAAATTTACCGTCACATTTTTCGGTTACGCGCCATCTTTTTTTTGTATTCATGTCTATGTAAGGCAAGGAGCTTATACTAAGAATGGAGTCATTAGAAACTAGAAAAATGCACTGAAAATGGAGTCATTAGTCAAAATAACAAAGTGAGGGCAAAAATTTTGACAATACTTGACATTTCAAATTACACATTTCTCTTTCTAGAAATTGTCGTCATCTCTTTCTAAACACGACTACATAGAAACAAGATTTCCCCAGTATTTCGCCATCTTTCTAAAACAAAAGTAGAAAAGTAGCTAAAAACTTAACATATTGTATTCAATTATCAGTATTTATTATCAATGAAAGAAATAAATATAATATATTTACTTTTAATGTTTAGGTTTGTATTTTATTTTGAAAATCATCACTGTGATTATTTCTATAACTTATGGGAAATGAAAGGATTTATGTAATGGCAGCACTTTCTTCATGTGTCAATGTCCCGAAATCTCAACATGACATAAATTGTCGTAATTGATGTATTCATAAATATCGACTCGCGATTTTGGTACGGCTTTTTAGTTTAAAATAAGGATAAATAGTTCAAAATTATACATATATAGTTATTTCGTGCTGGTAGAAGTGAGTAGTATTGAGGATGCAGTGTGAATTTCACTTGTAAGTGTCATAATTGCATATAATATTGTTCAATCTATAAATTTCATTTTTCACCCGTAATTCCAGATTATTAGCGTTATTTTGCAAAACTCCATAAGAGGGAGAAATTTCTGATACTCGCATTTAATCTTATTTATATTAGATTATATTTATATTAGAATTTAATGAATATTTGTACATACTTTACTTATTCAAATATTTGTAAACAAATGAGTAGGGTGACTAGGATTTCCGGAATTATAAGGAAATAATATCCCTTTCTATCCATTCCTTTTATAAATGGCAATCAAAATTGATAGATTATTTTATTTAATTCTTTGAAATAACTGTTACATAGATAAAATACATAAATAGTTTTACCCATTTTTAGTTCGAAATGTTTATTTACAAATAAAATATGTAATTTGTGTAATGTAAATTATTTTATTTGAGAAAAAGATAATGAGAGTATTGATTGGATTGTACTAGTTTAAAAATGTTTATCATTCACATTTGCATGTACTAACATGCAACGCAGATACATTGCACACAGACAGACAGTATTAATAAAATTGTGGCTGCGCTCTTCTGCACTTGTAATCAAATAGCATATAAAAATCTATCAAATGATAGTTTTTAATATGCTATTTGATTACAAGTTAAAAGTGTACATAAATATTTATATACACTTTTAACTTGTATACGTAAAATTTTCTTTTCTTTTTAGATTTCCGAAGCGACGGACCATATGGTTGTCTATTGTGTCTTTAAAAACAAAATTTTAATGAATTTGAAAATATGTAGCTTCCACTTTCAAGACACCGACACTTTCAAGGCAACTGCTTATGTCAAACTTCAAGCCCTTTTTTCAATAAAACCACTACTCAATCACTTTTCAAAGGCAACCCTTGAATTGGTTAGTAAAAATTTTCTTGATAATATAGGTACAGTTAATACAGAGAGCTAAAATGTTTGGGGAAATAATTTTAAGGGCATCAGGCATCATCAATTATTGAATATACAATGACTCAATTGAATTTTAACATTCTGTATAGTCACCAAAATGCCGTATGACGCAAAAATGAGAAACCAGGATTTCCGAAGTAATTAGTCTATTGTCACCAACACTTCATTTATCGATGTTTAGAGTAGGTTAAATAAAGCGTAAGAAATATACATTCGAATTAAGTTAATATAGTATGAATAATTTCTAATCTAGTCCGTTACACTTTTATCTTGATTATGCTATGCCCAAATGGGCACCATGATGTGCTGGTGTTGTTTGTGAACATCTGTTATTTCCAGTTACATTCATGAATGCAATAAATTATTTGATTTGATTTGAATTATATTTACAAGTTTTGTTTGCCTAATCTTCTTTTTATATACCGATAAATGTCGAATCGAAACCGACGAGTTGGGTCGATTTTATTGCACGTAAGTGTAGATAACGGTCATTTTTTCAATATAAATTAATAGCTTTAGATATTTTTATAAATAAACTTAAATAAATATATAATAACCGTGACTCGCAAACAAATATTCGTGTTCGTCGCACAAATATTTGCCGGCACCAGGATTCAAACCCGAAAGGCTTCATGTGTAGGTAGCTATACTGACCACTCCACCATGACGGCGTCAAAAAGTTGTTTATATTGATGGCCTAAAACACCCCAAATATTACATATAATGCAGGCTGTAACATGTAGGGTACCATGTTTAAGTACCCTTCATGTTACAGCCTGTATTATACTAAAAACCAAGTGCTACTAAACTTACTTTTTTGTAGCCAGTAGCTGTTACTTATGTAACTAATTCACGGAAAGTTACTAGAGCTAACAATTTCTTCTGTTGTATAAAAAACCGCACTTCGGCTTTCAGCCGTAATATCTATCAATATAAAGAAAGTCTGGTAGTAAGTTGGTAAGTTGCGCATCATTACGGCCCTATTATCATTACTCAAGAACGGCTAGATCGGTATACCACACAATGTATTGTTATAGCATTGCTAACCGGAAAACCTTAAATGTATGCTTAGCACCTAAAAAACAAGAATAATTTAATGTCTATGAGTTGACGTGACATGAGATAAGCTATATAATAAACTGTAACGTGCCTCTTAAAATCAAGAGTCACAGAAGCGATAAATCCTCGTATTTCGGTTGCTGATTTTTTTCCTGGGAGCCGAAAATAGATAACATTACCGTGCTAAAAGGCACTCAGGAAAAAAAGTTTAAAGTAATTATTATGAATTTTGATTCTTTGTCATGGAAAACTCAAAACTCAAATTATTTTCAACTTGTGGTTTTATTAACGTAACGAAGTTCAAGTGTAACGTTACACATACATATTTTACCGACCTACATACATAATTTTTTTTTAATTAAATCAGATTACACTATTTATAAATATTACATAAATTAAGATATAAAGGAAGCTCATCTAATTGAAATATTTCTTTAGAGTTCGCCTCCTAAATTTATCAATAGGTTTTAGCGCTCCATATTAACGTTGATAAGCTACATTTTAGTGACCGTACGACTGTTGCGGGCAATCTCCGATAGATTGCGCCTGCGTCGCCGGGCAGTCTCGATCGAGTCAGGAATCGCAAACAAAGGCTTGGTGATTCGGTTTTGCGCTTGCGTGGTTCGCTAAGTAAATTGAGCACCGACAAGACCTACCTAATACTAATTAACTAATTTGATAATCGTGTGCAATAATAGTTATTTATTTAATGTGTTTAACCCCTAATTGGGGTCCAAGATTAGGCTAAGGTAGCCGCTGTCGCCTCAGCTATTTCACTTCCGCCCAGGGCTGGACTTACAGTGAGCAGCAGTACAAGCCGCCCTAACTCGTCCCACCGAGCGACCCTCACCGAGACCATCTCCGGCTACCACCAGGGGAGTACACTCTATTGGGCATTATACCACCATTTAATAAATTGTTCTGCACGGATCTCTCGTGTCTCATTTAACTCCCTATATCTTAGGACCGTGGGAGCACGTGAGACCTTACCCGTGGCACAAGACTGTCCGTGATTAATTTATGCTACAGGCACCCTACTAGAAAGAGACAGGGCCTCTCTAGCAATGTCAAGAAATGTCATGAAATGTCAAGGGTTGTCAAAATTTTTGCCCTCACTTTTTTCATTTGACTAATGACTCCATTCTTAATTCTATCTTCATGATGTAAGGCCATAAAGAAGTTTCACTTCTTACGTGTGTACACTAGTACACGCACACATTTTTTTTTCAATAGGGAGGTCTTGTCAGTCAAGTCAATTCAGATACTTTTTATTAGCTGTTAGAACATATTCCTTATGTTTGTATGGTAAATATTGAAAAAAACAAAAAATAAAATATTCAGATAAGTACGTTTAAAAATCAAATCACCGAAGGAGGTTTTTGGCATAATTTTCCCATTTCTTTTATGCATTTCATATCTTGTAGTTACTCGTATTTGTGAATCACGTCAACACTTCTTATGGACTTTATCTACTTAGATGCATATTTGTAACAACAAAAATTATTCATCATCATCATCATCATCAATAGCTCATGCCTACACCACAATAGGGGCGATTAGGCCTTAGTCAACCACGCTGGCCAAGTGTGGGTTGGTCGACTTCACACACACAACCTAAGAATTTCTTCATAGGTGTGTGCAGGTTTCCTCACGATGTTTTCCTTCACCGTAAAAGCGTCGATTAAACGTACATATGAATTCAAAATTTGAAAACACATTGGTACGTGGCGGGGATCGAACCAGTGCCTCCCGAGTGGGAGGCGACGCTCTTACGCACTACGCCACCGACGCTTCGCCAAAAAATATTCACCAAGTTCATTATTGATTGTTTTCTTAATTAGTTAACGGAACATTGTTATTGGTGGTATTTGTATTTTTTTTCAACATTAAAGTTAAAATAAAAGATGGATTACTATAAATAAATTTTATTACAATTATTTACAATTACGCGATCATGGGATTTCTTTGCGTCATCTGGGTTTGATCGTTGACTGGCGGCCGGCCGTTCGACGGCAGTCTGCGAAGTCGGTCTGATATTAGTTACACTATAGACAGACATTCATGAGATACATGGTAACTATCAAGCTCACCCACAGAGCAACATGGCTCTACTAACTACCACAACATTTACACACGTCAACACTACAGCACAAACGGTTTAAAAGCGTTACTTCAGTCTAGTTATTAGTCACTGCAACACACACAGTTTATTTACCGTAGTATCTTCGGGGCGGACCAATCCTGCCTGTTGGTCCACCAGGCCCTACGAGCACGACACGAGACCTTCCGTAAGGCCCGATAATACCCGTGGGACCGCCTGGCCCCACTAAAACTGGCCTTCGTCCGTATCCAGCAGGCCCTATGATTCCTGTAGGTCCTCCGGGACCGACTAGAACTCCTCTTTGCGCAGATTCACTTAACGCGATGTCTTGTCTAGTCCCGTCGAGATAAAAATCTTTGTTGCCTGGCCCAATTATTCCAGTAGGACCGCCCGGGCCCACTAATACGCCTTGATTTTGTTGTGCTGGCCCGATGATGCCTGTAGGACCTCCAGGACCTACCAAGACAGCTTGATTTTGATGAGCTGGACCAATTATACCTGTCGGACCACCTGGACCGACTAAAACGTCTTGGTTTGGTCTACTGGACCCTGAAGGACCCCTGTTACCATTGAATAGATTTTGATTTTGTTGAGCTGGTCCTATGATGCCTGTGGGACCTCCAGGGCCTACCAAAACTGCCTGGTTCTGTTGAGCGGGCCCGATGATACCAGTAGGACCTTCTGGGCCTACCAGAACTCCTCTGTTCGGTTTCTCTGGACCAATTATTCCGGTGGGTCCGCCAGGTCCGACTAGTACAGGTCTGTTCTCTTGTCTGGGCCCTATGATGCCGGTAGGGCCGTCCGGCCCGACGAGAATGGGTTTCCTGCCAGGGTTGATGAATGCACCGCCATGGTTATGTTGTGCAGGACCAAAGTTTTGTCCTGGTGGTGGGAAGGGTCCAGCGTGCTCTCCTTGACCTGGTAAGAGCACTGGTCGTTCGTCTTCTACTTCGTTGAAGTATTCTGTAACGAGAGTAAACATAAAAAATTAACTCTTATATTATGTGGGGATTTATTCAATTACACAAAACATAAATTTATTCAAGTTACATGATTAATAGTTATTTGTTTAAGAAGTGAGCAAAGTTCTTTTTTGCTGCGAGTGCTGACTTTAAATTATGAACCAGCGAAGTAGTCTACCCACACGAGCCATGAGATTCATAAATAGACTACTGAGCGCAGGGAGTGATTTAAAGGCACGAGACAAAAAAAATGTGTGCGTGTACTAGTGTACACACGTAAGAAGTGAAACTTCTTTATGGCCTTACATAGACATGAATACAAAACAAGATGGCGCGTAACGGAAAAATGTGACGGTAAATTTTTTCCAACGCCGATAAAGAAGTTTCACTTCAAAAAAAATTTGTTCTCGTGTGAAACATACAACTGTTCACCTCTCCAGCGAAAACAGTTGTTAAGGTGAAAAAAAAAACAAGACAATACTTTAATACATGCTTATTATCTTCAAAATAATTATTAAACTTAAAAGTCAGATTACTACAATTATCTAGATTTAACGTAACAGTCTTGTTTGGAGCTCGCAGTAAAATTCGTTTTTGCTGCGAGATTTTACGAAGCAAAAGAGGTCCTTTGGGGGCTGGAGAGTTAAAATAAATATTGACAACTTCAAATTAAATGGAATTCCACGGGGTAGGGAAAGAGACTACGGTTGGAGCCTGCGAGTGTGACGTCTATGTTGCGAGCGCCTATAGGCTACGGTGAGTTCTTACCACCAGGCAGGTCAATAAATAAAAAAAAACGTGATCAAGTAAGACATGACTCCTTCAACTGATCTACACAGGACTGTTTCTTACATCCGTGAAGCGGTTGCAGATACAAAAGTTTGGCAAGTTAGAAGTAAAGAGACTTTTCATTCCGATTTATAACACGTACCTGTATTATATTGCGGCCTTTTATTCGTCCGTTTATAACAGCAAAGATACTTTCCAACGCCGCAAGCCTTCTGTAAATTAATATTTTATAATTATTTAATTAGAACCTTAGAAACATTTTACATTACTTTGCAGAAAATATGCGAAAACCACGAATTGTACAAACTTAAGAAATTAATTACTTTAGAAATGGAGAAAATTAAAATTCTAATAATATTTAATACAAACTACAAATACGAGTAGTGAATTTTATTAATACAGCAGATAATTAATGTACGCCTATAAAATTAAGCAACTGGTGATTCAATTAGTCATAAAAAATACCACAATGTTACAAATTATTAAATAAATTATTTAACAAGCAATTTTAGGAATTATACATTCCATAGGAAGTGCATTGAATTTCTGGTTTCACCTATATACTATGACATATTGATAAGGTTTCAAATGGGTACTTACAGAGGAGTCGACTTGAGGGTTACATTCAGGTGTGGAGACACATTTACAGAACGGCAACGAATCCAGTGTGCCATCGGAGTAATATGGTTGAGCTCTGAAACATTAAGATATTACTTAAATACAGTCTAAAAGTCAAAACTTATTAAAATGACTTATTAAATACTAGCTGTGACCTTTATCATTGAATCTCAGCTCTTATTAGTCGTAGCGTGATATTATATACCCTAAAGCCTTCCTCGTTAAATGAACTATCCACACAAAGTAATTTTCAAATTCGAATCGGTAGTTCCTAAGATTAGCACGTTCAACCAACCAAACTCTTCAGCTTCATATAAATTACGAGTAGTATAGAAAAACGGAGGATACTAAAATATCTAATAAAAACTTAGGAAAAAATGCACTGAAAAAAATCGACTTGTCTCAGGCGGGAAACGAACCCAAAAAATTAAAAAATAAATTGTACGCGTTTGTAAACGCAAAAATAAAATCATTCCATAAAAAATTGGGAGTTTAGAGCTTCGTCGACATTTATGAGATCGAGGGTCTCGAGTTTTATTTCTTGAGCTGAATAGAATTTATACTCACGTCTTCTTGAAGTTGTAAACAGAGCCAGGGTCGACCCTATAGGGCTCGCTGTAGGCCTCTACTCTAACAGGGTAGCGGCCCTCCCCTGGCGGCCGGTTGTAGAAGCCTTCCGTGTGGGTGGGCTCTTCAAACTGAGGTTCGTCTGACTGGAGCTCGATGTTACGTGTGTTTCTGTAACGTGATGACGAGTAATGTTAGTTTTTAGAGATCTCCGAAAAATGGTATGTTTGGTGCATATAATCTTAACAATAGACAGCAAAAAAAGGAAACCGACTTCAAGACGTACAAATTGAAACTAAAAAGTAAGAAATAAATAATATTATTATTATGTAGTCAAAAAGAGCGTTATAGAAAACCAAGGACTGTTTTGATACACATTTATAATTATTTATTTATTACTCATACTCCGATATATTTTGTTATTATCGCGTGTTTACTCAACACGTGTTTCAGGGTTTTTTATAATGCAGTCTCTAAAAAGGGGAAATGGGGAGACCAGTCTGAAAATCCACATGGTTATTTCTTCGTCATTACCAAAGATAAACCATGAAACTTGGAATTAAGGCACTTGATAAGAAATAAATAAAATTCATCATCATCATTTCAGCCGAGAGACGCCCACTGTTGGACATAGGCCTCCCCCAATAAATAAAATTAACATGTGATTATTACTGGCCGTGTGATGCCGGCAGAGTAGAATAGCATCACCCCATATCCTCCAATGGGTGTCGTAGAAGGCGACTAATGGATCAACAAAGGGGTATTGATCACCTTATACTCCGTCCACCAATCCGCGTTGGGCAAGCGTGGTGGACTACAGCAGTGGGTCGAATTATAAAGGCTGTTATGATGATGATGATTATTATTACAAAATTAACTAGGTAACCTAAAAGTATTGAAATTCTGCCCAAAATAGACGGACGAAGTTGCGACGACGACGTTGTACACTATATTACACTATTTTCATAAAGGACTCATTTTCTCAAACACGTGAGCTGGCAACAGAATGTCTTTTCTTGACTTTTTTTTATACTACAAGATGGCAAACAAGCTTGCGGCCCACCTGGTGTTAAGTGGTTACCGTCCCCTAAATATAGACACTTGCAATATTAAGGGTAAATCACTTAACACTGCAAACGCGTTACCATCCTGGGGACTAAGATGATATGTCTTCCATGCCCAGTAATTAAACTGGCTACCTTTCCCTTCAATCCGAAACACAGCGAACTGCTTCACGGCAGAAATAAGAAAGGCGGTGGTACCTACGCAGACGACCCTACATATTGGTCTACCACCTAGATTGTGCGACATGAAAGATAAGAAGTTATGGAATAATTTTATTTTTGCGTTTACAAACGCGTAAATATAATACTAGAAAAATGCACTGAAAAAAATCGACTTGCCTCAGGCGGGACTAAGAAGTTATGTTCTTCTCCCGTGAGGTCAGAGATGCTGAACCATTAGATGTTTTCCAGCATATCTTCTAAACATTGCTTGCTTGCAAGAGTTTGTTCTTTGCGATAAGGTAGCCCATTGTACCATTTATCGTATGTTAATGTTAGTAGGTACTATATTGTTTTTAATTGGTTGGTGTACAATTAAGTGTAAATCCTAACTAAAATTCTAAATAAGAGAGGGAGTTTGTTTGTTACGCTTTCACGCCTAAAACAATGAACCGATTCTGATGAAATTTTGTCTGGAGATAGTTTGAGAGCTTAGGAAGAACATGGGATACTATTTGGTGCGACAACCGCCATTGACGCATTGACATGAGTGAGGCCGCCGGCGACCGCTAGTAAGTAAATAAAGAGGACAACCAAGGTCCTTCTTTAAAGCTCCAGTGACGCTAAGACCATTCGCGACCAATATACAAAAAAGTTAATGAAAAAGGTATTCAATTATCTAAGCAATAAACACCATTCTTAGTCACCGCAGAGCGTGACCAATTGACTAAAATATCGGACAAGTTTTTATTAGTAAGTGTACCAAATAGGTGTGTGCACAGAAGTGGCAGTCAATAGGCGAGTGTTTACACAACACCACTCACTGTGTGCTAACACAACACTGATTCAGTGATAGTATATATTGGAGCACGCAATACCTTCCGGATGTGGCTTACAAAATACACTTGAGGAGTTCGATTGGTTTTTAGGTTACTTTTGTTTCGTCGACTCGACTGTATTTTTATGTTTATGTTACGTGATTACTCTCTCAGTATAGCTGCCTACACATCAAGCGGACCGGGTTCGAATCCTGGTAGCGGCAAATATTTGTGTGACGAACACAAATATTTGTTTGCGAGTCATGGTTGTTTATATGTTTATTTAATTTTATTTATCTATAATTATTATGTATACCTATTAAAAAAAGTCAGTTTTCCGATTCTCAAGAGCTTAGAAATAGTTTTGTAAGTGTTGACGCCAAACTAACCGCTAGTTAATATGTAAATAATGTTAAATTGTAGCTAGTGTACATACATGCTGTTAAGAAAGATAGAACACAGAGGATTAGCAACAAGAAATTAGAGCGCATGCCCACCGTACAGACTGCATTTTCCAATGCTCCAGGGTTACAAGAATATGGTCAGTATGTCAGTATTTATCCCAGCTGTTGCAAGTGTCTATAGGCTACGATGATGATGATACCATAAGGCGGGCTGTATGCGTGTTTGCTACAATTATATGATTAAACTACTCTAAATATGGAAGAAATTTTATTTGTGTCACGGTACCGTGTTTGTGTAAAGGCTAGAATCTTAATGTAATTCTAATGTTTAATGTTGCGATACCCTAGCAGGGTTCATGTTTTGGTACTGGTTTCCTGGTTATACCACCTTTGTAACCACATGAATTGCAATAAATAATTTGAATTTGAAATAACTATCTTTAAATTAATCTTCATCATTAATTACGTTGAGTTAGAATGATCAGTGAAGCGTTACTATTATAGCAATAATATCATATCATAGCGCCTACAAATCGTTTAATATGCATGCATATCACATATGCTACACATCAACCGACCCGTGTTAGAATCCTGTTTGGGACAAATTAATGTTGTGTGATTAACACAAAAATATTTTTCACGCGTCGTGGTTCTTCATAAATTCATTCAAAAATCATAAAACATCTAATTTATTATCTATATTTTTTTCCTTATATAATCATAGTATATGTACAGTACAAGGTTTCAATGATACTTAATTTGGGCTAAATAATTAGCGTGGGCGTGGAAATCTCCAACCTAATTTTAGAAGAAATTTCAACTAGGACAGTTTAGAAGCATCACTGGTCAGTCGTCGAATGTAATAAACCAGCCGATGATATTAGTTTCAACATCAAACACGCGCGTATTAGTAAACATTTGGCCCAATTCAGCGGATTCACGAACCACTCGCTCAACGGACGCTATAATTAGCTCGCTCCAAGGAAATCATCTAAATAATCGACTTAACTAAATATTGGAATGTTTGCATAATCTGTAAAACGATCTATAAAACAGCACGCGAACATCTCAATGAATGAATAACGTATTGATTGAACTATAAATTATTTTGGCGTATTAAGGTCTGGGGAAGTTTGTATACTTTAACTGCTCTGATTTATCTGCTGGGTACCTTATATTCCTGTCCATCCTCAAGGTCACTTCGGAAGAGATCGCTTTAACGATAAGTCTGCAATTAGTGCTAAGTGTCGTGTTTATATGTAAGTAAGTATTAAACCGGTTGATGTTGTACAATAAAGTAATAGGTACACTATACTCTTATCTTGAGATAACAATCGAACTCAAGATGCAAGGCTTCATGACTCTTTTGAATGACCCATGGCAAAGTTTTTTTTTATTGTGCGACAAAGAAATGTGTTATCTATAAAATTTCTTAGTTTGCTTTTGAAATGGTATCCACAGTTTGTCGGTAATAATGGAAGCTAGCTAAGAGAGAAGGTGAGACTAGGGAAAAAAATTCCTCAGAACACACGCCGTCGTTTAGACAGTAGAACGCACTCCACAACAGCATATATAATGTCCCCACCGAGGGGCTTGAGCCTACCCCACATTAGGGGCGATTAGGCCTTAGTCAACCACGCTGGCCAAGTGCGGGTTGGTCGACTTCACATACAACCTAATAATTTCTTCATAGTGCAGGTTTCCTCACGATGTTTACCTTCACCGTAAAAGCGTTGAATAAACGTACATATGAATTCAAAATTTGAAAACACATTGGTACGTGGCGGGTTTCGAACCGGTGCCTCCCGGGTGGGAGACAACGCCCTTACGCACTACGCCACCGACGCTTTACGAACGCACTCAATGACGCAATATTGCGATGAAAATGATGCAATTGAAGAGGCTCAAATCTAAGTGAAGGATTGTTTTTAAGTATTTAAATGATTGTAATAATTAGTGGTATGAAAAACATAGAAGCAATTCAATTGTTGGTCACAAGTTAAAGTCTAAAGCCAAAGTGCGCTCACTAACATGCTGTCACCTGTACCATTACATATACACAAGCAGCAGGGTTTGCAAACGTATTGACTGACAACACAACAAATGGAATTTTTGCAACAATCTAATTAACAGATCAGTGACGCAAATCCATTCTAGTGTCGGCTATCTGTGGGATATGGCCATTGTGTCGGCGAACAATGTCGGCGGATGTCGGCCAAGGAGCCGAAACCGAAGCACGGCACGTTGCGTGGCCAGTAATTGCATCCCACTGATCGAATAATAGAAATTAAAATGTATGTGCGTCTTCGGTGTGCAGTGAAGCTGTGCGATGTCCTTGGGGGTGACATAGTGCAGTTATTGGGCAGTATGCAATCTAAATTTTATGTTTATCGCAAGAAATCGTAAAAAAAAAATCGATAATTTTTTATAATACAATAATGTAATTTGTTTTTAAATAATATAGATATTTAAATTTTTAATTAATGAAATCGAAAGAAAATTTACAAAACTTATAAAACAAATCGGTACTATTGGAATACATCTTACTCTTTGGTATTGTGAGAAGCAGTCTTTTCATTACTTAATATTTTTTGATTTGCTTAGAATAGCAAACGACATTCAATTTCTTAGCTAGACTCTTCTTCAACATTTAATATTTAATGTTCTCTTAGATTTGCCCAAGCATTACACATTGTAAATAAAATAACTCGCTTGTTTTTAGGTTTCACATTTTTTTTATTATTGTAAAGTGTTACGAAACGTTAGGCAATAATAACAAAATTTTAAGTCTAATTACACGCGAGTTAAACCCGTAAAGGTGTTTTTATTAACATAAGTGTGTCCAAAAATAATCAAATATAAATTAGTTATTTACTAAATTAGGCAAAAAAAAATTTATTATAAACGTAAAATTACTTTAAAATAAATAAATAAGACAATCGCATATGGTCCTCGCCTCTTTGTTTGTTAGTCATCATTTATTTTTTATGTAAACAGATAGTGGTGTTACCAAGGTTTACTTAATAAATTGTTAAAAAAATCTAAGTATGAATGTTTCTTTTACTTTCTTCTTAATTTATGGCGACAGAGTACAAAGGTATACCCGTAGGTATATCAATCGGTTAATTTATATGTATAATATGTATTTTTCCAATTTGGTTAGATTACTTTTCATGTAAGTGTTATGTATTAGTTACTTAAAAATCCACCACTACCACCACCCTTCGAATATCTTTCTTTTTCCACAGTTTTTCCTTAGTTCCATTTAGCAATCGAAAAATTTATTTACAGTCGAGTTGTTATACTAGTATCAACTGCACTGTGACGGCTGTAGTCACCTCATGGCCTTAGATGAGCACTCGTAAATAAATACCATCTTATCAAGCCTCGATGGTTTTTCACGGGACCTAATTTATGGCATGACTAATAAGATGCTGCACAATAATGCACTGTTGTTATTTGCTTGACATCTTTGCCTACGGAATTTACATTTCGTAAATTGCTTCATGTTCGTACTTTATCACGTAACTTTACAAGGCTGATGAAGATAAACTTATAAATCATAATTCTATTGTACTCATCTACATCTGTATGTACGTTTAAAACTGTATCTATTTGTCGATAAATGCATACATACACCTGAGCTTTGGGATTGAAAACCTTTATAATGTCAATTAAATATTCCAAAGAATACACCGTTACTTCTTATCACTTACTATAATATAAAGGACGCTTCCCACATTACATACAAACAACTCTGGCTAAAGGTTTTAAACTTTAAGTATGAAGGAAAGGCATATAGATATCATCTGCATTTATAAATCTGATTTTCTTTTTATTTTTATAAGTGGTATTTTTGAACGTGTTAATTTTAATATCTAATATAGTTGATATTGGTTCCAGCGGAAGACCAGCGCTAGTCGTGAGGCTAGCAATATGCTGAGCTGGGACCATTTGAGACATAATTATTATATGTGATTTTTCTGTTTGCTTGTTGTATTGCCTCAATAAATGTTTCTTTCTTTCTTTCTAAAGGGACCAACATCGAAAACAACAAAAGAAATCACCATACAAAAGTGCAACATCTACGCAACCAAAATGTATGGAAACGTTGACTTTTTTTTCGCGATTTCAATGTTGGCAAGAATTGTTTGTATGTAATGTAGGAAGCGTCCCATAAATTATCCGGGGTGATAAAAAGGTAACGGTGTACTATTATGTTAAACTGACCGGGAGGCTTAATTAATACATCAGCCGACATTTGTGTGTTTACTAATTTGCGTGGAAACAGTAAATAAATCAATTATATAAATATAAAATTCTAATTCGTCTAAAAAGTTCATAGTGACGTTTGTATCTTCAATTTAGAGTTAGACAACGGCAATTAGACACTTTGCCAAGTCTTATTACTTTCGGATAAACTAATAATTTTATTCAATATTTTGAAATTATGAAACAAATATTATTAAAATTAAAACATGTTTTCTTATTATGTTGTTATGCACAATATAAATTAATGTGTTAAAGCACTAAAATATTAATTCGAAAACTAACACGGTCCAGCAATTACTGTTGATTATGTGAACTTCTCCTTAAGTTAGTTAACATAATACCTGTTTACGAGTTTTTTGTAATGTTTTGGCACCAAGTGAATAGTTTGCGGCTGGCATTATGCTTGCTTGACGTAACTCCATAGGAGCAGCACATGAATAATATCTACTTATGTTATGTGGCAGCAGCGTGCATGTAGGTTGACATGCGGTCTATGAAACTATCAACCGCGCAGGTCGCAACAGAAGACGATGAGAGTTCTCCTATTCACTTTATGCCGTCCATCGTTGTGTATTGTTATTTTGTACACTTTTTGCTGGTAAGGAGTAGACACCTGACTTCAGTTGAGTGCATGTGATTTAGGTGTTTATTTGTATTATTTGCCGAAATTGTTAACTAACGTTTTATAGATAAATGCAACTGCATTATCAATACTAACTTACTTTGTGTACATTGTAAAATAATAATCGACTAACTTGTCTCGCTCTCGTGCGCCTTCGTGTCCGTCGTCAAAGCGCACCTTGGTGTCGATGCGCACTGAGCCGCCCTCCGGCCACTGCCACTTCTCCGCTGCGCACGCGCATGCGCACGCCAGCAGTAGCCACGCTCTGCTACCTAGAAGATTATTGTAAGAGTTAGAAATATTTTTATGCATGATTTTTTGAGGCATGTTATTCGAAAAATTATTCTGAATTTGTGATTTAAAAAAAATTAAAGCCGGGAGCAAAATTAATAGGTTGGCAACTACAGTGAAGGATAATTTTAAGTAGAATGTAGCAGCTTCATTAAAATGCATTCAGTAGGTTTTGCGTGAAAGAGTAACAAACGTCCATACAAACTTTCCGTTCATAATATTAGTAGGATTATACTTGTTGATGATTTATTTTATGAGCAAGCACAGAAGATCGGTATTGATATTAAACAATTAGCTACCATTAGAATTGATGTAGCATCTAACCACACAATATCATCAATGTCTGAATCATGTCCCGGAGACGGAAGAACAATGCACGTTGCTATGATCGGTGATTTAACTATGACATCAAGTGGCGCACAATTATTGTGCACGCCAATTATGAGACGAGTCACGGCTGTTTTCAAAACTAATGCAAGGGCTGTTTGTAAACACTCGCCTGTTTCCTTGGGCTTGAAGTTTATAGCCTATATTAAAAACAAGCATTGGATGTAACCTAATTCAAATTTCCTTTATGGTTTGGATTAGATTCCTTCGAGTCCTTCCCCTTTATAATAATTTATGCTTTATTTATGCTTAAACTCGAGAACGGCTGGGCCAATTTTGTAAACGGTGAGAAATGATGGAAAAATTGCGAGAAACATAGTAAAAACAGCAATTTCCATTTTCCCAATTAAACTGTTCTGCCTACTTTCCTGTTAAACATTGACGTTCTGCCATTTTAGCAAAGGGAGAGTTTTAATGTCGTTAGGATAGGTGCAAACACAGAACATAGATATGGTTGATTCCTGAGAAAAGTGTTCTGATCGTCAAATCCGTGGCAATTTTTTTTTCTCATCACAGGTGCTAACTAAAATTACAACTGAATAAACAATCAAAAAAGTAATATATCTATCCATGAGGCACACATTCAAGGTTTATAGATCGTCTTGAAAAAAATAATGAAATTTTTGGAGCCATGGATCTGATTAAAGAATCCACGGATTTGATTAAAGTGTAAACAATACTAAAATGGATAGAATAAAGGAAAAACAATAATGTAAAAGGTTTATAGTCTCTTTATTTTAACATTAATTGGAAATATTTATCAGTCTTTCACGTGTCTCTCTCTCTCTCTGTCTATCCTTAGCTTATACATTCTTGATTTTTATGATCTCTCTTAACTACAACCCTTATCGTTCTCTCACTTACTTCTTATGTTGAAGTTCACTTCTTAAATATGTTTATTTAATTTTTATAATCAGTAACAAGGAATTTTATAATCAGGAAAATATGTCCAGCTGCTTCTAGCGACCTTCGTCTCCTGGTATGCCACCGCCACTTGAGGGTCTTTGAGTCATCTTGACCGTTCTTATGAGGCCTATTGTAACTAACCAGTACAGAGTGCCTAAGTACGATATGATTTTTGTCTTATCAATGTTCATTTTAAGACTCACTTATTGGGAGACACTACAGAGATCAGAGTCTTTCACGGTCTCACCCCATGACTACGATAATTTCTGCAAAGTGAAGGATTGCATTTACTTGTCATTTATGTTGATGGGAAGTCATCTCCAGGCAAGAAGCTTAAACACGTCCTCCAAATTAACTCTGAATAGTTTTGGATAGCATCGCCTTACCTTACACCTCGCTGGAGCCGTATTGGCTTCGAGTCCTGGTCATGGAGGTGGACTGACATAGTGGCGTTTTATTACAGTGCCTGCAACACTTTGATGTCATCATCATCATCATTTCAGCCGAGAGACGCCCGCTGTTGGTCTCTCCAAGGATCTCCATACCGGTCGGTCTTGCGCTGCCCGCATCCAGCGGATTCCCGCGGTATTTACCAGATCGACCTTGTGGGTCCACCTTCTGGGGGGCTTACAAACGCTGCGTTTCCCGGTATGTGGCCGTCACTCGAGGACTTTTCCGTCCCTAACTGCCGCCAGTCCTCCTCGCAATGTGTCCTGCCCACTGCCAATTAAGGTTCGCAATTCTTTGGGCTATGTCGGTGACCTTGGTTCTCCTGAAAATCTCAACATTACTGATGTTATCACGCAGAGAAACTCCGAGCATAGCCCTCTCCATTGCCTTTTGGGTGACCTTGAGCCTTCTTGGGGGTCATCCATAAATTACGTCACACGTTAAAGGGGGGGGAGGGTATCACCAGAATGTGACATTGTGTGACACGGGGAAGGGGGGGGGGGGGGGGGGGGGGGGGGGTCAAAAGCTTTGTGACGTTACATGTTAAAATTTAAAGTACTAAAACGCGAAATTTATATGTGAATAAAAAAGATCTAAAAAATTTCGAACTCGATCTATATTTTTAATACTTTAGCACTCTCGCTATGAGATTATCTCAGTAAGTTGTAATGCAAGTTAGACACAAAATTCACGAGAATTCTGGTAAGGGTTTAAGTAGGTTTAAGAAAAAAAAAAGAAAATATTAAAATAACTGTTTTCTTTTGATTATTTCTAAATACATGCATAAAATTAAAAAATGTGTGACGTCACATCAGGGGGGAGGGGTTCTAAAAATGTGACAACCTGTGACAAGGACGGGGGGAGGGGTTAAAAAGTCCTAAAATTCGTGTGACGTAATTTATGGATGGCCCCTTGTGAGACCCATTGTAAGCGGCCACGTTTCGGTTCCATAGGTCATCACTGGCAACACACACAAATTAAAGAGTTTCGTCTTAAGACACTGCTGTAGATGAGCCGAGAATATGCCGCTTCCCGAACGCTGCCTAGCCGAGTTGCGTTCGTCGCTTGACCTCTTTCTGGAAGTAGGACTTACCCAGTTGGACTGTTTGTCCTAGGTAAACATAATGTCGACAACTTCCAGTGCAGAGCTTTCAACCTTTACAGGAGTGGGTGCTACTATAAGGCATAATTTTCGTCTTAAATCCGTATTCATTTTAAGACCCCCTTGTTGAGAGACCCTACAGAGATCGTCGAGCATTGTGCCCAGGTCTTCCAAGGTCTCAGCCATAACTACGGTATCATCGGCAAAGCGAACGTGAATCACGTACTCGTCATTTATGATACCAAGTGCTCTCCAGTCCAAAAGCTTAAACGCGTACAGTTTCGGTGATATAATATCACCCAGTCTCACACCTCGCTGGAGCTATATCGTTTTTGAGTTCTGGTCCTGAAGGCAGACTGACATAGTGGCGTTTTCTTACAGTGACCGCAACACTTGGATGTATCGATAGCCTATGTGGCACCTCTGGTGTGACTGGAGCACGGCCCAGGTCTCGACAGAATCGAAGGTTTTTCTCATAGTCCACAAATGCTAAGCATAGTGGCAGATTATATTCTTCGGTCTTCTGTATTAACTGCCTCAGCGTATGTATGTGATCTCGTCAAACCTGTGCGCAAAACGATTCGTTATATATAAACCTCAAAAACAGCTTATAAACATGACTCAGGAGCGTGATGGGACTATAGTTCTTCAATTGGGCACTATCGCCCTTTTGGAAGAAGAGTCACACCAGGCCGCCGTGCCATGCATTTGGCGTTCACATGGATGTACCGATAGTCTATTTGCCACCTCTGTAGTGACGAGAGCACGGCCCATATCTCGACACAATTGAAGGTTTTCTCCTAGTCCACAAACGGTCAGCATAATGGAAGATTGTATTCTTTGGTATAACTTGCCGCAGCGTATGCATGTGGACTATGGTACTACTACCTTTAAGGAATCCGATTTGTTCCGTAGGCTGAAAGTTGTCAACCCTGTATGCGAGACGGTCTATTATATATCTCGAAACACGGAGTACTTTTTGTCTCGAAAACAGCTTTTATGGGATTATTTATACGTAGAGGGACCATCGATTTTAAGTGGGTTAAAAGTCCTCTTTTTATCAAAATTAGAACTATGTTAGCGTGATTTGTCAACAAATTAAGTCAAAATAACCTGTGTTGCTACCAGCAGTCCTCCTAAGGTCATCGGACCAAGAACGGGTTATTTTAAGGCGTCTAATACTATGCTTGTCTCCACTCCAGCATTCATCGGCTCTAACGGTTGTCGGTTCTCGGGCAGACATGTGCAGCCTATTGCCACTTCAGCGTACTAATTCTTAGGGCTATGTCGATAACGATAACGAACTGTCTTTTAACGAGATACTGAGCCTATCCTCTACATAGCGCGGTGAGCGACTATAAATTAGTGGAGTAATCCTCTGGAAAGTGACCACCTCTTCAGGCATTGTAGCAGGGAAGAAGTAAAGATATGTCTAAGCTTTCCAAATGCTGGTGCAGCAGAACTGGATCGTCCTACTGGCTTCTACCCAACTGGACTATCTGTCCCAGGTAGATATATTCCTAAACAACTTTGAGGACCAAATTTCCGACTAACAGAGGCTCTAGGATAACTAACTTGTGCATTGAACATGACTTTCGTCTTATCCAAATTCCTCGCAACACGTCGAGTGGCATCATTAAGGCTTTTCAGCATTTCCGAGCTCTTAAGAAGCGTTGTCTCTTTTTTTAATGGAAAATATCACCTTATACTCTTGTTCCATGCCTGTGGGGTAATACACATAATAAAAGAACAGCGTCAAACCTCTTTTGGAATGCCTTGTGGACTGGTTGCGATGACGCAATATCAGATCCATGGGAAAATATCCATAGATTTGAGACCATGGATCTGTTTTAGACCATGGATCTGATCGTGACAATTTTGTTTTTGACTAACTACTCAAAAACTTGCAATAATATCGGAGATATTTTTACCTCAGAGTAAACTCAGATGGCAAGGAAATCATATTCTAGAAACAGTTTTAACCATAGGTTCACATTTCTATTTTTTAATCGACCCACAGATCTTACCTACCCTGGTGTACCAAAATTAAAGTTAAAATAAGAACTGACCTGTAAAGTTATGCTTGTACTCGAATGACACAACTCCTCTATCAAAACTTCAGGACATAGCTAGAGACCCTCGACAACCAATGACTGAAGGTTTATCTCATATTTACACCACTGAAATACTCCCATCTTGTCATGGGGTGCAATTTAAGCCCTCCGCGTGACAAATGTTTACAAGGGCTCAACTTCTCTAAATTGATAGGTTTTTAAACAAAATTTTATATAAGAATAGAGGCATTTCTGTATTTTTAAATGATATATAAATTATGGTAATATCACGTATAGTTAAAATAATATTAACGATAATACTGCAAGCGAGACGCGTGTGACACGTCGAAAATCGGTAAAATATCCCCGTTTTCAGGTTTCAAATGTGATTTTATTTTATTAAAACAAAAATTAAACAGTTTTATTTATAATGCCTCAAGAGAGTAGAACTTCTTCTAGGTTTTGACAATTATTTAAATATTATAATCTAAATAATATAGATTATATTGGCCTGTGACACGAAAAATTAAGCGCCCCAGGAACCACCCATATAAGATGTCTATGTTCTGTGGGTGCAAAGACGTTTAGTACTCCGTGAATAGGTGATACGAAGTACACCGGGTCATCTAGTTCGTTATATATATGATGTATATATAGGTCAAAGTTTAAAACTGGATGAAAAACGAAGACACAAATGAATCGTCTATTAACTGTATCACTTTCATTTTAACACTGAAAAAATATAACCTAGTGATGTTAATTTGCAATAACTGCGACTATTTCTATCCACCGCTGGGTTTTTGGTAAGAGATGAGCACAAACCAGTAAATTAATCTCGCTCATGATCCCAAAAGGGGTTGAGCAGAGCTTTAGGTGACATTTAGTTACTCATAAACCCACATCTGGTAGTATGGGGCATGCAGTACATCCAATAGTGACAGGTTGTCAGCCTGTCGCCTACCACCTGTCGCCGTTTCGCTACCGTCACATCGGCGTAAGGTGAATTTATTCAGTGTTCATTACTTTTCTGTTATACAATAGTTCTTGTAGTAATGAAACGGCCAAGCCACATATTTTGACTAAGGTGTAGAGATGAGTAAATGAGTGATAAACTGTTATAATTGATATCTTACTGGCAAAATTAAAAATAAATTAAATATAATAACTAACACGTCTTAGCAATTATTAGATGGAGTGGTGGTATCTGTTTTCATACAGTTTTTTTTATAAAAAAACTGGTTTTCCGCCACACGTTGTGGATAATTTGCAAAAAAAAAATGAGAAGTACTTTATCTCGATAATAACTATTCTATATATTCTATAGTCTAGTTGCGCCAAGCAAAACTCATTTACAAAATTTCATTAAAATCGGTTCAGTAAATAGTTTTTGAGATAATACATAAAATAAACGATGAACGGTTAAATGAATTGGAAATTAGCCAAAAGTAAGTAAAGAAAGTTCTTGGGCACTAATTTTTTTACTAAATAATGACAGATGAACGAAATTGATGTGTGAACGAAACAGTTTACATGGGAAAATAAAAATGTAGTTTTTACTATTTTCCTCGTAATTTTTCCGTATTTTCTCACAATTTCAACTTTATCTGGACTTCCACAAATATTTTAAAATCAAAATTAGCCTAATCAATCCAGCCGTTCTCAAGTTTTAGCGAGAATAACGAACAGTAATTCATTTTTGTCTAGAAAATAGCTAGATTGATTAGGTACTGGTGCAAAGAAGTTTGTATAATTACTTAGTAAATTTTAGTCTCGATAAGAGCAATATTTTATGCCTTTTATGTTCTTAAATTATTTTTTTTTGTAAAGCTTCATTGTTATTTTTTACAGCCGCATAATGCCGCTGTATATTTTTTACAGAGAGCGGCCTGTGAAGACCAATGGTGCAGGATCGATTCCCGCACAAGCCAAACATTTGTGTGCACATACGACTATATGTCTGTTTGTCTTGATGCTTTTTTAAGTATTTACATTATAAATCCGTTGTTTATATCCATATTGCAAGCTAATTAATTATTTGGGGTTAAGTGGCGATATTGGGTACATTTAAAATTTTTATTATTTTGTAATATTAAAAAAATCTCTACATAGAGTCATAGGTAAATATTTTATAATCAGTATTCCCAAAGTTTTGTTGACTTTAAAATCTTAAATTCGTATCAAGGAAGGCGATAACCTATTTTTTACATGGCTTAATACCGATCTTTGTTATGTTATTGATCAAGTAATGCTTTTTTCTATAGTAATTCTATAATTTTTCTATAATAATACATTGTTTTTGTACAGGTAATATTATAGCTACTTATTTTTTAAGAAATGTCCTTTTGCATAACTATTAAGTACCGAAACGTAAAGTTGCGCAAACTAATTACAAATAGAAGCTTAAGCAAAACTTACAAATGGGTACATACTAAGAATCTCATTTAAGAAAACAGTTTCATACACATTGAAAAGTTAGTGCAGACATAAATATTAAGCCACAATGTTTATGAGGTAATGTAACCGTGTGTATAATACGCGCTCAAGTTAGGGCGTGGGTGTGGGGTTGCGCAAGACAGCCCAAGGATACGTTGTGGCAACAAACCTTTTGCGGCGAGTCGAGATGATCACGTTGTTTTACTTATTGGGATGATGGTGTGAAGGTAAGGTTTTACGCTAAAAGAACCGACATATGTAAATGTCCCAAAATGTTTATCACAAAAGCTCTTCATGATTATTATATCTATACGTGAAGATTAAAGTTTGTACCCCTTGTTAAGAATATTGCGTGTACAAAGCAGTGTGAGCTTTGGCATAACGAAGTTTATTAAAGAATAAGCGTAGAAAAATAAAATTTAAAACACACAATCACAAAACTAAAGACAAGCAGAAATTAGGCCATGATAAGGCCTGAGAAGGGACATCGTGAAAGGATTTTTTTTCTTGTTTTCTGCTACGAAGGAGATGAGTTAACAATGAAAAAATGTTGCAAAAACGAAACATCCACGCGAACGAAGTCGCAGTTTAATCTAAATTTAAATTATTAAAAAAATCGCATTCAATATTAAAAATGGAGAAATAAAAATATTGTTTATAGAAATCTAAATCTTGTTTTTGAGATCGATATTTGGAAAATATTTAGATTTTTATAAACACAATTTTTATTTCTCCTTTTTACTTGTTAGCATTACCACAATGTAGTTCATTGTGCAGTTCCCGGACACAGATAAGACTACCCCATTTCACTTCCCCAGAGCCCCAAACGTAAATGCCCCCAGGGGTCACTCGCGTTATACACACAACATCATACCCGAGGAGGGCTCGTGTCAGACACACGGACATACAACGACAAAACCTGCAGCAGTGTGGTGACATGTTGCATCGATCATGAATAAATTGAGATCACGATAGAAAGACGAAGAAGAAGAGTAAGCAAATATTATCATCATCATCATAACAGCCTTTATAACTCTACCCACTGCTGGGACACAAGGCCTCTCCTTGTCATTGGAGGTTTAGGCAGTAGTCCACCACGCTTGCCCAATGCGGGTTGGTGGACGGAGTATAAGGTGATCAATACCCCTTTGCTGATCTGTTCGTCGCCTTCTATATAGATTAAATAATAATATGATTAAATAATTTATTAAATAACACTTCATCAAACTATCGATTAACAGCTAATAATATTTATAATTCAGTAATACTATATTTTTTTTAAGTACATACAATTGTATTGTTGAATACAAACATATAGGTACCAATTACATTAATTTAATTTAAGATTATTGCTTTTTTCAATATTTTATTGCTATAATTGCATGTCTTTATTATAATATTGCCACACAAACTTCAAATACATTGATGTGTGCATCCACCATCCGAATGACTTGGGGGTGGTGCCTGGAGACCTGTACTACGGGTTTCTTTTGGAAACCTATCTCAGGCACCAGTCGCTCACACACAGGTTCATGCCCTAATAAATGTACCATTTAATGAAAATTGTAACATGTGTGAGAGAAAATAAATAAATATTCTATTCTATTCTATTCTACGTCAACCATTGGAGGATATGGGATCATGCTATTCTACTCTGCCGCCATCATATTTCTGAACATATATTATAGTTACATATTAGTTTTCTTAATGACTGTTTGATACTACTAATATTAGAAACGCGAAACTTTATATAATTGTATATGTGGATGTTCGTTACTCTTTAACTATAAACATATAGGTTATAATTTATACTAATTTATTTTGAAAATCACGTGTTTCTAGTAATTATCTAATTTATCATTAACGTTATAAGTTACGTACGAAATTGGTAATTAACTTTTATATGTTACAAGCAAGTAAAATTATGATTTATTGTTATAATTGAAATTATTAGTATAAATACTTAATACTCAATATTTTATTGCGTTCCACAAGTACATTAAAATGGTAATTGAATTTGAAACAGTTATGTGGACCCTGGCGGGCACAGCACTAATTAATAGGAGAGAGGAAGAGTGCTATACATATAATTTATCTTAAGTACCTATACCTATTATTGTTTGTTTGTCATTTCTATAATTAAATTGTTATATGTTTATGCGGATTATGATGAATTATTTATTATTACTTATTTCTTAAAAACATGTTTGTCTATTATTTAACCATCATTATTTTTATTTTAAACGTAGAATATAAGAATTAAAAAATATAGTAATTATCATAAAAATAAAATTATAATCATAAAATTATAACTACTTATATCTCTTGAGGATTTAAAAAAAAAATTTAGATTTGTTGAATTGGAAAAAAATATATACGTAATAAAAATATTACTCACCTGCTCTCATGGCGTCGTTAAAATGTTTTAGTAAAAATAGTTGTTTTCCTCACTATTCTAGACCATGTTATGGGCGTCCGCCCAACGCGAGTTAAGTTATGTAACTGTTGGTCTTCAGGCGCACGCGCAGCCGCATTGCCTTCAGATGAGGCTCGGATTATGAAACAGTAGAAAATATTTCAGCTGGTTTACCTAGAGAACAGCACGATAGGGGTTTTCCAAATTGGGTTTATTTTTCAAAGTATTTTTGACATTTTGCCTTAAACTTTAATAAAATAGATCCTATTTATATCATGGAAATATATAAAACAAACTATAAAAATTAAGTTATTCAACGGTGTTGGAAATTATGATAATAAGACTTAAGTAGGTAATTGAAAAAAAAACAATGTATTTTTACCGAAAATAATGAAATTGGAAATAAATCATCGATCGATCTTAATTTTATTAGTTTAAAAAATTGTACCTACTTCGTTTATATTGTGTATTCTGTAGATAATATTTCGTGCGATTGTGAATAAAACTGTTTGTTCCGCTGCGCTGATTGTTGCGTACTTGATCTGGTGGGGAAGTTATTGGTAACTACTTATATTAACACGTCACTGAAAGAATAAATCAATAAATAAACAATTATTTTAGACTTTATGGAATACTGTGTCCGTGACCAAGGTAGCTTTTAGAAATTAGAATATTTCGGCTTATCATTGATTTTTAGTGGTTCTTTTCAGAATTTGACACTTTTTTTTTGTTGTCGGGGAGGTCAAATGCATTTACGCATCATCCCTGTGGGGTGGTACCAACCGGTATGTGGGACTCGAGGTAAAGGCGTTCCCTCACTACCCACTAAAACTTCCTCCCCGGCCTGACCTTCTTCGCGCTTTTACAGGGCGGCTCGGGATCTGTGCAAGCACAACTAGCACCGAGACCGCCCCAAATTCAGAATTTGACACCTAAAGATTCTTATTTCATTGTTTTAGAAAACACGTGAAATCTTGTAAACGGCTCTATTTTTATAATTAACTGTTATCCAGTCCTTTTATTAGCTATAAGTTTTCCTCAAAAGTGTAAAATTAAATTAAATAAAAATAAATTAACCCAACTTAGAAAAAGTACACTGAAAAAAATTACTGTCCCTGGACAAGTAATTTTTTTCAGTAAACTTTTTTAGTGTCGTTTTTAAATTTAGAAAAAAAAATAGACCTGCCCCAGCATCACAACCCAGCATCTTCCACAATCCGGGCGGATCAACCACTACGCTACCAGGGCACTGCTTTCGCTGTCGAAATTTGTTAGTGCTTGGTGCCTATGTTTTTATGGTAACATTGTTTCATCAAATCTTTGAAATTTGCACTTCTAAGATCCGAATTAAATATTTTTACAAATATTTGACCAGTAAAGACAAAACTACCATAAATTATGGAATTATTATTGCGTTAACAAACGCGTAAATACAAATAGTATTTTATATATATTATAAAAAATACACTAAAAAAATATATATTTTTATCAATGTAATTTTTCTAAGTTTAATAGTATTTACCTACACTTACAAAAAATAATTCAATAAAGTAACCAAAGTTAAGTTCTGATTAACTCTTTCTTAATTACTCGTAGCGGAAAAGTATATAGGTAGGGATGGTATTTCCTTAATAATTATATTTCCCTAATCTCTTGTCTAGAAAGAAAACTCACAGACGGCAATTGTTAGCGTTGAGCTGCTCTGAGTCAATCGGCCAAGGTCGCGCGAAAGTGGCGGCCTTGAGACCTTGTTATGGTCAGACACCTTACTCGGAAGTTTCATAAGCTTAGAACCATTTTAAGGTTCATTAATACATTTTAATTGAGTTTTATTTTCACAAGAAATTGTAGAAAGGCCAAGGTGAGGTCTGTGTACAGGTTTGACGATGTAAAAATCGTAAAAGTTAAGCAACTAAGACAGCGGTTAGTACTCGAATTGGTTTTCATTTTTTATCTCGTCCTTCCGTAGTTAAGTAACGTGACCATTTTTGTAATAACGTAAAATAGGACATTGATTTCTTTACGTCACGCTCACACGTTAGTCATAGTTCATAAGTAGTATAAAATAACAGTATTACATCAATTTATATTTAACTAGCTTTTGCTCGCGACTTCGTCCCCGTGGAATAGTTACTTTGAGGAGCAATTTCATTTTTGGTAATTATTTTGTACTAATCATACACATATTTCAAATATACGATAGTAAACAGATAGATTTGTTTGGACTTTCATTGTATATTGAAACCCTAATGGTAGGATTTCAAGAAATCTTAAAATATCTTTCCTTATTTTGAACTGAAAGTTTTTAACCAATTTTTGTGAGGTTTACTTTAAAAATGACGGATTTCCATACAACCTTTCATTCCCTATTTTACCCCTAAGGGGTACAATTTCGAAAATTTGCGATGAAAAGCAATGGCAAAGGCAAAGCAATAATTCCTAAAATGTACGTTAAACTGGTTCAAGGATGCAACCTTCCGAATCAGGTACGAAAATTTGGTTATCCGTAAAAATCAAAACTCAAAGTCAATGTGGTAGTTTCGTGTAACTGAGAGAAGGGATCCATCACCAATCTCTCATCATCATCATATCAGCTGAGAGACGTCCACTGTTGTACATAATAGGCCCCCAAAGATCTTTTAAATCCGATCAGTCCTGCGCTAGCCGCATTAGCGCAGGACTGATCGGATTTAAAAGATCTTCAGCGCATCCTTCAGAGCATCCTTGAACCAGTTTAACGTACATTTTAGGAATTATTATCCAATTACCTATTAGCTATGCTATTAGGTTCAAATGCAACGGATACAATGATGCCCTTCCGTTCAAAAATCTATTGGTGGCGTCTATTTTAATTTATGTAGGTAGGTATCAGAAAACAACAGTTATTAGGATGATTGAAAACCAAAAAATAAACTCTTTAATTTATGAAGTACTAGTGGTCGCATGCGGCTTCTCTCGCGTCAATGTCGGTTACATTATAGTCTTTATGTTATTCGGATGTATGAGCTATATTAGATATTGTAAAATTCATTAAAATCCGTTCAGTAGTTTTTCCGTGAAACCAATAATCGCGTGAAACAGTAATCAAACACAGATAATTACATCCATTCAAAACTTTCACGTTTATAATATCATTAGTAGGACAATATTCGTGACTTTTCTTATTCGTAGTAACGATTTTTCCAAAAAATTATAGATTATATTTTTGAAACATTTCAGGTGACATCAAATTGTTTTTTTTAGTGGAAACTTCTAGAGATATAAGGATTTCTATATAGTCAGTAAATATCTCCCGCGGGGGAGTCTCTAAGCGAGACTAGTCTCTAGGTCGAGTTTGAAGGGAGCATGGAATTTTCTACTAACTCACGAGTAAAGGGTGGCCAGTGTGCGACTTAAACTGTCTTTTCTATCTATTAGCTGTTCTCACGTCTAACTCTGCTTCCCCTCATCATCAGATAAGGTGGACTCATTTCCTAGAACTTTTTGTACAAATATCGTATATACAAATTCAAATGTCCTTTTATTCCGTTTGGACGGACCTTGCGATATGCGTATTAGATGCAATCGGCTGGGAAAGCACTGAGGCCAGTGCCAAATAATCATTGTTCTGGCCCAATTACAGGCGAGGTTAATTTTATCTGTTAGTATACGGCTTATTAAGTTACGATGGGAATTTTTGACAGTAATAATATTTAAGACTAAATAAGAATTGTCATTGAAATATAGGATTCTTTATTAAAATGTGCAAGTGTTAAAAGTTAGTATTGTGTCCCTTTCCTATTTGAATATTTGGTAGGTACTTTTATTACGTCAGTCAGTTTTTATTTTAATAACATAAACATCGTGTCTGAGTACACTTCACTACATAGTATAAAACAAAGTCGCTATCCGCCGTCTGTCTGCACCTATGTATGCTTAGATCTTTAAAACTACGCAACGGATTTTAATGCGTTTTTTTTATCAGATAGAGTGATTCTTAAGGAAGGTTTATATGTATAATACATGCATATTTACATAAGCATTGCACCCGTGCGAAGCCGGGGCGGGTCGCTAGTTATCCAATAAAGGCGATGTTGTGTTGATGATCAAATGAAAAATAATTAAAACAACGGTTTTTGTAGTGGTAGGTATGTTGTGTATGAAAACAATGGTATTGTTGATTAAAATAATATAAATAAAAATACATAAGGATAAAAAGTGAACATATAGACCAAAGGACAAATATAACACTCTATGTCAGCAGTCCGGGCAACTACAACGGAAATCTTCTAAATAAGTCTACACCTACTACAACAGATGTATTTTTAGTAAGAATTTATATCCGTTTATTTAGATTAATATTTAAATTTATTTTATTCAAATAATGTTTTCGACGTTTTGTTATTTTGGTAAGAAGACGACCTCGGCTGCATCCGTTTCATATAACACAGCGGAAACTCTATCGATTTTGAAAATAAATGGAGCAGGACCTGGTATTTAATTGAGGAAATTAGCTTGGATACAAATTGGCAGGGTTTTATAATTTAGCGTAATCATAATTAAGCTAAATAATTTAGCATCATCGTAAAACAAAGTATCATCTTGGTGAATCATCCCATTTAGATGTAGACTAAAAAATCTAATACCACGTTATGATACTCAGAAGAATAATTTTGTGTAGGTCTTTATTACATAATTATGAAATTAAAATTAGAACATTAGTAACATGGTTGATATGATGTTCGTATAGTTATTTTTTAAGGCAAGGAATCCCCTAATAAATAAAAATAAAATCAACATTTCTGAAATTCTTATACAAAATGAAGTTGAAGATATTGCCTAGCTAGTGAATGTAATAGAGAGAAACACAGTTAGAAATAATTCACTCCATAGAAAAGAATCAATGTTGGCACTAAATTAAGCTTTGAAACTAATTTTCACTAAAATTTAATAAATAATCGCTGTTGATTTGTATTTTATATGGATACCTATTTACGATAGCGAAAAAAGGTTGTAGGTACATACAATTTAATCATCTTTCATCATTCTTAGTCATTTCGGTTATTGTAGACCCACCATTGTAATTATGATGTCGAAAAGCTCTTTGTATCGTTATTAAATTATGTCGGTTTAATGCGATTATATCACGAACAGTTTTTGTGCGTTTAGGATATTAAATAGTAAAAAAACATATAAGAGGAAAATTACTTAGCATTGTCAGAATGAATTAGGTACATAAACATACAGATATATAAATAAATTAGTTATATTACTGGTAATTAATATAAATAGATAATATTTTCTGTGGTTATATGTACCTAATGTACCTAGGCTTAGAGATCAAATTCTAGAGCTAATTTGACACGATGGAGATTTTCTGGCATAAATGACATCACCTCTTACCAATTTAACACCTTGTAACAGGTATAATCTAAGCCTTGTAATTATTTGTGAATGGTGTCGTGTCAACAAACCTTAATGTATAAAGAAAATTAAAATTTAGAACACAGCGCTCACCGCCGCTAACCATCCCATCGAGGTTGATAGGTACTCACTAACCAATTATTCTCTTTTTAAAATTCATTCCATCCTGAGGGATGGAAGCCATTACTATGAGCTTTTCCCGGCCAGTGGTGGGAATTAGCGTGCGTGATTATTAGCGTCCAACAAACGCAACTTCCCGAGCATGAGAAATGAAAATATAATTACATAGCATTTTCTATACCAATATCAAGTAATATTAGATAAGTATGGCATACTTTAAAAATTATAGGTATTTACGATGGGTAAATAAAAATATCTATACATACCAATAATTGACATTAAATTAAAAATACTTAGGTATAATAACAGGGCCGGATTTAGGGGAGGGCAAGCGGGGCTACAGGGCCTAGGGCCTCCACAAAAGAGGGGAATAGAGACTTGGAAAAAAATAATTAAAATTCAGACTAGTAAACACCAGTAAACAACTTATCCTTTCATATTTTATTTCGCGTTTTACCTTTACCTACGGTACTTTGTACAAACATGATTACATGAATAATAATAATAATAATATCTTTCTATTTTGTTCGTTGATTAAAGGTCGTAAAGAAGTATGCCTATTTTTTAACCGAAAACTCGATTGAAAAAAATTGTTCATTTTATTTGGAAAATAATTTGGGGCTAAGTGGCCTCCACTCCTTTGTTGCCCCGAGGCCTCCAGACCTTTAAATCCGGCCCTGTATAATAAACCTACATAAAGACTGCTAAGTATTATGTAGGTAGATTATACCTAAGTATTTTTAAAGGTAGGCGCACGTTTACTAACACATAACTAGCTATGTTTTTAAAATAAGAATAAAAATAATATTTAATGGTTTCTAAGTCATATTATTTGAATAAAAAGATTTGTTAAGTATATTTTATAATTCCGAGAATCTTGAACATGTTTACGTTACAGAATCTCAGTCTAAATTGCGAATGCAGGTTGCAATAAGTTAAAGCATAAGTACTCGAGTTATCGTGCTAACGTACAGACACACACAGACATAATTCCTAAAACGGTATTTTTGGACTCAGGGAGGTCCAAAACGTGTAAATCCGTCAAAATCTCGAGGTCGAATTTTTAGAGGAATACAAGACGTTCTCTCTATACTACGTATACGAGAAAGTAAAAAAAACTGTAAGCAGCTAAACAAAACCCTATTCAAAAGTGAAATGGAATTCTGACGTCAGCGCTGCTGCGCATGTTGTTGCGTCTTACATCGATTAATTTCAACCTTCACATACAAGCATCGGTGGTTCAGTGGTAGAATGCTCGCCTGCCACGCGGGCGGCCCGGGTTCGATTCCCGGCCGATGCAATCTTTTTAATTATTTAATTCTTTTTTGTTTTATCTTTTATTATTTAATCCTTTTTAATTTTGTTATTCAACTGAAATAATTTTGCATGGTGATAATTTTATTTGACAAAAAATAAATTTTTAAGGACTTTTTAGTAAAAATCGTATTAATTATAAAAAAATAAATCTTAATTAAGTATAATGTTATTTTAATAATTAATATCACAAAATACTTATTACAAAATATTGGCAAAACAAAACAAAATCGATAAAAATTACCAAGATTTTCGTTCGAATTTCAAAATTGCTACACAAATTAAACGTTTCAGGTAAATAAATTGAAACTTTCCATTATCAAACTTCTTTTTTTCTAATTCCAACATCAATCGCGAGCAACAATAATAAAATTAAAGATTTGATTTGATTCGAGAGAAAAATAAATGTTAGATTTCATAATGTTCTTTATTTCGAAGATCCTGTGTTTCTTAGTGAAAATTTATCTTTAACATCGACTGCATCGATCAGTAAAATAAAACAGCAAGGGTTATTTTTTTATTTTTAAGATGGTTCGATTCCCCGTTCAAGTAAGCTTTTAAATGTTTCCTTTCAGTAGTTTGTGCTATTTTAAAGATTTATGGTACTTCCCCTCAAGGGCCCATTTTTTATTTCCACCCTGTAAGTATGCTACCCATAATTATATTATCTAATTTCACTCTAATATACAGGTTACGGGCACATTGCACCGAAGACACAAACCGGGAAGGTGGTGACTATCTTCTACGCTATCCTGGGAATACCACTGATGCTGCTCTGCCTGTCCAACATTGGTGACGTCATGGCTTCGTCTTTTAGGTAACATGAACGAGGGGCTTACGTGTGAATAAAATTATTTTATTAAAAAAAAGACAATGCTTTATTAAATTAACAGATGAAAAGTGGAAGGGTTCTGTTTTGGTCCCACGTAGCCTAATACCATAGTTTGTGTTATTAACACGAGTAGATACCTCCTTATAAATTGAGGAGAACCAATAGAATTACTCCATTTTCCTAAACTTGCTCAGCACAGCTTTGGTGGAAAAGGGCTTAGCTAAGCGAGGTCTTTGTACATAGGTTCTAAACAAGTAGATATTGATGTGTTTCGAGGGATGTACCTATCTACTGCGAGTAATGTTGCGAGGTTTGTCACAAGTCCGTGTTCTGTACCTGCTAGTTAATAGACGGTGTTTGTTGGAAGTAGATGTGCAGTAAATAGTAATGGATCATTGGAAAAGAATAATACTTTTATATTTAACAATTTGCGATGAAGAAACGGAAGCAGAAGATACATAAATAACCTAATTAGTTCTATTATTTTGAGCCGCACATTAATGCGCATTTTCACGGCTCCGTTATACCTACAACCTCATAATTAAGACACATTTTCCTCGCACATCTCTGATGGAAACGCAGCCTTATAGTGACTTTTATTATGTATATTTATTACATTAGTAGATATGATACGCTCAAAGTCTAAAAATAGCTCACAACGTTTTGTGGTTTCAAAAAAATGTGCACTCAGTCTGGTCATAAAAATTAACTATAACCTACCCAGAGTCATGTAGATGCATACAACACTACTCTCACAAAAACATTCCACTCTGCCTAACCATTTAAAAAAATAACCTTAACCTACCCATCACTCAGCCGTAGAATTTGAAAAGATAATTATCGAATTAATTATATAATAGATGTGGATATTTTACTGTGACCACAACGCGTTATGAGCGTTTTCGGACTTTGAGCGTACCAGGAAAATAAGCAGTTTTTAAAATCGTAGTTGCGTTTTTACAACATTGCATTAAAAAAACTAGAAGGTGTTGAAACACTGATCATTATAATTGAATAAATAAAGCAATAAGTATTCTTTTTCAGAACCATTTTTTTATTTTTCTTTTAGTAGATAAATCTTAATTTTCGAAAATAAAAAGATGAAGTAAGGACGTTACCTAAGTAAATAAGGTTTATGGGAGGAATAAGAGAAAATAATGAAACTTTATCCTTATGTAGGTACCTCCTCAAGATTCAGTTCACAAAAATTTACCTATATGCTATAAGATGTATTTTTTCTTAAAGATTTTTATACTGGAGAGTCTGCTGCTACGTGTGCACGCGGCCACCCAAACGGCGGCATCGCCACCATGCTCACTCTGCCAGGTAACAAAAAAATGAGATCATTCGCGCACTGCCATCCTCACTCCTCTAGCACGGAGCTCTGAACATTACACTTCGATTGAAAATAAAACCTAGTGTTATTTGATGAGCCTTCTATTAGGTTCATTCCGAATCTGACCCGAAATACCATCGAAATTTAGGTTACAAACTAATACTTGTTCCGAACGTAACCCTCTTCCTAATCTGACCCTAGTACTAGTAAGTACTGACAAACTGTTTGATCGGTAGGTCTTCTTTTTAAATTCCTGTTATCCCCCGCTGGGATGTAGGGCTCGAAGGACAGCTTTCCATGCTTTCCGATCCTGTGCAGCTGTACACGCCTGTTGCCACGACATCGCCAGTGATCGTAGCTCACAGTCAACTGAGCGTCGCCAGGTCTCCTTGAACGTCCCCTCTTTCGTTTACCACTGATACACCAGTTGAGAGCTGATTGGTAGGTACTAGTACCTACTTATTAAGTATCTGTAAGATCGGTCAGGATTTTTTTATGACCCAGCGGGATCAACCTGAAAGGGAGAGAGATACTTCAGGTCATATTAGCAACAAATATTGACATTCTTTTGAATTTCCTAATATAAACCACGACCGGGTTAGGATTTCGGGTCAGGTTCTCGGAATAATCGTTCTATATCCTGGTGGTGTTTCCTTATTAAAATCACCCAAATCACGCTTCCTAGTGATAGCCCATAATTTCATTATTATCAAGTGAAAGAATGATCCTTCATTCTTTCACTTGATAATAATGAAATAGCGCGAGAGGTGATTCGATTATGAGCGGCCAAAGCTCTATAGAGTTCTTCCATACAACTATGCTCATTTCATTAAGGTGACCTGTAAAAAATCGAACTCGCGCACAAAGGGTTCCGTGCAAGCTTGTAGCCATTAATTTCTTTTGATGTAAATGCTTTTAAGATGTTCATCTTCCCGTTCCCCTTTACTTTTACTATAAGGCATTGATCGTCAGGAAGTGCGAAATTAACGGTCGAATCTTTTGATTTCGCTGACTTAAAATTTTGTTTTTTCAAAGTTTCTAAAGCCTCTACACTAAATTTGTTATTAATTTCAACTTTCTGAAAAGCAAGTCTTGGTAGACAGACAATTGAAGTCCTTTAATAAGGGCTCCCCTTTTCCTTTTTAAGTCAGCATTTCCTTATCCCCTTGTGTGTCGCGCGGCCTCCTGGAGGTCGCTGTCAAAAATGCCTGTGTGTCGGCCGACCTCCTGGAGGTCGATCCCCCCCTCCACAGTTTTTCGATGATGAAAATGATGATATTATTATTATTATTTGAAAATAAAACTGTACTAATTATATTATATTCTGTTAGCTTATTTTATAACGATTTTAACGACAAAACCTCATATTTATAGTTTTATTACAAAATTTTTATTATTATTTTTTAACACCCGGAAAATTCGCGACGGAAAGTCCGGAAGTAACTGACACATGCGCGAAATTTTACAAAATGGCGGCGACACAATAGGGGTTATAAGACACGACACAGCACCTCTAGTTTTGCTTCCTAATATTTATTGTACCGAGGACAGTGATTACGAGAATCCTGATCTGCGTCTTATACTGATTTCCGTGCGCAGACGGTCGGTGCGAGGCGGCAGTGGCCGCTGCTCGACCCGTCGCCGACGACCGATAGAGCGCGCTCATTCTGACACCGACTGCAGGTAAGCCTTCATCTAAAACCCCTGTAACATAGTTATTTGTTCAACAAGTGAGTAATATATTTTTTGCTGCGAGTGCCAATATTAAATCACGAACCAGCGAAGCAGTCTAGAATAAATAGACTACTGAGCGCAGCCAGTGAGTGATTTAAAGACACGAGACAAAAAAATATGCTCTCGTGTGAAACATACAACTTTTCACCTCTCCAGCGAGGAAATTGTTATAGGTGAGAAAAACAAGGCAATAGTTTAAAACATATTTACTATCCTAAAAGTAACCATTGAAAATTGAAAGTAAGATTACTAAAATAATTTAGATTGAATGTTACAGTCTTATTCAAAGCTCGCAGCAAAAAGCCTTTTTTCTTCGAGATTTTACGAAGCAAATGAGGTCTTTTGGTGCTGGAGAGGTGAAAATAAATTTATTCGTATGCTGATGTATAAATATAGGCCTAGTTGTATGTAAAAGGCATAATTTTATGTATCTACATCATTTATCACGTTCACTAAGCAATAATCGTGAGTGAGAAGTTCAGGAAATCAATTAAGTATTTCAATATAGTAATTACAATTAACCTTTCAGGGCAAAGATCTTTGATCTAGATTAGGCTTAAGATTAAGAGTAAAAATTTCATTTTTAACCGAAAAAAGAAGGAGGTTCTCAATTCGACTGTATTTTTTTATGTATGTTTCCTCATAACTCTTTACTGGGTGAGCCGATTTTGAAGATACTTATGACGTTTAGAAGCTGGTGCTTGTCATGTGGTCCTATTTAAATTTGATCGACATTTGACGAGTACCTACTTTTGGAGGTATCCCTAATAATGCCTATTTAATTGACACCGATGATATCGTAATCTTAGTACTTGTTTGGCTAAAAGATCTCGAGATAGTTTCCTGAAAATTTATATACTTACACTAAAAAACAAAACAGTTTTTTTAATAAAATAAAAACCGCATTCAAAACTAAAAACAAAAAAAAATATTTTTTTTTGTGAAAAAATATGTAAAGTTTTTTTTGCAGTTTTTTTGAGGTTGGTGCCAACCTCAATATTTGGAATAATCGGAACATATAGATTTTTAAATAAAATTTTTATTTCACCGTGTTTAGTTTTTAAGGCAGTTTTTATTTATTAAAAGAAAAAATATTTTAAGTTCACCTCTTTGTTTACATCCATCATAACAAATACAGGTACCGAGATAGCGGATACAGTAGCGGCCGGATGAAGCGGTCTCGTGCACCACCAGTGTCAACGGCATCAGGACCTCGCACGAGGTCCCAGCCTCCCGCTACGCTACCGCGTGTGTATGCCACGCCAGGTGAATCTAAGAAACTGCTTGGTACTATCATGTTTCGCACATGCCTTCTAGAAACATCTAAAGAGTTGTGAAAGTGTCTGAAATACATCAGCGGAAGTTGTTCTACTCTTAAAATAAAATCAAAACCTCATGTGTTAAAAATTAATGAAAATATTTAAAACCACGATATGATGCTCTACATTGGATCCTCGAGAAATGAATGTTTTGAATATAACTTTGTTATTCCAATGCGTAAACTAATTTCTGGCCTTTATATTTTTGTTTATTCATTGATATAATTACTTTTAGGTGGCAGAGATTACGACAGAGAAGACAGATCACCTATTCAGTATGAAAGATATGAACGGGATGTTTATGAAGAGAACGATGAAGGTATATACCTAGATCATAAATCAAATAATATTCAATTTATTTTACTTTTATTTTTACTATCCTCTTGTGTTAAGTCTAGTATGCGGATTAGTTTAATTTGATTAATGTATGATACATATGAAAAATATTTTAATAGAAACAAATAATTTCAGAGGATTTTCCAAAAATATCACTGCCACTTCAAGATTTAGAAGCAGCTCTGAAGGAATTAGATACCCATCAAAAGAAGATAACATCAAAAGCAGAGCTTAGGAGCAAATCCTTGCCGCGACCATCAAAACCTAAATCAGATGTCGGACCAAGAAGAGACGTGGATGAATACCACAGGCACTATGATGGAGAGGATAACAGGAATATGTTTGAAATGCATGACTTACATGATGTTGATTATGAGAATTATAAAGAAAGGAAAGCTCTAGAAGAAAGAAATAAAAAAATGAGGGAAAGAGATGATTACTCTAACTTTAGAGATCGTGGATACGATCCTGAAGATGATGAATTTGATTTTGATAGTCCAAGGAGAAGACCACGGTATGATCCTAGGTATGACACATTTTTGAGCTAGTTTTGATTTTACGTAATAATTTAATATAGAATACGTAGTTACATTAAAAAAGAAAGAGAGGTAGTCAAGATTTTGTCATCTAATAAACTAAAAACCTTTTAGTGAAATAGTGTTACCATTTTTAATTAATAATACTGCTTTTCGTATTCGGTATCATAATAATAGCCAATTTTCTTAGAATGGATCGAGGTCGTTCAGAATATTACGACCGAGTTCGCAACGATGAGCCGGACAGTCGACGTGGACGCAGAGCTCGCAGTGCAATGTATGAACTTGAGAGAGGTTGGCAGAATGATCTTGAGAATGGTCGGAGGCGAGAAGTCGATGACGAGTGGAGACGTGATCCTGATGAGCAGAGAGTTGACGTAGCGAAAGCTAGGAGGCTGCGGCGACTTCACACTCTTGACAATGCTCCTAGATCTCACAGGAATTATGTAAGTTACAAAAACTTGTCTTCTATCCGATTTTAGATCTTTTGTATGCTGGCATTATCAATAAACTTTGCAGTAGTATGTAATTTTTGGTAACACACGTGATCTCCTATATGAGTTGATATTCGTAAATAAGGTAAATGTCTGTTGTCTGAAATGTTATTCTATAGTTGGTTGGTTTCACAGTCTCCTTCACCAGAAAGAGAAGAGTGGAGTGATGAAGTCATGGCAATGCCCAAGAGAACGAGAGCTCCAGGTAACGTAGCTTATCATCTACCTACATACTAAGGATCAATTCACGGCTATGATACGATGTACCTAACTTTATACTTTCAGTTGCAGCGTGGGGTTCTCGACAGTCAGAAATTTATGCTGTAGAAGTTCCAGCCAAAGAAGAGGTAGATATTGTAGCCTATTGCAAATTCTAGTATAAAAAAGAGATAATAACAATATAAAGTGTTAAAAGTAGTTGTTGAAACTATTATTAATAAATTACTACTTACTATACAGAATTTCTATTATTTGCTGTTAAAATTTAAACATCTTTGGAAAACATTGACTGCTAAGGAAGGTATATTAGTATAATTGCAATAAAAACTGTGTACATGCACCTATAAACATGGTCTTCACCTTTTGCATGATGAAGATAAAGCCAGTACCGATATGGCTGTGCGTGTTCCTCGTGGCGTCTTACATCGTGGCGGGCACGTTCCTGTTCAAGCGCTGGGAGGGCTGGGCCTACCTCGACGCTGCCTACTTCTGCTTCATCACGCTCACAACCATCGGCTTCGGGGACTTTGTGCCCGCACAGGTGAGTTTGATAATAACACTTCTTATTTTACTTAAATAACGTGAAAATAACTAAACTTTATCCTATTTTTTCAGGATTTCTTATTCTCTTTCTAGAATTTCGATTTGCTCGCATTTTGTCACCATGGCATCATTAGAAAATATTTCTCGTTTTGCTTTAAGTTCAACTGTGAATTAAAAATATTTTATATAGCTTGACCGCTATCACTGAACCGCGGAACCGCGCCTTAGATTCGACAGGAGTGCCCCACAGGAGAAGAAAACTTTTTGAAACTTTTTGGCACTTTTTGACATGACATTTTCATGTTCAAAATTTCACATGAAATTCACTAGAGATTGATAGTAGAGAACTGATCTGAAGATTGTTGTCGTAATATATTATAGTATTTTAAATTTTTGGAATACTTAATTGTTTGTGATTTACTTAAAAAATTAAAGCAAAATAAAATGAAATTATATTTATATTAAATCGTCGACACCGTCGTGGTGGAGTGGTCAGTAACGCTGCCTACACATCAAGCGGTCCGGGTTCGAGTCCTGATAGGAGCTAATGTTTGTGTGATGAACACGAACATTTGTTCACGAGTCATGGTTTTTTATGTATTTATTTAAGTTTATTAATGAAAATATGTATACTATTATGTATATTAAAGTCAGTTATCTAGTAACCATAACACAAGTTCTTAATTTGGGCTAGATAATTGGTGTGAGCGTGGAAATATAATATTATTATTAATTATATTAAATATCAAAAATACAACACTTTTTTGGTTTCTAAGTGTTTTTTGTAAATATAAGACTAAAGTTGTTCTTATTTCCTCCAGGGTCAGAACACAGATGACCCTGCATTGGCGGTTCATTCGATCGCGCTGTGCTCGCTGTACCTGCTGTTCGGCATAGCCCTGCTGGCTATGTCCTTCAACCTGGTACAGGAGGAGGTGCGCGCTAACGTCGCGGCCCTCGCTACCAAGCTGGGCATCATCAAGCCACGGGAACAAGACGCCGAAGATGACTACTGAATAAAATTTAAACCTACGACTGAAGATGTTACTAATTCACTGTCTTTACTTGAGATTATTATTATACTGACTAAAACTGTTGTTGCATTTTGTATATTTCTGAAACCCAATTATTTTCCAGAATAACCAGTCATTCAGGTTATCGTTTAATTGTCAGTAACCATCGCAGCCTTCACAAAGCACAACCTTGTTCTTTGATAACATCAATTGATTAGCACAATCTTATAAGTAATATTAAGTAGTCTTATTATAATTTAATATTAATCTTGCTTTATCAGTAGATGTGTTATCTTTTTGATATTTGAAGAATTTACGATACATATAATTAGGATAGAAATTTCTAATAAACAGCGACTTTCTTCATGCTCCATATTATAATATTGTCTTGTGCTCATTAGATGATTCATAATATTATGCTGTGAAAGACAAGAAGACAGGTTTTAAGGTCCTTGCAATTAAGTTATACCTGAATCATTGATGAATATAATCCAGAGACGATAAACCAATACCAGAGATGCTCAAGCTGTAGAGCTAATTTTCTATTTTGGACTAATGATCTGTAGGATAAAGCTGAATAATTTCTTGAATTTCATTTAACATTATCGTCAATCTTTAGGAGAATAACTTTTCCAAAGTTTAAAGTGAGTTCGAGTATCCACGCAAACGTCTAAAGTCAAGGACATAGGTTATGCTGACTGCTTACCATGCTTACAATCTTAGTTTCTATCAAACATCCTGTATACCAGTCTGCCATTCCTTGCCTGCAAAAGAGCTAAAAAGAAAAAATATAGAGATCTGAATATTCGACCATCATTATTATCGAGTCTATCAAGACGCGTTAAAAGTTTGGTATTTCAATGTATCTGTGTCTAAAATTAATGCAGTTTTAAAATTTGATCGGCATTAACTATGTAAATTACTGTTTCGCAACTGTTCCATGTCTTTGGCTTCAGCGAAAATTTAAATGGGAATACAATCAACACTAATAAAGAAAAATGTGAAGTGTAGGGTACCTAAGTAACGAAAGTCTTATCCTGGGAGATTATCATTTACAATAATATATGACGTCTTGTTCTGAATCGTAAATATTAATATTCAAATTAGGTAAATATGAACTTGACTTTCAATAGGTAATAAGATTAATTGATAAAGATTTTATAGTCTCTATCGACGTTTAAAGGATTATCAAGATTAGTGATCGCTCTGAGAATTATTTGGTGAGTGGTCAGTGCCAACGTTGGTGGTCCGAAATGTCGAGTGCGGAGAAAGGGGAGAAAGCCAAGGAGGGTGGAGTGGATTTGGACAATATCTTGGTGAATGAAGTAGGTCAGTTCGGGAGGTACCAGATAATAACTTTGGCGCTGGCAGCGTTGCCGGTCATCTTCTCAGCTTTTGCTTCAGGAGAGTACATATTTACTACAGCCAGGATACCGACTAGGTGGGTGAAATCTATGAATATAATCAAGAGTGAACAACCGTACCTCCTATTAGGTCATGAGATGAGATAAGATTTCCCTTTAAGTTTACATATACAAAAGACAACACAAATTTAATTTTCACAAAAAAATTCAATTGAGCTTAATGGAACTCTCTTGGGTTAGTGATGGATGAATGTACAATATACCTACAACTAAACGGAAAGTTTGAGTTGAAGTAAAGTCTAATTTAGCTACTAAGTAATCCTACGTTTCTAAAGCTAAACGAGCTAATTGAAGATATCAATTTAAAAATGTATCTGAATAAGGGATAACTAGTGGGATGACGAGATCATGATCGCTATTTTTGGCGCCGCTCCTAGAGCACAAACAGCTACGTGCATGAAAATAAATCCTTTTGAATTATTCAGTGATGCTAAAATTCATTTTTGCTAAGCATGACTTGCAGGCGCTCGCAGCTCGCAACAGTTTTTTCTAAGGATTTTTTGATGTGAGACATACTGAGAGCTTTGCTGAACTCACTCAAATAAAATTCTGTAAGTTTGCTTAATTAAGTGAGGAAAATAACAGAGAAAACTAAAGAATATAAATTACCTCTATCTTTACGTGTTGAGTGAAAATTGCAGTTATTTCCTAAATATCATCAAAACCTTTGTGTAAAACAATACCAGTTTGTGGCATTGTGACCTTATCAAAAGCAGATATTTAGTCTTGTTTGATACGTGTTCATTCAAACAGCAAAATATTCTCCGTATTTATGTGACCAAGAAGACAAAAACAAACGCAATCATTTCTTTAAATACATCTTATATGCCTCATTTTAGATTATTTCTAGAGGACTGCTTTTTTAAATAGGTCCAGTAAAAATCTTTAATTATGACCCAAACCAGACAACAATCAAAATTTCTGTTTTACAATTTGATCAGAATCAGACAATTTGTCTCTTTAATCAGAGGCGTCTCTAGCGCGGGTGCAATCATTACCCGAGCGCACTCTTTGTAAAAAGTGGCGCCTATGACGCCCTTTGTAGCCTGTAGCGCCCCTTTGTACTGGCCGATGTCTAAAGGTAAAGCCGCTCCTGTGCGCACCCACTACGTTTTTATGGTTAGGCACTCGCTGCGTACGGAGCGTTACAGTGGAGGCTTTTAGGCGCCCCCTAACACCCGGCGCCCGGGTCCGGGGACACCGCACCTTTTGCACCCGCGGGTAAAGACGGCCCTGTCTTTAACTTAAATCTGAATGTTCTTAACGATTAGAACCAGGTCAACCAATAATGTGAAGTAAAAAAGTAATTTATTTTTCCTGTCGTTTTTGTTCACGGTTATTAGTGCCTACCCTTTAAATTTTTCGAAAAAACGAACTCATTACCTAGCAGAACGAAGCAAACATCACGTTTTACATACAATTGAGCCTTTATCGTAACTAAAATAGTTTAGCACCCGTAGTGTAAGTTTTTTCGTAGAAAAAAACGTAACTATTGTAGTTGCGTTAAGAGCTCAATTTGTACAGGAAATGCGAATAGCGCCTCTAGCGGAAAGAAGCGCAAATCATGTTTCCCATACAAATTGAGCTCTTAACGCAACTACAATAGTTAGGTACGTTATACTCAAAAGCTTACACTATGGGTAATGAGGTCCTCTTCACAGCGTTTCACACACTTCGTTATGGAGCCTTTTGAAATGTCACTGAAATACCTGCATCACAACCGTTCGTCAACGGGGCCCATCTAGCCATTTCACCGCCCTCTGGGCTGGATCGGCAATATGGCAAGTGAGGAGCTTTTTTTTTTGCTCACTGTTCGGTATTTTTTTGGAAAAGACCTGGCAACCCTGCTTGTGATTGACCAGTAAAGGTGAAGGATAAATGAATACCGTGTTACTCGATAGACACCTTTTCTCCTTCTTCGTGTGTGAAAAAGTAACAAACACACTTTCATCCATACAAATTTTCACGTTTATAATATTAGTAGGATGACTGTTTTTAAGCAATGGACGATTCCCAGCTTTAGAGGTACCTACTTACATAGAAACCACAATAGGTAGGTAAATAGGTACAGACAACAGCACGTTGGGTTACTACAAACTGTCAAATTTTCGCAATCGATTTATATTGAAAAGCCTTAAGTTGAAAATCGTTTGGAGAAATTTGACAGTTTTGTATAGCTCGACGTGCTGTTGACTGTACATTACGTATGATAGATAATGAACAAAACTCTAACATTATTATTATTATAAGGCTAATTACTGGTTTTTATCAAACATTTATTATAATCAGTTAACATTACATTAGTATTCATAATATTGATTTGCATGTGTAATGTTTTGTTTCGATTCTATATCGATAGGTATGTGAAAAGATATAAAGAATTAGTACTTTTATAAAACAAATAAGGATATGTTTTGTTGAATAGGCTAACCACAATCACGCCTGGTGGAAAGAGATGATGATGGCCTAAGGTGGTACAGGCTCAAGCCTCCTCGTGGCGGAACCTGGTAACGTGGTGAGGAAACTTTCTTGGCGGGTGTGTGGCTTTTGATGTGTGTGGCAAGTGTGTCCGCTTGGCATTCGAAGTCACATGCCATCGTCAAGTTGTTTTTGTTTTCCCACCACGGCTAGTTCCGGACGGCCCTTTTCAGGGCCACGACCGCGCCCGAAGTCCCCCGGGTGCGGTCCGATGGCTGCTCCCGGTGTCCTCGTCAGGAGGACGCGCCAGGTCGAGCAGCCGTCGGTGAGGAGGCGGCCTATAAGGCCGGCGTTGGCCAGCGGCCCACAGGGGCTAACGTTAGTCGGCAGCCCCTGTGGGCTGTTGATGGCCACCAAATGGGTGCACAAGGAGTGCCTAGACGGGCAGCGTTGGGACGGTCTCAGTGTAGTTGCGCTTACGTGCGCAGATCCCGAGCCGTCCCGTAATAGCGCATTGGTCAGGCCGAGGAAGATGTTTAGTGGGTATGGAGGGAACGCCTTTACCTCGCCTTGACCTCCCCGACAAAAAAAAGGTGGTACACGCTCGCCTAGAAGATTCTTGTTCACTCTGGCCTTAAAGATGTCCAGATTATACTGATCCGGGAAAACAGACCTCGGCAAAAAGTTCTACTCCTTAGCTGTTCACATAATGAAAGCGGAATCAAATCGCTTCGTGCGAATGGGAGAAATGTCAACAACATAAGTGTGAAAGCCCTCGCCACGTCTGTTAGTCCAGTGGTGAAAAGGGGAATGGGGGATCAAATTATGTAAAAACTTCGCACCTTCTTCACACACTCTCTGAAATGTAACCGATAAAAGACCGAGAGGCTAGCCACTCGTCTTCGATGGTCAAGGCACTGGAGATTAGCCTCAACGAGTGCGTCATTACTGATGAGTCTCTTTGCATGGTGCTCCACCAAGTCCAATGCATCTAACTGATATCAAGCTGATCCGTCCCAAAAGTGACAACAGTACTCCAAGCAGGAGCGAACTTGCGCTCGATAAAGGGTATATACACTAAGGCAAAAGCTTCCAAGGTATCATATGAGAGATATACCAGACTCAGTAATGTAAATTCTATAGTCTTATGGCCTTATAGCTTATGATCATGACGCACTGCTACAACTCCGATACTAAAAGTAGAAGGAAATTCGCTCTAAAACTGACAGTTGGTAGGGTAACAAACACATGTGCGTGAGAACTGAGGGACCACACTGGTATTTTGCAAAATAAACAAACACGCGACAACTCACGAACTAATTTCAAAAGATTGACTAAAATATGCAGAAAGTATACTTTCATAGCCTTAGTTTAGAAGAAGTAAAATTACTTGAGTAACCTACTGTTTAAGTATTTACTAACACAGTCGGAGCAAAACTAAAATCAAATCGAGAATACCATAAGGCTGGTACCAATCGAAAAATAAGCATTATGTACCTACTTTTAGATTTTTTAAAGCAAAACTTTTACTTCTCCTTTTTTAGTTAGGTATAAATTAAATAAATTACAGTTTTAAAGCATTGATTTTTTATTATACATGTGTAATTGACTTTCAAAAGTTATGGTACCTAAACTCAATACCAAATGTTTTTGATCTTGGATGTTCACATTTCAGATGCCTGATACCGGAATGCGAAGGTGGAAGCAACATAGATTTTTCCCCATCTTGGGTTATAAATGCCATTCCCGAAATTAGCGATGGAACCATTGACGGCTGCTCCCGGTTTCCGAACAGCACCACTCCCGTAATTATTCCTGGAGACGTCTGTCCTGCCACGCTGTTTGACAACTCCACCACACAGGCCTGCGAGAGCTATGTCTACCAGAATACTGACAGCGTTGTGTATGACGTAAGTTGCATTATAATTTTGTGGTGTACTGACCTGACCAATTATGCGATGGGGCCTGCTGTTTGGGAAAACACTTTTTTTGTTGTAAAAAGTAACATTAATATACACGTAAAGCTACATCTGGCAGTGTGTTACGTAATGACTCAAAATAGTAATAAGTCGTAAGTCTGTCAAATGTCTAAGGCATGTATTATAGAATGAGTCTCAAGAACAAACACCGACTTGACTGTAAGACGACAGCAAATCAGGCTAGCCAACACATATTTACTTCAATGAAATTTAATTTCAATTTTATTCCACCTTTATGAAGTTTAATGTCGTTTGAAGTTTGAGAATTTATTGTAGCCTGATCTACCTACCGCTGTTTACATAATAATTTAGATATTTCTTTATTAGCCATCTAATTTTTAGTATTTGACGTGAAAGCTCTTCTTCTTCGGGATACTAAGTGATGTTATGGCCCAAAGTGGAAGCGTAACACAGTCCTGTGTCATGTGAACAAATGTTTGTTCGTGTTAACCATACAAACACTTGTGTGATGAACAAAAACAAACTCAACTCAATTACAGACTGATTGAAGTAAAGGCAGCGTCATAGAATATTTCCTCACGACAGCTTAAAACAATCCTGGTTAAACATTTTCAGTTCGATATGGCGTGCGACGAATGGCGTCGCTCTCAGATTGGGTCCATCCGCACCATCGGCACGCTTCTGGTGCTGCCCATCACTGGCTACATCTCTGACCGGTGGGGCCGCCGCGTGGCGCTCACACTTAACGCCTTCAACACGGGCTGGATTGGCCTCGTGAGGTCCTTTGTCAACTCGTACGAGTGGTTCCTCGCCCTTGAAGTAATTGAGTCAGCAGTGGGAGCTGGAGCTTACTCCTCCTGCTATATTTTAGGTTAGTAATGAAATATGTTTTACGCCTGTATTTCATAAAGTTATTACTTGCCAAAATATGATTTTAGAGTGGGCAGAATATTATTATTGTAGATTCTAGTCTGTTTCGAATAGCTAATTGAAAATTTCGCCTCAATAATTTTAAATTCAAACGAGACCTGCGAGGCATAACTTAATTTATTTGATTCGCTGTTTATTTTTGTCCCAGCATTTAAATCCAAAAGTATAGTCTTCTCGTTTGTCCGTAGGTTAATTTTACTGACAGAACCTTACAAGACGTTCTGCAATATGGCCCTTTCCTTTGACGAGAAATACCACGACTAAACTTGGCATACTAATTTACTCTATGTATCATTTTCTTGTGCCGTGTGATGCCGACAGAGTAGAATAGCATCACCCCATATCTTCCAAAGGCTGTCGTAGAAGGCGACTAACGGATCAGTAAAGGGGTATTGATCACCACCAATCCGCATTGGGTAAGCGTGGTGGACTACTGCTTAAACCTCCGTCGATGACCAGGAGAGGCCTTATGTCCCACCAGTGGGTCGAATTATGAAGTCTGTTATGATGATGATCATTTTATTACATTTCAGTTACTGAGCTGGTGGGACCTAAATACAGAGTGATAGCTGGAGCTACTATGTCAACTTTGTTCGCGGTAGGACAAGTTATTCTAGGTTTCATCGCGTGGGGTGTGCCTCAGTGGCGGACCCTAACTCAAGTGCTTTACGCGCCACAGCTGCTGGTTGTTTCCTACTTTTGGATCCTCTCGGAGTCCGTCCGCTGGCTCATGAGTAAAGGACGCTATGAAGAATCAGAAAAAATTCTGAAGAAAGTTGCTCAAACTAACAGGAAGGTATTATCGGATAAATCTTTGGAAGCGTTGAGGGCATCAGCTGAAGCTGAGAAGACACTGGAGAAACCTAAAGAGCAGTGGCTACCAATACTAGTTATAAAATCACGTATATTATTATCGAGGTGCCTTGTGACGCCAATTTGGTGGATTACAAATACCTTGGTGTATTATGGAATGAATATCAACGCTGTTAACCTGTCAGGTAACGCGTACACAAACTACGCCATTGTGGCCGCCATAGAGATCCCTGGATATTGGACGGCCATCCTGCTCCTCGACCGGATTGGACGGAAACCTGTTTTGATCTGTGCATACTTTCTATGTGCCGTGTGTCAATTCATATTTGCATTTTTGCCTGAAGGTAAGTTTAAAAGCCGTAACGCCAAATGTTGCTATTTCAGAATGTTTAACAAAACAAAAATCACAGTGTATATACTTACTCACTTAAATAGGGATGACGACTAGGTAAAAATATATAATAATTCTATTAAATCTGTTGTTATATTAATTCTATCAGATCTAAGCAAATTGTCTAAGGATCTAAGGCCCAATTTACAGAATGATATTTAGAAACCGATCAGGTCTTGAGAATCGTTTGTCACTTTCTATCAAGCACAGAGTGATAGAGACGTACGACGCTCAAGTCGTAGTTGATTCTTGACACTCATTTTATACCAAAAGATATTGGACAATTATTTTGACCTAAATATTTAAAAAGGTATAGAGCATTAAGTTCAGTCGTGGGGGCTTATGACGTGATGCTTTCGTAAAAAGTCTTCGAAAGAGTGCCGTCACACGACATTTCGCACTATATCGCTCTCATTATTAGTTTACGCGATAAAAGAAAAATACGTTGTCCATATTGTTTCGTTTTCTAACAGACAGACCAACAGAATTTTTCATGTTCTCACGGACCAACAGAATTTTTCATGTTCTAACTGACGGACCAACAGAATTTTTCATGTTCTAACTGACGGACAAAGAGAACTTTTCATGTTGTAATTGACGGACAAACAGATTTTTTCATGTTCTAACTGACGGACCAACAGTTTTTTTATGTTCTAACTAACGGACGAAGAGAACTTTTCATGTTCTAACTGACAGACCAACAGAATTTTTCATGTTCTTACTGACGGACCAACAGAGTTTTTCATGCTCTAACTGACGGACTAACAGAATTTTTCATGTTCTAACTGACGGACCAACAGAATTTTTCATGTTCTAACTGACGGACGAAGAGAACTTTCATGTTCTGACGGACCAACAGAATTTTTCATGTTCTTACTGACGTACGAAGAGAACAACATCTTACTATTTCTGGCATCAGTGTCATTATTCATTGTAGCCAGCCCAGTATAACGGATTGGGAGCTAGAAAGAAAGCCTGGCCGCTTTGAATATTAATTCCGAAGCGATTCGGCCTCTGCTGCTGTGTCCTAGTCGCACGTTTTGGAGCATAAACAAAAACATCGGCAGCGAGGGAAGCTTTGCAGGCGCACTCTGGCCACGCGACTGCAACGCCAAGTACATTTCGTTCGTTGGGCGCCATAACTACATTTTATCTTCACGGCGCCCTGGCTGTGGCTGCGCGCCTGGTGCGCTTTGTACATATATGAAAACTTTGCTGAAGTAATTGACGAGGTTCAAAAGACAAATATCTAAATGTTTCAGACATGGACGCACTTGGCCTCGCAGTGTACTTGATCGCCAAATACAGCATCGCGGTGGTGATGACGTCGGTGTACGTGTACACGGCAGAGCTGTACCCCACAAAGTACAGGCACAACCTGTTCGCCTTCTCCTCCATGATCGGAAGACTGGGCTCTATCACAGCACCCCTGACGCCAGCGCTGGTATATTTGAGAAAATTATTTATATCCCTTTCTGATCAAAATCAAAAAGTATAGACGAAATATTAATTATGCTAATTTGAATAAATATTATGCTGGCGAAGGAGAAACGGCGTAACAAGCTCTCATTGATCGTCATCATTACCATTTCAGCCGAAAGCGCGAACACAGACCTGCTGATTCTATTTTGCCGTCGTGGTGGAGTGGTCAGTATAGCTGCCACACATTAAGCGGACCGGGTTCGAATCCTGGTAGCGGCAATTATTTGTGTGACGAACACGAATATTAGTTTGCGAGTCATGGTGATTTATGTATTTAAGTTTATTTATTAAAATATCCGAAATTATTTTGTACTTATAATTAAAATGTCCGTTATCTAGTAATTAACATAATCACACAAATTTTTCATGATACTTACTTTGGGCTAGATAATTCGTGTGAGCTTGGAATATAATATTATTATTTTCCTAATTTATTTATAATTAATTGATAGTGCAGCCTGTGTTATTGGTGCACTTCCTGTATCAGAGGACTTAGGCGAAGTATTTTATCTTTAATTTAGTAATTTTAGTAGTCTTGTAGTCTGTTTTTTAAATCTAGTTGTATAGTTTTAGTATCCCTTTTATAACGTAGATATGCTTAGTTTTTATTAAGTAGTTTAATTTTTGATATTTTCTAAAAATTTATATTACACATTTTATTAATGTTATATTATTTAACAATTTCATATATTTATTTGTTCATTTATAATTACTTACACGAGCGTCACCCAATTAAGTACATAACTAACACATTATTTTTTCTACCTAGAACCACAGATAATATAATACCTACTATATTAGTACTAGAACATAGAATAAAAATGGTAGGCAAGAATGCAATACAAAAATATACTACCTGTCATACACCTACCGACGTGAATCGGCAAGAACACCCGGTATCAAGCAGCTGGCCGACTTCCGATCAGCCGGCCTATTCACAATTTTTTCTTAACAATTTGTGTATAACTACCGATCAAATTACATATCCATTACAGTTACACATCATAATAACGTTATAGTAAAAAAGAAATGGATCGGGAAATAGTTCGTTGACTACCCACTTTCATTTGTCAAAAAAAGTTAGCGAATAGGTCGACAGAACGTTCTCACCGGTAAGAAAGAGGCATGGCTTACGCACTAGCTCCATATATCGCACACACAGCCCTGCCGGGCTATGTGGCAACACGACACCGGTAATTTTGGCTCCGTACGCCTGTAAATGACCACCTTTTTTAACTTAAAAATGGGTTCACTCTTGGCAACACTGTGCAGGCGAAGAGGAAGCCGAAGATGGAGCGAGTTTACCCAGAAGATGCCTATTCACTCAAACTTTAAATAGAGCAGGGCTATAACCATTCGCGAATATGGATGCCGGCAGGGAATTCCACTCGTTAGCGGTGCGTATAATAAATGATGTTGAAAACCGCTTGATACATAGGCGGAATTTGTACGAGGTAGGGATGGTAACCTGAAGTCCGTCTAGACTCTCGATGGTAAAAAGGAGATGGTGGAATAAGCTCATGTAGCTCTAGAGCACACTCACCAAAGTGCAATCTATAAAATACCGACAGGCAGGCCACTCTGCGAATATGAGCCAAACTCTGCAGATTAGCATGCACCAGCCTATCATCACCTATAAGTTTCCTGGCTCTGCGGTCAACCGAGTCAAGAGCGGCAAGTTGATATTTTGCTGAACCGTCCCAAAGATGGCAACAATACTCCATGCAGGATCGAACTTGAGCCTCATATAAGGTCAAAAAAGTCCTTTTTTAAATATTTAGGAAAATGACTGGGTATTTTCTTAGTTTTCCTCTATTGCTGTGGAATTTGCATTAACACACCAGTAACGATGATCCCGGTTACAATTCTGTGCATATGTTTTAGGTATAACCTCGGTAGAACAGAAAAGAATCGGCAGGTCTCTGACCGCGCTTAGACATAGGCTTCCCTAAGTCTCCCCAAAACCTATTCTGTGCTGCCCACATCCAGCAGCTCTAGCAACAACCTCAAAATTTAATCACTTCGATTTTTTTTTCTTTATAGGCGCAAGAAGTATGGGAGAGCTTGCCATCTGTGATGTTCGGATCCTTCGCGTTTATATCTGGTCTGCTGATCTTCACCACGCCGGAGACCCTCGGCACCAAGTTACCGGACACCATAGAGGATGCTGAACAGCTTGGGAAATCCAGAAATAATAGATAGAGACATTAAAATATATTAGTACTAGGTATATAGATTTTTATTACAACCCGACTTGTAAGCGGTCACCGTGTTCTAGACTCGCGGCAGAGTGACTAGCCACTTGACTTGACTTTATCGTATACCGGAAACGACTCAAAAGTTGATAGAAACCTTATATTTTGATGTTATACATGCATGTTAAATTTGGTTGCAATAAGTCAAAGTATACTCGAGTTATCGTGCTAACGCACAGACACACAGACATAATTCTAAAAACTGTTTTTTTTACTCAGGGAGGTCCATAACGTCCGTCCAAAAATTCCGTCAAAATCTCGAGGTAGAATTTTTTGACGCTTACAAGACTTCCTCTATACTACGTATACGGGAAAGTAAAAAGGAACTAGCCAAGCACCGTATGTAATATTACACGAACCATTTCGAGTTACTTTTGACTCTTTAACAAATCGTCAACTATTTAATTTTTTTTTTTTTTTTATGTTAAATAGGCTGGGCGTTTGACCACAATCTCGCCTGATGGAAAGCGATGATGAGGCCTATGGTGGTACACGCTCGCCTAGAAGATGCTTGTTCACTCTGGCCTTAAAGATGTCCAGATTATACTGATCCGGGAAAACAGACCTCGGCAAGGAGTTCCACTCCTTAGCAGTTCGCATAATGAAAGCTGAAGCAAATCGCTTCGTGCGAATTGGAGGAATGTCGACAACATAAGGGTGAAAGCCCTCGCCGCGCCTGGTCGTCCGGTGGTGGAAAGGGGCAGGGGGGGATCAAATTATGTAAAACTTCCGCACACTCTCCGAAATGTAACCGGTAAAAGACCGAGAGACTAGCCACACGCCTTCGATGGTCAAGGCTTTGGAGATTTTCTTCAACGAGTGCGTCATTACTGATGAGTCTCTTCGCACGGTGCTCCACCGAGTCCAATGCATCTAACTGATATCGAGCAGATCCGTCCCAAAGGTGACAACAATACTCTAAGCAGGAGCGAACTTGCGCTCGATATAGGCTTAGGAGCTGCTCAGATGTGAAATATCGTCTGACCTTAAAAAGTATGCCAAGTTTTTTGGCAGCGGTTTTAGCGATGGACTCGATGTAGCGACCGAAATTTAGGTTGGCGGAGATATCTATACCCAAAAGCTCGAGATGGTCGTTAATCGGCACCGAAACATTTCGGAAAGTCGGAGTCAGATGGAGTGGACTCCGTTTCGCCGAGAAAAGACAAGCCTGTGTTTTGGAGGGATTGAATCCAACCAAGTTAGCTTCACCCCAGAGGGAAACAGCTTCCAGGGTTGAATTCACTCCCTTCATCATTGCCTCCCTCAGTGATCGGACATCTGCACCAGACTTCGCATCAGACAAGTACCTCTCCGAGACTGTGCTGTCGTCTGCGTACCCAAAGATACCGGGAGCTGTGAGCAGATCATTGATATGCAGCAGGAATAGAGTCGCGGAGAGAACAGAACCCTGGGGGACTCCGGCATTTATGCCAAGCAGATCTGACGAGGAGCCGTTAATGACTACTCGAATTGATCTACCCCCCAGAAAATCCGCAATCCAGGTGCAAAGCCCGGTAGCGATTCCATATGAAGGAAGCTTGCCAATGAGACTTGCATGCCAAACCCTGTCAAAAGCCTTAGAGATATCGAGAGAGACGGCGAGAGCTTCACCGTGTTTCTCTATGGCTTCGCTCCATAAGTGAGTAGCATACACAAGAAGGTCCCCAGTAGACCGCCCACGGCGGAAACCAAATTGACGGTCACTGAGGAGATCGTTATCTTTGAGGTAAGCCAGGAGACGGTTGTTCAATACACGTTCCATAATCTTACATAGTATGGACGTGATTGCTATGGGTCGATAGTTGGCAGGGTCGGCACGGCTACCTTTTTTAGGTACAGGTTGAACATTGGCAATCCTCCAGGCTTTCGGAACTTTGCCGGTCTTAAGGGACAAGCGGTAAAGGCGAGTCAGAATAGGAGACAACTCAGGTGCACAATTCCGCAGGACAATAGCTGGAATGCCATCGGGTCCACTAGCTTTATTCACATCTAGAGCGCTAAGAGTTTTGAGCACCTCTTTCTGGTGGATGTGAACTTCCGACATTGCAGAAGAACACAGAGGGAGCTTAGGTGGGTATACGCCAGCAGAATCTAGTTGTGAGTTGTTCGCGAAGTTAGAAGCTAACAAATTTGCTTTATCTTTAGCGGTGTGAGCTAGTGATCCGTCAGGTTTAATTAAAGGCGGCAGCGACGACCGGCAAAAATTGGCCTCGACTGACTTGGCTAGGGACCAGAAGGCTTTGCTCCCAGATGGAAAGGAGGCCAATCTAGCTCCAATACGGCCAATGTGGTCAAAGCGGGCCTTACGAAGAACACCTTTGCAGGACTTGGCTGCACTGTTATAGGCCTTCTTCAGAGTCCGAATATTCTGTGCCTTGCGGGCTCGAGCATCCGCCCAGGATCGGTAAGCAGATTGCTTGAGCACCTCGGCTCTGGCACATTCCGCATTAAACCAAGGGCGGGCGCTAAACTGGTGCGATACGTCAGAATACGGAATAAAGTATTCCATAGCCTGACGCACCACGTCAGTGATAGCATCCGCGCAGCAGGTCGGGTCATCCGAGGAAAAGCACGTGCGAAGCCAAGGATAAGATGCAAAGAAGTGCCGCATCTCATCCCAGTCTGCTGAACCGTATCGCCAAACACGCCTAGCTCCGATAGGATCAGGGTCGGATGGAGAGTAAACAGACACGGACTTCACCAGACAGTGGTCGGAACTCCCCAGTGGTGACGAAATTGTCACCTGGTATCGGTCCGGGTCCGTTGTCAACAGAAGGTCCAAGCAATTAGGTGTGTGGCCATCAATGTCGGGTATCCGGGTAGCGCCCTTTACCAGCTGGGAGAGACCTAGCGACATAGCAAATGTATGCGCCAATCTCCCGGCATGGTCGGTGTTCTGGAACGGGAACAACCACTCATGGTGGTGTGCGTTAAAGTCCCCCAGAACGATTAACTGCGCACTCGGGTACCTTTGTTGAGCTGTTTCAGCGGAGGCGCTGAGGTACTGAAAAAACCTGGTTGTCTCCATGTTATCGGTGTGCGACCGGTAAACACAGGCATAGAGTATTTGCTCTATACCTGTGTCCACCAGAACCCAGACTGCAGAGAAACTGGAATCCTCAAGGTTACGGAGACGCCGGTAGCAGATGTCATCACGAGCATACACGCAGGTACCAGCGCGCGATTTAAGATTGTGCTCCAGGGTGTAGCCTGGGTAATATAAATAAGCTGCGTCGGCCGGACATCGGATTTGCGTCTCCGTGAGGAACAGCAGATGTGGTTTATCAGTCTCAAGATGGTAATGGACACTATCGATATTTGAGTGCAAACCTCGGATGTTAGCGAGGTGCACTTTTAGTGCGAGGGAGTGCATCCGCTGTTTCACCAGTTTCTTTTTCTTTGCTTTCATTTGGCTATGGGAACAGAGTGAACAAGCAGGAAGGGGACAGATGAGCGAGACGCTGGTAAGCTGCTGCCAAGCGATGCAGCTGTGACGTCACACTGACGGGCGACTGAGCTGGAGCGCGCGGGGACGCCCTAACCCCCCCAAAGGTGTCCATCGGGCCCTCGCATCCGGTCGCCAACCGGCACGATGGCGCACCCTGGGATTTTTTGCGAGTTGGCGGGGCAGCCTTTCATAGGTGGCTAACCTGCTAATTGGGCCCCCTACTACCTGCGGTCGGCCAGCGGATAAACCGTGCTTAGGATCCCGCTACCCTCCGCGATCAGTCACCTAGCGCAGCAATCACGCAGCACCGAAACCGGCCAACTTTACAGCGAAACTGCTCGGACTCCCCTCCCAGAACGGCAACACCAGGCTTCAAGCCGGAACACGACGAAAGTAGCTTGGCGGCTAGGTTTAGCCTAGAGGGTGGTTACCAGCCACGGTTGAAACCTACCACCGGTAGAGTGCTGAACATTTGGCGCTACCCAGGGGGCACGTGTGGGTATCTAGAGCTAAAGCCCACGGACGCGCTCAGCTATACCCCCCATAATTAATCTACATACATAAAATTTGGCACCTTCATTTTCCTTCCCTTTTCAGAACAGCGCTTATAATTCGACCCCCTGCTGGGACCCAAGGCTTCCCCTTGTCACCGAAAGAGGTTTAGGCAGTAGTCCACAATGATTCAATGGGTGTCGAAGAAGGCGACTATTGGATCAGCAAAAGGGTGTTGATCAGAAAAAGAAAAAGCTCAAAATATACTTAACCGATTTCAAAAATTCTTTCACCATTAGAATGCGGCATTATTCTTGAGTATATTTTTATTTTAAAAGCTGTACGCTAGAAAAAAGAAAAGAAAGAATTCCAGATTATCAAGAAATTCAGGATTTTCAGAAAGAAATTCAGTTACGCATTTATAATATTAGTTAGGATCAACCATTAACCACAAAATACACAAGACTCACCAAGACAGGTTAAATAATAAACGTAAATTATTTAATATTGAAGAACTGCAATCCGTCCGGAATGCTAGGTGGACACGACGGTATAATGGTATAAATTTTGTGTAAATAGCTAATGTAATATTGGATTTATTTTTTGTATACCACACATTGTATTCTTATATGTATATTTAGAGGAATATAAATGTATGCTTAGCACCTAAATTGAAAGGAATCTTGAAGGAATCTATCTGTTATTAACACAAAATGGTGGCTAGTATCAAAAGTTAAATTACTTGGTTCAATAATGTGATTAATTGAATTATAATATATAGAAAAGCTCGGCGTGCTCAATAAAGCGAAGCGGTACTTCATACCTGGGCAACGACTGATATTGTACAAGTCGCAAGTCAGGCCTCATATGGAGTACTGCTCTCATTTATGGGCTGGGGCACCAAGATGTCAATTAGCACCATTCGACGCGGTCCAAAGACGAGCTGTGAGAATCGTTGATGATCCAATGCTTACCGCCGATATTGAACCCCTATATCTTAGGAGAGAATTTGCCTCCTTATGTGTTTTCTATCGGCTGTATAAAGGAATGTGTTCTGAGGAACTATTTGACATGATGCCAACAGCTTCCTTCTATCACCGCACCGCTCGCCATCGGCAGGGTATTCATCCTCACACACTGGAACCGAGTTGGTCACGTACTGTGCGTTTCAGAAGAAAATTTCTTCCGCGTACGCTTCGGTTGTGGAATGAACTCCCTGTCGAGGTTTTCCCTAAGGACTACAACATGGGTGTCTTCAAGAAAGGTGTGAAAAAGTTTTTGCTAGGTCGGCAACGCACGTGTGATACCCCTGGTATTGCAAGTGTCCATAGGCTGCGGTGACCGCTTACCATCAGGCGGATCGTATGCTTGTTTGCCACCAGTGGTATAAAAAAAAAAAAAAAAAAAGTTTTATAAATTATTATATAAATTTTAATGATCCAGAGCGTGGGAGAAAATAACTGCCCAAAATTTACGCATGTAAAACTGTAATTTTAATTAAATTGTTATTATCTATTGACCTGTAATGATATTTTGAAATCATTACCTCGTTCGAAATAATTATTTCGTCCCGAAATAGTGGTAGGGTTTTGACGATTTAAAAATACTTAGCGAAGTCCATTTAAATAAAGAGCTTTTTCATTTTCATATACCGGGGGTTGTTCACGGGTTGTTCTTAAAAATGTGCAGCGGAGTTGTCTCCCGTACTCACGCGCCTTTACCAGCTCTCAAACTCTTCTAGACGTGTGCCGTAGGCTTGGAGAGAGTACAGCCTGGACTCAAAAAGGGGACCGCGCAGACCCGGTCAACTATCGGCCGATAGCGATACGGTAGCAAGTAAAATAAACATAATTTTTGCCCAAGCTGTAAAGATGACGATTTCTATTAAAAATCCATACCTGCCTACTATTAATAATCCGAAAGTAACTCTGCCTGCCTGTCTGTTAGTCTTTCACGCCTTAAGATTGTAGCGCACTTATCAGCTAGGAAAGGGATCAACACCGTATCGTCGTTCGCCTCGCCGTCCACCAACCGTCAACTATACGCAAGCACGTAACCAAATTGGATCAGCAGCTACGGCGAGGCAACGACGCCGCCGCGATTACGGTAGTTTTCCAATCACCTACAAATTCAATAAAACACTCACGCAACACGATTTATTGTCATGTGAACGGAAGCACGTTTGGCAACAGTAGTGTGCTGCAAGTGTTGCAGTCTATCTGCAACCAGGGAAGATAATAATGAAAACACACAATTACCTTGTTAATTTGATGTATTCCAAGTACAATATTCACAACGATACTTCTGCTCCGTATACCCGTTACACTAACGAGAGGTCTTGTCGGGTTGGCGGTTGAAACCAGAATTACGTAAACAAGTACTTATATTAATCTATGACCAGAATGCGCCGTTGCCCACACAGATTAGAAAGTGCCCAGCGGCCATTACGCAACGATCCATTTTTTTCTGTCTCTGCCGATTTACGCAAAGATATCTCGCTCCGTAGAGCCAATTCAAACAATTAATTATTCGTTTAATAGTTTAAGCCTAACACTAGCAGGCCGCGGGAGGGCTGTGAGGGGAAAGCGAGGCCGAAGATATTTAGGGGAAATCACCCACGGCGACTTTTTGTAGTGTTGCTGTCGCGCGTTCGCATCGATACAGTCGCGATGTGGTCGCTAGCTATGTGCTCACGCCCACATAACCACGATTCAGTCACGATGCAAACGCGATTCTGTCGCGCCTCTGTCGCGATTCTAACGCGATACTATCGCGCTTCTATCATGGAGTCCCATATTACAGGACGGTTTTGAATTGTCATTGCCATAATAAATGTTTCTGTGTCGAATTTTGCGCACGTGCACGTGCAACAGCACTGTGTTGCACTGATGCTCGGTTCTCCAGTCACGGCTAGTTCCGGACGGCCATTTTCAGGGCCACGACCGCGCGCGAAGTCCCCCGGGTGCGGTCCGATTTTTGCTCCCGGTGTCCTCGTCAGGAGGACGCGCCAGGTCGAGCAGCCGTCGGTAGAGGAGCGGCTGCTAGCCACGGACGGTCTCGGTGTAGTTGCGCTCCCGTGCGCAGATCCCGAGCCATCCCGTAATAGCGCACTAAAAGTCAGGCCGGGGAGGATGTTTAGTGGGTATGGAGGGCCTTTACCTCGAGTCCCACATATCCCCTGCGGTTGGCACCACCCCGCAGGGACGATGCTTAAATGCATTTGACCTCCCCGTAAACAAAAAAAAGGTTTGCGTTCTGAAAGACGTAAGCGCCTGGGCAACGAGCCGTCAGCTCGTGGACAACAAGCCGTCAGCGCGGGAACTGCAAGTTGACAAGAGTCCTGAGGCGAGGTGATGATAATACGCTGCTGATTAGTGAGCATTGCAATTGGTTGAAGTTTCTCACGAGTTTTTCCCGAGTTCTTGTTGTAAAAACACGTGTTGAGAGACTCTATTTTTCACTCAATCTACCGTACAATTGTCTTTTACTTTAAGTAATATTTACGCGAAATGCGTAATCTTTATGTGTCGCGATCGCCATTTAAAAAGAAGTTTCTTACAAATAATACTAAACGGGTCGAGTTGAGGCGATGCTGATCCGTTTGAGAGTTGATAAATGTGCTACGACTTTTAATCACTGAACCGATTTTGATGTTTGATACGAATTTTGACTAGATGTTGGAAAAGGACATAGGACGGATGTTCGTTATTGTTGAAGATAAAACCATGAAACTTTGATTTAGGCACTTGGTAAGAAATAAATATATATTTAATCTAGCGTTTTTGAAATTGGGATCCGTGTGGCGATGAAGTGGATATAACGATGAAATGTATGGAAGTCAAATGTTCAAAAGCAACTATTCTCAAGTCGCGGGCAAAAGCTAGTGTATAATAAAAAACTCTTTAGCAATCAGCCAAAAGTAGCAACCTATCTAATCTGGAAAAGGAACTACTAAAGTTTATGGCTCCACAATAAATGTAACATTGCCATTACTTTAAAAATGAATATTTTTTCACCGCATCCATAGCAAGTTCCGTAACAATGGTTTCAAGACACGAATGGCAAAGTTGACTGATACAGTGACAAGCAATTATGAATTTTATGATACGATAAAGGATTTAAGGAAGTGTTATGATAACTTTATATTTGCGTATCTCTGATATAAATGTCATTATGCTTTGTGCATTTGGAAGCAAAGGACATTGAAGTCTCATAGAATGGCGAGCGACACTGAGAAGGAGTCTCCAACCAACGAGGGAGGATCGAAGTCCCGGGTGGATTTGGACACGATTCTGGTGAACGAGATTGGCCAGTTCGGCTGGTTTCAAATAAGGACGCTGCTTCTGGCGATGGTTGTGGTGATCTTTGGTTCATGGGGAGCCAGTGAGTACGTGTTCACCACAGCCAGGATTAATACCAGGTAAGAAATCATTGAATTTTGTATATTCATATACTTCATCGACATTGTTACGCTACGTTGTAAAAGCTTGAGTAAATTCGTCGTGATGTCCCCAGCCCTGTGTCAAATTTATTCTCATTTCGAACACAAAATTACATAAATTGAAATTATGTCTTTCTCCCAAAGTGGTAAGTAGAGATCTTGGTGAGAAAAGTGATAAGCGCCCCCAGTGGGAAAGAAGCGCAAATCAAGTTTCCTATAATTGAGCCTTTAACGCAAGTAAAAGTGATAGGTATGTCTTTTATGCTAAAAATAACTCATACAATACCTAATGACAAGTAGCACCAAGTTTCATGTTTTACAATTTTGTAAAAAGAAACGCAAAGGGTCAATTTAATTCATAGGAATGGGTTGTTCCATTTTTATGTATGTAGTGGCCCGATCGTATAATTGGCCAGATCATGAAATGTGCGGCATATCATGAAATGTTACTGGACCATAAAAATCTCGACCACTGGTAGAGTAGCCCATTATCTAACAATGGTTGTGGTCAGGGAATAGGTTCAAGGTTTTTTTTTATGACCAAGCGGAGTGGACTGTTTGTGGGAGAGTCTAATTTACGTATCTGTGTGATCGGTAGGTAGACGATATGGCCAAGCATTTCATGATTTGGCCAATTATACGATCGGGCCACGACATATACAATATATTTAAATAGTAATTATTTAACGTAATTGTAAAAAGGATCTATAACTTGGTGTAGCCGGTTGGACGTAAGAGTACAAAAGCATATTCTACTAATATTATAAACGCGAGAGTGTGTATGGATATCGGGATGTATGTTTTTTACTTTTTCACGCAAAAACTTCTGAAGGGATTTAAATGTAAATACAACAATTATATTTTGGTGTATTGTTGTCACTTCTATCAATGTAAGAATATCTGAATAAAGGTTATTATTATTATTATGACTATTACAACAATTAGCTCATACACCAGCACTAGGATAACGTAATGAAAAATAAGGAAGTTCGTCATTATCGAAGGTAAAACAATGAACCTTTGAATTTAGGCACTTGATAAGTAAAAAATAATATTTTATTCTGGCGTATCTGAAATTTTGACCGATGTGGGGATGAAATAGATATCTTGAGATAAGACTTTTGATACCTGTTTTTGTAAAGAAAACGCCATAAAGGGGTTGAAATAAGAGATGAAAGTATGTATGGCAGTTAGTCATCAAAACCTTTGAATTAAGGTACATAAATAAATAAATATTAGTTCTGGTGTTTGGAAATTTTGACCGGTGGGGGGTTGAAATAGAAGATAATAAACCGTATGAAAGATTGAACAAAAACATGGAAAAATTCTGTCATGGATAAGTGCGCTAAGAAGGGACTTGATACACAGGACTCCTGTAAGTCCTGTGTAGCTCGGAAAAAAATCCTGTCATGCTGAGACGGGACTTTTTTCCATGTTTATTGTTTTCTATTTAATTTGGTATCAATTTGAATCATAACTAAACATGCCCAATAAAAATTAAAAAGAATGAAAATCACGTTTTCCAACCTCCGATTTTGATGAAATTTCATACAAAAATATATTAGACCTTAAGATAGGACATAAGCTACTTTATATTTGTAAAAAAAGGTTAAAAGGGGTTAAAATAAGAGATGAACATTCACTTTCATCTTTTATTTCAACCGGGATAAAACAAATGGCAGTTCGTCATTGTTTAAGATAAAACCATGAAACTTTGAATAGGTACTTGATAAGAAATAAATAAATATTTGATAATATGGCGTTTCGAAATCTTGACCCGTTTTAGGACGAAAAAGGGGATGAAAAATCGTATGGAAAACCCGAAAAAAAGTCTTAAATATTTTAATAAGAATTGTTAAAATACTTTTGTGTAATCATTTACTTGTACATTATATTCCCGCTTGTTAATTTACTCACATATGCTAGAGTTGGCTGGAAGAGATCTCCTTTACAGATAAGCTCACATTTGTATATTTCTTTCTTTGTATATTCTATCACAATTTTATTGGTGAAATAAACGACTTATAATAAAATACTGCCCATAATAACTTTTCCACACCGATGAACTCGCGGGCAAAATCTTGTTTTACATAATATGTTTTAAAACTGCCATCTTCAGGCAATTTTCCTCCGTATTTGGGAAGGCAATTTTCCTCCGCATTTTTCCCAAATACGAAGTAAAATTGTGTACTAAGTTTGTGTTAGCTTATTTATATCGAATTACTGTTTGGCGATGAGAGACACGCCGAAATATTTTTAGTAATTTTTTATGAATAGCCATTACAAGACTCCGCTGTGATTTGTCATAAAAATAATATCTAACCATCAATATACTGATGTCACCTCAGCGACAAACAGAATTTCAGTCAAACCATTCGGTTACTAAAATGTAATTAAATATTCAGTAATTATGACTTAATTGATTTTATCTCGATTAATTGATTCATTATCATAACAACAGGCAGAGACCTACTGGGTCTCCTACGAAAATGAACCATTTCAATCATCGTCAAATCAATCAGCATGCATTGTCATTTTAATTACAAAATAATCAATAATAATTATTATTATTTAACGTGAAAAATTAACATCAATCAAGCTCATATCATGATCAAATCAATGACATGTTCATTTCGACTTTTATTTAATAAGTAAATTAAGAATATTATCACTTATAGATTATTCAACATATGCAAAAATTCATTAGATACAATAAAAAATATAATAAACATAAGGAAAAAACCACTTGGTATTACAGGTGCGATGTCATCCTAAGGCCTAAGATGAAATGCCTTCCATGCCCAGCCCAGTAATTACACTGGCTACTTTTAAATTAAGATCAATTCCATATTGTAGGTTTTATGATTGATGTAATTTATTCATTCTGTTGTTTTTATTATGATTATCTATTATATAAAAAAAATATACTTATTTATAATATATATGAATATTTAAAAAAATACACCCACTGGAATGTCGACAGTCACATAGCCCATAAACGCAACACCAAAGTATTACTATCATTCTACCAACGGTACCGCCCTATAAAAGATAGTATTTGTAGGCGCTCTTGTGGTAAAGTAGAGCTAGCTAGGGGCTCCAAATTCAACCGGCTAACCCGATGTGAATAGAGATGAAGGGCACGGTATCTGGATCTGGTGGTATTTGGGCCAAAAATTATAATTAATGTTTCAGATGCCTTATCCCCGAATGTGATGGTACTGAACCAGAGTTTGCAGTCGATTGGATCCTTTCCGCTTTTCCTGGAACTAGTATCACCTCATATGACGGCTGCCAGCGATATGGCAATGTCACTGTCCTGCATCCATCACCTGACGTCTGCCCTGCAACCTGGTTCAACAGGGATGTCCTTCAGGACTGCGAAAGCCATGTCTACGAGGTTACACACAGTGTCGTGTATGATGTGAGTTGAAAATTGTTTAGAACTTTAGTTTTGACTTCAATCTTCAGAAATCTTAGCTGCTTCCTTGTTGCCATTGTAGTTGAAATAAACTGAAAATTTTATTCTGAATATTTTGCCTTATATAAGAGGCCTATATTGTGAAACACGGTGATCAATATTATTATAAATATTAGTATGCGGATATTAGAGTCGTCAGTATAAACGTATGTATAACGAACAAGCAAGATGAGTCTTTGGCTTCGTTGTGCTGAGGTACTCAACTCAGCACAACGCACTCGCCCGAGACAAAGAGTAAATCCAAAACTGCACGCATTCGCAGATCGTGCACTAGTTCTCTTACTCTCATGTAGTGGACTATAAGGAAATTTATCAGTCCTGGCAATTCAAATCAGAATAATGGGCTATTCGTATCGAATTATTGTAATGTCATCAGTCCTTGATAAGTCTAGAAAGTTTAAATGAAATCTGACCGTTTTAAGTGGATCGAAATAGCATACAAAGGGGTCGGTTACAAACATAACAGCAAGCAAACATACAGGTGAAGCTTATAAAAGCGCGTTGAAATGGTTCCAACTGTAGATTTTTCACTTCAGAACAAAATATAAAAATTATGCGTTCTTCTACAGATTATTTCTTCCGTAACACTTATATTATATTATCTGTGGTAACACCAATAACTTGAGTAAGAGAACCTGGTTTACTAATAATTTTCTTAATTTTAAAATCAGAACTGTCATCTTTTGTAAACTAAAGGAAAGATATATTTACTCTAATTTCCAGTACGGTCTCGCTTGTGACGAGTGGCGTCGTTCTCTCATGGGTTCTATCAGGACCTTCGGCACGCTCACCGCGCTGCCCATCACCGGCTTCGTGTCTGACCGCTGGGGCCGCCGCACTGCTCTCACTGTCAATGCCTTCAACACTGCCTGGATCGGTTTACTGAGATACTTCGCTGATACTTACACTGGATTCGTCATCTCTGAATTTGCTGAAGCCACTTTTGGATCCGGCGGGTTTTCGGCAGCATATATTCTTTGTAAGTGAACCTTCAATGGTCTTCGAATTCCTGACACTGATATTTCTTCTATATCGTTGCTTCTTATTATTGTTTCGCCTTTTGAAATTGGTGATAAGGGTTAGACTAAATAACTGTAGATATATTCGGGATGTAACTGTGCTGTTAACACTATTATTATGACCATACCCTTTGGTAACGGTAGTAGTTTTCTGGTGACTGAACCTGGCACCTCTGGATCCACAGATTAAGTCACTTCGCCAGATCTTTCTAGTTTCAGATTTGTAAAAGTATTGGTTTCAACTTAGCGAAACTAAACGTTACTTATTTTTACTCATTTTAATGCTAACTTGCTATGTAAGCAGGGACCAGCCATTAAAAGTGGGCTCTAAAACACGATGAAAACTCAATTGAATATATTTGCCTATCTGTGCATCAAGTTCTCTCATTGAACTCCGACTCTCTCAACTAATAATTACTCCAATATATTATTCTTACTTTGGAAACGTTTCTTCATACTCCTCATTAATAACTTAATTGATAACGATATACTATCCTAATACAAGTAGTAAAAATATAGTGGCTATAAATAGATAGGTAAATTATGGGAATATTTCCTACGACATTAGCATTATTCACCATTGATAAGATATCCTAATATTAATCTAATATTATTATGTCTGGTATCTGTCTTTTGATATGATTATTCAAATAACAAAGATCACACATGTACCTTTTTGTGTTATACTAATTTTAAGTTTTGTGTTTATGAGATATAAAACTAGCTCACAGAAACAAAATATAACAGCCTTAGCTAATTACATTTAATAGACATTAATTAGAAATGTTGGAAACTTATAAACAAATAAAATGTTTTGAAAAATATAATAGTAAAAGTGAGTCATAGATAGCGAGTGTGTTTTCTGTGAATAAGTAGGAAACACACATTTTTGTAAAATTTGAATAAGTCTATTATATAGTACAGACAACAGCACTTTGGGTTACCACAAACTGTCAAATTTTCCCAATCGATTATGCACTTTATAATGAATACTTATAATGAACTTATAATGAATAACCTTATAATGAATAATATAATGAAAAATCGTTTGGAGAAATTTGACAGTTTTGTATAGCCCGACGTACTGTTGACTGTACCTACGAGTTATGTTGATGTGTAATGGACCGAAGCAGTGTCAGAAGGAGCCAATGGCATATATGCTCTTCTGTGACAACAGCTTTCTTACATACTACTCGTATTTCTGTTATTATTTTACTGATATGACTGCCATGTCTAATTTAATTACACAACTTAGAAAGTCTTGAAGTGGTTAGTTCTTTTTCGATAATTTAGGAAACGTTCAACTTATATTCGTTCCGAAACAGGTTTCGATTGCTGTATCCTTAAAATTGCCCATTATTTTTCTTGCGTTTATCTTCTCGTTTACAGTATATCCATAAAAAAGTTTTATGTTCCCCTTTTTTGTTGCAATTAATCATCATCAAAGTCGATTAGCCGTGTGATGCCGGCAGAGTAGAATAGCATCACCCCATATCCTCTAATGGGTATCATAGTAGGCGACTAATGGACCAGCAAAGAGGTATTTATCACCATATACACCGTCCACCAATCCGCAGCGGGCAAGCATGGTGGACTACTGCCTAAGCCTCCTTCGATGACAAGGAGAGGCATTGTGTCCCAGCAGTGGGTTGAATTATAAACGCTGTTATGATGATCATCGGGTAGCAGTACTTACAATGTAAAAGTTTGATGATTTAAGAGTCTTTTTACTTCAATTTCAATAAATGACGATGATAATGAGTCATAATGTGCTTATGATGTGGAGTATTAACAGTTATTAAGGTGATTTTGAATTAATATTAACAAGAATTAATTTGTTTTAATAATGTTAATTAAGAAGCGAGATTTTCACCGTTCAAAATTCCGAACAGAGATCGGGAGGCAAATAAAACTTCCCCCTTTATCTAGGAACATAATTTCTTCTTTATTACCTACAAACTTATTTTATTCAATTAACATTTAAATGTTCTAATATCGACGCAGACATTCTTCCGGAAATAAATTACTCATAGAGAGTTTTTACTCTCTATAAGTATACTATAGTTACTTAAAATTTCATTTAATTTCAGTGATGGAAGTCGTTGGTCCAAGATACCGTGTACTAGCTGGTGCAACGATGAATACATTCTTCTCCGTGGGTCAGATTACAACTGGCTTGATCGCTTGGGGCGTCCCCAACTGGAGGAATCTTACCTTGGCACTATATTCGCCCCAACTACTTACCATATTTTACTTCTGGCTTATGACAGAGTCCGTTCGCTGGTACATGAGCAAAGGACGTTATGATGAATCTGAGAAAACCTTGAAAAACATTGCCAGAGTTAATGGGAAGATTCTGTCAGAAAAATCCTTAGAAGCCCTGAGGATTTCCGCGGAAGAAGAAAAGCAGGCACAGGCGTTATTAGAGGAGCAGAAAAAGAATGAGCCCTGGTTGATAGTGCTCGTGTTCCGACACAAAAGAATACTGATCCGGTGTTTAGTGTCCCCGGTGTGGTGGATAACTACAACTTTGATTTACTACGGGCTGTCTATCAATGCGGTCAACCTGGTCGGGAATGGATACTTGAACTACGTGGCCGTATCTGCTGCCCAAATTCCTGGCTACTGGACTGCGGTTTTGTTGCTAGGCATTTTGGGCAGGAAGCCTGTCCTGATTATTGCATTCTGGGTCTGCGGCGCCTGCCAAATAGGCTACATCTTCTTACCCGAAGGTAACTATTGAATTGCAGGACGCAATAAATAATTGTAGATTAGATTAACTGCGATATTGTAAAGGGATATCGTAGATTGTATTTTTATGGCTCTCATTAAAATATTTGTTTTGTCTACATTCAATAATTTGATACTGTTATATTAATCTTTACGTCTAATTGATTGTCATTAGACTGAATAAAAAATAATCTACAAGAAATTGATATCACAGAAACATGACATACTTTAAGTCTAGGAATGCTGTAAGAAGAGTTTGATAGTTCCGGGTTAGGTTCGCTTCCATTTTCGGTCTTAGAATCTCTTAGCATCAGTGTCGTCAAGGTTCATAGTTTCACAATCAAAGCAAAGGAAGAATATTTAAATATAATAAAAGTAATTTCTGAATTGAAACTCATGATCTACTAGAATTAGATTCAGAGGCCCTAAGGTCGTTAACAAGGAAAGTACAATTTGGTTGGTGGACTTGTTGTAAGTCCTAATTGTCGTCACAATAGTGGTAAAAACATTATTGTGTTCCAACAGTTAATGTTAATAAGATAGTCCGCCGTCGTTGAGGGTTCCAATTGAAGCTAACGATGTTAAAAGTGAAATAAATAAATTATGATTATTATATCCTTTATTACCCCTAAAATACATACAAAATTATATTTCTAAATATTAAATTTTTATAATGTATAACACTAAAAAATATAACATTTAAAAATACAATAATGCAGTGCCTAATCGGCAGCAAGATCCGGTGGTTAAGGATCCAGAGACAGGAACCTTGTCACTTATTATTATTGTTATTAAGCTCGCTTCTAGCTTCGGCCTTATCATCACTTAGTATCAGGTGAGATAAACCATTTCCACATTAACGATGTAAAAAAAAATGGAAAAGGTTTTATTTTTTAAAAGTGCTTTGTTAATAAATTTTGTAAGGAACTTGTTATGGATACCGCGGACTACTGACATGATTTAGTGCACATAACATCTGTTTTTACTCGATGCTAAAAAGGAAGTGTTATGATTTTAGCAGTCTATGTATGTATGTTTGTATTTACGAATGTTCCTCCGTAACTCCAAAACTGTTCATCCGATTTTGATGAATAAGGTTTCAATTGATTCGCTATTATGGTCTACTAACTAAAGCTGACATAAAAGTAAAGAAGCGTCGGTGGCGTAGTGCGAGGCACTGGTTCGAACCCCGCCACGTACCAATGTGTTTTCAAATTTAAAATTCATAACATCGCGAGGAAACCTGCACACACATATGAAGAAAATTCGACCAACCCGCACTTGGCCAGCGTGGTTGATTAAGGCCTTAAACGCCCCTAATGTGAGGAAGGCTCGCCCCTCGGTGGGGACATTATATGAGCTGTTGATGATAATATGGTCCGGATAACATAGGCTACATTTTATTTGTCTTTAACAATAGGAGGAATCGATTTTACCTTGTAAAAACCCCGATTTTGACCAATTTCATTCCTTTCTTTTTCCGTAGTCGGGTTACAGTGTTTTACACTTTTTGCTTCTTGGCTTTTATTTGTTGGTTAACTGAAAGGTTGCTTACTTTTTGGGTTTTGTCACGTTTGATGCCTCTTTTATAAAGACAACAGGCTGAAAACCTGCCACTATTTTGGCGCCTTGTTTTTATTATATTAGCAACATATTATAGTCAAAGTCAAAAGTCAAAATTTCTTTATTCATTGAGGTACAATTTGTACACTTATGAAAGTCAATTTTGATGCCATCGGTTCAAGAGTCTACCAGGAGGCCTTGTCCTGAGAAGAACCGGCAAGAAACTCAACAAGTTTTATCCTCCCTTTACAGTTTTCATAGTATTGATTTGGAAAGAGTCATAATTCACATTGTCAAGTCTATACTTCCGTTGTCAAGTCTATATTCACCGAATATTATATTCTCAAAATATTACACAATGGACAAGCACAGACAAAATAGTTTTGGACTTACTTGAATTATTATAGTACCTACTTATGCTAAACATCTCCTACATAGTTATGGTAGCCTGGTACTTCAGTTGGTAAATTAGTATGACGGACAAAAATTTAAAGTTGGATAGTTCCAAGACATATTTATAAGGGAAATAAAATATTGAATTGACGTAAGCGCTGCGCGCGCATATATTTTAGTGTGCATTGGAAAGGAAAGAAAGAGATGGATATAGGATATTAGAATTTCCAAGCGTTCTTTTGTCTATTTAATATTTAGTTGATCAATACATATATTAATTTTTAAATTCACCAGTTAATATTTAAGAAAAAATAAGAAAATGTAATATTTCTCAACTCAACAATCTTATAATTGGGACAAGTATATAACCATCCGCAATCACTGTAATAAGGTGTGTAGAAACGCTCAACGCCATTACTTTCACAGTTCCGTAGAAAACGGTGATCCAGCGAAAGTCTGGAAATTTCTTCGTACAATGGGGATCGGGAAATCCCGAACAGCTGAGATGTCTAGTAATTTAGACATCAATTCCTTAAATGTGCATTTCACAGCTACTTCTAATTTTAATTCTAATACGAAAAGTAGTACTTTAAACTACTTATCTTCGCTTCCATTCCCCGATCATCCTTTATTTTTCTTTAGTCGATTTACGGATTGTGATTTTAAAAAGAGTACTTTATCCATAACATCGAACGCAGTGGGCTGTAATACACTTAGCCGGAAAATGATCCATCCCATCCTAGACCAAATTCTGCCAATCCTCTCCCATATCCTCAACCACTCGGTTGCAAGCGGCACTTTCCCTACATCGTGGAAAGATGCACATATAATACCCGTACCTAAAACCCGTAATCCAGAGTCCTTTTCAGAATATCGTCCCATCTCTATCCTCCCATTTTTGTCCAAGATTCTGGAGCGTCTTGTTTATGACCAGCTTAATCTGTTCCTGTGCAAAAACCATCTCCTGAATCCCTTCCAGTCTGGTTTCCGGTCCGGCCATAGTACCACAACTGCTCTAATAAAAGTAACTGATGATATCAGGCAAGGTTTAGAAAACAGTTGCATTACAATATTAGCTCTGCTTGACTTCAGCAATGCTTTTAACACTGTGGATTTTGATTTACTTTTAAGCACGCTTAGCTCTATTAACATATCTCCAACGGCAATCGACTGGTTTCGAAGTTACCTGTCTGGGCGCCGGCAGCGGATTTGCATCGATGATTCATTTTCATCCTGGTGTGATACATCTGCTGGTGTTCCGCAGGGTGGCGTTTTATCTCCATTACTTTTCGCAATATTTATAAATGCAATTTCAAGTCTCAATTTATCTTCATCCTACCACCTTTATGCAGATGATTTGCAAATTTACTTGCAGACACCTTTGGAACAGTTGACTGAATCCGTGACCGCGGTAAACAAAGACCTAGCCTCCATCTGTAAATGGAGCGATTCATTTGGACTAAAAGTCAACCCATTGAAGACACAAGTAATACTCATCGGGAGCCAACGGATGATGTCAAAAATTCAGTGGGCAGAGGTGCCACGCGTAATGTTTGACGGAACCCACATACCATTTAGTCAGACGGTTAAAAATCTTGGTGTCTTAATTAATACAAATTTGTCTTAGGGTCCTCACTTACAAGAAGTCAGCAGGAAATTATTTGCATCTGCTGGATCTCTCCGAAGAATTCGTAACTTTCTACCCACTGCTACCAAAATTGCGCTAGCTCAATCCCTCCTTCTACCTATCCTTGATTATGCTGATTCCTGCTATCCTGACCTTACTGAAGAGCAACTAAATAAACTTGAGCGCCTTCAAAACGTCTGTATAAGATTCATTTTTGGTTTACGTAAATTTGATCATGTCTCCGAATTTCGCTTAAAACTCAAGTGGTTGCCAATTCGTCTTCGCCGGGATGCTCGTATTCTTTCCCTCCTATATACCATTCTGTTCCATCCAAATACTCCCTTTTATCTTAAAGACCGATTTAAATACCTCCATGATACCCATTCACGTGTCCTAAGGTCATCGGAAAATCTTAGCTTAGCGACGCCAATGCATTTCACGAAATTCTATAGGAATTCGTTCACTACTAAGGCTGTGCGATTATGGAATGCTTTGCCAATTGAAATCAGACGGGCACAATCGCTCAGTGTTTTCGGAAGGTAGGTAAAGGAGCACTATCTATCACTGCAAAATTGTGATTCTTACGGTAAATAGTGTATCAAGTATGTATATACATATATTTATATAAGTATAAATTTATAATTACATATTTTATGGTAATTATTTTTATTAATTATATACATATATTTATATATTATATTTATTTAATGTTTATGTACTTATTATATTTATTTATAACGTATTTTATACATGTATGCAATGTAGGTATTTAGTGTAGTTATGTATCATTATTTGTTACGTTTAGCTATTATTGAATTGTAGCATCGCCATCTTCCCTCTGTTTATTTGTTTTAATCCTGTCCATCCAAAGGTTGCCTGGAAGATATCGCGCCTAGCGATAAGGCCGCCCATTGTGCATTGTACTGTAAATGTTTACTGTAATCTTTTTATATTTATGTCGATATGCAATAAAGATTATTTCTATTCTATTCTATTCTATTCTATAATAATAAAAAAAAGCCGTGGGAATAAGATTACTACGAAGAAGGCCTCGGCCTAAGAAGAAATTGGTCGTTTTGTGAAAATTATTGTACGCGGGATTCTTAGGAGGTTAAAGCTTTGCTCAACCCTTATAGGATTATGATCATAATTGTATGTCTGATAAGTATTGGATTAAAAAAAGACACCTCTTTCAGAACAACGAGGTCTCTCGTTGGCGCTGTACCTGGGTGGCACGTACTGCATCGCCATGGTGATGACGTCTGTGTACGTGTACACCGCGGAGCTGTACCCCACCAAGTACAGGCACAGTCTGTTTGCCTTCTCCTCCATGATGGGCAGGATCGGCTCCATCCTGGCTCCGCTTACGCCGGCCTTGGTAAGATTTAGATATATCTATTTGTAAACTCCTTTTTTTTCTTCCTTTCAAGAGTCTGGCGTGATTTGTTTCTATCTTCTCACTAGGTACTATTTTTCCAAAAGATAGACAGACAGACTTATCAGGTCAAAACGCCTCTTTTTACTATTAACGCTACGGATCAGCGGCTACGAACCGAGCGCATCCTGTGATGGAATAATTTTATTTTTGCGTTTACAAACGCGTAAATATTAATACTAGAAAGATGCACTGAAAAAAATCTATTTCTAGTATTAATAATTACGCGTTAGTAAATGCAAAAATAAAATGATTCCATAATGTAAGGTAGTTTCATCTTAACTGGGCGTCAAATATTTGCAAAAATATTTCGTTCGGATCATAGAAGTGCAAATTTCAAAGATTTAATGAAACAATGTTTACCATAAAAACATAAACACCAAGCACTGACAAATTTCGACAGCGAAAAGCAGTGTCTCGGTGGTGTAATTGGTCAATTGGTAATTGGTTAGATAAAATAGTTTTTGACCTGCCAAAATTTTCACGTATTTATAAAAGTAATTAAATGAATTCACGTCATAGCTAAAATAATTTTATGAAGCAAGCAATTTCTTTTTTATTTAATTTGTATAAGTATCTTATTTATTCTTTCGACCAACATCGGTACTTATATTGTTTTTAATAGTTATGCTCAATAATAGCAATAAAATACGTAAAATAAACACATAACTTAAGCTCAGTAGCTAGAAACCGGAAGTAAAAGCGTGATGTTGATAAACTTATTTTTTTTCTGATAATTATTACAGGGTGTTGCAGTTTGGGTTCACCTGCCGTACGTGATATTCGCGAGCATGTCTATTCTGTCGGGTCTGCTGGTCTTCATCACACCGGAGACCCTGGGCGCTAAATTCCCCGACACTATGGAGGAAGCTTCCAACCTCGGCAGCGACGAGCAACTCAGATCCCCACGATCATGATACGAGAAACGTTCTCTCTAATTAATTATTAATATAGATAGGGATTATATTAATTGAATACTGTGTTAAAAGTGCTAATTTATTAAGATTGTTAAACTCACAGAAATAATAATGAAGAGATTTCTGTGGTTAAGTTCTTGTTGTACCTATAAATTATTGACGTTTGATAACGTTATCCAGGTCAGGGTGTACTTCGTATTTAAAAACTACTCAGCATTATTTTTGATGATGAGGCCTGAGGTGGTATACGCTCGCCTAGAAGATGCTTGTTCACTCTGGCCTTGAATATGTCCAGATATACTGATCCGGGAAAACAGACCTCGGCAAGGAGTTCCACTCCTTTGCTGTTCGATGAAAGCGGAAGCAAATGTTTATAATAATAACATGTATGTTAGAAATTAGTACTTACTTATAATTTATGTAAAGTTAAGTTTATTATATTTAAATACATTATAATTTAGATTAAAAGCAGATATTGAATTTGAGTCTAATTATATACCTATAAAAGGGTGCAATAATTTTGATAAAGTCCTTTCGACATTCAAGACGTGTGTTAGGAAAACGTTCTGTAGTTGATCTATTGACTAAATATTTAACAAAATATATAAGACATATAAAATAATATAAGAACTAGCGAGTCCGCAACAACGTGTTTCTGTTATTGTTGTTGTAATAGGCGACTGTGCTGTTCTGTCGACAAAGTAGATGAACAGTATCAAAACTGCTACAGATAAACACATAACAAAATACTCTGTATAATTGAAGATGCCTTTTCACAATTGATACAGGACAATAAGGCGTATGTAAATTTGAACATTTCTGCAAACAATTGTCCTTGTGAGCTTAATAAAATTTGATTAATCATCGATTTTTATTATTTCGATCCCGAGAGAGTACAAATGTGTACTCGGTTTGGTTGGTGCTAGGACTTCTTTATACTCCGTCTGGCTACCAGCATCTTATCAAAATCTGTCGCCATAATAATAATGTTAACATCATTATTGTGTACCGACAATTAATAATAAGATATCCAGTCCCTCTGTGGTTGATGGTTCAGGTGGAGCTTGATTACATCTTCAGCATTATCGTCACTTACCATCAGCTGTCATGACGGCCAAGAGCATAGATATAGAAAACTGTAGATCGGCAATGTAAAAGAGAAAGGGCATACTAACGCGTAATAATAATAATTCTTTATTTCAGGCAACAAAATGTGTAAAATATAAAACATTAGGCCCATATTACATATACCTTAAAGACTAACATACATATAAATATTATAATTATTTAATTAACATTAGGCACTATCTTCTGCGTCTCATGACGTACGGCGCAGTGTCCGGTAGTCGTCCTCTAAAGCGCCGAAAGACAACACCTTTCGGCAATCTTCCTTGAGGAACGTCTACAGTTGTCTGTCGTTCTGTCGGCACGCTCACCACAAACGAGTTAAGATTAACTCGATGACGGGACTCCAAACGCTCAACCCTTAGGATGAAATTGGTCTTCACCCGTATGTAGTCCACAACATCTTTGGCCGTGCCAGAGTAGTGGACGCGGGACACGTAGAGCTGCGTCGTAGGTGTTGCAGGACGCAGCAGGTGTTGCGGTCCCGTCGGTGCCGTGCCACAGTGGTTCCGTCGGGCGGGTTTCTTTTTTCTTTCCACCTTAGTGAAGCCCTCCTCATCATGCTGATCCTGTACATTAGAGCGAGATAGACAGACGAGACCATTTCACACACACGCAGGGGGCCTAAGGAGGCCTGTCAGTCACGTAGTAAAGACAGCAACTGTCAGACTGCAGTACTATTTTTCATGCGCATTACGCACACATTGGTGTATTTTTTTGGTCTCACCCTATTCGCTTCATCGCCAATCTATAAACGTCAGTAATAATAAATCTATGGTCAAGAGCTTCCCTAAACGTAGTGTATTTATATACTCTTTGCCTGTCATGAATAAAAAACTGCAATGACATGCATACAGTCATGATAAGCAGAAATATGTATACATAGGTAAGCAAGAATAAACGTTAACGTTGCGGAGCCCACCCGCCATAATAGCGTAAAATTACGAGCCACCATTGTAAGTAGCGTTTGAGTGAAATTGGTTTTTCATAATCGCTTTATTACCTTTATACGGCAAAGGTGCGGGCACTGTGGTATTAGTCAAATGAGAATAGACATTCGAATAAGTTTCATATAAATAAAATATGGATTACAAATTGACAAGATGTAAAATCATTATTTCAGCCGAAAGGCGCCCATTGTTAGACATATAGGCCTCTGCCAAGGATCCTTCGTCACCACTCCAGAACCTTTGCGTCCCAACAGCCGTCAGTTCTCGCAATGATTGTGGCCTGCTCACTGCCACTTAAGGTTACGACGGTAACCTCAGTTCTTCTTCAGACCTTATAATCTTTGATATGATCACGCAGAGATACTCTGAGCATATCCCATTGTCCTTTGAGTGGTTTGACATATGCTAAAAAGAGTGGAGTAATGATAAGTGAGGAATGAGCACCTACTTCAGAGGAAATTTGGAAGTAACATTGAGAGATTACGAGAATCATGGTGCGGAAAAGTCGAGAAATGATGTCTGAAAGGGAAGTATCAAGTCAAATGGTCTTTATTTTTTAATATAGGAATGTAAAAATACATACCGTGACTCGAGTCAAACAAGACATTCCTGTGCCAGGAGTAAGCAACAAGGAGACACCTACCCCAACAAAGTTGCTATCATATGGCACGCAGACCGATGATGACATTGAATGAGACTAAAAAATCACATCAAAATTAACTATTGCTTCCTTTCTACTTTATTTCGCTGTCTTGCTTTTTAAAAAATCTTTAATTACTATAGGTACTTACCTATGTGCAATTACAAAAATACAGTGCTTTTTGTTGTATTAAGTTTTTTTTTGTTTTCTACTGGGACCACGGTTTTCTGTTATTTCGTATTTACCGCACCTATCCGCTTATGCATGTTAGTCTATGTTAGTAGTAATATTTACTAATAAATTAATTTATGGTTCAAATATACCTAAACAATTTAGTCCTAATTCCCTTATCGGTGTTAACCAAACTTAGTTTGGTCCTTCCCAAATAACAAAATACTGCATACTGCACACAGGCGTAAATTTATTATTTTTACTCATATTGTCATTATTTTGGCCCAACCGTACAAGAAGATTGTGACGTTGGATGAAGTGCTGCTTGAAAATTTTGTGAAATTATTAGGGTATTTTAAGTTGCATTAACATACAAAAACAAGCTCTCGCTGACGCAGGCATGTCATTCATCTATTTTAAACTAGTTTGTTTTGTAAAATTTGACTGTCTCTAGCCTCAATTGAGTAGAATTGTGCCTTAAGAATACTTGTGTATTGTTAAAGTTTTTGAATTCAAAAGCAAGTTCCTCGAACCAGCCGTCATCGCGGACACAAACAACTAATATTCGTCAATTTTATAAGAATTTAGTTCACCTGTTGTTATTATATAATTGAATGTTACGCTATGAATTACCTATTTCCAGTTTATGAATGATGATACCTTAGGAATAATTTATTTTACTTATAATAATAATATAATTCTATTACTGATACACACTTGTCTTAGGCCCGTGTATGTCAGTTAAACGGTAAAAGCCGAGAAAAAAAGAAAAATTAAATAATAATAATAATATAATAATTCATTTATTTCAGGCAATACAATGCATACAGAGATGTTAAAATAAACAAAGGGCCCATAGATAAATACCTTAAAACTAACATATGTATACCGAATAATATAACTTAAACACTAAGGCACACGTAGGGTCGGCGACGTGTAGCGCAGCTCATTAGGGAGTCGTCCTCGAAAACGTCGAAAAACGACTCCTTCCGGCCAGAACTCCTCCTTCATGAAAGTCGACAGGTGATGGGTTGGAACTCTCACCACAAAAGAAGAAAAGTTTACTTTGTGGCGAGACTCCAATCGCTCGACTCTCAGTTTCCAGGTGGTCTTCTTTCTGACATAGTCTACGACCTCCTCCACTTTCGATAAAACATGAACGCGAGCGAAGTCGCAGGAGACCACTAGTATTTTATAAAGTTCCATGATGAATAGTCATAACAATAATGTTAATAACACTTAACGATGAAATTACTAGCACAATTTCCTTTGTAGCAAATTTATGAATGAAGGAAAACATTGGCATAAAATAAATATAGTGTTTAATGAAAATACATGAAACGGTGATATAAATGTCTTATTATACATTAGCAACAGATGTGCATACATTGACACTTAATAAGTACACATCGCACCACCAGAAACACACATAAACTGAAACAAAATAAACAAGACAGGTATTGTAATGTTTAAGTTCCTGATCTATCAACTTTTTCTATTAATGTTTTTAAATAATTATCTAATAATTTCAAACTCTTATTGCTCAATTAGAGTAACCTCTTACTGAGAAAGAAGAGATTGTGTGAGAAGTGGGAATCGATAATGGAGCGAATTTACCCATAAGGAATGCATGAAAATGGTACTGCACAGTATTGTAGTTTCGTACCTTTTTTCGGAATCTAGAAATAAGTGAAAATTTACAACACTAGAAAAAATGCAAAATTTAAATTCCCGCCTGAGGCAAGACGAAATTTTTTTTTTCAGTGCATTTATTCTAGTGTTAAAAACATTTACGCGTTTGTAAACGCAAAAATAAAAATTATTCCATGAAAATTTATATTGAAGCGACAGAGTTTGGTAATAAAACGTTTTGTCATATATAAAAAAATAAAAAATATTACTGGTAGTATGGAACTCTCAAAAGTTAGGTTAGCTTCAGGACGGTTTTTTTCTACACGAAAGAGTTTCTCCCGAGTTCTTGTTGTAAAAACTCGTGTTGAGAGACTCCATTTTTAACCCAAATCAACCGTACAATTTTTGTTACTTTAGTTACATTTTCACTTGACATTGGCAAAATGCGTACGTTTAATGCGTCGCGACGCCATGAATTAAGAATAGAATAGAATACTGCTTCAATTGCCCAAACTTAGGAGGAAAGCCTTCACTCAACAGATTGTTATTGTTAAAATTTCTTGTATGATATTGTGATTTGAAACTAATTATTTAATTTTAAAACCTTTAAAATTGTCAGAGGCCGAAGACAATATATAGTGAAAGGCCTAAGACACCAGTACCACCAATCTATCAACCGCATGAATTTGAGTGGTATTACCCCAAGACGGTTATTTCATTTTCCACTAGCTATCCTGCCCTACCTCTCTCCAAGTGTAAATGTACTCTATAATTTTTTTTTATAAAAAAAAATCTGGGATTTGTTACTAGTGATTATTCTATTATTTAAAACATAAAATTATATCAACTGCTAATAAGAATCGACATTGTGTATACAGCTCAAGGCACTACAATGGTCGTTATGTATACGCAGGGTGACGCTGCGCGAGCGCACGCATCGCGACCGGACGCACACGAAGACGCGCGTTCCGCTGCGCCACTGAAACACCCTCGCTTGGCGCCTATTTAAATACCGCGAAACTGTTCCTTGTTCAAAATTTAAAAATAAAATACAAGATTCAGTGGCTAGTATTTTTTAATAGTTCAGTGAAAAGTGTACAGGTTTATAAGCCGTGTTTTTCTTCAGTTTACTAATGTAAGTACCTACTAGCTATAATTTTCAGAGGAATATCTTTGCTGTTGTAAATTTTAAGGCTTTATTTTAATTTGTAACGACAATTATGTGCTAAAACATTATTATTAAGGTATCGCTAAAAAGTACTTCGCTTCATAATTAACTCGCCATGTTTACAATTTTATCTGAGACATGCGTAATTTGATCACCGACATTACGGAATTATCTCTTTTTCGATCTCCGTCTCTCTCTTTTGTAGGTAAGTTAAGAAAAAAAGGAACAACTGAAATTCTCTCGAAAAAGAAAGTCGAAGTAATATTTTAGTCTAGTTTTGCTTAGAAATTGCATCCTAATATATTTATAACTATGAAATCAATGAACTCAAAGGAGTGTATTTCAGTAATTTCACTTTCAGCACGGACACACTCAGAAAATATATGAAATTGCAGAATGAAGTAAATTTATCTGTACAATGAAGGACCTGTGGGTTTCTTTGATTGGTACTAATTATTCAATAAGTCGTTGAAGCCTTTGTTCCTATTTGTACAGAAAACACAATTTAAGTATTGTATAGAATGGAATCACATTTTTAAACACAGGACTGTATTTACTTACGTATACACTACAAACTCTGTTTTGCCATGTCATGCTGGCTGAGATAGGGCACAACTAGCGCTGTATTCTGTCCCTTCTTGTTCCTTTACTATTCGTCACAAAATCATCCTTTACACATTTTTCAACACTGACCTTTTTAAAGACTTCGTATCATAAAAGGAAGAAAAGATTTCTTAAAAGACCATTTTCTTGTCCGTCTGTATGTTTGTTCATTTTTGGGGTTCCGTACCCCAAAAGGAAAAAGCGGAACCATTATAGGATCACTTTTTCGTCCGTCTGTCTGTCAAGACCCTTTATCTAGGGAACGAGTGAAGGTATCGAGTTGAAAGCTTGTTGAGTTTCTTGCCGGTTCTTCTCAGATCAAGGTCTCCTGGTAGACTCTTGAACCGATGGCATCAAAATTGATTTTTCATCCCACCACCTCGGAAAGTGTAATTTTGCGCTTCGAAATCTGGCTGGAAAATTCTATTTTATTCGCTTGAGCGGCAAAGTAGATTTGAATTTAGAACATCACATATAATGAGTACTCAATATAATTGTAAATTCAAAACGTCATTAAACCTATTTAATGTAACCTCTATGGTGCCAAATTTATGATTAGAATGAAGATTATTTTGTCATTTCCTCGCTGAGGTGGGATGAAAAGTTACGTATTGCACTCGAGTGGAAAGATTTTTCACCTTGTGCTCGTTTGTTTCCCTCGCTGACGCTCAGGATTCTAATTTAGAATCACTCGCTGCGCTCGTGATTCAACTTTAGAATCCTTCGCTTGCTCGGTCATCCAAATCGAGCACGCGGTTAAAAAGGAACTTTCCACTCTTGTATAATAAATAACTATTCATAAGTGTACAAATTGTACCTAAATGAATAAAGTAATTTTGACTTTGAAATAAAAACCATATACTCAGGTCAATGGTCCTTTGAAGCTGTGAAAAAATCACCATTCTTAGTTAACGCAAAAAAAAGATACGGTCGTTTATGCCGCAAAAAACGTATATTTCGACACTCTCAATGGAATCAAAATTGATAGGGTACTTCCCATTGACATAGTTCTGAGAACCCCACCAAGTTCCTTATCCAGAATTGTAGTATTATGATTAAAAGTTTCATGAAGTTTTCACTACAGAACACAGAAATAAGTTGACACCGCAGACTAGCCTCTCGAAATTTAAATCAGCTGTCCATCCAATATATAGCAACAATAAGAAACAAATAATAAATAAATAAATGTACATAGAATAAATATCAATATAACATAATTTTGATATATGCACTGCACATACATATAAAACTGAAATTGAAAGTAATCTAGCTCAAATACCAATCAGTAATAAGTGGTCAAGAATAGTAATACTTGATAGTCATTTTCACAATAAAATAAATAACTGCCAAATGACGTCACGTGCTTTTGCTAATTCTGCGGCTTTTTCATAACTAAAGTAGATAAATACCTATTTATTAATATGTCTGTCAACCCGGGACAGTACGCAACTTGTATTCAGCTAAAACAATATCCAATTTACGTTCGTTTTGTAATTAAAATTCGATCTTTTTGTTATCACAGGTGTCAAAATTTAAGAACAATAATTACAAGAAAGAAGAAGAAAAGTAAATAGATGCCATTTTGTATATCGCATGTAGCTTTTTTGTGTAGAACAAACATGGAATTGGTTTAAATTGTAATTTATTACATTCTATTTAAAGTTGAAATTTTAGTTAGCTGCTAATGGGGATGACAATTTTATCCGATCTGAATTTGGATAATTGTTTTACAGTACGGATTTTGGCGGAACCCTTAAGGACTTTTCTACAGAACCCCTAGTACGGGAATACCTGTTCTATAGGATACACTTTGGAGGGTGTGCGACGGAATTATACGATAGTCATCAATGTGGCATAACTAGTTTTATGAAACAAAAAACAATGTCTACGACTCAATGTTTTGAAACACATTTAATACTAGGAAAGACTGTTTGTCGGTCTTGTTGTTATTCTTCCGGCTTGCATGAAAACCTGTGACGAACTGACGGTCAAGGTGCGACACAAAATAAACACAGTATAGAAAGTAAGTAAGCTTAACATATTACGCGCTTGCAACACCAGCACGTTTGACGGACACGCAATTTCAGAACGTCTCTCAACAGTGATAGCGCAAAATGCCGATCGCTGCTTACGTTTGCTATGGGCTCTCGTTGATTTTGAGATGGCCGGACTTACGAAGTTAAAGTTTTTAAGCTCTATTACCACGGGCTAGGAAAGTTTATAACATTCTGAAATAACAAAACTAGAGTACAATTTTTTCTAGTTTTTACACAATTAATATAATCACAATTGGTTCATTGTTCATACCATTAAAACTATCCCAAATAAAAATATTAACTAAAATAAGCATTAAACTTATCCTATGATGGGGCCGTGCGTTTCCTCACGGTGTACTTCGACCCGACGGGATCGTTTGTCTCCTCTTTCAGTTTACTCTTGTCGCTCCTTGAATAGGCCGTCAGCCTTACTACGTCCATGGGCTTAAAGAACCTGTAGTGCTCTGGCCTTGGGTAGGCCATTACCAGGATATTCATTCTAATCCTGGCTACGGAATCGCAGTCACACAGCAGTGCTTCATTGATTTCCTGTCATGTCCACATGATCTGCAATTTTGATGTTTTGGAATTTTGCATTTTGTAAAATAAGCGCTTAATCAGGTTCGATAAAAATTTACACTCCTCTAGAATTTCCTGAATATGCTTGTGATTTGATTACTGATTAACGGAATTGGTCGCTACCAATGACATTTTACCTTTAGATAAGTAGTCATTGAATATCACTAAATAGATGTAATGTTGAAACACAGGAATATCCTGGTTCAGGCTCCCAGATCGAACATTTTACATTCGAATTCTATGTATTGTGTTCATTCATGTTTATTGGAAATAAATTATTATTATTAATGTCTATAAAAGTGATTTTCAAATAATGTGACTGATTCCATACTGTTTTCTTTTTTTGAAAGATGATCGTTTATTCGTAACCTATTCTCAAATGCTTCTATTGCTATCTGTAAACCTAAGACATCTTATTGTCTTAGGTTTTCAGATAGCAATAGAAGCATTCTAATAAAAGCAATTTATGGTCATAAAGTTCGAGTTTACATACAAATTAAGTTTACATTAGGCTTGTCTTCTGTACGTTCCTTATTTTGTGCACATGTAACATCTGACGTAAATACGTACTGTTCTAATTATATTAAAGTTAATAAAATAGCAAACACCATTATGGTGTTGATCTATGAACTCTAGAGAAAGCCGTTTGGTTTGTTTTTCCTTAACAAGATATTTATGTCAAGAAGTAAAAAAAAATTCGTTCATCGAATGTTCAAATGAACAATAGGTTAGCGAGGAGCGAAGCGACGAGCGAGTTAGTTTGACATGAACACAGCGCCAGAAGCGACTTTAGGGCGTTTTCACTGAATTATTACTTTCTCCTAGACTAATAATGATTTATCTTTCGACTAAATCATTATTAGTCTAGTTAAACATTAGGTTAAATAAAATTAGTGCATTTCAAAATTCGGTGAAATGACATTATGTCAAAGAAATAATTATGCTAAATAAAATTCTACCAATTAAATATTCGGTCAAATGAATAATTATGCGAAATGAATTTATTGTAACTAAAATTAGCCGAAACGATTTTCGACTAAACGTTGTTATACCAAACAAGGGTGAACCGGATGGGGGGCTATTATCATTTCGTTCGACAGAAACGTTGTATCGTTTGGCACTTGTCGAGGCCCCCTTGACGGACTATGACGCGCGATCCACCTCGCGCAACGCTGCTCTATTCTGACCTTTGTGGGTGCTTAACGGTGCTAACGCCCTCATCTTTCGGCAGCACCCGGGAACACCAGCTTAACGTGCCTTCCGAAGCACAAGGGAAAATTGAGTTGAAAAAATATATATTTTTTGTTAAATTAACAAACCGCCTTTGAAACTAAAAAGAAATGAACAAAAGTTTTATGTTTAAAAAGTTTAAAAGTATATGCTTAAGCCAATCAAATGCGTTTATAAAAAGAAGGCTTCGCGCTGGTGTTCTTTATATTTTCGAAAGTACCGTTCGGCGCTGCGCTGGAAAGTTCCGTACGCCGACTACGAGCACTAAGTTTTTATGAGGTTGGTGCCAAATACAAGTGACAACGCTCATTCCAAATATTGAGGTTGGCACCGACCTCAATAAACATAGATGGCATATATATACTTTTAGACTTTTTGAACACAAAACTTTTATTTGTATGCTCGAATCTTGAAATTAGGGATTGCAATCCGGCATCATTTTCAGTCCGGTCGGATCCGACCAGATTTTCATCAATATAACTGATATAATCAGAATGATTTTCGGTTTTCGGTTCAAAACTAACTGTTAGTAAGTTAATCAAGTGTCACTGTACATACTTAATATAGGTAGTTTATAAAAAATAAAACATAGGTATATAAAATCAACTAAACATTGGATTGGGTCCAATGTTTAGATTAGACAACAAACACGCAATTAAAATCTAGTAGTTTTTTTATGGAAAAGGGTACAAACGAGCAGACGGTTCGCAAATGCGTTGCCAACCTTTATGGAAAGAATACGTTCTTATTTTGAAGATGTCCAGATTGTATCGGTTCGGGAACACCGCTGGCGAAAGTTGGTTCCACAGTCTTGTGGTCCGCGGTAGGAAATTGCGCGAAAAACGTATGGTTGTGGATAGCCAAACATCAAGACTGTGGCGATGGATTTGTCGTCGTGAGGAACGATGGCGGAATGCAGCAGCTGGTATAAGTCCGAACAACTCCTCAGAACACACCCCGTGATACAGGCGATATAAATGCAGAGTGATGCCACATCCCTACGCAATGCCAAAGTGTCAAGCCGATCAGAAAGGGCTGGTTCGTCAACAATTCGAGCTGCTCTCCTTTGTATGCGGTCTAAGGGAAGAAGTTGATACTGGGGTGCGCCCGCCCACAGATGAGAGCAGTATTCCACGTGGGGTCGAATTTGCGCCTCATAGTTGTAGGCGCTGGGCCGGCTTGAAATACCGCTTCGATCTATTGAGTACACCAAGTTTCATGATGATTCCGATACTGACTGAGGCTATTAGGGGAGTTTTTTGTAACTGAGGGCATACGACAAAAGGTTTTTTTTTGCGGTAAATTTTATTTAACCTAATGTTTAATTGGTAGAATTTTATTTAGCATAATTATTTATTTGACATAATGTCATTTCACCGAATTTTCAAATGCACTTATTTTATTTAACCTAATGTTTAACTAGACTAATAATGATTTGGTCGAAAGATCGTATCGAATATTCAGTTCAGTAATAATTCAGTGAAAACGCCCTAAAGTCGCTTCTGGCACTCGCCGGCCGCTCCCGCGGCACGCTCGCTTCGCTCGCTCGGCTCGTGCGCTTTGTTCGTGTCAACCTAACTTGCTCGTCGCTTCGCTCCTCGCTAACCTATTGTTCAATTGAATATTCGATGAAATGAAAATTATACCACCTGAATAATACATCAAATGAACATTATACTTTTTAATCAATAGCGCAAATGTTGTTATCGCAAATGAACATTCGATGAAATGAAAATTAAACCACCTGAACAATACATCAAATGAACATTATACTTTTTGATCAAAAGCGCAAATGTTGTTATCGCAAATGAACATTCGATGAAATGAAAATTATGTCAATCGATATTATACAAAGTGATTATTTTCTTAAACGTTGTTCGAAGAAATGATTTTCGACTAAACGTTGTTATACCAAACAAGGGTGAACCAGCCCATAGAAAGGAAGCTTTTTAAGCAGCGCTTTGTGCCATACCCGATCAAAGGCCTTCGCAATATCCAGGCTGATCGCTAAAGCCTCACCCTTGGACTCAATTGCTTCTGCCCAACGAAAGATTTCACTTTCATAGACAGATCAATTATTTTAGCAGGTAGGTTTATAAAATCTAATTTAATTAACCCTACGTAATTTACTGAGATAATTCACAACACAATTATTATTAATGTATTTGAGATTGCTAACAAACAAGTCTAATATTTATGACAGACACAATCATGATTTGAAGAATCTGTCTAATGAATTATCACAATGACAGATGTTGGTTTTTATTTTCCATTATTATTTCAATCAATAAAAACTCAAGAAAAGATTTCTTTTGACGTTCATTTATCTAAATAAATTTCTGATACTTTTCAAAAATCATTTTCATTTTTACGCATTTTGAAGTGAGAAGGTCTGTTATTAACTTTGAAAATAAACAATAAAAAAACTTCGTTTGTGCAAATTTTTCAAAATTGATCAAGCTAATTAATTAGTAATGTATGCGAGTATAAAAATACATTAATCTATTAATACCTCAAGATTACTATAGCTAAAAGTTTAAAGAATTCTCTAAATACAAAACAGTAGAAAAAATCAAGCAATTTTTTAGGTCACCATCATTATATTTTGTGTTAATTTGAGACTAATACTTCTGTTCAGCTGAAAAGTATTTTTTTTTTTTTATATTTGATAGGCTGAGCGTTTGGCCACAATCTCACCTGATGTGAAGCGACGATGTGGCCTAAGATGGTACACGCTCGCCTAGAAGATGCTTGTTCACTCTGGCCTTAAAGATATCCAGATTATATTGATCCGGGAAAACAGACCTTGGCAACGAGTTCCACTCCTTAGCTGTGCGCATAATGAAAGAGGAAGCAAAGCGCTTCGTGCGGATGGGAGGTATATCTACAACGTAAGGGTGAAAACCTTCGCCGCGTCTGGTCGTATATCATTTATAATATCAACAATATTTTCTGTCTCAAAAACAACCTAAAAATTAAAATTGTATGATTTCATGTTGAAAACCCTTAAAAAAATAACAGATTATATTTAGCAGAACTGCAACAACTTATTCGTTGTCGAGTTCCAGCCAATAACTTTAAATTTAAGTTAAGATCTTACATCGTTTATTCGCACAAGATGTCTTGATTATAAATGTGCATCGTAAAATGTATCGCATAATATGCATGTCAGCCGAATGGCTTGGTAAAATCCATTTGGAATGTTCTGTTTGGCAGATAAAATTATTAAACGATAACTTGAATATTATACAATTTTATGTGTAAAAAACGAATTTAGTGCATTGAAGAAAATTTACAAAATAAAAGTAATTTTGATTGTGTCACCGTTCCGGTATATTACCATACCTAATCCTATTTCGATCGTGCCGTGCATAATATTTCTTGCTTGCCTTTATTTGTCTTCGTATTATTAAATCCCTTCATTTCACTCCAATAATTTTAACTGATTAGGGGAAAAGCTGATAATGGGAATCAGCGAGCAGTGGTAGTCACACAAAACTATAATAAACAAAAGACTATACAAAAATCTAACTGTTCAGCAGAACGACATCAATTAATGCATTCCCTGATTAAACAAAAGGATTCAAAAGTATTAAAAAGGATTTGATTTTTAATCGATTTTAATACTTTCTAATCCTTCAAATCCTTTTTAATACTATCTTTTATGAGCGTTTGACATGTCAAATCATTTTTAATCAGGGTTGTTGAGTTGCAATCAATGACTTTGGATTTGAATGAAGGTATTGCATTAATTGTGCATTTAAAAAAACATAAACCCTTATAAAAATACACATAAATATCTGTACATGATACTTCCCAGTATGTAGTCAGCATAATACACATAAAGAGTGTTCTGTTTCTAGTAGATAAAATGGTTAAAGGATAACTTTTATAATGTACAATTTTATGTATAAAAAACTAATTTACTCCATTGAAAATAGTGAAATATTATTCTCTATTAGTGAATATGTATAGTTATTTAGAACAATTTGAATTAGTTATTATTTTAGCGAATTAATATTCAGGAAATGAAAGCAATTTTAATTGTATCACCATTACAGTGTGTAGTATATAAAAATGATATAGTTAACAGGTAAATAAGCACATTTTTTTAATGTGTTTGTATTAAATAGGTTAATTTTATTTAGTATAGGTATCTACGGTTTGTAAAATTATAGTTTGCTCGTTACAAATCATTTTTAATTCTAGTTATAAACGTTTGTGTGCAAAACGTGATTACCAATGCTTTTCAGTAAGAGTAAACACACTTAGCAAAACTTGCGATTTACAAATATTTCTTTATAATACATATTTAGAATTATAATAATATGTTACTTTGATTCATTTTTTTTGAGTTGTGCCAAATAATTCAAATTACTTTACATAATTTATCTATATTTGAAAATTGTTTTTTGACATAAGATAAATTGTTAAAGGTAAGTATAAATTGTATCGAAGCATAAAATAATGTTTTTCTACTTTTTTATATCCTATTAGTTTGTAAATTATGTTTTATGTTCTTAGATATTATCTGGAAATTGTAATTCTAATTTAATTTAGTGCTTTTATAGGTGTTCTTAAAAATCAAGTTGTTGCAAAATATGGTAAAACTAATAGACCGAGGGAATTTATAATTAAACTAATTAACAAATTGGTTTATTATTAAGAACAGAAAATTTGGAAAGCTGAAAAATAGGAAACCATCCCAATGGAAGAACTACGATGAACCAAAAAAATAAATCAGATAGCTTGGACCGATGCATTTTTTATATTGCACATTTGTATGAATTTTCTGTGCACTAAAGCAAAAATTTAAACTTGTACTTACGAATTTGAAGAAAATATACATATACGCTACGGAAAAAGATAGAAAATCATAATCTGAGTTTTGGCATTGATTTAATATCGTACATTTAATGATGATATACAGGTTAAATTTTTCAAGTGGGCCTTCAGGATCAAATTTCTAACTATAAGGAATATCGAAAAATGCTCAAAGGAGTCGCGAACCCGATTTTGATATAAACAAAAACTGCATACCAAAAAAATGATGAATACGAATTGAGAACCTCCCCCTTTTTTGAAGTCGGCTAAAAATCGGTTATCTATCCGAATACCGACCGCCAACAACCACGAAGCTTACCTTCTCTAATAAGTTTATCTTGTGTCTCTGGTGTTGACGCACTCGTCACAGCGTGAAGGTATACACGAGGTATACCAACAACGGTCTTTGTTCCACAACAAAGACTGCTGCCATGTAATTAAAAATATGGTGAATAATAACTAGACAACATCTGACAGTCAAATGTTTGACAATGATTTTGTCACGCATTCCGTGACATTGATATGCGTCTTTCAGAGCCGGCGGCAGCTGTGCCTCAATTAGTTTCATGATGAAAATAAAAATTCTCATTGATATTATATTTCGTTTGAAATAGGAAAATTAGTTAAGCTAAAAGCTGGGTTTTTATCATATATTTATAATTACTGAAGTTTATAAATTGACTAGGGCGAGACCAAAAAATTTGTTTGTAATACGCATGTGGGCGTGAAAAATAGTACTACAGTCTGATACTTGCTGGTGGTTGCTGTCTTGTCTGCGTGACAGACCTACCAGAATTATAATATTTTAAATCAAACCACATTATATCATGAAATCAGAACAAATTGTCACAAACATAAAAACATTATCCTTAACCCCTTAACTAATTAAATGCATTTAGAAAAACAAAAAATCATGGTATGCAATTTAACAATAGAATATTAAATGTCACAATTTAAATCATTCATTCGGCATGTTATAAAACGTATCTATAGTATAGTATAAAAACAATGTGAGTACCTAATATATAGCAATGAAGCACACTTAACATAAACATAAGCCCAGGATTACTTTGAATAATGAGCAACAGTAGAATTATTATACTTAATACCTACAATCATGATCAAAATTCAAAAATAAAAAGTCAAGCTGTAAACTTTTTTTTGTTTAAAATCGGTTTAGTGGTTGAATGAAGGGGTTCAGTTAATGGTGTTACTAGCCGCGAATCTCTTTCTTCTCTAATGATGATGATGAGCATAAAATGCATAGGACAACAAACAAAAGGAGACAAACGACTTGTTAAACTATTACTACGGTAGATAATAGTTTCCGTAGTAAATTAGTGCTGTCAAGAAGTACAATCATCTGGTACGTTAGCGGTGATCCTAACCTACTCAGACACGGTTATCTAAATCGGTTATTAGCTAAATAATAACACAGTTAATAAGGTTAGACCGCGTATACATTTGTGTCATATTACCGAGGTAGGATTTTTTTCTATTAAGGCAACGATAACGGCTGACGACCTTGGCCATACTGTCTGTCGTCTAAGATCTAGGGGTTCTTCACGATGCAAAGTTGTTATTAGACTCTTAGATTAACAGCATAGTTGTAGTCCATGAAATCGCTTGGATTTGTCATGCGCTGCTCTAAAGATTTTAAACGTCCAAAAACAATAAAAAATCTCTTTTGTTCGTTGATTCTTAGTCATTTAGAATACGCAAGTTAAAGGAATCCTAGATGCGAAGTGTCCATCACAAGGCTTGAAAAGGTTCAACATAAATTTATGGGCTTCTTGAGCTACCGCACTTTGCGCTATCTCTCTGATACATATAGCTTTGCAAAAGATTTCATTTGCTTTCGCGTGCTTCTGAATAAGTTACATCGCGAAATTAACGACCTGACACTTTTACCAAATAATAGCATCGAGTTACACTGTTAAGGTCATACAGATTTGTTCCATCTACCAAAAAGTTGATATATAACATGTAACACTTTCAACCGTTTATGCAGAGATCATGACTTGGATTTGTTTAAGGTTTAACACTAGTGAGGTGGCGAGAAATGCACTTAGCAGGCACTTCTTTGGTAGAGAAAGAAAAATTATTATAACATAATGTGTTCACTCAACATGCCGTTGCATGCCGTGGCATCCTATAATTAAGTCTGCACTTAGAAGGATTGTTAAGCACTTAGTTTTAAGGTGTTATAGTGAAAGATTTGTTGGTTGTCCTAAAATAAATAAACTCTGTATTGTGTATTATTATATATATGACGATGTATGGATTATCGTACCGTTTCAACCTAGCTACTTATTGTATTTTAAGTTATGTGTAATGTAAGAAATTCTAGTCCTGCGAGTGGGGACCTCTAATTGGACCCCGTTGCTAGTTACATGTCTATTCAGTTGATTAGCTATTGGCTCAGGCTATTGGTCTTCCTAAGACGAAAATAAATAATTACTAATGGAGCACCCCGCGCCGGCATAACACACTCAAAGCAATCAGAAAAAAAAATATATTGTTTTTTATTAGTAGAGGATAGTACGGCACGCGTGTCTCTATACAAACGGAGAAAATGTTTCAAATCAAATCATTTATTAACCTTATAACAGGGTATGTTACATTAGGCAAGTCATTTTACAATTGTCTTAATAATAATAACATACTTAAATTTAATAATTAAAATTAAATAAACTAAAAGTCAATTTTCCACCCCCTATTTCTTATCCGATCTTTATGGCGTATTAGAATGTTTCTAATAAAAAAATATACTAGAATTGAGAACCTCCTCCTTTATTGAAGTCTGTTAAAAATAAAATACTGTCTTACTTTCGACATTTTAGGTTATTTTGAAAAAAAAAAAGAATATTGAAAAAAGGGAAAACGTACAGATATAGTTTTAATCGACTTCAAAAAAAGGAGGAGGTTTTCAATTCGACTGTATTGTTTATGTTTGTTACCTTATAACTCTTTACTGGGTGTAACGATTTTGAAGATTCTTTCAATCTTTGGAAGCTGGTGCTTGTCATCTATACTTAAAACTAAAAAGCAAAAAATAAATTAAATAGTCGCCTTCAAAACTAAACTCGAACTCAAACTCAAACCGTGTATGTAAATAATCGTGGTCACTTGTTTAAGGGACCGACCTCAAAAAACATTTAGATTTTTATAAACATTCTTTTTTATTTCTCCGTTTTTAGTTTTGAATGCGGTTTTTTTAGTCTTTTACAAACATTATAAAATATTATAAAGATCGGAAGAATAAGGTAGGCAAACGTTTTCTCCATTTGTGTTGTTTAGTATCAAGACGGTGCTCACCCTCATATCCTCTTAACAAAATACAAATTAATCATAGGAATATTGAAATTATTAAATTATCTACGAGATGACTGAAATTTCATGAACATTATAAAATTATATAACTAGATAATTGGTGTGAGCGCGGGATATATTATTATTATTATTATATAGCAGTTATTATATCTCGGCTTTTTTGCCGGTAGTGATGTTATTTACGGGCGATTGCCAAGTGAATAACATTGTAGATAATCCCGGTCAATGTTCTGGGTTATAGGATATTGTTGGGCATACATTATTATTATTATTATTATTTTAGAACATTTTCGAATCTCCGACTTCTAGAGTGGGATTTTTTCTGTTACGCGGACCTTGGTATTATTATTATTATTATTAATTTTGGTGGGTAATAAAAGGTGTAGTCCATACCTACACCTAGGACATTTTTTAGTTAAAACACTGTTTCACTAAGTATAAATATCCTTATATATTAGTTATGAAATCTATCTTCAATTCGATTCAAGTTCTGTGGTACGTGCAATAGATACATGGAAAGTCACTTGTCTGTCCCATCGACAGAACATAACTTACTTTAGACTATAACTTTAAAAATTCCATGCACATTTTTACTAGAAAATTTTAACAATAAGTAGTTAAAGACATTCAGTACCTAAGAGATCACGTAAGAAACATAATTATAAACTTAAATCTATATTGAATTTTATTAGACTTTAATGGAAAATGCTAAATTTTAATGATAATATTGCATTGTTAACTACAAACTTTAGTGTTAAGATATTGGTTATTATTTTACTTATTTGTTGACTAGAAAATAATCATGGACATGTCATTTTCAAAGTCAATTAAGGAATACATAAAATGATGTCATGCAGACACTTACGTATTTAGAAATTAAAACTTTCTGTTTTTTATGTGTTCGACAGCTGCAATATATTACATTCCAAATACAAAGTAAAATTATGTAGTCGATGGCACGGCAGTCGTGCGTTTTTCATAACGATCATGAAAGCTAAGCTTCCGAGTGCGCGGTCGGTACTCGGATGGGTGATCGAAAATTTTTCAACTCAATTTTCTTCAGTGCTTCGGAAAGCACGTAAAACTGGTTGTCCCAGCTGCTGCAGAAAAAAAGCAGTCTTTCCAGGAGGGTTGGTGTCAGGTAGGCACATGACCGTAAAAATGTAATGCCAACACCTAAGGTAGAATTTAGTCGATAGCAAAACATACTGCACCGACTCCAAATGTATCGGGTAGGAGATAGAAGGAAAAGGTAAACTTGATTGCAAGGCAAGCCAGTTGTATTTGGGCGCGAGTACTTGTATTGAAACCTGAGCAAGCGAACGATTCTAGGATTGAACCACTAGCGAAGCGAGAGGTCTCAAAGGTACGAAACGTAGAATCAATTTGCTGCCAAGCGCAACACACAATTTTTCACCTCACTACAGTGAGGAAAATGCTAAGTGCAAAAAAGATAGTTTAAATAATATATTAATTCAGTGTTATTTATTTTAAAAATCAATAGTACAATTACTGCAATTGGTAATATTGAAAGTATTTTTTTATGCTTTCCAACGTGTGCTTGATTTCCCTGTTTCAGATAGTTCAATGAAGTATAATAGTGTTATAGTCTCCGAAAACATTTTCGCGCTTTTCTCCATGCATTGAACAAATTGTACGCTTTTTTGTACTTTTCACTTGATTTTTCTTTCCATCCTAGTGGGTAAACTGCACTTTTGCACTCAAATTTCGAATGACATACAGAATCTTTCCGAGCTTTTAAGTTGTAAAGGTAATTTTTTCGTCTCATATGAAGAGAACTTATGAATCAATTAGTTTGTCACCACTTTTGCTGAACTTGCATTCAATCTTTTCAAATGTATATTGGTCCTTAATTTGTAAATAATAATGAGTAATGTTGATGTTGAACTAATTTTTATAGATTAACTGGTGACACACATACAAAATTCTAAATTAAGAAAAGATAATAAACACGATTATAATATTGTAAATGTAAGGGCTAGAGTAATACCTAATTACTCAATACTCAATACTTTATTGCATCTATAATGGATGTTACAAGATAGAAACGACTATGTGATAGGGCAATTTTCTCTGTATATATTCTCTTATAATCTGTCTAATCTCGTATAATCTACTATTTCTCGTATAATCCCGAAATAGGATTGACACTGTCGTGGTGGTGTGGTCAGTACTGCCCACAGATCGGGCGGTCCGGGTTCGAGTCCTGGTAGTAGCAAATGTTTGTGTGATGAATACCAATATTTGTTCACGCGTCATGTTCGTTTATATATTTATTAAATATCTAGATTATTCTGTATATTTATCCGTTATCTAGTATCCATAACACAAGTTTCCAATTATACATAACTTTTGCTTTGAAAATTGCTGTGAGCGTTATATTATAGTCTGTCTTCACAAGTGTTAACTCGTTCTTACAATCCTGGATCCTTCAAAAGAAGTGTGAAGAAGCAATTGCAGATTGTCGACGCGAGGGAGACTAGTGGATATTATTACATATTATAACTCGAAAAATAACATTGGTGTTAGAAGACAAGGCCTCCTGGTAGAATCAAAATAGACGTTCATAAGTGTACAAACTGTACCCAAATGTATAAAGAAATTTTGACTTTGATTTCAATAAGTACGTTATATTTTATAGCAAAAAAAATACAAATAGGTAGGTTATATTTCTTAAAGAAAATATTTAAATAACACATCAAAGTGAACATTTTCAAGCATGTATAATTGTCTAAAATAATTGCAATCCTTGTAACACCAATTTATAGAAACTACACTTTAAATAGAGAACGGGGACACGTGCGGTCATTGACTACTAGGTAATTACGAGTATTATGCGGAGTTGATGCCAATAGTCCTCATGTTATATGATCTCTTGTTATGGTCACTCCACGTGTGTACCGAAGGCCGTTTGTTGTGTACCTATATGCATACATGTATGCGATATACAGACCTACATATGCATATACTGGGTGTAAAAGACATGAACAGTCAAACGAGAACCATGTATTCTATACATCAAAATAAGACATATTTCAAAAAAAATATTGTTGGGAAATGATTTTTAACCGCGATAATTTTGTCAGACGGCGGCCCCGTTCTTTAGTGTCCGTGCGCATCGAGTGAGCTACATTGAACGCTAACGTTTTGAAGCCATTTTTTGTTATGAAATACTAAAAAAAATTATAATGTTTCTTTGGACAATAATTAAGAAATTACGTATAGAATACGTTTTCATAAAAAAATTTATGACTTTGACCTTCAATAAAATCGTAACTATCAATTTCCCAGGTAAAGTTTAAAGGAAAAAAAATGTTATGATGGTGAGCAGAATACATGGTTTTCGTTTGACTGTTCATGTCTTTTACACCTTGTATATCACAAACCTACAATCATGGCTCACCCGCGTTTATGAGATAAAAATATTAAAATTGTGATTCAAATATTTTCTATGTAACCTAAATATAATACCTATATAAACATATTATATAAACCTACATATAAAAATGGGACCCGGTCTACATACGACGCGCTATACCCGGTACATACATGTACCGGGGCGCTTCTCCCCGCCTCCGCCACGACACGATGTGCCCGAGCCAAGGTCCGAGCCTTTAGAGGCACCCTCGGGCATGTCGATCCCTACCGACACGGACGCCCTAGGGACGCTAGGCGGTCAAGAGACTCCCCACGGGGGAGATGCTCGGTCTCCCAGAAATCCTCTATGAATGTCCGACCTACAGGCTTGAGGATCCCCCAAGGTCTTCGCCTTCTTAAAAACCCGGTGACGCAGAAAATGTCATCAGAGACAATCTGCAATAGCTTTAATATATATATATATATATATATAAATATAATATATGCGGTGGGTGCGTGTACTTATGTACACGCGTGAGAAGTTATACTTCTTTGCACGCAGCCTAGAAATTTTATTTGATTTTTTTTATGTTCTTTTTAAATATGAAATAATAAATATTTAAAATTAAGAATCTTATAATATTTACTACAAATTATGTCATTTTATTTATTTTGATACTTTGGACGTTGATTTTATTAATTTTGACTTCAACCTGTGACTTTTGTGTTAAAATTTCACTATTATAATTTTTTCATAACGTGCCTGAAGAAGTATAGCTTCAATAATATAAAAATATATTAAATACATATTTATCATTATTTAACAATCGGGAAAATATGATTATAGTGACAGATAGTGCTTCCTAACCAGCTTCCTGAAAACACTCAAGGATTGTGCTTGTCTGATATCAATAGGTAATAGTAATATTAGTAACATTCATTTGAGTGAATTTGAATATCAATATATTTATTTGATGACAGAAAATGAACCGGAGTTGTCTACTAACGTTCTTTAATGCTGCTGGGTTGGAAATGGAACAAAAATATACTCTATTTTCTCTAAAGAAATATTAACTGTAGGTAGTAGTAAATATTAATGCATATGCAGAGCCCTTGTAACCGCTTATTTCAGCTTAGGTTTTACGAAAACTATATTTTCAATTCACATTTTCTTTTCCAAAACTATAAATCAACAATTTTCTTTCAACAATGTCACCATTAAACAGCTGTGTGCGGGGATTGACACGGCTGCGCCATTTGTTCGCGGTCATTGTTCCATTGACTTATTACTCATTAACTATTCATCAACAGCTCATATAATGTCCTTCCGAAGGGTTCGAACCTTCCCCACATTTAGATTAGGCCTTAGTCAACAACGCTGGCCAAGTGCGGGTTGTTCGACTTCACACACAACCTAATAGTGCATTAAGAATTTCATCATAGGTGTGAGCAGGTTCCTGCTGCATCAGAAGGAAAACCTTCACTGTAAAAGCGTCGATTAAACGCACATATGAATTCAAAATTTGAAAACGCATTGGTACATGGCGGGGATCGAACCGGTGCCTCCCGGGTGGGAGACAACGCTCTTACGCACTACGCCACGGACGCGTCATTAACTATTGCATTTTAGTAATATTAACAATATCAAAAAGGGATGATTTTTTTAATATTTTTTAAAGTATTATATATAGGATATTCGAAATTTGAATATTTTTTAGTAGGGGATAAACTAGTGGGTTCGAGTTACCAACCCGGTGCGTCACCGACATGATAACGTCGGTGCTGCATTTTGAATGTTCTACCTGAGTATCAAAATGAATCAAACCGCTTATATACACAAATGTTTGCATAGTACCTACAGGTACTATGCTAGTCTTAAAAACCGACTATACGTTCGTATAGATAAAGATCGACCAATAGTTATCGCGACGTGCGAGCCGCAACAATGTGTGTTTACAAAACATAGAATCCGCGCCGCCGGCCGTGTGACCCAAACGCTAATCATGTTTCACTTAGATTAGATATGAATATCGAGAATGATTTGATTCCTTTGTGATTTTGACTGTACTAATACAAACCTGTAAAGAAATATAGCATCGAGAACCTAGCCAAAAAAAAAAACACCTCTACCGAGCTCCAAAATCTTGCAGAATGATGTAATACTTATTATTATACTTATTTTTAATAAAATTCTATGGTGCTAGTCTAGCACTCATTTCATTCTATCCTTAATTAGGGCGACGCGACACATAAAAATAGAGTAAATTGTACCGTAGGTTGAGTTAAAGATTGACTCTCTCAACACAAGTTGAGAGAGTCAATCAACAAGACCATCTCGCCTAGGATGACCACCAAAACATTATCGAAACTGCGAACATGTATTCGCAGTTTTGATAAAATTTCGAGATGGCGGTTATATCCAATGATTTTAGACAGTTCAAAGCGATAAATGGTTATATCATATCGTGTTTTGGTGGTGATGCTAGGCGGGCTGGGGAGAAAACTCCACCATTTAATTGTTCCTGTAATATCACGAGCTAAAATTGCCGTGTCATCTCCGATGGGAGGTGGCACCTGTAGAATAAAATATATCAACGAAAATGAAAACATTATTAATAAACTTTTTGTGAAATGTATTTGTCAATACGATACCACTGACGTATGAAACAATTATAACTGAAGATTTATGTATTAAAAGAACAATGATGTTTATATTTGATAGGCCTTAACTATGAAATTTCAGTTTGTATGAAAGTTTTTAAAATGAACGTGTTTACTAATGCTAATTATTTTTTATCGTGTTTGTTTGGAAATCTAAAAAAAATCTTTTTAAGTAAAACAATAACCACTCAGAAAAAATGCAGCTTTCTACAGTACCTACTTATGTACTATACAAATAAAGCAATCAATTCAGCTAATTTTTATGCTTAAGAAATACATTATTTATTATTTTGCTTTAAAATTATAAGAGGTGAGAAATGCGTGATATTAACTTTATCCAGTTTGTTGTTTGAAACTATTTCTTTAAACTATATTCAAAGAAATTATCGATTTTTATATCATCAAATACTTAAAAATAAAGTTAATAAATAAAAGTTATGAGTAGTTAATAATTAGAAGTAGTTAGTGACGTATTGACTTATTTAATTTGTCGTCATTTAACATTGGTATTAATATTATGTCCTTACTTATGAAATTGATAAATGAAGAACGAGAGAAAAATCGGTTTTCTTGACACACTGTTAAACCGATCACTTCAATAAATATTGTAATTATGTCACATGGAAATTCCCAGGGCGGGCGGCCCAATTGCGAGCAACCATTGCTACGTCACATCAGGCCGTTAGGATAGCAACATTAACTTCAATGGAATCTGCCTATTTCATTGTATTTACTAATTAGGTATATACGGTGTCATAGACGTTTTATTGACAAATATGACTAATAATATGTCTGGACTATTGATCCAACTGAAAGAAAAACGCGACATTGTTTCGATTCATGACTCAATCAACCATTTGAGTCACATATAATGGTCTATCGATGTTTTACCTATATGGCCAAATTTGGATTATCATCAGAGTACTACTGTAGATGGGGGTAGACCCATAATTATGTAGGGTCGTCTGGATAGATAACACCGCCTTTCTTATTTCTGCCGTAAAGCAGTTCGCTGTGTTTCGGATAGAAGGGAAAGGTATCCAGTGTAATTACTGGGCATGAAAGAAAACACTTGCAGTGTTAAGCAGTTTACCCTTAATATTGTAACTGTCTATAGGCGACGGTAACCACTTAACACCAGGTGGGCAGTATTCTGCGGATACAATGTCATGATACACTAATAGGAATTAAAGCATTAAAGTGGTTTAGTCAAAGAAGTCTGTGTCCGCTATCGAAGTCACTAGGGAAAGAGAATGTTTACTTAACTTAGATATTGCGTTGCATTTTTGTGGTGTTGTGTTTCTGTTGGTAAGTAAGGTTGCCAGAGCCACGGGGTAGGGGACGGGACAGGACTTGTTGCGAGTGTCTATAGGCTACCGTAACTGCTCACCACCAGGCAGACGGTATGCTTGTTTGTCAACCAAATACCTTTAAAAAATCTGAGAGTGTAACTGAGTCTCATCCCATCGCCGTTGGTCCCTGCTAAGCTGATGGAGCATGATAAATCAACACTCCGCTATGCTGCGCTAAGCTGCGTCACGCTGAATACTTCTTAGATTTTCATGAAGAAACAAAAAACTTTCTGCGTTGTAGCGGAATACGCCTTATGCTTAGATGATCTTTTATTAATCACCCTTATAGAAGCTTCTCTCTCTTCCAGTTGTGTCTCTTGCCACAGCATAACTTTCCAAGTCTTACTCGCGGAGTCCTTCCAATACCTCCTTCTGTAATATTAAAAGTTTGCCCAATTTTGTATTGATTTATCAAAATCTGATCTAAGCTTGATAAAATACTTTATACTGTAGATATTTGTCAACAGCTCATAATGTCCCCACCGAGGGGCTCGAGCCTACCCCACATTAGGGGCGATTAGGCCTTAGTCAACGACGCTGGCCAAGTGCAGGTTGGTCGACTTTACACACAACCTAAGAATTTCTTCATAGGTGTGTGCAGGTTTCCTCACGATGTTTTCCTTCACCATAAAAGCGTCAATTAAACGTACATATGAATTCAAAATTTGAAAACACATTGGTACGTGGCGAGGATTGAACTGGTGCCTCCCGGGTGGGAGACAACGCCCTTACGCACTACGCCAGCGACGCTTCTACTGTAGATATTTACGGTCATAAAACGTTATAAAAAACTACATGTTATTTTACTATGAATCGAAAGCAACAATAAAACGTTTGTTTATCTTTCATACAATTAGAAGCTGTATAAATCACTGGAAAGTATCACATTGTTTGGTGTCAACTGTCTTAATTAGAGGAATATCCGCAATGACTGACTGCTCTCAATAGTCCCTTAATTAGATGCAATGTGTATATGTACACACGTGAAGGTATTATGTTATGTTTAAAATATTACTGAATTGAAACCTCATAAAAATAATGTAAACGGAGTATTAATGTTTTACAGCTTCATATTTTTATTATTTTAAGACAAAATATGTGTCAATATATTCTTTTTTATTCATATCCTGTGATCCATAATGTTACCCACTATGGAAATTGATACACAATTCAAATATTTACGGCGGCTCGGCAGGCTTGGGAAGGCTGACGAACGTTCGCGGGTTCGTTCCTCGTCTCAATACTTGGTTTTGACTTCAAACTTTTATTTGTTTTCAAAACTTTATAAATATTACAAACAGTAACGCCATGTTATACGCAAATCAATGATAATTAATAGTATTATAATAGTGCGGTAGATTTTTGTCGGTAAAAATTTTAATAGAGATGCGGCGACTCGTCTTAAAAATATCAAAAGCTTATTTTAATGAAGTTAAAAGGCCGAGGGAATGCTTTTTAATATAACCTGTAAATAAAATTATAACTACAGAATGAGAAGATATAAAGTATGGAATAACTTTTTGCGTTTACATACGCGTAAATATTTTTAATACTAGATAAAATACACTGAAAAAAATAGACCTGCCTCATGCGGGAATCGAACCCAACATCTTCCGCAATAGGGGCGGCGAAATCAGTGCCTCGGTGGCGTAGTGGTTAACGCAGTCGTCCGGATTGCGGAAGATGCAGGGCTCGATTCCCGCCTGAGGCAGGTCGATTTTTTTTAGTGTTTTTTTCTAGTATTAGAGGTAAAGTATTTTAAATAAAACATTTGTATTAATTGCTAGCTGCACTCGGCATGCGTTGCAATGCCATGTGAAAAATATTTTTAAAGATTTCTTTAGAGTGAAGCATCGGTATCCTTGCCCGCCGTTACACTACCGACGTGAACCTACTTCTAGCACAAGCGCGTAAGCTTAGTTGGAGGGTTTAATAGGATTATTAATGTGCTAGCAGCATATTAATATTATTCTGAAAAAAAAAACATTTTTTGGGCTACGAACCCTATTGGGTGTCCTCAGAACATCCTACAAAAGTTTCATCACAATGTGATCAATGGTTTTGGAATTCATAGGGGACAAACATTGTTTTTTTTATAAGTGAAGAAGTCCCGGCATGCTTTGCAATGCCACGTAAAAAAAAAACATTTTTTATTAGATTTTTGGGCTAGGGATCCCTTCGGGCGTCCCCAGAACATCCTACCAAAAATTCCTACCTTTAATTATCATAATCTGATCAATGGTGTCGGAATGCATAGAAGACAAACATGCAAACATTGTTTATTATTTATAAGAGAAGAAGATAAAGCATTTCTATGCAATGACACGTAACTTTAGCTGAGCGGAATACAGAAACCGAAGTTTTTTTTATCTCGACATGTTATAGTAAAGTTTGAAGCGACCTTTACCCTGAACCGTTATTCGCTGAAAAACTTCATTTTTTATACAAAGTATCTTATAACAACTATCTATTGTATTAAGATTATTTTAATGGGGACAGATTTTGATCAGAAGTTGGTAATTGTCTAGTAAGAATTAAAAAGCCCTCACCATCATCATGTCAGCCGAGATACGCCTGCTGTTAGAACCAGGCCACCCTCAAAGATCTCCCAATCGACCTTGCGGTGTCCAAATCCAACGGCTTCCCGCAAACCTTACCAGAACCCTACCACCAACCAATTTGCGCACAACTTTGTACCACTTTTGGGCCAAAGCCTGCAACCACTGGATCTGCAACCAGTGGGCAATTACCCGACCGCAGATATGGTTAATCTGTAATGTGGCTTACACCAATTTCAGCCCTACGTGAATCATTAACAATACATTATGGAATGAACAGGCAAAAATGATGTTTGCCATACGAGTGTTATGTAATAAATTACGTACTATAACCGCAATGTAGAGTCCTAGCGTCTCTATATAGCACTCAGCTGTAATACCATTGTTTCAGTTTGCTCTGTTCGTTAGCTAGTGAAAAATCGCGTGTTACACACCGCTGGACTTTTTACCCAACTTCAATAAAAGAGGATTCGCAGTGTTTTCTTAATGTACGTATATGAAAGTTTAACTTATTTTTGATCTTTGAAATAATGATGTGATTAGATGAAATTGTGAGATGCTATGTGGGTGTATTAATTTTAATTTACAGTCTTTATAATGCCGACAATGTTTTTTCAGCCGGCTTGCAACAGTTGTGCATATATTTTCTGACATTTAAAATAATATAATTTATTAACATATCAGTAGGTATCAGGATTATTGTATTCAACAACATTTTATGTAGAAACTGTCTTACAAAAATTCTGATAAAAATAGTATACCCAAATATTATATCCTTAAAGATAATTATACTTAAAATAAAGCACCTAGGAAACTTTAAAGCGAAATAAGAAAAATACTAAAAATCAAAAAGTCTCTGTTCAAAATCAATGTTTGTGACATTACTCAACATGATTGGTACAAATTTGTTTTTTTACTTCTAAAAAGTTATATGTTTGTTCGCTATCTTGTTAAATTTGTAATTTTGTATGCCCTGCCAGGCCAAACATGTAAGGACAATTATGAACCCTAACACCTGCATTTAATGTATACTCATGTTTGACAAAATAAATCATTATTATTATCCATTTATTATCTATCACATAAGTTTTTAATTGTACTGCATTTGAACTACATAATTATAAAGAAGAAATAAAGAATGAAATACATTTATTGACCAGCACACAGACAATACATACTTCAAAGGAAGTATATACAATAAAATAATAATAGTAACAATATTATTACAATGCTAACGAAAATAGAAAGAAAAATTATAAAACAATATTAAAGGAAAAGAAAAAAATGTCCTGTGCACGGCCAAAAGGCACTGCCTCAGCATTTTCTTCTGTGAGATAATGTCACAGAAACGCTGTTCTTATGACAGGCCTTTTCCCTGTGACGTACGGATATATAATTTATAAGTTTAGAATATTTTTTAAGCGGTGCTTAAAACTGATAACGCATATTATAACGGATATAATATATATTGTTCAACTTACATGTGAAAAACCACTTAGAATACTCTGTAACATAGCATTGACTACAATATAATGTTTAATATTTAATTAGAACTTCAATGACCAATCTTGAATAACAATTACAATATGTTATAATTACAATGTTTTATAATATTTGCACTACCGGTTCTAAAACAGGATGAATAACCAAAACATACGCGAATTAATTCTGTATAAAGTTTTTTTAACCCCCAACCAAAAAGAGGGGTGTTATAAGTTTGACCTGTCTGTGTAACTGTGCGTCTGTATGTGGCATCGTAGCTTGTTAACGAATGGACCAATTTTGATGCGGTTTTTTGAAAGCTCACGTGATCGAGGTGGTTCTTAACTATGAATTTATCAGTGTTAAATAAAATTTAAAAGCCAGCCAGCCAGCACTTTTGGTATGAGCGGTTGACGGGCAGGCAGCCCGTCAGCCGCTCATACAAAACAAACCAAGTAAAGCCAACGACCAGGACAGATGTTACACTCAAAATCATATCAGAAGTCCGGGTAGCTTAGCGGGGTTATTTTAATAATAATTGTAATTTTTATTTCGATTTTTTTTCTAATGTGTTTTTTTTTAATAATTTTATTTTCTTGTACCTGCTGCAGGTTTTGTCATAGTTGTATTGCCGTGTGTCCTGACACCAACCCTCTTGGGTATGATGTTGTGTGTATTGACACCGCGCCAGTGACCGCTTGCTCCACTTGCTCCTACGGTCGTCTCGGGGCTCAGACTCTCCCTTAATTGGCTTTCATCTTTCATCTTATCTCGTGGGAATCATGAAAGCTTTAAGATGATGAAGTACATTGTATTAAATATAGGCATATTAACAATCAGCGCAAGACAATCATCCAATATAAATGTACATAGCATGATTTACTAATTAGATCATAACGCACGTCTCTGAGTTACTGTCCTTACATTAGTTTGTGGAAAAACATGATCAATAAAAAGAAACTAAACTAAACAAAACTACAATAAACAATAAAAAACAAAAGAAATGAAACAATGTGATTATTTAAGAAAAATAACATTTTTATAACATTCCTAATAGTAAATAACAATTTAAACAATCAACCATTACGATACCGAACCAGAAAAAGTTGAGGTAGATATTAAGTTATCTTTGATCGTGTCTAAGATTACTTTTTGTATATTGAGGGAATTTGACAAAACATCCACATGTATATTATTGGGGACTAACTCATACGCGGCACATTCTTTTATTATTGTTCATAAAAAAATCTTCTGCACGTATATGAGTTATTCATGAAAAAGTATCGACAGTACTTGATCATATTAGTTCATAGGGCCGTGCTCTACGGTTACTTAGGACACCTTTACTTATATGATCTGAGCTTAGGACACAATTTGTTGCTCTTTAAATTGATGAGTAAATGAGTCACATTTATTAGCACGGAACCGTAACGCCTCTTATTCAGAGTAAAAAAGGCGAAAAAAAGAGGCGTTTCCTTTCTGAGCTGACAAGTGTGCACGACCTTAAGCCGATGCCCTTCATGTCATATAATGAAAAGTATGTTCGGACACAACTAAATGTTTCAGGATTATCTGGTTTAATCAAAATATATAAAAAAAATATGGCAAATGAAAACTTTAGAACGAATGTGACTTTTTTGTGTTATTTGGTTAGCAGACAAGTATTCGGTCTGCCTGGTGGTAAGCGGCCGCCGAGGCCTATAGACGCTCGCTACCCCGTGGAGCTCTAGTAACCTTACTTCCCAACAGAAATACACCACCATAAAAATGTAGTGTTATTTATCTGTGGTCTTCTGTAAGGTGAAGGTGCTACCCAGTTAGGACTGCTCCAAATACTAGCGGCCAGTCCACTGTACCCTGGCTGGACTAAAACTAATTCAAATTGATGATTATCCAACTCTAATTATCAAAATGTAGTAACTCAGCTGTAATTAATTATTTTTTATTGTTATTACCGTCATTATGTTACATTGGGGCACGATAAAGGTTTCAGAATCACGTGATACGTTTTACGATTGCTGGAGAAATGGCAGTAAAAAATTTACTTGTGGCTTCTTATGTTCTTGAAGTTATGTAAAAACAACTTTTTCTTCTCGCAATGCTGTCTAAACTAAATCACACAACAAGCAAAATGTGCAAAACACTATAACCCGACTACGGGAAAAAAGAATGGAATGCAAAATTGCTGCTCCTTTTGTTAAAGTTAGTTAAAATGTAGCCTATGTTACGCGGGCCATGATAACGAATCAAATGAAACCTTATTCATCAAAATCGGATGAATGGTTTAGGCGCTACGCAGGAACATACGTACCTAAATACAAACACATAAACTGCTAAAATCATAACCCTTCCTTTTGGGTATTGTATTGTGTTTCTCCGAGGTTTCTACATGGTTCGAGTAGAAGGGAAGCAGCAGACCAGAGATTGCTTCTAAAAGCATAAGCCTTGTGCTTTTGAAGCTTTAATAGTTTTCGAAAGTAATTTTATTTTGGCCTTGTAGTAATTTTCGATAATCGTGACTTGATTACAACCCTAAAAATCGGGAGTGGTCTCCCCTTGACTTTCTTGTATACCGGAAACGACTCAAAAGTTGATATAAACCTTATATTTTGATGTCATACATGCATGTTAAATTTGGTTGCAATAAGTTGAATCATACCCGAGTTATCGTGCTAACGTACAGACACACAGACACACACACACGCACAAACATAGTTCCAAAAACGGTATTTTTGGACTCAGGGAAGTCTAAAACGTTCAAAATCTAGAGGTCGAATTTTTTAACGATTACAAGACTTACTCTATACTACATAGAAAGTAAAAATGCAAAAATGTTCTCATTTACGCTTATTTTATAAATTAACTTTTACCCGCAACTTCATCCGCGTACTTTGAGCAGCATTTGATTTTTTTAAGGTTTTAATTTTATACTGTTTTATTTATTTCTTATCTGATAAGGTCGCCCTTTGTACAAATAATTTTAATTACCTACTTTGTATTTGTATTTTAATTGGTCGATTTACAATAAAGATATATTCTATTCTATTCTAAATTCAAAGTTTAATCTTCGACAATAACGAAAACATTAGCGTTTTGATTTTCAGACATCATCCTCCTATTTCCACCTTTGAGTTTTTGAATTTTGAATAACCTGAAACACGTGTTTATTAATCCTGTGAAGTTACGAATAAACTAGTCTATTTAATGTTTGTTTCCCTTTACAAATTGTCATCCCTATTTTACCCCTTTAGGGGTTGAAATTCGAAATATCCAGCCTTATCCCTTGTCTACGTCATAAAAGGAGTTAGTCTGTCAAGACTTTTCTTTTTATTTATAAAGATTAGTAAGTTAGGCCAGATTTTCTACTTTAAACCCAGGAAAAGTGAAACAACCTTAAAAAGACAGTGCACATAATTTAGCCTTAATACCTAGCAAAAGAAGAGGCAGGCATTTCTAATATTTATATAAACATTATGGTTAGTAATTTGCGTTTATTCAATCAGAGCCTAAAGTGATTTTACCGGAACTCCGGTGAAATCACTTTAGGCTATAAAACTATGTTATAAAATACCTTCACCGAGAAAAGAAATATTTATAAAATAAAACGTGACTCATGAGAATCAAATATTGAATTAGAAAACACAACTTTCATTAAAACGTTAATTAACTGAAAAGGTGATCGGCATACTACGACTTTATTTTTGCACGTGCCTGTGGAGTTTGTTATTTAAATATTGGTACCTACCTATGTTATTTGATACGTTTTATCTTCATCAAAAAATAGATGATGCAATATTTTCAGGGCTCGTAGATGTTCTAGATGAACGATTTCTTTTTTCAGAAATTAATACTGGCAAGAAGAAGGGAATTTGAACTTCGTTTAGTGCTTATTTATCATGCCTTTTTTTCTTATATAAGTACTCTCTATTATATACGTTAACCTCTTATTATTATAGAATAAGTTTCAAGAATGAACGCCGACTTGAGCGTCCTACGTCTCTATCACTTTGTGCGTCATAGAAAGTGACAGACGATTCTCAAGACATGTTTGACTTCTGAGTGTCATTCTGTAAGAGGGGCCTTAGTTAATCACAGGAGATCAGCTTTCCAACAAGCAGTGGCTGCTGGATAATACCTCTACTTTACAGATGAGATTGCAGATAAAAACGCTCTTTTCAATAATATACTTCCACGGGGTGGAAGATTATTTATTACGACTTATATATTACGAAAATACGCCATTTTATCATTCGGACATTAATTTTTATATAATGTTCGCAAGTTTAATGGACTTCATACTAAGTAATTCTATAAAATATTATTTTGAAAAATGACGCCATGGTTAACCAAAAATACACAATGTTTTGATTAATGACATATTTCGAATAAGTTTTAGTTGGCAGACCAGGATTCTTTGTCTAAGTGGCAGACGCATGCGTCACGAATTAGAGGAAGCTAGACTAGTCACTTTGCCCTACCTCGACTTAAATATATTATATTATAGAGTTAGTTTTAAATTATTACAGTTAAGAAAATGAAATTAAATATAAGTAGTTATATTTTTGACATTAATCAATGAATTTATGTCATTTTCAACTGAAAAATAAGCAGTCGTAAGACTTACAGATAAAAGTGTACATAGGTACTTTACCCATAAATTTCGTCTTTATAAATGACCCTAACGATCGATGCAATAAAAGTACATATAAATTTTCGAAAAAAAATTGAATGCAGTTTTCTTTCTTTTCAAAAATAAAGGAATGTTTCCTTTGAGTAAATTTTCTGTCTACAGTATAAACAATACTTTCCCTTAATTATATTATTATTATCTATTGACCTGTAATGAAGTTTTTAAATCATTACCAAATTGTAAGCTGTGGAGTTTCTTTCGCCATTTCTTCTCCATCTCAGCATAATAATAATTATTCGTCCCGAAATGGTGGTAGGGTTTTGACGATTTAAAAGTACTTAGCAAAGTCCATTTAAATAAAGAGCTTTTTATTTCAGTTCATTTCCTTCAGGTGGCATTACAAAATTCCACCTGCTATATAATAACAAAAATTTTAATTAGGTATATCTTTTAGTAGTTTATAGTATTTACTAATAAGAATGAAGCGTCGGTGGCGTAGTGCGTAAGAGCGTCGTCTCCCACCCGGGAGGCACTGGTTAGATCCCCGCCACGTACCAATGTGTTTTCAAATTTTGAATTCATATGTACGTTTAATCGACGCTTTTACGGCGAAGGAAAACATCGTGAGGAAACCTGCACACACCTATGAAGAAATTCTTAGGTTGTGTGTGAAGTCGACCAACCCGCACTTGGCCAGCGTGGTTGACTAAGGCCTAATCGCCCCTAAATGTGGGGTAGGCTCGAGCCACTCGGTGGGGACATTATATGAGCTGTTGGTGATTATTTACTAATAGGTATACAATCAAAACTAGAGTGAAACAATTTGTTGTCACAATCATTTGTCACGTTATTATTTGTGGACCGAACAATAAAAAATAATTTACTCTCTTATATTTATCTTCTATAATTATTATCACGACTCACGACTTTGTAAAACGTTGTCGCTTGTTGCAGATATGCGATGCACATGGTCTCCTTTACAACTCAACACATATAATTTTGTGAGTGCCATCATGGTTGCGAAGGAAAAATGCGCGGTCAAAGTAAGTACAATTATTATTGTTAATTTAATACTTACAATATAAAATGTGTTCAGTGAGTATCAATCGATTTAAATGCACGTCTTTGGACTTATAAATGACTGTTCATAAGACATTAAAATGTATTAAAACTAAATAGCGTCAACATGCTACTATTTAATTATAAGAGCTAAGGGCATCTGGCAGTCTGGGATTAGAGTTACATAGACTACTTTTTGGCGCGATAATCGACATCCACGCGAGAGGGGCTGCTGACGATCAATATACTAGTTGTGTTCTATAATATTCTTAATTAATTATTACGCATTTATATGGCCAATGTTAAGTGAAAATTTATCTAAAGTAACAATAAATGGTCCAGTAGACGTGTTAAACGCAAAAACTCGGCTGAAACATTGAATAAATAGTTTATAAAAATAATATGGCAAAGGACGCTGTCAATGTTGAGATGATAGTTGATCGTGAACTATCGAAAAAGAAGAAGTATATTTCTCACGCCGTCGTGACGCCGAGCCTAGATAAAATTTGGAGCAGTTCAAACACATTATGAGGTTATTGGAAACTGTGCTGTTGGAATAAAATAAATTATTTCGATATTTGTTTCTATATCAATCTTAGTAAATTTTTGAACGAACAAAAGTGAATCCAATAATCATTTATCAAAGGATCTCATTAAACAAAGACGCTGACTTTACAAAACACTTTGAGAGCACTTGTAATAGAAACTACTTCATCTTCTTGATTGAATAATTATTTTAATTATTTCTTCGAGAATCGGTGGTAGGGTTTTAACGAATTAAAAGTAGTTAGCATAGCCCATTTAAATAAATAATTTTTTGATTTTGGTTTTAGGTAAAAAGGGTATTCCAATAGGTTGACAATTACTTTAGTTTCAAAATCTAGGTTTTGAAATTCCAGAGTACAGACCTAAGAGTACTTAATCTTTCTTTTGGATAAACGTCTAAATGTCAACAAACATCTCAGCTTCCGAGCTGTACGTAGGATTCTTTGACGTGTCAACGAAGGCCATGGTATCGTCTTCCGTGAACTAATTCCTAAAGTTTTTTGGTTCATTCATCAGTGCGTTTCTCTCTGTTGTGCAAACTGATTGTTCCATACAATAGTGCTGGTGTACTTGTGATAGATTATTGTCTTTGTTATGATATTTAAATATAATGACATGGACTTTGGAGAGGACGTGCAATTAATGCCTGGACTGTAATAATAGGTGCGTTGATGTTTTTTTTTTCAATTTTTTGGTCGTATATTTTTGTCATATCATTGGTATACATAAATAATAATAGGTTCTATTTGAAATCTAATTATCGAATCAAAGTTTCGTGAATGTGTTTCAAAGAACATTATTTATAAATTGCTTAGTCAAAACTCCTGGTAATACATGCACAAATATTATTTTCATAGAGTAGAATTTTTTTGTAAACCAGTGTGCAATTTATTATTCATCTCGTCTAAAGGTTGGATAATAAGCCCATAAGCCTAATCCCTCAATTACGAAAGGATTGGGAATCTTATAATTAACTACCAGAACAAAAATGCTGTTAACACTTCTGGTTAAACTCATAATAATAATAATATTGTTTCGCTTCTGAGTCATGTTTACAAGCTGTTTACGAGAGTTACAACGAAGAGTCTATCGAACAAGGCTGATTCCGAAAAGCTTTAGTACCATAGACTACAAACATACGCTGCGGCAGGTTATACAGAAGACCGAGGAATATAATCTGCCATTATGCTTGGAGTTTGTGGACTATGAGCAAGCCTTCAATTCTATAGAAACCTAGGCCGCGCTCCAGTCACTCCAGAGGTGCCAAATAGACTATCTGTAGGTACATCAATGTGTTGCAGTCACTGTACGAAAACGCCATTATGTAAGTTCGCCTTCAGGAACAGAATTCGTAACCCATACAGCTCCAACGAGGTGACATGAAATGACAGGGCGATGTGATATCGCCAAAACTGTTCACAGTTGTGTTGGACATGTTTAAGCTTCTGGACTGGAGAGGACTTGGCATATCAATATAAATGGCGAGTTCATGACGCAGCTTCGATTTGCAGATGATATCATAGTCATAGCTAAGACAGTGGAAGACTTGAGCACAATGCTAGACGATCTCTGTGGTCTCTCAACCAGTGGGTCTTAAAATGAACATGAATAAGACGAAAATCACGTCGAATTCCCATGTCGCACCCACTCCTGTAAAGGTTGCAAGCTCTACATTGGAAGTTGTCGACGATTATGCTAACCTAGGACAAACAGGAATAATTAAAAAATCTTTGAATGCAGTTTAAATTATTTTTATAATGAAAATGAAGACTGTGGCATGACTGTCATTTTAAAGAAAAATCCACAAAATTTGTTTATGGCCGTTCATATACAAATTAGGAAAGAGGTATTTTTCGAAATTCAACCGCTTAGGGGGCATATAGGCGATGAGGCTTTTTATGGGAATCCGTCATTTTTAGAGTAAAACCCATAAAAATTGGTATATGAACTTTCAGTTAAATATTAAGAAAGATAGTTTAAGATTTCTCGAAATCCTACCCTTAGGATTTTAAAATAGGGGATAAAAGGGAATGAAAGTCCGAACAAATCTATTTATTTTACTATCGTATATTGAAAATATGTGTATGATTAGTAAAAAAATAAGCACCAAAAATTAAAATGCTGCTCTCAAAGCTACTATTCCACGGGGACGAAGTAGCGAGCAAAAGCTACTTATTTATAAAAAATCAACCAGCAATTTGCAATTTATGTCATGCCTTAACAGTGCGAAATATAAAAGTTACATTGTAACGGAGAAGATGATAAATTTCTTTTTGAATAAAGGAAAATAAAACTCCCAAGCCACAAAAAAGTAACTTTGTAAAAGAAATGATAATTTTCTGAGATTTTTATTTGAAATAAGTTTAAATTTTCAGATGATTACCAAAAAAATGGTAGAAAAGAAAAACAATATGGTCACAAATGAGTACAAAATTTTCCAAAAACTGGAAATTCTTAAGTTATTGTACCAAAATTAGCAAAAGACCTCGGTTCCTCTAAAACTTTCATAAGTTTATATTGGAACGCGTACCTAAAGAGTCTCTCGCGGAATCGTATCAAATATGGCTAGGCAGAGAGAAGCCAGGGTAGTGAAGGGGAGTGCCCATGCATTATCATGAGACCTCCTTGATCGTACACCTGTGGTCGCAAGTCCCAAGAACTGCTTATGGCTCTCTGTGCAACGCGATAAACCCGGCACCCGAACCGTGAATCCGTGGAACGCTAACAGTTTAGTCTGGTCTCAGATGCCCGAGCCAGCGCACGAGGGCCAGTTCAACTTGGAGGGCATCCTGAGCGAGCTGGGCAGCTTTGGCAAATACCAGCTGCTGCTGCTACTGCTGCTGGCCTTCCGCGACTCCTTCCTCGCCATGTGCAACTACAACTACGTCTTCACGGCGGCTGAGGTCGCACACAGGTTCGTTTCACTCTTTGTATTTTTTTTATAATTGATAGGTAAGCTCTTGATTACGTAAGCGTCGGTGGCGTATTGCGTCAGAGCGTCATCTTCCGCCCGGGAGGCCTGGTTCGAACCCCACCTACAAATATAATATACACAGATAAATAGAAAGTCTAATAGGTAAATGTATAAATATCTCGTCTCATGGTGTTTATGCCGAAAGGGCTGGACCAATTTTTATGATTTCATGACCTTAAAAAGAAAAAAATATGTCAAAACAACGTTTGCCGAGGCAGTTAGATATATTATAAATATATACCCTGATTATTTTTACCATGAGGAATATTTCAAGGAAGCGTCGGTGGCGTAGTGCGTAAGAGCGTCGCATTGGTTCATTCCCGCCACGTACCAATGTGTTATCAAATTTAGAATTCAATATGTACGTTTAATCGACGCGTTTACGGTGAAGGAATCGTGAGGAAACCTGCACACAGCCATGAAGAAATTCTTAGGTTGTGTGTGAAGTATACCAACCCGCACTTGGCCAGCGTGGTTGACTAAGGCCTAATCACCCCCAATGTGGGGTAGGCCCGAGCCCGAGGTGGGGACATTATATGAGCTGTTGATGATGAAATGCAATAAAGTATTCTTTTCTATTCTGTCTTATAGAAAATTCGTATGAAGCTATAACCGTGTTTCTACTTATTAAAAGCTCTAAATTAGGCCTAAATTCCTTTTTGGCTCATTTTTAGGGTTCCGTACCTCAAAAGGAAAAAACGGAACCCTTATAGGATCACTTTGTTGTCCGTCTGTCTGTCAAGACCCTTTATCTCAAGAACGCGTGGACGTATCAAGCTGAAATTCACATGAAATACTCAGGTCTATTGTCCCTTTAAGCTGTGAAAATATCAAACTTCTAAGCCAAGCCAATCAAAAGATACAGCCGATTATGTCGATATTTTCAACAAATTTCCGACACTCGAAAAGGAATCAAAACCTACAGGATACTTCCCGTAAACTCAGAATCTTGAAATTTGGCATGAAGCATTGTCATATAATGCAAATATAGGAAAAATTGCAAAAATCACATTTTTTTAGTTACATAATATAATAAAAATATTTTAATAAAATGAAACTTACTACCTTATTTCTCACGAACGAATAAAGGTATCAAATTGAAATTTATAACAAATACCTAGGTCAATTGTCCCTTTAAGCAGTGAAAAAATCAAACTTCTAAGTTAACGCGATCAAAAGATAAAGCAGTTTATACCGAGGAACCCTCGGTGTGCGAGTCCGATTCGCACTTGGCCGGTTTTTCTTCATATAAAGCCAGAGCCCGCTTATTGGTTTAAATCAGTCTTTCTCAAAGTGAGCGATAACGCCCCCTTGTGGGCGTTGGAGACCTAGAGGGGGGCGTCAAGGGGCCCAGAAAAAAATGGGGGGCGTTGGCGTACTTTAGGGGGGCAATGGTTGATTTGTAATTTACTTTTACTTTATATTTTAAAATTCACTAAAATTAAAACCCCTACTACTCAATATCGAATTATTAGAATTACATTTCTGCCCTGTATGATGGTATTAAAACTAAAAATACTTAACATAGATTTCGTAAGATATCCCGTACGCCGTACGCAATCAAGTTGTAACAAGAGTTTGTTAAATAGCGCTATTGGTGCAATCCGGAATCAATCAGCTGGTTCATCGATACTGTCCTGACCCGCTCAGTACCCTTAGTACGAGTTTCGATAGTTTTCGAGCTCGATTAAACGTATCATCTATTTGATACATTGTCCACTGTTTCTGATAGTTTATGCTAGAGGCGCTAGTGGGCAATGTATGAAAGATACGATACGTATGATCAAGCTCGAAAACTAACAAAACTCATACTAGGGGTACAGTACGATTGAGCCTCGAAAGAGATAAACGAGTTTGTGCGTGATTATGTAATTAAAGTAATGAAATTGTGATTTTTAAGTTTTAGGAGTGTATAAAAAATGGGTGGCGCTGAAAAATAATTGATTTTCAAAGGGGGCGGTAAAAGAAATATGTTTGATAATCTCTGGTTTAAATGAAACTGATATTGTCAGTGAACACATAAGTTTCCTCCTTCTTAAGTGTGGTCCAGAAACACCTTGATTGCAATTCTATAGTTTCCCTTGCACTAGATATCTTACCATCGAACTCCACTTCTAATTACCATCAGGGATGGAGTCACCTGATTCTCCAAGAACGACCTTAAAAAAAGAAGTTAACTGGTCAATACGTTGTACAAAAAGTGGAACTTTTTAGTTTTTTAAACAATCTGTAGAATAATGAGTTTAAAGGTTTATAACATAGCCTGCGCTAGGCATAATGTATACGAATTTATCAACTCTCACGTAATGGCTTACTTCGCAACTTCTCTTAGTGCAACTTTTTTGAAACAGTTTTAGTAAGGAGATCAATAGTGTGAGGTAAACACTTAACAACGATAACATTTCAGATGCGCCGTGCCTGAGTGCGAGCCATTAGACTCAAGTTACAACGCGTCATGGGCGTCGTTCGCACGGAACCACAGCGGCGTCTGCCACCAACCGGTACTGGACCGGGAGCACAACTCTACTGCAGCGAATGCGTCCTCGTGTGCGCCTGAGAGCTTCCTCTTGGACGAGACGGTGCCATGTCAGCGGGTCGTCTATGAAAACTACAACAGCATTGCTGCTGAGGTAAGCTCTCTCACTCACGGAATTCATTATTTTTAAGTATGCCTCCACTAAGATATGGAATGACTTACGTCTCAAATTACTTTTACACCTAATTTAATCGAAATGAGTTCGGCGGTTTACGCATGCAAAGGTAACAAACATACAGAGTTACTTTCGCATTTATAAATTTTAGATGGATATAGATTTATAAAACAAGCAAAATGTTATTTTTTTTAACTCAACTACGGAAAAATCGGTTAAAATCGGGGTTCACAAGGTGAAATCAACTCCTCCTATTGTTAAATTCGGTTAATAAAGAATCGATTGACACCTTATTCGTCAAAATCTTTTGGATAGTTTAGGCACTACGGAAGAACATACGTAAATATAAACATACATTCATTCATCATACTGCTAAAATCATAAACTTTCCTTTCAGCATTGCGTAGTTTGGTAAAAAAAAACAGGAATGGTGTGCTGCATAAATAATTCGATCGATAATCGATAATCTTTTATCTTTATTTTTGAAGATCCTAATGGTCTAAAGTTAGTATATTTTGCAATACATAACGCTGTCCGAAAAAGTCTTAGGCGCTCCGCACATGACGGGGCGTGACTGCGACCGCGTCTGTAATGTCCGTCAATGCCCGCGACCGTGTGTGCAGAGATTTATCGTTTGCGGCGGAATTGCCGCGATTAGCAGATCCAAGCGCCTTATTGTTGAATCAAAAACCATTAACTTCCAGAAGCGATTGCAGCACTATAACAAATATTATTAAACGTGATAGTAATATCACAATTTCGCGGCTCCATTCTGCCGTGAAACGTCCACGAGACAAACGGACAAACGTGACTGAACTGGCATGGCCATTGTCACGGTTCAAGGCTCCACTAGCCGCAGGTTCATGGAGCCGCAGTAACACAGACACACAGATGTTTCGACACCTTTGTTATCTTCATTGCGTCTTTCAAACAGAACAGTTGAAACTATTGTATTTTTATTAGTTTGTTTCTGTTGTAAATGCATATTTTCTTAGTGTTTCTTTTTAACGCTTTCTTTTCATTATAATATAAATAAATTATATATATAAATAAAATATAAATAAATAAATAAATATAATATATTTTCACGCTCACACCAATTATCTAGCCCGAAGTAAGTATCATTAAGAACTTGTGTTACGGATACTAGATAACGGACATTTTTTTTTATATACAGGGTGTAAAAGACATGAACAGTCAAACGAAAACCATGTATTCTGCTCACCATCATAACATTTTTTTTCCTTTAGACTATACCTGGGAAATTGATAGTTGCGATTTTATTGAAGGTCAAAGTCAAAAATGTTTTTTTTATTTTTTTTATGAAAACGTATTCTATACGTTATTTCTTAATTATTGTCCAAAGAAACATTATCATTTTTTTTAGTATTTCATAACAAAAAATGGCTTCAAAACGTTAGCGTTCAATGTAGCTCACTTGATGGGCTCGGACACTAACGAACGGGGCCGCCGTCAAGCAAAAATATCGCGGTTTTGCGAGTTGCGTGCGAGTTGAGCCCTTTACATTGCGCGGAACAATTTGCAATTTTTTTTAACACCAAAAAATAAAAATCATTTCCCAGCAATAATTTTTTTTAAATATGTCTTATTTTGATGTATAGAATACATGGTTCTCGTTTGACTGTTCATGTCTTTTACACCCAGTATATACATAATATTTTTTTTAGATATTTTTATAAATAAACTTAAATAAATATATAAACAACCATGACTCGCAAACAAATATTCGTGTTCATCACACAAATATTTGGCGCTACCAGGATTCGAACCCGGACCGCTTGATGTGTAGGCAGCTATACTGACCACTCCACCACGCCGGCGTCGAATAAATAAATATACATATAAAAATGAATACTGACTGACATATCAACGCACAGCCGAAACCGCTGGGTCTAGAGATTCCAAATTTCGTACGTAGGTTCCTTATGAGGTCCAGGGCTGCACTAAGAAAGGATTTTCGGAAATTCACCCTCTAAGGTGGTGAAAAGTTAGTATGGAAATCCGTCATTTTTTAAGTAAAATCCATGAAAATTTGTAAGTATATGGCGCTTGGGTTGAAGAAATATTAAGAAAATTTAAATGCTGCCCGAAGTAACTATTCTACGTGGACGAAGTCGCGGGCATAAGCTAGTATAGTGTAATTTGTGCAGTGCTGCTATTTTATTAAATGCTCATTTTTAGGCTTAACAATATTTATTTTCCTACTTTTTTTTCGTCGATCAAGAGAAAATGGTAATTTTACTCTATACAAAATATATTATGTACATTCGATAACAAGATACGAAATATTATTTCGTAAGTATTCATTTCATAACAAAAACATTTAGTGTGTCTTTGAAACGTTCTAACAATTTACACTAACATTATAATGTAAGTGTAAGTTTGTTTGTAGGAAGTAATGTCTGAAACTATTGAACCAATTTAGAAAGTTCTTTCAATATATAGAACAAACTTCCAGGGTGGGCATAGAATACTTTTTATCCTGATATGCCAACAGGAACGAGATAGCCGCGGGTGAAGCCGCGTGCGGGTCGCTAGCGACAAATTATGTACATAAAGTAGTTTTAATATCGACACAGTTTGAGACAAAAAATATCGCTATACTATTATATAATTAAACAACAACGTAGTAATCTTGCTAGTAGAACATGCTGGCTTCAGCATAATCACTTAGAGCTATAAATTTTTTGTGTATCAATTTAATAATGAGGTACTGGACATCATTATTTAGAGTGGTTTCAACGGATGCGCTTTTCATAACGTGAAATTACAGCCTTTAGCACACCGTTTGAACTGTGAAATAACGTACGTTACTGTTAATGAGCGGTTGATATTATAATGGGCCCTGACTTTGAATAAACGACAAACTGGTGTTTAAGTGGAACGCTATGTTTATCTTATAAATGATACTCGTTATTTCAGAAGTTTTCATGTTACACCACATTTCGGCACATTGATTTATATTGATGAAATACTGTACAGTACCTACTTGGAGTCAGTTTTTTAAACGACTTCAAAAAAGGAGGAGGTTTTCAATTTGACTGTATAGTTTTTATGTGTGTGTTACCTCATAACTGTTTAGTGGATGTACCGATTTTGATGGCATTTGGAAGCTGGTGCTTGTCATGTGGTCCCATTTAAATTTGAGCGACATCTGTTGAGTAGTTTTTGTGTTATCCTTAATAATGCCTATTTAATTGATATCGATAATATCGTTCATATTTTATTACTTGTTTGACTAAAAGATCTCGATATAATTTCCTAAAAAATTCTATAGTTACAACACTAAAAAGCATAAAATAAATTATATTTAAATAAAAAGACGCCAAAACTAAAAACTGACATATTGACAGATTACCCAAGTGACGAACACTAGTGTGACATACACGTTCATTTTCTTTTCGTTTTTAACTTCAGAAGGTTGCGAACATTAACGGTATCTCTCTGGAACTGTATAACTTTAACAATACGAGAATTCCGCGAAGTTTACACAAGAAAATGTGACCATTCCGCGGATTCGATATTGAATACTCGAAGGCTTACCTTTAAGTAAGTGTAGTAACCCGGTTGAAAGCTAACAATGTGTCCCCACTGGCACACGGACCCACTGACCTAGCCCAACTAAAAAACTGAGGAAAATTGGTCACGCATAGCAACAATGTCTACTTATTGTTGTGATCTAAACAGTGTTCATTATGTAAAGGAAATAGGAGTTATTATTGCTTATTCGTGTCCATAAATATGTTCAGTTTATAGTTGTCATGGCAAATATGACAAAGCGTTTGAATTTTTAGAAACATTTATTAGTGACCGGGAGTATGCAGGCGAAAGCGGGCAGATATAGTATCCAAATTATGGATTCTTAAGCCTTATTTTTCATTCGCCTTAGACGCATAACAAAATCTTTTCACAGTATTCTTCTACAATCTCATGACAGCGCGTGAATGACGGCGTCTTTTGTTCTGACACAAAACTTCTTATGCGTACCCTAAGGTTGAATAGAAGATAGAAGCCTATCAGGTTCATGTGGGAGTCACCATCTGGTGAAGGGTAAACCGCTATAAGATTTTCTTTCCACTTGACGATGATTTCCCGGGTGGATGTATTTAGTTGCAAGTCAATGATAAGATGATGAAATAAATGTAGCTATTTATTATATGGTATTATTCCATTATTTTAATGGTTGTCAGTATAATTGGTATAGCTTTTACAAGACATTATCAGATGGGAAGTAGTTGACTTTCTCCTAAAAATACATGAATTTAATTGTTATTGTACGCGCCTCGCGATTCGGGACGCGTTAGGAAATTTAACAACAAAAAAACTAAGACGAAAATTTATTCCAGTGAAAGTCTTTTCGCATAAACGTTGAAAGCCTACTCACCGGTTTGCTGCTACCAGGGGTTACGCCCGTCGGCGCCGACAAATTCAGAGGGTGGCGATAAAATTATCGAAGGAAACAACATCACAATAGCACGGCACAAATACGGCGATACTTCACAATGTCCATTTATCTCGGTGCAACAACAAATCGTGCGCGTTGCGTTCACGGCTTCGTTCCGACCACACTGGCCGCGCGGCGCTCCAGCGAGAGGCATCAACGAAAAATACAAAACTACCCTCACTAGATTAATAATTATTAATAATTATATCTAACAAATTAAAGATAATTTACTGTCTACCCTACGAAAACTGTCGCCAAATATACGTTCGAATATATGCAAAAAACAAACAACTAAATCTTTAAATTGGCTGATATACAAAATAAAGTTATATGTTATCCCATTCTAAAATCGATCCGGATGCAACAGTTATCTCTTTGTAGATAAAATTATCAAAAGTCGATTATTATTACACTATTATTCCGATTAAAAAACTCGTAGGACTTTTTAAATCGAAAAACTTGGGTTATATAGAAACATCAACCATGAATGAATATATGTATAAGCAAATATGCTTTCTAGGTTTTGAACGTTCCTTAATTTATTTGGCTATTAATTATTACTTACATTTCTAATTGTTTGATTTTTTATTTCTTACTTCAAGAAATTCAGATACCTATATCTACTGATACAGAACATAAACAGAAAAAAAGACAAGAAAAAGAATTTATTCTTGTGTTTCGTATTCTACTTAATATGGTACAAACTTCTTAAATTTCATTAATGTTTATTTTAGTTCGACCTCGGCTGCGAACCCTGGAAGAGAACCATGGTTGGAACAGTCCACAACATGGGGCTGGTCTTCTCTTTCCTTCTATTGGGATTCATATCTGACAGGTAATTAATTACATTTTCTCGGTAATGTAAAATCACCATTGCAGCAATTAAGTGGCCGGTTTCAATATTCAATCCACAGATAGAGGACAAACAAAATTTTGTCGCCTAAGGTTAGTTGGCAAACGAGCAACAAACTTACTTTTATCTGTTATTAGAATATTGAAAGCGGATATTTACATTTTTTTTTTTTTTGGAAATTTAGCTTAGTAGCTGACTAGTGATCCAAACAAATACTCAAAGTAAAAATCTCTTTATTATTTTTGGTTAAATTTATACATTGAAAGTAACTTTTGAAGCCATCGCGTCAAGAGTCTTCCAGGAGACCTTGTTCTGAGAAGAACTGGCAAGAAACTCAGCAAGTTTAATGCTCCCCTTACAGTTTTTACTAAGGTTAAATGACAATTTTTTATTTCAGATACGGACGTAAGGTGATAATAGTAGGTACCCCGTTGGTGGTGGGCGTGGTAGGCCTCGTCAAGTCATTCTCCATAAACTACTGGATGTTATTGGTGCTGGAGTTTCTCGAGACTGCACTAGGATACGGGAACGCTTCTATGGTGTTATGTAAGTAATCTTAGGTTCAAAATTTACGTGGTCAATAATATTAAATTGTGTGAAAATGGGATTTGTTACACGTACCTCGGTTTTGGTATTATTCTGATATTTTGGCGCAGTTGCATGCGCCATGGTTACGGATGATGAATACATTATGATAAAGGTTCAGGTTATAGGGGACGGGATTAAGAGCGGATAGGAAACTGGAATGAAAACATGGTAATTTGTAGTGACTGTCTGAATCTGATCTGAATCTCTGTATGAATGAAATATGAATGTGTGTAGACTAATAATATCTAAATATATAAAAATGAATACTGACTGACTGATCGACTGACTGACATATCAACGCACAGCCCAAACCGCTGGGTCTAGAGATTCCAAACTTGGTACGTAGATTTCTTATGAGGTCCAGGGGTGCACTAAGAAAGGATTTTTGGAAATTCACCCTCTAAGGGGGTAAAAAATTAGTATAGAAATCTGTCATTTTTTAAAGTAAAATCAAAGAACATTGGGTATATGGCGCTTGGGTTAGAAGAAATAAGAAGAAAATTTAAACGCTGCCCTAAATAACTGTTCTACGAGGACGAAGTCGCGGGCAAAAGCTAGTTATAATATAAAAATAGGTAGATACGTCATAGGGGCGCCGAAATTGCACATCAAAACAGGCAACACTTGTTGCCTGTTGGCCTTAGTGTTGCTATGGTAATGTCACGCAATAACAAACACTAGCTGTCTTTTTTGTTCCTATTGGATTAATTAATGCAATCCCGTTTCAATTGTTGCCAATGCCGTGAAATATATGTAAAATAATAGAAGTGTACAGTGTAATGTTGCTACAGCATTTCGTACATTTTTTCCTGTTTTGTGAGCGTATAACGTATCTGTAATATCATTGTGTAGACATAATTGCTAAATATAATTCTAGGGTCGGCAGACTAAAGCACATAAGTCAAAAAATTCAATATTTTTTTAAGTGTGTAACATTAACGTTATGATATGATTCGTTGCCTGACTAAAACACGTAAGCCAAACATAAATATGAACTGCCTATACTGACGTGGGACCTTTTCAGCCTAATAAATTAAGGCGGCTCTGGAAACCGACTAAAAAACATAAGTTGACTTAGGTGAAAAAGTAGAATCTATCCACTCGGAATATTGTGTCATGCATTATTGTAATATGTGGGTAGTTACATTATAATTTATTATATTAAGGAACAAGTGTAGTGCGTTTGTATTATAGATATTCTGTTACTCGTACATGATCCTCGAGACTATTTTGTGTTTATATTCAGTTTTGTGTATTAATTAAAATGAATAGTAGAGGACAAAAACTTGTGAATCTTGCATTACAGGAAAATACTGATGAGCTCGATGGTAGTTCAGTTAGACAGTAGTTCTATTAATAACTTAAGTCTTTAAAAAAATACTATAAGATCTGTATTTATAACATAAGTCACTCAAAAGCATTAATTAATGTTGTTTGGCAAACTGCACAGTATTTCTATATACCAATGTGTCTTTAATAATCTATTTTTGTAATAATATCAATTATATAAGTCTCTTAAATATTTTGGGAAGTTTTTTTTAATTTCTGAAAAGTGTGCCTTTTTGACTTATGTGCTTTAGTCTGCCGACCCTAGAATTATTTTTCCGTAGCGTGCGTGGCACGACACACTCTTGTTTTTACGTGGAGTATTGTATCTTTTATTTTGTAGTCAACAATATGAAGGGATCTTAAATCTCCTCCTGTTTCTGAATTAGGTATCATTAGCACGCTGTGAGCAAGCCTTCATGCATGGTCTACATTGAGACAGAGTGCTGATGGGTAGAAACAGTTGCACATTAAAAATGATTTTCTAGATACTAAAGATCTAGATTAAATCAACATAAATTATAATTACAAATTAGGCTATCCATTTGCATTAAGCATGAGAGATAAAATATGATTCACAAAGAATTAATTAATTATGTATAATGTATCATTTTGATAATCGGAACATCATGTTTTGCAGTTAGTAACAATTTCTGACTTGATATGACGTAAACAATAAGAACAAGATTTTAAATGCATATGCTGTAAACGTATGACGTGTAAGTCTGAATTTCATTATTTTCATAACTTTCTTTCAGCATTAGAAATGGTTAGTCAAAAACGGCGAGTAGTCTTCTCTTGCATGGCTGACATCCTAGCCAGTTTTGGAACAGCGTTCTTTGGGCTGATTGCCTGGAAAGTACCATATTGGAGACATATGATGAGAGCTATATACGCCCCTCTCCTGGTGGTGGTCTTCTACATATTCCTTGTAGACGAAGGAGTGAGATGGCTGTTGGCTCACAATAAAAAAGACGAAGCAGTGAGGGTGCTCAACAAAGTAGCGAAGATAAATAAAATAACCTTGTCAAAGAAAGCCAAGGAGATGCTAACTACTATTACGGAGGAAGCAAGGAAGGCTGAACAGGTAATTTGGATTCTCTTATTTTTGTCTCCTTTGCGCTAGCTAAGAAGTCTGAGCCGGTAAAAAGTAATAAATCTATTCCATCTAACGCCTTTGCCTATAGTCGTCGTAGTCGCCTACATCTTAGCCGTAAAATCAGAGCAGCGAAACCGAACTAGTTCCGACATGACTTGTATGGTTAAGAAGCCAAGAGGGACCATACTTCTACAACTGAATTTCACAAGGCTTAGATGGCTGAATACCACGCGACGCGCAGTCGGCAGGGTTGTCCTCTGTGCGAACGTGTGACCATTGTTTTCTTTCGACCAATGTGATTATTTCGGAAACTCCGTTAGCGATGAAAGTTTTCCATCTGCTGAGATGGCTACTAAGCCAAGCTTAAACCACCTGAGAGTTAGTCCAAACATGAACTTGGTCTTTTGGGACTTAAAGAACTTCTACAACTTCAGAGAGTAGCTGTGCCAATAACACCGCGCCACACAATTCCAGTCGTGGAATTGAAACTCTTTTAATTTCCACCACTTCTGTTGTACAATAAGCGAAACAGTAGCGAAACTGCCTATTTTCTGATTTCTATATAGAATCATGAAAAAATACACTGGAAAAATCGAACCCAGCATCTTCCGCAAGAATGATGGTGAGGAAGATGCTGGATTCGATTCTCTCCTGGGGCAGATCGATGTTTTCCAGTCTTTTTTGTTTTAAAACTATTTCCAGTATTTTTTTTCTAGTTTTAAAAATTATTCCATTTGATAGATTCATAACAATATTTATACATTTGACAGGCAGTTTCGCTCCTTTTTCGCTGGTCTTACAACGGATAAGTCAAAGTGAACCTACTGCGGATGTGTGCTACAGGCGGTAGAATAGGTAAAGGCCATTTCAGATATACGCGGAATCCGCTACCGCTATATGGGTAGCGAAAAATATCAAGCGATATTGCGCTGGGAATTTGTATAAAGTTTCGCAGCTAGCGCAAAAGCGAAATCCACATCATTATCACCTGGGTAGGCGGTATCGTTGAGCATGATATGCGAAATATGTTTCGCCAGTATCCATTCGTTCATCTCTATCCATTATGAATACAAGATATTTCCTTTAACTAGTCACGCACGATACGCTCGTCATGGACGGAACGAAAGAGATTTTATTGTCATTAGTTAACTTTCGCTGGTCTAAGCGAAATGTTTCTGTACCCATTGAGGTAGCAAAATCCGCTTAGGTTTGAACAGTGAGAATACCGCATACCGCAGTGGTATTTGCTACCCACAGTGATAGTGAATACCGATGTAATCTAAATAGGCCTTAATGAATAAACCTGACATATAGCGAAACAGCATGCCTGTTTCGCTATACTATCGTGCCAAATGTCAAACTAAAGACACGTTCCAAAGCATTTGCCACTTCTTTATAGTTATGTGCGGTGTATTATAGTCATCATCACCACCATTAAGTCAGCAAAATATTGCGTACTGCTGCCCTTCTTCCTTCGAAGGATAGCTACAAAGATCTGACCTCTCAGAGCGGGTTCCACCTATCCGACTCTAGTACCTTCCATTTCGCGATAACCACTCAAGAATTTGCCGTTTTCAACGGCCACCCATTCTTCGAGCAGCCTGCTTTCTTTCCTTTATTAAAGCAATGCTTACATATTAATAATAATAATCCTTTATTATAGGCTTAAAAGTTTTTTTTTGTTTCAGGCCGGTGTAAATGACACGTCCTCATCACACCAAAGTTTGATAGTCATTTTGGGATCAAAGAAAATTCTCCTCCGCGTCTTCTTAATCGCGGCCTGCTTCTTCTGTGGCATGTTCGTGTATACCGGGACTGTGATCAACTCCACCAGGATAGCTGGCAACATGTACCTGAACTATTCTGCTCTGGTCCTCGTCCAAATCCCTACGAGAATCATCACTGCTATTACGTTGACTAAGTTCGGCAGAAAGGCCCCTATCTGCGTCGCTTATATTTTGTGTGGACTTTTCTTCATTGCATCTGGTTTTGTGCCAAAATGTAAGTTCATATACTTGATTTGTAATTAAAAAGACAACATAAAATGCAAAAAATAGTTGAATGTATGAATAATAATTATGAAAAATGAAGCTGTGAAAACTGCTCAAATTGTACAGGAAACACAAACTCATTTTAAACATGTTATTTTCAGCAATCTGGTGGGCATCGGTACTGCTGTATCTTTTGGGCAAGATGTGCAGTAGCTACGGCATGTTCTCTATGATGGTGGTCGCCATGGAGGTGTTCCCTACTACGTCACGTAACTCTCTCACCAACACGGCGAGCACCATCGGCAGGTTGGGTGCCGTGTTGGCTCCTCAGGCACCACTTCTGGTATGTATAATATTTAATTCATTCCTATCTTTGTCTATTCCTATTACTATTTTGTCTTTTGGTTGTCATGTTTATATTATCAAATATAATGTCATATGATTAATGGGTTGGGTTGGATCAAAAACTTCTTTTTACTTTCTCGTATATGTAGTATAGAGGAAGTCTTGTAATCGTCAAAAAATTCGACCTCGAGATTTTGACGGATTTACAGGTTTTGGACCCCCCTGCGTCCAAAAATACCGTTTTTAGAATTATGTCTGTGTGTATCTGTGCGTTAGCACGATAACTTGAGTATGCTTTAACTTATTGCAACCAAATTTAACATGCATGTATGAAATCAAAATATAAAGTTTCTATCATCTTTTGAGACGTCGATCACGAAAGTTAAGCAACCAAGTGCGTGATCAGTACTCGGATGGGTGACCAAATTTAATATGCATGTATGACATCAAAATATAAGGTTTCTATCAACTTTTGAGTCGTTTCTGGTATACGAGAAAGTCAAGGGGAGACCACTCCCGATTTTTTTTATAATTATTCATAACTTCACAAATATGTCACCAATTTACTTTAAAGGTGTTTTGTAATTTCCAGGAGAAATATATGGCTGGCCTGCCGAGCATAGTGTTTGGTCTGGCTGCACTTGTGCCAGCGTTTCTGGCGCTGCTGCTGCCAGACACAAGTCGGTCAGCATTACCAGACCACGTACGAGAAGCTGAACGAATTGGCGAGGAAAGCGATAACCAAGAGTCTCAAGAAGAACACGAGGCTGGCCAAGACGCAGAAAATCCCCGATGACGTTAAGTTACTACCAGTAGTTAGGTCAACAATCAACATATTTTTTGGAGCAACTTAGGAAGCATAGGCCTGGAAATGAGCAGGTCGGATATTATTTTGTGATCGAGATATTTTAAGCATAAGTTTATGATTGTATTCCATTTAGCAGTTCGCAGGTTACGTTATTAGGTATCCAATGATGTCAATTCCGTTATTTTACAAAATTCTCTGACAACGCGGTAGGACACTGTGTCTTAATACATTGATTGATTATGAAATTATGATACCAATGATATTATAGTATACGATACGTTATTGCTTACAAAACAGGAAAAAAATATAATACAAAATGCTGTACTTAGCAACACACATGTCTATTATTTTACTCATTTCACTGCATTGGCAAAAACTGAAAAGGGATGGCATTAGTAATCCAATAGGAACAAAAAAGACAGCTAGTGTTTGTCATTGCGTGACAATTGTCATTTTGTGACATTACCATAGCCAATGATATTATATTTAGCATAGCAACACTAAGGCCAACAGACAACACATGTTGTCTGTTTTAATTTGCAATTTCAGCGCCCCTATGACGTATCTAACTCTTCTTATATTATAATATCATTATATGATACTAAATAAATGCTTGTATCATAATTATGAATAATAGGTGTTTATATTTTTTTATGATCAAGCGATAGATACCACAGTTTTCTTCGCATATTGTCACATTATTATACCAATAGAGTTTAGGTTTCTGTGTATTCTCTATAATTTTTTGGCGTTTGTAATATTTTTACAATCTGCATATTCGCAAATACTGTCCGTGGTTAATATACAATTTATTAATGTCGATATAATTATAAGATAAATGAAACATTTTAATTAATTTTAGAGCTTGTAGTTATAGGTTGATAATAATTTATAAAAATATTGACATTTATTAATCAATCATATAAAAAAAGATAGGATTATTTTGATTTGGAATTTAATTGATTGATGTAATCAATTTATTCTCACCGCGTTGCATACCATAGCAACAGCACTTGTATCTATCCAAATTAAATTTGTGCAATATAATAGTATTCAGATGTTTCATGGCTTCTAATTTATGTAATCCAATATCTAAGTGCATTATCTTAAATTTTAGGCACATTTTATTCAGAAGAGACACGTGGCGTGTTATACTGAAGTGGCGCGCTATGCTATGCAGTTATACATTTAGAGCTCGTAAAAATATGGCCCGTCTAGGAGCCCCTTTAGGTTAATCGCTTTAATCTAAGGATCGTATTACAGAATCAATCATGTCTTGAGAATTGTTTGTCACTTTCTATCAAGAACATATAGATAGAGACGTACGACGCTCAGTACGGCGTAGATTCTTGAGACTCTTCTATAATACGAACATACGAGTTGTAGTTTTTCTCGAAACCATGACAGACGGGACGCGTGCCAATGGCGGGGCGGCGCAAGTCATAAAGTGGCGCGACGCGTCTCTTAGAGGCGCAATTTTCTTTACGACAAAAACTTCTCTATGCTACGTGTTATTAGGTTTATATTGTATTGAGTATCCGCAACCGCCCCACGTTCTCGCCACGTTGCTTCTGTTTAAACCGCGCCTTATTCTGAGCCTTTCAAATAGGCATGAGTTGGTACCTATGTATGGTTGATAAGACTCAGAGTAGTTGGAATATGATATTTTAAACGATCTTGAAATTATTGGCAAATGTATACCATTTAAGGTTGTACCACACATATCAGCTCGGAACCGTATCGCCTCTACAAACAGCACGTTTTAAGAGAAATCGATGCATCCCGGTCGAGCCGATTGTAGGCGGAAAATTAAACGTTTTTTACTATGAAAAATAAAAAAAACCGCCTTTAACACTAAAACGAGGAAATTTATTAACTAGGACAGTAAAACAAATAATGTCTCAGGTAGCGATCTGAGGCTTTCTTTTTTTACCCCCTTACCGAGGTAAGTATATTCTTTTTTGGCACCAGGAAGTAGGATTTTTTGAACGCCTAGCGGGTGGAAAATGTCACTTCCTGGTCAGGTGTGGCATAAAATAATAATTCCACACCCTGAGCAGATACATTAAATCTCGACATTGAGTCACATATTCAACAATGTAGTTAAATGTCTTAAATGTGCATTGTTTTGGTAGAATTAGAGCAATATGATTTTAAACGACCAAGCTGTATTAATTTTGATTGTTTATAAAGACTACCTACATTCCATGAAAATTGGTAATCTTAGAATTACTGGTTTCTTTATAATTTCTAGTAATCTTGTCCTCTATCAACATTATCAGTGAATTATTTCTTTTATAGGTATTTTATAAAAAAAATTAAAAGTACTTTAGGTACCAAAAATCTAATCTTCAAGACACAAAATATTAGGTACCTACTTGAAGTAAACACGTAAATTATGCTTAAGGTGGTTTTATTAATTTAAATTAATTTTCATAAGCCATACCATTATGTATTAATTAATTTTTTATTATCATAATAATTAACATATAAAACGTGTCCTTCCTTATCAATAGTGTAAATCCGCTTCTCAGCTTATTAAAATTACGGCACAAGTACATTATTTTTATGAACTAGTACCAAAAAGTATAATTCATTCCGCTATCTATGTTTCATTGCATTGAAGCTATTTCAAATGCCGAATTGTTACTCTTGATGTGTTGCTAAATACACCTACTACGAACATACTGTATTATAAGTAATCTCATTAGAATCTGATGTTTAATATTAATTAATCATAATATATTATTATGAATACATTATTATGGTTAAATCTCATATAAATGTACGTTTTTTACCTATACGTCTGTATTTTTAATGTATGTAAATTGTTTAGCTATGTAAGCCGCCTCATGTAAATAATATTTTTATTTGAAATAAAATACCATTAAATTAAATGCTTGATTTTTTTTCTTTATTTACGAGTATTTGTATTTTTAAAGATAGATTTTATATCAGCAGGAGCTATGTTTCTTTTCTACTTAATTATTAAAGAAGTATTTGTGGCAGCAGAATTATTTCTTTTGAGATAAATAGGCAATCAATAGAACTAAATTTTATGTTTGTTCATCGGCCCATAATATACATACTTAGTAACCTTCCTTAAATTAATGATCGGTAAATAACAAAGAAAGTGTGTATTTTTTTCATGTGGAACAAACACATTTTTCAAAAGAATACGATAGAACAAATACAGAACTAATGCTACTGATTATTATCCTTGATATATTGATTAGTCTCGCCCCGGCTAATTTTAATCTATAAATGAACCGGTTGATCGGTCGACTCAGCAGCACTAATATTGGATGTCAGGTTGATGGAGTTTGTATGAACAACATCAGCTATGCAGATGACATGGTGTTGCTGTGCTTTTGGAAATTTGTGAATGGTATGCGGTGGTACATGGGCTCAAGGACAATGCCAAGAAGAGTGAGCTCATAATCTTTAAGTCGAGCTCTAAGACCTATTCTGATATACCGGGAGTCTCACTCTGTGGTATATCCCTGCGTAGGGTAAATAAATTTAAATATTTGGGGTTATCACACTGGGTCACCGATGATCTAAAAGACAACTGTGATATAGAGAGGGAACGCAGGTCGCTGGCTGTGCGCTGCAACATGTTGACTCGAAGGTTCGCAAGGTGTACGAAACCAGTTAACTTACTTTTACGCTTTTTAAAGCATATTGTCAGTCTTTTTACACCTGCAGCTTTTGGGCTGATTACACGCAGCGGGCATACAACGATCTGAGGGACCAATATAATAACGCATTTAGGGTCCTGTTGGGGCTGCCGTGGCGATGTAGTGCCTTAAAGATGTTTGCGGAGGCGCACACTGATGATTTCTATGCGATTATGAGAAAAAAGTGCGCCTCCATGCTATCTCGACTCTGCGGAGCCTCCGGCCGGATGCTGAATGTGTTTGTAGACCGGTGGGACTCCCCAATAATGAGTCGTTGGGTGCAGCTCCACACCAAGATATAAACCAATAAAATAAAAGATATTATTATAATTTAATAGGATTCCCTCTGAGTAGCCACATGGTAGTATAAAAATATTATTATCCTCTATGACTGTGAATCTTTTGTAGTGATTTTTTCCTTTAATGTACCTTTTATTTTCTTACTAAGGATCACGCGTGCATCTCAGCGTTGTCGTCGACTTAGTAGCTACCTGGTGGCTACTATTCCAACGTGAACTAAAAACATCTGTACCTACTTGTTTCAATAGAAATGTAAAGGAAATTAGAACTAGTCGTTGATCAATCAGCAAAAAGTGTTGACTCTTTTATTTATGCCTACTTATTGTAACATTTTCTACCTACTTATTTGAGTCCTCTGCATTTCTTAAGATTCTATATGAACTGTAACTATGCCAAATCTCACCATCTCGTCAACTCAAATATTCACATATTAAAGTTATAGATTTTGCGGGATAGAGCACAGCATCAGAAGTTTGACAGTATGTTTACCTCACTGAAGAAGCTGTAAAATAACTATGTCAGTGAGAAAATGCCAGAGCTACGTAGGGTAGATGAAGAGCTGGGATTAGCAGCAAAAGGAGTTACGTAACAATATTGCAATCATTTAAGTTTATGGGACTGCTTAGCGTCAGGCTATTCGTAACTTGCATGAGCAACGCACAACATCATTAAAACGACTAAGGTATTAATCGTAAATAATTTATTTAAATATCACCTAGTTACAAACAATGTCTTAAACACTAAAATACTTTAGTATATGTGGACGTTACGTCTTTTTCCCGAGTGCTTCAGCTTCTGCGAGAGTATCCGGCATCTTGGTGCCGAGGGTCTCCGGCTGCGTGAGGATCAGCAATCCAGACAAGACAGCGAACGAGCCGAAGGCCACGGAAGGTATTCCCTCCCAGTACTCCATCTGAAACATTAAATTTAGGTTACATAGGGCCACAATAATTTTAATGACTTTTTTTAATGCGAAAATAATTTGTAACAAGTATGACACATGTTGACATATTTGATACATACGAAATTGATAATGTTGTGTTTGCCATTATTTAATTAAGAATTATTCTGTAATTATTATTTGTATACCTTTCAATACAAGGTGGAAATGTAGTGATACAAACAAGCTTGACAACTTCATCATTGTAATACTAACACCTACATTTCACAAATAAATCATTCTATTCTATTCTAATAAGAAATAAAATTGCAGAGTTTTTTAAGAGGTACAGAATACCATGTATAGGCCGCTTTAAATCAGCGCATCTTGGTTACTGTTATTATTAGTAACCAAGATAAACAACCCATGGGTTATTGTCGACTTATTGGATTAACCGAAAACACTCCTTAGTTTTTCGCATTAAGAAAGAGGAAGAAAAGTGCAGATATATCCACAACATAAGAGTGAAAGCCTTCACCGCGCCTGATCGTCCGGTGATGGAAAAGTGTCTGGAGATTAGCTTCAGCGAGTGTCTCACTGCCGATGAATCTTCTCGTTCGGTGCTCCACTGAATCTAGTGCATTCAACTGATAACGTGCAGATCAGTTCCAAAGGTGACAACAGGACCCCTTGCATGGAGATCCAAGAGCGTACTGGGCTCGAAATTTCTTTAGCGATTAGAAGAAGCTCACCAATGCCGGTGTCAGAGGTGCAGTGATGGAGCCAATCCTGCCAATCATAGAGGAGAAGGCGAGCAGACTGTGCCGGTACTGCGTGGGGTACAGCTCCGACGTGTACAGGTACAGGCACGTGAACACCAGTGAGATGCCGAACTTGCCCAGCAGGTATATCACCAAGCGAAGAGTAGCCAGGTCTAGAAATAAGAATACTTAATTGCTTAACACGTTTGGGCAAGAACAAACGAGAAATAATTTTCGTGATCTTATTTAAATAATAAAAGCTTTCATCGCTCAACAATTAACTAACTAGCAGAAATTATTATCAGACAAACAAACATAATATAGTGATACTATTAAATAACAAACAGGATTTTCATTTTCGTGACACAAACAAGTAAGTTTGTAAGGGCGTCGAACCCGGACCAGTTGGTGTGTTGCATCGAGCACATGTCTGTTGGCAGCGTTAAGACCATAGCACACTTATCAGCTCGAATATCCTTTTTTACTATGAAAAAGAGGCGATTTGCTACGGTCCGTAGCCGTTTCGTAGCCACCATTCCGTAGCGTTCATAATAAAAAAAGAGTCATTCCCTTTCAGAGCTGATAAGTGTGCACGACCTCTACTGACTCATCCAACAACAAAAAAACAAATTTCCTTTTTGGTATCAGCTTTGTAATGCTTCGTTGCTAAGGAGTGCCTACTATTTATAATTAATTTTATTTGCAAAAGTCTAAGTTTCGCGAGGCGTAGCGCTCAATATCTGTTATCATTACTGAGTACCTGCTTATTTAAGAACTAAACTTAATATGATAGATTTTATTGATAAGTAAATGCAATTATCCAATCCACTGACAGGGTTCATTTCGTACTTAGATTAGTCAAGTTTAGGTAAGATACAATGTTTTTTTTTTAAATATTTAGTTGCGAAGTAACTATAGAATATCTTACCTACGATGAAAATTGGTTATGAATAGCTGTAGATTTTGAAATCTTTTCTAGACATAAATTCAATGGATTTTACCGTAGCGCCTTCTCAGGAAGGGTGTGGTTGTGCGTTCTTCGTATCAATTAAAAAAGTAAAGCATTTAAGCTCGCGGATGGTACTCGGAATTTGTCGTCAAACATGTTAACTCAATTTTCCTCCTTTAAGGTCATAGCACACTAACTTTATTGTACACAAAAGGATACAAATGGCGGACTTAATGCCGTAAGGCATTCTCTACTAGTCAACCGGAAAGCTGGGTACAGAAATATCAATAGGCGGTGCAGAAAGTAAATGCCGTTATGTAAATAAAAACAAAGCTACTTAACAAAACCATGATTACTTACTTATATAATAGTAATATACTTACATAGGTTTTTAACATACATTAACATATAGTAAATATATATACATACTACATACATATAATTATAATAATATATACGAAATACAATAATACATATTAATGTCAAATGAATAGATATAATGAAATTTATGTAGGAACTTAGGTTACTATTTGGAATCAATAGTAATTGCAAACCAGATGTTTAAACACGAGTTTATATTTTGCTCTTTGTATATGAGATGGGAGTGCGTTCCAGAGTCGTATTGCATGAAGGGTGAAGGAGTTAGAGATAAAACCAGTACAGTGAAAAGGCGTTGAGAGAGTGAGTTTGCTGTCAGATCGAAGAATACGATTATAAGAAGCACCCAAATACTGAAACTTACATTTCAAGTATTCAGACGCATAGGGATCGTTAATGATGGAATAAAGTGTGGATAGGATTCGTAAGTCCCATCGTTGGCGAATTGTTAGCCACTTATGCTTTTGTCTGAATTAAGATATATGGTCGTATTTACGTTGTCCATTAAAGAAGCGAATACAATTATTAAGAAGGCGATCCATTTTATTAAGAACACAAAGCTTATTGATAAGCTGTTGCTTGGCAAATTATCGTTATGATATTGTGTTCATTGCATAATTATGATTATGATCCAATGTGACATTTTTAATCTCAACTAAATGTTATATCATTGTGTTATGGCATGATTGATGTATTTGTGTAACCATATAGAGAACAAATAAGCTATTAAAGATCCTTAATGAGACATGTAGAGAGAGCAGGTAGAGCTAAGTTTGTGGTTTACTAAAATTATTATAAAAAATTTAGGTCTCTTACGTCCAGGAATAAATGCAAACGCGAAATTGCAGGCGGCGCTCAAGAAGAATCCACTACATAGAGTCGGTCGTCTTCCAATTCTGTCGACGATCAGGATGGCACTGTAGAAGCCGGGGATTTCAATGGCCACAGTCAGGATGTAGTTGAGGTGCATCTGGTCTGACAGACTGGTAGAGTTGATGGAGAGCCCGTAGTACACGAAGGTTGTGGTGATCCACCAGATAGGCGTGGTCAAAACACGCCGTAAGAGTACTGGGGAGTTCCATATAGTTCTTAACATGGAATCGTTACTCTGGAAGCAAATAATACAAACAGTTTAAAAAACTGTAACCCGACTAAGGAAAAAAAGAAGAATTGAAATCGGGGTATTCAAAGTAAACTCGCATCTCCTATATTTAAAGTTGGTTAAAGTGTAAGTATAAGTACATAAACAACCATGACTTGTGAGCAAATGTTCGTGTTCATCACATAAACATTTGCTCCTACCCGGACTCGAACCCGGGCCGCTTGAGTAGGCAGCGTTACTGACCACTCCACTGATCTCCACTCGGCTGATTCGTAAGTCTCGAGCAAGGTGACAATCTAATCGTTTCTATCAACTTTTCGGTCGTTTTTTTTCTTTTTCGTTTGCGGTATACGAGAAAGTCAAGGGGAGACCAAAACCGAATTTTTGGGAGCATTTATCCTTTTTTGTAGGTTAGGTTACATTAGTATGGTGTTCGTTTTGGTGTAATGGCGCACAATGGTGCGCCGATCCCAAAACGCCCCCCACAAGGGCTTAGGAGGGTACTGGTGGGTTTTAGGGGAGTAGGACCGGCGCTATTCCGCGCCGGTGAGCCCCGCACACGCCGTACGCCTAGGCAGTGTGCAGTATGGTCCGTAAGTGGATTTCCCCAACGTCAAAAAAAAAAGATTAGTATGGTGTTAATTTAAATACAAGCCTAATAAAATCAACCATCATCTTTTAAGAGTCTATATTATCTAAGCTAGCTAGACTTCATAAATCATATGGCTAAGATGTGGCATTTTTCTCGAACGGAACAACTTGGCGTCAATACTAGAGTAAATAGGCAATTTTTCACCATGTGAAGTGGAAAGCATACACTTTAGCGGTATTAAATAAAGAAACCTTTTGTGATGATGTAACAATAGACTCCGATAATATTTATAGGTAGATATAAGAGGACAATACTAGTCGATATTATTATGCGATGTACTATCCGAAAGCGAACCGTTCCTGAGATATTAATTGTTTTAGAATTTTATTTTCTCTTTTCTGCTAATTCTTGCTATAGTGCGCTCGCACACCCCTCTAGTTGATATCGTTCGGATGTGTTTTTCGGATTTTTTTATTGAAATTCTAAAATTATTAATATCTTAGTAACGGTTCGCTTTCGGAAAGTACATCCCACAGTGAAATCAACTAATATTGTCGTCGTCTATCTCCCTTTAACGGATCCGCCACTAATTACCAGTCACCCTGTATATAGATTTAGATAACCAAGAAGTTAACATAATCACCTGGCTACTCTCAGTTGAAACTGGAGGTGGAGTTAGTAAGGCTTGCATGGATTTTTCGCTGATTTGTCTCCCATTAACTCTTGCAACTTTTAACAATACTTTCTTCGCTTCTTCAAACTTTTGCTTTGACAATAACCACCTCACGCTCTCCGAAAGCAACCAGTAGTACGAGATGATAAGGAAACAGGGAATGTTGAGAACTAAGAGGAGGTACCGCCACGACGGAATGACCCACGCGACGCCGCCGAGAATGACTTGACCAACGGCGAACATTGAGGTGGAAGTGGCGCTGGCGAACACACGGTATTTAGGACCCACCAATTCTGCGGCTGAAATGAAAATAGTTTATTAATAATCAGACTTAGGAGGTGTCGCAAACATCAACAGCAATAAAATTCAAGTTTGTAAAATAAATTACAAAATTTTCCAACCCTACCAAATACATTGTAATGTAAAATGTTGTCAAGGTGAGACCACATGGCTCGCATTGTCAAAAAGTTATTAGATCTCATGTAGAGACAGGCTTTTAACTCTACACGCCTTAACTCTACAAGTCCTAACTTTACAAACTCTACCATAGTCAAAATGTGTGTCTTGTTCAGAGCTAGCAGCAGAAGCCTTTTTTATTCAAGGTTTTACAAAGCAAAAGAGCTCTTTCGGTGCTGGACAGATGGAAATACATTGTTATCAATGTTTTGTTAAATTTTTGATGTTATAATATAAACAAGATTTGCTTTATACTTAAATTTGATTAAAATATCGGTCTCATGTACCTATGCAATATTTGAACTTTATACTGGTAGATTTTTTTAATTTTTTTGCAACAAACTCGTCTCCATCATCTACAGTAGCTATCTAAGTCAAAGAATTTTAAAAAAAGAGTTAAAATTGTTCAATTACCAAAAATATAAGCGGAACTGAATGTGCCCGCGCCCAGCGTAGTTTGCAAGATTTGGAACACCAGATACATGGGGTAGTTGACGGAGAACGCCCTCACTATGCCAAAGAGTGCCATGTTGAAGACGTTGATGATCAGCGCCACTCTCCTCCCGAAGCGGTCCGACACGTACCCGGTGATAGGTAGCACGAGCAAGGTGCCCACGCTGTTCAGGGTACCGGCTAACGCTCTCATCCATTCTTGGCAGCCTAAATCGAACTGACAGAAGAGAAAATTTAAAGTTACTTTTTAAGAGGATAGTCTGAAGCCGGCATAAGGTCGTAGTACACTTGTCAGCTCTAAAAGGGAAAGCCTCTTTTTTTACTATGAACGCTACAGAACGGCTACAACTCGTAGCGCATCGCGTCTTTTTGTACATTATAAAGGGGCGATACAGTTATGTTTCCTTGCCGAGCTAATAAGTGTGCGACTTTTAACTACTGTGGTGTAAAAAAGAGGATAGTTCAGCGAGCACGTCCCCATATAAATAGAAAAACGTTTTCCTATCCGTATTTCTATGTCTGTACTTTTCCTTTTCTTAAAATTTGACTTTACATTCAAAGTAATTTGAAAAAAAAGGAAAACTCAGAGATGTATTTTTTTTTACTATGTTAAAAATATTCTGCAAGTTTCGCGGATTCGAGGTAGATGCAAATTTATTTAACATATAAAAATTTTTGGTGAGCTGATTTTAAAAGCAAAAGCTGACATTTAGAAGAGTAAAAATATTTGTGTTTTTTTTTATATACTACGAGCTGGCAAACAAGCTTGCGGCCCACCTGATGTTAAGTGGTTACCGTCCCCTATAGACACTTGCAATATTATGGGCAAATCACTTAACACTGCAAGTCCGTTGCCATCCTGGGGACTAAGATGTAATATAGTAATAACACTGTCTACATTTCCCTTCAATCCGAAACACGGCGACCTGCTTCACGGCAGAAATAAGAAAGGCGGTGGTACCTACCCAGACGACCCTAATGAGTCTACCACATAGTAAACTAACTAGTTTTTCTTAAAAGAGTAATTTAATTTAATTTGCCTAATGCGGTAATTGAACCAGCGTCACATGTTTTATGTGACCCATTACCGTGACCGTAGTGACCAACACTAATTAAAACAATAATTAAAAAAAAACTTACATCATAGACTACAGATTCAGATCTTTCATAGACGTATTCCTCGCAGTTCACTTCAGTGCTTCTGTCGAAGAGGTTTAAGGGACATACGTCCAGGGTACCATTGCCCACCGAGGGGAACCGCTGGCAGCTGACGATGCCTGAGCTGGTCTCCGGGATGGCAAAGTTTATCCAATCTGGTGTGAAAGGAACAGATTTGCTGTCTTCTCCGCATTCTGGAATTCGGCATCTGGTGATATAAAGTTCAGTTTTTATAGGTTTATACAAGACATAAAACAATGTAGAGGAGAATAAATTGGTGTTTGTGACTATTTCTGTACCTATTCTTTATAGTAGGTTTATTAAGTTGGTAAGAAGTAGGTTTGCACAGAAGATAGAAGGAAAATTGTAAAAGTATCTTTTGGGGTTGGTTTCTGTGTCATATCAGGCTGTAGTCCCATCGTCCTTATATCAATTTGCATTGCTCTAATCCAGATAGTCGGAGTTCTATCACGTCCACGTTTCTGCTCTTTGATAGTTATTGTTCTAGTCATGTGCTCTTTATCGCGTCACCATGACATGATCATACCAGTGGCTCTCAGCTATTTTTGCAAGTTTAAATCATCCTCAGATGTGCTCATTCCTGACTCTATCCTTTAAAGTAACTCCTCTGGATCACCTCAGCAATTTCATATCGGTCGTATGAAGTTTCTGTACATCGAACTTGCGTATTGCCCAGCATTCTGACCCGTAGAGCAAGGCAGGTCTAATTACCCTTTTGTATACATTCCTTTCGCGTCGCGAGCCGCGTGATGCCGGCAGAGTAGAATAGGCGACTAATGGATCAGCAAAGGGGTATTGATCACCTTATACTCCGTCCACAATCCGCATTGGGCAAGCGTGGTGGACTACTGCCTAAACCTCCTTCGATGACAAGGAGAGGCCTTGTGTCCCACCAGTGGGTCGAATTATAAAGGCTTTTATGATGATACATTCCTTTGATACGGGCATTTTTGTGTCGTATATACAAAAAACCCGTATCAGGGACCGAGAACCGGAGTTCGGTTAAAGAATCTCTATTTCAACCAACCACTGTATCCCTGTGGGAGTCGTACATAAAATATTTTTGTTTGATTATAACATTGTGTTGAGATTTGAGATCTAATCACCGCAACAAACTAATAATCCGCATTGGGCAAGTGTCACGTCAGTTCTGCAAGCGTATATGGCTATGGTGATTGCTTATCACCAGGTAGACCGTATGCTTGACTGGCAACCACTTGACATAAAAAATTAGCCTCCTTGGGAATTTCACTAAACGACAGTCATCATTTTCCTACCCTGCTGCCAATTTCATTTGGGGTTAGTGTAGAAATGCCTTGATATCGACAATAGGTACCTACTTGAGCGTGCATTCATCGAAGAACCAATAATATTTTTTTCGTAGTTTTGTTGTTAGATACACATGTCTATGTGACCCCATGCACACATAGACATTGCTCGCAGAGCTTTAGGTCCACTAACTGGGATGACCCGTGTGTACGATCGAAAAATGGCCGCGAGCTCGAATTTAGACCATTTTTCAAATAAATATTAAAAATGTCTGATTGGATACATTGTTATAATATCTTTATTATATATAGCATTATATGTATTATTATATCGAAAACATGAGTATAATTTCAAAAATATTGTAAAAATCCTGATTAAAATATTCCTTTTTAATACGTTATCTCATTTTTTTACTTATTTAGGCTCTGTAATGGTTTTTATTAGTATATTTTCTATTAAAAAAAGAATTTTCGCAAAGTATTGTTTGTCATTATAATGCTTGTATTTCATTTGAAAGATAGCTCAAAACTGCATTTTCGTAAAACTGCGCCATAAGATTTTCCTCGCTTTACAAAACTATTTTGAAGCGATGTTAACAAAGTTTGCAAAGTAATTATATATTATTGGAAGATTATTTCTTGATTGAAACCAAACGACAGTATTTGCTTGTTTTATTTAAGATTAGTTAATCAGCTATCAATCTGTGTTCTATAATTAATAAAGAAATGATATAATTGAGATACGTGATAAATTGGGCGAACAAAAACTAATTGTCGATTGGTAACAAGATACTGTGAGGCTTCATGTCTATTCATACGTGCCGGCAACCGGGTAGCCGGTGCCGGGTATCCGGGTATACACAAATATGCGATCCAGCGCCGGTGCTGCTCCGTCGTCATGTACAGTCACTGACTCTAGTCCGAACACCATTATAAAAGGTAGAAGAAATAACTAAAGAGTTGACATTTTGCATAATCATTAATTTACAATTACGTTTACAAACGTGTATAAAAAAATATTCCATATTGTAAGGTAGTTTCATGTTAACTGGGCGTCAAATATTTGCAAAAATATTTCGTTCGGGTCTCAGAAGTGCAAATTTCAAAGATTTGATGATACAATGTTTACCATAAAAACATAAGCACCAAGCACTGACAAATTTCGACAGCGAAAAGCAGCCGCCCGGATTGCGGAAGATGGGGGTTCGAGTCCCGCCTGAGGCAAGTCGATTTTTTTCAGTGCATTTTTCTAGTAATAATACATATATAAATTGGGCTTCTGAAAGTGTGCTGAAGCTAATCGAAGTCGGTGTTACAATTCAAAGTAAGCGAATTAACCCGAATTGTCGGGCGAATAATATACTTATATACTAATATTATAAAGAGGAGCGATTTGTATGTTTGTAACGAATAAACTCGTCAAAAACTACTGGACTCAATTCAAAAACATTAGAACTTTAAAATGCTGCAATATTTCTAAGTGACATAAGTTATATTTTATGAAAAAAAAATCACGTAGACGTGGTCAAGACATGTACAAGGTTAGCGTATCTAACAGGGGTCCAATATTGGCACACACGTCAAAACCGTTAAATGTTTAGTGAATAAAAATCTTCGTGAATTGATATTGCCTTGATAAACTCATTGATACAAAACATACAACCTAAAACTCGGTTTTTATTTAGTGTAAAAATATTAAGTCAAATATTGAATTTATCAAAATATTGTCTTGTTGAAAATTTGCCTTTGTCAAAATTATTATTGTGCGACTATTCAAATTTGATGACTACACTATCCTCCTTGACTGGCTGGCACCGACTCCAAATATATCGGAGTATGAATTATAAACAAATAATTATCAATGTGTGTAAATAATTTCCTTGATTTTCTATAACGCTCTTTTCAACTTCTTGATAGAAATATTTTCTATTTATTAGTTTAAATTTGTACGTCTTGAAGTTGGTTTCCGATTTTTTTTTTACTAAAAATATTTTATACCAAAAAAAAAGAACGATTCTACAGTAATGTTCTCTTAGATTTGCGCGAGCACTACACATTATAAATAAAACAACTTTTACGGATTTAACTCGCGTGTAATTAGATTTTACATGATAACATCATGTAAAATCTAATTACACGCTAGTTAAATCCGTAAAAGTTGTTTTATTTATAATGATTCTACAGTAGATTAATGGAGTGATTTCTTACTGTCCAGGTATTTTACAAGATATCAACACTAGGAAAATTTGGAAACTAGTTTTCCTTTATACGTTCATCGTGAATTATTAAAAAATCAGCAGTCTACTTTATATTTTAGCAACAATAAACATTAATACCCATTAAACAAAAACATTTTTTTTTCTTGGATAAAAGTGCATTGTTCTACAAAACATTTTCATGTATATAATTTCTGAAGGAATTCTTATTATGTATATACAGAGAAAATAATCTCTGACTAAGTAAAAATTGGCTTTTAGGCAGAGAAGTGATTTTTATTGTAACTTTTTGCTTTTAGAAAAACTTGAATAAATTACAGTGAATCCGCTAATTATTTTAAACTGATATAGACTATTAAAATTTAACTATAAGACAAGTGATTCCAATCTTTGCACCAGTCAGACGGAAACTTCTTGGGTGGTGTTAAATTTTATCAATGTAACAGTATAATAAAAATTGATGAATCCATAAGTCGAAACTTTCATGCCAGAGGAATAGGTACCCCGAAAGACAACTCCATTATGTTAGTATTCGATCAGGACAAATGAAATGCCATTGGGACATTTTCCTGAACCATGTTCCGTTAGGTAATCAACCTGTCATTTCTGTCTGTATTTTGAGGCACATCCTGGCCCATACTGCTTTATGTGTAGCCTAATTACCTAAAGCTCTGGTCAAAGCTTTTGGGATTATCTGTGTAATAGTATGTACTTGTTCTGTTAATTTAAATTTATCACAAGTAGACTATACCTATGAGGAATAGCAGCAGCACCGAAGATGTATTCACTCATGAACGCTGACATGATGAGAGGAATTGCCACCAGCAAAGTGTTGATCAATTGGAACTTCCCAAACTGACCGAGCTCATGCGTCAACACGTAGTCCAGGTCGATGTGTTCGGGAGCATCCTTCCCGAGCTTAGCGCTTTTATCACTATCTCCTTCACTAACTACAACATTTATAGTTGCAGGTTTCGCACTCATGTCTTCGCCAGCATTTATATCTTCATTTTGCACAATATCACTTTTTACCACTTCGGCCGAATTTTTTTGGCTACTCTCATCCATTTTCCTAAGGCTTCAATTGAGGCAAGTTATCAAAGAAGCTACCCCACCTGAACTGACTCCAACTGTCGCTGGCACAGATTTAGCGCATTATGTACCTATCTGATATGACAAAGATTAAATACTGTCGTCATGAAATTTAATGGACTGTGAAGTACAGATTTATTTTTCCTTCTACTTATTTACATAAAGATAAAAAATAATTACAATTCGAAAGTTATTTTAATAATGAATTTGATACCATGACGATATCAAATTTACTAAAAAAATATATAACAAAGACATAAATACCTAAATTAAAGTTACAAAAATTAGGATAAATATCACTCGTTGTAACTCTCTTTAATTTAGTCAAAGAATCTCATATGACTTATTTGGATTCCATCACAGATGTGAATGAAAAAGATACATTATCCCGTTATGAAAACTTGAATACTTCATACCTACTGTGAGTTAGCAACAGCCGACAGTAAGTCCGAAGCCTAGGTCAGACACCTACTCGTAGCTGTCAGAATTACTATCCGTCCGATAAACGAAGTTACCAATTTTTTTTCGGTTAGTTTATTTCATATTTTCTGTAAATATTAAAATAAAAAATGTTACGCGACACAAAACAAAGAAAGCTTAAAAAGTAAAAAAAAAATCTTTTTCTCTTTGACTTTTAACTTTATTAAAAACTACTAGCTGTGCCCGCGCGACTTTATCCGCGTGGATTTCCTGTTTTTGCAACATTTTTCATTGATGCTCAACTCCTATTAGTAGAGTGATGTTATGAAGGTATATAAGCGGTTTCCTAAACTGTGCGTCACGACGCCCTGGGGTGTCGCGGTTCTATCCCGGGGGCGGGCGTCGTGAGACGATCCACATAGAATGGCTGTCTAGCTAGCTATGCGAGCTAGTCGAACGAAAATAAATATAGACAAAGAAATGAAAGTCGCGATTTCAAAACTTGCACCCGGTTTTGAGAAGCTCTGTTTTTAAAATAATAAAATACACTGGAAAAAGATCATCTGTCCAGCGCGGGCGAAAAAAGCGAATACAGCATCTTCCGCAATCCGGGAGGCTGCGTCAACCACTACGCTACCGGGACATTGCTTTCGCCGTTGAAATTTGTCGGTGCTACTTATGTTTTTATGGTAAAGTTTTTTCAGTCTACTTTCTAATTTTAAAATAGTTGCGCATTCGTTAACGCCTAAATAATTCCAAAAAAGCTATGTTTTTGTTTTTGTAGGTATGTACTTAACTTGGCTGTTACTATAACGGGGGGAGGGCTCGTAAAAATTGGAAAATTCCTAAGGGCGTCACTATGAAAATAAGTTTGGGAGGCCCTGGCCTATAGTATAGTGTTCCTCGATAAATAGACAATCAAAGATTTTTTCAATTTGAATCAGTAGCTCCCCTTTTTAGGGTTCTATACCCAAAGGGTAAAACGGGATCCTATTACTAAGACTCCGCTGTCTGTCCGTCCGTCCATCTGTCACCAGGCTGTATATCATGAACCATGATAGTTAGACAGTTGAAATTTTCTTAGATGACGTAGTTCTGGTGCCGCTGGAACAACAAATACTAAAAAATAAATATTGAAGGGGCTCCCATAAAATAAGCGTGACTTTTTTTGGTCGATTTTGATAACGGCAACAGATAGACGCTTGAAATACTCACAGAATATTTAGTTATATTATTCACTTCTAAAATAAATAATTAAATAAAAATAAAATGAATATTTAAGGGGGCTCAACAACAAACGTGATTTATTTCTCGGTCTTATTAATGATAACAGGTAGTAACTTGAAATATTAACAAAATATTTAATTTAAAACTCAAATAATTTTCGGAGAGTTTTGATAAAATCTATGGCACGGAACCCTTCGTTCACGCGTCCGAGTCCTTCTAAGCGGTTTTTTTTTTACTTTTTTTGCAGGATGTCTCTGATGACCTTCTTGAAGTCACCAGGGCTTTTAGTAAAGGAGAGGACCTCGATGGGTCCTCAAGCATTAAGGTCGAATCACTCCAGAGAGGATTCCTGACCGATGAGCATCTCCCTCGGAGCAGTCTCTGAACCTATTAGTCTCTAAGGCGTCCGGATCTGACGGGATCAGTAGTTCCTAAGATAAGCGCGTTCAACCAAACAAAAAAACAACTCAGTATAGATGTGTGCGTAGTACTTGATCATTAATTAGGTGCGGAGTTATGTTAAAACTATGATATCTCTGAAGATGTTCATTGAAATCTAACGGAGTCGGTGCCAGCCTAAGCAAAATAAACTTACCTAATAGATACGTACTTGATTAATCCATTAACTATACATAATATGAATGCATAATAAAGATGAGAAATAATCCGCCGCTCCGTGAAGTTCGAAAATTGCAAAGGAAAATTGCAAACACTATCCTCCTTGGCTAGCTGGCACCGGCTCCAAATATATCGGAGTATGAATTATAAATAAAGAAATATAAATGTGTATCAATACTTTCCTTGGTTTTCTATGACGCTCTTTTCAACTACTTCATAAAAATATTATTTATTTCTTACTTTTTAGTTTAAATTTGTACGCCTTGAAGTCGGTTTTCGTATTTTTTTGCTAAAAATATTTTTTTTTGAATTTACTTATGGACCCTAATTCCGATAGATGACTAAAGAGGTCTTTAGTTACAATTCATGATTAAGTCAAGCGTTTCATCACTCACGTTTCTAAATCATGAATTGTACCTAAGAGTCATCTTGATTGAATACAGCAAAGTGTTTTTACTTGAGCCAGTCGGTGGATCTCATTACCTGCTGTTCGTAATTTTTCTCTACCTTATAACTAAGTGGGTGCCTATCTATACCTATTATACTCTAGTTTAAAAGTACCTATGAGCTTTATGTCTATACTAATAGATTTAATAATTTTACGATGAATATATTTTTGGTAGCTAACTCAAAAAATAAATTGGCTTCTTATCTTTGCCGACTTCTTGCAGGCAATTTTATTACGATGTAAAAAGAAGACGTTATTAAGACTAGGATTTAACTCAGTGAAACACAGGAATATTAGTCGTTAGGCGCCCAAACGTATGGTTCAACAATATACAATCATTTATTGCATATCACAGTATGTACAAGGTCTTATAAAAATATGTTTTTACTTATCACACATCTCAATCACTTGATACATGCCTCAATCTGATAAGGTGTCACCAACGGGGGGTAAATTAATAAAATCTCAATTTTAATTACTGACTTATCTATTGTTTACTTTCATAACCCTATGTCACGATGACTAGTAGCACCGAAGAACTAATTCATTTTTTAAGATTCCGCAACCGTTCTCCGATGACCATTCCACCACTGGACTGTTCGTCGATAGGACGACAGAATCCCGTACAGTATCTGTCACCTATGGACACTTCGCCGACAGAACCTTTCATCTACGCCTCCTCCGACGACATGCCTATCCTGTTACAGAATATTTCACCAACACGACGATAAATATTGGAACTGTATGTTTGTTTAGCGTGTTAACTTTAACACTGTTTGTTCAGCATGTTAAATTTATGGAATAATTTTATTTTTGCGTTTACAAACGCGTAAATATTAATACTCGAAAAATGCACTGAAAAAAATCGACTTGCCTCAGGCGGGACTCGAACCCGCACCTTCCACAATTAAATTTATTTAATACTGGCTTTTGACCACGACTTCGTCCGATTGGACAAAAGTTATTTTTGGATTTCCAGATGACCTTTCATTTTCTATTTCATCCCCACACAGGTGAAATTTCCAAAAATGTTAGAACCAACATTTATTTATTTCTCATTAAGTGCCTAAATTTAAAGTTTTATCTTCGATAATGACGAACTGCCATAAAAACTTTCATCCCTTAATTCAACCCCTTCAAGCCTTTTTTCGCGATAAAAGGTAGCATTGACCTTTCCCAACGTCTAACCAATATTTGTACCAAAATTTTATCAAAATCGGGGGCGCGAAAGCATGATTTTGTTTCGACTTTCATACGACCTTTCATCCCCTTTTTCATCCCCACATGAGTTAAACTTTCAAAATTGCTGGAACACATATATACTTACTTCTTATAAAGTGCCTAAATTCAAAGTTTTATTGTTTTATCTTCGACAATGACGAGCTCCCATATTCAAACTTTCATACCTTAAATCAACCCCTTCATACCTTTTTTTTTACAAATGAATGCTGGAACACATATGTACTTACTTCTTAAAAGTGCCTAAATTCAAAGTTTTATTGTTTTATCTTCGATAATGACGAGCTCCCATATACAAACTTTCATACCTTAAATCAACCCCTTCATGCCTTCTTTTACAAAAAAAGGTACCTTTTATTCGGTTTAGTATATTTTTGTACCAAATTTCATAAAAATCGGAGACATGGAAGTGAGAACTGGTTTGGACTTCACACGGGTCAAGATTTCAAAAACGCTAGAAAATATATTTATTTACTTCTTATCACATGCCTAAATGCAAACTAATAAAACCGGCGTTATTTCAGACTGTATAGACAAATTTTCATGGTTTTTGTAATATACTCTTTATTGCAATTTAAAATACATCAAATGCACAAAAACAGAATATGTACATAGTTTGCAAGGGCGGACTTATCTCTAAAAGAGATCTCTTAGTATAAAACTTAAGATGGTATCTTCAACAACTCAGAACATTTAACTTATATGATCTGAGTTCAACAATAAGCAACTTCCATACAAACTTTCATCCCTTAATTCAACCTCTTTAGGCCTGTTCGCGATGAAAAGTAGCCCATGTCCTTTTACAACGTCCAGTCAATCATTACCTTCATCATATCAGCCGAGAGACGCCCATTGTTGGACATAGACCTTCCCCAAGGATCTCCAAGCCGATCGGTTCTGCGCTGCCTTCCACCGGCTCCCCGTCAATATTCATACCAAATTTCATCAAAATTGGTTAAGTGGTTTAGGTGTGAAAGATTAACAGACTAACAGGGTTACTTTTGCATTTATAATATTAGTTTGAAGATAAAGTGCCTTATTTCAAACGTCCCTTCCAACGTCTAGTCCATGCTTGTACCAAATTTTTGTCAAAATTGGTTAAGTGGTTTAGGCGTGAAAGATTTACAGGTAGACACAGAGTTACTTTCGCATTTATAATATTTTGTAGTGATAGATAAAGTTGTTTCATTATTTTGTTAATGTTTGGATTGGCGGCGCGAATCGCACTAACGCCGCCGCTGCTCAATCGTAAGGATTAGCGTTAAGCGCTACCTACAAATATTATAAAGACAGATAAATAGAAAATCTAATAGGTAAATGTAGAAATATCTAGTCTCATGGTGTTTATACCGAAACGGCTTCACCGGTTTTTATGATTTTTTGTAGGTATTTGGTAGGTATAAGAATAGGTCATAAAGTGTATTTCATATCGCTAAAAAAAATATGGCAAAACAACGTTTGTCGGGTCAGTTAGTTATATTATATACCGTGATTATTTTTACCATGAGAAATATTTCAAAGCGTGAAAATGCAAGTCAGTACAAACAACTCTTGCTATGGGTACTTGACATATTTGTTATGGTCCAAAAATCACGGTATATAATAATAATAATACAGTATCTACTAAACAACAGTTATGATTTATTGAATATAAACACCTACGATAAAATAACAGGAAATAATGATACGTGATATATTTCATATATTTTATTATAAATAACAACATTTACGTATTATAACATTATCTTACTACCATCTATGAGTATATTAACAGAGCAATAATTTTATATTCTAATACACTGATTATTAATAATTAAAATAATTAATAATTAACACCTAATCTTTAAATCAAACATGTACTAGTTCTAATTACCCTGACACAACTCACGTTATCACTTAACTTAAAGCATAAAAGAAATGGGACACAGAAGTTAATTTTCTATAATTAAAATTCTCGTGTCACAATGTTCGTTCCCGTACTCCTCCGAAACGGCTTGACCGATTCTCATGAAATTTTGTGAGCATATTGAGTAGGTCTGAGAATCGGCTAACATATATTTTTCATACCTCTTAGTGATAAGGGTTGTCTACCCTTAATTTTTTTATAAGGCAAAACAACGTTTGCGGGTCGGCTAGTTTTCTATAATTGTGTACAAAGAACAGCAGATCAGGCCACCCTAATCTTAAATCTAAAGAAATTGGAGTTTCATCTGCGTTCTTGCTGTAATAACGTGTTATAAGACTCCATTTTTAACACAATCTACTGTAAAATTAATCGTTACTTTAGAAACATTTTAACTTCACATTGGTAAAATGCGTAATCTTTGTGCCGCGAAGATATCTATCTACCTAGCGCTAGCCAAGGGAACGAGCTTGGGAGAATCAGTGGGGAAAGAAGAAGAGAATAGTATTAATACACAGACTGCTAACATCATTACCCTTCCTTTTGGCTTCGCCATAGTCGGGTAAAAAACCGAATGTTTGTTTTGTTTTGTGTTGTAATGTTTGGTTGTTTTGAGACTCCCGAGATATCATACCCGTGAGAGGTGTCTAATGAGTCATATTAGTAGACCGCACTCAAATCATTCGCTTTCTTTAACGACTTAGGAGCGAGTCAGACATAATTTTGTATTCCCACTGAAACAGTAATTACGAGTACAGTACTCATATCTGTTTTTTACACTGTCAAGATGACGCGCGGGCTTCTTTCTTTCTCCGACCGTGCTCCCAAATCATTTGGGGTCCGGTACATTATGTCTCGTCTGCCCAGCGTTCTTTCGGCCCGCCTCTTGCTCTTTTTCCACCTGACATTTTTAAAACAGTGGGCAGAGACTGGCTAGAACTGGCCAGAGACAGGAACGAGTGGAGGCACTTGGAGGAGGCCTATACCCGAAAGGGGCCATGACTACTAAATAAAATTTATTAATAATTAAATAATTGAAAATTAAATGAATTGAATTTAATTAATATATTCTTATTTTTTCAATGTAATATATAACAATTGAACAGTATATTGCTCATGGAAATAAAGAGGCTTAATTATTATTACATTATGTCTCGACATCAACAATACTGCAATAGGTTAAGCATTACAATTTTATGGCCATCTGCCTACCTAAGTGCCTGACACCCACCATCATTGGAACCCACTTAACGAGCTTTCTAAAACACGGAGAAATATCGAGTTAAAATTTTAAGTCACCTATCCGAGCAGGTACCGACCACGTACCCGGTAGCTTAACTATCGTAATCGTTAAAAAAGACGCACGACTGCAATGCCATCTATTTTTTCTACGCGCGCGCTTCAGTGATTTTTAGTAATATGAACCTATGTGCATGTCGCAGCGCGTAATGCTAATGTAAAATGTTACCTTCTGTATTCTATTTATTTTGTGCTCAAAACGACAAGGACGTCCATTGTTGCATTATCAGCGTCCGTTACATAGCCACATTTTGCTACGCGACGGACGGCAGCGGTCGCTATGATTTGATGTCCCATTGGACAAATAGAATAGGATTGTACCTTTTTTATTTCGTAAATTAACATTTTTATAAAGTGAAAATTATTCCATAACGTCAAATTTTATAATGAGGAAATCATCATAAAATTTGACGTCATAGAATAATTTTTGCGTTAACAAACGCGTAAGTATTTTTAAAACTAGAAAAAATCGAACTGCCAAAGGCGCGAGTCGAACCCAGCATCCTCCGCAATCCGGGTGGCTGCGTTAACCAGTAACCAAATGGGACAGATCGATATTTTCTGTGTATTTTTTCTACTTTTAAAAATTAGACGTTGATTTTTATAGCGAAAAATCTTCAAAATAGATCTCCCAGAGGGCTAACCCGAATAAATATATTATTTTACTACCTAAATCTACAATAACTTCACTATCAACGTGATTTTGCAGCTAGCTCTATTTACAAGTTTTCATTTATAATACAAAATAGATATTTTGTATTGAACCGTCTCTTGGGTCAGACCTCATCGTTGTAGTGACACTAAACACTTTAACTTTCATCGTGCTCGTAGCTGGGACTCGGGCTTTCCAAGTGCTTCAGCTTCGGCGAGGGTGTCCGGCATCTTGGTGCCGAGGGTCTCTGGCTGCGTGAGGACCAGAACGGCGGAGATCAGCCCCATTGTTCCGAACATCAGCGAAGGAATGCCCGACCAGTATTCAGCCTGGAAATCATATAGCATGTTAGAGAATTTTAGACATAAGGTCGTTGCGCATTTATCAGCTGACCAGCATGCCCTACGGTACGTAGCTGTTATTAAGTGGCGTTCATAGGCGGTGAATCCTGCATGGATACCCGAGGGCCGGTCCTAGGGTTATGTCGGACTCTTAAGATACTTGCTTAAAATTTGGATAATGTTTCTGTGGAAGCCAAGGGTTTTGGTGAGTCATGTACCCTTTTTATGTTAAATGGTACATGTCGAGCCGTTTGTAGAAGACAGGTATTTGCTAGGAGGGTTTAACTGTCATTAAAATCAGTGGAGTGGATATCGAAACGGAACGGCTGATGAGAGTACCTCCAAGGGCTTGATCCTCGTCAATCCTTGCTCCTCGTGTGCCTTGCCGTGGTGGTGGGATCGGATAACCAGGGTGAGGACATAATATGACCTTGCTATATTATATTCCAGGTAATTACAATTGGTTTATTGATATGTAAACCTTTTGCATAACTGCAGAAAAGTATTCCAATCTTTTCAAGCCTCTACCCGCTTGGCGGCGCATAAAACCTATGGACTATATCTGCACTCTAAGTTAATATTCCTATCCAACCATTAACGAGATATATCATCCTCGTCGTCCGCAAGTATGTTATGGCTGTATTTTGGTAGGTAGTATATTCAGATTATCATAAGAAATTAGATAACATATCAAAAAATTTATTCACTAGTAATTATCATATTAGGTACTAAAAAGATAAACAAAATGGGTATCAATACACTATCAAGCTTTATTTGATATGGAAACAAAACTTAAAACACACGAAATGATGATTATTCTGTGATATTTGTGCCTTGTGTCGTGTTATCGGTTTATAATATGAACTTGCGTATTCTGAGAGCGTCGAAAACACTTTACATTATTCCGCAAGGAAAATTACTGGACAAATATTTATCAGGTGTTTACGACAAAAATTGCTTACCGCCCTGCGGATACTGGTTAAAGTGTCAGGAACTTAGTAAAATAAATACTTTGGCTGCTTTTAGGATTCAGGTTATTTTAAGCCAACGCAATGTAGTTATTCATGAGATCCTTACATATATAAACAGGGTCATTTGTAAAGTATCAACAAACATCAAAGTTTGATGATCAAACGATTTGAAGATTTCATCAATCAACACCTTTTTCTATGGTCGCAAAATTGGAATCGCTAAGAAAAAATCTACCATTCCATATATTTCAGACGAGTTCCTTTGTAAAGTATGGAACAGCTTAAATGTTTTTCGCGATTTCAAAGTTGCTTCGAAAGTAAAAGTTGTGGGTTGATGAGATCTTTAAATGGTTTGCAGGTTGCTGATGCTTTATAAATAACCATGTATAAAGTTAATCAAAGGTTCATAAGCATTTGATTGGCATCGAAATGGTAATTGAATGATCCGGTCTAGTGACAATTTTAAATAATGTGAAATATGCTTACCAAAACTGGCGTCAGAGGTGCAGTGATGGAGCCAATCCTGCCGATCATGGAGGAGAAGGCGAGCAGACTGTGGCGGTACTGCGTGGGGTACAGCTCCGACGTGTATAGGTATAAGCACGTGAACACCAGCGAGATGCCGAACTTGCCCAGCAGGTAAATTATTAGACGGAAAATTTCCAAATCTGGAATAAGGGATCAGGAATTAAGCTCATAACATCTCTATAATATTCAGTCACTACCATGCTAGCCTAATATGGAACGTTAATAGTTGCAGGAACAAGCGACATACATTTTCACTTTAAAAATCATTACCGCGGAAAGGATGCAATTATATTGTTTATTCTTGGCCAGTGGTGGGAATTAGCATGTTTCGCCCAATACTCAAGTCCGACAAACGCAACTTCCCGAGTATGAGAAATGAAAAGTAAAGTGCTAAAATCAATTTCACCCTTGTTAAGCAATCTACTATTCCTTGTGGTTATTTATTCCCTTTGGGTTAGTCCATAATATACCCAAAATATAGAGCACACCACTGTTATCCTTAGTTTTTTTTTATAAAGCACCATTAACTTTGTTTTTTTTATGGCTATACAACATGTAAATTAAATAACCAACACCCTGAATACAGATGGTTTGGATCCGGCTTCTGAGTTGATTTCAATAATTTAAAAAAAAAAACAAAAAGTAGCCAGAAAATATTGTACAGCATTTTCTAGGTAGAAAAATTAACAATAAGGTCCAATTTACCGGAAATTTACAATATTTTGGTCTCGTTAAACATATACCTACATATATTATAATCACGCTCGTAATCCCTTATTCATTTATTTTTTGTCGGGGAGGTCAAATGCATTTACGCATCGTCCCGGCGGGCTGGTGCCAACCGCAGGGGATATGTGGGACTCGAGGTAAAGGCGTTCTCTCCATACCCACTAAACATCCTCCCCGGCCTGACCTTCAGTGCGCTATTACGGGCGGCTCGGGATCTGCGCACGTGAGCGCCTACACCGAGACCGTCCTAACGCTGCCCGTCTAGGCACTCCTTGTGCACCAATTGGTGGCCAGCAGCCCACAGGGGCTACCGACTAACGCCAGCCCCTGTGGGCCGCTGGCCGACGCCGGCCTTATAGGCCGCCTCCTCACCGACGGCTGCTCGACCTGACGCGTCCTCCTGACGAGGATATCGGGAGCAGCCATCGGACCGCACCCGGGGAACTTCGGGCGCAGTCGTGGCCCTGAAAAGGGCCGTCCGGAACTAGCCGTGGTGGGAAAACAAAAACAACTGAACGATGGCATGTGACTTCGAATGCCACTTGACATCAAAAGCCACACACCCGCCGAGAAAGTTTTCCCACCACGTTACCAGGGTCCGCCACGAAGAGGCTTCCGAACGTGGACCCCACGCTCATAATCCCTAAAGCTCTGCTCAATTAGCAGAGCTTTAGGTAACATTTAATTACACATTAAAACAGATTTGGCAGTATGGGCCATGCAGTACCTTCAACAGTGACTAGATTGCTACACAAATGGTACATCTAACCCAAAAAAGTAGCAATCCTTCAGTAATCCAACAAACAAATACCAAGAACCAGGACAGATATTCCCCACTCTCAATTCTGCAGTCCGGGTAGAACGTATTTCATATGATAACCTTAGCCTTGAAGAGAATACACATGACCTTGTTGTGTTATTATCAAATAGGAAATACTTATATAATAATGATAACAAACACCAATTGGATATTACCAGTAGGCATAAAAGCAAAAGCGATGTTGCAGCACGCGCTCAAGAAGTAACCACCAAACAAGGTGAACCTCCTGCCTATCCTGTCTACGATCAAAACTGCTGTGAAGTAGCCTGGGATCTCAATGGCGCAGGTCAAGATGAAATTCAAGTAAATCGTGTCAGAGAGGCTCGTGGAGTTGATAGAGAGGCCGTAGTAAACAAAAGTGGTAGTAATCCACCAGATGGGAGTAGTTAAGATACGGCGCAGAAGCACTGGAGACTTTACGATTACTCTTAACATACTTGGTTGGTTCTGAAAAAAATATTTTTGTAACATATTTTATAAGTCTTATTAAAATTTTCACTTCAAGAACTAAGTTTAAAATTCCAGTGATTAATTAATGGCAGTTTTGCTAAATTTTATTATTAATTTAATATTACGATACCATACATTTTCAAACTCAAGTTATGATCAAAACGAGATAGAGCAAAAAAGTTTATATATTATGAATTGTTCTTACTGTGTTGTCAACAACAGGTGCAGGAGGAGGGTTCATCAAAGCGTTTAGAGATTTTTCGCTGATTTCTCTCTTGTTAGTCCTGGCTACCTTTTCGAGGACCTTCTGCGCATCATCGTACCTTCTTTTTGAGAGGAGCCACCTAACACTCTCGGACAGCAGCCAATAGTAACTGACGATGAGAAAGCAGGGCACATGGAGCGTCAGGATCATATACCTCCATGGTTGGACGGCCCAAGCCACACCGCCCAATATAACCTGACCCACGGCAAACATAGAAGAACATGTTGCACTGGTTATTACGCGATATTTGGGTCCAACCATTTCCGTCGCTGCAAGAACAAAAAAAAATGTCTTAAAAACCAATATTTTAGGAGTAATAGAAGTACTTAGAAATTTCACTGTTTAAAGCTTATATTAAAAATGCCAGTCCATGGACCTTTCTTATTTTGATGAATGAGTGATATTTTCAGAGCAAAGTGATAGCCTGGTATAACAACTACATGATACTAACATGCGGGTTGTATGGTTATTTCCTAAGTTTATTGTATAAAACAAATTTAATAACATTGGTAAAACTTAAAGAATGTGATTTTTCTAGTATTAAAGAATATGATTACCAAATATATACGAAGAACTGAAAAGCCCAGCACCAAACGTCGTTTGCGCAATTTGGAACACTAAATACATAGCATAGTTAACAGAGAAGGCCCTGATGACACCGAAGAGCGCTAGGTTGAAGATACTGATGACGAGGGCCACCCGTCTACCAAAGCGATCAGATATGTAGCCGATAAAGGGCAGCACCAGCAAAGTTCCAACGCTGCTAAGTGTGCCGGCCAGAGCTCTCATCCATTCCTGGCAGCCAAGGTCAAACTGGAATACACAAATCAAATTTAATTTGTATTGGTGTGACATTAGTGTTTGAAATCCGACTAAATATTTAGTGTTTGAAATCCGAATAAATATTTTAAGTGTCGAAAAATCTAAGTACACTTTATATTTTGTTTCTTTTCGAATTTAAATATTATGATCGACAAAAAAATCTTTATAAAATCTCTCTTACTTAATTTACATGTGATGAACGCTCTCTTTTTGTAAGCCATTACTTTACCCACACTTGACGACTTCGTCTTCTCTATTGATTTCAAAATGTGACATGATATAATTCCTAAGTAACACAAAGTTTCTTCTACCGAGGGACAAAATGATGTCCGAATTCCTATTCGCCTAACAAAGTACACCAAGGATTGTCAATCGTTTGCGCAGCCCTTAAGTTTTAATTACCTCGTAAACTACAGAATTTTCTCTAGCGTATACGAAACCATCACAATCAATTGTGCTTTGCTGGTTGAATAGGAAGGCTGGACAAAAGTCCAATGTGCCGTTGCCGCCGGTGGGCTGGAACCTCTCACAGCTGACAGGGTTGTTCTCATCCACCATTGGAAAAGCGGCACTGTTCCATAATCGATCGTAGGTAAGACCTTTGCCTACTTCACCGCACTCGTGTATGGCACACCTGGAAACAGAGTTTAGCTTTTCAAAGTTATACATGTAGAAGAAGGTCGTGTGATAGTTACAAAATATTTTTGTGAAAACTCCACTTGCAGGCATGCAGCCTGCGTGATGGTAAACTATTATTATAGATCCTACTTCGTGGAACTCCAGAACCCATAGTCGTTAAGTGAAATATACTACAAAATGGTAGTGTTATACAATATGAGTCAATTGTATCAATGACAACAACGTTATTCTGGCTCGTAAAGAATAGACATTCTTCCAGACTTTATTTTCTTTTTTGTTAGGGACTCACCCAGGCCTTCACTTTTTTTTATTAACAGCCCAGTGGTCCCGTCTCAGCACTTATGACAGGATTTTTTTCCATGTTTTTCGGTTTTCTATTTAATTTGTTATCAATTTCAATCATAACTAAACTTACCAAACAAAAAATAAAACAATAGCCCAGTGATTCTCATCTGTCCATATGTGGCCAACAGAAAAATTATAAAAAATGTATAAAAGGAATACATAAACGTTTTCAAATTTAGTAGAAGTGATTTTGTAGACACACTAACAACCTAGCTCAAATAAATAAATCATGAATAAGAACTTTGTCATCCACTTGATTCTTATAACTATAGGCACATACGCAGTTGAATCCACAGTTTGATTCAGATTTTTATAGGCATAGAATAACCACGAGACGAAATCTCCAAGAGCACATTGCAAGCATCAAACAATTGTTAATTAAGAATTGTAAACATATTATGCAAATAAATGTACCCTCACAATCGAATTCCCAAGTTGAAACAAAAATTAAACTAAACTCTTTTTTTTCTCAAATAACAATAGACTGATTTTTATTAGTTATGAAATACCTACCTATGAGGAACAGCGGCAGCACTGAAGATGTATTCGCTCATAAACGCCGACATTGCGATGGGAACTGCTACCAGGATGATGCTCATGAGCTGGAACCTCCCGAATTGGCCCAGCTCATTGACGAGGATGTCATCTAAATCTAAAGGCTTATCCGCCTGAATTGGTTTCTCGCTGACGCTGCCTTTCCGATCCTCCATGACTGTGCTCGTGAATTATTCCCAGTGAATGAGTTGCTCTGGGTACACGGTGCTACTAACGCGCGTCCCTATGTGAAATGACTATCCTCAAGATGTACCATTGAATTTCTGAGCCGCATTATCTGAAGCCTAATCTAACACTACGATAAGAATTCTGCCTTATATTTTACAACTATTTTCTCGATAAGATACTTAAACTTAATAAACGATTATTTATGGAAGGTACTTTACATATCCTTATGAACATCTGTTACAAAAATATTTGGAATTAGCTTCTTCTTTCTTTCTTGTCGTGCTCTTCATTGCTGAAGGTCGTGTCCGTCCTGAAATGTCCAAAATGAGCAGCCATCGGACCGCAGCCGGGGGACTTCGGGCGCGGTCGTGGCCCTGAAAAGGGCCGTCCGGAACTAGCCATGGTGGGAAAACGAACAACTCGACGATGGCATGTTACTTCGAATGCCAAGCGGACACACTTGACATCAAAAGCCACACACCCGCCCAGAAAGTTTCCCCACCACGTTATCAGGGTCCGCCACGAGGAGGCTTCGGGACGTGGACCCAATCAACCAATATGCGCCTAACTGTTCCAGTCGCTTCTCCACATGTGTAGCACGTCTTTTCGGAAGCTTTCCCTCAACGCACTAATTTCTACTGATCAGGGATCTGAAAGGTATTAAGATAGAATTTTAGTAGTGCAGGCGACCAATCGTAGAAGTAGAGTGCGCCACGTTAAAGCCAGCGGAGCACAGAATCCCCCAGAGTTCTTCAGTCATTTTGCATTTCCGAATTAATTGTATGAACCTTGTATTTATCACTAGCATCTTGTTGAAGAAATGATTTTAGTATATCCCTGTCTGCCAATCTCTTTGTAAATTCTAAAAGCCTAAAATACGTTAGCATGGCATAGGTTGTGTTTCTACTGATGTGGAGCTGGGCGGAGAGAAGCGAGCTGTTTGTAAATTTCAATTACGAATTTAACGCGCACATCAGTGGTTGTTCATTTATTATTACCCAGGGGACCCGTGTGTAATGAATTTTGACCAATAGTCTGAATTTTATATTAGGCAAAACCACTTTTGACTTATTTGTAAATCATTCAAAACTGTTTTTAAATAAGGGCACATGTCAAAACCACTTTTGCCTGATTTTTGCAGTCAAAAGTAGTTTTGACCAATGCACTTAGTCAGTTAGTTTAGGTTTAACTGTAACATATATAATATTCTTGAAACATGAACACTGTATGTTGTAATCACAACGCCACCTTCGAATCATTTCTTGCATCTAAAATATATACGGACATGGTGATCATATGGAGGTATGGTGATGTCATCAGAGAGGTGCTGAAAAGCTTATGAACGTGATGTAGATCATTCTCATTGGGAAGTAAGTCACGGCTGTCTCCTTTGATAGATAGATAGAATATTCTTTATACACACCAGCAATATAAAGGAACAATCATGGAATTTGTACAATGGGCGGTCTTATCGTTATATAAGCGATCAGACAAAGAACAAATACAACATGTAAACTAAATAATCAACAACCTGAATATAGGTGGTTTGGGATCGGCTTCAGAGTTGATTTCAATAATTTTTTTTTTAAATATATTTTTTGAAAAAAAAACGAAAAAATCAACAAAAAGTACCCAGAAAATGTTGTACAATATTTTCTTTTAGTTTTTTTTTTTCAAAAAAAAACGTTTTTTTCATAAAAAAAATTATCGAAATCAACTCGGAAGCTGATCCCAAACCACCTATATTCAGGGTATTGGTTATTTAGTTTACATGTTGTATAATATATATTAGCAAGATTCTCAAAAAAAACAAATCACAGTAGGCAAATTTAATAGGGGTGTTGCCTTCCAAGTCAAATACTTTTTATTAGCTGTCAGAACATTATTCTTCCTTAGATTGTATTATACGAATTTGTAACCTAAATTGATAAATCCTTAAAGTCAACTGACTGATTATTAAATGGTTTTTATACGCTTAGAAATCAAATTCTAGAGATAATTTAAAACAATTGAGATTTTCTGACGGTGAAGGAAAACATCGTGAGGAAACCTGTACACACCTATGAAGAAATTCTTAGGTTGTGTGTGAAGTCGACCAACCCCCATTTGGCCAGCGTGGTTGACTAAGGCCTAATCGCCCCTAATGTGGGGTAGGCTCGAGCCCCTCGGTGGGGACATTATATGAGCTGATGATGGTGAGATTTTCTGGCATGAAATGACATAAAATTTTACCAATTTAATACCTTGTAATTATTTAAGAATGGTGTCAATATCCCTATTAAATTAGTATTTTAGATCCTTTTTATCTCTCATTAATTTTATTGTAGTACTATTCTTGATGTATTTAATGATATAACGCAAGATTCAGCATGAACACGAGAATTACAGCTTAGATTGATTATCGTTTAATGCGCATTAATAAGTAATTGATAATATTAGCTTGCTTTCAGTTTCACCCGTACAATTTCACATTGTATAGGTACAATGATATAATACTGAGAAAAGAGTTTGTCTCGAGTTCTTGTTGCAAAAATACGTGTTGAGAAACTCCATTTTAAACTCAATCAACCATACAATTTGTCGGTTACTTTAATGAAATTTTCACTTGATATTGGCGCAATGCGTAATCTTCATGTGTCGCGATCGTCATTCGTTTGAAAGGAGAAGAAGAAGAATACTGAGAAAAAACAATGGGGGACCATCATTATTTTTATTTTTTTATTTATTAAGGAAACAAACAGTATACTTACTAAAATACAATAGCTTACACATATAAATATTACATGAACCAATCAAGTTTCCACTTATTGATACAAAATATAAAAATAAAAAGACAAAATGTTAGAGTTGACGTTGTTACTCGTAGAAACCTGTAGTTTTGCCCCTTGACTAGGCCCTCTGTCCTGTAGTTTATCTAAGAAACATGAGTCAGGGGGTGACATAAATTGTACTTCCCTCGGGCAGTAAGAACGCCTCAGCTCTCATCCTGCGATCTGAGATATTCTTTGTTTTACCGCCTTAGTTATTATGTACTATTTTTAACCGACTTCAAAAAAGTCTCTTCTTCTTCTCCATTCGTATGTATTTTTTTATGTATTTACCTCTTTACTGGTTGTACCGATTTTGAAGATTCGTTTAACGTTTGAAAGCTGGGGCATATAATAAGGTCCCATTTAAATTTGATCGACATCGAGTACTTATTGAGTTATCCCTAAATAATACCTATTTAATTGACATCGATGATATCGTAATCTTATTACTTGTTTGTCTAAAAGATCTCGAGACAGGTTCCTGAAAAATTCTATAAGGGTACTTAAAACACTAAATAGCAAGAGGAAAAACAATTTTTAAATAAAGAAACCAGCTTCAAAACTAAAAACGGAATAAGAAACACTTGTATTTGGGACCGACCTCAAAAAAACATTTAGATTTTTAAACAAAATTCTTATTTCTCTGTTTTTAGTTTTGAAGGCGGTTTTTTTTATGAAAAGGTCAAACCAGTGAGTCCATTCCACCTGGTAAGCAGAAGTGGAATGCAAATGTGAAGATAACTAGTGCGAGAGATACACCGCCGCTCTAGCCACCCTTGCTTAGTCGACCTTCAAGGTGCTTCTTCTTTAACACGTATTTTTAATGATCCAGGATTGACGGAAGGTGGAAACACGTGTGCTGGCAGTGAATTCCATTTTTTGGTTGTGCGACAAAGAAACGAGTTGCCAAATTTCTTGGTTGGCGTTGGATTGGTAGCCACAGTTTGTCGGTGACAACGTAGACCCTAAAAGGAGGAGACGGTGGGATTAGAGAAAAAGAAAAAGCTCCACAGAACACTCGTCATCGAAATTTCTGTATCTCCCCTGACGAGACAGTTAAGCGTAAACTAAGGTGTTCCTGGCTTGGGGATGTGCAGGTGAAGGAGACATCTCATTGCCAAGTTGGTCAGATCCTTAAACATATTTGACGTAAATGTTTGTTTTCTAAATAAATAAATAAATAATGTACTTTATCATTAATCTACTGCTGGACATGACGCTACTGAACTGTTTATTGTTATTTAAATCAGCATGAAAAAGTTTTTGATAAATTACGCATATTTTATCCAACTGATAATCTTTAGGTCATTTAAATTAGGTACATTCTTTTGATAATGTTTTGATACCTTATCTTTGTAGTAGCTAGAGGCCAATGTCAGAAACAGAATTCACCAGGAGATTATAACCCATACAAATTGGTATATTGACTTTTCTGTTAAAAATAAAGAATGACGTATTTTAGGATTTCTCAAAATTCAACCCCTAAGGCGATAAGATAGGGGGTGGAAGTTTGTTTGGCTAATCCGTCATTTTATAGTAAAATACATAAAAATGGTAAGTATATGGCTTTTCGATTAAAATAAAAGAATGCCGAATTTTAGGATTTCTCGAAATTCTACCCTTAAGGGTGTAAAATAGGGGATGAAAGTGTTGTAGGAAGTCCAAAGGGAAGTACTTCCGCCGGGCAAGGTGTTGTATGCCCGGGGACCGCGGTCCAACTGAGTATAGTTGGAACTTCTATACAGGGTGTGGCGTAAATAGTGGTCCAAAGCCAAGGGTTCGGCGTACTAGGTATTCAACTATAACATACCACTATTTTTACCCAATTTTACCCAAGGGTTTATAGAAAAACATATTTAAACCTTTTTTATACTTTTTTTTACCCTTTTTCATAAAAATAGATGCAGTTTTCACAATAAACGTTCTTTTCTTATTCCGTTTTCTGTTTCTTACTGCTGGATACATTAGCTATCTTAAAAAAATACTATCTTTGATGTAAATTTTAAGATTTTAATGCAAAAATAGCTTATTCTTAATTTTTAACCCAAACTTTAACTTATCATGGATAATCAGACGCGATTTTTGCAAAAAAAATGTACTACACGCTTAGTGCCCATAAACTTTAAAACATGCCTACTAAATAACGATTTCAAAATGGTATTACAATAGTGGATCCTAATAATAAAAAAAAAGTTATTCGTAATAAAGAAGAAGTTCATCAAAATACTATGGAAATTTTGTTACGTTAATATTCATGTGAAATGTTTTAAGCACTCATAAAATGTGATTTAAGTTACTAACTGACTTTGTAAAACATGTCTCAGGTAAAAAAAAGGTCAATTGGTACCTCTACTTACTATTAATAAAAAACGGCGAACGGCGAATGCAGAGGCGTCGGTAGAGCAGCAGCTCGACTTTATCGAGAGAGATATCCCGATCGAAGACATCCGGACCATCGGGTTTTTGGGAGAGTCCATAACGCCTACACTGAGGGAAGGATACCTGGAACAGGCGTAGGCGGTGCGAGCGAAGGGCGACCTCGGGTGTACAATGACGGAGAGGTATTGAATTTGATTGCTCGAGATTCAACGTCATCGATCCGTGATTTATCTCGCAGAACCGGCATTTCTACCAGATCTGTGAACCGAATTCTAAAAAGGCATGAACTGTACCCATACCACTATCAAAGAGTACAGTCGTTGCTGCCAAGAGATTATCCGCTACGAGAAAGGTTTTGTAGAGAAATGCTGCGTAGGATTAGAGAGAACCCACAATTTTTTAATAAAATATTATGGAGCGACGAGTCATCCTGCAAAAAAGATGGATACCTTAACCTGCACAATCTGCATAGCTGGCAGCTGCAGAACCCGCATCTCATAAGGCAAGATAGGTCGCAATACCAATTTAAAATAAACCTGTGGACCGGAATAATTAACGGACAAATAGTCGGTCCACATGAACTGCCAGACACCTTAAACGCAGAAAGGTACTTAAGTTTTTTGCAGAATGACTTACATTCACTGATGGAAAATATTGCTCCAGAAGTTCGACAGAACATGTGGTTGCAGAACGATGGCTGTCCCGCTCATTATGCTCTTAGTGTTCGAGAGCACCTCAACTCAAATTATCCTAATAGATGGATAGGGCGCTTAGGTCCAATATTGTGGCCACCACGCTCACCAGACCTAAATCCACTGGATTTCTTTTATTGGGGTTGTCTAAAAGAAAAGGTGTATAAAGAAGAAATAACGAGTTTCGAGCAACTGAGGACTAGAATCCAGACAGCAGCACGAGAAATCGAAGAAAGCGGGTTTGCTCGTCAAATCAAAAGATCATTTATCCGTCGATGCAGAGCGTGTATAGCTGCGCATGGAGGACACTTTGAACATTTGGTGTAATTTGTTAACATTATGTCAAAAACATTGATTGTTATTAATGTAACTACATTTATTGCTATTTTCGGCTTTATTTCACAAATTATTAATGGTTGTTTAAAATTGTTATGTACTCTTACTATTTCTAAATGTAGCAATTAATTAAGTATTAGCGATAAGTAAAGTATTCTTTAAAGTAACATCATAAATATTATACAACACGATCCTATTAATGTGTAATGCTAAGCGTATCGACGACTCTGGTGTACGGTAAAACTTGAATAAGTTTATGTTTACAACTAATTTAAGAAATCACTACTGTAATGTTTTATTTGAATAAATAAATAAATAAATAAAAATAATGACATCGCCATTATGTTTTTTATTTATGATTTCAATTAAGTTAGGTCTCAATCACTACAACTTGGTTGTTATTTTCGAATTAAATAGCCATAACTATTGCTAGGTTTACTAAATAAAAATTTTATTTAGTAAGCCTAGCAATATTGTAGCATTTTAAAATGTGTATCTTGTAAGGATATTTTTGAATGCATTGCCATTGCCAGTATAGTACATTTTTTTCAAATAATGCTTTAATATTAACGTAACTAAATTTCCATAGTATTTTGATGAACTTCTTCTTTATTACGAATAACTTTTTTTTTATTATTAGGATCCACTATTGTAATACCATTTTGAAATCGGTATTTAGTGAGCATGTTTTAAAGTTTATGGGCACTAAGCGTGTGGTACATTTTTTTTGCAAAAATCGCGTCTGATTATCCATGATAAGTTAAAGTTTGGGTTAAAAATTAAAAATAAGCTATTTTTGCATTAAAATCTTAAAATTTACATCAAAGATAGTATTTTTTTAAGATAGCTAATGTATCCAGCAGTAAGAAACAGAAAACGGAATAAGAAAAGAACGTTTATTGTGAAAACTGCATCTATTTTTATGAAAAAGGGTAAAAAAATTTATAAAAAAGGTTTAAATATGTTTTTCTATAAACCCTTGGGTAAAATTGGGTAAAAATAGTGGTATGTTATAGTTGAATACCTAGTACGCCGAACCCTTGGCTTTGGACCACTATTTACGCCACACCCTGTATATAGCGAGCACCTTGGGAAACTTCATTTGCGCGATGCAGGTTTCCATACTAATTGCGCGCTTTGTATGAGCACTGTTGAATAGCGCCATCTATGATTTCTATGAGGAGGCGGCATTGGCCGCCACACCACTCCCCCCCTGAGACCGGAGGTCGATAGTCCATGTGTGCTCAGCAGTCGTGCGTCAGTGCTTGCAAGTGCCAGGTGGCTGCAGGTGCCCCACAGTCTACAGTGAGTCGAGACGAGCGTGGGATGAACTGTGCTGCAGCGAGTGTGCTCCTGTCTGAGTGAGTCCAGATGTGGAGCTGACGGTGGGTCCGAGCTGCTGGGTGCAGGCTGCCACGCCGGAGTGAGTGGGCCCAACACTATGATGCACCAGTCGTGGGCTGCGATGACCAGGTCGGGATGATGCCGTCGAGTGTGCCGAGGAACCAGGAAGCGTCGTCACGATGCTGCGATGGAACCTTGAGGCGAGATGCTGGCTTGCTGTGGACTGCTGATGAGAGACTCTTGGTTGTGATGAGGAGTGGGTTGCTGGCTGCGCTGCTGTTGCTCCGTGGCTGAGGGTCTTCAGTGCTGCGTGCTCTGTCGAGGGTCACCACTGTAGGAAGTCCAAAGGGAAGTACTTCCGCCGGGCAAGGTGTTGTATGCCCGGGGACCGCGGTCCAACTGAGTATAGTTGGAACTTCTATATATAGCGAGCACCTTGGGAAACTTCATTTGCGCGATGCAGGTTTCCATACTAATTGCGCGCTTTGTATGAGCACTGTTGAATAGCGCCATCTATGATTTCTATGAGGAGGCGGCATTGGCCGCCACAGTGTGTATGCAAATCTAACATTTTTAAAGTATAAGGTGATAGTAAGGTGGTAATATTTCTACGCTCACATCAATTATCCAGCCCAAATTAAGTGTCATTAAGAACTTGTGTTATGGATACTAGATAATGGACATTTTTTATATAATTATTAATTTTTAGAAGTTTTTCTAAATAAACAGAAATAAATATATAAACAACCACAACATTTTCGACGCCGTCGTGGTGGAGTGGTCAGTATAGCTGGCTTCACATCAAGCGGTCCGGGTTCGAATCCTGGTAGCGGCAAAAGTTTTTGTGACGAACACGAATGTTTGTTTGCGAGTCATGGTTGTTTATATATTTATTTAAGTTTATTTATAAAAATATCTAAAATTATTATGTATATTAAAAAAAAAATTTCCGTTATCTAGTATCCGTAACACAAGTTCTTAATGATACTTACTTCGGGCTAGATAATTGGTGTGAGCGTGAAAATATATTATATTATATTATTATATTTGCCGCTCCCAGGATTCGAACCCGGGCCGCTTGATGTGTAGGCAGCTATACTGACCGCTCCACCAAGACGGCGTCAAAGTAAAGTTAAAAAAGTATAATCCATGAACATTAGATTGGTATATGGCTTTCCGGTTAAAAATTAAGAATAAAGGTATTTTAGGATTTCATGAAATTCTACCCTAAGGGTAGAATTTCGTGGTATAAAATACGAGATGTTATGATAGTTGCCATTGGTTTCAAGTCCACATATTATTTTAATACCTACATCATCTTTGTAATTGTTTTGTCAAGCTGTATGATAAAGACACAATGCGCTACGGCTCACAGGCGCTATTCCATAATGCTTTGTCCCTCCCTCCTGCTCCATCCCTCCGTTACAAATGTAACTGAAGGTTTACAATATTTATCTGCGTTTCATCAGTCATTATCAATAGATTAATATCGATAAAGTTATCAAGTACATTTTTAAAGTAGTTCGTTCACATTTTTCCATAATTATGCATATCTTTCAATCATTATTAGATATAGAATTTTAGTACAAACGAAGGTCTGATAAAATAAGGTTAAGGGAATAGTTTATCTGTTTAGCATTTCTTTACAACGCAGTTATAAAGTTTGTACGTAGAAGTGCTGGTCTTTGTTATTATTCCCTCATTCGACCGATTATAATTATTAGTCTGCCACATTTATTTAAGAATAAGTTCTCAAATATTGACATCTTCTTGGAAAGTAAGAAATCTTTCAAAACAAAAGTAAAGGATGTTTTTTGTCACTCCCATTATCATCATCTAATTAATGTACTGGCGTGTTGTTTAGTCGACAGTTTTTTTACTTAAGAACTGTCGATTGAAGACTGTGTTAGTTAGTACCTATATAATATTAAGCTTATATGATACATTTATACAAAGCTGAGAACTACGTATTCCGCTAATCATTAGGACTATTTTTACTTTCTCGTACGTAGTATAGAGGAAGTCTTGTAATCGTCAAAAAATTCGACCTCGAGGTTTTGACGGATTTACACGTTTTGGACCTCCCTGAGTCCAAAAATATTTTTTTTGGAATTATATCTGTGTGTGTGTCTGTGCGCGTGTCTGTGCATTAGCACGATAACTCGAGCATGATTTAACTTATTGCAACCAAATTTAACATACGTGTATAATATCAAAATATAAGGTTTCTGTCAAATTTTGAGCCGTCGATCACGAAAGTTAAGCAACCAAGTGCGCGGTTGGTACTCGGATGGGTGCCCAAAATTTAACATGCATGTATGACATCAAAATATAATGCAGGGAAGATGCGTAAATGCATTTGACCTCCCCGACAACAAAAAAAGGTCTTTTTACACTCTGTATATATAATTATGATTATATTATTTGATAATTAATTTAATAAATTTCTTATTACTGTTGTTGATAACGACGTTGTCACTCCTTTTGGTGCCGCCCAGGCCTTGTGCCTGCACACGAAAACTGTTAGCAATTCCATGGATTCATTGTTCGGGTGCTACGTCCATCTCGTTGTAGAGAGGGGAGGCAAAAGCAGTGCCTAAGACTTGAACCGCAATCCTCCTGATGATAATGATGATGATTTGGAAATAGATCACGACCGACATAATCCTTGCAGTTTCCCTTATCATCTACTTGCTTATTAATATTTATCTTTTGATTCTGTCTACAATATCACGCATTTATTATAGATAAAAATATTAACTTACTTTAATCAAAGTAATTACATCAGTTATCTTGCACAGCATTGAATATTTAAATATTCTGTCAGAGATAAGCATTATCAAAACATCAATAAAATTTACATTTTTGTTATCAATAACATTAACATTATTATAAGGATTAACAATATTTTCTTTATTTTATGGGCTTCTTTACACGGAATGCCTTTTTTTTGATATGGTAAATCCGTTGACGGACCATACCCCACGCTGGCTAGGCGTACGGCGTGTGTAGGACTCACCCGGCGCGGGACAACACCGGTTCTATTACCCACTATAAACCACCGGTACTCTCCTAAGCCCTTCCGGGGGCGTTTTGAGATCGGTGTATTTTACGTACGCTATTTCACCAAAACGTCCCCGGGCTGGCCCTATCCAACGGTGAGCTGGACGACGCGCCATTGGGAGATTGCGCTAGGGTACGTACTAGGCAATCTCCAGATGGGGGGCCCGTGCACTACACCAGGGCACACGGGGGCCAACCCGTGTACAGACCAACTTAGGGCCAGACAAGACCTTGATTCACGGAAAATCATTTGTCCACGGATATAAACTGCGAGACCATTAACAAAAGCGATGACTGTGGTGCACAGAAATAATAATTTATTATTATTTATGTGCTGAAATAATAATTTATTATTATTTCTATGCTGCGGTGCGGCCAGGTCTGCGATCAACTTTATTATAGTATGATAATCTGTAAAAGTGAGAGGGTTGTAAGAAATAAAACGAAAACTTTTACATTTTTAACATATTTAATAAATTAAACATATCTCACAAAGGTAGTCAACAAATTATTCGAATATTATACATATTTCAACCACGCCCCGTTCAGACTTTATTTACATTTTCATCTATTCAAATAAATACATATTTAACTTAATTTTATAGACAACTGTAACAATATTACACACATGGATTATCTACAACGCTTTGGCAAGATGAAAACATTCAATTCGCAAGTTTACTGTCGCATTCATATACATAATGTGTTGACTGGAAGAGATCTCTTGTAGAGATAAGTTCACTCTTCATAAACGTTATTACTGTAAACTTGTAATTTGTTTTCTGTGAAGTGCAATAAAGAGATACTAATAATAAAAGGTATGTAAGTTTAACGGGAATTCGCTTACAATTAGGTTGTCATTAATTTTAGATATTGAATTTAATTTCATTTCTAGGTACAATTTTCATTTATTTTTTCTTAAATTTTTATTTCGTAAAGCTTATTGTCTTAATTCTGCCCATGACCGTAACATGTCAAGCAATACTGTGTTTTCAACCCCCTTTAAAACTTTTACTGCATGGGTAACACGTAACATAGTTCGCAAGTCTTCTTAGAAATGCCTGTAGCAACAATAATAAAGGTTGTGTGAGCAAATATTTATTTTAATTTGCCAATAAAAAAACCGGACAAGTGCTAGTCGGACTTGCCCACCGAGGGTTCCGTAGAAATTTGTAGTTGCAACATATTAAAAATAGTTCAAGAATCAAGTCTCGCTGTGTTTTCCAACCTTTTCCCAAGATTCAGTTTCTATAGCCTTATTGTGTTTTATAATTGTGGTTATACTAACAGTTTATACCTAAATTAGTCAGGTAACATAATTAATATTGTTTTTTAATTAAATCTCAAATTTAATCCCGATTTGTAAGTGGTGACTGCAAAAAGAATGAATAGTATCACATTGTACATCAAAGTGCCATGTAGATTGTCGTAGCTACGTTGCGAACCTTGAGAGTGTCGAAATATAAGCTTTTCGTATCTTTTTTGCGTTAACTTAGAAGTTTGATTTTTTCACAGCTTCAAGGAATTGAGACCTGACTATATGGTTTTAATTTCAACTCGATACCTCCACTCGTTACCGAGATAAGCGCATATCTCGATGATTGATTACGTACTTTAAATAAAGACTATATTTTATATGATTTAATTACAAATTAATAGTTTTCAGAGTTTTCCCTGTATTTGTAGTATATGACAATATTACTTGCAAAATTTCATAGTTCTAGGTCAACGGGAAGTACCCTATGAATTTTGATTCCCTTGACAGTGTCGAAATATACGTTTTTTGCGACATAAACGGCCGTATCTTTTTTTGCGTGAACTAAGAAGTATGATTTTTCCACAGCTACAAGGGACCGTAGATATGAGTATATGGTTTTAATTTCAACTCGATAACTCCGCTCGTTCCCGAGATAAAGTGTCTTGACAGACAGACGGACAGACGGACCGACGGACAGACGGATAACAAAGTGATCCTATAAGGGTTCCGTTTTTTCCTTTTGAGGTACGGAACCCTAATAACAGGAAATAATATTGTTATGGCTCCAAAACAAACACAATTCCTCGTATTACCTTCATGCTCCGATTTGGCAATGTTCTTTTACTGTAACTTAAAAGGTAGTAAACATTTTAGACTTACAAACATAATAATATTCTCTGTAGATTAATATTTAATAGCGCAGTTAGTCCACTACGACATCGGTGGGCCGCTTCGTAGTGCGCGTTGCAGCGATATCCTCTGCCTGCTCCACGGTGTCCGGCAGCCGCATCCTCAGCGTCTCCGGCGTTAGCAGCATCAGCAGCCCCGCCGTGCCCGCCATGACGCCGAACAACAGATACGGAAGGGACTCCATGTACGCCATCTGGGAATAGGAACATAAACACTTTTCAACTTACTTCAATAAGGAGGAGGTTATCAATTCCACTGTATGTTTTTTTATGTTTGTTACCTCATAACTCTTTACTGAGTGTACCGGTTTTGAATTTTTTTTTTCAACTTTTTGAAGCTGGAGCTTGTCGTTTGGTTCCATTTAAATTTAATCGACATCTGATGAGTAATTTTTGAGTTATCCCTAATAATGCCTATTTAATTGACATCCATGATATCGCAATGTTATCATTTGTGTGTCTAAAAGATCTCGAGATAGTTAACTGAAAAGTTTCTGAAAATCTAATTTTTTTTTAGGTCGGTGCCAACCTCAATATTTGGAAGTGGGTAGCACAGTTTCCAAGCTTTGCTCGCGCTTTGTTCTAACATGTTACTAAAGGTACACTCCAACTTGACTTTATTTATATGAGTCCTACTTATAGATCTCCTCTATTCTAACAGTATCTACCTTTTCTTATATGAACTGGGAAAACTGATTACTACCAGAGTATATAAAATAGACTACAAACTACAAATCATGCTGTTTCAATGGCACGTCATACTTCCACAAACTGCAATTTTCTTTAATTCAAATTCAATTCAATTGACGTCAAAATTTTAACAAATTGAGCATAATTATAAAATCATCAACAATACCGCAAGGTACGTTACTTCCTTCTATCTTAGCAATATTTTGCCAACAATCAAAGAGCTTACCCATAAGTTACAAAAATATCAAGGAATTAATGATCTTAAGTCATTAAACTGGCAGCAAATAAACAGTTCGTACCTATTGCATGTTTCAATATCAAACGATATATTTGATTAGAAATTCAAAGTTGTCGATATTGTTTTGTTATTCTTCTTTGTCGTGTAATTAATGTGGTAAATATCAAACTGGATTTCAGAGATTATGCTCATTTTAAGCTTCTGATCTATACGATATTGAGATCTTCCGAATGCAGCCGGGACAATCTCTTAACGTTGCTACTAACTAGCATGTAAGAGAAACAAGGTAAAAGAATTTTGATCGTCTTTTACTAACAAATCGTGTATTTGAAGCAAGAATATACATACCAGAAGTGGCGTTTGTGGAGCTACAATGGAGCCGATTCTGCCAACCATAGAGCAGATGCCAAGCAACCGATGTCGAGCTTCCGTGGGGAACAGCTCTGACGTGTAGATGTAGATGGAACTGAAGCACATGCTGATACACAGCTTACCCAGCATAGTCAGGGATGTCTGCAGCCACTGAAGAGCTGGAAGGAGAGGAAAACTACTTCTATTTCTAGCAGACAAACTAAAAAGCTTACAGACTACTTACTGCCTATAGAGTTTTCTTTTACTTAATATTGATCTAATTGTAGTTCATAAAATTGTAACAATACAATAGTAAAAAGATACTCACAACTTGGTATAAATGGAAGAGAGACCAGGGATATTCCACAAATGAAGTAGGCAGACATGATGGAGCCCTTTCTTCCAAATCTATCGAGGGTAAGCACGCTGATGCAATATCCAGGAATCTCTACTAGGGATGTGAGTATATAATTTAAGTATTTGTTCCCGCCAAGAGAGACGGAGTTTATAGAGAGACCGTAGTAGATGAAGGTAACTGTTATCCACCAAAATGAGCAGATGCATAAACGCGTCATTATAATTTTGGATTTCAGAATTTGCATCGATAGAGACTTTTTCTTTTCCTCGCTCTCCGCGGTTGCGTGGATTGTTGGATATGCCACCTTTGATTCTTCATTTTGAGGCTCCGTTGTCAACTGTTTGACAGCTTCTGGAGTTAGTTTAACCTTGTTAGTATCTGCTGCTTTAAATATAATTCTAGCAGCTTCTCTCTTGTTGCCCTTGCTGAGTAGCCATCGCACGCTCTCCTCAATGAGGAAGAAGTAGAAAACAAAGAGAAGTGAAGGTGTATAGATGACTCTGGTGAGGGTTTGCCAGTGTGGTATGCCCCACGCGACCAATGCTAGCACTACTTGGCCTATAGCAAAGGTGCATGATATGATGTTACCACCCAAAACTCGTCGGTTGAGTCCCACCATCTCGAGAGCTGAAAAAATTTTCAACAATAATGTAATAATAAAATAAAGTTATTTGTAATATAAAAGCTATGTATTATAAACACATAATAAATTTTAATTATCTGAGGAATAAGCCCCCTTGATAAAATTGTTGACTCCGTAAAAACTCTTTACAAAAAATATATTATTTTTACCAGATTCTTCTCTCTTGCTTATAATTAGTATATCATCATCATCATCATCAGCCTATCGCAGTCCACTGCTGGACATAATTAGTATATACCGGGTGGAATTTTGTAATGCCACCTGAAGGGAAAGTATTCTTAATACTGTAGACACAAAATTTTACTCAAAGGAAACATTCCTTCATTTTTGAAAAGAAAGAAAACTGCATTCAAAATTTTTCGAAAATTCGCTTGCCACACCCGGGAATCGAACCAACTAAAATCTGTAAAAATTACACTATGTACTTTTATTGCATCGATCATTAGGGTCATTTATAAAGACGAAATCTCTCCAACAAACTTGATAATTGAAATGAAAGGAAAGCCATGAAAAGTGACTTATAAATTCAATGGGTCAAGTTAAAGCACTTTTACTCAATGATCCATCTGCTATCCATGTTAGTAGTTAATAATTATCATTGACGTCATTTATAAGTACATCAAAATTAATGAATTTGTTAGAAGAATAATTTTGTGTATTCAAGAGAATAAAGCCCATTTCGAGCAACTAATTAGTTAGTTTACCATTTTATGTAAATAAATAAAATAATTAAGGGTTTCATGGCTTTCCTTTCATTTAATTTATCAAGTTTTATACAGAGGATTAATAGGTAATTGACCCTAACGAGCGATGCAATAAAAGTACAGGATGTAATTTTTACAGATTTTAGTTGGTTCGACTCCCGGGTGTGGCAAGCGAATTTTCGAAAACCTTTGAAAGCAGTTTTCTTTCTTTTCAAAAATAAAGGAATGTTTCCTTTGAGTAAAATTTTCTATCTACAGTATTAAGAGTACATTCCCTTCAGGTGGCATTACGAAATTCCTCCCTGTATAGGGAAATAATTTCTATCAACTATAATGTGCAATATCCTGAACAACTACACAAATTATATGACCAAATCTAATTGTGCGCTATGATTCCAATGTTAAATACTTAATAAAGTTTAATTCTTACCAAGAATAAACCCGCTACTGTAGACGCCAGATCCAAGCATGGCGTCCAGAAACTCGAAGACTAGGTACATGATGTAGTTGGGTGAGAACGACCTGATGAGCCCCATCACACCTCCCGACACCGCTGTCAGCACGAACGCTGTGCGACGCCCAAACCTGGAATCGTTTTAGAAAAACTTTATTATCAGTTTGCACATAAATTCATTTGGTTGGGACCTCAATAATCCGAGGGTTTCACCAAAACTCATATAGATATCTCTCACGAACACTGAATATAACAACCTTTCAAAAGGAGAATTAAGTGAAGTGAAAAAATAGTGTAGTGAGATTCACCTAGAACCCTTAACCAATCAGAAACTGGCTATCTGCGTCGGCTATCATTGTCAAAATCGCTGACTCTGCTATCAATGTCAAATACAACTTTTATGGCATCGAACATTGGACAGCCTTGCCAGCATCCATACTGAGTACTAATTTGTAACCAGCCCAACTCAAACCCGCGATGTCTAGATCTAATACCTCAAACCACGTAACAAACGGATAGAGATTTGTGAACTTACGTATCAGAAACGTATGAAGTGAGGGGCAATGCTGCAAACAGTCCCACGCTGTGGATTGTTCCCACCAGAGTGCGTTTCCATTCCTCGCATGCCAGATCAAACTGCAAAGAGACGTAATTGGTGAGATTTAATTGGTGCGAAACGTTAATTTTGGACTGCCAATGTTCGCCAGTGAGAGAGGCATCAGAATAAAGAAGATGCGCGAGATTAGATATAGGACAATTATATTGAATAAGGTCCTCTAATTTGTTGCGCCCGCCGCGCCAAAGGAATAGTTCATTTATTAACTAGGGCGGTAAAATAAACAAAGAACAACTCAGATTGCAGGGATTTGACGCCCGAGCCAAATATCATGTTTTTCTTTTTTACCGCGCGAGGTAAGTGCAAAATTTCATGTCACCTGGACCAGGAAGTGGGATTGCGGAAAATGCCACTTTCTGGTCACGTGTGGCTTAAAATATTTTTTTTTGACAGAAGAGCAGAGTCAATTTTTTCTAAAAAAATATTTAAAAAAAAACCGCCTTTGAAACTAAAAACGGGAGAAATAAAAAATTTTGTTTACAAAAATCTAAATGGTTTTTGAGGTCGGTCCCAAATACAAGTGACAACGTTTATTACAAATATTGAGGTTGGGACCGACCTCAAAAAACATTTAGATTTTTATAAACAAATTTTTTTTTATTTAAAAATATTTTTTTTTCTGCTTTTTAGTGTTTTATGTACTTATAGAAATTTTAAGGAAACTACCTCAAGATCTTTTAGACATACAAGTGATAAAATTACGATATCATCAATGTCAATTAAATAGGCATTATTAGGGATAACTCAAAAACTACTCGTCAGATGTCGATAAAATTTAAATGGGACCCCATGACAAGCACTAGCTGCCAAAGATCAAAAGAATCTTAATAATCGGTCCTCCCAGTAACGAGTTATGAGGTAACAAACATTAAAAAAAACATACAGTCGAATTGATAACCTCCTCCTTTTTTGAAGTCGGTTAAAAAAAGGTTGTGTTCCTGTAAAAGTTCCAGAACTTCTTGGGTCCATCTTTTTGTGCGTTTATATGCTGCCGTAACGATTTTATTGCTCTAGCAAAAATAAAAACTTAAGGTTTAGACGTAAAAAAAATCATGCCTAGAATTATACATGTGCCATATAAGTAATGAACAGAAATATGTCTAGTCATAAATATTGCTGTTATCGTTCAATTGTAAATACTATACATTGTCAATGTTTTTTCATTGTGTTGTTACATTACGCGTAGTGTTAAAAACATGACAAATGTATAAGTCTGTCAATGCGGATATTGATTTATTAGTCTTTTGTTTTTAATTTACTTATTTATTATAATAACTAATTCTTTTGCTACTAAATTTAAATTTACATCTTGATAAAGTTGAATGATAAGCGATAATTATATGTGAGTAAGACGCAACTATTGTTCACGGATCGTGCTTGTATACATAGATAGGTGTTAAAGATTGGTAATAAAAACATAAATTCGTAGATATATTAAGTAAGGTACCTAACCTAATTTATTTATTATTGAGCCACCTCTACATTATGTTTCTATTATTACAACCCTTAGAAATAGTATAATGTAGAAGTGGCTTATTAATAAATAAATTGGTAAGGTCACTGACTCACTTGGTAGTGAGTCAGTGACAACCTAGTACTGCAGGATATAATAAAAAAAAAATTCACACCTAAACCCAATGATATTATAAATTTCATTGCCTAAACTTTAATGTTCAAATAATGTTGATAATAATGAATTGTTATATTTATTTAAGTCAAGACGGGGAACAGCGGACTAGCCGCTAGAATCTAGAGCAGCCCGAACTGTAATAGCACCTCCACCTTACAGAAGACCACAGTCAAATAACACTACATTTTTGTATGTGTGTCTGTTGGTGAGTAAGGTCGCCAGAGCTCCACGGGGTAGGGGCAGGGGACTAGGGTTGGTAGCGCAGAAGTGTCACGTCAGTATTGCGAACGTCTATAGGCTAAGCCACCATAGTGCCTAGCCAAGTGACCAGTCGATTGCGTTGAATGTCTAACGAAAATAATAATAATGTATGAAACTGACGTTTTAGTGAGAAAGGTCTATGGCAACCGTAGTCATAAATTAGCCTCCCATCCACTAGCGTTTATTTCGTACCACTTGTCCTCATAGATGAACTGTAGAGAAACATCGTAGGGATAAATAAAACCGTTGAGGCCATTAACCAAATGTCATTTCTACATGTTTTTCTGCGGCTTTATCATTCCTCACAAGTCTGAGAGGCAAAACAATCCTTTTGTCACCATACACACGACATGATACTAGTGGATGGGGGGCTATTATCACTTCATTCGATAGAAACGTTGTATCGTTTGCCACTTGTCTATGCCGCCAGGAAGACTTTATGACATAAGTAAAAAAAATCATACTGCTTGAACTATACTGTCGCTGCTCTCGTAGACCCAGGCGTCACATGCCATAGTCTCATTGATGAAGGACCCAGGGCTGCAGGTGGCGTCCACAGGCTGCAGCCGCTGGCAGCGCCAGTCCGCCGGCAGCGCCCACTGGCCCCAGACGTCTGGCACCAGTTCTGGTGGGTTTGACTCGCATTCTGGAACTTTGCACCTGGAAATAGAAACATACATACATACAATAACGCACATAAGCTTAAGACGGCTAAGCAGAGCTTTAAGTAACATTGGGTTAAGAGCATTTACGCCACCGATTATCGATATTTACAATGAAAAACGAAACGAAGTCACTACTATCGATAAGTACGAGCATTTACAAGATTACGAACCGAACAACTGGCAACATGCTCTTCAGCTTATTTTATGCTGTTTGTTTTAAATGTTAAAAATGTATTTTGGCTTATTCAATTACAACTTTTATTCTAAAATTTATAGAACATATTTTTGTCTTAAATTACATCATTGTTTTGTTTTAAATATGCGATATTAATTGCCCTCATTCCATAATATGTACTTGCAGTTTAATTTTTTTTTTATTACAAAATAAAAATTTTTCGTTTAGATTTATTTTATTAGGGATATTGTCCGTTACACTGTATTTTTTATTTGGTTATATTGTGAGCCATAGCGGCTATTTACAACGTCCAAATTGACTCAAAACGTAAAATTTTCTATATTTTACTCAGATATTTTGTTTTAGTTAACATTATTGAATAAAATTTAATATTTTCTCACAGATCTCGCACAAGAATATTATGTAGAAGTTTTCAACATGTTTTATTTCAATTTACTTCCCTGTATATAAAAAAATTTACGACATATATCGCCAGGGTCTCTCAGACCGCAGGATTACGTGCCTAAAATATGGGGTAGAATAGAGTATTATTTTAAAAAGATGCCATGTCGTCCCAGTCACCCAGTATAAGCAACTATGACTCGTTAAATGAATGTTCGTGTTCACCACACAAAGATTTGTTCCTACCAGGACTCGAACCTGGACCGCCCGATGTGTAGGCAGCGTTACTGACCAATCAACCACGACGGCCACAACAAGTACCTGCCATTTAAGAAGGATTATAATTACTTACTTATGAATATAATTACTTAATTATGAATATTAGATTATTTATATTTTTTGTATTTACCTATATTTTTATTCAAATATCATATTTATTAAGTATATGTTGTTTTAAGAGCCTTTTAAAAGTGGACGTTAATTTAGCTTCTTTAATATTTTTGGGGAGTTTGTTATATAATTTTGCACCCTCGTACAATTTAATATTATTATTACATTATTTCAAAAATGAAATATTTTTGAGTTGCCTATGACTTAATTTATTAATAGTTTAGCAGTTTCAACCTAAGCATTTGAATTTCACGTTAACTTACCATTATTAAGACTAAGTCGCTAGATCCTTTTATATGAAACAAAAACAGAATGGAGTACTCTAGAGAAGAGTATGAAATTATTATCACGCTCGCCTAATCAAAGGAAAAAGCGGATAAGCTATTATGATTCTTATTATATTATAAAAGTCAGCGATAAGAACCGAATTAAAATAACTGCAGATAAATGCAAGGATTAAGAGCTCGATATAGAGGCGATGTATTTCGTTTTACTACATTATCCCTAAAAAAAACCAGAAAAATATCACATTTTGGCCTTATTAAAGTTTTGCCCGGGCAGTGTTTCTTCGACCATTGCATAAACGCCTAAATTAATTATTTAAACATTAGCAGTCTTTGAATGTGAGTAATACATGTACCTATATTTGTATTTACGTATGTTCCTTAGTAGAGCCTACTTTAGCCTTATCTGATTTTGATGAATAATGTTTTAATTGTTTCGTTATTATTATTAGAGATGAAACGGATATCCGGTAAATATCCGGTATCCGGCCTAAATTTACTATCCGGATAGTAACTCAATATCCGGCCGGATACCGGACATTAAAAAACTACGACAATTTCCCATAATAAAATGCAATACATTAATCTTTGTGAGGTAAATATCAATAAAATGGCTTATAATTATGACGACTATTATTTAAATTCGAAAAAGTTACAAAAAAGTTTTTAAAAACCAAAATTTTCTTCTGAGATATTTCCTCTAATGATAAATACAGAAAAAGTAAATATCTAAACTATTTTTTTTTGGTAAAAACTTAGCGAAACCGCTCGAATTGATCTGATTGCGTTTGCTAAACTCGTCACGACATGCAACGAGACAATGGGCCAAATATACGGCCGCCGGATATTCGGGCATCCGGCCTGGCAGATCGCCGGTTATCCGGTATCCGGCCAAACAACTATCTGTTTCATCTCTAACCGACTTTAACAAAAGGAGAAGTCCATTTTACCTTGTAAGCCCCAATTTTATTCCTTTCTTTTTTCCGTAGCCGAGTGTTTTGCACTTTTGCTTGTTTTGGTATCAGTCAACAATTAGAATAACAATTATTTTCTTAACGTGTATTACGAAATGATAAATAGCCAGTGTACAGCAATCTTTGAATAGCCTGGCGGGGACACGAAGGACGGAAGAGACAACGTAATTTATCGAATGTAACGGAGCGTAACGTGCAATTATGCAAATCGTAAAGAATTACTGGACATCTTGAGATCTGAAATCTTGTGATGAAATATATTTACGTACTACCTATTTTTATTTATTTTTGTTTTATATTTCATAGATACAACATAGGTATATGTGTTACAAAGTTACTCAGGCGTGCGTATGCTTGGTTACCAGCTTATAGGTAAGCTTTTTGTTACCAACCAATCATAGAAAAAAATGCTTGCAATATTAAGAAATAACGTGACATCCCGGAATATGTATGTTAGTAAAGATCAGTGCTCGAGGAAAAGAAATAAAATTGTCTAATTCGAGCTAGTTTGCACCAGTTTGGTACAGTCCACAATATATGTAGATGATCAAAATAATTGTAGAGTTAGTCTCTGTTAGAGATTAAGGCTTTATTACATTACATTAAGGCTTATTGTTTGCGATCAAATGTAAATTGTGTAACATCTTATTTACCACATGAAACAATAAACAATTTTCGTTTGATTTGATTTGAAGGTATAGGTTTTGCGAACTCCCTTGAAGCAGACAGATGATTGTATGCGAGTAATAATGATTCACTCAGTTCCATGAAAAATACTTAGATTTGGAGTTGTTATCGCGCGAGTATCAAGACCAAAACTGTAGTACCTGTAGTGTTTTTTCGTTCAAAGCGCCCCTGGGGGAATGAAGCGCAAATCATGTTTGCCATACAAATTGAGCTCTTAACTCAACTAAAATAGTTACGTTTTTTTACTTTCTCGTATACGTAGTATAGAGGAAGTCTTGTAATCGTCAAAAAATTCTACCTCGAGATTTGACGGATTTACACGTCTTGGACCTCCCTGAGACCAAAAAAAAGAAACGCCGCACCTTGTTCAAGACTCCGAGTTTCCGTGAAGCTGTTTTTCAATTACGCTTTCGATGTAGTCCTTTGGATTCAAGTCGCTGCGAACCTCCTCACCGAACAAGGTGATACTGCTCTGTAGCGTCAGTGTGCCGTGAAGAGAGGGAAGGGAAAGGAATGGCGACGTTTTTGCCGTAAACGTGCACACCTGAGTTTTCTTGGCATTGAACTCAACCAAATTTGCTGTACACCATTTAGAAATAAAGTCCAGCTTCCGGCTGAGTTCAATGACAAGATTCTCACGACTTTCCGCGGTTTCCGCCCGTCCAGCCTTTGCGTGTCCGAAATAGCCAGCGTGCACTGGACTGTCGTCTGCATAGCAATGGATATTTCCAAGAGGAATCATATCATTAATATTCTGAAGAAACAGTGTAGGGGATCCGTTTTATCTCCGGCATTCAATGACATGTACCGCGAACTGCATCCGTCAGATAGGACACCAATTCTTCGTCCATGCAAGAAGTCGGCCACCTAGGTACAGAGCTGAACAGGCACACCAACCCCCGGAAGCATGTCGAATTGTTGAAACAACCCGCACTTAGAAGAAATCCTAGGAAATCCAAGAAATCCGGTTTTATTTACCGTAAGTACATAGGTACATAAATGTGTAATTCACGCCTCGTTCCCATATAGGTGTAGTCAGAGACCACTTGTTTTCACTTGCTAAGATCCTTACACATTTCTTCCGCTTCAGTTACTCTTATGACAGTTTTCATACACCGTGTAGCTTGAACTATACTTAGATAAATAAAACATTTATTTTTGTTCTTGACTGTACATAATGCGCATTAATTCTCGCAGGACACGAGTCGTTATCGTTAGCGACATGAATCCTCTAGGTAAATAGCAGGAAGTGGGCGAGACATTATTCTACTTTTAAATCCTCAGATATTTTTGTGATGTGTTTTATGCTAAGTATATGCATAGATATAATTTTAGTAGTTTAAGTCTGGCAAACAAAACTATGGCCCGCTTGCTTGATGGTAAGCAGTAACTTTACCCTTTAGACAATTTGAAAGAAAGAAATAAATCTTTATTCGGCTTATAAAATACTAGCTGTGCCCGCGACTTCGTTCGCGTGGATTTCCCGTTTTTACAACATTTTTCATTGATACTCAAATATTAGGCATAGCCTATATCAGGGTTTCCCAAACTGTGCGTCGCGTCGCCCTGGGGTGTCGCGGCATTATCCCAGGGGCATCGTGAGGCGATCCACAAAGAATGACTATCTAGCTAGCTATGCGTGGTAGTCGAGCGAAAATAAATGTAGAGAAAGAGATGAAGGTCGCGAGTACAAAACTTGAGCCCGGTTGTGAGCAGCTATGTTTTTATAATTAGAAAATACTCTGAAAAAATCATACAATCTCTGAACCTATTAGGGCCTCTAAAGCGCATTCAAATAAACAAACAAACAACTCTTCAGCTTCAAAATATTAAGTATAGACACAGATAATAGGTATATTACAGTCGCCGTCAGATATACTGGAGCAGTCAAAGTGACCAAATACTTCTGAACAGTCTAAAATGTCAATATGTTCCATACACTACAAGTTACCAATAGATATTATCTGAACATTCATTACTTCAATAATATTTGAGCAGATGCGGTTCAATAACTTCTATATACTCAACAAACCAATAATATCTGAACACATTCATAACGTCAAGTGTATTTAAGCAGATGGTCTTACATATCTGAGCATTACATTCTATAAATCATCTACTAATTCAAAAATTGGTTGTCTGTAAAGTCGGTTTACTGACGATAGTTGAACGTGACAACGTCTTAAGAAAATACTGATGGAATGGTAGCATTTTTCAAAAGAAAAATTTAATTTCATTTGTTTAATAGATTTTTGCTTGCACTTCAAGCCTTACATGGAACGCCTCAGAGCGAGGTAACGCCGCATGCGTCATGTTTTTTCGTGCGTGCAGCCGGCTCTATCGAATTATAAGACGTTGTCACGTCAAAATTGCGTGTGTGTCACGCACGTCATGTGTCAACAAAAACACCATCAAAACAGATCAAAACCAACATATTTATGAAAACTTTCTCTTTTCTCCACCTGCGTAGATACACTTGACGTTATGAATGTGTTCTGATATTATTGGTTAGTTGTGTGTGTATAGAAGTTATTTAGCCGCATCTGCTCAGATATTATCGAAATAATGAATGTTCAGATATTATTGGTAACTTGTAGTGTTAACATTTTAAACTGTTCAGAAGTATAATGGTCACTTTGACTGCTCCAATATATCTGATGGCGACTGTACCATACGTATGGATGCGTGTGTGGTACTTGACCATTATTTTGTTGCGGAGTTATTATAAAACTATATATAATATCTCTAAAGATATTCATTGAAATCTAATGATGTCAAGAACAATTTTGTACAAAATTAAATACTTGTGATGAATAATCTAATGATTATAAATGTTAACAAAAACATTCGCATATAGGTAATGCATTATGTTAAAACAAATTTGATTACAAAAAAAGGTTATAGCGTATCAACCTTAAAATATAGATATATGCTGTTTCGGACTTCTTTTTAGAACTTTCAAAGGAAAATAATTCCATTGTACATTATTTTTGCGTAACTTTAACCGTTTACGCAGCGCACGCAACTATAACTCTAAAAATTAAAATTTATTATTTCCCGTTTATTTTAAACAATGGTATCTCTAAGTATATTTATTGAAATCTAATGATGTCAAGAACAATTTTGTTCAAAATAAAATATTTGTGATGAATAATGTATTTGTTTTTGATAAGGAATAAGATCATGTTTACAAAAACACCATCGCAGATAATGCATTATTTTAGAACAAATTTGATTACACCAAAAAAAAGGTTATAGTTAGCCAACCTTAAAAGATAGTCATATGCTGTCGCGGATTTTTCTTTAGAACTTTTAAAGAAAAACAATTCTGTCATACATTATATTTCCGTAACTTTAACCGTTTAAGCAGCGCACGCAGCGAAAGCTTTGAAAAGGGATTAATTTCTCCCTTTTTCGCAACATTTTTCATTGATGCTTAGCTCTTATTGGTCGTAGCGTGATGTTATAAAGCCTAATAGCCTTCCTCGATAAAAGGACTATCTATAGTTTTTTATTCGAATCTGTTGCGTTCTCCTCTTCTTCATCAAAAAGTAGGTATTTGAAATAAAAACACTTCTTCATCCGAGCTCATAACAACCTACTTCGATGAAGAGTTGCGCTGAATAAATAATTCGATTCGATTCGCCTGAGACGGACGCACAAGGAATAAATGCGATTCGCTTCAATTCGACGCGTTTCAGCTGTAGTCGACGTCAGGCTTAACACTATCTCCTACCTCGTGAAACTCTAGCACTCTACTCGACGACGAAAACACAACTTTACGAAAAATGTGGAGCTATTTGACTGTGGAATTTTGTAAGTCTACATGTATTGCTAATTAGGGGCTCCAAATTCTAACTCCTAGCCAACTCTGATCAGGTGAGCTGAGCCCTATATAAACCTTACTCACCGACAAAAACACAACACCGCGTAAAATGTAGAGTTATTTTACTGTGGTATTCTGTAAGGTAGAGGTGATGCCCAGGGCAATACAATTTCAACGTCTAACCTGGTTGATCCAACGTCTCATAAAATTATTACACACTTAATTTTATTTAGTAAGTCTTTAAACACATATTTTGCTACCTCATAACCTTGCATCAAATTAATTCCTAGATCGCTAACCGTGGACCGCGGCAAGGGCGATTTTATTTCCTTAAAACGTTAAATACTAACTAGCAAACGTTCTCGAAGAGTAGTCACTAGTAAAATAAGAGTAATCGTAATTTTGGTAACAATTATAATATTCTATGTTATTTTGAAATAAAAATTAAAATAGAAACACAAATATTATAATCGTCTATAAAAGCTGCTTAGGAAAGTCTTTCGCGTAAAATTAATTAAAATTCTGGTAATGCCTGAATTAAACAAGGGTGGCTTTTGTTTAAATTATTAAATTTATTGATTTGGTTAATATTAATCATAAGTGGCTTGTATTTCAACTCGGCAGCGTACACGTGAGAAATACACAGCTGAAAATTATATAGATAACCGTAGCCACCGGGTAATATAGTGATGTGGTTTTTATTGAAACTTGTAACTACGACGGCTTTCAGCAAAAAGTTATTAAAATACACGTGAAAAGCACATGGATGAAGAGAAGAATGAAGGTAGAGGTACGATATGTAAATATTTACTAGTCTGACTGCGAGTGCCGACTTTAAATCACGAACCAGCGAAGTAATCTAGAATTGCCAACATTACATTATTTATAACATTTTTTTATAATATGTATCGCAAAAAGAATGTCTCAACGCGTATTTTTTTATTTTATTTATTTTTTATTCAAAGTAATTTAAAATTTCAAAATTTACTCATTCTAAAACGACATAAGTGCAATGTAGGATTTGGAGGCCAAGAGTTTCACCTCTTGGCCTCTAGATTTTTTTTTATAAAAAATAGCACAACTATTTAATTTTTAAAATTTAAAGAGATTTGGAGACCACGAGCGCAATGAGTGATTTAAAAGGGCGCCTAAAATTTTTGTACCTGCAAAACCATGACACGAGACACAAAAAATAGCTCTCATACAACTTTTCATATCTCCAGCGATAAAATTGTTATAAGTGAGAAAAACAAGACAATAATGAATACATAATTAAAAATAAAAAGTAAAACTACTGCCATTGTGTAGATTGAACTATACGTGTTGTTCGGAGGTGGCAGCAAAAACAATTTTTGCTTCCGCTATGCTGGAGATGTAAAAAGTATAACTTATTATTCTTGTAATTTTTTATTTGATGAAATGTTGGGATAATAACGAGTAAATACTAAGTAAATTAGGTTTTATTAAAGTTTTAAGCCAATCTTTTTGAGCCTCATCTAGAATATAGAGCATTTCTTGTCGTATTTTTGAAGGGAAAGGTAGCCAGTGTAATTACTGGTATGGAAGGCATATCATCTTAATAGTGTCTATAGGCGACGGTAACCACTTTACACCAGGTAGGCTACAAGATTGTTTGCCACCATCTCGTAATTAAAAAAAAAATCAAAATTAAATCCAATTTCTTATAGTAAATTCACAATAAATACATTCTTGGACGTGGTTTGTTGTGTCCGAGATCATTACCTTCCGAAGCACAGAGGAAAATTAAATTTATTAAAATATAACTTTCGGTCCCTCAGACGAGTAACTACCAACAGTGTACCTAACCTAACTTTAATGTAATTCGGCATTTTTTTCACTAAGTCACTATTTATGGATTACACCGTATTGTGCCGTACCGAATTGTTTATGTTTTGTAAGCAGACAATAGAAAAACTGCTATAAAACCTCTGTTAAATAGTAGGTCTCTACCTAGATAATTGATTTATTGCTCAATTACTAACACAAAGACAATTATCCATTTGAGCGAAACCGAAGCATCTACCTACCCACACAAAGTAAAAAGGGAACAGAAAAAAAGTTATTATTTTGCTTTTAATATCCACGTTTATTTTTTATTACTTACCGGGCGCGCCCACGTTCTATAATATCTCCCTAAGAACTCGGGTAAAACTCCCCATTATACCCTTCCGACACGGACGCCCTAGGGACGCTAGGCGGTCGAGAGACTCACCACCCCTAAGAACGTTCGACCTACAGGCTTGAGGACCCCCCAAGGTCTTCGCCTTCTTAAAAACCCGGTGACGCAGAAAATGTCATCAGAGACAATCTGCAATAGAGAAGTCAAAAAAAAAATCCCCATTAAAGTTTTTAAGTACTTGAAAAGAAAGTATTATTTGAGAGCAATCTAGATAGAAGTATCAATTCACAAAAAAAACTAACTTTATCATGCAAATTAGTTCACAGCTTTGAAATAATGTCTGTTCTGAGAAGGGGACTAAGCGTAAATGCCATTTTCAGGAGGCCCGCGCCGCAATCAAAGTATAAAAAAAAATCTCTCTCTTAGTCACAATTCAGAAATGTCTAACTACAAGAGGGTTTCAGCAGAGCCTTAGGTAACATTTCGTTACACATACAAGCCACTGGCAATACTGGGTCATGCAGTGCCTCCAAAGCGTCGGTGGCGTAGTGCGTAAAAGCGTTGTCTTCCACCCGGGAGGCACCAGTTCGAACCCCGCCACGTACCAATGTGTTTTCAAATTTTGAATTCATAATTATGTACGTATAATCGACGTTTTTACGGTGAAGGAAAACAACACACCTAGAAAGAAATTCTTAGGTTGTGTGTGAAGGCCTTAGCCTAACGCCCTAACGTAAAAATTTATTGGTATTGCAGGTGCGTTGGCACCTGCAATACCAATAATTTTTTTCCTTATTATTGCAGGTGTTTATGGGCGGCGACAACCTGACAACTCACCAGGTGGTAAGAGGATATCTTACCACGTATTATAAAAAAACTCTTTAAGGTAGATACTAGCACATTTATTAGCTCGGGACTGAATCGCTTCTTTTTGCTATGCAAAAGAGGCGGTACGCTGCGGTCCGTAGTAGTTTAGTAGCTGGCGTTCCGTTGCGTTTTGCGTTCATAGTAAAAAACTATAGTTTCGGAAAACAAAAAAAAACACTCTTTCATAAATCACACTAAAAAGTAGAAAGTAAATAAAAGTTAAAAAAAAAACACGCTTTAATGATAAATCGGACTAAAAAGTAATATATTTTTTTTATTATAGATAGACACAAAATGATGAACGAAAATTAGGTACTTATTATTTAGTATTTTCAGAAAATAGTGGGGTGCCAGTGCGTCCGTGGTGCGTCCTGGTCTCGACCAGGACTCCTCAACCACGGACGCACTGGCTATTTTATCATTAACTGACGGAACATAATTGTGCTAACATTATTTTTATGGTGGTAGTCTTTGAAAAGGTGGTAGCTTAGCCAGGCGTGTTTCAAACAAGCCTTACCAAAAACCTAGCCGAGTACAAATTTGTATGTCCTGGGGACGAACCCAGGGCCTCTATTTCTAATTGACAATATTGTAAGGGAAGACGTCTTAAATCACATTTTAACTACCTAATATTTTATTGTAAATTTAATTATTAGTCTTTATCTTAATATATATTATCATGATTAATTATTAAAGACTTGACAATGTGAATTATGACTCTTTCCAAACCAATACTATGAAAACTGTAAGGGGAGGATAAAACTTGTTGAGTTTCTTGCCAGTTCTTCTCAGAACAAGGCCTCCTGGTAGACTCTTGAACCGATGGCAACAAACTTGACTTTCATAAATATACAAAACTCAAATTCAAATTTCTTTATTCATTTAGGTACCTAAATGAATAAAGAAATTTGAATTTGAGTTTTAAAAAGTGGGTATATATGCCTATGCACCTAGAACAATGCAGAGAACAATGCAAATAGCTTCTCCCACAAATTTAAATAAAAATAACAATTTAGTGCAAGAAATCCAGCTCTGGGGTACATTCAGCAATAGTAACATAGACATACTGGAGCGATTTCAAGCAAAACCGTTGACATCAATCTTCAATATAAGCAAACATTAACAACATTATATAAGCAACATATATATCTATAATGACTTAAAAATAAACACCATCACTGTGGTTAGTGAAGAAATCACCAGCCACAGTATCTAATATCAAGAAAGTCTATCTGGTCATATGAAGGCACTTGCTTTAAAACTCAGTGGGTGCTGACCGCTCCAGCATAAGAGATTAAAAAGACATAGCGTCCCTACACTCTTGGATTCTGCCACACAAAATGAAAGCCTACCAGTAAATTGGCAAGGCTCACTGCGAAATAATTCATTAGAGATATATCAGTGAAAAACAAGACATATTGTTGATAAAAAACAGACTGCCAAAACTCAGAAGAACACAAAAAGTGCAGGAAATATTAAATTTGCTGTGGAGAATAACTAAGTGGTACGGACACAAGGAATTTCCGCAAAATGTACCTATTAGGAAGAGGAAGATGTTAATATTAACAAGTCCTGAATAGACGTTGCGTACTCTACCACAGTCTAGGTCAACCTAAAGAACAAGGATCATAAAATGTTCGATAAAAAACATTTAAAATTTTAAATAATGTCAAGTAAAATTCGAAACAAAATTCAATGTGATCTAAGATCAAATTTTATCCTGCAGGGATAAAAAAAAATCAAAATAGGAATAGTCGGAGTCTGGCTGCTTAGCTTTGATTACAAGAGAAACCATATTTTCAATAATATTAAAAAATCACATGAAAGCCTACGTGCTCTAAATATTTCTCCATTATACCTGCCTCTATATTCTCGAAAAGGTACAATCCAGCAGTATTTAAAGCCCCAGTGCATACATCGAGCGAGCTTATCCAGAAGAAGATATCTTCTGGATGAGCTTGCTCTAGGGCAGTATATTTTAGGGGGCGGCAAATTTGACCCCAATTTTTTATTACCTACACAGAGAGAACGGGCCACGAATTTTTTTTTTATTATAGGGTAAAAAGCTGATGTAATGAGGAAGATAGAGCACAATAAAGTTGCTAATGTAATTAATATTATTGTGAACTAGCCATATGCTCGGTGGAACTAGGGTATCGAATTTCTGAAGTAAGTAGGGGTGGCAAAAATTTATTAGCCTACTGGCAGCAAATTTGTAAATCCGCCACTGGGCATAGACACGAAGGCACCATAAGGTATACTAGAAAATAGAGTATGTAATGAACTTCGTCGTCACACAACGACTTTCTCAAAACATTGGGGTTTCTTCTGTTTGTGAGTAAGGTTGCCAGAGCTCTACTAGATAGGAAAGGGAGTAGTAGGTATTGGCAGCGCGTGAGCACGGTGACTTTTTGCAACCAGATATTTTTTTATTTATTAAATAAACAACGATAAAAAAATATGAAACCGATAAAAGAAAAAACACTACTGTAAATGACCTACTTGAATACAAAAGACGTGCCTCTAACTATTTGACTTATTTGTTTAAATAATTGTTGTAAAGTCAACGGAAATTTTTTAATTTCCATGTAAATTAATGCCAGCTGTAGACACTTGTATAAAGAGAAATAGTTCGTTAACTAATAATAATTTTCTGTTTCGGCACAGAGCCACGGCAATGAACATGGATTGAAAATTTTTTTACAATCTAGCCCATTTTTTCGTGAAAAATATCAACAATTTGAAATTAAAACAAACAACAGAAAAACGGTTAAGTGCTCTAGAATTTTAAATGAACTAAAAATAAATGCAATATTGAGCGTAGTAGACTATTGAGTTTTTAACTAGGATTTTTTTATAAAATAGTTTTAGCAAATGACTCCATTCCATCCTGATGGTGAGCAGAAGTGGAGTCTGAAGAATGCGAAGATAGTGCAAGATATTAAGTCGCGCTAGCCACCCTCGCCTTGCCAACCTGCAAAGTGCTTCTTTACGCCTCTTTTGAAAGACCCAGGATTGTAAGGAGGAGACACGTATGCTGTTAGTACCTAAATTCTATTTGCGAGAAAAAAAACGAGTTGCCAAATTTCTTAATTCGCGTTGTAGCTTAGGTAACGGTAGCCACAGTTAGTCAGTGGCACCGTAGCACGCGTAGTCTTTAAAATGGGAGATGCTGGGATTAGAGAAAATAGCTCCTAAAAGCACTCGTCTGACCCCTGAGAGACATCTCATTGCCAAGAATGGACAGAGCCATGCTAGGTAATGCGAGGGTCTGGGAAGCTGTTGCTTCTTGCAGCGAGGCGGTAATCTCGCAGAAGGAGGCCGCGGGGAGGGAGTGGGAGAAGGATGCTCTAGCCGCTCCCATCCAGCGTAGACGGACGGACAGGAGAAAGGTCGTAGCACATTTATCAATTTAGAAAGGGAACGTAATATTGCCTCTTTATACTATGAATAAAACAGGCGTTCCTAAAAATGAGGCCTGCACGTGGAGTGGAGAGGTAGGTACTAAGATAATCCCTCCAATATTGCGATTTCATTCATTAGATATAGGTACCTAGATGTTTATTTAATTTATGAAATTTGCCTTGTAATAAAGATTATAGGTAATAATTTAAATACGTAGTCATTTGCATATTGTGATTATCGATTCATATCAAACTTTAATACTAAGGTGATTAAATAAGTACCTTGGTAGATCATCATTATTGTGACGTGATAATAGATACTGTTTTCTATTTTCAACCTATTTTACGGGCATAATTTTTGTACAATGCAAAAAACACAATTAAACAGACTTATTACAAATCTTACTAGCTATTGTTATGAGTTCTGTAATGTTCAAAACATATTTTTACTTGACCAAAGAATAATAGTTTACGTACATAAATACTAAGTTTTTACGTCATCGCATATAAATAACTTATTTCAAAATATTTGCAGATGTGTAGCTGTTTTGAAATTTGCGTTAATAGATAAATTAAATTAGGTTAAGTTAGTTTAATTTCGTTTTAATTAAATAGTTAAGTACGTAAATGGAAAAAATACTTAAAAAATTGTATAAGAGGTCTTAGATATGACCAGAACCTATGTACCGAGGTGAAAATAGTAGTAAATAAATCTGTAAAAGAAATATTTTAAGATATCAAACGTTACCTGTATTCCAGGCTGCCGGCCGCGAAAATATACTGTCCATTATACACAGCACTGAATATGATAGGCAGCATAATAAAAAAATAGTTCCGTATCTGGTACCGGCCGAACGACCCCAGCTGCATAAGGATGCCATCCAGGTCTACCCCGTCTTTGGTCGTCATGATCACGACACGACAACACGCAACGGGAGAGTAAACGACACTATCAAGTCAAGAGGTTTTCGCGCCGGCCACGCGCGTCTCACTAACAGCCAGACTTGATTATCGCCCATAACGACTTAGATGCAGCCGCTATTATCTGCTATCTTTGTTGTGGAACTACTCCAAACTTGTAGATTGTTAAGATTTTTCCTCCACAACGTTGGGACATAGATACGTACTAACGTGTTGACGGTCATGTTAGCAGTTTAAGAAACCGAATCAACTGATTAGGAATTAACACTCTATCGAAGTCCGATTTTCTGCACAGGAGTTTATTGTGGTTTTCGGCAAACACCTAAAATATTTGATGAAGACTGCAGCGTGATAGCATTGTGACGCTTCCAATCTGCATCCAAGTCGGAGGCAAATTGGAAGCTACACATTGCTGTCGCTATCCTGTATAGAACCTAACCTTAGGGTCTCTACTCTTGTTACCCTTCACCACGTAAAAAAAGTTGCATGCTGGCATAAGTTATACCAACCTTCAGCGACATAGGTACCTACTGTAGTTCCGCGGACCTGGAACTCACCATTCAAAAGAGGTTTAAATAAGTATATTGCATGTTGTCAAAACAAGGCATAGGTGACATCAGGTGTATAATCCTATGACCTTTTTACAAAAAATACTCATATGGCAATGGAACCATTTTTATCATCATCATCATTTCAGCCGAGAGACGCCTACTGTTGGACATAGGCCTCCCCCAAGGATCTCCAAACCGGTCGCAATTTTTTGGCCTATGTCGGTGACCTTGGTTCTCATATTCATATTCATATTCATATCTTTATTGCACTCCATAAGTTACAAGATGGTAATAAATATATGTAGGTACAATTATGGACCCTGCAGGGCACGGCAAGTAGGAGAGGCGAGGAGTCACCTTATTTATAAGAATATATTTATATTTAGTTTATTATATTATATACATTATCTATAGATAAATATATATACTTAGTTTGTATATACATTCATTACTTTAATTTAATATGTATTATTTGAAGTTTTTATCATCTAAAAATTCTTGAATGGAGTAGTAGTTTTTATTATTTAATAATTGTTTTAATTGTTTTGCAAAAGCTTTTTCTATAGTTATATCTTTTATTGGGTCGGGCAATTTATTATATATTTTAATGGACATTACTAGGGGGCCTGATGCGTGCATTTTTAGGCAGGAAGTAGGAAGTGTTAGTTTATTTTTGTGTCGCAAATTATATTTTAAGTTTAATTCTTCTTTTCTTTTATAAAATTCAGGGTATTTTTTTACAAATTTGCATATTTCCAGAATGTAAATACAGGGCAAAGTAAGTATTCTATATTTTTTAAAAAACGGTTTACAACTATTTGTATTTCGAATGTTGAAAATTATACGAATAAGTTTCTTTTGCATAGTGAAGAGGTTGAGGGCATCTGTGCTATTTCCCCACATGATGACCCCATAGCTGAGCCACGAATGCGCATATGCGTAATATGTTGTTAGGGCTGCTTCTATGTTAGTGGTTTTTTTGACCTCTCGGAGAGCGTATGCAAAGGAAGATAATTGTGATTTTATTTTTTGTATATGTGATTTCCAATTTAAATTTGTATCTATTATTATGCCTAGTAGTGAGAATTGGTTAACTGTTTCTAATTTTATGTTATTAAATGTGAAATTTATGTCTAAGGGGACTTTTTGATATGGGTGAAAGCTAATAATTTTTGTTTTATTAAAGTTTATTTCGAGATTATGATCTTTCAACCAGTTTATTGTTTTATCTAACATGGGGGATAGTTTAGTGTTTATATTAACATTTTCATTATTAAACGAGGTGAGTAGGGACACGTCATCTGCGAACAGCACACAAGTTTCTTGCATAATTTTTGGGAGGTCATTTATGTAAATGAGAAATAATAAACATCCTACGACACTACCCTGGGGGATTGATGCATTGGTAATTTTTCTTTCAGATCTTACGGTTTTTATTTCTCTTGAATCGTGATCGTAATATTCAATATCAACAAATTGTTCTCGATTTTTTAGATACGATTTAAGCCATTCATAACTTTTTCCTCGAATACCTATTCCGTATAATTTTTTGAGTAATATTTTAATTTGTACTTTATCGTATGCCTTTGTCATATCCAATAGAACGCCAATTGCATACTCTTTGTTGTTTAATATGTTAAGGATTGCTTGGATGTATTTGAAGACTGCCAGACCGGTCGATCGTTTTTTACGAAATCCATTCTGACAGTCATCAAATATTTGGTACTTTTCGCAGAAGTCATAGATGCGGTTGCACATAACCTTTTCAAAAATTTTTGAGATGGAAGGCAGGTGCGCTATTGGACGATAGTTATTTGGGTCGGTTTTCTTGTCTTTTTTATGTAAGGGTTTTATTATGGTGATTTTTAATAGGTCCGGGAAAAGTCCTTCATCAAAGGATTGGTTGATGAGTAAGGTGAGTGGTAAGGTGAGTTCAGCAGCGCATTGTTTAATTAGGCTAGGGGGAAGTTCGTCAATCCCGTAGCTTTTTTTGTTTTTCAACTGACTTATAGTTTTATTTATTTCTTTACAGTCTACTGGCGCGAGGAACATCGTATTTTCTGTGGGAAAGAGAACAGAGTGACCGGCAGCTGTAATGGAAGGGTTTTCGCCGATTGATGAAAAAAAGCTATTAAATGCGTTTGCAATTTGGGATGGGTCTGTTATTGAGATGTTGTTAATTTTTAACTTTAAGTTATTTTTTTCTTTTGTACTATTTTGGTTCGTCCGTTCTTTTATAATACTCCACATTGTTTTATATTTATTTGATGAATTTTTTATTTGATTTATATAGTAATCTCTTTTTGAAATATTTACAACTTTTTTTAGACATTTTTCATATTTTTTATAGTACTCTAATAAGATCTGATTTTTAGTTTTTAATGTAAGTATTTTCAATAATCGTTTATTTTGTGATGAGATTTTGATACCAACTGTTAGCCAGTGTTTTTTATGGTTCGTTTTTAATTTTATTTTTCTTTTTGGTATACAATTATTTAAATTATCTAACAAAATATTATTAAATCTATCATAGTTTTGATTTATATTTTTATCTTGTGATAGTATACTATGCCATTGTATATCTTTTAAATTTGACTTAAAGTTTTGGATGTTAATAGTGTTGTAAAATCTTTTTTCTGTGTTCCAGGTGATTAAGTTATTATTTTGATTTGTTGTGAGGTTAATTATTGTCGCAGCGTGGTCTGAAAATCCTAATTCTTCAACCTTTGTAATGTGTTCCTGTTTATCTAGGTTAGTGAAAATAAGATCTAAGCATGTGGAGGATGTCGGTGTTATATGAGTTGGGTCTTTTATGCATTGTTTTAAGTTGTATTCTGACATCACGTCTAAAAATTTGTTTGTTTTTGAAGTATTTTTCAATATATTTATATTGAAGTCTCCACCTATAATTATTTTATATTTAGAGTATTTATTATTTACATGTGTTAAGATTTTTTGTAATTGTAAGTAAAATGAGTCTTCCTCTCTCCTATTCCAATACATAACTATCATTAAAATATTTTTCTTGGGTAGTTCCGTCGCGCATACTTCTAATATATACTCCATAGACATATCTGCTATCTCAGTTCGGTTGATACTGTCTATATTATCTTGTAATAATATGCAGACTCCGCCGCCACATCTATTTCTTCGGCAATAGTAAGCTGCAATTTTATATCCGCTTATGTTGATAAGGTCTAATTTATCTGAAGTTAACCATGTTTCGGATATACAAAAAGCTTGGTAGGATGTATCTTCGTCTATGAATGCTTCCAATACATGTTGTTTATTAAAAAGACTCTGAAGGTTTTGATACATTATTAGAAATGTTTTTTTCTTTGTTCCGAAAGGTACGATTATTATTAGGTAATAGTTCCTGGTCATTTGTTGTGAAATTTGTTTCTTTGCAGGGTGTTTCGTTGGTTGTTATGGTGTTATTTACTGTGTAGCTGGAGTTTCTATTAGCCGTGTGTTTCCAGTCTATAGGCTTGCCTTCTACGATTAGCTGATTGTTGCGTATTACAGCGTGTAATCCATTTCTTCGTGCGTTCATCATTTCTTCCCGCATCGCTCTCTTTTCCCTTAATTCCGTTTTATCTAGGTATTTGGAGATTGACAACCTTGTACCATGGAGATAGTGAGTATTTTTTATTAGGTAATTTATCATTCTTTTACTTAGCAATTCTATTACTAAGGGTCTATTTATTTTGTTATTATTTTTTCCTATCCAGTAAGTATCTTCTATGTATCCGCGTATGTTTATATTATACGTTGCTTGGAACAAATTAAAAAGTCTGTAGTGCAGATCATTCTCAGATTCTCTGTAACATTCACCGAAACCGTAAATTACTATTTTTCTTTTATTGTCCTCGGATTTGGTGAAATTTTCCGGCCTTGTAATTTTATTTTCAAGGACACGTATTTCGTTCTTTAGTAATTTATTTTCTTTGTCCAGGTTTTCTATTTGAGAATTTATGAGTTTTATGTCATTGTTCAGTGCTTCATTTTGCTGGTATAAGGTGGTGGTTTGTTTTTTAAAGTCCTCTGTAAGTTTTTGGATCGCTTTATTGATTTCTTTTTGTATTGTGCTCTGTAGATCTTGAATAATAGATGTATTATTTTCTTTTAGACGTGCAGTTATTAACTCGCTTAAATTCTGGAGAGTCAATTCAGACTGTGGTGGGGATTTTAAGGGTGTATTGTCATATTGGGTGTCGCCCAGCAGGTCCAGTTGTGTGGAGTTGAGAGTTTCACTAGACTTTGACACTTTTTTTCTGATAGTGATATTGCTTGTACCAGGTGAGGTTGTGTCAATTTCATCATGATTTTCATCTCGTGGACGTAGTGGTGTATTCGTGTTGTAACCTTTGGGCGCTTTGCAGACGCATGCGGGACATTTCCAATTCTTTTTTCTGGTTGGTGACATTGTATTCAAATATCGCTGAATAGATATATTAGCGCAATCCAAATCGTAAGGTTTATTGCAAAGGGCACAAGTAAGAAATTCTCTACCAGGGATTTTTTGGCGGCATCCAGCGCATAGTGACGCCATCTAGTTGGTTGTTATCTAAGTATTATTGAGCTATATTATTGATAAGAGTGCCCCCTAGCGCACTGTGATGGTACTACTTCAATGTTTCAAAATGGTGTTCAGCATGCTAGTGATATGTACGCCATCTAGTGTCTAGCGGCGATACTAATCTGATTGCCGGCTCAATGACGTGTTTTCTATTTATTTAGAGGTTATAGAAATATAAGTATTGCTTTTCCTACCTCTTTTGAATGTTTTTTCCAATTCATTCCAATAGTCTTGAGGTGAAACATATATTTACAGCACAAAATCAGACTTGTACATCGTTTTATCTTCGGTAAGTTGTTAAGTAGCCGGTATATATTTGCTTGACAATCTTCTTTAAATAGACGTTATTATAAACGAACTACACTTTAGATCACTGTCTTGAAGCTATTTCTTTTTAATTATTTACTTTTTCATTTGTTAAACTCTGAAGAACTATTTTTTAGACCATATATACTGATAATACGTGCGAACGTGACAGCGACTCCCCTCCTCCCTCTCTCCTCTCTCTCTCCTGCGTATCTCATCATTTCTGATATGATCACGCAAAGAAACTTCGAGCAAAGCCATCTCCATTGCCCTTTGGGTGACCTTGAGCCTTCTTATGATTTTATTTTTATTTTATTTATTTTATTTTATTCAGAATAACAAACAATTACAAAATGAGGCTTAAGTAACTAAATACATGGAAAGATGCCCAAATCACCCCGCTACCGAAGAAACCTAATCCTTCGTCCTTTTCCGACTACCGCCCTATTTCTATACTTCCATTTCTCTCTAAAGTGTTAGAGCGGTTAGTCCATGACCAACTTACCATATTCCTTTGTCATAATCACCTCCTCAATCCATTCCAGTCCGGTTTCCGATCGGGTCACAGTACCACCACTGCACTTGTTAAAATCACAGACGACATCAGATGGGGCATGGAGAATGGCTTGCTAACTATACTATCACTCCTTGATTTTAGTAATGCCTTCAATAACGTAGATTTTGATGTGCTCCTGGGTATTCTAAGCTCTATTAACATATCTCCAACGGCAATTGACTGGTTTCGTAGTTACCTGTTTGGTCGCCGGCAGAGAATTTGCATCGACGATTCTACATCTTCGTGGTGCGGCACATCTGCTGGTGTTCCACAGGGTGGCGTTTTATCTCCTCTACTATTCGCAATCTTCATAAATTCTATTTCCAAACAGCTTTCTTCATCCTACCACCTATACGCTGATGATTTGCAAATTTATTGCCAAACCTCACCCGATCGCCTGGCAGAGGGTGTTAGAATGGTTAACTCTGAACTGGTACAAATTTGTGAGTGGAGTAGCTGTTACGGTCTCAAAGTTAACCCAGCTAAAACACAAGTAATTATTATTGGTAGCTCTCGATTGACTTCAAAAATTGACTGGTCTGTGGTTCCTAATGTGATATTCGATGGATCTATCATTCCTTTCAGTCAGACTGTTAAAAACTTAGGTCTTCACTTTGACACTAATATATCTTGGAGTTATCATCTGCAGGAACTCAGTAGAAAAATGTTTGCTTCGGCAGGATCACTCAGAAGGCTGCGAAACTTCCTACCAACTACTACTAAAATTGCGCTTGCTCAATCTCTCCTTCTCCCAATCCTTGATTATGCTGACTCTAGTTTCCCAAATTTGACCGAAGAACAACTAAATAAACTTGAGCGACTCCAAAACTTTTGCATACGGTTTATATTTGGTTTACGCAAATATGACCACGTTTCAGAATTTCGTGTTAAACTCAAGTGGTTGCCCATTCGCCTTCGCCGGAATGCACATATTTTATCCCTCCTTTACACTATCTTATTCCATCCTAACACTCCATTTTATTTAAAAAATCGCTTTTTTCCGAGTTTCTACATGATACCCATTCCCGAGTTTTAAGGTCGTCAGAGAACTTGAGGTTAGAAACACCATCTCATTTCACCAAATTTTACAACAAATCCTACTCGGTACAAGCTGTTTTGTTGTGGAACGCGTTACCTGTTCACATAAGGCAAGCACAAACCCTCAACACTTTTAAAAATCAGGTTGAAAAGCACTATTTGTCGCTATGATTATTTGTTCATGATTATATATCTATATGTATACACTATATATTTTTATATATTTTATATATATTCTTATATTCTATTATTATCTTTCTTATATATATTCTTTTCTTACATTTATTTATACCTGCATATTTTTAGTTTATACCTATGTATATTTATATGTATTATAGTATGTAGTTATTGCATGTACATACATATTTGTCATAATAAGTATTATTATTACTATTTTTTTTTTTTATTAGACATCGCCATCTTCCCTCGAACTCTTTAATTCTAAATCCTGTCCATCCTAAGGTTACCTGGAAGAGATCGCTTTTAGCGATAAGGTCGCCCTTTGTACAGTATATTTTAAGGTTACAATGTTTGTATTTTTGATTTGGTCGATGTACAATAAAGATATATTCTATTCTATTCTATTCTAAATACATAGAAATTTACTAATTTTGTAACCAAACACGTTATTCACAAAATAATTTTATAAGTGCAGATAATATTATATAATAAAATTGGCTTACAATGATTTACATTGTCTCTAAAATACACATTTATAGTTACTTCAATTATTAAATAATTACACATCAGTATCTGTTTGTATGTCTTTTAAGCGTAAAAAGATTTCTTTCTTGAACTCAACAGGAGAAAGCTTAAAAAGATCTAAATCGCAAAAATTATCATTGTAATTTTTCATAGCACGATGCAAAGGCGCGCGTTCACCTGCATTAGTTTTACATAATTTAGGTGCAAAAAGTTTATGTTCTCGAGTATCTCTTATACGGTGAGATTTACTAGGGATACGAAAGAATATATTATTGATCAAATGGGTACAGTCAAATTCATTCTTAATCACTTTATACAAAAATGTTTGATCAAGGAGCAGTCTTCTTGAGTTTAGGGAAAGCAGAGAAAATTTATCTAAAAGATTTACATAAGACGACTTGGAATGAAAACATTTAAAATTTACAGAGCGAATGAACTTCTTTTGAATCCTTTCAATTTGATCGTTATATTTAAGGTAATAGGGATTCCACACCATTGTAGCATATTCCAACTGAGATCTAACAAGCGACTTATAAAGAGCTAGGTACGAAGCATAATTTTTGAAATCGTTGCATGTTCGCATGACAAAACCGTAGAATTGGTAAGCTTTGCTTACAATATTGTCAATGTGCGTATCTAAATGGAGCTTACTGTCAAATAGAATACCCAGGTCGCGAACTACAGCTACTTTTTCAAGTGGAGTATTACACAGTGAATATTGAAAATCCACTTTATTGTAATTTTTCGTAAAGGTTATACTCTTACACTTGGAAATGCTAAGTTGTAATTTGTTTTCAATACAATATTCAGAAAGGCGATCCAGATCCCTCTGCAGTTGCATACACTCACTGACACTATTAACCGTATGATGCCCATTGTAAGCGGCCACGTTTCGGTACCATAGGTCATCACTGGCAACACACACGAATTAAAGACTTTCGTCTTAAGATACTGCGGTAGATGGGCCGAGAATATGCCGCGTAGCTTCCCGAACGCTGCCAGCCGAGTTGGATTCGTCGATTGATCATTTTTAACTTACTTAATTCAAAAATATATAACTAAAAATATAGCAAGTTACAAATGCCATTATTTAAGATAGGTAGGTAATGATTTGAAAAACACTTCAATTGTGACGTAATAAGAAACGGGAAACTAGAGCAAATTCATTTCCCTTATAAAACGTGGACTAAAGTTAGTCGTGGTTAAAACTGATGCTAACTCTGTCTTTCATTCAGCAAATAAAATTGACAGCATCAGTTTTAAACGATGAATAACTTTAGTCCACATTTTATAATAAGGGGGCTTGTGTTTTCACCTTCGTAGTCGCTGATCGCATAAGGTCGCGCGCGGGTTTCATATAGGTAGGTACCTAGTTTCTCTCTCATTATGTGAGATTACGAATGGAATGTTTTCTAAGTTTTCGTAAGTATGTTCACAGATTAGTAAGAGTGACTATGTTTTATAACATTGAATTTGGTAGGTAACATTTTATGACATGTGCAACAATTATAGACAACGATTGCCTATACTTATTTATCTTACGATTGAGGAAAAGTGAAACTTTTAATGACAGGAGTTACCTATCCTAGATTGCCTTGTTAGTTGTATTCTTAAGGATGACTGGTCACCTTGCCTTATTGCCACATTCCTTGTGCAGTGCAAGGTGTTGTCTATCATTATCTTGATGGTTTATAATTGTGTGAGGATAGTTTTGAGAACTAAATAATTACAAGGGTCATTTTATTTGCAAAACTTCATTTTTACATTACCTTTACATTATGGAATAATTTTTGCGTTTACAAACGCGTAAATATTTTTAATGCCTACTAGAAAAATACTCTGAAAAAAATCGACCTGCCTCAGGCGGGAATCGAACCCAGCATCTTCCGCCATCCAGGCGGCTGCGTTAAGTACCTATTTTTATAGGAATTTAACATAAACACCGAAAAAACCGATTTAACCGGCTTTTTAAAATTAAACACCGGGAAAATCCAGTTTTCCAAAACCACCCTACTTATGTAAGTAGGTAGGTACTTAGATGTTTTTATTTTACCTATACCTAGGTATTATTTTGATTCTAAGTAGGTACACAACATGATTATATTTTTCCATTGTAATGAGGTTGGTATATTTCAAAGTCTAAACTTTGATAACAATTCTCAATATTACGAAATGTCGCATCATATTATCAGCAATATAATATTGTCTAAATTGTGCGATCACGGCGAGATCGTGTTGACGTTATCTTGATTCTTGGATTTTCTCTATAATAGTGCATTACCTACAGTTATTAGATTAGTGTCAAGAGATGGTGTCAAGTGATAGTTACATACCCAAGGAGCTTATATTTTACCTCATACCTATTTGGTGGTATGTAATCTAGGCTCGTGCTTTATCTGTTCAAAAGTTACTGGGCAGTGTTGCACGCAAAAATGGCCGGCCTAATACCGTCCGGTACACTAGGTACAGTCAGCTTCATAATGATATGAGGTGCCAAAGTGGTCAAAAACATTATGTTAGGAACAAAGTTTCAATAATATCTTTGCATTTAAAGTTATCAAAATATTGTACACAAACAACCAGTCTTATATATCTTCATACCCTAAATCTCCAATTACATATACACGATTAAAATGATCTTTTATATGTACGCATCGTAACTGTTCATTGGTATCTAAGCGTCCAGAGTACTCATAAATATCTTCACTTACATAGATTATTCCATTTTCAATAGATTGAAAGTTAGACATTAAGGGCCTTCACAGATTTTTCTTTAAATTGGTATTTTTGCGATTTGTTATGTTTTAATTTATTTACAATTTTCAGATGGAATATGTGCCATGGGAACTTGCCCACGGTAACAACGAATTTTTATGACAACTTCTATCAGCGATTTAGTGAGTAATTTTGTTAGCAAGCTATTTTCCGCTCGTTCCTTTTTAGAGCGACAATCGCTTCGCTCGGGATAAAGACCGACTTTAAGAGCGTTTACGCCGTGCGGCAGACTCCAAGTTTAGGTATTTACACGCTGTGCGGTCATTCCCTCTCGCATTACTCGCGCTGCCGTCCAGGTACAGAGCACAAAAACAAATTCGATACTTTTTCACAAAATGAAATTAAATATACAATACAAGTTATTTAAATTGAATACTATGGAAAATTAACGGTTACACATTTAACATGAATTAAATTTTGAATATATATGTAAGTAATAATAACATCTGGTGGCCACCGGCCACCCTTGTCGCACCTATCATATAGTACATGGGTATAGTAGTTCATGTTACTGTCACGTAATAGGGTTTATTAAAACACGAGCGGGCTTTTAAAAAACGAGCCTTGGCGAGTTTTTTAATAATATCCCGCAAGTGTTTTAATACCTAATTATGTGCAGTACATAAACTAGCGTCCCTTTGGCTCCCTTTGCCGTCCTGTTTTGCTCTAAGTTTTTGATTTTTGAGAAAAATAACTGTAACGTATTAAGCCGAACATGTTGTATAATGGTCATTAATTATGCAACAGGTAAATGACCTTTATTTTCATTTTGATTATCTTTGTTAAAAAGAATATCATTTGAGGTATATCATTGAGATAATAATTTTAATATTATGTCATGAGTGTAGATATTTTTTTGTGTAGGCTATTCCATTTATCGAGGAAGGCTCTAGGCTATTTTATAACCGACATTAACGCTAGTATGATATAAATACTTGTCGCGAGATTTACTTGTGTATATCAGCGATTGAATAAATAAAGAGATATAAATAATAGAAGCAAATCTTGCCACAAACATATAAATCATATAACTAGCGCTCAGCCCGTGGCTTCTTTTGCGTATTGTTGGTTATTATATAGTTAGCCTTTCTAGATGCATCGTCTACCTCACACAAAAACAATTTTCAAAATTGGTTCAGTAGATCCAGCAATTACCTCCTACAACGTCACAAAAAAACAATTCACAAACTTTTATCATCACAGCCTTTATAATTCATTTCACTACTGGAAGACAAGACCTCTCCTTTTCAATGAAGGAGGTATAGGCAGTAGTCCACCACGCTTGCATAATGTGGATTGGTAGTCAATACCCCTTTGCTGGCCTATTAGTCGCCGTCTACGACACCCATTGGAGCATATGGGGTGATGCTATTCTACTCTGCCGGTATCACGTATATTCACAAACTTACATAAACTATTTACAAACTTTAACTCTTTATCATATTAGTACATACTTACCTATATTTTTTTTAAATGCAATTTAAGTTTACTTTCTTGTTTTTAGAGCAATTAAGTAAAATCTTTGTTTTTAAAGTTTTTTATCAGAAATTTATTGTATAGTTATTTTGACACGGTTCATTCGCATTTTCTCTACAGAGCCTTTCATTTGATACCCATATTATGGTAGTGCTAAAAGTAACAAATCTTGGGTAGTCGACAATTTTGCATTTAAAGTAATTTTATTTATTATAAAAGTATTTAGCAAAAACCATTGACTTTGCTAAGTAAAAAATACATAGATTGGAACATAGAACCTCCTTTTGAAGTTCGTGTATACATAAGGACAAACAAACATAGGGACAAGAACGAACAGTACAAAAAATGGAGGGGAAGCCAAAGCAAGGACCACTGGTATATCGTTCTGTACATACCTATGATATTTTAAAGAATTATTCTCCATCTCTTAACCGTTACCGAATATTACTATGTGGACCATAATATTAAAAGAATAATCCTCAAACTCCTAACTTTTGCAGTTTTACCCTCCAACATCAGCTCACCTGAAAAACCTGATTGAATAGAAATAGAAAGAAAAAAACTTAATTCAACTGTCGATCTATACGAAGGTACACATAATATTTAAGGAATTATCATCCAACTCCTAACTATTAGGAGGTTTTTTTTCATCGTCAGCTTACCTGAATAACATAAAATGATACAACTATCGGTTTATAAATACATATATTAATTCAAGAATTATCATTCAACTCCTAATCATGGAGGAGTTTTACCTGCCATCACCAGCTCATTAACATGATATGATGACTACCAGACGTAAATACTTCAATAGCTTCAGGAAATAAGATATGAAGCATATAATACCTGCATATAAAATTTGAGAGTTGCTCTCGATTTCCTCGGAATCTCATCATCAGATCCTGACTTGGTGACAATAGCACCATATCAGAAGTATTTAGAAAATAGGTCCACAATTAACAGAGATATCCGTGAACATTCATAAAATAATACATAGAGTGCAACATAGAACTTTATATTAAGTCGGTTATCAATACTAAAAGTATCAACACCATCGTTCGTTCTGTAGTAGCTTTACGAATATTTACGCGTGATCACGAAGCTAGCACCGAGCGACGTGACCTCTCTCCGACAAGCCTCATGGGCGACTGATTTGAAAGCGATTGCGCGGACTGTGTTATACTGATTTTTAAATAATTGTTATAAATATATTATAGTTTGTTCAGATATCATTTTTATACCAAAATTTAGAGTATATATTCTTCTTTTAAATTACATCATTTGTTTCTTCAAATAAGGGATATTAATTGTTAGAAATAGCAATTTTCCAAGTCGTATTTTCGTAATACTTGCAGTGTGATTTGATTTTTCTTTAATTAGTGATTCTATGAAATTGAATTTTTTTTCTTTACAACTATTTTGTTCGAGATTTTGTCAGTTACACAGTATTTTTTATTTCATTGTATTATTAGCCTTTTCGGATATTAAGGGCTTCGAAATTGCATCTAAACGTAAAATTTTAAAAATGCTTTCAAGATATTTTCTTATAATTTATGAATAAAGAATTAAATGAAATATTTTCCTTTACAACTTTTTGCGAAAGAATATTATCTGGTAGTTTTTATAACATTTATATTGATAGAATAAGAATTCATGGAAATTAAGAAGCTCAAAAAGTGCCGATTTTCGCAAAATACGCGTAAACGCTCTTAATGAGGAGCTACTTTTTGTAGCAACTAGGCGTTTGAGTATTGAACTCTGATTATTTTATATTCTATAACAAAATAGCTCAGCGATTGTCGCTAGTGGACGAACTCCCTAAATGATTTTGAATTGATGTTATCAGAGATCGATAACCGAAGGTAACAAAATATAACGCAAAAGAAATAAAAAAGATCATCAATATTATTTTGAATAGTTTAAACTAGAGGAGATAAATAATATTTTAATTGAGACTCTCATCGATGTCATAGCAGATGATTGCATTATTATGAGCAAAAAGAAAGAGGAAAAAAGGTATGTAGTAATTGTATTGATGATTTAACATACAGAATAATAAAATAAACCAAGCCCATAGTAAAAGTTCTCAAACAATTGTAAATTTAACCTTTCATTTGTGAAGGAAGATACTCAAAAGTTATAATCGGTTAAAGGTGGTCCCTTAATCGTAACTGACAGGTGTCCATATCTTATAATCTAGGTAAAATTTACAACTTCTATATATTACTACTCTTAGTAAAACATTAGTAAAAATAATTATATTGAATATCACACCTTCCTGTTCACTGACTATAAAGAAGTAGCATGCAGAAGGTGGTCTCTAGATCGAACGCCATAAGTTCATAATAATATTAAGTTCCCACTTATTACCACAATATTATTTGAAATACCTAGATTATAAGATATGGATACCTGTCAGTCACGATTGAGGGACCACCTTCAACCGATTATAAATTTTGAATGTCTTCTTTTACAAATGAAAGGTTGAATTTACAATTTTTTGAGAACTTTTACGCTTAAAATTCCAATGTGGACCCTCAACGGGAACGCAAACGACCAACCCGCACTTGGCCAGCATGGTTGACTAAGGTCTAATCGCCCCTAATGTAGGGTAGGCTCGAGACCCTCGGTGGAGACATTATATGGGCTGTTGATGATGATTTATTCATGACCCATGAAACACTAAATTCGATTAAATATGCAGCCTTTTATCCAAAAACATATCTAAGTTGCAATAGAAAATTGCATTTAAATCTGTAAATATTTTCTTTTCATTGATTGATTTAATTTCAGCATTTTATCAATTAATTTATATTAATAAATATAATGATTTGGAGAATTCGGTAAAATTAATACCTTAGATTTAGAGCCCCTGCATTTGTCATATGACATATGCATATGACAGCTCTGGTTAGTTTACCTTTGTTTATAGGAAGGGAGTATATGGACCGTAGTACCCGGGATTAGCGTTTACTTTTCTTTACTACCAAGATATTTTTGATAACTTTGAGTGCTTAGATACCATTGAATAGTTATTCGTGAATATATTATTGGTCATCTTAACACATTACATAATATTGGAATTGTGTTGTTAAGATAATATTGAGTACTCTGGATGGTTACAACAATAAGATACTCTAACAGCACATATAATATTGAATTTTTGTCTGTTAGATAATTTTGATCAGTCTTGACACTCAGATATTTATGAAGCTGACTGTACCTACCTACTTCAACAACAAAATATCAAATTTTACTTTGAAATTTTTGTATTGTAGGCATAAGATTGTAGGTGTAGGTTACCTACCTGGGTACCTACTTTATAAAAATACAATCAAAGTTGAAAATTAATCGGAGAAATAAAATAATACTTTGATATACCTACACTGACGTACAATGAAATCGACTCACCGGTACGCTTTGGTTGAGACCTCTCTAATCAAAATCTACAATTAGTATACAGGGTGTAAAAGACATGAACAGTCAAACGAGAACCATGTATTCGGCTCACCTTCATAACATTTTTCTTCCTTCAGACTATACCTGGGAAATTGATAGTTACGATTTTATTGAAGGTCAAAGTCATAATTCTTTTTTTAAATTTTTTATGAAAACGTATTCTATACGTGATTTCTTAATTATTGTCCAAAGAAACATTATCATTTTTTTTAGTATTTCATAACAAAAAATGGCTTCAAAACGTTAGCGTTCAATGTATCTCAGTCGATGCGCACGGACACTAACGAACGGGGCCGCCGTCTGGCAAAACTATCGCGGTTTTGCGAGTTGCGTGCGAGTTGAGCCCTTTACATTGCGCGGTACAATTTGCAATTTTTTTTAACACCAAAAAATAAAAATCATTTCCCAGCAATATTTTTTTTGAAATATGTCTTATTTTGATGTATAGAATACGTGGTTTTCGTTTGACTGTTCATGTCTTTTACACCCAGTATAATAATTTTTAACCCCGTGTGTTTAACAAGAACCTGAACTTACATTAGACCAGTTTTTACTGTGATAGATTTTGGTTTATTGATTTTACAAATTTTAAACCAAATGCAGTTAGAAGAGCTAACATTTTTGAGGAAATTGGCTGAATTTTAAGGGTCAATAAATCTGTAAAATAATCAATTATTCAATAAACAATGATTCAATTAACTCTGCATAGTCACAGAAATGGCGTATGAGGTAAAGATGAGAAACCAGGGTTTTTGAAGAAATGAGTCTATTGTCACCAATACTTCGTTTATCGATGTCAAGAGTAGATTAAATAAAGCTTATGAAATATACATTCAAATTATATTTACAGGTTTTATTTATCTAATCTTATTTTTATATACCGATATAGGTATTAAGAATCGACACCTACGAGGTGAGTCGATTTTGTTGCACGTAAGTGTAGAACTTAGTACAGTCAACGTCAAAAGTAGATGATCAAAATCAGACATTCAATACTAATGATTGTAGTTTGCGTCAAAATAGGGTAACGGCGAAGTGTTTCTAAAGTACGTGATTGTAAAGTGTACCAAATATTAGCTGATGGTACTGCCGCCCAATATACATGATCATTCATAAACCCAAAAACACTAAATGTATTTAGCGTCAGAACTAAGAAGTGAGAAATTGTTTCTAAATGAGATGAATGTCAAATGTACCAAAATTGCTAATAATATTGGTGGCATCATTATGAAAAAAAACCATAAGGCCTGCCTGGTAGCAGCTACCGTAGCCTATAACCGCTCGCATCACTAACATGACACTTGCGCGCTTCCAACCAGAGTCCCCTCCCCCACCCCCGTGGAGCTCTGGCAACCTTACTCACCAACAGAAACACAACTATCTGATTGTGGTCTTCTGTAAGATGGAGGTACTACCCCAGTTCGGACTGCTCCAAATCAAAACGGGTAGTCCGCTGTGCCCTACCTCGACTAAATATTACGACGAATATCACATTCTTTGGATCTTTGCTAAAAGAGTGTCGAATATCCAAAAGTAACTGATGTTAATCAAAATCATAATTTGATGAGAATCTTATTCTTTGCATTTTTGGGAAAATGGTGTCAAATTTCCAAAAGTAACTGATGGTAATCAAAATCATAATTTGATGAAAATCACATTTTTTGCATTTTGGAAGAGGGACACCCTTTTCCAATTGTCCAAAAGTAACTGAGATGTAACACCAAATAAAAATTCCACTCGTTTGGTAAAAACTGGTCCAGGGTGTCACGTAATATATGGTTATATTAAACGCGTATTTAATTATTTTAGTATTGCTACAACAATAGTATAAACTACATTATGATGTGTCTAAGACACTGTATGTCGTCATCTAGTATTTAGGAGTCCAAGGTGGCGGACGCGACTTTTTATTATTATAAATCAACATGAGTATCATTAGCGTGGTTTTCAGGGGTCTCAATGTTGAATAAAACATCTACTTCGAGATCAAAAATGGTGGAAGTGACTTTTTAATACGAGTGTATGGCATGGTATGGCAGTATTTATTGGAATACATATTGACATTCAAGGAATTTTGATTTGGTGTTACATCAGTTACTTTTGGACATTTGACACCCTTCTCCAAAAAATGCAAAGAATGTGATTTTCATCAAATTATGATTTTGATTACCATCAGTTACTTTTGGACATTTGACACCCTTCTCCAAAAAATGCAAAGAATGTGATTTTCATCAAATTATGATTTTGATTAACATCAGTTACTTTTGGACATTTGACACCCTTCTCCAAAAAATGCAAAGAATGTGATTTTCATCAAATTATGATTTTGATTACCATCAGTTACTTTTGGACATTTGACACCCTTCTCCAAAAATGCAAAGAATGTGATTTTCATCAAATTATGATTTTGATTAACATCAGTTACTTTTGGACATTTGACACCCTTCTCCATAAAATGCAAAGAATGTGATTTTCATCAAAATATGATTTTGATTAACATCGGTTACTTTTGGACATTTGACACCCTTCTCCAAAAAATGCAAAGAATGTGATTTTCATCAAATTATGATTTTGATTACCATCAGTTACTTTTGGACATTTGACACCCTTCTCCAAAAAATGCAAAGAATGTGATTTTCATCAAATTATGATTTTGATTAACATCAGTTACTTTTGGACATTTGACACCCTTCTCCAAAAAATGCAAAGAATGTGATTTTCATCAAATTATGATTTTGATTACCATCAGTTACTTTTGGACATTTGACACCCTTCTCCAAAAATGCAAAGAATGTGATTTTCATCAAATTATGATTTTGATTAACATCAGTTACTTTTGGACATTTGACACCCTTCTCCATAAAATGCAAAGAATGTGATTTTCATCAAAATATGATTTTGATTAACATCGGTTACTTTTGGACATTTGACACCCTTCTCCAAAAAATGCAAAGAATGTGATTTTCATCAAATTATGATTTTGATTACCATCAGTTACTTTTGGACATTTGACACCCTTCTCCAAAAAATGCAAAGAATGTGATTTTCATCAAATTATGATTTTAATTAACATCAGTTACTTTTGGATATTCGACACTCTTTTAGCAAAGATCCAAAGAATGTGATATTCGTCGTAATATTTAGTCGAGGTAGGGCACAGCGGACTACCCGTTTTGATTTGGAGCAGTCCGAACTGGGGTAGTACCTCCATCTTACAGAAGACCACAATCAGATAGTTGTGTTTCTGTTGGTGAGTAAGGTTGCCAGAGCTCCATGGGGGTGGGGAAGGGGACTCTGATTGGCAGTGCGCAAGTGTCACGTCAGTGATGCGAGCCGCTATAGGCTACGGTGGCTGCTACCAGGCAGGCCTTATGGTTGTCAATTCGAAGATTTTTTTTTAAATGTTAAGTGGTTAATTTTACATTTAAAAAAAATCTTCGAATTATGAGTTTGGTTTACATACTTACAGGTATGTAGGTACTTTTTTCATAATTATGCCACCAATATTATTAGCAATTTTGGTACATTTGACACTCATCTCATTTAGAAACAATTTCTCACTTCTTAGTTCTGACGCTAAATACATTTAGTGTTTTTGGGTTTATGAATGATCATGTATATTGGGCGGCAGTACCATCAGCCAATATTTGGTACACTTAACAATCACGTACTTTAGAAACACTTCGCCGTCACCCTATTTTGACGCAAACTACAATCATTAGTATTGAATGTCTGATTTTGATCATCTACTTTTGACGCTGACTGTACATCAAGCCAATTAAAAAAAAATGCTGTATCGTTGCTTTGTTTTTAAGTCGGTACACCTAAACGGTAGAGGTAGGGGCGATGAGAGAATAGAATCATAATAGGGTGCGGACTCGGAAGGGTAGAAACTTGAACTCTTTAGACGGGCAGATGGACCAAATACTTAAGGCTTTTATTAGTGATAGGTAGTGTGATAGTGAAGAGATTTAATGAATATAATTGTAATTTCATTTCAATGGAAGGTCTTATCGCTATATGAGCGGTATCTTCCAGACAACCTTAGGATAGAGGAAAGACAACCTTAGGATAGAAGAAAGATTAAAAAATCGTAATGGAAGTTGTTGGCATACCTACCAAATGCCAGCTAAATCCCTACAAGCATTATTTAAAAGACATCGCTTTGTTTAGAACTTCCATTATTTCTGTTGGTAGCGTTCGTACTGGAACAAGTATCTATGCGGCTCTCGCGTCGCGATATCGTATCAAATATGGCTAGGAAGAGAAAGAGGAGTGCCTACGTATCATTAGGAACCTCGACTTGCGGTCACAGCGCTCTGCGGTGAACCCCACGGTAAATAAGTGCTAAGAGTTTCGACTCCGTGAAATAAAACATACCCCATTTATGTAACATAATAATTTATTTTATATACTTTATATCCTTAAACGTTTTATATACATCAACATCAAATGCCAAGAACAACATCTACATCGTAAAAGTGTACACAAGAGCACAACAGTATAAACTTACACGTCGCGTGCGCATTGCACCCTACACTGCACCTTAACACGCTGAAATACGTATCATATTTGCAGTACAAGTACAAGGTACAGTGCGCCGCATTAAGACAGGTTAAGATAATATATTCGTGTATAATACCTTATTTAAGTACACCTGCGTTCACGCAACAGGTAGGTACTTACAGGCAATAACGAGTGATTATATAGAAAATTACTTTAATCTAATATTTAATACCATAGGGGACCGAGAATAATATATTGGTCACTTTTCGAATATACATATATGACACAGTGGCGCTGCAATTGTTGAATTGAACGAAATTTTTAAAATAAGGCTACGGTTTCATGTTGCCTAGGTACATACATCGCGCTCAGTTTTAAATGGTGAAATGATCCTTTCGTTAGACAAAACCTTGCCTTTACAAGATTTATTACGTTTTATCAGTCTTTTGTAGTCACACCAAATCCTTCTTAGGAGAGTGGCCAAGAGGATGGAGTAAATCCATATATGGAGGCAGCAGACAACAGGCCCGCCTAATCTTGGATGGACTCACAGGGCACTACGCCACAAACCACATGCTCAGCAAAATGCAAATTTCGACAACACCAAATTGCAGAGCATGTGGGCATAACCGGGAATCCATGGAACACCTAGTATGTGACTGTGATTCCATAGCCAGGATTAGAATACATATCCTGGGATTGGCTTATCCAAAGCCAGAAGACTACAGGCTCTTCAAGCCCATGGATATAGTTAGACTGATGGCTTGCATGTTCAAGGAGCGACAAGAGTGAACGAGACTAGGGAGACACAAAAGATCCCATTGGGTGGAAACTCACGGCCCCTACATAAGGTAAGACGTTTTATCAAGATGAAGAAAACCTGAACATAGCTGGCTAAAATGTCGATGCGACTACATACAGACTGACTCATGTATACAAATAGTCATTAGGTACACGAAACATGATATATCACCTCACGTGAAACCGAAGCCTTATATAGGAATTTTAAGGTACTTTAAAAACCAAACAGGTTCTTATACACTGTTAAAATTGTATTATTACTTAAATAGCGACAGTTTCAAAATTATCGTTGCCATTAAAACCTTATTTAGGTACTAACGTTTCAATATAAGGGTGAAAACCAATGAGTTATCTAAACTGCTTCTTCTTAGAAAACTATAAAAATACCTTAAAATCTCGTCAATTGAACACTGCAGCCAATAACTACAGTAGTGAACACTAGGGAGATACAGTGACGCGAATTACATAATAAGTAAAAATTATAGGGATTCGATGATGATTGAAATATAATACGCACCTACACATAAAAAAAAACTTATAGGTAGATAAGATTAAAAAATCAAGAGTCATCATTTTTGTTGATTATGCTTAGAAATGGCAAATATAATTGATACAATTTCAACCTTATGCCGTCAATATAAAATTCAAAGTTGTTTAACACTTTAAGCATCATGTCAAAAGCACCTACAGCTCTTAAGAAAAACGTGAACAAATATGGAAATTTGCTACCGAGTGTATCAACTTTTATAGTCAACGATAGTCTTATTTGATTTAGATTTTCTTTCCAGGCTTTGTTACTCGTGCCAGTCAAGGAATCATACCCTGAGAAATTGTCTGAACGCTGTGGGGCAAAGACTTAAATCGCTAAATATGAGTATGATAGGCGACAGGCTAGCCACCTGTCACTATTTTGAAGCTCTGCATGGTCCATATTGCCAAAAGTGGCTTTAGGTAATATATTGTACCTAAGTTAAAGCGATGGTCAACTCTTTTGGTACCTATGTGAGCGTCATCGTACGTAGGTATGTATGTAAAAGTAGATAAGTAACTAATATTGTGACAAGACAACGCTGATATCGCGCCGAGAGACATCACGCAGAGTCTGATCAATAACAATCGATTGGTCCATTCATTCACCACACCTACACACTTAACCAGCGAAAGATTCGCAAACAGAACTTTTTATCCATTGACTATTCGCCCAAAGAATATTGGAAATGTGTTTACTAATATTACATTGATCGCTGCTACGTCAGGCTCGCTTCGTTCGTTCGGTTCGCGATTTGTTTTGGTCGCAGTTCTAACTCAACCTAACTGAATTTACCCATTTTTGTTAACATGGGTGATTCAATCTGTTGGCGAACTGTTCATTGGCCAAACATTCTTTGGGTGAAAAAATAGTGGATACAAAGTTCTGTTTGCAAACAATTCATGAAGCAATCGATTGTTGGCAAACATTTTCGCGTCATCGCTTTCTATTATTTGGTATTTGATTAAACGATAACTTTTTCTTTCTTTCACCATAGTGAAAGACAAGGAGGCCACTTATTTCACGGTACAAACATTTTATGATTTAAATCTTTGCCGAGAATCACTCGTTTTAAAGCATTGTTCTTTGATTCACAGCGCAGCATTACAATTAATCATTATAAATAATAAACATGCATAATTCGGGCATATTTTTTCTAAGCTACAAAGACAGGCGCCTTAGTACAGATTTACAAATCAAAGTCACTTAAAAATTATTGCCAATATACAAATAATGTCAACTTAAAATTAAACTTGTAATTCAGTCGCACACAACTTCACATCCTCATATCGTTGAGTTCATTCTACAGTAACATCGGAGAGTTCGTTAATAATGGGAATTAAATCTTTGCCAATCCTTATCAAAATGAGTAGAGCAAATACCTTAACAGATATCTTTCTGTAACATGAAATATAAAATTATTGGCGATCTTTTTGTGATTGAATTATTTGAAGCTAGCACTTTATTATCTGATGATATTAATTTTAATTTAATTTGCTTAAATTTGATCGCCTGTAAATAACCTCCACTTTATAACATAAATAAAAAATACATTTTTGTAGTGCTGTTTTGCTAACAGTAACTTGTAATCCAAAGATTTACTGAGTGAGATTATGGAGCAGGACAACTCTGAACAGTTTAGGGTAAAAAGCTACAGTAACCTAGACGAGCCATTGTTGGTCAACATTTTGATTTTAATCCTCAAATATCAAACACACTACGAAAACAAATCCTAAAATCCTATCACTTAGAACCCTCCTACAAGTACCCAGACACCCCGGGATAACCAAAGAACCCACACCCAAATTCACCACTTTATAATTTTAATTTATGTTGTATTAAATTAACAACCAAGAACCATATTAAATGTCAAACTGCATACTGTTTCAGATTAGAAGGTATTGATACATCTGCGACTTTTAGCAGCGATGGAAAGCGATACATACGAGTGTGCCAAACGAACTAAGGTCACCGACATAGCGCAAATAATTGCGAAGCTTAAGTGAGCACATTGCGAGGAGGACTGATAGCCGGTGGAAAGATCCTCGAATGGCTTCCGCGTACCGGGAGACGCAGCGTTAGTAGTAGCGTCTCACAAAGTGGACCGATGATCTGGTAAAGGTCGCAAGGTCGCGGGAGACGAAGCGTTTGTCGTAGCGTCCGACAAGGCGGAGTGACGGTCTGGTAACGGTCGCGGGAGACGCAACCTTGGGAGTAACTCTGGTAAAGGTCACAAGGTTGCGAGAGACAAAGCGTTGGTAGTAGCGTCCGACAAGACGGACTAACGATCTGGTAAAGGTCGCGGGACACGCAACCTTGGGAGTAACGTCCCACAAGGTGGACCGACGATCTGGTAAAGGTCGCAAGGTCGCGGGAGACGTAGCATTGTTAGTAGCGTCCGACAAAGTGGACCGACGATCTGGTAAAGGTCGAAAGATCGCGGGAGACGCAGCGTTGTCTTCAAAGACCAATAAGGAAAATAACTTAGTCAATTCGATTCTGACATGTTATTCCACTCGAGATTAACATCTTATTTTATCTTGTCTACTATGAAACAGTTACGCACTTAATCTCAGTTTATTGTTTGGGGTCACTGTGTGTAGACTTTAATCTTAGAATCGAAACTGTGCCTCTGATAACATAACATAATCATGTGTGACGAAGACTAGCTTAGATTGTTATAGAACCATTACACAACACCCATTTAACAAACTTTTAAATACGCGTTATATGATACGACAATAAAACTAAATTACGAAAAGTTATTAAACATCACACTGATACGAAAACAGAGAATTTGATTTTACATAATATTAATATATAATAATAATCGCATGAAACTTACAAAGATAGATGATTATACTTAATTATAATTTAACTATTATTTGTATTTTTCATTTAACGCACATCTGCTACATACACATATACAGCAATAATTAACTATTTGCTATATAATTTATATCATAATCATGATATTATTACATTTCTAAGATAAAAAATAAGACTTAGTGAATCGTATTTTTTGAAATCTAAAAATGTGATATTTATGTAACAATATCATGAACTAAACCACTACGTCGAGGTGACAAGTTACAAATCAATGGACGGGACATAACCAGTGCACAAGCATCAGTACTACAATTATAACATCTATTACCATGAATTAAGGCAGAATATTGCTGTTATAAAGTACACTGATGTAAAAATGGGTCTTATTCCCTTGACATACAGTTGACAATTACACTTGTAGTACTACTGACGGTTCACAACGGTCACATAAATACGACAATCTGCGTGCTCACTAAATCCATTGCGATATTTTATATCACTCTCTTTAGTACTAAGTAGGAAGATGACAACGTGACAATGTACACAACTTACTAATTTGACAAGTCGTTCGTATTTTGTATCGTTAGATTTAAGTTTAATTATATAATTATGTCTAAATTTTTAAATAAATTATTCACAGTTCCGTATAGTAAGTATAATAGATAATATTTTGTCTTTTAACATATAGCTATTGTCACAGATTATATACAGAACAATGCATATCTTGTTGATTTAGAAATGATAAAGATTTTTTGTGGATATTACTCTTTATTCTCTTATTTCTAGTTTAAATAACCTGTCAAGCAGCTAGGCTATTCATTTTTAAATATACAAGACAAGTTGTTTTAGTCTAAAAGTTACATATAAGGGTGACTCACATTTTGCTAGTATAACAAGTGAAAATGCAAATTAAACGTACTTCTTACTAAACATGAATCAACAAGCCTTTAACAAAAAAAAGTAAAAAATATTTTGCTACTTAAAGTGATTCATACAACAAAGAAAAAGGGTAAAAGAAACTAGAATGAAAAGTGATATTTTGCGTATCATGTGTTGACATCCATTTCTTCGTTCGTTTCTCAGTTTTTAACAAAATTGCGTGCCAATGGTGTTAATTCATTGGCAAGGCTTTTGTAATTTATACATTATTACGAAAAGTTACGTTTATGACCACAACTTCCATAATTCTATAGTCAATCTTGAACGTTATGGCATTGATATAGAAGTCAAATACTATTCAAAAAAATGTGAATCTGTGATAAATTTAACTTTATGTGCATTTGTGAATTGAATGAAGGCACGCAACTTTAACTTAAATTATTACTCCAGTAAGCTATTTCTCGATAGCAATGCCTTCTTTTTAAGAAATAAAACGTATTGCTACGTGGTGCAAATTACGACATTACAAACAAACAATTGCCTACATCAATTCCGAGGCTAAATTACAAGTATTCAGTCAGATAAAACTTAGTTACCCGTCTATCAATATTACTGGCAATATTAACTAATTTGGGTTTTACATAGCTAATTTTGAATAATACTCTTTATTCTTTAATAATTACGGTTTAATATTGGCAGTAAGTATTGAAAGTATTTAAGAATTAAAGTTATCTAGATATAGTTTTTTTCTACATATACACTAATATTAAAATAACATTGGTAACTTTAACGAGGAAGCGTGAATTCGTTTAATAATATCAAACTATCCATGTTTGTATTATTCTGAATTGTTCGTTCACATAGCTTGTGATATTAAATAATCTATTATCACTAGTAATTACTGATGTGCATGGTGATATAGAAAAAAATAATAACAAATTAGAAATATCAAATTATCAACGTGGTTCAGGATTTTCAAGAATTAACAAATATTATACAGTTCTGATTTCCTCGTGAATCACTTAGTTCTCTCGCTTCATAGTTTAATAATAGCCGTAGATTACTGTAAAATCTCACCCTGTACAAGAGTATAACATTAAAATTCACGTACTACATCAATATACTGTCTTTGTGAACAATGGCAGTGTAGTTTAATTATAAAGTTGTCAGTTAGATTGTATTACTTATATAACAAGAGTTTATATTGGGGGAAAGTTGTTCCTCAATTTTGTCTTTTAAAAGTCAGGTCACAGTGTAACGATGGTCGATACTTTTGAAAATATATCAAGCATTTGTTTCCAGGCAAGCTATTGACAGTATTTTGTAATTTGTTACTTATGTGGTATATTTCTAGGTATACTTTTCTACCGAGCGGAACGCAGTGTGGTGAAAAATGGTAGTGTAAGTAAATATTTATAACTCTATGTTTATTATTTTGCTCCCGAAAGGAAAATTGGATTACGAGAAACTAGTCTGACCTGAAATTGGTCGGAAAGAACCGTGATCACGATTTTTCGTTAAGGTAACACAGGTTTGCAGACTCAGAAATATTTGGACCAAATAAGGCTTTTATTAGTGATGGTTTGTTAAATGTGAAGAGGTTTGAAAAGAATTAATTTGGGTTAGATATATTTGAAAGTTACCGGTGTAGTATATTATACTCGTATAACGGGTGTAAAAAGACCTATGACAAAGCTGAGAACTACGTATTCTGCTCATTATTAGGACTATTTTTGACGTGACAACGTCTTATAATTCGATAGAGCCGGCTGCACGCACGAAAAAACATGAAGCATGCGGCGTTACCTCGCTCTGAGGCGTTCCATGTAAGGCCGGCAAAACAAATGAAATTAAATTTTTCTTTTGAAAAATGCTACCATTCCATCAGTATTTTTTTAAGACGTTGTCACGTTCAACTATCGTCAGTAAACCGACTTTACAGACCAACCAATTTTTTTTCTTCTAAACTATACCTGGGAAATTAATAGTTATGAAGTTATAGAAGGTCAAACGAGAAATTTATTTTCAAGAATTTTATGAAAACAAATTAAAAACATTATTTCTTGATTTTTATCGAATTAAATATTATCAAAAAATTAAGTATATCATACCAAAAATGGCTTAAAAACGTTAGCGCTCAATGTTACCACTCGATATCGGAGCCATTCAACTCAGCCGACCGATCGTCGCGCACACCTCCAAGTTAGTAAGCGCCACGCAACTTGCGCGCTCATTACATTGCACGGTATTTTTTGGAGTTTTCTTTTAACACAAAAAAATTAAAATAGTTTCCCAGCAATAGTTTTATTAATATGTTTCTTGTTTAATGTTTAGAATTCGTAGGCTTCGGCTTTGTCTTAGGTCTTTTTACACCCTGTATACTATACATATAATTATAAAAAAATCGAAGCTTAAAACCTGAAAAGATTTATTCTCGCAAGATTACGGATGTAAAATTAGCTCTGCAGCGACTACTACGACAGAAGAGACATTATGTAATGTGTTCGTTATTGATTGTTCGATATCGTGAGAACACGGCAGTAGGTAAATAAAGAACTAAAATTATTACTCCGCGCTGGGTCAGAAACGTAAATTGAGTAAGACGGTTTTAAAATTCCAGTAAGTAAAAGATTATATGAAACTACCCTCACCACCAGTTTAACGTGCTTTCCAAAGCAGGATGGAAAATCAAGCAGGATGGAAAATCAAAAATTTTCGGTCACCCATTTGAGTACCGACCGCGCATTTGTTAGCTGAGCTTTCGTGATCGCTACGAGAACGCACGCTTGGTAGATTGTCCAGGCAGCTCAAGAGAGAACCGTTCGAGGATCACAGTGTAGAACAGGTTATGGCGGCTCCAAGTCAGCGCTGCAGCGGCTATCAGAGAGAACGGTATGCGAAATAATCTTACAGCGAGATGGGTCATAGTGATAAGTTTTAGTGACTGTAAAATAAATGCTGCTGCTAGTTTGTGTCACGATGGTAGAATGAGCCCAGGTTTGCGCTGCAGCAGCTATCGGAGATAACAGATAGATTAAGTTCAAGTTCAGGCAGTTCAACAGTTTGAGAAGTACTCTTACGATGAGCGGGATCCCAGTGTAGTACAGGCTACGGCGGCTCCAAGTGACCGCTGCAGCGGCTATCGGAGAGAACGGCGTGCGAAGTGTTACGGGGAGTTTGGTCATAGCGGCAGCGTTAGTGCCGGCTCGGGCGGCTGCAAGGTGAGCGCTGCAGCGGCTGCGTCGGCAGCGGCGGCCGGCTCGCTCAGCGCTCCCAGCACCAGCGCCAGTCGTCGCCAGGTGTCGGCCCTTCGCGGTTCCAGCGCTGCAGCCTCCCGCAGAGACTTCTCCGCCAGCCTCAGCCAGCCGAGCTCGTAGTACGCGGCTCCTGACCAACGAGACAACATTAGCACCAGTTACAAATTCCGATTATGAGATATCTGGCAGCTGAATGAGTCACACCGACGTTTTTTATTATCAGCATAATTATCTAATAGGTCCTCCAGACACACGCGAGAAGTCTCGCCGAGACTTGACCCGAGAAACGAGATGTTATCTCAAGCGATCTTCTCACTTGCGTTCTCGACCGTTATGCGAAATGGACTTAGAAATGGATGAATTTGACAGTGCAGCGGCTTTGGTATTTACAGTAAACCACAGCAGTTTGTAGGATCGAAAAAGCGAAGGAGTAATATTATAAAATTTAGTACAACCTAACATTATAATTATATCATCCGTTTGGATGATATAATGTTTACTAGGATATAGGTTGTTTTAATGTTGGCAATAAGCTGTTTTAGAATGTTTTATAGAGGATACTAAATTAAATAGAAAACGAAAAACATGGGAAAAAATCCTATCATGGATAAGTGCTGAGACGGGACTTAAACCTGAATGAATTGCTATAAATTTCGATCATAACTAAATGCCAAATAAAAATTAGAAGCAAAATCAATGTTTTAAATAGAAGATTTAAAGCGGAGTGTAGATAAAATTAATTATTTAGACAGGCCCTGGTTCAAAGCTCAGATAAATAAAATAATAAATGCACAGCACACACATACGATGGAAATCACTTCCTACATCGCAGTGAGGCCGAACGAGAATGTGATACGGTTCTCTTTTCTCGCCCGAGAAACCCTTTGAAGCGGGCCAAAAAACCGACACCGAGCCGAGAACAGGCGAGCCCGAGAACGAGAACGCGAGAAACTAATCACATTCACGCTTCTCGGATGTTCTCGGGGGTTCTCGGCGTTAGTCTGGAGGGCGCATTAAAAGTAGGTAACTCGAGGAAAAAGAATCTGTTTTTATTTTTTTCCTATCTTCAAAACTGACTGAGATATTAAACGTTAAAGTACAGCTACCGCGGCAAACTCCGACTAAGCGTCCGCGTCAGCGCATGACATCACGGCACAACAAAAATGTGAAAAAATCGGTTGGTATCATAAAATACAAAATGTTTTTTTTTTCACGTTTCACCGATGAGATTCCCGGCTCCAGCAGGTGATTTTTCAAAAATCTTTAAATGCAGTTTTAATTATTTTTGGAAATAAAGGAATGTTTCCTTTCAGTAAAATTTTCTATCATCAATATTAAGGGTTCTTTTCCTCCTACTACGGTAATTTTTCCCCATCCTCTATATATAAATTTAATAACAATATTATTTAAAGTAACTGCTAACACAAACACTTAAAATAATAATTGCAAACCACTTTACAAATCAAATTTAAAGAGTGTAAACACTCTGCATCACCTACAATCGGACATGACTGTGGCACCGTGACGTCATCTTACGAACGCGCGAAGGAAGGCAAATTTAATAAACCGGTGAAACTTTACAACGCTGTAACTTTGGAAATCCTGGCCCGATTACGATGAAACAAAAACAATTATTACTGGCACGAGTACGCGCATTGAATGCAGTAACATTTATAGTAAAGTGTTGGTGTGACTCATTGACGGTTTTGTATGAACAATCTGTCAAATTAGTCGTGTAACACGCCGTTTACATACAACTCTATCGTAGTAAAAGTTAGTATATTTTGAGGTTTGTAGGTATACAAAAATAACCCTCTTATGTATATTTTTTTAAGTCTGTTAACCGAATAGGTGTCAGTGATTAAATTAATTTCAACTATGTTTAGGTAATTTTTTAGCAAAATAAAAAAAATACATATTGAATTTTTCAGGAAACCTGTGTTATTTTTGATTTGTATAAAAAAAACAGTAACATAAAATCCAGTCGTGTCAATTGTTTGATGCAAGACTAAAAAAAATCTTGTCATGAGCCACTCACCTAATTGCACGATACTATCTAAATGTGTGGGATGTATAGCAAGCGCGTTTTGGAAGCACTGGCGAGCCTCTTCCCACTCGTTACTGGCGGCGTGGACTCGACCTCTCTGTTAACATAAAATAAAAAGACTTCAATATATAGAAATTCAATATAGAGAAAACATACTTCACTATTTATTAAAAAAAATCCAGAATGTACTGATATTGAAACCAGTATTAAATAAGACATATCATAATCAGACCAGCCAGCACCAACAAATATTACGTTAATGTTAATAAAGTTGGTCCGATAATGGAACCTTGAGGTATCCCTATATAATTTTTTGACATTTGTAAGTTAAAATTGTTTAATGTTTCTGAAAATTCCTTTAATAAATAAAACAAAATAAATAACCCGTCTTCTGTAAAAACTCGTTACAAATACTTCTAATAAATATTTTAAAAAGTTGATATACTGGATCGAATGCCTTACAAAAATCTATATCAATAAATTTTCACAAAGAACGCAGATATTTTTATAAATATTACTTACTGTATATAAAACTAAATGACTAAACGGCGTAAGCGCCGCCGCTTCACTAACACACCCCGCCGCGGCACTCACTCGACCTAACCTGGATGGAGAACGAATTAATAATTAGTAATTTGCTTAAATAATAAAAAAGCATGATCGAAAATAAAACAGATCTGTTTGTGTGATAGAAAAAACGTACCTATGAGTCGTGCTTCCAATAATTTTGTGAATTCATTTTCGTACTACATGGTAATGTAGATATGTAAAAAATCATATTCCATGTACTTACCTATACTCAGAAAGTGTATTAGTTTACTGTGAAAGTTGTTTGATAACAAAAAGATCTTACTTGTGAGTGTAAATGTAAAATATTCTCAAAAAAATTAAAGTGGTAATGTTGATTTGAAACATTGGTGTAGGTCGATAACGAACCGGTAGGCATATATATAAAATTGCATGTTATTACGTTTCTTTCTTGCTTCTTGTTAGTTAAATAAACTTTCACACAATTTAAGTAAATTATGTTTTCATTTTTGATTTGTTTGTTTGTTTACATCAATACTTACATTCATACAAGTACCATATCAGAATGCATAATGACTAATATAGGAAAGTAAACTGGTTGAAGTATGCGCTCCACGTGTCCACAGTCAACATAAGTTCTTAGTAAGTCAAAGAGCACGTCTATACAGGGTAATCATGATGTGGATGGATGTGGGACGAGAGGGGCGCGGTGGTGCCACCAAACTGCCATACCCTTGTTCGGTAGATGCTGGTCCATTGAATGTTTACTGCATGCTGTCTAGACAAAAGCGGCATTTCTGTACTGTATGTTTTTACGCTGTGTGGTGTGGGGCAACAGCGGTACAGTGAGGGGCCGGGGTCACTGACCTGAGGCAGAGGTCCCCCAGCAGCAGCCAGGCGTGCGCCCGCGGCGCGGCGGCCGGCCGAGCGCTCACGGAGGCGGCCGACAGCGGTACAGTGAGGGGCCGGGGTCACTGACCTGAGGCAGAGGTCCCCCAGCAGCAGCCAGGCGTGCGCCCGCGGCGCGGCGGCCGGCCGAGCGCTCACGGAGGCGGCCGACAGCGGTACAGTGAGGGGCCGGGGTCACTGACCTGAGGCAGAGGTCCCCCAGCAGCAGCCAGGCGTGCGCCCGCGGCGCGGCGGCCGGCCGAGCGCTCACGGAGGCGGCCGACAGCGGTACAGTGAGGGGCCGGGGTCACTGACCTGAGGCAGAGGTCCCCCAGCAGCAGCCAGGCGTGCGCCCGCGGCGCGGCGGCCGGCCGAGCGCTCACGGAGGCGGCCGACAGCGGTACAGTGAGGGGCCGGGGTCACTGACCTGAGGCAGAGGTCCCCCAGCAGCAGCCAGGCGTGCGCCCGCGGCGCGGCGGCCGGCCGAGCGCTCACGGAGGCGGCCGACAGCGGTACAGTGAGGGGCCGGGGTCACTGACCTGAGGCAGAGGTCCCCCAGCAGCAGCCAGGCGTGCGCCCGCGGCGCGGCGGCCGGCCGAGCGCTCACGGAGGCGGCCGACAGCGGTACAGTGAGGGGCCGGGGTCACTGACCTGAGGCAGAGGTCCCCCAGCAGCAGCCAGGCGTGCGCCCGCGGCGCGGCGGCCGGCCGAGCGCTCACGGAGGCGGCCGACAGCGCTCGCTCCACACGGAACGCGCCGGCGCTCTCCGCGCGGACGCTCGCTGCACAACACACAATCTACATTGCGACTGGGAACATAGTGGCATTCTTATAAGACTCATAATCCGGCACTGCTCCAATTTTATTTGGGATCGGCGTAATATGTTTTTCTCTTCCACACATCCCTGTCAGCCGTCATCTCAGCATTAACTCCTTTCTTTTCCATGTCATCTCTCACACAATCTATCCATCTTTTCTTCGGTCTTCCTTTCCCCCTATACCGTCCACATTTAATTACCTTCGTTATCATATCTTCTCATTACATGCTCATACCATGCTGCTCGTTTACCTCTTTTTTCTGCAACTGGTGCTACTTTCAGACGGATTCTAATATACTCATTCTTCACCTTGTCCAATCATGGTCTATAATGCCTACCCTAAATATCAGGCAGCTTATTACCTTAAAAAGTCACCCTTTCCATACATTTTAGTTGCACAAGTCTTGCACTTTTGTATCAACTTACCGGCGTCTCTATTGCTGTGCGTATCGTCGGCGTGCTGCGAGTCAGACAGCGCGTCCAACTCCGTGTACCCGTTGTAGTCCATATCAGGCTCTGATTCTGAACTGTTCAGTAGTGTTAATAATTCTTTGCCCGTTGCTAATGCTGCCTGAAAACAATATATGGTTTTCAGATATAGGTGGTTGTATGCTGAATTATTAGAGATGTTGTCATTCTCTTTAGTTGTCTATAGTTTGGTATATGACAATAAAAAATAGAACACTTCCGTATCTAGTCTGAGTGCAAAGTATGAAGTTGTTGAAGGGCGTAATATGTACATCTGTCCTTTTCTTTTTCGTGGTGGGGTAGTGTGTCGGTGTGAGTGAGCTCAGTGGTGTAGTGTGTCGGTGTGAGTGAGCTCGACGCGGTAGTGTGTCGGTGTGAGTGAGCTCGACGCGGTAGTGTGTCGGTGTGAGTGAGCTCGGTGGGGTAGTGTGTCGGTGTGAGTGAGCTCGACGCGGTAGTGTGTCGGTGTGAGTGAGCTCGACGCGGCAGTGTGTCGGTGTGAGTGAGCTCGACGCGCTAGTGTGTCGGTGTGAGTGAGCTCGACGCGCTAGTGTGTAGGGTGAATGACCTCTGCCCGTCCGGCGGCGGCGTGCAGCGCGGCGGCGGCCCAGAGCGGCCAGGCGGCGGCGGGGTAGTGGTGGCGGGCGAGGCGCGCGGCGGCGAGCGCCCGTCCGCCGCGGGCGCTAGTGTGTAGGGTGACTGACCTCTGCCCGTCCGGCGGCGGCGTGCAGCGCGGCGGCGGCCCAGAGCGGCCAGGCGGCGGCGGGGTAGTGGTGGCGGGCGAGGCGCGCGGCGGCGAGCGCCCGTCCGCCGCGGGCGCTAGTGTGTAGGGTGACTGACCTCTGCCCGTCCGGCGGCGGCGTGCAGCGCGGCGGCGGCCCAGAGCGGCCAGGCGGCGGCGGGGTAGTGGTGGCGGGCGAGGCGCGCGGCGGCGAGCGCCCGTCCGCCGCGGGCGCCGGCGCAGGCGCACGACCAGAGCGCGGCCGCCAGCCGCAGCCCGCCGCCGCACTCCGCGCGCGCGCACAGGCACGACCGCGTCGCGTCCTGCACAACCATCACAGTCACTGCTCGACCACTAGAGCAACTGAGGGCAACCTGCGCGAGCGGGAGGAGGGAACACGCTGCGCTTTGTCGCTGTAGTATGCCACAATATACTATACGAGTTCATACAGTCATTCGGCGAGTCCGTCTAGACAGGGACGCGAGGCGAGCCCGAGCTTCATACGCTCACTCGGGACATTATGGTCAAGGATGTCGCATTGCATTAAATTAAAAGATGGCGATGAAGGACCAATAAAGTTTAAGCAATTAATAGTTTAGCCGCTAGATGCAAGCAGCACAAAAACCAATCGGGTTGGAAGTCCTTGGGGAAGGCCTATGTCCAATGGACATAGGCCTTCCCTTCTGGGCGTCTCTCGACCGATATGATGATAATGATGATGAATTATTAGTTTTAATGCTCACTGATGTGTGACAACAATACAACCCTTCGATATGCCGTGAATGCACAGGCGCTAATTACCGTTGTAAAAATCCATATCCGATAACCACGTTATAATAATTATCAAAGGTACACTCACCTGTATTATCTCACCGTGCGTCCAGCAATTTTTCCCTTTATCCGAGTTACCTTCACTTTCTTCTTCTTTTTATGTAATTCGTCAGAATTTTTCTCCCGCAAGATTATAATGAAATATTAATAGCGAGCACATGCGTCTTCAATCAATCTCCTTAAATGTACAATGCTGCCTCCGAGACGGGCAGATGTTTACTTCATGCGCATGACATATCCAGCGCGCGAATATTTAAAATAGTAGCAATATGAAACCACACAACCACATAGACTTTAGGCAACGACAAACACTAGATCTCGTACCCAATCATATTAAAATAACTAGGTCTATAAAATCAAAAGTCATTGAAATAAGGTGGGTCTATCACTGACCATGGCCTCGTTGAGCATCCCGAGGGTCATGTACTGCAGCGCGAGGTAGTAGAAGGCGAGGTGGTCGTTGTCATCCAGGTGCACCGACCGCAGCAGAAGCTTCAACGCGATCTCGTTCTCCGCTTCTTTCTCGATCCGGGAATTGCTTTTCTGCGACAACGGAACAAAATATGTCATATTTTATCAGATAGGGAGTTCAATATACGTTTTGCGAGGTAAAGAATTTTTTAAATCGCAGGTATTTGACACCCGAGTTGAAGGCTACGCGTACGGAAAATCCCAGTGTCTGGTCAGAGGGTGGTAAAAAAGAAAGCCTCACATCGCATATTAATCAAATAACAGATACTTGCGATCTGAGACATTTTATATTGTCTTAAGTCCAACTTAAATTAGCTTTAACTTTAATTTACTGTTCTTTATTAAGTTCTGTTTGTAACATGCTTTTATAAGCTTCATCTGTATGTTTACTTGCTTGTATGTTTGTAACCGACTCCTTTGTACGCAATTTTGACCCACTTTAAACGGTCAGATTTCATCTAAACTTTATACATACATTACAGTAGTTCGATAAGAATATCCTATTATCCTAATTAGAATCGCCAGGACAAATAAATTACCGTTTTTAATGTTAGTTCAGTTATTCGTCACTAGATGGCTTTTTGTCATTGTAATAACTACTTTCATCGATTTTAAATTTCACTAAAAAGTGGAAAATAAATAATAGTTTAAAAAAACAGCGCGCCAGCATGGGCCCGTCGCGACGCTCCTCGACGGCCCACGAGTGTGTATAGCGAGTGTGTACAGCGAGTGTGTACAGGTAGTGTGTACAGAGAGTGTGTACAGCCGGCTGAGTCCCCAGTATATAATGTGTGTCACCTGTGCCTTCATCTGGTGCCCGATGGCGGCGTAGAGACAGCAGCGCGCCAGCATGGGCCCGTCGCGGCGCTCCTCGATGGCCAGCGCCGCCGTCGCCAGCTCGATGCCTTCCTCTATCTGCACGCACCACACCAAATATATAGCAACTGGAGACCGCCAATGTCAATGTGAATTAGAGAGATAAATAAAGCGGTCTATATCAGCCTATCATTTTGAAAAGACAGCAACTGTCAGGCTCTGTATAGTGCAGTACTAGTTTTTACGTACACATGTGCATTAACCACACACTAAGCTTCTACACCACCCATTCACCACGTACGCAGTGGCTTGTCAAAGACAATTTAGCTTCCAGCCGTAGCAAATAAATGGAAAATGTACTTGCTTATAAAAGAACCCTTACTGCGCCATTTTCAGGTTCTTAATGGGATTCATTTCGCAATTGTACTGTTTTTAACCGACTTCAAAAAAGGAGGTTATCAATTCGACTGTATTTTTTTTTAATGTTTGTTACCTCATAACTCGTTACTGGGGGGACCGATTTTTATGATTCTTTTGACGTTTGGAAGCTAGGGCTTGTCATGGGGTCCCATTTAAATTTTATCGACATTTGACAACTAGTTTTTGAGTTATCCCTAATAATGCCTATTTAATTGACATTGACGATATCGTAATTTTATCACTTGTGTCTAAAAGATCTTGAGGTAGTTTCCTGCAAATTTTTATACTTAAAACACTAAAAAGCAGAAAAAAAAGTTTTAAATAAAAAAAACCGCCTTCAAAACTAAAAACGGGAGAAATAAAAATTTTGTTCATAAAAATCTAAATGTTTTTTGAGGTCGGTGCCGACCTCAATATTTGTAATAAACGTTGACACTTGTATACTTGGGACCGACCTCAAAAAACATTTAGATTTGTATAAACAAAAGTTTTTCATTTTAATTTTTAACAAGGAGAAATTATGCGTATGGAGTAAGTTTACTAGCGAAAAAATAGTATTCTCAGCGGCGCGTCGTCTGCGGCTCATGATGGCCTGTGTGGCCCCTATAGTAACAGTAGTCCCTGACCCATCCGGTGCCGTAGCACGTGTTGGCGGCGACCAGTCTCAGCGGCGCGTCGTCTGCGGCTCATGATGGTCTGTGGCCCCTATAGTAACAGTAGTCCCTGACCCATCCGGTGCCGTAGCACGTGTTGGCGGCGACCAGTCTCAGCGGCGCGTCGTCTGCGGCTCATGATGGTCTGTGGCCCCTATAGTAACAGTAGTCCCTGACCCATCCGGTGCCGTAGCACGTGTTGGCGGCGACCAGTCTCAGCGGCGCGTCGTCTGCGGCTCATGATGGCCTGTGTGGCCCCTATAGTAACAGTAGTCCCTGACCCATCCGGTGCCGTAGCACGTGTTGGCGGCGACCAGTCTCAGCGGCGCGTCGTCTGCGGCTCATGATGGCCTGTGTGGCCCCTATAGTAACAGTAGTCCCTGACCCATCCGGTGCCGTAGCACGTGTTGGCAGCGACCAGTCTCAGCGGCGCGTCGTCTGCGGCTCATGATGGCCTGTGTGGCCCCTATAGTAACAGTAGTCCCTGACCCATCCGGTGCCGTAGCACGTGTTGGCGGCGACCAGTCTCAGCGGCGCGTCGTCTGCGGCTCATGATGGCCTGTGTGGCCCCTATAGTAACAGTAGTCCCTGACCCATCCGGTGCCGTAGCACGTGTTGGCAGCGACCAGTCTCAGCGGCGCGTCGTCTGCGGCTCATGATGGCCTGTGTGGCCCCTATAGTAACAGTAGTCCCTGACCCATCCGGTGCCGTAGCACGTGTTGGCGGCGACCAGTCTCAGCGGCGCGTCGTCTGCGGCTCATGATGGCCTGTGTGGCCCCTATAGTAACAGTAGTCCCTGACCCATCCGGTGCCGTAGCACGTGTTGGCGGCGACCAGTCTCAGCGGCGCGTCGTCTGCGGCTCATGATGGCCTGTGTGGCCCCTATAGTAACAGTAGTCCCTGACCCATCCGGTGCCGTAGCACGTGTTGGCGGCGACCAGTCTCAGCGGCGCGTCGTCTGCGGCTCATGATGGCCTGTGTGGCCCCTATAGTAACAGTAGTCCCTGACCCATCCGGTGCCGTAGCACGTGTTGGCAGCGACCAGTCTCAGCGGCGCGTCGTCTGCGGCGAGGGGCGCCGCACGCGCCATGACGGACTGCGCACGCACTCCCAGCGCCCACGCCGCGCTGCCTGCCACATAACCATAGTATAAGTAAACAAGACACCCCGCGCGCGACCGATAATAGCCTACTCGTATACGGTGATAAACGGCGTTCGTCTTAAAATATGACCCCCAAAAACCACAAAAATGATACGTATCTGTCTAGACACTGTTGGCACTGCTAATTAATAAAATAACATTAATTTCGATTTCCAAGATAGTGGGGCACGTTTTGTTAAATATAATTTTAAGTTTAATATTATAACGTTGTGGCGGCCAATGCCGCTTCCTCATAGAACACAGAGATGGCGCTATACGACAGTGCTCATACAAGCGCGATTCATCAGGTATGGAAACCAGAATCGCGCAAACAAAGTTTCCCAAGGTGCTTGGTATATATAGAAGTTCCAACTACAGACAGTTGGACCGCGGTCCCCGGGCATACAACACCTTGCCCGGCGGAAGTACTTCCCTTTGGACTTCCTACAACCTGTTAAGTTATTTTTACCTGGAGTCAATTTATGTTGTGGTTTAGGTGTCGAGGCGGCCGCCGCGGCTGTCGCCAACGCTCGCTGTCGCCACACGTGGACCCGCCCAAATGAGAACTTCATCGCACGCTCCAGTGACTACAACCAGGAAAGAAATATTGGGACTTCCATTGAATATAATGTCACATGGCTATATTTGCACGTCTATCCTATACATATATCTATTCTGTAGGTACGTGTACCTTAGTTCATAACAATTCAAAACTGCATATTCTTTTGGTACCACAATTGGAGACATTTTGGGAAAAACGCAAAATCCAAGATGATAATAAAGAATTTCAAATTACATTTGTAGTCAAATTAATAGCGAATCGGTATATCGCTTCAACAGCATTATTGCATTTAAGTTGTATTTGTTACTGAGAAAAAAAGAAAAAGTCAAGATGGTGGATGACGACATTTCCGTTCGGACTCACCGCGTGATGCAAGAGGACTTGACGTTGGCGCCAACATGTGAACGGAATGAGAGCATTGGCACGTGCTTTTTTGATAATACCGACACGCAAGTTCTAACTCCCAATGCTAGCGACGAACCAATACAAAATTCACACAGAGCTGCAGTATCTCCGTACCTCCAGCAGGAGACAGAGCAGCAGTGTGTCCGTACCGCCAGCAGCAGACAGAGCTGCAGTGTGTCCGTACCTCCAGCAGCAGACAGAGCTGCAGTGTGTCCGTACCTCCAGCAGCAGACAGAGCTGCAGTGTGTCCGTACCTCAAGCAGCAGACAGAGCTGCAGTGTGTCCGTACCTCGAGCAGCAGACAGAGCTGCAGTGTGTCCGTACCTCGAGCAGCAGACAGAGCTGCAGTGTGTCCGTACCTCCAGCAGCAGACAGAGCTGCAGTGTGTCCGTACCTCCAGCAGCAGACAGAGCTGCAGTGTGTCCGTACCTCAAGCAGCAGACAGAGCTGCAGTGTGTCCGTACCTCGAGCAGCAGACAGAGCTGCAGTGTGTCCGTACCTCCAGCAGCAGACAGAGCTGCAGTGTGTCCGTACCTCCAGCAGCAGACAGAGCTGCAGTGTGTCCGTACCTCGAGCAGCAGACAGAGCTGCAGTGTGTCAGTACCTCGAGCAGCAGACAGAGCTGCAGTGTGTCCGTACCTCCAGCAGCAGACAGAGCTGTCCCCAGCGCGTGGCGGCCAGGGCCAGCAGGTCTATGACGGCGACTGCGTTGTGTACGGAGTGTGTCCGCGCGGCCTCGAACTCCGCGCTCTGGGACAGCACGGCGTCGCGGACGGCCATGGCCTCCCCTATCAGCAGCAGCAGGACCACCTCCTCATAGTTGTTGCGAGGGACGAACTGCACAATAAATTGACTTGTCCTACTAACTGTACGCGATTTGCTGTCTGTAGTCGTAGACTACATTTGTGCAGTCTACGACTGTGGAATAAGGTTGAAAGTTTTAGGTATCTACTTACTGCGCCCGATCCGTGCAGATGATACACTCCTAGAAGAACGTTAGATCGGAACGCAAGAATCTTTAGACTGGCTCCGACTTGTTTTAACATTTATGATATATTACCATTAATTATATTTCATGATTGCGTTTGAGATAGTCGCGTGTAAAAATATACTACAAGGGAACTTTGAAAAGAAACAAACATGGGTACCGATGAGCAAAGTGAAACATATTCAGATGAAGAACAAAGATAAGAAGAGGTACTGCTATTATCTTTATTGCTCAATGGAAAAAGAAAAATCTGGTTTTATGACATTAAGAAAAAAAGCTTCAATAAAATCATCCGCCACCTTAAAAGCATCCTGTAGGAACGGCGATATCGCGATCTCTGTCACGTCACCAGGGACAAGAGATTGCATGAACGGCGTACTATCATTTTAACGTATTGCTTTCTACCACAGGCAATAGGAAAGCATACAAGAGTAGCCATTGATTACAGAGAACGCAAACATTCAGATCACATCGCCATAACGACTTCGTGAAAAAAAATGATAACAAACAAGCTGACGGCCCACCTGGTGGTAAGTGGATACCGTCGCCTATGCCCGCAATAACAAGGAAAAATCGCTTGGTATCGTAGGTGAGTTGTAATCCTGAGGTCTAAGATAAAATGCCTTCCATGCCCAATTACACTTGCTACCTTTCCCCTCAATCTGAAACACAGCGAACTGACATAGGAAAGGCTGAAATAGGAAAGGCGGTGACCTACCTAGTTGACTTTACATACAGGCCTACCTCCTAGTACAGTCAACAGCACGTCGGGCTATACAAAACTGTCAAATTTTTCCAAACGATTTTCAACCTAAGACTATTCAATATATAGTGCATAATCGATTGGGAAAATTTGACAGTTTGTGGCAACCCAACGTGCTGTTGTATTACATATACATCTGCAGGTATTCAATTTTGTTCCTGCTAATTGCTTACCTGATTCATATCAGCATACTTCTTTGGTTTCCACGGTCCTTCAGAGACGTGCTCTTCCCGTCGCCTCGTGAGTGTGCCCGCTTGAGTTGGCAATACCGGTTTCTCTGGCGCTTTGTACACCTATAACCATTGATAAAGAAACTGTAGATCGTCAATGTGAAAGAGAAAGAGCATCCTAACGCGTATATTAGAGCGAGATAGATAGAAGAGACCATTTCACGTACACGCAGGCGGCCTAACTTGTCCTGTTAGTTAGTTTGAAAAGACAGCAATTGTAAGGCTGTGCATAGTGCAGAAATATTTTTCTCACATGCATATTATTCGCACATTGATGCATTTAGTTTTTGGTCTCGCCAGATTCTTTTCAATGCAAATCTATGAACGTAAGTAATTATACATCTATGCCTATACCTAATAAAATAACTACTAATTTTTATTTAAATAATAAAAAGGTTGTCGTAACAGATGTGCGGCGACTCCTAGGTAAGTCAAAATAGTTGTGATGTGCAGTAACTGGATTGAATAATTAAGAATGCGTGTGCTGCTCTTGCGTATTTTAATAACAATTATATAATAAGGACAATAATAAGGACGGCCGTGTGATGCCGGCAGAGTAGAATAGCATCACCCCATATCCTCCAATGGGTGTCGTAGAAGTCGACTAATGGATCAGCAAAGGGGTATTGATCACCTTATGCTCCGACCACCAATCCGCATTGGGCAAGCGTGGTGGACTACTGCCTAAGCCTCCTTCGATGACAAGGAGTGGCCTTGTGTCCCAGCAGTGGGTCAAGTTATAAAGGCTGTTATGATGAATAAGGACAGGCTAACAACCTGCCACTACTTTGAGGCACTACCTAGTCCATCTTGCTAGACGTGACTTCCAATCACTGCCACCGACAAAATGTATACAGGTTTGTAGCGGTTACGTGACAGCGCTACATAGACAGTTAGCATCGAGTAACCGAGAAATGGTTGATCAACGGAAAAGTAAGTACAAATGTAAACACGGCGCCAAGATTCGACACAGTCACAATACGTCATGAAAGCCTAAATCGCGCTTACGAAGTTTCCGAGGTACATCACTATGCTATATACATCTTCCAACGATGTAAGTAAAGTTGGGCCGCGGTCCCCGAGCGAACACCTACCTCGTCGGAAGATATTCCCTTTTTACTTTCTCGTAGACGTAGTATAGAGGAAGTCTTGTAATCGTTAAAAAATTCGACCTCGCTAGATTTTGGCGGATTTACACGTTTTGGTAAAACCTTGAGTCCAAAAATACCGTTTTTGGAATTATGGCTGTGTGTGTGTCCGCGTGTCTGCGCGTTAGCACGATACCTCAAGTATGCTTTAACTTATTGCAATCAAATTTAACATGCATGTATGACATCAAAATATAAGGTTTCTATCCCGGTTCTGCAGTGCCTCGAGTATGTTTGCGGAAGCACGCGTTGACTGTTTCCATGCGACTATGCGCAAAAGAGCTGCATCATTGGTACGCAGAGTCTGGGCCAGCTCCAACACCGTCCTAGCGATGATAGCCGCAAGACTAGACTCCTGTTATATTCGGCATTGTTGTGAAAGACATGGCACAGTCCCGATGCCAAAAAGAATGTACTGAACATTATTTAAGGTTAGTATGACATCAATTTGACATAGCATGACATGAAAAATCATAATAAATTTAATGTAATGTAATTTGAATATATTTATTTAATTCGTTCAATTTATTTAATTTTATAATTTTAAATTTTATTTAATGTATTAATTATTCAATTGTAATTGTAACATTGTACTATGGGTGTAATTTACCTGAAATAAAGTTTTATTATTATTATTATTATAAACTTTTGAGACGTCGATCACGAAAGTTAAGCAACCAAGTGCGCGGTCGGTACTCGGATGGGTGACAAATATAAGGTTTCTATCTACTTTTGAGTCGTTTCCGGTATACGAGAAAGCCAAGGGGAGACCACTCCCGATTTTTTGATGAATAATCAATAAAAATTTTCTTGGTGGCAGCGATTGGTTGCGCAACCACGATGTTCTAATGAAATATGTGTCATCATGTGAACCTTCGCTAATTCCTTTTGGGAGTATTTATGTATATTGGGAGGAGTATACAATATTGGACCGGTTCCTATATTGTACCGAATTTGTATTTTCTATCAAACTACATTATTATGGCCGGTGCCCAATCAAGGATTTTTTTCGTAGACAAATGATTTTCGACCTTATTCAATGAACTTAGTACTTTATTTTTTTATATATTACGAGATACAAGCTTGCGGCCCACCTGGTGCTAAGTGGTTACCGTCGCCTATAGACACTTGCAATATGAAGGGTAAACCAGATAACACTGCAAGTGCATTGCCATCCTGGGGACTAAGATAATATGCCTTCCATGGCCTGTAATTACACTGGCTACCTTTCCCTTCAATCCGAAACACAGCGAACTGCTTCACGGCAGAAATAAGAAAGGCGGTGGTACCTACACAGACGACCCTACATATGGGTCTACCACCTAGGAACCTGTGTTCAAATTTTCGAACACAGGTCACATGAAAGTGATTTTTTTTGGGATTACAAAGATGGGTAAATGAAAAAAAAACTTGCCTGTCCAGTGACGCCTCGCATCAGCACTTCTGCCAGTTGCCTCGTGAGCGTCAGTCTGAGCGCTTGAGTGGGAGGAGACTCTACCGCCGTTAACATCTCTCGATACCTGAAGCAACATAGAGAAATGCACGATTTTTACAATTTTATCAGAAATATGACTAGTTCTTCAATAGTTACTCCCGCCCGACTAATTTGCTCATACCTATTATCTAACCCCAATTAAATATCATTAAGAACCTTCGCACCAGCTCAATGTACAGAGAGATTTCCAATTCGAAAGTAGCAGTTATCCTTAGTCCATGGAAAAAGGTATTTTACTGCTAATACCGGGTAAAAATACTGACCTATCTATAGCGTTGTGTAACCTCCCAGCTCGTATGTGTAGTATGGGCACCCTTTGCAGGGCTGTTTCAAGCGTGGGCCCCGCTCGGGCCGTGGGCTGACATTTCTGAAGGTATAGCAGCGTTAGGTCTGACGCTAACTCGAAACTGCGGATCTGGAATAGGAATAGACATTTTGCTAGCGATAAAGAGAAATAAAAAGTAATAGAAGTATATAACGAAACTAGCTTCCGCCCTCGACTTCGTCCGCATGGACATTTTACCCGCTTAGGGGTGGAATTTCCAAAAATCCTTTCTTAGTGAACGCCTACACTGTATAAGGTATCTATGTGCAAAATTTCAAGTCTCTAGATTCAGCGTTTTGGGCTGTGCGTTGATATTTCAGTCAGGACTTTGAATTTTGAAATTCGTGTGTATTGTGTAAGCGCATTACTTGTAGATTTTATATCTATTTAAAGGTGGACGCACATTTAGTTGAACCGAACGCGCCGGACGCGCCGAACGAAACAAATTTTAGAATTCTTTATACGCCGGAAATTCTGATGACGTCACCAGATTCCGCGTGGACGACTCGGCCGACGAGCTCGCATTCATTCTATTCACATATAATTACAATGCAACGATTTCTACGGCGCGTTCGATTCGTTTGGTTCGGCTCGGCTAAATGTGCGTCCACCAAAGCTCTGTCCAGCCTTGCGCCACGAGCACGAACCGTGCGGTTCGCGTGCCTCCTAAGAACATAGTTTAAAGTACGGTAGATAATTTAGGACACCACGCTCACACAGGTATCGTGACCGCTCCTTTTAGAGATTCTAAACCTTTTGAACATAGTAATACGGTTGTTGCATCCGGATCGATTTTAGAATGGAATAAAATATAACTTTAAGGTATATCAGCCAATTTAAAGATTTAGTTGTTTGTTTTTGGATATATTCGAACGTATATTTGGCGACAGTTTTCGTAGGGTAGACAGTAGATTATCGTTAATTTGTTAGATATAATTATTAATAATTATTAATCCAGTGAGGGTAGTTTTGTATTTTTCGTTGATGGCTCTCGCTGGAGCGCCGCGCGGCCAGTGTGGTCGGAACCAACCCGTGAACGCAACACACACGATTTGTTGTTGCACCGAGATAAACGGACATTGTGAAGAAATAGTATCGCCGTATTTGTGCCGTGCTATTGTGATATTGTTCCCTTCGATCATTTAATCGCCAAAGTCTGGATTTGTCGGCGCCGACAGGCGTAACCCCTGGTAGCAGCAAACCGGTGAGTAGGCTTTCAACGTTTATGCAGAAAGACTTTTACTGGAATAAATTTTCGTCTTAGTTTTTTCGTTGTTAAATTTCCTAACGAGTCCCGAATCGCGTACAACGGTGTTTACGTGTGCACCTGTTAGAATTCTCTAAAATATTATAAATGTTATTTATTAATCACAAATCCGTTTCATTTAGAGAATTTGAAAATAATCAGTAAGTTAAGTAGGTATTTTATGTCTTAATTATCAGCAAATAAATACACCCAATGCTTCTTTGCTTTGGTAGTAGCTATGGCTAGGTGATCACGAGCCCGAGCTCCGCATAACATTGTGAATAATGCTAATAATACAGAATGTAATTAAAAATTTTTAAATAAAAAAAAACCGCCTTCAAACAACGGGAGAAATAAAAATGTTGTTTATAAAAATCTAAATGTTTTTTGAGGTCGGTCCCAAATACAAGTGACAACGTTTATTACAAATATTGAGGTTGGGACCGACCTCAAAATCATTTAGATTTTTATAAAAACACTTTGGAGTCAGATATTGTTGACTATATACATCGGAAAACGCAGGAAACAGTTGAGCTTGAAAAGATATCGATCAAGCGCCAATGTGACTATAATGCTTTTAAGTTTCTGATATCACAGTGTAAAACTCACCTATTTCTAGATGAAAAAATATGGCCGAAGGGTATTATTTTTCGACGTTTCATTAATTTTAAGAAGAAACGCACTGTTGAAACCACCGAGGTGGTTAACGGCTCTGAAAGCAAATATTAATGGATCATAAGAACTTGTACAAATTCGTCACTTTTAACTGTAAGAACATTAAGCGGTCTATAGAAGATATACGTGACCTTTGTAAGACCACTGATTTGATAGCACTTCAGGAAACATGGTTGGTACCGGATGAGCTATCCTTGCTGAATAGCATAAGCGCCGACTTTGGCTGCACTGGCGTGTCTGCAGTGGATACGACGGCAGGTATGCTGCGGGGCCGGCCTCACGGAGGTGTCGCACTACTATGGAGGCGTAGTGTTTTCCAGGAAGTCAGCGTTATTCAGTGTAATAATTCTCGAATATGTGCTGTGAATGTTGTGCTAAATGATAAAGCTTTTTTAGTGTTCAGTGTGTACATGCCAACGGATGCAGGGGTAAATCTAACGGAATTTACGGATGTACTAAGCGCGGTGAGTGCAATTATTGATAGTTGTAGTGTAGACTGTGCATATATCCTGGGAGACTTTAATGCGCATCCGGCGGAGTTATTCTATAACGAGTTGTTAGACTTTTGCATAGATCAAGAGTGGTGTTGTATGGATGTGGAGTTATTAGGTTTATCGTCAGAAACACACACCTTTATTAGTGAAGCGCATGGTTCTAAGCGGTGGCTCGACCACTGTATAACTACAAAGGCGGCGACACACTCTGTACTGAAAACTTATATTAAATATGATGTGTTATGGTCGGATCACTTTCCCCTCGTAATAGAATGCAGTTTAGATGCTATGTTACCCAAGAAGTTGACTAAACAAAATGTAAAGGAAAATCGGATATTATGGGGAGAAAGAAGCTCTCATGAAATAAATATCTATAAAAGTGAATGTAATAGTAGGTTAAGCTTAATAGATTTTCCTATTGAACTTCGTGATTGTTGTCACAACATGTGTAGCAATCTTAATCATAAAATTATGATTGATAAGTTATATGATGACATTGTAAATGCCCTAAGTGAGTCGTCTACTTTGTGTAGTGAAAACAAAAGAGGTGTAAAAAGATTACCTATAGCAGGGTGGAATAAGCACGTAGCTGAGTTTCACGAGGAGGCCAGGTTGAAGTTCAGGCTTTGGGAATGGCATGGCAAACCCACTTCGGGTAATGTATACAATGACATGTGTAATGCTAGGCGACGTTTTAAATCCCGGCTAAAATGGTGTCAGAATAACAAAACACAAATTAAAATGGACAAACTAGCTTCTCATCACGCTAAAAACGATTTTAGATCTTTCTGGAAACATACGAACCGATTGCAAAGTAAACCTGGGCTCCCCGTGAGTGTTGGTGGGAGGACTGATCCTGAGGATATTGCTAACTTGTTTAGGGATAGCTTTATAGTTAAATCTCCCCTGGGACCCTCCCACTCTGTACTGGATACTGAGTCTATCGTGGAAAGAAAAACCCAAATTACTGTCAAAGATATTGCGCTTACTATTGAGTCTATGTCGAGGGGGAAATCACCTGGACACGATGGGCTCAGTATAGAACATCTCAAGTTTGCGGGACCGCATTTGCCTAGGGTGTTATTTATGTTGTATAACTTTTGTATCAATCATAGCCACTTACCGGATAAGATGTTGCAAACTGTAGTAGTGCCAATTGTGAAAAATAAAACGGGTGATCTTTCTGATTTCACTAACTATAGGCCAATCTCTCTTGCAACTGTGATATCTAAAGTGTTTGATAGCGTGCTTAACACCCAATTAAATAAATATGTTAAGCATCATGATAACCAATTTGGGTTCCGACAGGGCCTGTCCACTGAGGTAGCTGTTTTGTGTGTCAAGCACGCTGTCACTTACTACACTGAGCGTAACACACCTGTGGTGGCCTGTTTTCTCGACCTTTCAAAGGCCTTTGACCTGGTTTCATACGATTTGCTGTGGCAGAAGCTCGAAAAGTCTCAATTACCTAGAGAGCTTCTCAATATTTTTAAATATTGGTATAAGAACCAGGTCAACAGTGTGCGATGGGACGGGTGTGTGTCTGAACCATACAGGTTGGAGTGTGGGGTGAGACAGGGCGGGCTAAGCTCACCAACGCTATTCAACCTCTATGTTAATGAGCTAATAGAGGAGCTCAGCGGCACCAGAGCGGGCTGTTACATTGATGGCGTTTGTATGAACAATATCAGTTACGCAGACGATATGGTGCTGCTGAGTGCCTCAGTATGTGGATTGAGAAGGCTCACTTCTATTTGTGAAGCATATGCAGAGTCTCACGGATTAGTGTATAACGTGAAAAAGAGCCAGGTTATGATCTTCGGGGAGGGACGCAAGGGGCTTGAGATTCCTAACGTGTTTTTAAATGGTTGCGCATTACAGCGTGTAAACAAGTTTAAATACTTAGGCCACTTGTTGACTCCTGACCTCAAAGATGGCGATGATGTTGAGAGGGAACGCAGAGCGCTGTCGGTAAGGGCGAACATGTTGGCTCGCAGGTTCTCACGGTGTTCACCAAATGTAAAGGAAACACTCTTCAGAGCTTATTGCACTAACTTTTACACGTGCAGCCTGTGGGCCAATTGTCCGAGTGCGCCGTATAGCGCTCTGCGGGTCCAGTTCAACAATGCATTCAGGGTACTGATGGGGTTGCCTAAATACTGTAGTGCATCAGGGATGTTTGCAGAAGCGCGGGTAGACTGCTTTTACGCAACGATGCGAAAGCGGTGCGCTTCCCTGGTGCGCAGAGTACGGGGCAGCCCCAACACTATCCTGTCTATGATAGCGGGTAGACTTGACTGCCGCTACATTAATCGTTGCTGCACAATCTCTGCCGGAATTGTGCAAGCAAAATAATCTAAATGTAGATGTAAGATAGATATAGTTACTAACATAGGATAAGCCTTTTATAACTAACAAATAATGAGTCATGTTACTTTAAATAAATAAATTATTATTATTATAAACAAAATTTTTATTTCTCCCGTTTTTTGAAGGCGGTTTTTTTTTATTTAAAATATTTTTTTCTGCTTTTTAGTGTTTTAAGTATAGAAATTTTCAGGAAACTACCTCAAGATCTTTTAGACACACAAGTGATAAAATTACGATATCATCAATGTCAATTAAATAGGCATTATTAGGGATAACTCAAAAACTACTTGTCAGATGTCGATAAAATTTAAATGGGACCCCATGACAAGCACTAGCTTCCAAAGGTCAAAAGAATCTTAAAAATCGGTCCACCCAATAACGAGTTATGAGGTAACAAACATTAAAAAAAAAATATACAGTCGAATTGATAACCTCCTCCTTTTTTGAAGTCGGTTAAAAACATTAAAGTTGGCAGAATTTTATAAATTTGACCATTAGTAAAATGTTTATGACAACTGCCAGTAGGCTAAAAGGTCATTGTACAAGGTAAAAAATTATCTCTGCTCCGCGACCGTGCTTTAGACACCTTTAGACATATTCGCAAACAGTTCGCGAGCAAGTAATAATCTAAAAGATTATTACTGTTCCCGTGTACGCCCCGTGCTTCTGGCGAGCAGTTCGCGTGGAAGAGGATGTTTGCCACTCCTGTGTTTCTTCCTTGCTTGTACGAAAGCCAGTCGCTAGAGGCACGAAAACAGTTCGCGAACAGACGCGTGTTGAATTTGACGCGTCCAATAGCCGTTAGAGACGCGTAGTGTGCAAGAACCGTGCAAGTGCACAGGTCTGGACAGAGCTTAATAAAATACTCTGTTTTTTTCATTTAAATGAGAATTATAATCTTATCTGAAATTTGCAAAAAGAAGAAAGTCAATTTTGAAGAACATGTGTGTTCTGTTAAATACTAGACATACCATTTCAAACTCCCTTTCGGCCTGCTTGAAACGACTTGTGGAGCCTGGTAACGCGTTCTGTTCTAGGCACAAGCCCTTTATCGCGTACGATTCAGCTACTATCCGTAGACTGCGTCTGTTTGATGAAAAGATAATTTATTTTAGCATATATGTAATTTTATTGAATCCATGACCGAATATGTTATAATATTCGCCCGCGTTAATGTCAGTTATCGCGCCAAAAAGTATCCTATAACCTTCCCAGGGTCTCAAATCACGATACCAAATTTCATAACAATAGGTCCCGTAGTTTCGGAGCCTATCAAACAAACAATCAAATATTTCCTCTTTATAATCATAAAAAAAATCTTTTTAGGGTACCGTACTCAAAGGCTAAAACGGGACCCTATTACTAAGATTCCGCTGTCCGTTTTTCTGTCAGCAGGTTGCATCTCATGAACCGTGATTTGCGATCCATAGAAACGTACGACCGAAAAATTTATAGAAACCTTATATTTTGATGTCGGAGTTTCTGCCAAGTTCTTGCTGTAAAAACACGTGTTGAGAGACTCCATTTTTAACCTCAATCTACCGTACAATTGTCTGTTACTTTAAAAGTACATTTTTCACTTGACATAGGCGAAATGCGATAAATAACGCGAACGCCATTAATTAAAGAAGAAGATTTTGATGTCAAACATGCATGTTAAATTTGGTTGCAGTTAAAGCATACTCGAGTTATCGTGGTAACACACAGACATAATTCCAAAAACGGCATGTTTGGACTCTGGGAGGTCCAAAACTCGGAGGTGTAAATCCGTCAAAATCTCGAGGTCGAATTTTTTGATGATTACAAGACTTCGTCTACCTCTTTCTGTGTTCTGTGATACCTACTATGTATACGAGAAAGTAAAAAAATATTATTACATCGGATATAGCTGTAATTGCGTAAATATTAACGACTTTTAATCGAACAACATGATAACCGTGCAAACATCAGGTCATTACATGATAATGTATATTGTTTAATGACGTAAAATCACGATTGAAGAGTTGTATCAATACAAGCATGCATTACCAATGTTTACAAGATAAGCTAGATTTCGTTTGAAGAATGTTAACGATAATCATTTAAACATCATTGTTCCCTTGGTTATAGTTCGGTACACACGACGATCAAGCTACCACAAACTATAAAATTTCTTGTAATAGTTTTGGGCCTTATTTTAGCCTGAACTGCTGTTGGCTACATATAAGAAAAAATTGCTAGAATTAATTCAATGCATTGTCCCAACTCCCAGTAGCTAGTTGGCAGAAATAAGTCGCTAGGAAAGTAAATAGCCATGGATCTTTAATCAAGATTTTCTTTTTTTTCTTAGTTTACAGAAAAAGTACTTTTTCCTCACTTATGTATACGAATTACGATCTCAAAGGTGAAGATAAAATGATATAATTTTTAAAACAAAAAAGAAATTTTTAGTGCGTACTGCAATAAAAATTTTATATTTCAAAATATTATTTTAAATGTAATAAAGGAGAATAGAAATAGAAATAATAAAAACAATATAAAAATAATATAATAAAAAAGTATAAATTAAACTATAAATAAAAAAAAACGCCTTCAAAACTAAAAACGGAAAAATAAAAATTATGTTACAGTCCCAAACACAAGTTACGCTTATTCCAAATATGGAGGTTGGCACAGACCTCAAAACACATTTAGATTTTTAACAAAAGGTTTTTTATTTCTCCGTTTTTAGTTTAGACAGCAATTTTTTTTTAATTATAGTTTAATTTATACTTTTTAGTGTTTTAAGTATATAAATTTTCAGGAAACTCTCTCGAGATCTTGAAGTGATAAGATTACAATATCATTGATGTCAATTAAATTTAATTGGGACCAAATGACAGCTTCCAAAGGTCGAAAGAATCTTCAAAATCGGTACACCCAGTAAAGAGTTATAAGGTAACAAACATAAAAAAACATTCAGTTGAATTGATAACCTCCTCCTTTTTGAAGTCAGTTAAAAAAAATTTAAATATTACATTATCACTTACACAGGCAGTTCTTTTTCTGTAAGCGTATTCAACTCGGCCAGATTATAATGGTTGAGGGCCTCGTCATATGCTCCGCATGCATAATTCAGTTTGCCAAGCAGTAAATGTGCATCTAACACTACTCCTGCACGCTTCCCGGCTTCATCTGTAGCAAGAGTGAGAAACCCCTTGGCTTCATGGAGCTCTTGTTGAGCTCTCTCTATATTTTCTTTGGATGGTGGCTTCTCAGCTAAATATGCCTCCAACTTGCCTTCACCAATAAGAAAATGGCAGAGGCTTTCTGAAAAATAAGATATGTGGATTAAAAATTATATTTAACTAGGCAAGCAGTCTTCTCCCTGAGGCATTGTCCTAATTAGCAAACAATCATACAATGATATGATGCGTTCTCATAGCACAATGAGTTCACATTAAAATATTTCTGTAGAGGGTCCTAATTGGAGTTCGCAAGTCATCATGTGCTTACATTGTAATTATTTTGTATGATATCATTTAAAAGTTATAAAGTGTGACTTGACTATGACAACTACCATTTTTAATTAACTTTTACCGCAATGACATATTGGATATGTGTTAAGAAAAGTATGTTACAAAATGACAGACAAATATAATGACAATTTGGATATTTTTACAAATAGAATAATAAATCAAATCATGATCAAATGTAGTGCACAAAACAGAAATATTTGTAAACTAACAATTGTTGTTTGGGTGGATCCACACAGCCAGGAGTCAGGAAAGGTGACTGGTAGCATATCCTAAAGCAAAGCACCTCAGAAGGCAACCAGTGGCTCAAGCTTCCCAGCTGTATAGTTTCACCATTAAACTCATATTTAGTCAGAATGTCTGTTGACCCTTTGGGTTTGAAATGCAGGAATTGTTAGTTTCTTATTGACATAATGACATGTATTCATCAATGTAATTATTCTTCAAACTCCTTACTCCATCTTTGCTTAGTGCCTATTCAATAGTACCTAATGAAACAATTAATAAATCTTCTTATGGTAAAAAATAATAATAAAATAACCATACTTAAACCTTAACTAAAAATTAACAAACATAATTTGTCATAAGAATAACAATATAACTAAGGTAATGAAAATAGATAAATATCAGTGGCAAATAAGAGAAGTTTCAAAATTATTAAGGTACGTTAGTGTAAATCATGTTGCCATATGATTCACATTTTACAATTAAATGTATTGATCTGAGTTGAGGGAAACTGCTGAAGAGCAGAATAATTTAATTTAACTTTATAAGGGATAGGCTATCTCAACTAAATGTGTGTGTAAATATATAGCGTAAAATTGTAATAGCGGCCCTATACACTAACTTAAGATATAAAAAATGAAATGTACCATGTTGTGTTGATCTGTTCAGCAGCTGCTGGGCTAATTCTATTGCCTTACTCCAATTGGACTCCTCACGACTCTTCTCTATCTCAGCTTCGAAACCTCGCATAGAATTCTTACTCCTCGACGTCATGTTCGCGGGCAGATACTAAAGTTGTATGTCAAAACATTGAATTATAGGTGCACTTCACATAAACATTGCAAAATTTTGAAGAAATTGCATTAAAAGATTTCCAGCGAATTGAAGGCCAAATTTGACAGATGACAACATCTTTTACGTTTCACGTAGGTAGCTATTGTATGACATGATGTGACATCCTCTCCTCTGAAAATAATATTGCGTTTTTATAACAAGAATTGATGATTAATATAATAAAAATAACACGCGTCTATAGGTTTCTGTATTAGATATCTTTATTTATTATTTGTTACCTACCATGAGACAGTTCAAAATAAAACATACCTAACTCATGCTAAAATTCTGTCTATTATCTTGGAACTTCTTAATTTATTTTTTCTTTTGTCGTAATGTAATAAAATATTTAATATGTAATTATAAAATAAAACGTTTTATAATTCTATTAACTGTAGCTGACTTTGTAAATGACTTCATTCAACATGGCTTAGTCACAATGAACGCCAAGAGATGGCGCTACTTGATACAGGTTTTGTGTTTTTAAATTCACATGCATACAATATTATCATTCATTATTATTTTATTTTGTGTTATAGTCTAAGATCCGAACCTACATCGACCTTCACCGAGCTGATAATAGAATGAAACATATTTTATTATTAATTTAGTATATTAGAAAATATATTAAAAATGGGTTGTCTAAAAAAATCCTGGACAGACTATTTTTAATTATTTTTTGAAAAATTATTTTTAATAAAATATTGCAACATCAAGATAATAAGAAAATTTTGTCGCGCGCTTATGATGATATAAATTTTTTTCTATTATCCAATCGAGTGAAAGTAACTGATATCACATACCTGTTCATACCTGACAACCCAGTAGTTCGCGCAGGTAAATAATAGACAACCCAATGGCTGCACATTCTATACGGTTTCTACTATCAGTCAGGACAAAATTTTCTTATTATCTTGATGTTGCAATATTTTATTGCAATTATATTAAAAATCATTTTTCAAAAAATAATCAAAAATAGTCTGTCCAGGATTTTTTTAGACAACCCATTTTTAATATATTTTCTAATATACTAAATTAATAATAAAATATGTTTCATGCTATTATCAGCTCGGTGAAGGTCGATGTAGGTTCGGATCCTCTACTATTATTTGTAATAGATTCCTACGTTGCAGATTGCTATCATATTGTTAGTACCTAGTCATCTTAACTTTGTAATTACCTATCAAACCGGAGGGGTTAATTAAATAAGTAGCTATTAATACCTACCTACCTACACTCCACATTTTTTTAATTATGAGCTAATCTAATCATGCATTATAAATTATCTAATGATTGGAGACAGCTAAACAAAACTGAATTATTTTTAATTTAAACAAGTAGGTACCTACCTAGGTATGATGATGATAGGTACCTATGCAGGTAGGTACCTGACAAGTTGTTTATATACGAACTCTCCAGTAATGTCGTATAACTTCTCATGTGTGGTAGCAAGCAAGTTAAAATTTGGTTGGTCCATGGTGCAATGCAAGTGACAGGTGCGCTCATAATTTAAACCTATCTACCTGTGAGCCACACATGTTTTAGCTAATATGAACAATTAAGTAGGTAGAGTAGCCGCTCTTCCGTGAAGTGGCGAATTTCCGCCACTTAACGCCATTTAAAAATCTAACCCCACCTGTGAGATGGCGGATTTCCGCCACTTAAGAGGTGTCGTATTACGTGGCTTATCTCAAACAATTCATTAGCTTTGTTAATGCGATAAGGTCGGGAATGTGTTTATTAAGAACTTGGATGTATACACATTCATTGCAACAGTGTTTAGAGAAAAAAAAACAAACAATCTATGGTTAAAATTTGCGTTCAAAAGTGAGGGTATTTGAAGTTATCGCGTTTTTTATTTATTATATTTATATGTATTGTTTGTAACAGACTTGTTACATTATGTTATGATGATGAAATTAAATGCTACTTATTAATTAACATTTCCTATCATTTTCTTATATACATAGAATTTCAAATGCATAGATTACCTTATGTAATATATAACATAACAATAAAAATATTATATTACGGTTGAATAGATTTAAAGAAATAGGTAGGTAGAGAAACAATTTAAGAATAAAAATCAAGAAAAGAAAGCCTTAATTCTTAGTAGAACTGGAGTTATTACAGTTTTTTTAAAATTCGAACCATAAAAAACCCTTGCCTGTGACGTGGCTGAAATCCGCCATCACACTTGACATCAATCACTCATCTGACAGTTCAAAACTCTTCCACGGAAGAAAGGGTAGGTAGGTTGGGGTCCACGTCCGGAAGCCTCCTCGTGGCGGACCCTGGTAACGTGGTGGGGAAACTTTCTCGGCGGGTGTGTGGCTTTTGATGTCAGGGGTATCCCCTTGGCATTCGAAGTCACATGCCATCGTCGAGTTGGTTTTGTTTTCCCACCACAGCTAGTTCCGGACGGCCTTTTTCAGGGCCACGACCACGGTAATATTATCTATACCGTGCCACGACCGCGCCCGAAGTCCCCCGGGTATGGTCCGATGGCTGCTTCCGGTGTTCTCGTCAGGAGGACGCGCCAGGTCGAGCACGGTGAGGAGGCGGCCTATAAGGCCGGCGTCGGCCAGCGGCCCACAGGGGCTGGCGTTTGTCGGCAGCCCCTGTGGGCTGCTGGCCACCAATTGGTGCACAAGGAGTGCCTAGACGGGCAGCGTGGGGACGGTCTCGGTGTAGTTGCGCCTACGTGCGCAGATCCCGAGCCGTCCCAGACCACCGTGGAGGTCAGGCCGGGAGGATGTTTAGTGGGTATGGAGGGAATGCCTTTACCTCGAGTCTCACATATTCCCTGCGGTTGGCACCACCCCGCAGGGACGATGCGTAATTTGCGTAAATGCATTTGACCCCGACAAAAAAAAGAAGGTAGAGTAAGTAGGTAATATAGGTACTTACCCTAATAGTGCTAATATTATGTAGGTAGGTAGGCACTTTTAAGCTCACGCTAATTATCTAGCCTAAATTAAATAGGTAGGTAGGTACCTACTAAACTATTATCAAGAGTTAAGTTAGTCGAAGTAAGGGCTAGGGCTCACTTATCGGACTAGCCACTTGAATTTTGAGCAGCCCAAACTGGATAGTACCTAGGTATCTCCTCCACCTGACACACACAGACCACTGTCAAATAACGCTAAATTTTTCTGTTGTTGTGTTTCTATTGGTAAGTAGGTAAGGTCGCCAAAGTGCTCCACGGGGTAGGTAAGGAAAGGGACGATAGTTGGCAGCGCGTGAGTGTCACGTGAGCGTCTATAGTGGGGGATTCACGATCACTTCATTTCCATCAGTCGGTCGGCGCGATGTGAATTACATCCAAAATTGAGCAAACACAATCGCTCCATTCGCTTCACACCAATATAGGTAGGTACTTTGGTTCTACGTAGCGACTATCTGACACGTCACGAAATAAACGTGGGATTGGCAACACACGAGCGCGCGGATTTCAGATTGTATTTAAATCAAAAATTTTCGTCACTCCATTCGAGATAGGTGAGATTCCAAACACACGGAACGATTTTGGCTTATTTTGGAGTGATGGATGGCATGGCGTAAAGTGGCTTGGGCGATCGTGAGTTTTTCACAAGCTATGGTGACTTATAGGCAGGCCATATGCTTTTATACCAAGAACAGACTGGTTTAGTACTCCGTGGCCAAGGACAACCATTTCAACATGAAAAATAACTTTTATTGTAATTTAATATACTTACCTACATTATGTAGGTAAGTAGGTACCACACATATATCAATATAAGGAGATCGGTCAAATCGCTGAGTTTATAGGATGACCGAGTGTCGCGATCATCGGCCGTACTACATAACATGGTTCTAGTAGAGCATGCCGTAATATACACTATTCATTGCGCGCATCCTAAGGACTGCGAAGCAATGAAAGTTAAGCACAGCCGCAAAGGAGATCGGTCAAATCGCTGAGTTCATAGGAAGTCCGAGTGACGCGATCAGCGGCCGTACTACATAAAATGGTTCTAGTTGAGCATGCCGTAATATACTTACACTATTGATTACGCGCGTAATAACGACTGCAAAGCAATAAAGTAAAGCACAGCCGCAATGTAATACAATTTGTATGTAAGATATATAGTAACGCATAATTTTAAGCGATTTTGTTTTTATGAATAAAAGTCGGACTCGTTGTTTAAATATCGTTTTTTAAATATAAATCTAAGTTTTTCGGTTCATACGTGTGAAAAGTTATTCCATTATTTGATGAATAACTGATTCACTGCAATGATTGCTAGACGCCATTTTGAAAGAAAAACGGATATTTCTTTCTGACATAGGTACGTAAGTACGTATTCACTCGACTTTATCGGAAGGCGAACTGGCGGCAATGTACCTATGCCCGCTGGGCATACACTTGTCACAAGTTAAACGCAAGTTAAACGCCGGTTTGGTCACTCTCCTTGTATTATTAAATCTGTGGTAGGTACAGGTACCTACCACAGATTTAATAATACAATACTTAGTAAATTTGACCTTTATCACGGGCGGGGTCTGGCCGGACCCCTTGAAATGTTTTTTGGCTAGCTATTTGTCTCGTGTTGGCGAAACACAAGTTGGTAAGTTTCCGATATACTGGTGTTTTACCATCAGTAGGTAAAATTAATGAAAAAAAACCAATTGTTTTATTATTGTGACCCGCTAGATGACAGACCACGCCCTTATACAAGGTAACGCAAGGCTCAAAACTTCTAGTTAGTAACGAAGTTAGACGAGCGTTAACGCGCCTGGCTTACATAAAGGCATGTTTGTTGATGTATTAATGATTTATTCATAGATAAAGCAGCTTACGAGATGAAAACTCTACCCACACAGAGTAGGTAACTACCTACCTACGAGCTGCGTAAATTATTCAGTTACATTAGTACCTAGGTATTTTACAATTCAACAGTTTTATTTGCGTACCTACGTATGTAGTACACACACACACACACACACACACACACCAACAGCTCATAGGAGCGTCGATTAAACGTACTATGAATTCAAAGTTTGAAAACACATTGGCGGGGTTCGAACCGGTGCCTCCCGGGTGGGAGACAACGCCCTTACGCACTACGCCACCGACGCTTTTTACACTGTGAAAACTTTATTGATTTACTAGCTGTGCCCGCGACTTGGTCCGCGTAGAATTTACCAAAAAAAAGTAGCCTAAGTTACTCCTTATTACACCAGCTACCTGCCACAAAAAGTCCCGTCAAAATCGGTCCAGCCGTTTCAGAGATTAGCCGGAACAAACAGACAAACAGACAAAAATTGTAAAAAATGTTATTTTGGTGTATGTACCTTATATGCATGTAGTAAAAAACGGTTATTTCAATATTACAAACAGACACTCCAATTTTATTTATATGTATGTATAGATGTGTTAATTTTTTGTACCTATTTTAAGTGTAATAATATTTGTTTTATAAATCAATAAAGGTCCGTGCAGTGGGTATATTAAACAGCATATTTTATAACGTCTACATTCAGCCAAAAACCACAAGGCATACCATCAAATATCTTGGCAATTACCTTTTATTACTTAACGGCTTCCTGAAACAATCAGAAATTCGTTGAAAGTCACGGTGACGTCTCTGGCTTTCACCAGTTGTGAGTGGTTATAACGAAGGAAAATTGTGTTGTCTGCCATTCATAATGTAGAACTGGCACCAATATTGATGTAGCCAGGTTATTCTGCTGCCAGAACGTTAAATAAATAACAATGGAGTGAGTTCGCTGTGGTACCTTTAATTTTTAATACCTATTTAACTCGGTGGTTTAGGTAGTGGTTCCATCTCGTAGAGGGTAAAAATAATATTTTTGACTATGCGGTTTTCCGGTTCTCCGCCCCAGGTCCCTGATTTTTCAGCATTTGGGCCCAATATTGATCCAGATGAAACAAAATATAGGTAGGTAAGGTAAGTAGGTAATTTGCACATTCTCAGATTAATTTTGCTGTATTGTGAAATATAAGTCAAGGGTAACCTACTTTTTTTGTACCCGCTTTTCTACTTTTTTAACCAACTTCAAAAAGGAGGAGATTCTCAATTCAGTTGGCATGTTTTTTATATATGTAGGTAGGTACCAAAGACCTAAGACCTTATACTTAGTATAAGGTCTTTGGTGTAATCGGTGTATACACAGATGTACACCGTGGAATAATTTTATTTTTGCGTTTACAAACGCGTAAATATTACCTAATACTAGAAAAATCCACTGAAAAAAATCGACTTGCCTCAGGCGGGACTCGAACCCGCATCTTCCACAATCCGGGCGGATTGTGCAAGATGCGGGTTCGAGTCCTACATTTTTCTAGATGTACACCGATTAGGTACGTCGAGATTTCAGATCCGATTTAAGTGATTCTTTTTTTTTGTTCGATGCGGAATATTTGCCATTTAGTCCCATTAATTTTATACATAAAACAGTTTAGTAGTTATCGTGAAAATACGCAGTCACAATATCAAGGAAATTTTTTAACTGTTCCAACTTTATACATCGATATCTTCGAAAGTTGTTAACCAATTTCAATTATTCTTTTTTTTATTAAATATCAAAGTCTCAAAATAGTTTTCTGAAACATTTTATAGCGTTACATCTTGAGGCTTTTTTGTTATACTGAAAAATAACGGCAAAAATCCTCTTAACTTTTTACCTAATGATAACTTTTAGACTTGTTAACCGATTTTTATAACTATCAAATTTTACTTAATCCCTAATATTATAAATGCGAAAGTAACTCTGTCTGTCTGTTAAGCTTTCATATCTAAACCACTGAACCGATTTTGATGAAATTTGGTACAAATTTAGATTTGATCTCGGGGAAGGACATAGGCTACTTTTTATTGCGAAAAAAGGTTGAATGGGTTGAAATAGGTGTCCAAATGTATTTTGTGTAATATTAGTACATCATTGGTTCAACAGATGGCGCTGAACCATTCTGTATCGCGCTATCGTTTTTGTTGGGGATTTGATAAGGTGATTTGAGGGCTTTGTATCAGTGACTTCCTCGATTTACTTGAAAATTGAAATACAGTTTATACCCGATTACTGGTATTTTATTCTCGCCGACAGACCTTGCTTGCTAAGCAAACATGGTCCTTCGAGCCGGATAGAGGGCAGTCGTTTTTTGGTAGTCTACGCATCGGTGGTGATTAGTGACTATCACCCGCTACATCCATACTGAGCAGTGGATCGCTGTTCAGAACACACCCCCAGCAAGGCGCAAGTTGCTGTGCAGCTGGAGGAGCCGGCAGGTGACCGGAGGAGGAGACAGCGGGAGGAGTAGGCAGAGCAGGCAGAGTCGCGCTGAGCGGCCGCTAGAGAGCGACGCAGTCGGCAGGTTTGGGGCAATCGTCGAGTGTCAGTGAGTGTATGGTGTAAAAATCGTGAGTACAATTTCGACCTTATTTCAAAGAAGAATTTAACTTAGAAGAAATTAGTGAAAATTTGGACTTAGAAAATTTAGTTGTTAAATTAGTATAGAATTAGGACTTGTAATTAATTTAAGTGAAAACCGGTTGGTACGGGGAATCCATGCCCGATTTCCTATAGAAGTTTAAAACACTTGTAAAATTTTACTAATATTCTTATGGACTTAGAATATTTTCATGATTATTTTAACAATTGTAAAAATTTCGACTGATTGAAAGTTAACAGTATAAGTTATAGTTGCAGCATTGTTTTAATTTTTTAAATTCATTGATAATTTTCTAGAATAAGCAAAGTGGTATTTGTTATAAATAATTAAAATGGAATCTTTATTTGATATTCAGGAGGATATTAGATCCAAGTTAAAAAAGGCTAAAACTAATTATAAAAAGTCTCCTAAAGACCGTTTAACGACTTCATACATAGAAACAAGATTGGAAAATTTAGAACAACAATGGGATTTGTTTTATAAAACTCATGTGAAAATAATTAGTGAAGTTAAGAAAGCTGATTTGTATAATTCTTCTTATCATAAGGATTGTGTTTTTGATGATGTTGAAGAGTTTTATATCGAATTTAAAACAGATATGAAAGATATGTTGTCTAAATTAAAAATGTCAGGAGATAATATACTTACCAGTTCAAGTAGTCGTGTAGAAGGAAACAGTGTAAAGTTGCCAGAAATTAAAATACCTATGTTTTCAGGTAAATATGTTGAATGGCAGACTTTCAGAGATTTGTTTTTAGGGCTAGTTCACAAAAATAGGTCTTTAGACGACGCGCAAAAGTTGTATTACTTAAAAGGTCATTTAACTGGTGATGCAGAACAACTTTTAAGAAATATACAAGTAACATCTGAAAATTATAAAAGTAGTTGGGATAAGTTAGAATCTATGTATAACAATAAAAGGTTTTTGGCTAATGGAATTCTTAAGCGTTTATTACACCAAAGGAATTTAATTTCTGAATCGGCACATGACTTAAAACGACTTGTTAGTACAACATCGGATTGTTTAGAGTCTATCAAAAATTTAGGTATAGATGTCTCGTCTTGGGATATTCTTATTATACACATAATTAGTGGAAAATTAGATAAGGAAACTCGTAAAGCATGGGAACTGAAGGTCTCGTCTGAGGTGACTGACGAGTTACCTACATTTATACAATTCACGGACTTCTTAACGGGTCGCTTTCGAGGTCTAGAAAATGTTGATAATAGGTCTAACGTAGAACGCAGTACTCCAAGAAGTACTCAATCATTTCATTTAGTTAGGGATAAGAAAGAGGTCGTTTGTCCTTTTTGCACCGCAACGGGTCACAAAATAACTACTTGTAAAAAGTTTGTAAAAGAAAGCGTTGACACTCGTCGTAATTTTGCTCAGGAGAATGGTTTGTGTTTTATTTGTATGGGGAGCTATCACTCTGCAAAAAATTGTAAAAACACTGTCAAATGTTATATCTGTAAAAGACGCCACCACACTATTTTACATCCCAATGGGGGTTCTAGTTCTGTTGGTGAGAACTCACTTGTAAATAACGCGGAGTCCACATATGAAACTGGTACTAACACGGATGGCTCGGCTAGGGAGTGTTCGGTTAGTAAGGCCGCCACAAAGGCGGAGGGGTCTAACAACCCAATAATTTCGTGCTTTTCGACAGGCAATTATAGGGAAACAGTTTTGTTAACCACGGCTTTAGTAAAGGCCAAGTCGAAAGACGGAACTTTTAGGGTTATACGGGCTTTGTTAGACCAAGGGTCCCAAGGATCTTTTATTACTGAGGACATGGCTCAGTACTTAGGGTTAAAGAAAATGTCGTCGAGACACACTGTAACAGGTGTAGGGGGTACCAAAAGTGTACAGTCTAAAGCTACAGTTGCTTTAAAAATTCAATCACGAGTAGATCCTAATTTTTGTGTTATGATACATGCGTATGTTTTGAAGTCAATTACTTCACTTTTGCCGAGTGCAACAGTTGCCAAAGTAGAATGGGTCGAATTAAGTGATAACGAATTGGCTGATCCTGAATATCACAGGCCAAATAAAATTGATATTTTATTAGGCGCTGAGATTTACAGCCAAATTATTAAAGATGGAATAGTAAGAAGTTCAAATGGAACACTTTTAGCTCAGAATACTGCTCTAGGGTGGATTCTTTCCGGCGTAGTTGGGACAGATAGTTCGTCTCATAATTCTTTCCATTCCGCAATTACTGTGATGCACGCGAGTGTTCAGTCAGATGATCTACTAAAGAAATTCTGGGAGCTAGAAGCTGAACCAAGCGGAGACAAAAGAGTACTCAACAGTGATGAACTTGAATGTGAACAGCTCTATGCAGCCACCACAAGTCGCGATAGTTCTGGACGGTATATGGTGAGGCTTCCATTTCGTAGTGGTGAACGAAGCTGTATAAAGGGTAATTCCAGGTCAATAGCTGAAAGGAGATTAAAAAGTTTAGAGTTAAAATTCTTAAAAAATGCTGAATTAAAAATAGAATACACAAGAGTTATACATGAATATTTACATTTAAACCATATGGTTAAGGTACCAGAGGAAAATAAGAAAAATGGTTTATACTTACCCCACCATGCAGTGGTTCGGAACGATAAGGAGACGACGAAGGTTCGTGTAGTCTTTGACGCATCCTGCAAAGGGAGTAATGGAGTATCACTAAATGATAATTTGTTAGTTGGTCCCACTGTGCAGGTGGAATTACGGAACATTATAATGCGTTGGAGAAGACATCCAATATGTCTTGTCGCCGATATAGTGAAAATGTACCGGCAGGTATTAGTTAGTAGGGAAGACACAATGTTTCAACGGATCCTGTGGAGAGACGAACCTGAAATGGAAATAGAAGAATTTGAATTAGTAACGGTCACATTTGGAACTGCGTCAGCGCCATTTTTAGCTATACGCTCACTTCAACAGGTGGCCTATGATGAAGCTGCTGACTGCACGTGGGCACAGAAAATCATTTTAAATGATTTTTACTGTGATGACTTGATGACCGGAGCTCAAGATATAGAAGAGGCCTTTAAAATATACAATCAAATATCAGATGTATTAGGTAAAGCAGGCTTTCAACTGCAAAAATGGAAAAGCAATTGTCAGCAATTGTTAGAGGCAATAAACGTAGAAAATAAAAATAAAGAAGAGGAGCTAAAAATAAAGCTAGATGATGTAACGAAAATTCTTGGACTTACCTGGAATCCACACGCTGATGTATTTCAGTATTCTGTAGATCTTCCGCCGCCTTCTGGACCTGTAAGTAAAAGAAAAATTATTTCAGACATATCTAGGTTGTTCGATCCACTAGGGTGGTTGGCACCTAGCATTATTTTAGCAAAAATACTAATACAGAAATTATGGTTAGCAGGAATAAGTTGGGATCAAGAGGTTCCTAATAACTTAGTTAACGAGTGGATTACTTACCGAAAGGATTTAACTTCTCTAGCACATATCAAAATTCCCCGTTGGTTGAACACGAAGGCTGATGATGATAAAGTCGAGCTGCATGGATTTTCAGATGCATCCAAAATGGCGTATGCGGCCGTAGTGTATATCAGAGTAATAAGTTCAAAGGGTGATGTACATGTGTCTTTGGTTACTTCAAAAACAAAGGTAGCTCCTATAAAGCAGGTATCCATTCCACGACTGGAACTCTGTGGAGCTGTCATATTAGCGAAACTGATGCTAGAAGTAGGAAATATTATGAATGTTTCTAAGGAGGACTTACATGCGTGGACTGATTCAGAAGTTGTTCTTGCGTGGTTGAACAGCCATCCTAGTCGCTGGAAAACATTTGTTGGAAATAGGGTCTCCAAAATCTTGACAACCTTAGATACGCAATATTGGGCTCATGTATCATCTAAGGAAAATCCAGCCGACTGTGCTTCACGTGGCGTTCATCCAGGAGAGTTAGGAAATACTTCAATTTGGTTCAATGGTCCAAATTTTCTAAGACTACCGGATATTAAATATAAGAAACCAAAACATCTAGTCACAAAACTTGAAGAAGTAAAAGTTCATGCATGCACACTTGATAATTTTTCACTATGGTACAAATATTCATCACTTTATAAATTACTTCGAGTAGTCGCTTACTGTAGACGATTTTTAAAACTAAGAAATAAAGGAGCTAGTGTGCAGTATAAAAAGAATTTGTCTAGTCTGGAAATCAAAGAAGCAATGAATACTTGTATAAAAAAGTCACAAGAAGAAGGCTTGTTTGAGGAGCTGGAAGAGTTAAGGGAAAAGGGAAATATAGGGACAAAAAATAAAAAATATAAATCTTTAAATTTATTTCTGGATTCGGAAGGAATTATTAGGGTAGGAGGAAGATTAGAAATGTCAAATCTGGAATATGATAGGAAACATCCAGTACTCATTACTAAGACTTCTTATCTTTCTAAACTTTTGATTGCTGATGCACATTCAAAAACTTTGCATGGAGGTCCACAAGCCATGATAGCGTATCTTAGGACGAAATACTGGATTTTGGGTGTCAAGGTAGCTGTTAGAGCATACTGTAGGAATTGTGTAGTATGTTTCAGATATTCGGGTAAGCCTACTACACAGATGATGGGCCAACTCCCTTCTCCACGGGTAACACCCAATAAACCATTCTTATGCAGTGGCGTCGACTATGCTGGACCCATTAACATTCGTGTATCCAAGGGCCGGGGAAATAAATCCTACAAGGGGTATATCGCATTGTTTATTTGTATGTGTACGCGTGCTATCCATTTAGAAGCAGTTAGCGATATGACATCAAAGGGATTCTTAGCTGCATTTCGCAGGTTCGTGGCAAGACGAGGTCGTTGTGCTGAACTTCATAGCGACAACGGCACCAATTTTGTCGGTGCTGCGCGAGAGTTACGTCAATTGTTTGATGAAGAGAAATCGCAGTTCATCCCTGAACTGACAGATTATTTAGCGAATAACGGCACACAATGGAATTTTATTCCCCCCCATGCCCCAAATTTTGGCGGGTTGTGGGAAGCGGGAATTAAGTCTGCCAAACACCACCTCAAGAGAGTAGTGGGTAATTCTACGCTCACCTTTGAAGAGATGGCTACAGTGCTGGCTCAAATTGAGGCCTGCCTTAATTCTAGGCCTCTTTCCTCTGTTACGGACTTTGAAGACCTCGTTCTAACACCTGGACATTTCCTAGTAGGTGAGCCTCTTGTGTTTGTACCAGATTCTAATTTTGAAAGAGCTAATATGAGTTCTTTAAAGCGGTGGCAACTATCACAGAAAATTTTGCAGGATTTTTGGCGACATTGGTCGCAAGACTATTTAAATCAGTTTTTGCAGCGTCACAAGTGGGCATATCATACTCCAGAACCTGAGATTGGAGGTATTGTATTAGTAAAGGAAGATGATATGCCTCCTGGTCGATGGCTGTTAGGTAAAATTGAAAAGAAACATCCTGGTCCTGATCTAATTACTCGAGTGGTAACAATAAGAACTAAAAATTCCTTGATCAAGAGACCTGTGTCGAAGCTTTGTTTGTTGCCTGTTGTGGAATAATGTTATTTTTTTAATTTTACAATATGTTAATTAGTATTAAGGTCATTGATTATTTCGTAACTTACATAAGTGTGTACTAAGGTTTAAGGATTACATTTTCATTATTTTTTTTGTTAATGACATACTGCAATATGTCCTTGGTGGGCGGTATGTCCAAATGTATTTTGTGTAATATTAGTACATCATTGGTTCAACAGATGGCGCTGAACCATTCTGTATCGCGCTATCGTTTTTGTTGGGGATTTGATAAGGTGATTTGAGGGCTTTGTATCAGTGACTTCCTCGATTTACTTGAAAATTGAAATACAGTTTATACCCGATTACTGGTATTTTATTCTCGCCGACAGACCTTGCTTGCTAAGCAAACAATAGGAGATAAAAGTTTGTATGGAAGTTCGTCATTTTTGAAGATAGAACCATGAAACTTTGAAATTAGGCACTTAACAAGAAAGTTTAGAAAAGCAGTTGAATCGAAGTCATTTACGAGAATCTTTTAATGCATCAAGGCACCAGTTTATTTATTCCAATCAAATAATTTGGTGCAACTTTCAGTAGGAATTTATCCCAACCCAGTACCTAACTGTCTAATATATTACCGGTACCTAACGTGTCTCATCTAAATTCGACCCACAAAATCAGTAATGGCCAATTTGCCAACTAAATATAGTACGGTAAGCCCTCTAGTACCCTCGATATCGGATTACCGCGTCGACAAGGGCAGCCTTGGGCTGACTTGCCAAGTCTAGGACGCAGGATTACCTACTTCCAAGGAAGCCAAGTTTAGTGTCTTCATTTCGCTATTAAAAGGGGCGATAAATTTAAGATTGAATCATAGATGTAGCTATAATGGAGGAGCTTGTAGCTGGTAATTGTGACTCGCTCTTTTCTTTCAACAACAGTTCCTTTTGCCTTACTTAGAAGAATTGTTTAGCAGAGGGTTTTTAAGCGTACACGGACGCAGGAGCGTCGACCATCTGTCATGGCACTCTCAAAGAACCTTCTCCATGTTATCGCGATAACTACCTACTAGAGGATGGAGAGAGAGATTATTTCACCCCAGGTGCTGCATGGGGTTGAGACGACCCTGTCTGCTTAGAAGATTAACTCCATGCTTTAGATAGATACTTTAGATATTGTTCGAGCCACAAGTAGAACATTGGACTCTGCGGCTGCGAGGTCAGCAGCAAGGTAACATAAAACATTGCGCGGATCAGCAACTACGGGCACCATCGGCTACTTCCACCTATGAGAGACCTATCAATGTGTACAGATAAACAATTTAGTAAGTACCTATGTAACGTTTAGAAAAACTATCAATAAACAGATCAGAACCGTCCGTGTTGGTTCGCATTATCTCCCCTCTGCTCCCTGCCTGGGCTACTCCCTGGGGCAGTTTCCTATCATCATCATTCTGCCTCTCAGGGCTTCTCCCTAGGGCGCCGCTTCTCTCTCACGTACATGGAGAGGATGCTGAGCCAGGGGAGCCAGCCTGATGCCAGCCAGCCATAGGCAGTTCCTACAAATCCTTACTTACCAGTCTTACACCCTGGCTCAGCATTCTCTCCATGTACTTGTGAGAAGCGAACACCAATTCTTAAACTCTTCATTTATCCACAATAGATAGTTAGGTACCTCTTAAAACACTGGTTGTTATAATTTATCTGCTTGTAAGTACCTACGTATTTATATGTAGTTGAAGAAAAAACACATTTTTCTTCTGAACATAAAACAAATTGATGCTGCTATCATTTTCTTTTCTTACTGCGATAGCTTGGTGATTATAATCCGGGCTTAACATGTTCCTCATTAAGCTAAGCAAAGCAGTCACTCGATGAAATCCAATTTATATAAGTATTGTAACAGACAATCCTAATTAATCGACAAAACTAGTTATCGTAAATAGTTTATGAAATAAAATACATAGATATGTATCACAACATCACAAGCTATATTTAAAATAGATGGGTTCGTTGAAACAACCTCAATTTTAATCCAATTTAACTCAATTTATTTAAGTATGGCATTGTCATACTTCACAGAAGCTCATGTACCTACTTTTACCTTCCCTGAAATACTCTCATTAATGACTATAAGTTAAATATTATTTTCACATCTATGAAAAGACATGTAGGTATAATAAACATACCTGCGTGTATTCGTGTTAACACAGTCATCAAACAGGGGATTATCTAACGGACCTAGGTCAGGACCTTGCGGTTCTCCTAGCTAATCCAACGGTGGGGACACCGGGCGAGGCTGTTATAATATTATTATCAGTTTTGTGTTTTATACAAGTAATTCTCAAATCTAGTTATACAACATGTAAATGAAATAACCAACATCCTGAATACAGGTGGTTGGGGATCGGCTTCTGAGTTGATTTCAATATATTTTTTTTAAAAAAACGATTTTTTTCTGAAAAAAAAAAACAAAAATAAAAGTCCCCAGAAATTCCATGTTCGTGTTTTACACCCGGACTGCTGAGATGATTTTGACTGTAACTGTCCTGGTTGTTGACTTTTGAAGGATTGTTTACTAAAGGATTGTTACTTTTTCGGTTTGGTACTCCTTTAGGTGACGGGCTGGCAATTAGAGGCACTGCATAGTGTAAGGTTTAATAATATTTGCTGTTTCCGAACGAATTTAATATCCTTACTGGCAATACCAGAAGATAATATATAAGCGGTACTTGGCGGAATCGAGTCACTTTGTCTCCGGCTGCCTTCGTGTACGGTCGACCTAACGTGGTGCGACTCTACTCTGGGCATTCAGTTAGTAGCCACCGTCTAGAGCGGACGTGTCTTGCAGTGACTTTCATGGGATCATTAGTGTAAGTGATATTTATTATCTACTATTAGGAGTGCTTCTTATAATTGTGATTGTGATTAAAACAAAGTAACTGAGTATATGTATTTCATTATTATCCTTCTTGGTCGATAAAATCTTACATTCAGAAGTGGCAAGTACCTACAATAATTTTCAACCTTTTTGCATTTAGTATTCAACAAAGCTGTTTTATAATAGAATATATAGATAAATAGTGTTTTTCGTTTAATTTAATTAGTTTTATTTTTACAAAAACAGCAGTATTTAAAATAAGCATAAATTAATTTCCGAGTTGACTTTTATTTCTTATTGAGGGTAATCAGTTTTTATTGTGAACCACGTGCCCGATAGGTGCCTATGGCGGGCAACATTTGTGTGGGTTGCTGAATTATTTTACTTAATCTATACTTTTTTTTCCTAATGAGGGTAGTGCAAAAATTTTTATTGCATTGGACGTACCACGTGGCAGATTGGGGTCTACGGGGGAGAAAATTTCATTATTTTTGAGCTACGACGCACCGTTTTAGAGATATTCAAACTTTTATGTCGAGTTTCAGGAAAAATGACCCGTGCAAATGAGGCTTCGTCAAAAGGCTGACTACTGATCTACCCCACCTCATCGCAGCAAGGAGCCGGGTAGCCAAGAGCAGCGCGCGCTTTCCCAGCGCGGCTGCGGACAGGAACGAAAGGTCACGTAGCTTCTCTGTACATTTATTTATTAATTACAATTATTCATCATAAGTCTTTAGGATTCGGCCCTCTGATGGGAAGCAGGGCTTCGCCTTGTCATCGAAGGAGAATTGAGCGGTGTTCCGCCACACTAGCCCTATATGGATTGGTGGACGGAGTGTAGGCTGATCGATTTCCCTTTGCTGATCCATTGATCGCCTTCTGCGAGGCCCATTGGATGTGGGGTGATGCTATTTTCTCTGCTGGCATCACATGCCAAATTGCAACTATTGCAAGTTAAGAAGGTATTACAAAAATGATAGGCCCAGTATAAGCAACGCCCTGCTAGGGTATCTAAAACATGATGGGCACCTTTTGCCTCTTGCTTATAAATTCAAATTAAAAACTAATATACCTTATGTAATATTCAAATCACATGCATCATACTATAATTATTACTATTAAAAATGACTACCTTATTAATTTACATAAATCGTTACATTTTATAATTATTCCCATTTGTTTCTTGGCATTACCATCTGTGAAACAACGCGTACGTACTATTGCAGATAATTACGACGGAGGGTATGTCTAGTTAAAGGTGAATTAGTACGCTTTAGTATACAGGGATGGAATGATCAAGCCACTACCCATTTTGCTAAGCAAAAGTTACATAGTCTGCCCAAAAGGTGGTTCGAAACGTTTAGGAGCAAAATGTCCAGTGGTCGCAAGATGTCCAATTCGCAGAATCTCGAATTTTTATCATAACGTCATCGATGAATAATTTAGTCTTTAAGTTGTGTTTTAATGATGAGTCAAGTTATAAGTTTATTTCAGTTTTATTTTTGTCACATTTTTTGATACATCTTAAATTATAAAAACATAGAAAGTTAAGTTGTAGTAATGTTAAACAACTATTATACCACACCAACACATAAGATATCAAAACATAGAAAGTTAAGTTGTAGTCCACTAGTTGTAATGTTAAACAATTATTATACCACACCAACACATAAGATATCAGAATCTGAGGATTTTATTGCATATCATGTGGTAACCATTAAGGTCTTTGTATATATCTAGCACAAACACATGAGCCTTATTAGGGCATAATAATACGAACTTAATAACCACTTACTTAATAAAAGGAATACGAAATTCATTGAAATAACAATCGCTGTTTAAATAAATATTCTTAAGATTCTAATACAACAATAAAAGAAACGTAAAACTACGTTTATTGCTTATATGATCACTAGCGACCCGCCCCGGCTTCGCACGGGTGCAATGCTTATGTAAATATGCATGTATTATACATATAAACCTTAAGAATCACTCTATCTACTTTTATTGCTTATATGATCACTAGCGACCCGCCCCGGCTTCGCACGGGTGCAATGCTTATGTAAATATGCATGTATTATACATATAAACCTTAAGAATCACTCTATCTATTAAAAAAAAAACCGCATCAAAATCCGTTGCGTAGTTTTAAACATCTAAGCAAGCATACATAGGGACAGACGGACGGCGGATAGCGACTTTGTTTTAGTGATTACTTATTAAAGTGTACCTATATGATTATGTAGCTTATACCTGTAACAGATTATACCCATCTACTCTTGCATTATTTTATAAAATACTTTACCCCAGCACGTCGAATCTTGACAGTCACATTAATGATACAGGTAGCTGTTTTTATCTCCTATAGATAAACTAGGTACTTTGCTTGGATATGGGGGGGTAAATCAACCCAACTAGCAACGTACTCCACTAAGCGATTAGATTCCAGAACAAAGTAATAAATGCTGAATTCGTCACGCAGTGACTATGTATAAAGTGGAAAAGAAGCTTGGTTTATTGTCGCCTTTTGGCAACAGGCTGGTAACCTGTCACTTTTTGGGGGTGCTGTTTGGCCCATGCTGCCGGATGTGGCTTTATGTATAATAAATATTACTTGAGCTCTGCTTAACCCCTTTTAGGATCATGGTTTGTAATTTTGGTTTCCTCTCTAATATTTCATTTAATTCAGATAAAAACATTTGATTTCAGTCCAGAGAATGTTGGTTTAGGTTAGTATGACTAGGTATGTTCGTAGTGTTGGTTATCAAATAGTTAACATTACTATAGACCTAACTAGGCATGGAAATGGTTGCTAATTTTCGTTTAATGATATTAATTTTTTTATATGATTTCACATGTGAAACACAGGCAATGATTTTAATTTGCAGTGGCCTAATGTCACATTTGCGAGTGTTATGTTGCTTTTAGTAATGAATTGTGACGTACGAGTATAGTATAATATAAAATGTAACTTATTAGTCGTTTAATTTGCGGTCTACGTACATGTAAGGTGTGATGTTTATCTATTTTTTTAAAAAAAAATGTAGCAATCGAAGTGAAAAGTAGTACATGTGACAAATGAAAATAATTTCATACGATTTTTCACATGCTAGTCATGATAAGCCTACACCTTAAATTATTATATAAATCAACAACTAATCGTACATGTCCACCGTCGTAGTGGAGTAGTCAGTAACTCTGCCTATGCATAGTGCGGTCCTGGTAGTGGCAAATGTTAGTGTGATGAACACGAATATTTGTTCAGTCACGTTTGTTTATTTACTTATTTAAGCTTACTTATGAAATATCTAAATTATGAATATTTGTCCGTTAACTGGTATCCATGGCATAAGTTCATAATGATACTTCATTTAGGCTAGATAATTAGTGTGAGCGTGGATATATAGTAGTCTTTGTATAGTCTAACTTGCCATTGTTGCAAATGGTTCTATCGACTTAAGGATTTAATTTAGGGTGGTTCTGCAACTCTTATTTCTATATAAGAATCGACAAAAGGGAAATTTTGCAATTTCTGTTAGCATTATTATAGATCCGACTACTGAGGAAGGAGTAATGTCTTCTTGTGAAGGCGCTTCTTGATTTTGAATTGACACCAATGCTAATCAGCTAGCGTTATATCTTTATTCTTTAAATAGGTATTTGTAACCATACCATTTTGCTATAGTTTCTCTAAAATGGTTCCGCTATACTTGCACTAATTACCTTGCAGTGAATTCTCCATGACGACCGTGGGGGACGTGTGGGGACGTATGGGCTGTCGAGTGGCCTTGATGATGCTGTGGCTCTTGGTGGAGCGCTGGAGCTGACGACAAGACTACCTGAAGACTGGGAGTGTACAGGCGAAACTCTTTTGGAATTATGAGCCTGATAATTATGTGTGTGGCAATTTTCCCTATTCTGCTCCTAATTTGTATCATGTTTATGTTTGATAACTATTATTTTCAAGTCTATATTTTGGCACGGCCCACAAACATATTGATTATGGCTCATAATTTTATCGATGAAATATTTTTGTAAGACATATTATTTGATGTAAATGCAATATGGTGGAGAATAGATTTTAGTTCGCAGTTATCTTCGGAGAGTATATATGTAATAGCTAACATAATCACCATCAATAGAAGTATTTATTCACTACTATTGCACTAAAGTATGGATTCTTAGCAAATTAGCTATGTGAATGATTTTACTGTCATTTATATTTATTATATTGACCAATATTGACATTCAAGTAATGTTACTACAGTTGCACTAGAGAACGAGGTTTTATGATATGAAGGATGATGTGGATACGTAGAGACCACATTCTTCAACAAGCGTACTATTGACATTAATGAACCTTGCTGTTAACTAAATTGTTACTAGTAGCTACTGACAGTAAATGGAGTCTTGTCGCGTATTTGAATTGAGGAGTAATTTATTATTATAGCTAAATCGGCTGGCTGTTAAGTCTTAATGTCAGTTTGATTCGCAAGGTATCCTCTAGTGGCCTACATTTTACTATAGTGAATTTGAATCTGATATGGATATGAACCTAAAGATCTAAAGACCATAATGCTTCATTTATCTAAAATACACTTGTATAATATAGTGACCACAATGGTTGCTTCGATTTCAAGTCTCTTAATAATCATATATGGATATGAAGAGTTCATACATAATGATTATTTTTGTCAAATGCAAAATAATTACCATAAACTTTGAGATTAAGAAATGAAACCAGCTGTGGAAAGGTAGTTGCCCTACAATGGTTTATGTGAAATTATAATTCCATATGAGTTTGAGAACTGCTAATATAATCCTTATCCCGAAGAGGTTCATAAAAATGACTAGTTTTGAAAGTGACAGTAAGATAGTTTATCACTCTAGATTTCTGATGCTCTCGATGGCGAGTAGATCGCTGTAGGTTTAAGTCGTAGCACAGGCGTGCAGGCGGCGTTACTATTCATTGAATTAAGTCTTCTCACATGGTGGTGCAGACTGCGTCCAGACTAATGAGTGTTTCATTGATGAGATTATGGTTGGTTTTATTTTGATCTAGCAGATATAAAGCTAAGGTACCTATGTTATTTTAAATGTGTTTCTAATCTTTATTTAGCAGATCGACTGCTGACGTATTTCGTTATTTAATAATCAATGTGTTCCTATTACGTATAATAACTGGAATATATTATTAGTCGGAAATATATACTTGTATGGTTGTTGTGATTTGAGTTTAGTTTTAATTATTTTAAATTAAAAGAAGTACTTTTATGTATCAATTATTATAAGTTGGGTGGAGTTTACTAATAAATGTACCTTTGTTCACATAGATGAATAAGATTACCTGTGAGGAGGATTTGAAAGTCATTGGCATGAGAAGTAGGTTTCATGACCGATTAGTTTAGTTATCTACATTTGAGCTCGCAAGGAGGGTTTGCAAGATATTGCCATGTTCGTCATGAGTGTTTGCGCATGACTAGTTTGGGTGTATCTGTAGGGACTTACAATAAGGAAGGGTTTGCAAGTCAATGTCATTTTGTCATAAAAGGAGGGTTCAATGATTGGTTTGGTATTATCCATTTTAACTCGCAAGAAGGAGGGTTTGCAGGATATTGCCATTTTGTCATGAGAATGAGGTTTCATGACTGACTTGTGAGAAGGAGGGTTTGCAAGTCATTGCCATTTTGTCATGAGAATGAGGTTTCATGACTGACTTGTGAGAAGGAGGGTTTGCAAGTCATTGACATTTTGTCATGAGAGGGAGGGTTCATGACTGATTGGAATGGTTATATAAATTTAACTTGCAAGGAGGGTTTACAAGATGATATTGATTTTGTCATGCGGGAGGGTTCATGACATTCTTGGTTATGTCCAATGTAACTTATGATTTTGGATATACAATGTAACTTATGATATTGTTTTTGTCATGCGGGAGGGTTCATGACTATATCTAAATCAATTGTTATGCCTAAGTTAAGCTAAATCTGACCGATTAGTTATATAGATTAGTTTTTATCCAATGTAACTTGCAGGAAGGGTTTGAAAGCCATTGTAATGACATGAGAAGGAGGGCTACTAACTATAATGATACGAGAAGGAGGGCTAGTAACTAATTAGTCTAGTAATAGTTATTGTAACTTGCAAGGAGCGTTTACAAGTCGTTAAGGGTTTATGACAAGATGTTTTGTTGATGTAAAATTGTAAAGTGACTCGATTGGCCAAGTGCAAGGTTAATAGTGCATGAGGACATGCACCTCGTCAGGATGGACGAGTGTAAGGTTTAATAATATTTGCTGTTTCCGAACGAATTTAATATCCTTACTGGCAATACCAGAAGATAATATATAAGCGGTACTTGGCGGAATCGAGTCACTTTGTCTCCGGCTGCCTTCGTGTACGGTCGACCTAACGTGGTGCGACTCTACTCTGGGCATTCAGTTAGTAGCCACCGTCTAGAGCGGACGTGTCTTGCAGTGACTTTCATGGGATCATTAGTGTAAGTGATATTTATTATCTACTATTAGGAGTGCTTCTTATAATTGTGATTGTGATTAAAACAAAGTAACTGAGTATATGTATTTCATTATTATCCTTCTTGGTCGATAAAATCTTACAATAGCACATACTGCCAGATGTGCTTTATGTAAATAAATGTTACCTAAGGCTCTGCTCACCCCTCTGGCACTACGAAAAATATTTTGCTAGAAAACATTGAAAGTTTATGATCCTAAAAAGAGCAAGGCAAAAGCTAAATTGTCTACATCTTGAAATCGTCAAATAAGTTAAATAATTAGGTATACAATTTTATGCTATTTAATTTCCTGTTTACATTCAGGGTAACTGTTAGAATACAATAAAGGCTTTATTAGAATGCAAAAAGATGAACAGAACAAAATGTTATCTCCCCATGGACAGAGAGTCGGAAACACAGTCTTTGATCGGAAAGCCCAAAACAACGCTCCAATATCGCCCACTCAATATTGATAGGATTTCCGTGACAGGATGGTCAGGGGATTGTGTTTTGTGCGAATTTTGAAACCGGAAAGTTTTACGAATAGAACAGATAGAATTGGAACAAAAAATCCAGGGATTAATATGTGTAATGATTTGTGTGCTTGTATATAAATTATAAAAGATCATTATCTATCATTATATGGATAACTACATCAAAATCTCGTGTTAATTCACATATTAGTGAATCACCCTCCAGAATCAGATCCCAGCAATCTCAGGTTCGAATCCCATAAAGAACAAATAAGTGCTCAGCCGTGCTATCTATATAATAGGTTGGGGAAAAAGTTTCTTCGCATTTTTTAAGAAAATTCAAAACATATTTTAATATAGTTTATTTACATTTAACTAAAGTATGTAGGTACCATTTTGTTCGATAACTTTTTGCCATCTTGTAGGTAGGGACATGATCCCATTGCTATAGAAATTTTGGGACTTCTGGTCAAAATACCGCGACAAGTGGTTTTGGCAGTCCTCTCGTGATGTTAACCTGACACTGCCTAAAGAATTCTGAAGAGACCGAAACAGGTGGAAATCTGAAGGTGCACGGTCAGGACTATCCGGCGGATGCATTAACACCTCCCAGCCAAACTCTCTTAATTTTTGCTGAGTGGCTAAAGATATGTGAGGTCTAGCGTTATCATGATGAAAAACCACACCCCTTCTGTTGATTAATTCCGGCCGCTTTCTCTCAACTTCTTGCTTTAATATCATCAGTTGTTAGCAGTAGAGTTCAGAATCGATGGTCCTGCCTGGTGGTAACAGCTCATAATGAATAATGCCCTTCCAATCCCACCACACACACAGCATCACCTTGTTGCGAGTTAACCCGGGTTTCGCCACAGTCTGTGAAGCCTGACCGGCCTTTGACCACGACCTTTTTCGCACGTTCTTGTCGTACGTGATCCACTTTTCATCACCAGTTATCAGCTTCTTCAAAAATGGTTCGGTTTCATTACGTCGTAATAAAGAATCACAAATGAGTACACGATTCATTAGGTTTCTTTCAGTGAGCTCGTGAGGTACCCAAATGTCGAGCTTTTTTATGTACCCAGTTTTTTTCAAATGCGCCAAAACTGTTTTGTGGTCAATTCCCAGTTCTTCAGCTACTCGTAACTACTGACATGCCGATCTTGCTCCACTTTTTCAAAAATGGCATCCATTTTATCTGTAATAGGGCGACCAGAGCGACGTGCATCTTTGACATCAAAATTTCCGGATTGAAAACGCTTAAACCAAATTTGTGCTACTCTCACAGACACTGCACTAGGTCCATAAACATCGCAAATTTTTTTCGCGGCTTGCGTTGCATTTTTACCTTTTTTGTAGTAAAATTTTAAAATGTATCGAATTTCTTCATTAGATTCACTCATCTTGGCGGTACGAAAAACAAATGAAAATCACACATTTTCCTAATTTGAATTTGGAATTATGTTCTTTAAAATTTAAACTTTCAATGATACCAAAACCAGCCAGATACAAATAGTACAGCCAAAGAGATTTTATTACAAGTTTATACATACTATAATGCGAAAAGACTTTTTCCCCAACCTAATATATATATATATGTCGTGGATGTCGTCAGGATTTAGCTAGAATCACGATCTCACATACGAATGCCGAGTCAATTTATCAACACACATCACAAAGAGGAGAACCAGAGTAGTGTCTGGGACTTGTGACCCAGTGTGTAGGTTTACCTAGGCACTCACCTTCACTTCTCTCTAACTATTATCACACAACCGTCGGACATAGCTTCCACAAGCATTCCTAATACAACCATAGACACGTCCGCACTCAGCGACGCCTCGAACTAGACTGAGCTCTGTCGAGCGCGCACCGCTGCTACAAAGGCGCGCCCCACCACTATTACGTCGCATCGTACGATAGCTCGTGCAGCGCTGACGTCACTCGCAATCCCTCGTGGACTATTTCCAATGAAAATAACAAATTCAATTACAATTGAACCTAATAATGTCATAGCGCCGTCACGGCCATCCTGCATCATCACACGTCCTCGTGTGTCTTACTTGTGGTTATAATCTGCAAAAGATAACTTGCGTTCGATTGCTATACCCTAGCTCGGCCAGTCTGACATCAAATAACACAAGACTAGCTATCACACAAACTGCATACAGACGGGTATCACACTAACGGCTTCTCATACAGGCGACCTTTCACACACACGGTATATCACACAGACGGCTATTGTCACACAGACGGCTTGTCACACAGACGGCCTGTCACACAGACCACTGGTCACACAGACCGTGTGTCACACAGACCCTGGTCACAAAGACCTTGGTCACACAGACCCTGGTCACACAGACCCTGGTCACACAGACCCTTGTCACACAGACCCTGGTCACACAGACCCTGGTCACACAGACCCTGGTCACACAGACCCTGGTCACACAGACCCTGGTCACACAGATGAACCGTCACACAAACCACTTGTCATACAGACTACCTTTCACATTGACTACTGACACACAGACTATTTGTTTACACACTTATTGGAGTATTAACACACCTAAATTTCTATTTTGTTTGAAATTTACTTACTTTTGCCGTCATCGGCACATCCTGCGGTACTTCTAAGATAGTACTTAACTTCCAAATGATCAATACAATTTGGCATAGCATGAACTGAACATGGTCATGATCGTATTTGTATGTTCTATTGTAATTGACATTGAAAAAACAAGTTCAATCACAAAACCATTTAGAGTCTTTGTCATCCAGAATACTATTTTTCATTTGCAGTTTTTTTTTATTGCAGATTGAAAAAATTGTTGATTGCGGTCGCGGAACTAACGACAACTAATAAAGTCGTTAAACATCACAAATCATTCAGTTCATTTGACTGTACTGTAAAACTACATGCCACGATGTATCCCAACTTCAACAATCCACTTCGCCGTTGGCTCGACTTGATCATGTTGCTATCAACAAAAGTCTCTGAAATCTTTGCTAGAAAACGTCTATCCTGATCAGCCATGACGTGAGTTGGGGCACCAAACAACGAAGCTATGTATTGAAGAGTCCTTACAGCATTGATTGGGTCGATAAATAAAGTGTGATACAAATATAGTGTATTTTCTATACGCGTCAAACTAACGCAAAAAAATAATCTACATGCTCCATTTGATATCAAAACTTCCAATGTACACGAGGCGTTAGATTCTTAGATGCTTTCTAGGCATTACAATCGAAAGTGGCTCTACACGTGACTCTAACATAGAGACTCTTCCCAAGACTTTACCTTAGACTCTATCTAAGACTCTACATAAGACTCTACCTAAGACTCTACCTTAGACTCTACCTTAGACTTTACCTTAGACTTTACCTTAGACTTTACCTTAGACTCTACCTTAGACTCGCAGCAGAATACGTGTCACTATTCTGAAATAAGACCGATCGTCAAGTTCCCACTATCACCCGCTCTATCAACATGACAACACATCACCGTCACACACTCAAAGTCGCAAATATGTCTTATCAGAATTGTAAACTGGTCCTTCAGTTAGCTACTCTCATAGCTAGTCCTTTCAGCCCAATGGAAACACAGTCCTTTGGTTTCCAACAACACAGTATTTCGGCTGCACCAGAAACACTGTCAGTTGGTTTTTGATTCCATATCAAACGGTCAATGGTGTCAAATAGTCACTAGGTAAAAAAAAATGCATGTCGTGAGTAGCCACTTAATTCCAATTAACATCTCAACATAAAAAAAACACGATATCAACTTCGTTAGGTACTTGGTGGTCCGGGGCCTTACAGATTAGAGTACTGCAATACTACCAGTAACTTTACAGGTGACTATAGTCTATACACACACATGAGGTTTGATCAGTCACGTTTTTTTTCTTCACTAATAAGACTGGGCCAGCAAAAGATGAAAAAAGGTCTAATTATTTTAGCTTGCTCTTATACCTACTCTATGTGGCATTACTCGTGTTGTGGGCAAACCATTAATAAAATGTTAAGAATTTAATTCATTCATAATTAAATCTAATCTATTGGCACGTTGATACGACAGAGCAAAAAAAAAACTTACAGACTGCACTACACGTATTTACAAACCTATTTCTCACCAAGATAAAATATGCCGCTGTTACAGTGGCACAAAACCATCAGTTATCTACAATTACACTGCCTAACAAAATATACCACGCAAATAGGCAACCTCACGCCTAGGCCTTGACTAGAATTTCAGGCGTCCAATCATTAATTTCTTTATGTCGGGTAGACATAAAATCTTTCCACGATTGAGTAATTTGAATTACAAAGCAATGCAGCAAAATTAACAATTACGATTCTATTGAACTACAATAATTTCAATTACCCTTCATCTAACTAAAAATAAATTCGAAATAAATAATTCACTACGCTCAACACTACGCAACTTTCTTTGAAATAAACAGCTCCAAACTTAAAATCATTATTTAAACACTCACCAAAGCTATCCAATGCAACAGACGGCGGCGGCACGACCGTACTCGTCCAAAGTGGGCATGGTGGGTACGAATCCCGCTTCTGATGTCGTGGATGTCGTCAGGATTTAGCTAGAATCACGATCTCACATACGAATGCCGAGTCAATTTATCAACACACATCACAAAGAGGAGAACCAGAGTAGTGCCTGGGACTTGTGACCCAGTGTCTAGGTTTACCTAGGCACTCACCTTCACTTCTCTCTAACTATTATAAATATTACTATTACTATTACAAATATAAAATTGATTAGTTGTAGGTATACAAATATTATGTTCTTACTAATCTTATGTTAAGTTAAGGATTAAATTATATTGTAAGATAAAGTATAGCTAGGTATACTTATTTGATATAGTTTTAAAAGAAATGTAATAGTTTTTAAGGCGCAATAAACATTTTTTTCATTTCATTTTTCATTTCATTTATTATCACACAACCGTCGGACATAGCTTCCACAAGCATTCCTAATACAACCATAGACACGTCCGCACTCAGCGACGCCTCGAACTAGACTGAGCTCTGTCGAGCGCGCACCGCTGCTACAAAGGCGCGCCCCACCACTATTACGTCGCATCGTACGATAGCTCGTGCAGCGCTGACGTCACTCGCAATCCCTCGTGGACTATTTCCAATGAAAATAACAAATTCAATTACAATTGAACCTAATAATGTCATAGCGCCGTCATATATATATATAATATCTATATATATAAAAATGAATTGCTGTTCGTTAGTCTCGCTAAAACTCGAGAACGGCTGGACGGATTTTTCTTATCTTGGTCTTGAAATATTTGTCGTAGTCCAGGAAAGGTTTAAAAGGTGAGAAAATATGGAAAAATTGCGAGGAAGATAGTAAAAACAACAATTTCATTTTCCCATATAAACTTTCCTGTCAAACATTTGACGTTCCGCCATTTTAGCGAAGGAAGAGTTTTAATGTCGTTAGGATAGGTGCAAAGACGTTTAGTACTCCGTAAAAAGGTGATACGAAGTACACCGGGTCATCTAGTATATGAATTGCTGTTCGTTAGTCTCGCTAAAACTCGAGAACGGCTGAACGGATGTATCTTATCTTGGTCTTGAAATGTTTGTCGTAGTCCAGGGAAGGTTTAAACGGTGAGAAAATATGGAGAAATTGCGAGGAAGATAGTAAAAATAACATTTTTATTTTCCCATATACACTGTTCTGCCTACTTTCCTGTCAAACATTTGACGTTCGTCCCTTCGGTACGGTAGACTCGGATCCATTCGAATTGAAGTACGTATTAAATTAAGGGTTTTGAATCGACAACATATATCCACATTACTCAGATTATCGCGTATTTCTTAATCTGAAGCGTGTTTAAATTTTAATATTTTGATGGTTGTCATTGTTGGTTCGTTCGGAAAATTTTGTCATTGTATTGACATAACATATCTAATTATTTTGATGGCTGTCAATGTTTGGGATGTAAGATAGAAAAAAGTATTTATTGTGCTATTTAACACATACATTTGGCCGAGATTGAAAATTGTAATGCCCGATATTACGCATCAATATTTTGAGCCATTTTAGCGAAGGGAGAGTTTTAATGTCGCTAGGATAGGTGCAAAGACGTTTAGTAGGTACTCCGTGGGTAGGTGATACGCAGTACACTGGGTCATCTCGTATTCTATAAAGAACTCACTTCGCATCTTGCTGTTAAATGCGAACAAATATTATGTTACAAAAAATGGAATATTTTAAATCAATATGATTTCATTGAATATCATAAATCAATATACCCGGACAGCTGAGATGATTTTGAATGTAACATCTGTCGTGGTCTTACCTTAATCTTAATTATGGCTTCGCAATAAGCATTTAGCCAATTTCGAATGAAAATAGTTATTCTACACTGAATATCCTTCAATGGAGTCTGTCAACACGGTGAGAAACTCCACTGTCCTGGTCGTTGGCTTACCGGTCGTTTGACTGTGGTCTTCTGTAAGGAGGTACATCAGTGCCTAATTTTATATTTTTAATTGAGTAGACAGCCACTAAATACTATTCCAGCCATCTAAATTCCTCCAGGAAGTCACCCAGCACCTTAACGTCACCAAATGTCTCCCAGAGGCTACCCGGAGATCCCAGGTATTTTGCCCGGTGGCAGGCCACTCCACTGCATTCCAACAGAACGTGGGCGGCTGTTTCTTCTGTCACCATGCTCAGTCATGTCATCAGGCTCTGCATAGTGGACGATTCGTGATAATGAAAGTAGTCCTCCCTTGTGTTGGGCTTTAGGAGTGATCACGGAGGTCTTTCCTGGACCCGATGGTATACCTAGTGCGGGTTGCACTGGTAAAGACACGAACAGGGTTTCTAAAACGTCCAGTTGTAAAACTATATCCTTTACCTAACCAGTAACTGTAAGATTCTCATATCGTGCCGCTTTCTTAGTTTAGTTTAGTTTAGATATCTTAATTGTAGTTTTGAAAGTTCCAAGAACTTCCAAGGCGGGGAGCATGGTTAGGCATCTTTTATACATTTATTTTATTTTATTATTTTCACATCAACAATACTAGCATGTTGGTTTGGTGAATGTACTCGGCGACGCCATCTGGTGTGGAATCTGTGATTCAGACAGATGGCCCAAAAGGCGCAACGCCGTGCCACCACTTTGGCACATTAAGAAAAAAGAAAAAGAAAAAACTTCTACCCGCGCCAAGGAGCTTATACTAAGAATGGAGTCATTAGTCAAATGAACAAAGTGAGGGCAAAAGTTTTGACAACACTTGACATTTCTTGACATTTCTAGAGAGGTTCTGTCTCTTTCTAGTAGGGTGCCTGTAGCACAAATTAATCACGGACAGTCTTGTGCCACGTGTAAGGTCTCACGTGCTCCCACGGTTCTAAGATATAGGGAGTTAAATGAGACACGAGAGATCCGTGCAGAACAATTTATTAAATGGTGGTATAATGCCCAATAGCGTGTACTCCCCTGGTGGTAGCCGGAGATGGTCTCGGTGAGGGTCGCTCGGTGGGACGAGTTAGGGCGGCTTGTACTGCTGCTCACTGTAAGTCCAGCCCTGGGCGGAAGTGAAGTAGCGGAGGCAACAGCGGCTACCTTAGCCTAATCTTGGACCCCAATTAGGGGTTAAACACATTAAATAAATAACTATTATTGCACACGATTATCAGATTAGTTAATTAGTATTAGGTAGGTTTTGTCGGTGCTCAATTTACTTAGCGAACCACGCAAGCGCAAGACCGAATCACCAAGCCTTTGTATGCGATTCCTGACAAGATCGAGACTGCCCGGCGACGCAGGCGCAATCTATCGGAGATTGCCCGCAACAGTCGTACGGTCACTAAAATGTAGCTTATTAACATTAATATGGAGCGCTAAAACCTGTTGATAAATTTAGGAGGCGAACTCTAAAGAAATATTTCAATTAGATGAGCTTCCTTTATATCTTAATTTATGTAATATTTATAAATAGTGTAATCTGATTTAATTAAAAAAAAATTATGTATGTAGGTCGGTAAAATATGTATGTGTAACGTTACACTTGAACTTCGTTACGTTAATAAAACCACAAGTTGAAAATAATTTGAGTTTTGAGTTTTCCATGACAAAGAATTAAAATTCATAATAATTACTATATACTTTTTTTCCTGAGTGCCTTTTAGCACGGTAATGTTATCTATTTTCGGCTCCCAGGAAAAAAATCAGCAACCGAAATACGAGGATTTATCGCTTCTGTGACTCTTGATTTTAAGAGGCACGTTACAGTTTATTATATAGCTTGTCTCATGTCACGTCAACTCATAGACATTAAATTATTCTTATTTTTTTAGGTGCTAAGCATACATTTAAGGTTTTCCGGTTAGCAATGCTATAAAAATACATTGTGTGGTATACCGATCTAGCCGTTCTTGAGTAATGATAATAGGGCCATAATGATGCGCAACTTACCAACTTACTACCAGACTTTCTTTATATTGATAGATATTACGGCTGAAAGCCGAAGTGCGGTTTTTTATATAACAGAAGAAATTGTTAGCTCTAGTAACTTTCCGTGAATTAGTTACATTAGTAACAGCTACTTGCTACAAATCAGCTAAAAGTAAGTTTAGTAGCACTTGGTTTTTAGTATAATACAGGCTGTAACATGAAGGGTACTTAAACATGGTACCCTACATTAGGGTGTCCCAAGACATAAAGGGAATTTTTTTTTTCGTGAATTTAAAAACGCATACCCTCTTATTTTTTTCCATTTGATCCCAATAGATCATATAATAAATATTATTGTGATTGGACACCGGCAACCCGTGCCGACTTGACGTCAAACATACGAAAAATTTTTTGTATGGAGTTTAATAGGAAAATATTTAAGACCTTGATATTTGTTGGATAAATAAAATTAAAACTACCCATAAAATCTATTATGCACTTATTTATATTTAAAACGGTTCATTTATTAAATTTTCCCTTTAAACTTTATTTTTTACAGTCAGAAAAATCTTCCGGTATTCGTAAACACATTGTGACAAAACTTGTATATTGTTCCTTCTCGACTGTGATGGAAATCATGCATTATCTTAACTACTCTTTCAGTTGTATCGTTCACTACTCTCAGAGACGACGTCTTCTTTCTATCTTTTTGAAAATAGGCATTATTTGGCGACTCAGAGGACATTCGTTAAGAAAAGTGGCATAGTTTATAGACCATCAAACAGAGACTTGCTGTTGACAGCAATGAAGTCGTAATTTTTTCCCTCTGAAAAAAAAAACACTAAATTATGACACAATAATCATTGAAACAATCCATATTTGGTTGCCACAACACAGAATTTATAATTTTTCTTCTAGATTTCAGTCTACAATCATATTCATAAAGCACCTACTTGTTGTCTTCCTGAAGAGCTTTCCATTCATAGCCCCGCAATAATTTGTTCTTTATTCCCATAAGATATAACTATTTAAAATTGGAAGATATTCTTCTTTTGATTTCCGAGGATCTGAAGCAGGCAACAGTTTGCCGTTCCAGTGAAGACTCACAACATCGGGTACCTTTTTGTACCGTTTTGAAAATAAACTTTTATGACTTTCGCGGGATTCTTCCGTTTCTCCTTTCAAATTCTTGGAATCGTGGCCTTACTTATTGGAAACTTAACAATATATCATCCCAGCGCCTCAAAAGTAGCTTCAAGAATGAATACTGAGTCGTCTCATACTTAACTGGCACCTGTCTTTTAGTAGTCGCAGCGACTAACTTAAGAGTATTAAAGTTTTTTCGCATCGTCGTTTTCTGGTGACTGGTTTCAGGTTGAGTACCTACTCCGTAGTGGTTCTGGCAAATCTTCTAAATTTGTAATCAGTCGTTTTGTAATGGTTTATAAGATAATCTCAAAGAAGGTGGCACAGAGAAATACGTTTTTGAGAAGTAATAGGTTTTTTTCCCACCCCAGCTAAGAGGCCACGACGACCTGGCTCTCTTTGTTACTGAAAGAAGATTAGGTCTTCATTTATTAATTCAAGGGCATTGGCATATGCAATATCAAATTAATTATCTTAGTTTTTGACAAACTTTTGATGACGTTCTAAAATCTTGTGTTTTATGAGCATTGTTTTGCTAGTCCCTCCAAACTTGTCATAAATTTACATGTTACTTCACAGAATTAGGCGAAGATTTTGTATTTTTATGCGCTTAATACCATTGGAATAATATACTCGCAAAATTGTAAGATTTAGACTTTAATTGACTGTTGAATTCACTTACCGAGGATATTGTAGAACATAACTTCCAGAACTTCCATTAAAGGACTGTTTAGAACTCGATATTTTTGTGTTATACGACTCCTATTACAAGTATACTCTTTCGATAACTGCGTGATACTAACGACCTCTTGATTGAATGAGAAATAATTGCATATGCACGTTATTATATGCGTCTCAACACGTTAGCTCACTGACGTCTTTATAGATAAGTACTAACATGTTTAGATGCAAGTCGGCACGGGTTCCCGTGGTCCTATGTCAATGAAATTTTATTTATAAGTGTTTTGTCATCATTGAAACAAAATTAGAGGGTATGCGTTAAAAAATAACTACTTTGATTTTTTTGGGACACCCTACCCTACATGTTACAGCCTACATTATATGTAATATTTGGGGTGTTTTAGGCCATCAATATGAACAACTTTTTGACGCCGTCATGGTGGAGTGGTCAGTATAGCTACCTACACATGAAGCCGTTCGGGTTTGAATCCTGGTTGCGGCAAATATTTGTGCGACGAACACGAATATTTGTTTGCGAGTCACGGTTATTACATATTTATTTATAAAAATATCTAAAGCTATTAATTTATATTGATAAAAATGACCGTTATCTACACTTACGTGCAATAAAATCGACCCAACTCGTCGGTTTCGATTCGACATTTATCGGTATATAAAAAGAAGATTAGGCAAACAAAACTTGTAAATATAATTCAAATCAAATCAAATAATTTATTGCATTCATGAATGTAAATAACAGATGTTCACAAACAACACCAGCACATCGTGTTGCCCATTTGGGCATAGCATAATCAAGATAAAAGTGTAACGGACTAGATTAGAAATTATTCATACTATCTTCACTTAATTCGAATGTATATTTCTTACGCTTTATTTAACCTACTCTAAACATCGATAAATGAAGTGTTGGTGACAATAGACTAATTACTTCGGAAATCCTGGTTTCTCATTTTTGCGTCATACGCCATTTTTGTGACTATGCAGAATGTTAAAATTCAATTGAGTCATTGTATATTTAATAATTGATGATGCCTGATGCCCTTAAAATTATTTCCCCAAACATTTTAGCTCTCATTCTAGCTGTATTAACTGTATATTATCAAGAAAAATTTTACTAACCAATTCAAGGGTTGCCTTTGAAAAGTGATTGAGTAGTGGTTTTATTGAAAAAAGGGCTTGAAGTTTGACATAAGCAGTTGCCTTGAAAGTGTCGGTGTCTTGAAAGTGGAAGCTACATATTTTCGAACTTCCATAAAATTTTGTTTTTAAAGGCACAATAGACAACCATATGGTCCGTCGCTTCGGAAATCTAAAAAGAAAAGAAAATTTTATGTATACAAGTTAAAAGTGTTTATAAATATTTATGTACACTTTTAACTTGTAAACAAATAGCTTATTAAAAACTATCATTTGATAGATTTTAATATGCTATTTGATTACAAGTGCAGAAGAGCGCAGCCACAATTTTATTAATACTGTCTGTCTGTGTGCAATGTATCTGCGTTGCATGTTAGTACATTCAAATGTGAATGATAAACATTATTACACTAGTACAATCCAATCAGTACTCTCATTATCTTTTTCTCAAATAAAATAATTTACATTACACAAATTACATATTTTATTTGTAAATAAACATTTCGAACTAAAAATGGGTAAAACTATTTATGTATTTTATCTGTGTAACAGTTATTTCAAAGAATTAAATAAAATAATCTATCAATTTTGATTGCCATTTATAAAAGGAATGGATAGAAAGGGATATTATTTCCTTATAATTCCGGAAATCCTAGTCACCCTAGTCATTTGTTTACAAATATTTGAATAAGTAAATTATGTGCAAAAATTCATTAAATTCTAAGATAGGATTAAATGCGAGTATCAGAAATTTCTCCCTCTTATGGAGTTTTGCAAAATAACGCTAATAATCTGGAATTACGGGTGAAAAATTAAATTTATAGATTTAACAATATTATATGCAATTATGACACTTACAAGTGAAATTCACACTGCATCCTCAATACTACTTACTTCTACCAGCACGAAATAACTATATATGTATCATTTTGCACTATTTATCCTTATTTTAAAGTAAAAAGCCGTACCAAAATCGCGAGTCGATATTTATGAATACGTCAATTACGACAGTTTATGTCATGTTGAGATTTCGGGACATTGACATATGAAGAGAGTGCTGCCATTACATAAATCCTTTCATTTCCCATAAATTATAGAAAGAATCACAATGATGATTTTCAAAATAAAATACAAACCTAAACATTAAAAGTAAATAAATTATATTTATTTCTTTCATTGATAATAAATACTGATAATTGAATACAATAAGTTAAGTTTTTAGCTACTTTTCTACTTTTGTTTTAGAAAGATGTCGAAATACTGGGGAAATCTTGTTTCTATGTAGTCGTGTTTAGAAAGAGACGACGACAATTTCTAGAAAGAGAAATGTGAAATTTGAAATGTCAAGTATTGTCAAAATTTTTGCCCTCACTTTGTTGATTTGTCTAATGACTCCATTCTATAGGTAAAATATAAGCTCCTTGGCCCGCGCATTCTACTATTTTGGCGGCTCCGCAAATAACATTATCGCAAATATATTCGTAAATCTTCGCCGTAACCGCATTTTAAATAAATCTCACTTAGCTCGTGAGAAAACTATAATCGAGAATTATAATTGGTGACTTTGTATTGTGTTTTGGTGTAACTGTTGGACTGATCACATAAAATCGCAGGACTATTGCGTGCAGCGGCTGTGCCTACATTTTTAGGTCTGAAGGCTGATGATCGATGAAGCATCGGGTGAGTCGTAGATTACTTTATCTGACCTATGTGCCTGTATTGTTGATGTACAGTCCTTAGCCGTTGTGAAATATTAAGTTCGCCATTCCATCAGAAGTTTCCGAAATTCTCCCCACATATGGTAGCTATTTACACGCTTCACCAGAAAGGTAAAAAAGGTGTCTGTTAAAGTCTGTTTGTAGGAGTCGAAATCTACTAAGCTGAAATAGAGCTTTGGTCCTGGATGTTGGGTAAGGCGAGTCTCGCCTGTTTGCATTCCTTCAAATTGCTTCAGTATCGTTTGGTGTATTGACTCATTCTATCTTTGAACCAGCTACCGGTTTCATGCCTGAACCCCTTCTGGCTAGTTCATCCGCAGCATCGTTTCCCCGTGCACCACTGTGCCCTTTGATCCAATGCAGGGTGATAATTTCCGTGGTCACGGTGCGTTTTATTAATTTTTGTATATAGGTCTAGCAAATGACTCCATTCCACCTGATGGTAAGCAGAAGTGGAATCCACACACGAAAATAGCTGAAATATCGCGTCACACTTGCCACCCACCTACAATCCATCCATTAGCCAACCACCTATTCAATAGTACTAATTACCTACTATTATAAAAATTTAAGAAAACGTTTAAAATAACTTGTAACTAATACTAGAAAAATGCACTGAAAAAAATCGACTTGTCTCATGCGGGACTCGAACCCGCATCTTCCACAATCCGGGCGGATGCGCTGACCAATTACGCCACCGAGACTTGCATTGACTTGGTCAGCGCATCCGCCCGGATTGTGGAAGATGCGGATTCGAGTCCCGCCTGAGACAAGTCGATTTTTTTCAGTGCATTTTTCTAGTATTAATATTTACGCGTTTGTAAACGCAAAAATAAAATTATTCCATAACTTGTAACTAGTTTTAAGGAGCAATAATTTTCTTGTAAATGTTCAGACTGTTAAATTCCTGTGACTGTTTTTAATTTAGAATAATTATTTACCATAACTCTATCCGTCTCCAATATTTTTTCACAACAAGAAAAGTAATATCACACGACTACCTACCAACTTAAGTTGGCACCCTCTTCAAGACGATCGTACATTTGGTAAAATGGGACTTCTAAGTGTACGAATCCATCACAAAAATAAACAGCTCGCTGCCATGAAAAATTTTATCAGCAATCGGAGAACGTAATATGAGCCTACGTTATAGGTCTTACATTTCAGAACCTTGCGCTGAAAACTATAGAGTATCTTTTTGAGAAATCATCGCTATTAATTTCTTAGCAGTGGCTTTCTATGAAATTAATGGTGATGATTGGTAGTACTTTTACCAAAATGTCAAGCTTTGTTGTTTATGATATTCCTTATCTACTATATCATCATCATTGCTAATAGGCATCTTAGAAGAAAATACGTAATGTTTATAATTCAAAAGACGTCTGGAAGACATCGCTATTAGCGATTAGACCGCCTAATTGTACCTACCACTTTTATTGTAGTTGTGAGGTAGTAGTATTATGTTCATTTTGTTTGGTTTTTTTTACTTTGATGTGCAATAAGGAGTTTATCTATCTATCTTACTGCTGGGTACAAATCTTCGCATGATATTTGGATCTCGAAAGAGATGTTCTATTCATAATCGGGACCGCCAAAAACCACTAAAATAATACCATATTGCTTTGATATTCTATTAAAAAAATTTAGGCGTCAAATACTTTTTTTGTCGTCGCTTTTCCGTATCATCGAACTTTCTTTTTAGTTGTGATTTACAACAATTAGAAGTTTCACTTCAATAAATAGAAATTAAAGCAATAGTGAATTATGACTAGTCTCGGCTGGTATCAGTAAAGCGGTATCCACTGAGGAATTTCAATTTTTAAAAAAAGAGCACTACAGGTAGGATATTAATTCCTGTGCTGCGGGGTCCTTCGTGACGCTAGCAAACAAAGTGAAAACGATATTTTACGTCAAGCTTTAAATTTGAAGTTAATCTGACATGACATCTTCAATCCTCGTAGATTTCGTGACTTAGTAATGAACAATGTCTGGCAAAGTTTGGTGTCAAGCTGCAGTTAAAATATTCAAAACTGTTTTGAAATTCAATCGTGATTCAGTACAGCAGTGAAATAATACAATAGTGTAGACTGACTTGTGATTTATACTTGGCATTTGAACCGTAAATAAGGCTGGTGGAAACTACCAAAAGGCTCTGCTATAAATGTTTTATTCATAATCAATTTGGAAACAAAAATACTTATGTTTTTATTTGTGACTAGCGACCCGCCCCGGCTTCGTACGGGTGCAATGGTTTTGTATTATACATATAAACCTTCCTTATGAATCACTCTATCTATTGAAAAAAACCGCATCAAAATCCGTTGCGTAGTTTTAAAGATCTAAGCATACATAAGGACAGACAGACGGCGGATAGCGACTTTGTTTTATACTATGTAGTGATAATCGTAGGTGTTACTTAGATGATATCACTAATTATTTGAGCACAATAATGCTATTTAACTATTATTTTCTCGACAAACAAGTAATACCTACCACCACAGATTTATTAATACATTACCGCCACTTCGCCGTCCGCGTCACTCGGACTTCCTATGAACTCAGCGATTTGACCGATCTCCTTTGCGGCTGTGCCTAACTTTCATTGCTTCGCAGTCCTTATGACGCACGCAATGAATAGTGTATGTTACGGCATGCTCAACTAGAAACATGTTATGTAGTACGGGCGGTGATTCGACCGATCTCCTTAGATTGATATGTCTGTGCCTACCACCAATCTGTCGATTTCCCACCAGCTCGGCGGTGTATGAATGGCACATTGTGGTGCAATCTTATTATTATGATGAAAGCAAAGGGAAGATACGGCATCCTCCTTATCGCATCTTGCAAAAAGCAGGTCTCGTCAACTACATACACAAACTATGTTGAATGTGTTGCTCTCGAACGTCTCTTGCATTTTTTATCACTCTCACCTAACAATGCAGCTGAGACGTAGTAGGGCCATTGGTCTCAGTGTTGTGGGCACACGCGCGTTACTCAGGTAACGTATCTTCCCTTTTTTCTTTAATCTAAGGGTGCAATCGTCTAAAAACGTTTAAATCTTTAAATAAGAAAAAGACGGAAGATCTATGGGGTTTATCGGTTACAGTTATAACATCAATAATTGAAGTAATTTCCCCATATTTAACGATTATTTTTAATAAATGCATTGAAGATGGGGTCTTTCCCGATTTAATGAAATGTAGTAAAATTATACCTTTGTTTAAGTCTGGGGATAAATGTGATCCCACTAATTTTCGTCCCATATCCATTTTACCAACGTTAAGTAAAGTATTTGAGAAAGTTATATATAATCAATTGCTTTCACATTTTACATTGAATAAACTGTTTCATAACAGACAATTTGGTTTTACTAAGGGTAGAAATACGACAGATGCAGGTGTTGCGTTAATGAAACATATATTTGATGCTTGGGAAAATAAACAAGATGCTCTAGGTGTCTTTTGTGACTTGTCCAAAGCCTTCGACTGTGTAGAACATAAAACCTTATTGGGCAAATTACAACATTATGGCGTCTCAATGAACTCAATAAAAATAATTAAATCATACTTGAGTGACCGATTACAAACAGTAGTTATAAATAAAGCGAAGTCTACAGGGGCCCCTATTCTCATGGGCGTGCCGCAGGGCTCAATATTAGGTCCGTTACTTTTTTTGATTTATGTAAATGACCTGCCTTACTACGTAAACAACTTATGTGAGACGGTATTATTTGCAGATGATACTTCCCTTATTTTCAAACTGAATAGACAATCAGAAAACGTTGACGATGTGAATAATGCCCTTTCCGAAGTAATGTGTTGGTTTACTAATAATAACTTGTTACTAAATTCAAATAAAACTAAATGTATTAAATTTTCGTTACCAAATGTCAAGCAGGTCAGTACAAATATTAAAATTAACGAGGAAATTATACAATGTGTTGACTCAACAGTATTTTTAGGAATAACTTTAGATTCACGTCTACAATGGAATCCTCATATTACTACCCTATCAGGAAGACTTAGCTCTGCTGCTTTTGCTGTTAAAAAGATTAGATTACTGTCTGATGTTGAGACGGCAAGACTTGTATATTTCAGTTACTTCCATAGTGTTATGTCATATGGTATATTGCTGTGGGGATCAGCAGCTGATATTCAAGACATTTTTGTATTACAAAAGAGAGCCGTACGCGCCATTTATAAACTAAGACCTCGTGACTCGCTTCGAGAGTTATTTAAAGAAATCAATATATTGACGGTTGCTTCCCAATATATATATGACAACATTATGTATGTTCATAAAAATTTACATACATTTTTGAAGAAAAGTGATTATCACAATTTAAACACAAGATATAGAAATAAACTTTCTGTACCAAGTTTCAGACTTCATAAAACTAGTCACTCATTCATGGGGAAATGTATACAAATATATAATAAACTCCCACATCATGTAACTGAACTTCCGTCACATAAATTGAAGCTTCACATTAAACAAATTTTAATGAAGAAAGCGTATTATAAAGTTCAGGAATATATAGACGACAAAAATGTGTGGACACATCCAAATGTGCTCGATTCTCCATTTTGATCTAGTGAGATATCAATGTGTAAAATTTCAATTCTCTAATTGACAATATTGTAAGGAAAGATGTCTTAAATCACATTTTTTATATATATTTATTTATTGTAAGTTTAATTATGAGTCTTTATTTTATTATATTATTATGATTAATTATTAAAGACTTGACAATGTGAATTATGACTCTTTCCAAATCAATACTATGAAAACTGTAAAGGGAGGATAAAACTTGTTGAGTTTCTTGCCGGTTCTTCTCAGAACAAGGCCTCCTGGTAGACTCTCGAACCGATGGCATCAAAATTGACTTTCATAAGTGTACAAATTGTACCTAAATGAATAAAGAAATTTTGACTTTGACTTTGACTTTGACTTTGAATAAGTACAGTTGACCGCTTATTTTCAGACCGGTGCTTTCGCTAACATTGAGGTATCAATAATATACTTCAGTCAATATTTTTCTATTTAACAAAGGCTTACTAAGTAGGTACCTTTTTTTTCTTTTGTTTTTTTGCTGTCGGGAGGTCAAATGCATTTACGCATCGTCCCTGCGGGGTGGTGCCAACCGCAGGGGATATGTGGGACTCGAGGTAAAGGCGTTCCCTCCATACCCACTAAACATCCTCCCTGGCCTGACCTCCAGTGCGCTATTGCGGGATGGCTCGGGATCTGCGCACGTGAGCGCAACTACACCGAGACCGTCCCAACGCTGCCCGACTAGGCACTGCTTGTGCACCAATTGGTGGGGAGCAGCCCACAGGGGCTACCGACTAACGCCAGCCCCTGTGGGCCGCTGGCCGACGCCTCCTCACCGACGGCTGCTCGACCTGGCGCGTCCTGCTGACAAGGACACCGGGAGCAGCCATCGGACCGTACCCGAGGTCATCGGGCGCGGTCGTGGCCCTGAAAAGGGCTGTCCGCAACTTGCCGTGGTGGGAAAACAAAAACAACTCGACGATGGCATGTGACTTCGAATGCCAAGCGGACCACCGAGAAAGTTTCCCCACCAGGGTCCGCCACGAAGAGACTTCCTGACGTGGACCCCAGCTAATACATACCTACGAGAATTTTACATTTTGCACACTTTTACACTAATGGTTTTTATATGTATTTAAATTATTATAGGTAATGCACAACCATACAATAAATACGATGCTACTACTAATATTTATCAAAAAAATACGAAAAGATAAAGTTAAAACAGTGAATACCACTCCGACAGTGCCAAAATACTTTTCTAAATGAACCTAACTGATTATTGTCCTGAAATTAATGGTTGTGACACTGTAACAAAGTACGAAGAGGAAATTTTGTTCATAATTGTATTTTTCTAAAACCCAAATTACAAAGTTATTGATAGTTGCTGTAACTCTTGAAATCTTTAAATTGATTTTTAATAGGAGAGAAAGACAGCAACCATTTCATTGTTTGATAATTTAAAAAGTTTATATTATCACCAACCAATCACCAACCTAGTCGGATGACATAGTAATAAACTATAGACTCGTATGATAGCATTCTTTTATTTCTTTTTCTTTAGTTTGCTACGATATTCTGTAAAGATAAAGTACATAATATTTCGCTACTAGGGCGGACCTTATATTGATATTATCGCCCCAAACTCCGCGGGATGTCTTCCGGAGACAGCGCGGGCCTGTTAACATTAGTTTTATTGTGATGAAAAACTATACGAGAAGTGAGATAAACTTTCCTCTGAATGCCTCATCAGAGTCTATTGTGACAATAATGTTTATGAAAATGAATTGAAAGTTAAGAAAACATTCGGAGTTTTTATGAAATGCTGCCTAACGGTTGACAATTAAATAAAAAAACAATTTTATTTAATATTCCACTTGTGACCATTTTTCTCAATGAGGTTTATTATTAGTTTATGGAATAAGATCTGGTGAAGAGTCATTTCAAGCGTTTACTCAACCTTTTGCCAGCGATTCGTCTTCGTCGTTCACAACTTTCCATTCATAATTTTATAATAGTTACATAAAATATTTTTTACCAATGAAAATGAAATTTTCCAGCCATCAGATAATATTTAAACATACTTATGTTCACTTTTTACTTTCTCGTATACGTAGTATAGAAGTCTTATAATCGTAAAAAATTTCGACCTCGAGCTTTTGACGGATTTACACGTTTTGGACCTCCCTGAGTCCAAAAATACCGTTTTTGGAATTATGTCTGCGTGTCTGTGCGTTAGCACGATAACTCGAGTATGTTTTAACTTATTGCAACCAAATTTAGCATGCATGTATGACATCAAAATATAAGGTTTCTATTAACTTTTGAGTCATTTCCGATTTTTGGAATTTGAATGCGTCGGCGTTGGTAGCCGTGCGCGCAGACATTCGGATACGGTTTCTGTGTGAACGGAGATCGATCCCCGGCCGCTGTTACACTACCGACACGTCTTTGATCGACGCGAACCAACTCCTTTTCTAGCACAAGCGTGTTAGCTGCATATTATTATTAATCTTTTTATAATATGAGAAAAACTACGTAGCTTAGTCCAAGCGAAGGTGCATCCGAAATCAATTGCAGATCGGTTGCAACGCGGCTGGGCGGGCGTACCGCGGCCGCGCGGGGGCGGGCGTGAATGACGCACCTGCAGGCGCAGCGGGGTCAATGTCGGGACACGGGGAGGGGCGGACGCTTCCTGGGAGCCTCGGACCCAATTTAATTTAGGACTCGAATTTACTACCTTTTTAATAACCTTGTCTAGATCGCTCAAGCGATTGCCCCAGTGTCGTTTATTGCGCAATAAATTTGGCGGCTTTATAGCTATAATTAGGAAATTGGCATGATGTTGCTGGAAAAACAGTCTGTGCCCAAGATAATTTTTGCGTCAACTTGTCGTTTTTTATTTAACGATTTGCATAAAATAATCTATTAAATATTAGTTTATGGTTTAATATTCTTCATGGTCATTTCTATGGCTTTGTGATTGTGTCTACGACTTTGTCTGTGGTTGAACATTTTTTCTTTAGTAATGTTTATCCTCAGACCAATAGAATCATTGGTCTGAGTGTTTTTCACTAGTATGAACTTCACTTTCTATCGAAAAGTGCTAGGCAGTGGACGTACACCTTCTTAGAGACGAGATGAATATAGTACACTACAATTTCTTCAGTATATCAGTGTTTCAATTACCCATAATCTCCTATACATCTTTAAGTTGTAAATTTAATTTTAAATAAATAAATCTCACGAATAATGTGTCACGCCATGAAACTTTTCGAGCGCATCATCGACTCCAGGCTCAGGTTGGAGTGCAATGTCTCGGACTGTCAATTCGGGTTCCGTCCAGGCAGTGGCACTATAGACCCCATCTTTGCTTTAAGGGTGCTAGCCGAAGCATATAGAGATAAGAAAAAACCCCTTTATATGGCATTTCTTGATCTCGAAAAAAAGCTTTTGACTGCGTTCCTCGTCAGATGATCTGGTGGGCTCTGAAGATAAAAAATGTGCCACAAATCTACAATGACATCATCCAAGATATGTACCTGAACTCTGAATCCATAGTCAAGACTGCTGTTGGCGATACACTCCCGTTCTCCATTACAGTAGGCGTTCACCAAGGCTCAGCTCTGAGTCCTTTTCTGTTCAGTGCAGTGTTAGATGTAATTTCAGCGAAAATACATGAGTCACCTCCCTGGCTTATGATGTATGCTGATGACATTGCACTGACGGATGAGGATAGAGAGACACTGGGGTCCACGTCCGGAAGCCCCCTGGTGGCGGACCCTGGTAACGTGGTGGGGATACTTTCTCGGCGGCTACGTGGCTTGTGATGTCTTTTTGATGGCATTCGAAGTCACATGCCATCGTCGAGTTGTTTTTGTATTCCCACCACGGCTAGTTCCGGACGGCCCTTTTCAGGGCCACGACCGCTATTTATTAGGTAGTACCTACTTACTCATCTTAAAATTGACAAGTCGACTGCAAATCCCTCTCTAAAGAAAAAGAAAATTGAAAATATTTTCCCCCATTTGAGTACCTACTAACGACCAGATACTTTTTACAACTTCGTACAAAATTCAAATTGACTTTTAAATTACTTTTTGCAAAATTATAAAACGTAAAACTTAAAATCGCAAAGCTGACGGCTAGTTCTCGTATTTTTAGTTAGCTTTTAAAATCATTGCGTTGAACGCACGCGACTCTATCAATCTCTGTTGCTACTTATAATAATTGCAGTAATAAGCATCCTTCCTGAAACACGTAGTGTAGCAGGCGCGCCAGGGGCGGCGCTGTATCGAGCGCAGCCTCAAGGTCTCCGGCGGTATGCACGGACCCGTGACCTAGATATTTGGGGCTTGCATTATCAAATCATTACGCTTATACGTTGCTTCTCCGTTCGTGTAGCTTGTATCGCTCGGAAGTTTGAAATTCAGGATTAATAAAGTATACGTACACTCAGATACATACAAGGTGTAAGTATGTACAGACAAATCTAGCTTGTTCCAGCTATATTTTTTGTAATTTTATTTATATTTAAATAAAAAATCGGGAGTGGTCTCCCCTTGACTTTTTCGTATACTGGAAACGACTCAAAAGTCGATAGAAACCTTATATTTTGATACATGCATGTTAAATTTTGGTCATCCAACCGAGTACCGACCGCGCACTTGGTTGCTTACCTTTCGTCATCGACGACTCAAAAGTTGATAGAAACCTTATATTTTGATGTCATACACGCATGTTAAATTGGGTTGCAATAAGCTAAAGCATACTCGAGTTATTGTGCTAACGCACAGACACACAGACTTAATTACAAAAACGGTATTTTTGGACTCGGGAGGTCCAAAAAGTGTAAATCCGTCAAAATCTTGAGGTCGAATTTTTGCACGATTACAAGACTTCCTCTATAATACGTATACGAGAAAGTAAAAATGTATTTGTTTCTTTTATAACACTCTTCTATTGCTTTTAGCAATAGAATAATGTTCACTGATAAAATAAACTTAGTCATATACCATAGTAGATACCTATTTTCAAGATTGTAAAATAAATTTCTACGTACAAATAGTTCGGTTAGTAAAACAAAATAGTATAGGTTTAAGAAATAATTTTAAAATTATGAAAACACCCTAGCCTAGCAATTCTATGAGTAGTTTATTTCAGCACAATTATGTAGATGCTCGCTTGTCAAAATTTAATGTACATACCTATTATTTATACTTAAACTCAAAATTTATTTATTCTTTTAGATATAATATGTACACATAAGAAAGTCAAATTTAATGCCATCGGTTCACGAATCTGCAGGAGTCCTTGTTCTAAGTAGAGCCGACATGAAACTCAGCAAGTTGATCATCCCATTAACTTTATTTTTAATGTATTAACACTTGGATAAGTCTTTAAACTATATTTAGAAATAAGTAATGTTACTCTTATCATATAATATAAAGAATCAGTGAGTCCGCGCGAATAGAATCATCCGACAAGAAGAACATTTTGACAGCTCAATTAATGGGGAGGTACCTAATCTACAAGGTGTATCAAAAGCAAGATATATTTGTTCAGCTGATTGTGTGAACGCATTGGGAACTCTTGGGAACTCAGTCGCTACAGAAAGTTTCTCGGAAGTGGATCGTGCGCTGTGCATGCGAGAGTTTTACAAGAACGGTGATTCAGCGACCGTAGCTTTAAGAAGATTCTGCAGTCTTCGAAGTTTTTGTCACTCAAATGATGCGCCAAGCATTCCTGTCATTAGTAAATAAGACGAGATTTGATGAGACTGGTTCAACAATTGATAAATCAAAATTTGGGCGGCAAAGCTCTTTTGACGGAAGCGCGAAAGTACTATACTGTATAGATCATCGTTAATACAGCATTTCGCATAAAAATGTAAAATTGCATCCGTACAAAATTCAATTGGTGCAAGAAATAAAACTCCCGGATGGGCTCAACTTTGTAAACCAGTAAATTTTTTCCTGGAAAATTGATCTCCAGGATAAGAGACATTTAATGGCCTCCACGCAGTCCCGATTATACTCTTATGGACTTTTTACTGTGGGATTACCTCATATCTAAAGTTTATAACCTGAGTTTATAACAATAAACCAACTTCTCTGGTACATCACTACATAGTATAAACAATGTCGCTTCCGCCGTCTGTCTGTCCCTATGTATGCTTAGATCTTTAAAACTACGCAACGGATTTTGATGCGGTTTTTAATAGATAGAGTGATTCTTAAGAAAGGTTTATATGTATAATACATGCATATTTACATAAACATTGCACCCGTGCGAAGCTGGGGCGGGTCGCTAGGTAAAAATATAATATTCGTTACGAAATCGGAGCCATCACGGAGACGACCGGCCAACCCGTCATTGGAAATTTATATTTCACTAAATAAATGCAGTAAACGGAAGGGCTTATATTTGACGACATTATTAAAAGAAATCTTAAACGCTGTACTTTAATAATCAATGAACATTTTTTTATCAAGACATTTTATTGTTTATTTTAGCGATTCTTTTGGGACACTGTATACATTTTAAACGATCATAATTCCTTGATTAATTCCTGGCTAACTGAATTTGTACCAAACAGTCTACAAAATCACGAAGCTTCCCATCTGCAGCGTGACCTTTAAACCCTCAGCCGTGTGGCTGGCTGCATGCGCCGCATCGGCGCGCAGAGCGGCATCGTCTGCGGCTGTCATAAACGGGTAAAAATATACGTGTTTTTTGATATTTATTTAATTAAATTATCAATTATATGAAAATAGTATTTTAGATGTACACTTACTTTAGTGAAGTAAAATCGATGTTTCAATTTCGATAGGTATTATGCAAAATACGTGGAAACAAAATTATATGGTAAATTCTGATTTAACATTATTTCGATAAAATACATAAAATATGAAAAGAAATAACGATGGACTGAGTTTGTAGATAATAACTATTCGAGGAAAGGAAATTGCGATGTAACCTGATTCTAGGAGTTATTAAATATTGTATAAAAAGAAAGAAAGAAGGAGCGTCGGTGGCGTAGTGCGTAAGAGCGTCGTCTCCTATCCGGGAGGCACTGGTTCGATCCCCGCCACGTACCAATGTGTTTTCAAATTTTGAATTCATATGTACGTTTAATCGACGCTTCTACGGTGAAGGAAAACATCGTGAGGAAACCTGCACACACCTATGAAGAAATTCTTAGGTTGTGTGTGAAGTCGACCAACCCGCACTTGGCCAGCGTGGTTGACTAAGGCCTAATCGCCCCTAATCTTGGGTAGGCTCGAGCCCCTCGGTGGGGACATTATATGAGCTGATGATGTATAAAAAGATCTGCGAATAGTTTTATGGGAAATGAATGGGAATTGTTGAAGTTAATTGCGATAAATTGATGGGTTCCCCTTCGCAAGCGACAAACGATTCTCAAGACATGATTGATTTCTGAGTGTGATTCTGTAACCGGGCTTATAAGAGATAGGTACTCTAGCGAAGTGCCGTTTAACTGTGCCTCATATAGCCAACATTTGGCTAAAATTAAAAAGTAAATTGTATCGTGGAGAATTATGATTGGAGAAGTTTCGTGGGGGATACTCCACGCATTAAGATTTTACTTTGCCGCGAGCATAAAGCATTTTTAAGGAAAAAAGTTAGGATACAATTGTCTATGATACTTCTGAGTAAAGCTTGTTGCTTGGAACTTGAGATATGTATGACTATACTTTTTTACCCAAACACTCCACCCTACCTCAAAGACCGTTTTAAATATCTGCACGACACTCACGCCCGCGTTCTGAGATCATCGGAAAATCTGAGTTTGGCGACACAAATACTTCACTAAATTTTACAACAAATCCTTTACCGTGCAGGCTACTCGGCTGTGGAATGCATTACCTGTCGAAATAAGACGAGCACAATCCGTGAATACGTTTAAAAAACTGGTAAAGGAACACTATTTGTCGCTATAACCATTTTATGTAGGTATATATGTACGTATTATATAATATGTAATATTATATGTATGTAGTTTGTAATGTATGTATGTTTTGTATGTATTTATAATATAGGTATGTATGTATTAGTACTTTTATATAGTGTATTAGTATTTATGTTTATACATTAAATTGTCAGTAGGTTGCTACATCGCCATCTTCCCATTTTATTTTAAGTAAAATTCCTATCCATCCTAAGGTTGCCTGGAAGAGATCGCTTTTAGATAAGGCCGCCCATTGTGCATTATAGTTAAAATGTTATAAAATGTACTAATTTTATGTTGATGTGCAATAAAGTTTATTTCTATTTCTTTCTATTTCTATATGTTTTCATTATTTCTATGGAAATTAAAGTTGGATAATGGGAAGGTATGCATTTTATTTGTTGGTAATAGGGTTTATAATCTACGCTTTGCTAGCCAGCACCAAATTCTTCTCGTAACATTTAAGGTTAATAGCATTCTTACTTTCTGGTAATTTATCTGGTAATCTGGAAACTCATCCCTGGTCTTAACATCACTTTCTTTTCACAATTTGTTGAATTATATGAGTGCGACATATAATTGAACAAATTGTGAAATGGATGCTCGGAAATTTGGTCATGTAGAATGAACGTGCAAACAGACTGACGAAAATCATACCTGTATATCAGTAGAGAGCTAAAATTAAATTACTCTAGTGTTTTTACAAAATTATATTGAATAAAAGACGTTACTTTAAACGCTTGCGTCAATGATGCCGGCGCGGCGGGCGGTGCCGGGCGACATGTTTCGTCAATATCTCTGTTGCGCTACGTTGTGACCTTGTTATTCGTGGCACGCGACACTATTATCTACCCTACCCAATAATAACATACAATAATTGAAACAAATCGTGACACTAAACTGTCTAGTCATAATTTCTTGCACGAAACCTATTTAGAGACTAGAATTGGAATGTTTATGGATTAAATTTAATGTGAGAAAGGTAAGGCTTCATTGTGTAGAATAGACGAGTGTATTAGTTTAGCATGATAATATGATATTATTTACTTTTATATTCAAACTGTGTTTTCTGTTTTACACCGTGGTAAAACTCAGAAAACATTCCAAGCGTAGACATCAAATTCACAGCCTGTGGTTAGGCATCTTTTATGCATTTATTTTATTTTATTATTTCACATCAACAATACTAGCATGTTGGTTTGGTGAATGTACTCGGCGACGCCATCTGGTGTGGAATCTGTGATTCGGTCAGATGGCCCAAAAGGCGCAACGCCGTGCCACCACTTTGGCACATTAGAAAAAAGAAAAAAGGGAGTGTTTGGCGGGTAATAATGGCGTCTGGATGTCGATCTTTATTTTGATAATTCAAAATTGCTTCGGAGTGGATTTTGTGCAGTGAAAGTGGTGTCGTTTCGTTGCATATGCATCCGTGTTGACGATCAGTTATGAGGAATCATTGAAATAAAGGTTTTGTGTATGTGGCGTTGAGAATTGTATAGTGGTTGGAAATTCCATTATACAATTCTCATCAGTCACCATCATGAGGTCTGTACCATGCATTTCTCGCCAAGCACTCCCTAGATGCATTAAAAAGTGTGGCATCCACATTTTAATGCAAAAATCAAGAAAGAAGATGAAACTAAAGACTTGGCTGTATGGGCTAGATCCCTTTGCCGTCCCGTAACAGGGAAAAATTAACCAAAAAAAAAGAAAAAAACTTCTACCCGCGCATTCTGCATTTTTTTCGCGGATTTGCGGAGCAAATAACATTATCAAATATATTCGTAAATCTTCGCCGTAACCGCATTTTAAATAAATCTCACTTAGCTCGTGAGAAAACTATAATCGAGAATTATAATTGGTGACTTTGTATTGTGTTTTTGGTGTAACTGTTGGACTGATCAAAGAAAATCGCAGGACTATTGCGTGCAGCGGCTGTGCCTACATTTCTAGGTCTGAAAGCTGATGATCGATGAAGCATCGGGTGAGTCGTAGATTACTTTATCTGACCTATGTGCCTGTATTGTTGATGTACAGTCCTTAGCCGTTGTGAAATATTAAGTTCGCCATTCCATCAGAAGTTGCCAAAATTCTCCCCACATATGGTAGCTATTTACACGCTTCACCATATTTTATTGGTCCTTCAATCATTTATTTAATTTAGGTAACAAAAAATATCTCAACTTTCGATTCAAGGTCAAGGGATAATTTTATAACTGAGACGGAAACGATCGATACTCTGTTTAGTAAATATGAAAGTTTGATTGATGACATTAATGAGATTCAATTGAACTTGGATTCCGATGCAAAGCCGGACTACTCGGCCTTTGAGTCTTGTCAAGATTTGTATATCCGTATCAAAAGTGCACGTAATAAAATTATTGTTAATTCTTCACCGGCGCAACCCAGTACTGAAAAATCGCATAAAGGTAATGTTGACATAAAATTACCACCGATTGAATTACCTTCGTTTGACGGTCGTACGGAAAATTGGCCGATTTTTTATGAGTCGTTTAGGGCGAATATTCACGAAAACGCTCGACTGTCTGACTCGCAACGGGTGCAGTACTTAGTAGGCAAATTAACGCACTCTGCAATAAAGGTCACGGCAGGTATTGTACCTACTGGTGACACTTATAACATAATTTGGAATAGTTTAGTTAAGAAATTCCAAGATAAACGCGCATTAGGCACACATTATTTAAATAATATTTTTGAATTAAAAAATTGCCATAATACCAAAAATAGTTTAGATTCGTTTATTGAAAATTATTCCGCTTCGATTTGCGCATTAAAACAATTAGACATTCCAGATTTAACTGACTTTTTATTATTATATTGTGGCTTGAGAAAACTTGACACAACAACTATTCAAGCATTTGAGTTATCAGTTAGAAATATTGAAATTCCTTCATATACAGATTTAATTTGTTTTATTCAAGATCAGGTAAAAATTTTGGAACGTTCTAATAATAATAATTCTAGTTCACGTTCTTTGGTGACTAGTAATAAGCCTGCCTCGCGTTCACAAAATACTTATAAGGCGTTCGTATCACGCAACGAACCGTCGACTAGCTTGAGATCACAAAAGTGTGCGTTATGTGATGGCACCGATCATTTTCAACTTTATCTTTGTAACAAATTTAAAAATTCCCTTTCTGTTAATGATAGATTCGATTTTATTAAGTCACAACGTGGCTGCTTAAATTGTTTGAGTTTATCGCATACTGTTACTAATTGTAATTCCGCGTCAGTTTGTAAGTCTTGTAGTAAACGTCATCATACTTTCTTGCATTTTGATACGAAACAACCTACCGTATCAAACGTTCATATACAGACGAGGGATAAAGTCGGCATAACTAAATGTAATGATGGCTCGCGGTTATCACGGCCCGCGTCATACCCGACAACGTCGTCGTCGCCGCCGCCGCCTACGCTGCCGTCCTCCATGGCTGCCGTCGCGAACGTCTTGCCGCTCGGTGAGTGCGCGGTCAGCGCTCCACCCGAGTCGCGCGGGCTTGGTTCATGCAGTCATGCGTCGTGCAATAATAATAACGCGTCCTTATCTTTTAGCGCGCGTAATAATGCAACGATACTTTTGTCAACCGCGCAAGTATTTGCAAAATGTAATGATAATAGCAGTGTTTTAATTCGTTGTCTTATTGACAACGGTTCACAAAATAATTTAATTACTCTTGATTGTTGTAAATCACTAAATTTACCTATTATTCCTTTGAATAATTCTTTCATCAAAGGAGTTGGTTTATCCTCGCGACCGATATATGGTTTTGTTCCATATATGAATATTCCAGGTGATATTAATTTAATACTTGGTGCTCAACTTTTTCCTTATATTTATCTCGGGAATAAGATCGATTCGGGATCTCGCGCTCCGCCTGCGTTACAAACAACTTTGGGTTATGTTCTGATGGGAGACTACCCACGTCATGGCGACGCTCCTTCCTCCTCATTTTCTGCCGTCACACGAGACGTGATCAGTTTCAACTTGCAGAGGTTTTGGGAGTTGGAGGAATTACCGCTTAAACATTACTTGAGTCCCGAAGACACCGAGTGCGAAAATTTATTTACTACTTCCATAACTCGTACTAGTGAAGGGCGTTATTCTGTTGCGTTACCATTCTGTAAAAATGTAAGCGAGTTAGGTAATTCTTACGCTGCCGCTCAAAGTCGTTTTTATTCACTCGAAAAGAAATTTAAACAGTCTCCGTCCCTGAAAATAAATTACAATAAGGTCATTCAGGAATATATTGATAATAATTACCTTTCCGAAATTGTATCATCTGATGTTAGTGATGGGTACTTCATACCACATCACGCTGTTGTCCGTCCGGACAAGCCCATGCCGCGAATCGTGTTGGACGCAAGTGCCAGAACTCATACAGGTGTGTCATTGAATGACATCTTACATACAGGATCTAATCTACAGGCTGATTTATTTTTACTTTTATTAAATTTCCGTTTATTTCCTATCGCATTAAACGCCGATATTAGGCATATGTACTTACAAGTAGGCGTAACAGAGGCCGATCGCAAGTATTTAAAAATTTTGTACCGCTTTACCGACAGTGAGCCGATCCGTATTTTTCAATTTAATAGGGTCCCCTTTGGGCTCAAATCTAGTCCATTTTTAGCCATGCGTACTGTTAGGCATTTGGCTACTGATAGTTCGCATTTACCTGAAGCGGCTCAGGTAGCAGTAACCAGAATGTATATGGACGACTTAGTACATTCAGTCGAAGACGAAGATACAGCTGTGCGTCTTTCACGCGAATTAATTTCTTTCTTCAAAGCTGGTTGTTTTGATTTAGGCAAGTGGAAGTCGAACTCGGAAATTGTTATTAATAGTCTCCCGCATTCGCATCTCAGTACTGTAGACTTCGTAAAAGATGCCTGCGAAATTATTTCTAAGGTTTTAGGGTTATCATGGGAACCTACAAATGATATTTTCATGTTAACCACATCTCAAATACACGATAAATGTACGAAACGTAACATACTCTCAGTAGTAGCCCGCTTGTTTGATATACTTGGAGTAGTAGCTCCTGTAATTCTTTATGCGAAGTTGCTTATTAAGGAATTATGGCTTAATAAAGTCGGTTGGGACGATAGTCCCCCGGCAGATATAATTAAACGTTTTTCATTATTGACACAAAATTTTCCCTTATTGTGTAATGTTAAAATTCCGCGTCATATTGGTGTTTTCACTAACACAAAGGTAAATATAGTCGCATTTTGTGACGCAAGTCTCAATGGCTATGGGGCTGTGATATATTTACACACAATTTCTTCATCGGGAGAAATAAATGTCCGGTTGTTATGTGCGAAATCGAAAGTATGGCCGGCAAAAATTACCACACTTGCTCGCTTAGAGTTGTGTGCCGCGCTTCTGATGGCAAAATTAGTAAACATCGTCCGTAGTTCGTACGAAGAACGCTGTTCTATAGCCGATGTTTTCGCGTTTTCTGATTCTACCATTGCGCTTTCATGGATTACGTCATCTCCTCATAGATGGTCAATCTTTGTGAGCAACCGTGTCGCTCAGTGTCAAGAGCATTTAGCACCGCATCATTTTTATCACATATCTGGCATCCAAAATCCGAGTGCCTATCTCGTGGCATGCTTCCGTCACAATTAATCTCTCACGGTTTGTGGTGGGATGGTCCCTCTTGGTTGCGATCTCCTGTCGAGGAGTGGCCCGTGAAAGCATTTTTACCCACACTGAGTGACGAATTACCAGAGCTCCGGATTAAAGCTCTTACATGTACTGTTAGCCGGGATTCTTCGATTGTATATGAACTTTCACAACGTATCTCGTCGTGGAATAAATTGCTACGAGTGGTTGTATACGTTTTAAAATTCGCGAAACTTTTGAATTCCGCTATTTCGAATAATGTAATTAATAATTTGAGTATTGCCGAACGAGTTGTGATTCGTGCCGTACAACAAGTTCATTTTTACGAGGACATCTCCTTAATTAAAAAAGGACATCTGCCGTCTAAAAGGTTACGCAATTTATTGGTCTTTTTAGATGACAATAATATCCTTCGTATAGGAGGCAGATTGTCTCATTCCGACCTAGGGTTTGAGTCTAAGCACCCTGTACTGCTTCCTAAGCGTGACCACGTCACTAATCTTATTATAATTCATTTTTATATTATGAATTGTCATACTGGTTCCGAATTATTACTGTCAATTTTACGTCAGCGGTTCTGGATATTAGACGCTAGAACAGTTATTAGAAATTTAATCCGCAAATGTAATTCTTGCTTTCGGGTAAATCCCAAGCATCCTACCCCCATGATGGCAGATCTACCAGCGTACCGCATTACCGAGGCTAAAGCTTTCGTGCACACTGGCGTAGACTACGCAGGCCCAATACGCATCACGCTCTGCCGTAGACGTGGACAGAGAGCACAAAAGGCATACATATGCCTGTCTTGTCACTAAGGCAGTGCATATTGAACTGGTGTCTGATCTGACATCTGATAAATTTTTATCGGCATTCAAACGTTTTATATCCCGTCGAGGTCCTGTATCGTGTTTATATTCCGATAATGGGACAAACTTTGTCGGGGCCAAGTCTCACCTCAATGAACTATATCAGTTCGCATTGCAAGCGGAATATAATGCAGCTATAAAGAGTGAACTCGCTAGTCGACGGATCGAGTGGAAAATGATTCCGCCTAGGGCACCTCATTTTGGTGGCATGTGGGAGTCCAACATAAAAAGTTTAAAAACTCATTTATACAGAGTGGTTGGATCTCAGCTACTAACATTTGAGGAACTGCAAACTGTACTCACACAAATTGAATGCGTTATGAATTCGCGTCCGCTAAGTGTTATATCTTCTGATCCGTATCCTGATATAATTACTCCGCTCATTTTTTAATGTCTACACCATTACAATATTTACCCGCGTCAGACATCCCAAGTGGTAGTTTTAATTTAAACAACCGCAAAAAATTATTAGATTCTATGGTCCGTTCGTATTGGAAAAAATGGCACCAAGAATATCTGCATACGTTGCAAGTTAGGCAAAAATGGGCGACTCCCGAACGTCCTGTTGAAATAGGAACCGTAGTGCTTATCGGTCAGGAAGATAGTCCTCCCTTGTGTTGGGCTTTAGGAGTGATCACGGAGGTCTTTCCTGGACCCGATGGTATAGTGCGGGTTCAGTTTAAAGATCTTTATTCCCATTAAGACAATTGCCACTTACATGAGAACTTATAAACTAATATGTAAAAAATATATTTCAATCGTCGCCATTACATTATAACACAAGGGTATTCAATGCAATTAATCTAGTGGTTTATATAAACATGCTATAGTTGGTAGTAATATATTTGGTTAATTTGGACTTAAACATACCCATCGTCTCCGCATTTTTTATGTCTGAAGGTAGCTTATTATATATTTGTACGCCTTCAAAAGTGATTGATTTTCTTCCAATATTGGTTCTAATCATAGGTAATATTATGTGTTCCCCTCTTCGACGTATGTAGTTATGAGTTTGGTTTTTTTTTGTAAATGTTAGTTGTGTCTGAATGTTTTTGTTTAATATTTTTCTTATTAATATGCATGTTGTGTAGTTGTATAGTTGCTTTATATTCATAAGGGATGTTTCCTTGTAAAGCTTTTCTGTTGGTGTTAGATGTGCATAGCGGAATAGTGCTTTTATTATTTTATTTTGTAACACTTGTAATTCTTTTAATTTTGTTTTGCATGCGCTTCCCCAGATTTCTATGAGATATAAAAAGTGAGATTTAACTAGAGAATTGTAAATCATAAGGCGTAACTTTTTTGGAATACAGCGCGCTATGTTACGGAGTGAGCTTATCAAAGGTGAGATCTTGGACTTAATGTAATCTATATGATTATTCCAGTTTAAACTGTTATCAAGCTTTAAACCCAGATATTTTTCAGACTTTTTTTCTTCGAGAGGTTTTTGATTTATTGTAAGAGGAGAGTGAGGTAGTATTTTTTTGTTTTTTGCTTTGAAGATGATGTAGCATGTTTTTGAAGTGTTTATAGTTAATAAGTTGCATTGAAGCCATTCATAAAGTTTCTCTAAGTCTCTTTGAGCCATTGACAATATTTCATCGACTGATGAGCCGAAGTAAAACAGACATGTGTCATCGGCGTATAAAGTGAGTTGTCCATTCAAACCTATGGCATCGATATTATTAATGTATATTAAAAATAGTAATGGGCCTAATATGGATCCTTGTGGGACTCCGCATGTCACTGGTAGAGGACTGCTCTGGGTGTCATTAATTTTTACAATTTGATATCTATTTGTTAAGTAGGATTCGAACATTTTCAATGCTGTGCCACAAATGCCTATGCTTCCTAATTTCTGTAGTAGTAATGAATGGCTTACCGTATCAAAAGCTTTTTTGAGGTCAATGAAAACTCCGACAACGATGTTTTTGGTATCTATGTTTAGCTTTATTTTTGTGACTAAGTCTATAGTTGCTGCAAGGGTGTTGGATTTTTGTCTAAAGCCATATTGTTTGCATGAAAGAAAATTATTCGAAGTAAGGTATTGGTCCAATCTGGTGTACAATATTTTTTCGAGTATTTTCGAGAGAACTGGTAATACTGACACTGGACGATAGTTTCCTGGTTCAGTTTTCGATCCAGATTTGTAGATTGGACTAACCTTAGCTATTTTTAAGGTATCTGGGAAACTACCATCTGATAAAAGTTTATTAAAACATGCAACTAGATCACCTAGCATTAAATCTTTTAAACATTTGATGGATTTTGTTGAGATCCCGTCTACTCCCATACTTGAATTCGAATCAAGATTGTCAATGATTTTACTAACTTCTCTTGAATTGCATGGCGATAGCTCAGATAAGTTACTTGGATTAGTGCTTGTCGATGGGAAATTCGGAGAAGTATTACTGTGGTATTTGTGTGGAATTTGTGATGCTAAAGTGGAACCAATTGTAGAGAAAAAATTATTAAATATCTCGCAAATCTCAAATAGGTTACTAACTTGACCAGCTTCAGACATAAGTTTAGGGGTAGTGTTATAGGTTTTGATTTTATTAGCCGCTAGAGTGTTAATCAATGTCCATGTTTTCTTTGGTTTATTAGAATGGTTTAAAAATAATTTGTAATAATAAGATTCCTTTGCAGATTTAATTTATTTTGCAGTATTTTCTTTGAGTGTTTGGTAGTAATTTTTAATCTTCTCATCATTTGAGTTCTTTCTGTAGTTTCTCCATGCTTCATTTCTTTTATCGATAGAATTTATTATCTGTTTACTTATCCAGTCCTGTTTTGGTAAGTTCAGTATTTTAGTTTTAGATTCTTTGTTTTTCATTACTTGTTCCTTGATATTATTTTCTAGTACATTATATATCTCTGTTGGTTGTGATGCACTTATTACTTGGAATGACTGGTATAAGCTCTTGTAGTTTATGGCATCATATGTAGTCTTTTGCTTTGGTGGTGGTTTAAACTTTTTTATTTGTAATAAAATCTGCTTGTGGTCAGAAAGTGCTGAATCTATATTAACCATATGGAAATGGTCATTTTTCAGGTTTGTGCTAATGTGATCTATAATCGAATTACTTCTTGGTGTTTCTCGGGTGCTGTATTTTGGATCAATGTTATTTAGAATCCTGTAGCCATTTTCTTTCAGTATTGCCTTGTACGTATTTGTTTTTCGCTCCTTCCGAAGTAGATTAATGTTAAAGTCTCCGAATATAATTGTTCTGTTTCGTGTCTGGATTTGCGAGCCGAGGTGTTCTAAAAACTGTTGGTAGTCAGTGTCGCCAGGATAATAGATGAGTCCTAAGTCGAGAGCATATCTACCGAGTTTCACCCATAAGTAGTTATTTCCGCCTGTGTATATTGTTTCATCTAGACTGTGCGCTAAATCATTATGCACATACATTGACACACCTCCACCTGTTTTGTCTGTCCTGTAGCTGTAGTAATGGGTGTAGTTTTCTAAGTTCATTTGTTGTGCGTGTTTTTCAGATTTGAGCCAGGTTTCTGTTAATGCGATAACATGTATCTTGCAAGGTATAGCTTTTAGGATACACTTTAATTCATCCATTTTCCCTTAACTACGTATGCTTCGAATATTAGTGTAAAAGAAATTAAGCCGTGTTTTGTTTATTAATAAACTTTCATAATTATTTATTACTTGGTATGTATCTGTGGGATTTGAGGAGTTGTCTAGTGGTGAAGTGTTTTTTGTGGGAGATTGTAGTTTTTTGGTGTGGTTTGAATTATTGTAGGGATTCCTTTTACATACTTGATTGTTAAGTTTTCCTCACCATTTTCGTTTCTGCGTTTCAGTTCATTTTTTATTTCGTTCAAATATTTCTGTTGTGATGGTGTCTGGTCTGAGAAAATCTTGATCTCGCCAGACAACTTGGATCTATTTCGGAGAAGTAGATTAGCTGTCTGTTGGCTATTGAAGCATATTTTTACACTGAGTTTTTGTCAGGTGTGTATTTACCAAGCCGTATAATCTTATTTGGGCAATCCTTAATTATACTAGAAAGAATGTTCTTTATATCTAGCTCATCTTTTTCTTGACACTGCACTGTATCACTTTTGTTTTGTTCCGGTAGACCTACTAGTATTATGTTTTTTTCTCTGTTAAAACGTACACGTAGTTCACTGATTGTGTATTCGTTGGCTATCAAGTTTTTCGACTCAAATAAGCAAGCAGCAGTATGTGTTGGAGGCACTGATTTGATATCGGATTCGAGAGTAACGAGCCTGTCTTCATGAGAGGACATTTTTGTATTTAACTCAGTAATACAGTTTTTCATGTTATCTTGGCTTTTTATCATTCCCGAGGTCGAAGTTTTAATTACACTGATCTCTTCTTTTAGCCCTTTAATATTTTCCTGCATATCATTCATCGATTTTTCCTGTGATATAACGAGTTTTTCTAATAAAGTGTTCATTCGAGATATTTCGGTGCGCAGCCCTTGAATTTCACTTTTGCAGTCGCAATCGTGATCTGGTTGTTTTCTTTTGCGGATAGTAATTGTGGGTACTTCTTCCGCCATTCTAGATAGATCAGGTTGTGATGCGTATTTTGGTTCATTATTATTAGGCGATCGTAGCAAGCTCATATTGTCACAAAAAAATAATTTGTATACAAAACGTTATTACAGAAGTGTTAACGGTGTATTTATTGTCGCAATTAGTAAAATATATTTATCTCAAAATATGCGCAAGCGCTGGAAATTTTGTTGTTTAGTCACTTGTCACTTCACATTCACTGTTTCACTTCCACCTCAGCATAACTGTATATGTGCGACGAAGATCTTCCCTGCTTTGTTTAGAATTAACCACACAAACGAGACACCGAGCACCTGGGTTAAACGTCGTAAGCCAGGGGTCTCAATTACTGGTTATGAAGGAGGATTCTCTTAGAAACGTGTGAACACGGCGGCGATTGAAACCGGACGCGCGGGTATAGTGCGGGTTGCACTGGTAAAGACGCGAACAGGGTTTTTAAAACGTCCACTTGTAACACTTGTAACTTTACCTAACCAGTAACTTTTAAGATTCTCATATCGTGCCGCTTTCTTAATTTAGTTTAATTTAGTTATCTTTATAGTAGTTTTGAAAGTTCCAAGAACTTCCAAGGCGGGGAGCATGGTTAGGCATCTTTTATGCATTTATTTTATTTTATTATTTCACATCAACAATACTAGCATGTTGGTTTGGTGAATGTACTCGGCGACGCCATCTGGTGTGGAATCTGTGATTCGGTCAGATGGCCCAAAAGGCGCAACGCCGTGCCACCACTTTGGCACATTAGAAAAAAGAAAAAAGAGTGTTTGGCGGGTAATCATGGCGTCTGGATGTCGATCTTTATTTCGATAATTAAAAATTGCTTCGGAGTGGATTTTGTGCAGTGAAAGTGGTGTCGTTTTGTTGCATAGGCATCCGTGTTGACGAACAGTTATGAGGAATCATTGAAATAAAGGTTTTGTGTATGTGGCGTTGAGAATTGTATAGTGGTTGGAAATCCCACTATACAATTCTCATCAGTCACCATCATGAGGTCTGTACCATGCATTTCTCGCCAAGCACTCCCTAGATGCATTAAAAAGTGTGGCACCCACATTTTAATGCAATAATCAAGAAAGAAGATGAAACTAAAGACTTGGCTGTATGGGCTAGATCCCTTTGCCGTCCCGTAACAGGGAAAATTAAACCAAAAAAAAAAAAGAAAAAAACTTCTACCCGCGCATTCTGCATTTTTTTCGCGGCTCCGCAAATAACATTATCAAATATATTCGTAAATCTTCGCCGTAACCGCATTTTAAATAAATCTCACTTAGCTCGTGAGAAAACTATAATCGAGAATTATAATTGGTGACTTTGTATTGTGATTTGGTGTAACTGTTGGACTGATCACATAAAATCGCAGGACTACTTATTGCGTGCAGCGGCTGTGCCTACATTTTTAGGTCTGAAGGCTGATGATCGATGAAGCATCGGGTGAGTCGTAGATTACTTTATCTGACCTATGTGCCTGTATTGTTGATGTACAGTCCTGAGCCGTTGTGAAATATTAAGTTCGCCATTCCATCAGAAGTTGCCGAAATTCTCCCCACATATGGTAGCTATTTACACGCTTCACCAGCCTGCTTCGTGCGTTCCCTATATTATTATTTGTGTGCATATTTGTAATTTTGAGTTTTGACTGTAATATACAAGGTGTTTGGTACTTGGGGTATGAAGCCGGCACCTACCCATGCTAACATAGTCATATCATATAAATACCATGGTGATATCAAAAATTCAAAGTTGTAAAAGTATTTTTTTAATTTTTCATACATTTTGTTTTTTTGATCGAACTTTTTGTATGGAGAATTCAATTTTTGTTTTAACAATTTAAAGTTCTTGATGTCACCATAGTATTTATATGACTATATTAGCATGGGTAGGTGCCGGCTTCATACCCCATGTACCAAACACCTTTTATACATTGATTTTTTTATTGTTTGCTTTTTATTTATATTTATTAAGTACCTACTAGCGGTCGCGTCATTGTCGATTATTTCGCCAGAAAGTATCCTATGTTCTTTCCAGGATCTCAAACTATCTCTATATATGAAAATCAAAAGGCGGATACTTAATTATACCTACTTTTTATTTATTTATTCGGGGAACAAACAATTGAATACTACATTAATTAAAATACAAAATATAACATACAAATCAGCAAAGTTTTCTTCAGTAATTTACACACACGTATCAGGTTATTTAAAAAAAATACAATAATAATACACAATACAATTGAAAATACATTACCATTAAAATACAAAATAAAATTAAATAATCATTATAAGAATTGAATTACTTATAATAAATGCTTAATTAATTATGTATTAGCAGGGATATGAAAAGTAAAATTTTAAGTGTTTGATAAACTTGTTTTTTTATTGGTTTAAACTAACGTGGTCACTATCTTATAAATGAAAGAAAACGGGATTAAAATCACGTACCTACCTTTGAGTTTTTGGTTATTTCGAGATGGAAGAAAACAGAACATTACCTTTCCTAGATATAAGTGTAACAGTACGAGATGACGGTACTCTGAGCCATTCAGTCTACAGAAAACCAACTCACACTTACCGCTATCGCGACGCGTCTTCACATCACCACTCAGTGGTAACAACATTAACAAACCGAGCATATGATCTGTGTGATGAAGAACACTTACCTACATGCAGAACTAAATCATGGTACGACATGTGCTACGGGGCAATGGTTACACCGGGAGGTTATTTCAGCGACAAAACACTCGCAAAAAAGGCAGATAGTAGACAGATAACCTGTATTTTTACCATATATAAAGGGAGTGTCGGACAAGGTCTCCAACATCTTAAATAAATATTCTTTGAATACTGTCTGCACTCGTTTTAGAAAAATAGCACAGTATCTACGTTCGCCCAAAGACAACAAGCCACTAGAAAAGCCAGGTGTCTATAAGAATAGCTGCAGTTGTGGGAGCTCATAAATATCGGCCAGAACGCACAGTAAAAGACAGAATGAAGGAGCTCATAAAGGCAGTTAAGAATAACGATACGGAGAAGTCGGCTATCGCGGAACATTTAATACACTCCGGTCCGAATCACTGGATTAAGTTCTGCAACCCTCAGGTCATCTCGACAGAACGCCACTGTATACCAAGATTGGTAAGGGAATAAGCGACTGAAATTAAGAAAAACAAAAATTTTAATCGTGAGGATGGGTTTAAACTGTTGAGCGCCTGGAATCCTGTAATAAGTTTATGTGGAACCGGGGTAAATAAAAGTTGTGCCGGGATACGTCCAGATACTATAAGTGTTGTGTGTAGACAGCGGTTTCGAGTAAATAGTGAGACTGAGAACGGTGGTACGGGTGCCGAGCGTAGTAAAAGACTTAGAAAGAGGGTAGACAGATTTGTCTGTCAATAACATCAACTCGCATAAGACTTCAATTCATCCGTGATCATGGCGCATGTAACTGCGCAGAAATATCGAATTAACCAAAAATTAAAGGTACGTGGCTTATATCCCCAAAAGAGCTGTCCTATCAATCAAAAATTTAAATGGTCACTGTTTTTTTTCTTCTTATAAAATTGGTTTTGTAGTCGAAATTAATTCAGCTACAAAATACGTTAGTCATTCTTTCTGAACATTATATCCGTTCAAGAAGTTCAACAAAGACAACGGAAGCAAGTTCCCGCAATCCCGCGAAGTTACGACACTAGCGCTCCAGCAGCGCGGGATTTATGGGTTCCTTTGTTGCTCTCCTTTGTAGAGGATTTTTTAAATTTAGACTACGGGAATATTACCTTATAACAATATAGCGTTCTGCAACGAGCTTTGTGAATGGTCTCCAGTGTACGTACAGGGTAGAATATTTTGCAGCTTTTGCCTGCCTTGCTTAGTATGGAAATTAGAAGGTATCGTCGTTTTTGCGTTCTCCCGGAGAAGGGCCTTCAAAACTTACAAAAATAAAACGATATTCCTCTGTAATGTTCCTTTTTTTAAATAAATAAGTCTGGAAATAAAGGAAGTGACTCATCTGATGGCTAGTGGAAGTAGAGTCCAAATGCCAGCAGGGATATATTGCCGACCAATAAGTCGGCTCCACAGATTTAATAATACAAAGAGATAGGCCAAGCCGGCGTTTAACTTGTGACAAGTGTATGCCCAGTGGGCATACATTGCCGCCAGTTCGCCGTCCGATAATGGCGAGTGAATACGTACGTATGTCAGCAAGAAATATCCGTTTTTCTCTCAAAATGCCATCCTGTTCAACTGTACCATGCAATCATTGCAGTGAATCAGTTATTTATCAAGTAATGGAATAACTCTACACACGTAAGAACCGAAAAACTTAGATTTATATTTAAAAAACAATATTTAAACAAATAGTCCGACTTTTAATCAAATAACACAATCGCTTTAAATTATGCGTTGCTATCTTACAAATTGTATTATATTGCGGCTGTGCTTAACTTTCATTGCTTCGCAGTCCTTATGACGCGCGCAATAAATAGTGTATATTACGGCATGCTCAACTAGAACCATGTTATGTAGTACGGAGGCTGATCGCAACACTCGGTCTTCATACAAACTCGGCGATTCGACCGATCTCCTTAGATTGATATATCTGTGGTCGGCTCTAACCGATCAAGTTTCGTATAAGTCGTATATGCTGCCGTCAAAACTTATAGCCGGTCTAAACCACTTTTAACTGCAAAAATCAGGCAAAATTGGTTTTGACCGATACCCTATTGAATGCGGTAAAAGGTTGGCGCGAGGGGTATACCAGCTAAATCCCTATATACGTTATTATATGTATATGGATTTTATATTCAAATACGTCGGTTTGTCTAGAACTTACCTAAGTTCTGTACTGGAGCTCGTATCTAAAGCAGCTCTTGCGGAATCGTATCAAATATGGCTAGGAAGGCAGAGAGAGGAGCAGATCAAATGAATAGGGAGTGCCGGTGCACCACAAGGTGGACTCCCTAACCCTGCACTTGCAGTCACAAGTCCAGGCTCTACTGCTAGCTCCCCTGTAATACGATGGACCTGGTGGTACGGTGTCTCCATGGAATGTTAACAGCTTTCATCTCGTCTATTCCCGGTCAAAGTAGTTTTGACTGACGTCTCAGTCAAAACCACTTTTAACCAAATACAATTTGGTCACAAACACAATTACCCAATATTTTTCCAGTTATAAATGGTTTTGACCAGCGTCCTTAGTTATAACCACTTTTGACTGCGAAAATCATTCAAAACTGTTTTTAACTCAGAGCATCGTTCAAAACCACTTTTGCCTGATTTTTGCAGTCAAAAGTGATTTTGTCCCGTTATGAGTTTTGACTGTAACATACATATTATACTTCCGGCCGCCCGCGGCTTCGCTCGCGGCAGTTATTGCGCCAAAAGTATCTCATGTCCTTCCCGTCTTAAAATATCTCCGTACCAAATTTCATCAAAATCGTTCCAGTAGTTTCGGAGCTCATTCAATGCAAACAATCAAACCTTTCCTCTTTAAAATTTTAGTAAAGATATGGTTAGAGTTGGTAGTGCGTAGTGCCATTTTAATTGTGCTAGCATCTTTGTGATGTGATTACTAACTTCAGGTGTATTGTCGATTTTGAATAAAAATCTGACAACGGACGCCTCCAATTAGGATACGTCACAGAATCTACCATGGTTGTTGCCGACTGATTTGGGTATTAATCCTTTTTGATATATTTTCTGTTTACTTTTTAATATCTTTTGATACTCGTTTTGTTTTTGATACATGTCAGATTGTATTTTTTACGTTTTACGTTGACCGAATATAGTGGATTTCCTGGGTTTTTCTTGAAGTTTCTCTTTAGCTTTTGCCACCGGTTCCGTTTACGTCGTCTACAAAAATGGTGATTTGTCACAAAGAATAGACCACTCACCAAAGTGTTCGTATAGGTACCTACGCTGTCACGTGGAGCTCTCTGTAGTCAGTGAACAGACTTAACCAAACCCGCCACCTTCCCACGCTCTGCCTGTGGCTCTCGCAGCTCGCTTTCTCTGTTTCTAATTATTTCTCTTTCTGTCTCTTTTTTGTCTGATATTTCTTCTTTTTTCCTCTGGAGGAGATACCACATTCGTCAGTCGTCCCATTTCGATTCATTGTCTACCTCCCTTCGCTTCTTTAGTGCCGTTTTCCCATTCCTAATTTTGTGCCAGCATTGGCGCGCAATGATTGGTAGCTGCTTGAAATTCGCCTCCAATCCACCACGGCAGGACTTTGAAGGAGTAGGGGTTACGAAGGAAGTAGCAGAGCGTGCCTACCTAAAGCCTCTTCACATTTTCTAACACCTCTTCTCTCGAATGTTCCCTACGTTGCTAGGTCGCAAAACATTGATCAGTCAACACACTTACATTTCTAAAAATAAAACCACTCCTATGCCACACCCTCGCAATCCAAATTCGTTGTTAATTAGCAACTAGCTTAATAATCCGGCTAATGAATTCCAATTCAGTTTCGCTAAGTGAACAATTTATGCAACTCACAGTTATTATTTGCCATTAGTTGTGAAAACGGTGAGTTACAGCGAGACAAAGCGAGGTCAAAGGCACAATCGGCGCAAATAGGCCCGCTCCTTTACGAGCCGGAAGTGGGTCAACGCGAGTCACTCGCTGTTTATTGTGGTATGGGGTGCCAGTGCCACTCAACCACTGTGTTATTTAACTTACAATTTCATAGAGTAGAATAGAATAAATTGGTTTTTGTTCCACTTTCCTAAAAATAAGATAGCTAATAGAAAAGTGTAGATCAGCAATGTGAAAGGGAAAGAGCATACCAACACATGTCAATAAAGTATGTAAAAAAAATATATAAATAATAATAATAAAAAAACTTAAATATAAGTACTATACTGCTACTAATTTGCTTAAATAGGGAACTATTAGATCCTTACTTTCTGTGTTCTGTGGATCCTTACCTATGTAATTGGCGTTTTTTTCTTACACACTATTAGCTGTGTAACTACTTTGATTTAGTAGCTATTTCAGTTTTATATTTTTATTATGAATAAGGACTATACTGTTACGGATTTGCATGTAGTAAACTTAGAATTATTTAAATGTTTATTTAAAAAAATTAAAAAATTAAGTGACTGTTTTATTTGGTCAGCAGAATCAACTCTTGGAATCGTTGTAACTCATGGACAGGCCCATCTTTTGTCTAAATCATTGATGCAATACTTAACCAAGTCTTGCTCAACGGAGTTTTTTAGAAATTTTAAATAACGTTAGTATGGAAAATACATATTTTTTTGAAAATCTTCATAAAACTTGGCGTTGTTCCATACAAACTCTATTTTTTTTTTAACTATAAATCTTAATGTTACAAAATTTGGAGGAAATTAGCGAACAACCCTCGGCTAAGTCTAGCATCAATAAATTATGAAAAAATCCAGTCTGTCCATGAGTTAGTAGGCATCAAATAGTCAATTCCGATGAAGAGATCGAAGAGTCATTTTCACTTTCTTTTCAGAATTGAACAATTCAAATATAATTTAATTACAGACAAAAATCTTGCAAAGAGTTTCAAAAAAATAATAATAATAAGAACCTAAAACAACAATTGAATTAAAGAAATTGCAAGTTTAGGTACAAGATAATAAAACGCCAATTTCATAGGTAAGGACCTAATATAAACTACAAATAAATATAAATATAACTACTTATAACTTTAGCTACTGTAACCCTTTTTTTTATTCTATCTGTAAGTGTTTTTGATTACGATATGTTATTAGGTTTATTTTAAGTAAAAATATGATTATTTCGGGTAATAGGTAGGTATTGTGCTTTAATTTGTATGCAAGAATCTGAGGATTACGGTGCTGATTGTGAGTAATACTTTTTTGTAAGAAGCTGTATTTATAACAAAGTGTGTGCATTGTTTGTTATCCTAAATAAATGAAAAAAAAACACCTATAATAGGACCAGATAGATAGAAGAGACCATTTAACGTACACGCAGGCGGCCCAAATCGGCCTGTCAGTCACGTAGAAATGACAGCAACTGTCAGACTGCAGTATTATTTTTCGTGCACAGATGTGCATTACTCACACATTAGTGTTTTTTTTTGGTCTAGCCCTAGTCATTCATTGCCAATCTATAAACGCCAGTAATAATAAATCTATGAAAAATACAACTGAAAATACCTATACAAAAAAATAGATGCGTTAAAGTTGCCGAAGCTACATAAACTCTTTCATATATTTTTGAAGTAAGTATTTCGCTAATAAATGTTTTTTTACTCTGTTGCTTTGACGCCAGTAGCACGTCACCTCCTCCATAGCAGGACTTGTTGGAGCCATGACTTGTCCGTTGTAAGACAAACGAAACAGGAGCGACAATGCCTGTTCTAACTCATTCATTTGACTATAACTATCTCTTTCTCACGTGATTTCCCCAATCATCCTCGGACGCTACTATCTTCGTGTTCGTTCCGCTATTTTGTAGCGGAACCGCAGTGTATAGGGGATATGCACGAAATGCATGCGCTTCTCAAATGTAGAGTCGTTAACGAAACTCTTGTAGCGTTCCGCTGCTTTGATTCCGCGACTCAGGTGTGCTACCAGCGTAAATGTTATAGGATCTTACACTGTACCTGTATTTAATGAAGCTCTTTACAGGCTCCCACTTAATATATTTGTATCAGCCCAACATGGAGCAAGAAGTACGATTCATAATTATTATCACTCTCACCGCCACCTAATAATTAAATGTTTTTTCATTTCTCATAATCGGAGAGTAGAGTATTGTGTAGAACTGAATTTGGTTAGTGAGTATTCTCTCTGGTTCGGCGGGATGGTAAGCGGCGGGCGGTAACGCGGTGTGTTCCAAATTTAAAAATATTCTTTAAACATTAGGGTTGTTGACACCGTTCATCACAAGGTGTTAAAATGTCAACTTGGTAAAAGGTGATGTCAATTTTTGCCAGAAAATCTCTATCGTTTCAAATTATCTCTAGAATTTTTTTAAGCGCATCAAAATCATTTAATATTCAGTCCTACTACTACTTAATTTATGACGTCACAAATTCGCTTATCCCATATTAACTTATATGCTTTAGTCTGCCGGCTGCCGACCCAAGAATTGTGTTGATAGCTAATAAAAAGTATCTCAACTGACTTGACAGGCAACACCCCTGGTCAGCGGCCGTGACGCGATGTGTTCCAAATTTAAAAAGGTTATTTATACAACTTACTAAAAACCTAATCTCCCTAATCTGTGAAAAATACTAATTTTTGACGAGTATTTTTATAGCAGTAGTTTTTATAAAATATTTATTTTATATCAATAAATATTTTATAAAAACTACTTTTTAATTTCCTTGTATTCCAAATGAAATACAGAATTATTATTATTCAGTAAGGAACTTAAAAGCTGCATCTGTGTCCGCCACCCGCTCACAGTTGGACCCCACAAGCGGCTAATGAGCGGACTAATGACGAGCCGAGTCAGATGCAGCGGCGTGTTCGCGCCACTTGCCTCGAATGCATATATAATGTGGTCACATTGTGTTGTCACTGAAATTCACCGCTGTTTTAGGTTTATGTAGCGTTTTGTATTGGTTTTGCTTTGATTTATCATGCGTAAATCATTCGCCACGTGAAGAGTTCTATTAATGTTTCCATGAAAATTGGAATTGAAATACAACATATCGCAGTTTCATGGTTCCAGCAAAAACGCTTTCGTGGCTCGTTGCATTTTTTTTATATTTATTTGGTTTACTGACAATTAATCTAATGTATTTTAAACTTATAATCTCCTATACAAATATACTAAGTTATCAATTTTATATGTCATTAATTTAAGGAAGTTGAGAAACATTCGTGAAATACGTATACTAAGTGATGATTTTTTTTACTGTTACTTTAAAAAAATCTTATATAATAATTGATGACATAATTATTAATAAATAAAAAAGAAAATCTCGGAAAAAATAATAAAGGATTATAATTAGCGCCTTTTTACTTTTCTTTAATTTATTCACACACATTTCATATTGTAACATGTTACAAAATTAGTAGGTCTTTTCAACACTAAGTACAATAACTGTTTTATTAGTAACTAGCTACAACACGAAAAATAGGATAGTACAGTTATCATTATTTGCTTTTAAGTCTGGTGTGTCATCTCAGAACCTTTCAAAAGCTTTCCAAAAGTAAAGATAAACTCCGCCTACTTATCCAAAAGGCAGCTTTATTAATGGCCCTGCCGCCAGTAAACCGGTCTCAGTCTTAACAAATTCAAAGCCGAAGTCATTTCTAATGGATCCTTATTTTTTCATTACGACCCAACATTAAATTACAAGCCACAATTAAATAACAAATTATGAAAAACGTCGTCTCGGGGAGCGTCACTGCCATATTTCGGCTAAAAGTATATTTCTTTAGGCACATTAATTAGCGTAATTGTGAAACACAGGACAAAGAATGCGGACGAATTACTTTTATAATTGAATTAAGTCACAGACGGGCTTCGCTTTGAGCGCCGCTGAATAATTTACATAGTGTGCGGAGACGGCGGCGGCTGTTCAGCGAGGAGTGAGCTGCGAAATTACTGTTGTTGCTGATACTTCCTTATAATGCGGTAGAGGTCAAAAACTTAGTAGTGCCTCCCTTGCAGGTTTCATAAGTTCTGATTGATAATACCTATACTTTAATACCTAGATTTCGAAATATTGTTTACATCGAAATTATAATAGCATTAATATTCATTACTAGTTTACCCGGTGTACTTCGTATCACCTATTCACGGAGTACTAAACGTCTTTGCACCTATCCTAACGACATTAAAACTCTTCCTTCGCTAAAATGGCGGAACGTCAAATGTTTGACAGGAAAGTAGGCAGAACAGTTTATATGGGAAAATGAAATTGTTGTTTTTACTATCTTCCTCGCAATTTTTCACACCTTTTCAACCTTCCCTGGACTACGACAAACATTTCAAGACCAAGATTTATTGCAGGTTTTTATAGGCGACGGTATCCACTTACCACCAGGTGGGCTGTCAGCTTGTTTGTTATCTAGTAGTATTAAAAAAATATATCAAAACAAAAAACACGCACTGTCCCTGAAACTGACAATCCCTCAGCTTTATTTTCACATTGTAAGTTGTGGTGTGCTCCAAATAGATCAAACTCCACATGATGTGTAAAATATTGCGTAGATGAGATGACAACTAACCGTCATCACCTTGTCTGTATCTGTAGGGACCCTTGGCTCCTTAGCCGAGGCTCTAGATAGAGAGGAGAGAATACGTGCACTGATAGAAAGTCAGGCGGCCCACTCCTGCGCCCGCCTAGCTCGGGTAACAACATTGTTAGATTAAAATAGGCTCTTAGGTATATAAATTAGGCTTGTATTGTCGAGATTTTGAAATGAATTCAAAATTATTTTGACGAAAAAATAAACTTACATAGTAATATTATGCTAGCCATTTTGTACGCATTCCAAAACAAGATCCTTTGTCATCTAACATCTTTATTTAGATAGAAAACAATAGCCTTTAAATTTCTAAGACCCGTTTTGTCCAACAAAATGTCAAATGAAACAAATTCATAAATTCTAAGTTAAAAAGCGAACAATGAATAATTCACGAGCAGCCCCGGATTGAAATTTTTATGAAATATTCAGTTGGGAGAGATCATTTTTGTACTTTAGATGGTAATGAACAGCGGCGGGCCGTTGTCACTTCGTCGTCAACTTGCGGACAAAAACCAATAAAGATTTATTCAATCGGTTGTATGCTTTGATTTAGCGTTAGGTACGTTAGTTGACGAGACTATATAAGGGTGTCAATGATCTATACTGCGCACAACTATGCTGTATTTAGTCAAATCGCTCTTCTTAGATTGTCATTGAAGCGGAGAGCTGGTGGATGGGTGATGGTAACTCCTAGTGAAATGAAAGAGCGAAGAATATGCGTGAAAATATGGGTTTTAATTTAGATATTTTTTATATAACAGAAAAGCCGAGCAAGACAATGAATTGTGACAACGTTAGGTCAATATTAAAAAGGCAATAGACAAGTAAAAACAACTTTTTAAAAAAAAGTCCAACCGACTTCAAAAAGTATAAAAATAACATATTATTAAAATGTGTGCTAGGTACCTGCTGTACTGTTTGAACCCGGTGCCAAGCCATGCCAATCGTTCAGCACCACGAGCCCCTCATCACCTAAGCTGGCGCGTTCGGTCGGTTGCAATCGCGGGATGGTGTGATCAATGAATGTGATGTGGCAGGCGGACCTATAGAATACCTAGTTGGCTTGGCACCGACTTCAAACAGTACAGCAGGTACCTAGCACACATTTTAATAATATGTTATTTTTATACTTTTTGAAGTCGGTTGGACTTTTTTTTAAAAAGTTGTTTATTTTTCTATTTTTAGTGTTTTATGTGGAATAATTGTTGTTTTTTTTTATATATATTACGAGATGGCCAACAAACTTGCGGGCTCGGTGTTAAGTGGTTCCGTCGCTTATAGAAACTTGCAAAATTAACCATAAATCACTTAACATTAGAAGTGATTTTTGGGTTTTGTGCCCCTTTTATGTAGGCGACAGGCTGGCAACCTCTCACTATTTGGAGGCACTGCATGGTCCATACTGCCAGAGGTGGTTTTATGTGTGAGAAAATGTTACAGTTTTGTACAAGGTTAATATCCAAATACTAACTATTACGGTGCTTTGCCTTTCATCATCAGCTCACCTAACAAGCTGAAAGAATACAACTTTCGGTCTTTAGGTACCTATGTTTAATATTTAAAGAATTATCATTCAACTCTTAATCGTTATGGAGTTTCTACTTCTATCATCAGCTCACCTGAATAGCCTAAAAGAATACAACTATCGCTCTTTAGGTACCTTTAATATTTAAAGAATTATCGTCCAACTCCTAACCATTAAGGAGTTTTACCTTCTATCATCAGCTCACCTGAATAACCTGAGAGTATACAACTATCGTTCTTTAGGTACCTTTTATATTTAAATAATCATCAACCAACTCCTAACAGTTAAGGAGTTATTCCTTCCATCATCGGCTCACCTGATTAACTTGAAAAAATACAACTAGCGGTCTTTACGTGCCTATAATCTTTAAAGAATTATCATCCAACTCCTAACCGTTAAGGAGTTTTTCCTTCCATGATCAGCTCACCTGAATAACTTGAAAGAATACAACTGTCGCTCTTTGGGTACCTTTAATATTTAAAGAATTATCATCCAACTCCTAACCATTAAGGAGTTTTTTGTTTCATCATCAGCTTACCTAAATTACCTGAAAGTACACAACTATCGGTCTTTAGGTACCTTCAATATTTAAATAATCAACAACCAACTCCTAACAATTAAGGAGTTTTACCATCCATCATCAGCTCTTCAACATGAGTTGACTACCACACGCAATCATACTAGAATTGCTTTATAAAAAATATGAATAACCCTCCCTTTCCATTGTTTTTCGAGGGTTGCTCTCGATTTTCCTAGCTTTGCATCATCAGATCCTGACTTGGTGACATTGGGACCACCTCAGTAGTATACACTATCGAATAAAAAAAGAATTCTGAAAATCGATCCACAAATGACAGAGATATCGGTGAACATACATTTACCTTCCATCATCAGCTCATCAACATGAGATGGTGACTACCAGATGCAAATGCTAGTATAGCTTTAGAAAAAATATGAAAAACGTTGTACATGCCTATAAAATTTGAGGGTTGCCCTCGATTTCCCTGGCTTTCCATCATCAGATCCTGACTTGGTGACAATGGGACCACCTCAGGAGTAAACACTATCGAATAGAAAAAGAATTTTGAAAATCGGTCCAGAAATGACGGAGATATCGGTGAACATACATAAAAAAAAAAATACATACAGACGAATACAGAACCTCCTCCTGTTGGGAAGTCGGTTAAAAAATACAAACTATAAAAAGGTATAACAATCATATAAAAAGGTAAACCTATGATGGCTCGGCAACAGTCATGAACAACAAACCTTGCTGCGCTGCGCTTTGTTTAAAAAAATTAGTACATCGCAGCACAGCATAGCTCATTGTTGATTGTTGTTCACCCTCAAGTCAACGATACTACGCGTTGTTTACATTTAATTTTGGTCACCACACATTGAAATTAAATTCTATTAACTACTAATAGCATAGCATATATAGCTTATTGTTGATTGTTCACCCCACGACAAATAGCTTACATTTTTTTGGTAACTGCACCACCGTAATGTAGTTCTAACACAGTCATACTAAACATATCGTTATCAATTATGGATGACTGTATATGGACAATGTAATATAATTTTGATATATAATACTTTAATAATGTTAGTTTAATAATGTTGGATAAATTGTAAAATCTATGACCACTTAATGACTTCTATTCTATTCTATTATAATTATCTAAAAACCAAAACAAAAATTTTGCGTTCGGTTACAAGTCCACAGTAATTGTTTCTTTCTCAACTGACAAAATGAGCTCTTATATTAAAATAAAAATTGGCGCTTCTTGTAGGTTGATAAAGGTTATCAAACTTTCAACGACGACTGCGAAATTTTGTTATAATTACTTTTGTGAAACTGTAATTGAAGGCAATCTTAATTTTATTATTTCATTTCGTATTTCACTCCAGTTGTTTGAGAAGATTTTTAATGACGATAATTTATTTACTTAACCGTAAAAAATGTGTGCATTATTACTACTTAAATACGGTTTGATACGATAATAGACAATGTTTTACACTTACGTATTCAAATTAAGTGTTTTAATACTTATATATATTAATTACTTATTTATTCAAATCTTTCATCTCTTATTGTTATGTAATTGTTACTCTTATTTGTATGACTGTTATGCCAGCTAGATACTCAATCAGAGACGTTACCACAGAACAGACCTCTATTATCTGTTCTGTGGACGTTACCTAAGTGTCTACAGATATAATAAATTAATCAATCCTTTACTATCCATATTTTGCACAGACCCATATTTCATTGTACCGCAATAAGTCAGTTTCAAACAGCAACGGATTTATATTTCTTTGGCTGGCAAACAAAAGCAAATTCCTAAATAGCGTCGGGCGGGCGGCGCAGCGAGGGCGGGCGGCTCAAATAAACTCCGAATGAAAGGCCTATCAAAATTTCATTCCGGTTTAATCTCGCTAACGCCACTATTCAACAGCCTTGTACCGTTATGGAAAATTTAAATATGGAATATTATTATGTGAATTTGATAATGAGTGTAGGTATACACTGAAGCTAAAATTGTGGCCACTAAATTAGGGGTACCGTACCAGACACCCTGTAGGTATAGGAAAAAAGACAAAATCAAAAATCTATAATACCTGTATACGCATAGGCGTAGAATTTGTTTTGGTTTTTCTCACAATATAGCCTACCGTTTGTAAGGCGGGATAATATTTCATGAAATGATTTTCGCCGGAGGCCAGAACTTCCCGGTCAGGAACGCTTCGAATTCGCTTAAATAACCTACAGTACTTTCCAAAGGCCCGTAGAAAATTACTTCATATAAAATCAAAGCAGAAAATATATTTATCAGAAACTACTGCGTAGGTTAAAAATCTTTATAAAGGAAAAAGAAGCGATTATTGGTATGATTTTTAGCGCCATTCTTTAGATTACTATGTTTTGATTTTTTTAATTCTCAATATTTTTCTTCTAAAAGGCAAAATAATAGCAGAAGCTTCGGACGGTCACCGCAATCTATCCGGGAAGACTGTGTCATTCACTGGAAACTTTCTTTGCCAAGCCTTAGTGAAGGATATTTACAGTGCTGGAGGAGCTAGATTGGCTTGTAGGAATTTTCAAATAAGACACGCATTTTTTTTTCATAATGGTTAGAGTACCTAATACTAACAGAACGACTACTAGTTGGTTGAGCTGTGCCGAGAACGCGGGGAATACCTCAAGAATATGCTGGGCGGTGTTCTGCCACTGCCACAAAGGTTCGCTAGTCTTCGGGCAATGTCGGTGACCTGAGAAGACCGAGAGAAACTCTGAGCTTAGCCCTCTTCATTGCCCTTGAGGTGACTTTGAGCCTTCTTATAAGGCCCATTGTAACGGACCATTTTTCGGTTCCGTGGGTCATCATGGCAACACACAGGTATGCAAAGACTTTCGTCTTGAGACGCTGCGGTAGATGGGCCGATAAATGCCGCGTAGTTTTCCGAGCGCTGCCCAGCAGTGTTGGATTAGTTGATTGACCTGTCAATGTCACACACCAACGTAGAACATTCAGAATCGCCTCACTATCAGCAGTCTGTTAACATGGCCAGCATTTTTATCTGCAAAAAGGTCCCAATATTATTTTTAACCGGTGATAAAAGGTGGCTCGACATCCTTTTAATAGTCTCTGAAACACTCTTAGACGTGATAAAAAGCATTTTTCATCCCTATTAACAATGTACAACTCAAAAGATGAAGATATACCTATCTATAGGCTTAAAAAAGCTCGAACCCTTTGTCTTACCTACAGAAAAAGAATAAAAAGGCAAATCTCGTGTACCGCCTAATAAAACACATTCCTTGCTCCCGGCGCTCTCGAATGGCACAAATAACATAGTGGAGATATTTTATATATCTTACCAGTCCCCTTAAGCCGGGGCTACACTTCTGAAATTTGTAATATATCGCAATATGTGACGCGAGCAATGTGGACGGCGCACACTATAATACTTTCTTCTTATACACCAGTTGACTTAAATTCCACAAATATTTTCACTAGTAGCCACGAGAAATAATAATCCCGCGCTAATGTGAAATAATTTCCACATTATAACGTCAGCGAGCGTTTATCTGGGCGGCTAGTCTGAACTATTTCATTTGTGCTATCGCCTGGGGGAAAACGCTAGGGTTGGGCTATGAAATATTTAGAAAGAATTTGGCCAAAAGATTCACCAGGAATAAGGCTTTTTAAAATAATCAGCGGTGGAGGACAATGGAACTGGGAAATACCTCCACCTTACAGAAGACCGATGACGCGTAACATTGCTTGTCGCAGTATTGTGTTTCTGTCGGTGAGGGGTTTCCAGAAATTTATATGCTCTACGGGGATGAGATAAGAAGGGTTGGCAACGCACGTGTTTCTGGTAACCCACGCTTAAACCCAACCTAGCTTATATAACATTGAGTGACATATAAAAATTTAAGTACATTGTTATTAACATATTATGGACATGGTCTGAAATAAATTATTATTATTATAAAAACATACATGACCCTCAACTGGAAGCTATTGAGATTTTTATACGTATACATGAATTGTATTACACATTGAAAATTTATTATTATAATATCGTCAAAGAAGAAGGCATCATTCACAAAATTTTATCTTTATCCGGGAAGTCTAGTCAGTCAGTCTTTGAGAATTGTAAAATGAAAAATTAAACCAGAGGGAGAAGGCTCATCAAGTTACTTGCCCATACTCAAAACAAGCCTGAAAGCTTACGTACGGGTAGCTTTGAATTGAACTATTATTGGCGTACGTACAAATTGTATGCATACCTAAAATAATAAGGAAAATTGGAATTAGTTGGATATGTCCATTTTACATCCTAATAGCAGGTGGGGACATGACATAAAAGTCTCGAAATAGTTTCCTGAAAGTTTTGTTGTTTTCCTGAAAACCTTGCGGTTTTTTTGTAATTCTGAAATATAACGATAAATACTCTGTCTTAACTTTAATAATGATATCTGTGAGTTGTGAATCGATTTTTATAACTATCCAACTAACCATCACTTCATATACCTACTAAATAGCAAAAAAATAATTATTTTGAAATAAACAATCCGACTTCTAAACTAAAAACGGAGAAATAAAGATTTTGTTTATAAAAATCTAAATGTTTTTTGTTGAGGAAGCTCTGAAATAGACCGATAATTTTATGATAACATCTATTACGGTCTAATATTATTATAAAAATCTCATGTCACTGTGTTTATGGTGAAAATTTTTCGTGTATTATTGGTACCTAGAAAGGAGAATAGCTCGCAAAATATATTTCATACCGCTTAAAAGAAATATATATGGTAGAGCAACGTTTGCGAGATCAGCTAGTAAATATATAAATATCGGAAAGTCTCCATTTGATAGAAATAACTTTTTATTATCTTTTTTTACGATTATGAGCGTGATTGCATGGTATGTATATAATTGAGCAGATCATGGGTTGGGTTTGGGAGATTAGGTTGAGCAAAGCCTTAGGTATGAGCCGTGTGATGCCGGCAGAGTAGAATTGCATCACCCAATATACTCCAATGGGTGTTGTAGAAGGCGATTAAAGGATTAGCAAAGGGTATTGATCGCCTCCTACTCCGTCCACCAATCCGCATTGGGCAAGCGTGGTGGACTACTGCCTAAACCTCCTTCGATAACAAGGAGAGGCCTTGTGTCCCAGCAGTGGGTCGAATTATAAAGGCTGTTATGATGAAAGCCTTAGTTAACATTTGATGTATATAAAGCCAAGTTTGGCAGAATGTATGCAGGGTCTTAAAATGGTGACAGGTTGCCGGCCTGTCACCTGTCACCTTTATAAAATGGGCATCAAACCCAATTAAGTAACTAGACATTTACTGAACCAACCAAAAAAAAAACAGTTACTCTCTAAAATCGTCTCAGCATTTCTGGCAATCAGTTATCAATATAACACTATGATATTTTAGATACAAAAGTAAGAAATATCGCAACTGAAAGCGACGTGAACGATTCGATGAAAATGCTACAAACATTCCCTTCTCAAATAATGTCTCGGGACAAGTCCGCGCGTATTTCCAGACGGTGCGTGTATAGTAAAGGTGGGTGAACGGTTTATTCACACGACACCTGTCACAATGAGTTACCCGCATCCCACACACAAGAATAATATCAGTGCTGCGTTGTTATGGCGTATTACGAGAAAATAAAAAGACATATTACATGACATTTATAATAAAGAGAGGAAATATTGTCGTCATTTCACTATGCTCCATAAAATGCGGCCGTGAGCAATGGAAGTTGTTGCTTGTGTCATTATTTATGGGCACTTCGTATAAGAGGTAAGTCACAGCGGATTAGTTGCTCGAAACTAAGAAGTGGGGATTATATAGAAGTACCATAAAAATGGCACTAAAGGAGTATTGTCAAAAGAGGCACCTCATGGAATGGTTGTCCAATCCCCGACTGACACACTGAAAGAAAGTTTGAGGATCCTCACACATAGGCTACCTAAAAGAGTGGGAAGAATCAGCAGGACCCAAAGCCGCTGCCCCATAGGTGTTCTCACTGGTCATTTTGCCACTAAAAGACACCTGTGTACAATAGGCAAAGCTGTTGACCCTATTTGTAGAATGTGTAATGAGGAGGAAGAAAGCATAGAACACATACTATGTGACTGCAATACACTAGCCAATAGGCGACTAAAGGTCCAGTAGGCCTATTCGCTATCTTTTTTTGACAGTTGAAAGTGATAATCACCGAGTGAAATACATATCCATTGCATGAGTGAATTACATATACACGACAAGTGCCACCAAGTGTAGCTTGTCGTGTAAAACAGCACATGTGGGTAGTTGCATTTGTATAATGGCGCTGTTCAAACGCGTTACTCTGAAATCAGCCTAGCTGCTTTTCATTTATTAACACTAAAAAAATGCACTGAAAAAAACTCGACTTGCCTCAGGCGGGACTCGAACCTGCATCTTCCGCAATCCGGGCGGCTGCATTGACCAATTACAAATTACCAATTGCTTTTCATTTCCTTCTACCCTACGCCCTACTTTTATAGATTTATTTTTAGTAATTTAATACCTTTATTTTTTATCTTACAAAGTACATACATTAAAAAAGTAATTACATGTAGGTACTATCCACATTTCAAATTAAATAATTCACTATTTTGTTTCTGTTAGCAGCCCTAGTGGCACAGAGCAAATTGTTTTAAGCCAATAGCTGTTTTGGGAGAATACCGCTTGGTTTTAGCGTTAATTTTAAAATTAATTAGTTTTGGGAGGTCAATGAGGGGCACTCTCATTTATATTACGGTCTTTCGCAAGAAAATTGTTGAAGAAGATTGTTGTTATGTATTCATTTCCAACTCACAATTAACCACTGTAACCTGAATGATTAATTTAATTAACGTTATTAATTCTATGCTTATTAATAGCTTCGCGACAATTAATTACGCATAGGTAGGGCTTTTGACGATTTAAAAGTACTTAGCAAAGTCCATTTAAATAAAGAGCTTTTTCATTTCATTTCATAATGTCAAGTAAAAGTATTTTAAGGTTAACTAAGTTAAAAATGGAGTTTCAAAACACGTGTAAACACATTATAAACTCGGGTAAAACTTATTATTATTAGTAAGGTGACAGGCTGTTAACCTGCCACTATTTTGAGTCACTGCATGGCCTATAGAGTATTTGTAGATAATTAAATGTTACCTAAGAATCTGCTCAAACCTTATTAGAATTATGAACGTTGTGATAATTATTATTATGATAATGATTAAAACAACAACAAATGTAAAGTGTGGTTTATTATTATTCATAATATTTAAATTATTAGTGAAATCTATTTTTAACCCCCGACGCAAAAAGAGGGGTGTTATAAGTTTGACCAGTCTGTGTGTCTGTATGTCTGTGTATCTGTCTGTGGCATCGTAGCTCCTAAACGAATGGACCAATTTTGATGCGGTTTTTTGATTAATTTTGTAGTTTATAAACATAGTCAAACCAGTCGACAAAACAAAACAACAGGTTACCTTAAAGTTCGCAGCAGATAACACAGAATGTACACCATATAAAGATAAACGTACACTATTATACATATGTATAGTATAGTACAGCCGACCGGTAACAGATTCACATGTCCCGGGGTCGATATAAAGAGAATTTGAATAATTTGATAAGCTTGCTTTATGACCGCTTAACTAGATGCCAAAAACTCGTCAAAGAGTATTGACTTTCCTAACAGTTAGTGAAAATGTAGCCACTCCTTAAGTTGCTTAAAGTTCTGGCTGAAGTTCGCTTCCATCTTTGCCATAATTTAAAATGAAAACCAAGAACTTCCCCATCAATTAAAAAATCTGGGATTTGTCTTAAGACTATGCACAAATCCATACACTCCCAACATTCTTTTACAGCTGGGTGAGATTGGCACGAATGAATAAGGCTAAAGTAATAGGCTAAATTATAACCGATTTTAAATAGTAGTCCCAATTTTACCCCTATTTCATTTCTTTCTTTTTTCCATAATCTGATTAGTGTTTTACATTTTTTTATATAGTGGAAGTCCGGAGGACTCCATACACACGGCTACCAATGCTTTCAAATTCCATCACAAATGTGTGTAATGTCGCGTTTTAAGTTTTCATCAACTGTCAAACCATACAGGTTAACATCTAACAAGCTATTTCGCTGTTCTTAATATTATCATCACATCCCAAAATATGGCAGCTTCATTAATTATTAGTGAGCCATCGCGTTAACAGATGCATTAAGCTGTTTGTGTGCATTAATAAAAGAGCAGTATCTAAGCCTGCGTCTCTTACTAAATTGAAAAGGATTATGAGAACAACTGTAGGTTAGGATCACGGACCACACCAAGCCCGTTCAAAATTTTACCAACCTAAGTTATTTTGAATACCTACGCTGAGCTGCAACCTATAATTTTTGACGCTGAAGAATTTCTCACATTGAGGTATATTTACTAGAATAACAGATAGTGCTTTAGTTAAATTTTAAGATATGTGTGTGTATTCTGTTAAACAAATAAGAAACATATCGATCTATGAAGTACACATCAATTTTTGAATTCGCTCGAACTCAAAAATTTATGTTGAACTAGCACCAGTTGCAGAACAGTTGAGAACTAAACGACTAGCGTTGTACAGGCGTGTAGAATGCATAAGATGATAATGATAATCATATGAATGTGTCCAGTTATAGAGGGCGAGGATGTCTGAGAGATGATAATGGCAAAGAAAGAAGTTAATACTGAGACGACTGATGAGGTAGATGAATGGAAAAGGAAAACATAATTATTACGCCATCCATAAATAAAATTGGGAACAGGCCACACAAATGTTGGCTTTATTTAAAGACTATCTTACCGGGAGAAAGCAAAGGGTGAGAGTGGATAGTTGTGTAAGTGAGAACTTGGTAGCATCATAAATGGCGTTCCACAAGGGCCTACTTTGTTTGTAATACTTTTTGACAATTCCTCTTGAATCTCTCTATCTATTGCTGAAAACGTGCATTGAAAGCCGTTGCGTAGTTTAAAAGTTCTATGCATACAGACAGAAAGAGCGACTTTGTTTTATTCTATGTATAGATTTTAATTTAGAGGGGAAAAGGCCGCGCGGACGATCACCTACCCGCTGGTCAGACCAAGTTAAATCCCTCACAGGCCTCCCTATTACTACTGCCCTGAGACAGGCTGAAGATAGAAGTGCATGGAAGAGCTTAGTAACCAACGTGACGAAGGCATTTCAGGACGGACACGACCTTCAGCAATGAAGAGCACGACAAGAAAGAAAGAAGAGATTTCAATGTTATGTTAGGGAGCTGGCCTGCCTATTAGGTATGTAGATACCATGAGCAGTTTAGTTCCGTAACACTATCGATCAACGCAGATTGGTTTGCTAAATATGCAATAAAAATAAACTAGTGCTTAACGTGCCTTTCAAAGCATAATGACTTAACAATTTTAGTCTTGAGCTTCTCCGCTCAAGACTAAAATTGTTAAGTCATCCACCTTGGACTGAGAAGGAGATTAACATGCTTTGTTTCGGAAATACGTCACACAACCATCTCCACGCTTGTACTTCTTTATTAATGTTCTTAAATATGACTCTATAGGAGTCATATAAGTTTATATCCAACTGTCTAACAAAGTAAGTCGTCAAGATCTCTTTTTTTGTTTTTCTGTCTGCTCTCACTATTCTCCAGAAGCTTTGTAAACTTTTTATGAGGTACTCATTCACTCTAGTGCGCCACAATTTTTATCTATAAGAACCTTTGGGCATTATGTTTATCAGGTCTGAATTTACTGTGTATTTTCTAGAATACCCATTCTAATAAATCTTCTTTATTTAACAAAGGTCTTTTTCTTCGGAAGCCGACGCACCCACACCCCACGGTAATACTAGTAAGATTGGTGATATCATTCCTCAAAGTTCCCAGGTCCCAGTGCAACCGTTACGTCCTCCAATTACATGGAAATAGGGTCATTATTGTGCCTCGTCCACCCTCGCTAATTATTCAAGAGCATTGGACGGAGTCACGAGGGTACGAAGTTTATTCGGTCTAAGCTATTCAAGATTTGAGTCTGAATTAAGTTCATGAAGATGTTATAGACAATTTGAAGATTATTTTCTATTGGATGTGGAGATGCGATGGATCATAAGGCGTTAGGTAAGCTCTGATCCCTCCCTAGGTAGTAAAATTAAGCAAATCGCATTCCCAATAAATACAAATCAATATAAAGAAAATCTTGTATCTGCAGCCCTTTGCCACTCGGCATTACATTTATCTAATATTTTGCTATGTCTAAGCCTTACTTATTAGAAACATGAAAATATGTACTACCAGTACCAGTACATAACACTGCCTATCCCTCCCATCCCATATAAAAAGTCCATTTTAATTTACGGTACTGTGATCTGCCGATATAATGCTGGGATTTCAATAATGACAAAAAGGAAATAATATGCCCAGTTTAGTTTAAAAAAAAAATTTTTAAACATTTTTATCACTACCTAGTAATTTCTTTCTTTCAGATTGCTACTCAGGTATATTAAAGAGTTTTGTGTTCACCAGAAAACCTAATAATTCCTTTGGTGTAGTAATAACACCTCCAAGAGGGCTGAATCTTGTTAGTAATTACTTAATGTTTGGGTGGTAAACACGGATATCTGTTCACGAGTCATAGTTGCTTATAATATATTAATTTAGGTTTATTTTTAGAAAAAAATCTTATTTTTTATAATAAATCAGCTCATCTTTGTACATGTCTTTCGTAAAATTTTGCCATTACTGATTTTATGTGTGAAATAAAGGATTTATTTATATATAAATAATATGTTCATCCGTCATCCAAAGTTTCTAAATGACATTTAATTTGCACTGGGTAATTGGTGATAAATATATATTTGCTTAATTTCCTCAGAATGTCTACCTTAATCACAGCTCCAAAGTCCAAAGTCCCAAGCTCTGTACAAACATAATTAAACCAACATTTCAGTGTGTACTCCGCTATCAATAACTTTGATCGTTAATGAGCGATGACAAGGTGTATTTACACCTGTGCCTGGAACACAGCTGAGAATTTCAGTTCCAAGTCAAGTGAATAATTACCGTGTGTCGCCGACGACGCCGCGACATGGCGCCGCGACTCTGCCGGCACATAATTGGATACTCAGCGCCGTTTATGTGACATGCTGATTACGTAAACATACGCAAGGAGTGTTTTGTAAATAAACAATGTAATATGTTGTGAAATACGAGTTATTTTCTCTCATCTAAATTTGATAGCTAATTTACAAGTCATGCCTGAGTATTCCTGACAATGATTTTACGGACATAATTTTAACGATTTACATCTACAAGCTGAGCATATTGAACTTTATGGCTATGTAGTAAAATACTTTGTACAGATAAGCAGATACATGCACTATCAGTAGTATGTTGCAGAAGCATTTAAAACCCACCTATACAGTAGATCAATTTCATGTTTCGGATGTTAATAGATAATATTAACTGCCGAAACATGAATATAGTTAGGTAATTAGATAGCCAAACACTCAGTAATTGAAGGTTCCTTCGGTCTTATCCTCCCTCCCTTCTTTATTATAACCCCCAGTTTAGAGACCAACCGCTTACCAGTAAAGCATAAAAATAAGTATCATTGGAATTAACAATATACAAATTTTAACCGTCCATATTGGATTTCAATCGTACCTATCCGCTGCGGCCTGCACGAGACTCCCTGGGGCAGTTGCTAGCATCACATCCTCGCTGTCCAGACTAAGGGTGGCTTTCCACTAGTGATGTGACATGCAGCTATTCTGCAAGAATGTAAATGCTAAGCTTCTAATCAATGTGTGCGTTTCCACTAATGTTAAGCTATCTAGCGGAGCGAGTAAGATGTGCTATGAAGATGCGCCGCCGCAGGGTAGCTGTGCGTGGAACAAGCGCACATAGCTCTCATTCAAAGCATGCATCGACAGCGCGCATCTGAAGGACGCATCCATAGCACACATTCTTCCATATTTATTTATTACGGTCTACATACAGCAACAACGCTACATACAATTACGTAATAAATTTCACGCTAGAATATAACCCAAAGATGTCACACGGCATGATAGAAGATTAACACACAAACAAATCTTTAGTAAAAGTAAAATCAAGTGCTATACAAGCGGGAGAAAAATGCAATAAACATAACATAGTTGACAATAAATGAAATAACCTATAAAGCATCGGTAGCCGAACACGCAGGCATGTGGACTCTGTTTCTGTGTGAATGGAGATCGATCCCCGGGCGCTGTTACACTACCGACGTGAACCACTCTTTTTTTTAAAATAGGAAATGCTTTATGCATACCCAGTAGGGATAAGGGGCCGCCACAGGGTTATGTGGCACTCCAGGTTCGGACTCCGGCTACCCACTAAAACCTGTACTCTTCATGTGCTAATTATCCGCTGTACGAGTAAGCGCAGTAGCGTGGGCGTTCACACGGCGGACAGCACTTGGCCTCACAGGCCACCACGGGGAAAAGAGGCTATCCATCGAGTACTCACGGACAACCCCTCAACACAATCGCATTAGCTTATATATTTTGAGGTCATACATGCATGTTAAATTTTCGGTCACCCATCCGAGTACCGACCGCGCACTTGGTTGCTTAACTTTCGTGATCGACAACTCAAAAGTTAATAGAAACCTTATATTTTGATATCATACATGCATGTTAAATTTGTTTGCAATAAGTTAAAGCATACTCCAGTTATCGTGCTAACACATAGATATTATTCCAATAACGGTATTTTTGGACTCTGGGAGGTCCAAAACGTGTAAACCCGTCAAAATCTCGAGGTCGAATTTTTTGACGATTACAAGACTCCCTCTGTACTACATATACGAGAAATAAAAAAATAGCTTAGTTCCACCCGTCACCAGTAGTGCTATGCATTGCGAACCGTAGACTTTGATTGGTGGATATCAAATACAAGCGTATTTTGAAATTGTATGTAATTTTGGTAAACTTTGCATTGAGATGCGATTTGAATACATCTAAGAACAAGAGAAATCTAAACTTTTGTTGTCACTGTAAAGGCTGTAACGACTAACAGAAATAATATTTAAAAAGAAGAAAATAAAATAAAAGGCGCCGTATGAATAGACCTTTACTAGTAACTTTCTAAAAAATCTTATAATTCATGTGATTTTTTGTGTACTGGTGCGATTTTTCCTAAAATATCAATTTACGATTTAAATTCTTTTAGCGGTCTATTAATACATTTTAATATCACCGAAAGATAAACCTTACAAGAATCTTAAGCCGAAATCCCTTATTAAAACTCATATCAGATTCCGATATCCAATATTGTAGAAAAACATTGAGTTTCCATGTTACTTAGATTGGATGAAATTCGGAATTTTTCCGAGAGCTTCCAGACTCCGTGCTTATTAAGAGACGGCAATAAAAAGAGCGATCCTACTCTGATTGGGGCCCCTAAACTTTTGATATTTCATTACAGTTCAACATCGCCTACAGGACCCGTAAATTTATTTTACTTCCCGCGAAGGGAGCCGAATTTGTAGATACTTTGTTTTTTTATATGAATACGTGACAAATTGGAGGATGGAAGAGCTGTGATGTGACTTTCTTTGTTAAATTTTACGAGGGTAAAGATATTTCACTGTTCCAGTTTACAAACAAGAGCATCACACTATTATTATTATTATCATCATCATGTGCCTAAATAAAGTACATTACTGAAACGGCCAGTAAAAGAGGCATTGATGGACGAACGTACATACGTAAATCCATCAATGCCTAGTTTTGGCCAAGGCCAATAAAAGTACTATTACTTTTATCAAGCAATGCGCGGAAATTAAAACCAAGTAGTACTTAAGCAGAACTGTTTATTTTAAAGTACAATTAATTTTCAAAATCAATGACGAGCAACGAAAAACAATAATTTTTCACGCGCCAAAGTGTTCCATCCATTTGTTTTACACCTGTCTATTTGCAAGCCAGTTCGAAATTTAAATCAAACCTTTGTTTAGCTAATTACTTCCTTGGTTCCTTGTTTGAGAGTAAAAGATCGTTCCATTTTTAAATTACACGGCAGATATGAGCTTACATAGGTTTACATCACAGAACATAGATATAAGAGGTGTTTACATAGTAATTTATTTGGCCACATAAACACGACAGATATGGATTTTCATACAACTTTTGCCGGCCGCTGCTCGCATGTATTTGAAAATATCTCGAAGAATGTTGTCAAAATAATGCTCAAACTTCCAAGCATGTTTGAGAAAATAATAAGCCTTTTTATTTGTAAAATCTTTGTAATATGTTTTTCTTAAATCTGTGTTGGTACCTATATTAATTTCAATTTGTTATTGGAACCTCTCACTGGGTATAGACCTCCTTCAGCTTACTCCATTTTACCCTATTCTTAGCTTTGCGTCTCCATTATTTTCCTGCTGGTGCTCTTATTTCGTTGATGGATAGCCTCTTCTTCTTTTGCCCATTGGTCCATCCAATGTTGTTATTTCTGCTGTCGATCATTCATCCATGAATCTAGCTGGATGACCAGCCCAACGCCTATTTTGTGTAAGAGTGTACAAGAGAGAATCTATTAACTTTCTCTTCTTCCTTTTGATTTTTTTCTTATTTTCGATATACTTCTTTCCATTGCTAAATCGCCATCATGTGCCTAACTGTTTCTAATCTTATGTGTAATTGGCGTAATGCTTTCTTCTTACATGCTTATCGATCAGGCGTCTTCTCTATATAAAAGAATTGCATAATTAGGACATTTCTCATATTCTATAGATTCTTTGGCAACTTGCTATGTGAACAGATAATTTAACTTGTAACGTAAGAGCCACTAAAAAAATCTTAGGCTACCTTCCTGATTATCAAAGAGCTTAATTAAATGTTGTGCGCGATTATAATTGGTGTATAAATTCAAATTGTTATTATACTCATAGAATCGATGCTTCCTTGTTAATTTGTATGTTGTTACTATGCCGAATAAAAAAAGTGATAAGTTTATTCAATTCTATGCTTCGAACGATATCTATATAGGTATAAAAATGAATACTAACTCAATGAATGACTGACTGACTGACTAACATATCAATAGGGATTGCAAATTTGGTACGTAGGTTCCTTAAGAGCTCCAGGGGTGCACGAATAAAGGATTTTTAGAAATTCAGCCTCGAAGGTGGTGAAAAGGGGGTGAAAAGTTTGTATGGAAATCCGTCATTTTTAAAGTAAAATGCATAAAAATTGGTACATTGCCTTTTATTTAGAAATTAAGAAAGAGGTATTTTAAGATTTTTGGATATTCAATATTTAAGGGGGTAAAATGAGGGATAAAAGTTTGTATGGAAATCTGACATTTTTTAAAGTAAAATTGATGAACATTGGGTATATGGCGCTTGGGTTAGAAGAAATAAGAAGAAAATTTAAACGCTGCCCTAAATAACTATTCTACGCGGATGAAGTCGCAGGCAAAAGCTAGTCTACCTATAAAAGATAAATTGCTGTGTGTTAGTGGTATTAAATAAGTTTAATAACACACAGCAAGTCGTCTTACATAGATATCGTTTATATGTTGGCAGCTAAATAGAGACTATTGCGGTATGTAAATGCGCACTCATTGACAATAGTGCGGGGATTGCATCGCAGCTAGAATCACCGGGTGAATAGCCACTAAGACACTATCCAGCGCTGCAAGAGTACGATCGACTTGGCTCGAGGCCGGAGGACCATCGGGCGGAACCTTCACCTCGTTGACCTGGTTCTTGGAGGGCCCTCTGCATCTGTGACGTCATCGATCGCTATCTTCAAGTTAAGTGCCAAGCTACATAGTCGGTGCCAAAACATTGCTTCAGAAAATTATGATTATGTAATCTCTCGATATTTTATCTCGTGAAAAATTGTAAACAGATAATTTATCTTATAATATAGCATACTAGTATTTACCCGCGACTTCGTTCGTAATATAGATTTTGTCAAAATAAATGTTCCTCGCAACACTCCGATTTGCGAGTATGTCCTATTCTGTATGCTTGGCAAAGGCATTAGTTCAAATAAATGTTGTAATCCAAGTAATGATTTTTACGAATCTGCACGTTTGAGATTGAAATGTATGACCAAAAAATTGAAAAAAAGAAAAATAAAGGTAAATGCTTAAGGCAGTCAATCGATAAAGAATTGCGTACAAATACGTCATTTCTCGGTACATTTCAGCGTAGAAAAGATTTCGCTAGTCCATTTATTGTAGTTCATTATATTCTGTTTTTGATTTTCAATGGAAGAATTCTTTAGTTCCTAGAAACTCTTTTCCTCTATCTCATCTGACGTCAAATGACATTTGACTTACTCGATGCTTTGGATAGGTTGCAGCATCGCGCGAACCGCATCATCGGTGAAAAATCGGTGAAGCAACTTGAACCTCTCCAATTGCGTCGTGATGTTGCGTCATTGAGTGGTTTCTACCGACTGTACCACGGCGAGTTCTCTGATGAGCTTTTTTCCTAATCCTACCACCGACCTTTCTTTTAACAACTACGCGTGCTGGCACAATCGAGAAATGGAATACACTGCCAGTACACGCATTCCCTCCTTCCTCAATCCTGGGGCATTCAAAGAGGCGTGAAGGAGCACCTTGCAGGTCAGCAATGCCAAGGTGGCTGGCGCGGCGGTTTATCTCTCGCACCAGCTATCTTCACATTTGTACTCCACTTCTGCTTATCATCAGGTGGAATGGAGCTATTTGCTTGACCTTTTTATAAAAAAAAAAGATGGAATCAAGCTTCACTTGAAACGTTCGATCACTAAGGGATTGGCTATCTTAGAAACCTTCAAAAAAAAAAGTAAACGATGGTGTTATTACTATTGTTATGTCAATACCAAATAATGTTAGCCACAAGTACTACCACCAACCAAACATATAATTAGTACTATACGAGCACCCCTGGAGGATTAAATCCGGGATCTCTGGACTACCGTTGGTCGAACCACTAGGCCACGGAGGCAGGAAACAGCCTATTTTTGGGCCTCTCCTCGAGCCGGGGCTCTGTTCTCTTCTTTGTCTCCAGCTGGTCTTCGATCGATCAGTGGTGCCCTACTTATGTTTGCCAAGTCACCGTCTGAACAAGACAACTCGTCTGCTCCAACGGTAGTAATTCTACAGCATATGTGATCCACTGTCACTTCAGATAACTTATTTTGCAAGATACGTCGATGATTCTAGATCCTTTACGCACAACCTTGTTTTGAAGTTTATCCTTCAAATACTGTATCTATCTCAGTGTACTTGCGTAACGCATTTTCCATTTCTCGCAAATTCTTTCGCGTATGTTTCTTACTCACAGGAGAATAATATACATAATGCTTAATATTTTTTATCATTTGAACTTCACCCCAAGGATTCTTAAAATGTGAGACAGTATCGATTATGTCGGCGAACCTTTTTTCTGTATGTGCGGTTTACTATGGTTTAATTTGAATTTTAATTGACGTGTTAGGAATATGAAAAATTTTGGTTTGTCAGATTTAGATTGAAGTAAGTTTTTTTGTGTTTGTGTTTTTTATAAGTTTTGTACGCTCCAATATATAGTATATTTTCAACCCTGAATTCGTACGCGTTTTATTTACATTAACACGAGTACAGGGCAAGGCATAGCGCCAGTTTACTATCCACGACATATGGCGACCGTGACAGTGAGCAGAGAATCTCATACGATGGATAGAGTACGGTTGGAGCGTACAGTAGCAAGAAGACGGTTCACAATAACTGCCAACAAGTTGGAGGAATATTTAGAAAATAAGGAGACGTCTACTCATATTATTGCAGAGTTCAGTAAGTTAAAAAAGGAATACAATAATTTGGTAGCGGTTCAGAACCAGTACTTCAACTTGTGGTTAGACTCAGAGATCCGTGATGAAAAGCTTATAGAGGACGAGAGTGATAGCGCTGATGAATATGAAACGAGGTGGTATTATATTGAACAAAGAGTAAAAGAGGCCACAGAAATGATGGATGAAAATAAGAGCAGATGTGATTCTAGGAGAACAGTTATGTCAAGAAATGACATGAATGACAGTATCGCTGGAGATAATGAGTCACCAAATATGTCTCGTCATTTACGTTTACCGAAGTTGGAACTACCCAAATTTAACGGCGAAATCAGAAAATGGCTTCCGTTTTGGGCTCAGTTTAAAAAGATAGATTTAGACGACAAGATTGATTTAGAGGATAAATTCCAGTATCTTATACAGAGTATGGAGATTGGATCGAGCGCTAGAGAGTTAGTTGAGAGTTTTCCTCCATCAGCAGAAAATTACCCGAAAGTGCTAGAACAATTAAAGCAAAGATTCGCTCGCGACGAAGTAGTAACTGAGCACTACGTACGGGAATTACTTCAGCTCACGCTTGCGCAAGCTAAAGGTAAGCCTAGCACCGCTATAAGACCTCTGTATGATAAGATCATTACTCAAATCTTGGCGTTGGAGTCACTTGGAGTTAACCAGGACAAATATGCTGCATTTCTGTATCCCATGGTAGAATCTGCGTTGCCAGTTGATATATTGCGGGCATGGAGCAGGTCACATTTGCAGGCGGAGAAAGGTAGTCGAATGTCGAAGCTACTTAACTTTATAAAGACAGAAGTAGAAGCTGAGGAAAGGATTCAGTTAGCGAGAAATAGTTTCACCAAGGAGAGTGTAGGTCCGTCAACATCATGCTTTACAGCCGCTAGCAAGAATAATAGACACAATGACATAAAAAGTCAAACTGACGTGGAGCACCGAGGTGAGAGAACGCAAACCTGCATATGGTGTGACAAGCAGTCTCATACAAGCTCAGAATGCTCATCGACAGTAACGATGTCGTTAGATGAACGCCGTAATTTCTTGAAGCGGAAGAACGCATGTTACATTTGTCTGAAGGTTGGCCACATGGCAAGTAAATGTAGAAAGTATGTGAAGTGCGTAGCTTGCCAAAGAAGACACTTTCCGATAATGTGTGAGGCATTGAACAATAATAGCAAGAAAGATGAACCGACGGACAATACGAACGACAAACAAACAATACTGAATCAGTTTGCATCTACTAGAGTAAACACCGTGCTTTTGCAAACGTTGATGATAAATGTAGTTCATGGGCATAAAACAGTAACTGTACGAGCTTTGATAGACTCGGGAGCTCAACGATCGTTTATAAAGAAAAGTGTAGCGGAAAGCCTGAAATTAGAAGCGATAGGGAAGCAAGAGATAAGTCATACATTGTTTGGTGGAGTAGTTACTAAAAGGCAAATACATAAAGTGTATGAAGTACAAGTTTCAGGTATTAATCAGAGCTACGAAATAAAAATCGAGATGCTGGAGCAAGATATAATATGTGGTTACTTACCTAAACTAAGGCAGGGTGAATTACTATTTAAGTTACAGCAAAAAGGTATTCACATAACAGATTGTATAAGTAATCAAAGTGAGGTCAGCATATTAATAGGTTCTGATGTTCTAGGGTCAATTCTAACGGGACGATCAGTACGAGTAGACAGCAATCTGCTTGCAATGGAGACTAAGCTAGGATGGACGGTTCAGGGCCCTGCAGTGGGCGTATATTGCGCTAGCGAAGTACCGGTAAGTGCACTTTCTTGCTCGTATGACGTCGAGGACCTTTGGAAATTAGAAACGTTAGGGATCACTGATGATAGTGAAGTTAAGGCGCAAAGTAAAATATAGGCCGATGTAGTACATTTTTTCGAACAAACGATAAGAATAAACGATGAAGGGCGATACGAAGTAATGCTGCCATGGAAAGCTTCAGTCGGGATACTTTCCACGAATTTTCGTATTGCCGAAAAACGTGTTAGGTCTACCACTAAAAAGTTGAGTAAGTTAGGTATATTATCAGATTATAGCAACGTTTTTCAAGAGTGGTTGGATAGTGGCATCATAGAAGAGGTTATTGAGGACAATAAAGATATAGGTCATTATATGCCACACCATGCGGTAGTCAAGGAATCGAGCGCAACGACTAAGATTAGGCCAGTTTTTGATGCCTCTGCCACTGATAAAGGTGGCGTGAGTTTAAATGACTGCCTAGAAAAGGGCACTAATTTAATAGAGTTAATCCCAAAATTACTTATGAATTTTAGGAAGGGTGTAATTGGGATCACTGCCGATATTAAGAAGGCCTTTTTACAAATATCGGTTGATGAGAAAGATCGCGAGTTTTTGAAATTTTCGTGGTGGCGGGATATTGATAATTTGGATAAGGGCATGAAGACTTTTAGACATTGTCGCGTAGTTTTCGGAGTCACTACTAGTCCTTATTTATTGTCCACTACAATCCTGCACCATCTAAGCATATTCCTACGTTCGGACGTAGACGGAGTAGCATCTGTTCGATTGGAATGGCGTTTCATACCTCCGAAACCGCCATGGTGGGGAGGGTTTTGGGAGCGTATGGTGAGCCTAGTGAAGAATCTCATACGTCGCATGTTAGGCAAAACAAGTTTAAGTAAGGTCTAATTATACAAGGCGTTATGTAAATTAGAGGCAATCATCAACGCCCGTCCCACCTCATATATATATTTCAGATAATACTCAAACTTTAAAACCGCTAATGGGGTATTAGTTAGGCCGCTGCAAAGACTTTACTCGCTGGAGGTCTCGGCGTCATACGAGCATGAGGTGTCTACACAGTCGGGTACCGGTGATGAACGCTGTACCGTGCCTCAGAGTCAAAGTGACACTTCAAAGGTCTCGCGTACTGGTCGTCCCATTAGGGCTCCGGTTAGGTTAGATTTGTAATTATGATGTAAATAGATTATTGCAGATTTCATCGGCAACGGCGGGAGTATGTCGGCGAACCTTTTTTCTGTATGTGCGGTTTACTATGGTTTAATTTGAATTTTAATTGACGTGTTAGGAATATGAAAAATTTTGGTTTGTCAGATTTAGATTGAAGTAAGTTTTTTTGTGTTTGTGTTTTTTATAAGTTTTGTACGCTCCAATATATAGTATATTTTCAACCCTGAATTCGTACGCGTTTTATTTACATTAACACGAGTACAGGGCAAGGCATAGCGCCAGTTTACTATCCACGACAGATAGAATCTCTAGAACGGGTACTGTAGTCGATTACTGACTTGAAGATAAAGATAACATAAAAATGAAGAGCTCAAGCTCGAGTCATTCGTTGGTGTTATTTTGTATTAAAAATTAAAAGATATTAAAATTCAGTTGAAGAATAACAAGTAGTTTCTAAGCTGTAATTACTGTCTGTAATGGAGCAGCAGCCAGCGTGACTCATACAGCAACTTAGTAATTAAAACAGTACAACGAGTCGATTTGCATTTTAAAAGGCCGAAGGACATTAGCATGCGAAAGAAGTCTAGGGTATGGCAAACAAAACTGCTGACAGCTGACACAAAACTACAGAGAGGCAACAAGAGATATCAAAGAGTTGGAAGAGACGCTTGGACTTGAGACATTTTTTTTAATGCTTTATGAGAAAACTATAGAGTTTTCCTTAGACTATAGAGTTTGCCTTCATCTCACATGATAGGATGAAAGCAAGCTTTATCTGTAATCCCCATCCACTAAGGCACTAGCGCTCTTCAAATGCGGGAATATAGTTGTTAACATTATCGTTAAGGCACCATAATTTGATAAGATAGTGGTAGTTAGCCAGCTCTCTCACCATTCTCTATTCAAAATATAAGAAGATTCATTTAGATGTACTTGTACGGACTTAAAACTATACGGAATTATTAGCAAGTGGCCGACTCGCTCTTGGCCAGCCTTTTTTGCCTATAATTTATGTTTTTCTGAAGTTCTATTAAAAAAGAATGGAAATATTAAAAGCTAGTAGACTTTAATTACCAGCAAAATCTAGATTAGTTTTTAATTATAAAATGAAATGTTTTCTGGAAGTAATGTTTTGAAATTTTATAGCCCCTGCAGGGTCGCGTCGTGGGGACCGGGAGTTGTAATGAAACGACGAGTGTTCACTGCTGGTTATTGTTTATTACTAACTTACCTCTAATAAAAATGATGCTTCATCATACCAGTCATTATAGTTTGACCCACTGCTGGGACACAATGCCTCTCCTTGTCATCGAAGGAAGTTTAGGCAGTATTCCACTACGCTTGTCCAATGCGAATTGGTGGACGGAGTATAAGGTGATCAATACCCCTTTTCTGATCCATTAGTCGCCTTTTACGACACCCATTGGAGGATATGGGGTGATACTATTCTACTCTGTCGATATCACATGTATTGCATCTCTAAAAAATGTATACACTACACTGTTCACAATTGCCTAATAGTGGCAAGTTAAAATTAGTATGTTTTTATACTACAAGGGTAACAAACTTAAAGCTTTTTTGATGGTAAGAGATAATTGTAGCCTACAGGCGCTTGCAACCCATAACGTATAAGGGGGTATCCTACCTATACAGGGTGTAAAAGATATGAGCAGTCAAACGAGAACCATGTATTCTGCTCACCATCATAACATTTTTTTTCCTTTAGACTATACCTGGGAAATTGATAGTTACGATTTTATTGAAGGTCAAAGTCATAATTTTTTTCATTTTTTTATGAAAACGTATTCTATACGTTATTTCTTAATTATTGTCCAAAGAAACTTTTTTTTAGTATTTCATAACAAAAAATGGCTTCAAAACGTTAGCGTTCAATGTAGCTCACTCGATGCGCACGTACACTAACGAACGGGGCCGCCGTCTGGCAAAATTATCGCGGTTTTGCGAGTTGCGTGCAAGCTGAGTCCTTTACATTGCGCAGTACAATTTGCATTTTTTAACACCAAAAAATAAAAATCATTTCCCAGCAATATTTTTTTTTAAATAGTTCTTATTTTGATGTATACAATACATGGTTCTCGTTTGACTGTTCATGTCTTTTACACCCATTTATCGAAATACAACATGGAATATTGCGACTCCATACAGTTAAATTTGTGTCTTATTTAAATTGATAAATAACATTAGATTGGCAAATATCATAATACGCTCGTCTACGCTATGCAATTTTGTAAAACCAAATGTAATCAAAACATATAGCTGCGTCCCTTTTTCAGCTGACGAGAAGACCGCTGGTACATCGTTCACCAAACTAGGGACACACTTTTTGCGATTTGTTTATGTGCCTACCTGTGTATAAACAGCGAACAGTGCTCGTAAAAAGCGCTCGCAAATGGAGAATTTCATGTCACCTCCGCATATTTTACGTGCTACACGTAAATGTATTGCCGGGGCACATTTGTCCTCGGAGGAGCAGCCGATGTCATTATTCAGACAGTAATACGAACAAAACAATTTATAGAGAGAAATCGGCCCAAAGTTGCTGGTACACGCAATAACTTACGAGTTGTAGCTTTTTTATAAATAATATTTTGTTCCTTAAAATGGAATATGTAATGCACCGACTCCAAATAAAATTGGGAGCAGGGTAGGAGGAAAAGAAAAAAAGGATTTTGTGCCCTTTAATAAAGATTTTTTATCCTCTATATTTTAAAATGAACAGACATCTTTAAGTTCATTTTTAAAATTATTTATAAGAAATATTTTAGTACTCGAAATACTAATTTTTAAAAATAGAAAAAATATGCACTAAGAAAATCAACCTGCCCCAGGCGGGAATCAAACCCAGCATTCTCCGCAATCCGGGCGGCTGCGTTAACAATTACGTTACCAGGGCACTGCTTTCGCTGTCGAAAGTCAGTGCCTGGTGCTTATATTTTTATGGTTAACATGATTTCATCAAATCTTTCAAATTTGCACTTCTAAAATCCGAACGAAATATTTTTATAAATATTTGACGCCCAGTTAAGATGAAACTACCTCAGTGCCCTGAGGGCCTAGACAACATGCAAATCGTTAAAAACCCTGTCGTTATGACATCGAAAAACCGTACCTATTTATAGTGCGAACTTTCTGAATGAAAAAAAGAAGATTTTTTTCTAGAGCTAAAAAAAATAACAAAAACAGCCATATATATCAAAATACTAAAAATCGTGTAATATTTAAAAGCGTTATAACAAATAGAAAAAATTTTTTTTTAGTATTTTGATATATATGGCTGTTTTTGTTATTTTTTTTTAGGTCTAGAAAAAAAATATAACGGTAGCTAGAATTTGTTTATAACAAATTGTTAAGATAACAAACAATGAAATTATTGATAATTTTTTTTTTTTTTCTATTTACCTATGAAGAAATGCCAATTATGATTTTTAAAGAGAAAATCATTCCTTAACTAATTATTTAAACAATCGAAATATAAAAAAACGATTATAAACAATAAAAAAAAATATTTAAGAAAAAATTTTTTTTAAAAAAATCATTATTTTGCCAAGACAACATAATGGTAAAAAAAAAAATCTTTAAATATTAAACTTGTCTATTTGTTTATAAACAATTTCTTAACAAATGATGTAAAAAAAAATTTTCCGATGTTACTTAATGCCATTGTTGGATAAGAAAGCAGCAATAATATAACATTTGTTTAAAAAAAATTTTTTATTAACATTTCTTAGACTTTTCATTTTTTGATTTCATCAAATCTTTCAAATTTGCACTTCTAAAATCCGAACGAAATATTTTTATAAATATTTGACGCCCAGTTAAGATGAAACTACCTCAGTGCCCTGAGGGCCTAGACAACATGCAAATCGTTAAAAACCCTGTCGTTATGACATCGAAAAACCGTACCTATTTATAGTGCGAACTTTCTGAATGAAAAAAAGAAGATTTTTTTCTAGAGCTAAAAAAAATAACAAAAACAGCCATATATATCAAAATACTAAAAATCGTGTAATATTTAAAAGCGTTATAACAAATAGAAAAATTTTTTTTTTAGTATTTTGATATATATGGCTGTTTTTGTTATTTTTTTTTAGGTCTAGAAAAAAAATATAACGGTAGCTAGAATTTGTTTATAACAAATTGTTAAGATAACAAACAATGAAATTATTGACAATTTTTTTTTTTTTCTATTTACCTATGAAGAAATGCCAATTATGATTTTTAAAGAGAAAATCATTCCTTAACTAATTATTTAAACAATCGAAATATAAAAAAACGATTATAAACAATAAAAAAAATTATTTAAGAAAAAAATTTTTTTAAAAAAATCATTATTTTGCCAAGACAACATAATGGTAAAAAAAAAATTCTTTAAATATTAAACTTGTCTATTTGTTTATAAACAATTTCTTAACAAATGATGTAAAAAAAAATTTTCCGATGTTACTTAATGCCATTGTTGGATAAGAAAGCAGCAATAATATAACATTTGTTTAAAAAAAAAATTTTATTAACATTTCTTAGACTTTTCATTTTTTGTTAATTTTAAAAAAATAATTAACTTTAATAAACTTTTATCGCAGGATCTTGTTAAGTATATATATAAGAAGAGCTCCACAGAGCCAAAAATTTATAGGTTTATTATTTAAATTTTTATGTCGTCATTTATGAAAACGGAGATAGGAAAGAAATTCGTTAATTAACAATTGCATAACTTTTTGAAAAATTAATTTAATTTTTTTTTTCCAACGGGAATATATTCTTTCAAGTATCTGGATGACACCATAATTTATTTAAATTTTTAAATTCATATTTGTTACTATAAAAAATAATTTTATGTAAGAAACTGTCTTTAACGGCAGTGCGCCCATGCCGTAATGGCTGCGCGGAGCCCTATTTTCAGCGTTAAATTAAAATTATAAATAATAGAGGTAGAGTTCCGGGAGCTGGGACTTTTTTTTTGGAAATTTCCTCCTCTTTAAGGACCTTTTTTCCAAATATCGTAAATATTAATAGTTTATGAGTTATTAACAAAAACGTAAATACCTTTTTTTTCATCTTATTTTGTTAAAAACAATTGCAATTTTTTACGTGCAGTAAAATCCTCAAAACTCATTTTTCTAGAGGTCGTTCCGAATCCAATGAGCTATTGCTCATATTTTTACGAGCTTTATCTCTATTTTTCACGTTATTGAACTTGTTGACTGGACTATAGGTATTTATTACATAAATAGGAGCAGGAGAGAAAGGAGGATATTCCTAAGTAACCCCTGGAATGGGTGGCCATCCATAAAATAATATAGTCTGAAGTGAAGCGCTTAGAACACGATGGCGGATTAATTGTAGACTTCTACTGCTGCTAGAGGTCACAGGACATCAAATAAATATTGTTACGCAGTTGACAAATATGAATCTTAATTTTCTTTGGAAATGCTGCTATCTTTGTTCGTTTTTTTCATGGTGGTTTATCTCAATTTATCGATCTGACTATCGGAAACTCCTAATATCATCATCATTTCAGCCGAGAGACAGCTGAGAGGCTCGGCTATACCTCCTTCTGCGCTGCCCGCGTCCATCCACTCCTTAAGAATGATATTTTGTCTTAGAATTTTCGTAATGTACCTAAGTGCAAAATGTATGTGGGGTGATAAAGAGCTGAAAGCATTCTTGAAGGCATCAAGACTCCAGCAGGCCCCACTTTACGACTTAACGATAAACGTAAAAAAGGGTCCAGAAATAAAACCAACAGTCAGTTGTTACGAAAATAAAATCATCCCATAAAACTCCATCCCAAACACAAGCCAAAAAATTTACTTGGTTTGATGATTTTGAAGAATTTAATATTTTATACTTTCTTTTATAACCTATGTATGGGAGCTTGCAAGGAAATCTCGAGATATTAATATTACCTAGCACTTTGTATAATTTTAGTTCTTATTATCTTTGCATTTGGATTCGTCAGCGGCTGGTTGTGAAAAAACAAATGCCACATCCTATAGGTCGATAGCAAGACAATGTTTAAAAAACAAAAAATATGTATAAGGAACTATCAATACAAGTAACTACTGAATATCTGTTACAGTAATGTCAGATATTGGACTGTTTTAGTAGGTAGTTGTTTGTCAATTAGCATTTTTGCTCTATCATAAATGTTACTTCTAGCATCTGAATTAGTGAATTGGAAATATTTTACATACGGTACATTGATAAGGTTGCTTAGCTACGAGCTACCGAAGGGGTCCACAGGTGGCGGATAGTGGAATGGCCATCAGATATGATGGTTAGCTGCGAATACTGAATAAGCAGTCCCCGACCAGTAGCGCCAAGGTTAACAGGAAGTAGTGGGATATCGATTGGGACCGGTATACCTATAAAATGCTACCAACTCCAATGACGACTCTGGGACATGCCGAATAAATGCCGGCATAAAATAAGCATTCCCCTGGTACAGGGCAGCGGCTGTATCAGTTCTGGCGCAGAAGGCCGAAGAATAGTTTTCTGGAAGGGCTTAGACCAGAAAAGCTAGGGGTGGTTCACTGTCCCTGGTACCGCGGTGCAGAAAGCAAGGGGAAACTACTGCACTATACTCCCATAACAGCAACTATGAGTAAAACAAATAAAGAGAATAACGTTACTGACAACGGGCTTCCACGATGTAATATGCCGTGGCGGAAGCAAGGCTACTTCTGTCGTCAACATGCGAAACCCTTGCAGGATTGGAACATGGAACGTACGGACGATGCTGGCGACGGGAAAATTGGAAGAACTCAAAGAAGAAATGACAAGACTACAAATCGACATCATGGGTTTGTGTGAGGTTCGATGGGAAGGGAACGCGGATTACTGGAGCGACGACTATAGAGTGATATATACAGGGGGATTAAAGGGTAGGAACGGAACGGCAATTGTTTTGAATAGGAAATGGGGAGGTCAAGTCGAAAACACTATTCATCACAGCGATAGAATCACAGTTGTGAAGTTGAAATCCCAACCAATAGATACATTTGTAATTCAAGTATATATGCCAACTGGAAATTACACAGATGAGGAGGTAGAAAACATGTACGAGCAACTAGACGCACTTGTGGACTTGGTGGGAGAAAAGGACAATTTATATTTAATGGGAGATTTTAACGCTGTTGTTGGGGAAGGAAAGGAAGATAATGTGTTGGGAAAATTTGGGTTGGGTAATAGAAACAAAAGGGGGGAGCGACTAATACAATTTTGCAAAGAATACAATTTAATAATAGCTAATACAATGTTTGAACAGCCAAGAAGAAGAAGATACACGTGGAAAATGCCAGGAGGATTGGGAAGATATCAACTTGACTATATTATAATGAAGGAAAAGTACAGAAATATGATAGCCAACTGCAAAGCATGCCCAGGTGCTGATCTGAATACTGACCATAACTTAGTGATGTGTAAGCTGAACATAATGACTAAAATATGCAAAAGGAGGAATAGACCAAAAGAAATTGATGTAAATAAATTAAGGAACAGTGATATTATGAAAGTGCAATATAGGAGTAAGTTAGATGATAAATTAAATATTTATAAGAATAGTTTAAAATATGATAGCTTAGGAAATATAGTAAGTAATATAGAAGAAAAATGGTGCAATATTAGAGATATAATAAGGGAAAGTGCAAAAGAAAGTATGCCTAAAGAAAAAATTAAACCGAGAAAAAAATGGTTGCAAAGAGAGGTGATAGACCTGATGTTAGAATAGAAGGCAATATAGAAATAAGGACGACCTAATCAGTATTGAAAAGTACCGGAAATTGACAAATAGAATTACTCTTAAGTGTAGAGAATGCAAGGAAAAAGATATTAAAAATTGTGAAATCATAGATCATTACATGAGAAAGGGACAAATAGATATGGCATACAATATGGTTAGGAGTATCAGTAGGAAAAACAAAACAAAATCGACGACTATACTAGATGAAACAGGTAGGGTACTGATAAATAGTAATGATATACTGGACATATGGAAAAGATATATTGAGGATCTGTATAAAGGGATAGGACTGGCAGAAGAGGACATTAAGAATACTGAAGATATAGAACGAGACAACTTGGGACCAGAATTACTGAGAAATGAATTTGACTACGCATTGCGAAACATACAAAATGGAAAAGCAGCGGGTAACGATGAAATATGTATAGAACTGATAAAATATGCAAGTGATGATATCGTTGAAGAAATCTTCAAAATAACGAACCAAATGTACACTACAGGTAAAATACCGAATGATTTCCAGGTAACAAAAACCGTGACCATACCAAAGAAAATTAATACATTGAAATGTGAAGAACATAGGACAATTAGCCTGGTATCTCAAGCTTCCAAAATATTACTTAAAATTATACAAAATAGAAACAGAGCAAAAATAGAGAATAACTTGGGCAAAGACCAATACGGATTCAGAAGAAATAGAGGAACAAGGGAAGCAATCCTAGCACTTAGACTTATAATAGATAGGAGATTGGACCTGAATTTAAACACACACGTAGCATTCATTGACCTAGAGAAGGCATTTGATAACGTCGACTGGGGAAAAATGATGAGAGCCTTGAAGGGTATTGGTATGGATTACAGGGATAGGAAAATAATATATGAACTTTATAAAAACCAAGAGACTACAATTGAAATAGGAAATGAGAGAAGGACAGCTAACATTAGGCGGGGTGTAAGGCAGGGGTGCTCACTTTCACCACTTATTTTCAACATCTTCATAGAGGGGGCTATCAGTAAAATTGCAGAAATTTCGGACATGGGGGTAAAATTTAACGGAGTGGCAATCAAATTTATAAGATTTGCAGATGACATAGCAGCAGTAGCAGAAACATTGGAGGACTTGGAAAGGTTGTTGAAAACCATGGATGTCACTTTCAAGGAATTCTCTCTTAAAATAAACTTAAAGAAGACCAAGATTTTAACTACTTCGAAAAGCAAAATGGACTCAGGAAAAGTAATAACTATAGACAATACAGTAATAGAAGAGGTAAATACATTCAAATATCTGGGAAGTCTTATCACCTCAGACTCAAGATGCACTTTAGATATCAAATCCAGAATAGCCATCGGGAAGCAAAATTTTCTAAGTAAGAAGCAAATCTTAACATCTAAAATATCGAGAGAAACAAGGAAGAGATTCATCAAGACTTATTGCTGGAGTATTGCTTTGTATGGATGTGAGACATGGACAATGACACAAAGGGACAGAGAAATCTTGGAAGCGTTTGAGATGTGGTGTTGGCGAAGAATGGAGAGGATTAGTTGGACACAGAGGGTAACCAACGAAAGGGTACTAGAAATGGTGAACGAGAAGAGAACGCTGTTGGATACAATAGAAAATAGAAGGGGAAGAATGTTTGGCCATCTTGTTCGACACGACGAGTTTTTTAAAAATATCATGGAGGGAAAGGTGGAAGGAAGGAGAGGGAGAGGAAGGCCAAGGTTTAGCTACACCAAACAAATTAAAAAGAAGGTTCGCGTCGAGTCGTACAGGGAGGTCAAAGAGATGGCTAAGGATAGGGAGAAGTGGAGGAATGCACATGCTCATAGGCTGCACCGACAAGAGCACTGCTCTTAAATGAAGAGAGAGACATTGATAAGGCGTGCTTGCATTCTTCAAGAATATCACGAAAGCTACCAATTTGCGCGGTCGATACTCAGATGGGTGACCGCACATTTTTCGACTGGATTTTCCTCCGTGGTTCGGAAGGCACGTTAGGCTGATGGTCCCGGGTGCTGTCGAAAGTTATCAATCGTTTCCAAGAAGCCTATTGGCAATCTCAGAACATGAATATAAGAGGTATCCACAGTCTATTCTAAAATCAATAGTAGTATGTCGATAGCAAAAATATTAGGAAAGAGAGAGGTTCTTTTAGTCTATATGGTTTTGAGACAAAGGCACTTTCGTCTAAAGGCATCCATACCCAACCCCAGAAACAACATTAAGAAAATGTATGTAGAGCATATGTAGAGTTACTTCACTTAGGCAATCAAGTAAATCTTTTTTTAGTCTTAAATACGCTCAATTATTGCCAGGCCCATGTTTACTCTGCATGCAGATGAAAACGGTTTACCTTACAGTATTTCAAAAAAAGTTCAAATGGAATGTAGACACAGTCAGCGTGTTGGTAAATATCGAATCTTAAAAGCCATATCTGCAATGAAAACACATTTGGCAGGCAGAACTTAAGCCGAGATGATCCAGCCCGCGACGGCCACCTGGCCCATCAAATATTCCCTTGAGCAAGAATTATGTGACTACCATTTAAAGGTGAATAAATCCTGTGTCGGTCCTTACAGCTCTAAGAAGGTCTGGGTACTTATCATACCCATATATTTTTACTATTGTAATATAAATAAGCTGCCCCATTACAAAACTCTGATCACCACCTATCAATTTAAACCATTCATTAAAGACCAATCCAATGAGCCTAAACACGATACCTTTTCTATAATTTCATGAGGAGTTAACCCAGGAGTGCTCCCGGTCACAGATGCTGCAGCATCAGCAATATCATTAATGGTACAGCATACGCATTTTCGATCTCTTTATAATAATAGAATTGATCTTTAAACGGTTTCAACAGATTTTGAATAATTGCTAAGGATACTCCCAATCTTTAAAAAAACAAACTAAATCAAAATCAGGTCACCTATTTGGGAGCTACGATAGCACACAAACAGACACACAGAGACACAAATTCATATATTATATATATATTATAGTCAAACGCCGTAGCGCAACACTCCTACGCTTTAGTCAAAGTACAAAATTATAGCGTATTTCTAACTTTGACTAATGAATTTTCGGTCAAACTTAGGAGACTAGACTTCTTTGATCAGTCAAACGCCGAAACTCGGATTGATTAAATCGGTCTATGACCAGTCTAACCTAGATATGATATAGGATTGTGTTAAATGTTGTATTATGTAGGTAGGTTATTTTATATGGCAAACAAGCTTGCGGCCCGACTGGTGTTAAGTGGTTACCGTCACCTGTAGACACTTCACTTAACACTGCAAGTGCGTTGCCATCCTGGGGACTAAGATGATATGCCTGCCATGCCCAGTAATTACACTGGCTGCCTTTCCCTTCAATCCAAAACACAGCTACTATTACCTATATTACTCTCCCTCATAGGTCGGCTGCGCTTGGTCGTGAAAAAAATAACCCTGAACCTACCAATCATACAAATAGTCAATTTACCTACAAATACTTCTTTTCTTGATTCTGATTTTTATTATCTCCAGTGTCCAATCATTACATTCCTATACCTATTTAAAGTCTGGCTGGTTAAACCCTGATCACATCAAGTGCATCACAAATCGACGTTTGACCGAAGTTCTCAGTCCCTCCTAGGATAGACTAGGCAAAGCCCGAAACAGATTGTTATACTTTCTACGTTTGACTTAAAAGTTGACTAAAAATACACCAGTCAAAGAGCGAAATCGGAAAAGATTCGGGCTCTTACATTTGATGTCTTTTTTATGACATCTATTCCTGGAGCTTTTAGGATTAGTTGATGGTCCGATGCCGCTGGCCTGAGCTGGCTTATCATTAAGCCTTTCATTCTGAACCTTTTAGTTTTGTGTTGCACCAAGATAAGTATACATTATTTTTAATTCGATTAATAATATAAATAATTATGATTTATTATATTGCTGATGAGTTTAGGTTTCCGGGGCTACATGCCCTAAGTATAATGATATTGATTATAGCATAATAATTTTTAAGTAAGATAATTATTTCATCCCGAAACGGTGGTAGGGTTTTGATAATTTAAAAGTACTTAGAAAATTCAATTTAAAATAAAGAACTGTTTTCATTTCATTTCATAAGTATCTGATGAGTACCTACTCTGATGTTAGAAGACTACGGCTGCCTCCTCAGGTTGCCTCTTACTCGTACCATCTTCTTGCTATTGTGTGCTTGTTTTCCAAACCATAATTATTTTTTCCAAAAAAAAATCAAGCAAAATAAATTAATTATCAAATGAAAGAAGAAATATTTTTGAGGATATAAATTGGAATATATACGATTCGAGTTTGTATTCTTAATACAAAATGCCAAATGACAATTATGTGCGTTAGCGATACGAATACTTTTTCGAAAGATATTCGTGCTTGGGCTACGAAATCTTGAATAAATTATTTGAGTTTGAGATTGCATTAGGACATCTGCGTGAATATAAGTAAAAAAGGAAACTAGGTCTGCACTGATAAAGACGTGTATAGGACAGACGGAAACAGTAATCCAATCCCAATAAAATGGTAGCGCATCTCACCCACGCTCGTCTACGGAGAACGCGCTACGGCGCCAGTCGTTACGGCCGGCGCGGCATCCGTAGTCCGTAGAACCAAGTGCGTCTACGGAATATTAAGAATTGAGCCGTATTCTTGAACTGATAATCTTTGTATGCGAGCAAATAAGAAATGTGTGAAATTGTTTTACTGTTCCCGATTTACTCTATTATTAATAGAGTTCATATGCGTAGGTTCTCGAATTGGAAGATGTAAATAAGAAATTCTAAAATTGATTGAACACGAAATCCGTAGGTATGTTAGCCTCTCGAATGGGAATTAGAATTCTGTTTGAAACATACATCTCCTGCGCTGCGCTATTTCGAAGGTTGAGATAAATATTTGATGCTTTCAGGAAAAACTTTTCATACCGGGACAAATCCTGAACGCATCAGTTATTTCAGTAAGTCTACCTCAACAGTATATTATTACATTGTTATGTAAATGGACATTGATTTACATGTACTATTAATTATATATGGCACTAGTAGTAGATAGTTATTGAAAAGGACGATAGCTGAGCGATTGAGTGTTCTAACTATCGACAACGGTAAACTAATAAGTGCTTGGTTGGCAGACGGATGGCTCTCCAACCATTTATCAGATAATTTGTAGAATATCTGTGGACTGTATTTTGTGTAGGTCTGGTGGAGTGAGGGCGACGTAGAAAAAACGCACTTTAAACTGCACAACTTACTTTAATTAATTAATTATAATTGCAATGGGCCGAACCTATCTGTACCAGTACAATGGCAAAATGGGAAGAGGAACTAAAAAACAGTGTTGCCACATATATAACATAACTTGGCAAATTTATGGTTTGTTGGTGTTGCCAACATGCTCCACAACCACATAAAAATTACATAAGTTACTACACTATTACAATATTTATATAATGCAAACATTTGTTTAGAAAAGCTGATTTTAATATTAAAAAAACTACAATTAAGCTTGTTTGTACTAACAATTAATTATAAATTACAAGTTTAATTATTTGTTTATTGTTTATTTTATATTTTACTATGCAGGATAGGTACATGAATTGAAGCTAAGTTTTTTAACTTACAATATTTCTAATACATAAGATAGCTAATTAAAGTAAAACTATAAGTATGGATTATTACTTATGAACTAACACTTGGAACTATATTCTAAAAACAACAAGAATATTACATTTTGTCATCAATAGGCATTATACATATATTTGAGAGTGAACGAGTATAAATCTTTCCATTTGGGGTTCTTACATTTAAAGCTCTAACTTTACCATCTTTGCCAGGAAAAATCTTCTCTACTCTTGCCATCGGCCAAAACAATGGAGATCCATGAGGATCTCTTAGAATAACTAACATGCCTTCTTTTACATTAGGAAAATCATTATGCCACTTAGCCCTACATTGTAAACCATTTAGATAATACTTGTGCCATACCTTCCAAAACTGTTGAGTTAGCTGATTACATAATTGCCAATATTTAAGTCTATTTGTAGGTGTATCAGTTAAATTAGGTTCAGGGTATGTAACAAGAGCTGTATTTATTAAAAAATGACCTGGCGTAAGGTAACTGAAGTCTGAACTATCTGATGACATAGGTAACAATGGTCGAGAATTTAACACAGCTTCAATTTGAGCTAAAACCGTATTAAGTTGTTCATAAGTCAATACAGATTTCAAAACGATTCTTTTAAGATGAAATTTCATGCTTTTAACCGCAGCCTCAGCAAGCCCAGCAAACACTGGCGAGTAACTTGGCGTAAAATGAAAGCGAATGCCTTGTTGAGAAGCGTATTCTTGTACCAATGTTTGATGGCCTGCAGAAGCGTGCAGCTTGTACAACGCAGCTAATTGGTTGCTTGCCCCTTTGAAATTCGTACCGTTATCACAAAAGACTTCGCTTGGCAAACCGCGGCGAGCAATGAATCTTTTAAAACATGCTAAAAAATTGTCAGTAGATAAATCTGATGCCAGCTCGAAATGAACGGCCTTGGTGGCAAAACATACTAACACACAAACATAGCCTTTTGAGGTTATTGCTCGCCTCACTCGCGAATTTTTTACATCTACGGGACCCGCGAAGTCTATGCCGACCCTTTGAAATGGTCTCGCGGCCGTCACGCGTTGTTGAGGCAAGGAACCCATCAGCTGTTTTGCAGTGCTGGCCTTTAACCTGAAGCATGTAATACATTTGTGTGTTATCTTTTTTATTTCTCGCAATGCGTTTACAATCCAATATTTTTGGTTTAAATGTGCTAACATTAATTTAGGCGCTGCGTGTAATAATCGCAGGTGCTCACGTCTTATTATAAGTTCAGTAATGTGGGACTGCTTTGGTAATATAATAGGATGTTTTTGTGTATACATAAAATCTGAGTTTTGAAGTCGTCCCCCTACTCTAACTAAACCCTGATCATCTAAAAAGGGATGTAACGGTTTTAAGGGACCTTTGACATTTTCATTTTTATTCAAAGCTTGTATTTCTTCTTTAAAATAAATGTATTGTTCGTTTTTAATAATTACTACCAACGCTTGTTGCAATTCACTACAGTATAAAAAACTATCTAAGTTTTTATTGTTGCTTGGTTTGACATTGTGAATGTACCTTAAAACATAAGCCATGATACGAGTAATTTTGTTTATATCAGACAAATTAGTGTAAAATTGAAATATATCTTGCCTTTGTTGAGTAATTAGAGAGATTGCAGCAGAGGAGACCGTGTCTATCTTCACCTCAGGTAAGTCTGTTGGTAAGTCAATATTTACCTTGCATTCTATAGTGTAATTACTGTCGTACAGAAACGACGGGCCTCTCCACCACATGGTACATGTAGACAGCTCATAGGCATCTATCCCTCTGGTAATGAGATCTGCAGGGTTTTCTTGGCTATTTACATAGCACCATGTGTAGTGAGCTGTGTTTTGTGTAATTATCTTTACTCTGTTGGCTACATATGGCAATAATTTCGATAATTCTATTTTCAACCAAGCTAAAACTATTTTTGAGTCACAATAAAGAATTACTTCATTTATTTTAATTTTAATTTTTAATGTACTATATACTCTATCTATTAGGAGTGAAAGTAAAAGAGCTGCATTTAGTTCCAAACGCGGAATAGTTAATTGTTTATTTATAGGATTGATTCGCGATTTGGAACAGAGTAGAGATACTGTAACCCTACCTGACTCATCCACTATACGTAAGTATATGCAACACCCATAACCAACGCTGCTTGAGGCATCAGCAAAACCAATCAGCTGTACCAAAACTGCAGATTCAGGAACTGAAATATTTCTTGTTAAGCGTATGGCATGCATTTTAGACAAACTTTCTGTGAATTTAAGCCATTCAATTTTTATGGTTTCAGATACAGTCTCATTCCAGCCTAACTTTTTCAACCACAATTGCTGCATTATAGCCTTAGCTTTTATTATTACTGGGCTAATGAAACCCATTGGATCGTAGAAGCGTGCAATGTAACTCAAAATATCTTTCTTTGTGACTGAATTAATATTGTATGGCTTAGGACAATTAATAATGAAGCAATCTTTCTTCATGTCAATAGTTAAACCTAGTGCCTTCATATTATATTCTTGTGTGTGTGAATTATGGGCATTAAAATGTAATAAAGAACTTGAAATATCTTTTAATATCAAATCGGAGTTCGAAGCCCACTTATGTGTAATGAAACTTCCTAAACTAAGTAGCTTTTGTAATTGTTTTTTTGCATTTAAAATAATATTTAAATCAGAATGTGCATAAAGTATGTCATCGACATAGCAACAATTTTTGATTATAAATGATCCCAATGGATAAGCATTTTCAAACCTATTTACAAGCTCAAGAAGACATCTTGTGGCAAGAAAAGCTGAACTCTTTAAACCATAGCTTACAGTTTTCAGACGTAAGCATTTTAATTTTTCACTAGGATTATTGCGAAACAAAATATTCTGTAGCGATGTGAATTCAGGATTAAGCATTACGGATCTATACATTTTTTGTATGTCAGTTGAGAATGTGTAGTCACCAAACCGAAACAAAAGAATGATATCAAAAAGCTCTTTTTGTACTTGAGGACCATTCAACAATAAATCATTGAGTGAAATTTTCTTTTTCGTTTGCATAGATGCATCAAATACTGCTCTAACCTTAGTAGTTTTACTATCCTCTTTGATTACAGCATGATGCGGCAAAAAGTATAATGGATCCTTATTCAAATTATACATGTTGACATCAACATATTCAGCATGACCTAATTCTACAAACTCATGTATGACCCTTTGATACTCGGTCGCTAAAACAGAGTCTTTATGTAACTTTTTTTCCAAACTTAAAAATCTATGATAAGCTAAATCAAATGAATTGCCTAAAGTTGAGTTGATTTCATGTAATGGCAATTTTAATGGCAAATCAACAAAGAATCTATTGTTTTCAAGTTTTACTGATTGTTGAAAAATGTTTTCTGCGAGTTCATGCTCTGTAAAATTTTCATTGAAAGATTGTGGGACTTGTTCTGTCTTCCAGAACCTTTCCAGCTTAACATTGATATCTTTATCACATTTAATACAAATTAAAGAAGTAACCTCATTTTTTGTTGCAAGTTGTGGTGGTAACTCTCCTCCTATTATGTGCCCAAACCTTGTGTTGACAATGTAGGGTGCAGTTGTAGAATAATTTGTTTCCTCAATTGGCAACAGCACCTGAAAAAATATATCAGCACCTATTAAAATATCAATTTCGGATGGCGTGTAATACTGCTCATCTGCCAATACTATATTGGGTGGAATTTTAATGTGAGAAATATCTATCTTTTTCTGGGGAAGTTTACATGTAATCTTATTGACAACTTGACAATTAATTGAAATTTTAAATGAAGAGGTTAATGAATATACATCCACTGGAACAGAATAATTAGAAATATTTTTAGTGTTTGTAACGCCTATGATGTTTAAATTATTTCGCCTAGGTGTTAATTGTAAGATTTTTGCAACTCGTTCTGTTAGCAGTGAAGTCTGTGAAGCGGAGTCCAAGATTGCCTTAATGTGAATCTCCTGCTCATTTTGTCCTACAAGCTTGACCAAAGCTGTGGGAAGTAAAATATTATTGTTATTATTGGTCAACAACGCAACAGGTGAAGGTTGTTGTTCGTAGTGTACAAGTGAGTTGTGAGCTTCTTTGCACTCGCTACACCTAAAATGATACCTGCACTTCCTTTCATGTTGGTTGAGACATATTTTGCATAATTTTTTATCGTTAATAAAATTGTAACGATCCTTACCAGGCAATAATTTGAATGCTTTGCAATTAAAAATTTTGTGCTCAACAGATTTGCAGTACTTACATGGTAAGTTTGACTTTGCAGTAGATACTGATGTTGTCACATTCACCGCTACTCGCTTCTGGTGGTAGTGTGTTGCAGAAGTCGGTGTTGGTGTAGCATTCTCCAACGCAAGTGCCCTCCTTTCGAGGAAATCCAAAAGTTGTTGTACCGACGGCTCCACTGCTGCATCTCTCTCAATTTGGTATGCCCGAGCAGTGTAGTTATCTAATTTGCGGATTAAAATACATAACACAATGTCATCCCAATCATCAACTCTTCTACCTAAATTTTTTAAAGCAGCTAGTATTTGTTTAACGTTTGATACAAAATCTCTTAAGTTTTGAGGTAACGATTTGGTTAAATTATTTATGTCTAACAAAGAATTTATGTGATCACTAACAATTTTGTATTTATTATTATACCTTTCGTCTAACAACCTTAAGGCTTCCAAGTAACTTTCGTTGGTAAGCGGAAGGTTTTTAATCAGATCGTAAGGTTCTTGTTGTAAGAAAGACCTTAAGTAATAAAGCTTTGCTACGTTATCTAAATTTACATCCTTATTAATGACAGATTTAAATAAATTATAAATGGTATGTACTCACTGTATTTTCCAGTAAATGGATTTATTTGTATAGACGGCAAATTTATTTTAGTATTAGAATTGTTTGTCGGAGACTGTGGAGAATATTTTACAGTTTGCTTTTTCTCCATTTCGTTGTTTATCATTGCTAGACAATGGAAGTATTTGTCTTCAACCTCCTGATAGCTTTCCTTGTCCTCAGGGTCGATCGACAAAATTGACACATTTATTTTTTCATATTCGTCAAATGCCCTTAATAACCGTTCCCTTTTTGATGAGAGGGTATGATAGTCATCATCAAAAAAGCTTTGAACACAAAGTCTTGAAATTGTGCCCTTTGTGTAGCCACGTGCTATACTTAACTTCTTGAGTTCACTCATTTTATTACAACTTACTAATAAACTTAATTACGACTGTAACACTCGAAACGCAATAATGAATCCTATGGCTAGACTTTAAATTAATTTTAACAATAAAATAAAACCACGCGAGCGAATCACAGTGAAAGAAAGAACGAGATAAGATGGCGTCGGTTGCGTCCGTAGGGATGTCGCCTGCGCTGCTTCTTCGTCGCTTCCGCCGTGGGTGGCGCTAGTGTGGGACGGCTCGGTGGGTTGCTATCCTTGTCTTTTGTTCGGAAGGATGTATTGCGCCGTCTCACTCTGGTTATATGCTGCGTTTTGCGTTGACTCGATGAGCGAAACGTAGATAACTAGATAGTAGTCGTGGCAAAAATGTATCACTACCAGGGTTGCCAGGTGTTCGGTATTTTACCGAACCGTTCGGTATTTTAGCACTGTGTTCGGTGTTCGGTATGACAAAAATACCGAAGTATGGGATGTTCGGTATTTTTTTTCTGATTAATTTTTCTCCTTGATAAACGAATCGTGGCCTTGTTATCAGGGCCCATCTAGCCATTTTCACCGCTCTCTGGGCAAAAGCACCCCCCCCCCCCCCCCTAGTAATAAAATCCGGAGATTCGACAAAGTGAAGCTATTTTCATACATCCTAGGATAGGCGCGAGGCAATACGGCAAGTGAGGAGCTTTTTTTTTTTTTTTTTTTTGCTCACTGTTCGGTATTTTTTTGGAAAAGACCTGGCAACCCTGATCACTACTGAGATTGGAACATTTGAATCTGGAACAGTACAAAGTTCCGGATCAGTGATATGTTTCATTTGGAACATTCATATCATTGAAATAGAGTAACATAGGTACCTAATTAGCTAGCGCCTCGCGCAGAGATTTGTATCTGTTTCTACGTCGTTATTTTATCATTAAATCCTTACTAATATTATAAATGCGAAAGTAACTCTATCTGTTTTTTTAATGTTTATGTGTAGGTATAATATTCACAATGCATTATTTGTTATAAGATGATAATACATATATAGGTAGTATCCGAAGCGTCTTCTTTTAATTGTAATTTTAAACTTTATGAACATAGTAACAAAGACTTATTTTGTGTAAAGCAACGGCGGTGGTCGGGGTATACCTGTACTGTACACAGACTGAGTCACTGAATCAGTGAGCGCTATGCGCATATTCACTTCTCTCTCACTCGCATCGCTCGTGTCCGTCGTTCGTCGCGTCGGTTGAGGTGATCGAGTTCCAAATGAAACATTTTATGCCGGGCCACTGTTCCGGAACATTTGGTTCACATTACTGTTTCGGAACACTGAGTCGGTTCCTTAAAGAGCGACACACGTCTACTAGATAGGGTTGTGATAAGGTTGTGATACTGGATGACTGATCGTTCCACGTGCAAAATGGCGGATGCACAACCAAAAATTTGATGAAATGAAATTGTACTTGCGTGCTGCTGTATTTTTGGAATCCTGAATAGTACCAATTATGTTGTGATAGGTGTAATCGTCGTACGGCTCCAATTGGGATATGTAGCTTGCAATTTTCTTCGTTCGATGCGTGTCTTGTTTTTCTTGTCGACGAACGCACACTCACTCCAATATTCACGGTGAGATGGACCAAATGTAGAATATCTGTGGACTGTATTTTGTGTAGGTCTGGTGGAGTGAGGGCGACGTAGAAAAAACGCACTTTAAACTGCACAACTTACTTTAATTAATTAATTATAATTGCAATGGGCCGAACCTATCTGTACCAGTACAATGGCAAAATGGGAAGAGGAACTAAAAAACAGTGTTGCCACATATATAACATAACTTGGCAAATTTATGGTTTGTTGGTGTTGCCAACATAATTAGAAAATACGTTCACACATAATCTCGCTCACAATCCCAAAATGAGACGAGCAGAGCTTCAGGTAACATTCGTTTACACACAAAACCACGTCTGGCAGTATGGGCTATACCTACAGTATACCAAAATAGTGACAGGTCGCCTACACAAAAGGTGAACCAAACCCAAAAATAAACAATCCTTCAGAAAATAGACCAACTAAATCCAACGACCAGGACAGATGTTACACTCAAAATCATATCAGCAGTCTGGGTGTTATAAAATAATAATAATAATTTATTTTTCTTTGAAAATTTATGATTTATTTATTTATTTATTTTTATAAAACACATAAAGCAGAGAACAAATATGAAACAAAAGATAATTATAAGCTTAAAACCTAGATTGTTATCCTAAACTTAGGTATGTCTTAATAACGTAGAACTTACAAAGCTTAAATAATTTAACAAATAATTATAAAAAAAACATTAATTAATTATGTTTATCTCTAATATTATCAAGATAGATAGAGATACATTGTCAAAGCCACAATTTAAGGAAATGTTGTCCGTGGTTGGGGGCTCCGCTCTTCCTTAAACTAAATGACTCAATGAAAATAAATGTAGGGAAACGTCTTTTCTTAAAAAACATGCCTTTAATAGTTGTTCTCTTTCGGGTTCGACACCAGCATAAATAGACTCCGCCCATATCATTTTCATTTTTCAGGTCTTAGTTTCTATGTTACTTATATTATTATTATGAACACAACTCTTTCTTATGTCAAGTGGTTGTCAGACAAGCATATAGTCCGAGAGCTGGCACGAATTTTTGGGTAGGTATTTGAGGCAAGCTGAAAACTTGTCCTATACCTCTCCTATTATACCCCAACAGGGAACTGCAGACCTGGCTGGTGAGTAGCGGGGCTAAACTAACCCCTAAATTTTTAAAAATATTATTTTTTTATTTCGAAAAATATATTTGAGGCAATATGCAATTTTTATATGTTGTAGTTTAATGTATAAAGAATAAAAAAAAAAATAAGCCAGACGATTTGGTCGGGATTTTATAATTGCCAGACGCGTGCAAAAATATTTTGCAAAAAAATATAAAAAATATATTTGAGGCAACTTGAAATTTTAATAGGACATTATTTATAACTAAAAAATAAGATCCTCAAAAAGACAGGTCATTTCTGTGGGACTTTCTACCTGCCAGGTGATCCAACAAGTTATGTATAATACAAGAAAAATGCACTGAAAAAAATCGACTTGCCTCAGGCGGGACGATTTTTTTCAGTGCATTTTTCTAGTATTATATTTACGCGTTTGTAAACGCAAAAATAAAATTATTCCATAAGTTATGTATAGGTACGAGTGCGTAGCGCTATAGACAAGCTGTAGAGTGAGAGAGAGAGAGAGTTTATCGGCAGCTGTCTGCTTTCTTGCTTGCCGCGTTATTATTGGCTCTGGCGAGGTCACGTGACTTACAATAGCCACGGGGTTCCAATTCAAAATTTCGGAGTGAAAAAAAAAAATTTTGTGAATTTCTACTAAAAACGGTTCATATAAAAATGATTGTGTTGATTTGTGCGTGTTAAATGGATATATTTATTTTGTTATATTTTTTTATCATATAAAATTTGTTATCTAGTCAATTTAAATATAAATCTAAATGTAGGTAATGGTTTTTTCAACAAATCATAAAAAAACATTTTCTTTAGAAAATTAATTTTCCATAAACTTTGGTTTCAATAATTTTTTAATAGGATTCATATTTTCGTAATAGGCACCAATATTTATTAAAAATCATTAGATTTTTTTTGATGTGTTTTATTTTTTTCCAGGCCTCTGTTCAGCGCCGAGCCCATGTTGGTTGTCCTCCTTTGCATTTAATTAAGCAAAAAGTAATTTTAGTTAAATAAAATAGAAATATAAATAAGTTTAAAAATTCTATGTTGAAATAACTTCTAACAGTGTCTGAGTGACCCTCAGAATTCGAGCAGGTAGTATTTGTGAATGCACAGATGTTATAGCTATTGTATTGAGTTAGATAGGTAAAAGGTACAATAATAATAAAAGTATACTGAATATTTAATATTGTCAGTACGAAAATTGGTAAACTCAATATTGTGAATGCTTCATTTTATTTGTGAGCATATATTACTTGAAAAATAATTAAATTAATACAATACCTTTTATAGGAGTAGAAATATTAGATCCTATCACAACATTGTCATAATATTTTTTCATCAACGCTAAAAAGTTTTTATAACAACTTGTATGATAACCGTCTGTAAGGTTAGGAATCACTGGCAAAACCACGTTGTTATATTTTAATCCATGATGTTTACGGATTTCTAATATTTCATGACTTTTTTTGAGAGTTTTCTCTACAAACGCAATCACTTTATCATCACTTTTTTTGCAAATGACACAAACTAATTTTTTACCAGACATTTTAAAATTATTTACCTTATAAAACGTGTAACACCAATATTAAAATTCTACGACTGAGAATAACGACTCCGAAATTCCGACTGAAAACCTCATGGCTATTGTAAGTCACGTGACCTCGCCAGAGCCAATAATAACGCGGCAAGCAAGAACGCAGACAGCTGCCGATAAACTCTCTCTCTCACTCTACAGCTTGTCTATAGCGCTACGCAGTCGTCCTATACATAACTTGTTGGATCACCTGGCAGGTAGAAAGTCCCACAGAAATGACCTGTTTTTTTGAGGATCTTATTTTTTAGTTATAAATAATGTCCTATTAAAATTTCAAGTTGCCTTAAATATATTTATTATATTTTTTTGCAAAATATTTTTGCACGCGTCTGGCAATTATAAAATCCCGACCAAATCGTCTGGCTTATTTTTTTTTTATTCTTTATACATTAAACTACAACATATAAAAATTGCACATTGCCTCAAATATATTTTTCAAAATAAAAAAATAATATTTTTAAAAATTTAGGGGTTAATTTAGCCCCGCTACTCACCAGCCAGGTCTGCAGTTCCCTGTTGGGGTATAATAGGAGAGGTATAGGACAAGTTTTCAGCTTGCCTCAAATACCTACCCAAAAATTCGTGCCAGCTCTCCTACTAATACGGTCTGCCTGGTGCGTAGCATAAAGACGCTTGCAAAACTGACGTCACACTCACGTTGCCAACCCTAGTCTCCTTTCCTACGCCGTGGAGCTCTGGCAACCTTACTCACCAACAGAAACACAACACCAAAAAATAGTGTTATTTGACTGTGGTCTTCTGTAAGATGAAGGTACTACCACAGTTAGATCACTAAAAATTCGTGCGGCTACTCCGTTGTGCCCTACGTCAACTGAAAAACTCTAACGAAATTCTACGACATTTTTGAAGTACAGACTGTGGTCTCTGTAGCTTCAGGCTATGAAAGACTAATCCGCCGTCATCATATCCATAATATGTTTTAGCTACCAGGGGAAAGGAGGACGGGCATTCTAGACTAGGAACCAATAACAACATGCTATATATCAATGGAAAGGTTTTTTTATGTACTTAAACTTTTGTTATGTTGCAAAGTCCCAAATCGCTGTGTGGAAAAAGTTATTGCATAATAAAGCCAGACATGAGCAAAAACATTTTTTTACGGCATTTCTGCATAATATGATATAACAAGAAAACAATACGTCACTTTATGTAGGTACTACAATTCAGGTAGTCTGTGCCGACAAAAATATCGACCTGTGTTAATACGCGGGCGCATACAAAATGTACGTTAAAATATCTATAACTTGTCTTAGATTCTATTTTCTTATGTTTTCCTTGTCGCGTTTTGATAGGTGCGTTTAAGAGGTGTTTGCACAGCGCTTTGGGATTTCCTGTCATAGCGATATTTAAAGTACTTAAAAAAACCTTTCTTATAATATATCTCATGTTGTTATTGGTTCTTAGGCTGGCTTCCATACATTTTTGCCCGTCCTCCTTTAAGCGGTTTAAATATTAAATTTATTCAACACGCTAATTTCGATTAGTACACAAGTCTTTGTAAGTTAATAAATAACTTAAAGCTCAGCTTTATGAAATAGCTAGCATGCAATGCTAACAAAGTAAAAACCTTCTTTGTGGAACGTTTAATAATTGTACGAAACATAATTAAAAACAAAGAAACAATTCAAAGTATCTTAGCGACTATGTTCTTTGTAGCAGAACACAAATTTGATTAAAGTACACAAATACTTTGTTGAAAGGGAGCGTTTTGATCGTTGAAATGCGAAATAAGCGTGTCGATTGTATCTGAGCAATGTTTGGCTTTAAGAGCGGTGTGCACTGAAACGGTTACGGTGTCACTGAACTTAATAGAAATACTAGCGCTCCGCTCGTGACTTCGACCGCGTAGAGATTTTTTAATCAATTATATCTTGTGACTCAGGAATAATGTAGCATTACTGTAGTAGTGAAAGATTTTTTTAAATCGGACCAGTAGTTTTTGAGCTTAGGTATTCGTTAGAAAGATACAATCATTCCTCTTTATAATAATAAAATGTTAAGAGCGGTTCCAAATTATTCAATCCAAAATCGGTATCGGCAACCGATACAAAATCGGAAGCAATTAAAATTTATGAAATTATGTACCCGATTTTCACATTGCCCGGCCCGATATTGGATATTGGACTGTCTAATTTGATACATTTGTCTTGACATTAGCTTTCGATACCGATATTGCATCGGATATTATGGAACCGCTCTAAGTGTCAAGGCAAAGGTATCTCCATAGTAACCTAACCTAAATTGTATAACAAATAATAAAATGGCAGCCCACGTCAAATAATAACTACATTATTGTAATTTTCGTAGGGGTGACGTAGTTGCTTGCATACATATCGCAAGTACACAAAACTTGTTCATATAATTATATGTGGCGCAGCCAGTATATCATATCTACGTGTGTAAAGCGTTCAATAGCCAATATTCCTACAGATTTTCTTGGGATTGATATGAAAATGGACAATATATTTGTGTTTATGACGTAATTTCACGTAAAAAATACACGACGAATGTATTAGGTACCCTTTCTTATTCACTGTAAATATTATTCCAATCGTAATACTTCCATCAACTTTTTTCAATAATGACTAAACTTTGAACGCTTCATTCTGCTACTATCCTATTTATAGCACCTGATTATAATCCGTACAAAAGTTTAAATTGCGGAGTTTTGCATAACTTAGGAGTACAGTAAACCACACGTCGACTGAAACACTGGTACGGCAAACCCGCTTTTACTAGAACGTAATAAGATAACATAGAAATTCTAAGGTATTGTTAGGTAGATCGTAAGGTAATATGGGCCATATTGCCGACCATAAAGAAGGTAACACCCGAAGGCCCGTGCTACTGACGTGACTGCGCACATCGCACCGGCACGCGACGGTACTTGCAAAACACTGCGTATTTTATTCCACCTTCAATTTGCTTTTTCATTTTCGCAAGGTAGTTTTGACATTTAGTACTTCAGCCTTCAGAGCTTAGGGCAACTGCGTATAAAAGGATTTTTTCTTTCTCGTATACGTAGTAATATAGAGGAAGTCTTGTAATCGTCAAAAAATTTGACCTCGAGATTTTGACGGATTTACACGTTTTGGACCTCCCTGAGTCTAAAAATATTTTTTTTTGTAATTATGTCTGTGTATCTGTGTGTCTGTATGTCTGTGTGTCTGTGCGTTAGCACGATAACTCAAGTATGATTTAACTTATTGCAACCAAATTTAACATGCACGTATAACATCAAAATATAAAGTTTCTATCAGCTTTTGAGACGTCGGTCATGAAAGTTAAGCAACCAAGTGCGCAGTCGGTACTCGGATGGGTGACCAAAATTTAACATGCATGTATGACATCAAAATATAATGTTTCTATCAATTTTTGAGTCGTTTCTGGTATACGAGAGAGACCACTCCCGATTTTTTGCTAAAAACCCATGGATATCGTTCGCGCAAAAATGGTTGCTATAGTATTTTCTGGAGAGTAGTGGTACTTGACTACAGTTTTCTATGGTACATCAAGCAATGAATTCGGGGTACAGCGGCTTCTATACGCTATCTTTTTGTCATCGGTCGTGATACGTGGTCGGATCGAAGACTAATAAAATTATATATATTGAATACCTACGTACATGTTCATTTTCCTTCCAACATAGTTTCATAAAGAAGAAAGGTTGTTATGTAGACCAAGTAAATAAACAAGAATTGTACAAATAAAGTCGTTATTTTTAAGCTTGTGTTATACAGAACAAACAAGAGCAGAACCACGAGTGGGAGCGATTGATGTAATTTTGAATTTTCTCAATATTGCCCCAGTAATAGCAAATATTTGTATACATTTCATACAGTTCCTTTTATATTGAGTTTGTTAAGCTTTGGGTAAGAGGTTATTTGATTTGTTCTTAGTTCGTGATGAGACAAATGATTGAAGTTCTAAACCATTATATTTATTAGTACGTGGAACTAATCTATTCGTTGCTTTTGAGTTTCATTATTGATTTGGCCATTGTATTTGTAATGATGCCACAGAATAAGATTTTATGTAATGTTGTGTACATCTGCAAAAGGCAATTCATGTTAGTACTTTATTGTGAATATGTCATTGGTGTATCAATACAAATAAATAAATGAATGTGGCAGTAGGAACAGTATCGTTTTATTGCATCAGAAACAACGGAGCGAGAACCGTCATTAATTTTACCTTTTCCAATATTTCGACTAAATTTTGATTCTTAATTCTGCAAGTTTATCTTTTTTACAATAAAATTAATTACGATTTGGGCCTTACCACCATCTTTATAAAAGCGATTCAAATTCCACACGGTTGAGTATAGGTTCGTATACTGAATCGTATCATTTCGTACCATCATCTTCATATTACTGATTTGCGTTTGTAATTTGTATCGAAAGTACGTACCTAAGTACTTATATTAATCTATGATCGAAAGAATAAATTAAAATTATCCCTGGTCTATTTTTTTTATTCTCCCTATTTTTAGGGAAGGCAAGGGGAACTAAAGCCCATACAGCCCCGTCTTTAGTATTTTTTTCAATAACTTTTTATTTGTTTTATTTGAATATAAATTTATATATTTTATATTTAAGAATACTTTTGTTTATTTGTAGAATTTTCATTATAGTCATGGTACGAATTAAAAATTGTATTCAGTTTAGGTCTTAAATTGGATCGCAATAAAAGATGATGGTAACGGAGCTGGGCTTATTATTTTTCTTAATAAAAAGTCAAGCTAAAAGCTTTATCCCATTAACAATGATGTATTGACGTTGCTTGGTTAAGCAAGATGTGCATCTCAAACTAATTTAAAATTAAAAGGCGTATTAAACTCTATCTGCACTGACTATACTCCTTTTGCAATCCTTCATTTTTAACCCCCGACGCAAAAAGGGGTGTTATAAGTTTGACCTGTCTGTGTGTCTGTATGTGTGTGTATCTGTCTGTGGCTTCGTAGCTCCTAAACGAATGGACCAATTTTGATGCGGTTTTTTTTGTTTGAAAGCTGACGTGATCGAGATGGTTCTTAGCTATAAATTTATGTTACTTAAACTTTTCAATTTTGTAGTTTTTTTTTTTTCAAACAAATCATTGAGTATTTTATAATTTAAAATTGGAACGATTCTGCCTCTATCTTTCTCAACTTAAATAAAGAATAAGATGTTCATGCCGAATGAATTTTAGTGTCCTAATAAAGCGACTAAATTGAGCCCTAAGCCTTTTGCAAAACCTTCACATCCAGACATCTCTAATGAAATAAAGAAAATTTTCCCACTCCCCGGAGACAGGACCTGACCCTTTTTATTAAGGAGATAAGGGCAAACATACGGGGAATTTGTAACGAATATCATTACTGTTGCTTGTAACTTTTATGTGATGAAATGTACAAAAAAATCGAGGACATGTTATCAGTTATACATACAAATGATCACGCTCATTGTTCCGAGGGGTCGAACAGAGCCTTAAAAATATTTCATTACATTAAAGTCACATCTGATAGTATGGGCCATGCAGTGCCTCCAAAAAGTGAGAGGTTGCCAGCCTGTTGCCTAGTTAATTATACCTCGTAAAATATAGCCTGCTACTGATGGCCGATCATCAATAACAACAGCATAACTTTGTAAAAGTGTATGAATTTATTACCATTTAAAATAATTATTTTTCTTATGATGCATCACATAAAAAGAAAAGTAGTAGTTAATGACTTATACGTTACATTAGGTTTATAGCAGTAAACATACCTACGTTTAATTAAAATTTATTACAATTGATAAAATAAACGTTCGTACTCACAAAGTTACTTCATACAAAAAATAGAATTACTTATTGTCTACTTGAAAATCAATTAATTATAATTCAATCTGATATTTAATTTAACGTTATAATTAAGTTTTTCTGTCTTTATTTCAGTTTTTTAGTACATTATGTGCAATTTTACCTACAAAAATATAAATAAATGCCCAAAATAGGTAAGAAAAATCCAAATTGATATTAAACTAATTCAGCTCTCGAAAAGTTATTGACGGAATTATTTTTAAGAAACTTTTTTACTATAAAAAATACACTAAACAAATTTTTTCTAGTATTAAAAATATTTACGCGTTTGTTAACGCAAAAATTATTACATAAACTTTTTTACTTCCGCAAGAAGGGTTAAATATTCATACTGAAATACTCAATTGCAACACTCCGTTGCTACCAATTTACATAACTTTCCCAAATTATTTGGTACATTTTTCACGTTTCCCCATACGCCCAACTTTTGCGAAACTTGTTTCAGCTCTAACGACGGGTTAACCTGCTATGATTAAAATTTAAATGAACCTGAAACTTTCCACTTCGCTAATGAAGTCGTGTATAAATTGCGAACAACAAGTGAAGCAGGGTAAAACAGAAATTTTGCTGCTTAAAATTGAGGCGTTACCACAAATACAAATTCGTAAAAAACTTGTTTAAAAAGTGAAGTTTTTTTGATATCACTAGATCTCGGATGAGGAGGACCTTAGCAAACCATAAAATATAACCTTATCTTAGGAAACATTCTTGGTCATTTCTTAACCTTATATATTTTAATTATTTTTCATCTATAAAAAAGTTTAAAAATCATATTTATATCTGCCGCTAATATGTGATAACAGTTAGTTAGTGAATAATAGTACATTTGTTATCTAGGGCAGTAAAACAAAGCAAAGAATTTCTCAAATCGCAGACATTTGACGGCCGAACTGAAGGATCTGGAGTTTCTCCTGTTGTGTTGAGAGACTCAGTTTTTAACTGAAATCTACCGTACTATTTCTGTTAGGTACTATAATTACATTTTTACTTCACATTGGCAAAATGCGTAATCTTTAAGTGTCGCGAATGCCATAAATTTTGAATTGAATAGAATATGCGATGTGCGGCTTTGTTTTTACCGCTCGCGGTAAGTACAAAATTTTATGTCATCCCCTGACCAAGAAGTGGGAATTTCCGTACGCGTAGCTGGCTGCCACATTCTGGTCATTTGTGGCATACCGCACTCAGGTTGCTGCCGCGTGAGTGTGGCGTGTGATAAAATTATTACCTTTATTTCCTTTATTACATTTAAAATACATTAAAAATTATATTTCTCGATATTTTTACAATGTATAACACTAAAAAATATAACATTTAAAAACACAAAAATGCCGTCTCCATCGGTAGCAAGACCAGGGTTTCGGCTATTATTATTTATTAAATGCTTACGAAATTAATGTAATATGATTAGATGCAATATACTCGTAACAATTAAAGTAACAACAAATGCAGGCGTAGCCAAACATTATGAAGATATTCAATATTCTGTCCAGGTTAAAAAAGGATAACAGGCTTCTCATTTTCACACTTTTCACGATAACTTTGGTTACATGTCGCTGTCACGCAATTAAAGTTTTAAGAAGAACAACTTTTCGAAAGATTTAAACGCTGTATTTACGTGTGTAAGTGTCTCTATGATCGATTGATCGATGCTCGCCACTGTAAAAGAAAATTTCATATATTAATTGCATCGCTAGTAATACCTACATATGATATTCCCAAAAATCCTTATAATAAATCAGATTGGTAATATACAAAATAGAAATATGTTTTTACAGTTATAGCTACAAACCTTTCTGCTATAAATAACGATATCTGAACGATAAAAATCTTTTTGTAACGAATTCCACAATGAAACTACGAATAGATTATGTCAAAATTCAACTTCGGGGATGAAAGGATTCCGTTCTTTGTTACCGACCATATGAGATTACGAACAATCCTTTTCCCCATTACTGTGGAATTAAATTTATCGTAAGGACGAAACTTACCGGGAGCAAGAGCGTTTGATGAGCAAACTTTTGCTAAGTTGCTAAATCTAGCATTGCCTTGCCATTAACTTACCTGCTATGTTGACTATTCCAACGTGAACGAAGAAATCTAACTCATTTCTGTGCCCACTATTCGAAAATGAAATTTTCTGTCTAAGCGCTCTCCCTTCTAACAACCCTGGACATGGAAGGCATATCATCTTAGTCCTCAGGATGGCAAGCAATGTTTAGTTGTTAATATTTCAAGTGTCTATAGGCGACGGTAACCACTTAACACCAGGTGGGCCGCAAGCTAGTTTGCCATCTCGTAATATAAAAAAAACCGCCAGTCCCAGAGGTGACAAGATCACCTTGCAAGTTGGCAACGTGAGGGTGCCGACGTACATTTGGACTTAACTTACACGTACGAGTTATATATATTAATGGGACTGCTCCCAGTGCCCACCATCCGTTAGACCTATAACTTAATAAGTGAATTTTATTCAAAGCGTTAACTGCGTGAGCCCTAATCAAGGATCGCATCCTTTTCCTCCCTTTCTTCTTTGGGGTAAATTGTGTAACGGACTTTATTTGCTTATATTAAAAGTAGAATCAAAGTAGAAAATGGCAATCAGAAAATACCATAAAGTTTTGACAGGTCTAGGGGTGGTTTCAGACCCAGTAGTTTCGGGATCAAACTCATGGGAAATATTTTTTTTTCACGGGGAGATTTTTCCCTAAACCCTTCCTTTTTAATATGAAAAGTGACCGCTTACGAATTCATTCACCGACAAACTGGTAGCAACAGTTGTCGGTAAATGGACGGATCTGCTTGATATCAGTGAGATGCATTGGACTCGGAGGAGCACCGTGCGAAAAGACTCATCAGTAATGATGCGCTCGTTGAAGGTAATCTCCATTTCTCTGACTTCCGATCTTATTCCTTCGCTGTGCATGCTGTCCGGTTGTGGAATTCTTTGCCTGAGGTTATTAGGAGGGCTCAGACATTGGATTCCTTTAAGAATCAAGTAAAGAGGTACTTTCTTCATACCTCTCCTTAGTTTATGTACCTATAATATACCTAATTTTATATTTTTCTATAATATTTATGTATTTGTATAATAATATTATCTTTTTTTATATACATGTTAAAATTTATTTCTGCTATTTTGTTTTTATTCTTGCACCCATTATTAAATAATTTATATTCAGATTTTCCTTAACTGCAGGTTGCCTGGAAGAGATTGCTGCCTAGCAATAAGGCCGCCTATTGTACTATTCTTTGTGTAATTTTTGTTTCTGTGTATGTCAATTTAAGTGTGCAATAAAGAATATTTGTATTGTATTGTATTGTAATCTCCTGAGCATTGACCATCGAAGGTGTGAATCCCATCCTTCGCCTCGTTTGGTTATGACACAGCACCTGTAAACATTCAAGGCGAACCCTGCAAAATAGCTCTTATTGTTAAATTACGTTATTATGTAGTCACACTTCCTCATTGCTCTCCATAGCTCAGTATCGACCAGAGGCTTTAGACAACATGCCTTTCGACAATCGCTCTCGCTATCGCTAAGTAAAAAAATCTATGGGATTGACATAAGCAATCGATCACTTTTCGATTGCTTATTTCAATCCCATACATTTTTTTACTTAGCGATAGCGAGAGCGATTGTCGAAATGCATGTTGTCTAAAGCCTCAGAGAGAGTGCGGAAGCGTGCGTGCACCCGCCACGTGTAATTGAAAATCGATGGCAAATTCTATTAAGGCCACCGATTCGAGTCCTGGCGCTCGCGTGACCACACTTGGATATCATGCTAATGTAATTTAGGGTATCACTTTAATTGACGCAAACGAGGCACTTTTAATATATTAACGTAATAGATTAAATGACCTAAAATTCTTATTTTAAGGACCTGAAAGAGAGTAGGTAAAGGAGTTCCGCAGAATATTGTTTTTCATATTATAATGATATTAATCATTTAAAATGGCGCATTTTAAAAACTGTCCCGCTATAGAATGAGACAGATCACAAATAATGTACGAGACTGAAAGAGATAGCGTTGCGCTAGCCAAAAGAAATTACACCAATCACCGGAATTTTAACGCCTTACTTTCGACATTATCGTGTTTATTTATTTATTCAATAAAATCTTAAATGTTAGCTTTAAAGATTTTATATGTAAAATATGTGACTACTAAAGTATGTAAAAACGGGATTTATTTATTTATTTACATTTGTATAACATACGTCAGGTACTCTCGTTCTTTTTTTTTATAAAAAGGTCAAGCAAATGACTCTATTCCTTATGTTCTTACACGATTTAATGTTACTGAGTACGTAAGTTTAAAACAATATATACATGTGAAGCCTTATATAAATAATAAGCGTTTAGATCTTTATATAAAATACACATTTCTCCGGGATATATTTTCGCCCATCCTACGAAAAGGTAAATGTATCTCCATTATAAACTAAATGTCGGAATAACGGTAAATCTCGGCTTGTCCCTTGACGCCCGGTCGGCCCTTATCACTCGGCGCAGGGATCATTTTGACCACTATATAGTCAGCTACAAAATAAACTAGATAATGTAAGAAAAAATGGTATAAGTACGTGCTATATTTTTATTTTTACTATAGTGTTGTTATTTATTTATTAAATGAGCAAATCTTACAACTTAAGCAATTACATTTTAACCTAGTTAAAACAGATATCAGTGAAGTTTCCAGAGTTAAATTTTAATTTAATTTCATTAATAACGGACACAAAGGATGTGTTCTGTGGATAATCAATGTATAGATTATAATAAATTAGTATCTACTCACTTGTTTTTTACACTGACACGGAAAATATCTAATGAATTTAATCCCATATTATATCTACAATTCGAGAACGAAACTAAAATGTAAGTATTGCTAGCATAGAATAGACCAAGAAATGGAATTCACTGCCATCACAAGTGTGCACCTTACTATGATGGGATGGATCATTTGAAAGCGGCGCATTCAATTTGCTAATAACGGCGCAGTATATAATTGTTATTGTAATTGCTATTAAACTTGTTTATATAAAATATTTATACATATAAAAGTCTCGAGAATCAACGCCGTACTGAGCGTAGTAGATACGGCTTTACATCACTTTATGCTTGATAGAAAGTGAAAATTTTTTTTCAAGACATGATGGATTTCTAAGTGTCATACTGTAATACGGGCCTAAGTCCTGAGACGCTCTCTAACTAATGCCATTACGCACTTGCGACTGGTCGCCTCGGAGACTTGGTCTTTCGGCGACCAAAGCATAGGCCGGTGACCTGCGACCTAGTACGCAATTATGTTGTAACCTTATACTATGTGTTAGGGATATTATTGCCTTTCTTTTTATGTCATTTTAGCATAGCAGTTAGAGTTATTTTTTTTTTCTTGATATGCTATTGAATTTAGTATCATTACTAAGTTTAAATCCTAAGGTACAACTTAAGAATACATGAATACACTGTTAACGACCTACTTTTTTTTTAAAAGACAAAAAACTGAAAAAAAAAAACGGTACATTTATTTATTATTTTTTCTAAGAAATTTGAATATATTCCTTTTTACTTTTGACTTTTTATTGAATGTAGTATCGAAAGTTAGTTATTTTAATAATCTTTTAAATGAGATATAGTTTAATAAGATACATGTAGTAAAAATGAAATAAAAACCGGTTTTATGGAAATGAAAATTTTAAATCAACCTCCTTTCGAGGGGTGAGGAGTGCGCCCCTCTCTGGGGTGATTTTTGTCGATGAAATTGAATGTATATCACGCAGGTAAAATATCAAAAGCTGGATCTCTAACACATTGTATAAACTATATCTATCAACAGTGCGTAGTGGCACCAGGGAGCGGCGGGAGGGGCATGCGCCGACGGCTCGCCCACGCTCGATCATTACGGCACACATACTGAGACAAAGCTCTTGATAACGGCTGCGTCGAACTATACTAAAATTGACTGTAAAAAGTTAATTTAAATAAGTAATAATTTAATTAAAGTTGTGTGTTTTATGTTCCCTTTGACTTAAAAAGTGGCAACCGTGACAGTAGTGGATTACGAAATTGTATCATATCGTCGCACGGGCAACTAAGGAAGATTTTGGAATTATCGGCCAGCGAGCTACGCGCAATTAAGGAAGTAGTCCCATTGTTTTCTCGTAATTTAATTTTGCATTCCATAAGAAAATAATTCAATCCAAGGAAGCTTCTTAATTTAAAAATTACGGATTAGCTTAGGATGAAAACGCGATTTATCTGTACGCAACAACGATATCAATGAAAAATAATAATAAAGAAATTTACATATAAAATTCAAGTTATATAGCTCCTTGATTAGGAACACTATCGCTAATATTCCAACACAATTAAGAATATGAATTCCACAATAGCTTAATTTTTTTAGTGGTTATTCGAAGCCAGAATATTTCCAGTGTTTTTCTTCTGTACTGTTCTATTCTATTCTATTCTTAATTAATGGCATCGCGTAAGTAAAGTAACAAAAATTGTACGGTTGATTGAGGTTATTAAAAATCTCTCTTAAAAGTCTCTCAACACGTGTTTTTACGACAAGAACTCGGGAGAAACTCCTTCTATACTGATTATTGCGGATTTTCGTGACATTAGGGGGCACTGACTACATGCCAACTACGTTGACAGTTTTGACATCATCAATAAGTTCATCTGCACTCATCTCATAGGTACTAACAAGGAAAATACGCGTAAATACAATTTCAATGTTTCAATTATTACAAGGAAATGAGCGACGGATATGAATTTCAAAATAGTTAACAAATAATAATTAAACGTAGTGTACCCGTAGATAAAATAACAAATCATATACAGTTTCAATACTATTTAATTGAAAACTATTTATTGTGTTTTATTTTATGTATGTTCCTGTAATTGATGATGTACATAAAGATTATTTTATCTATCTATCTATATTTAAAAATATATTAATTATTTGGACATCATTTCACTTGTACATAATCTGGTAAGCTGTCAAGCCAGCACAACTTGTAACTTCTTGGTCCACGGTAATCTGTTGACAGAGACCAGCTCGTAATCCTGATAACAGACGGCAATATGAAGTGCGGTAGCCCTGACGTCCTGTCCTGTTCGTTCAGACCCATTCCTCAGCTTATCAAGATTTTCATTATGTGCACTGCGTTTTGCTATATGTGTCTATTGGCAACTATATGGAACACTGGTTTTCTTCATAGTGGTATTTCTTCAGCAAAAAATTGTCTGTCTCGTCTAAACTCTGTCCAGCTTGAACAAGTAAAGACAGCACCCATGATAACAAATATCGTGAAACATGTCTTCCCCTTAAAAGTTTAAAGCACCAAAATATTCCGCAACTAGATTGAGATTCCATTATATGATTTTATTATATTTTAATGATAACTTTTAACTTTCTGGAAATACAAACGGTAGTATAGTTCGATAAAACTTATTTGTTCATTATGTAATTGGGTTTTACTCTAAAACGTCTTCATTGAGTTGACGTCTTCTTCCAGTTATGGTTTCTGGCTTAAATATTAGTCAATTTATGCTCGCTTTTATCTTCCAACCACTCTTTTTGCTCTTCGGAGGCCATGAAAATAAAAAACAATAAATATTTTCCAAATTGAAAAAAAGCAGGCCGGCTAAGTCGAGGCTCGATGATTCTATTGAGTCTAATGCTACTCTTGTATATATGCTGCTAAGGACCCAATCTGTCATTGAAGAACTTTTTTGAAAAAGATTTTAGTGTACCTTTTATAACCATAATAGGATGAGTAAAAATATCATAAGTATGAAAGTTAAACTTTGAGTAAAAATAGTAAAATTATGAACAAAACAAAATATTATCAAAAAAATTTACCGTCGTTGCACTCGTTGTCATGAACCAGGACAAGTAACTTATGACTGCCCAAACAAAACTAAGGACCCCATCTGTCTAAATTGCACATAATGCAATAGTAAAAAAAAACAAAGAAACAATTCACTCCTCATTCACAAAACATTGCTCGAGCCACAGAAGGATAATAAAAGGGACTCGAGAATTTACTTCGTATTTTAAAAAATAAATAAAATATATCACAAAGTTCTTTATAAATACACAAATTCACAAACAAATTAATTAAAAAAATATTAAATTTAACTGTAAATTTAAAAATCAAAATAACAAACACATGTAACATATTGAAGCAAACAAATAAAAAAATAATTAATAATCAACCATGAAATGGTTGTTAGCATCGCCAGAATACCACCTGGCAAGGAGCTTACAACCAATTCATGCTCTAAACAAAACTAAAACTAACCCATAACAATCCAAATACTGTAATCACACAATAAATAATAACAAATAATATTATAGCCAAAATACTTAAAGTTAAATATAATAAATAAATAAAGTGTAAATTGATCACGGGGATCGCCAGTAACCATCTGGTAGAATCTCGTGATCAATTCACACAATTAATAACAATAAAATCAACATCAAATAAATGCAATACAAATAAAATTAACATAACATACAATATGCAAACTTCAAATCCAATCGTGTTAGCAATTGTTCTAGTACTTTCAAAATTAACATTGTCATTACGAGTAGCGAAATCATTATAAATAACAGTTACTGTTCAGTACTTGAATTAGAAATGCTGCTAATTACCTAAATTACTTTATAAGCTCTCTTGTTATTTCATTTTCTTCTGTATGTTTTAATGAAAGTTTAGGTAAGATAAACTAATTAAATTATTATAAACTTAGTTAATTACATAGAAGCTGCTATTGACACTATCCACGGATGAATACTTTTAGATAAAAGATAAATGAACAGCTTATAGATGAGAAAAAACAAGATATTAAAAATAACTTATAATTACAAGGGAAGCTTTCGACCTAAAAACTTAGAATTTCGAAAAACAAAAACCTTTTTTTTTAATTGAACTGACAATTATTACAAATAAAGCTCTATACTATACCATCTTGGCTTACATTGATATCAAAGCCAACTTTGATTAAAACGATGCTAATCCCTAACTTTCACTGTCTCTATCACTAGAGTATGGTTGGTATCTGTTCGCATTATATTTAAAAAGCATCATTTGGACATCGTTTCTGTTACATGCAAGCTGCTATGTTGTTAAGCCAGCATAGTTTTAATCTTCGTAATTTTCTGAGATTTCTTTATTTTTCCCTCGATTGACATTATGTTTTTTAAATCACTTTGGCGCAAAAAAAGCGCAAGATTTTTTTTTAGTATCGTATTACTGAATATGCAAGGTCTCTAATAGAGTGATTAACTAGACACCGGCAACTTTTCTGAAACAATGAAAACTCCAATTGAAGAAAAGAAATCAAAATATTCTACACTTTACAAAAAATATATATAATATAAAAAATAAACAAACATATTTATTACAAAAACTGAACATGGCTGCAAAGTATACATTTTAAGCTATCTTATGATGTACAGGAAATTTCTCGAACTGGAAACTTAGTGAATTTGGCAAAAAGTCCATCGCTGGAGTGAACTACTATTGGGCTCTCATAGAGCGCGGGATAGCCTTTTACAGATTCTGACGTTACTACCCACGGATAGTATAATCGTGTGATAAATATCAAGTTGAGAAAGTCACTTTCTGAGGGCAACATATTGAGATGTAGCCAGTTTTCATACAAAAAGTGGGAGACTGTCAGCAGGCCTCCATCTTCATGTGTCACCGCAAGTTCCGTGATTTGAAAATTCAGATGGCATGGTTGAACTTTAATGGTTTTTATCTTCAGTTTTCCAAATTGTAGAGTCGCTCCTTCTTCTGGACTCCAATAAAAGTCGCTATTCCCAACATGCTTGTCTAGCATGACGATAAGCTCGGTTTTATTCTCCCAGACCATTCTCCAGAAAATCCCGTTCGTCAAGTCTGAAGGTGTCTTCGTAGAAATATAAGCATTAATAAAGTTTGAAGTCCCGTCTTCTTCCGAAAGGACCACGCGGCTATGATCGTAACATAGTCTATTTGTGTCTGTTTCCATCTGATTTTCGGGAGACATAGATGCGTTGAATATCCCTTCAATTTTCATATTAATCATTTCTTCGTATTCTTGACAGATGAATTTCACAGCATTGCCTTTCGTAATCACTTTGGAGAAGCCCGTAGGGGTTAAGACTTTAGAATTCTTACAACCCATTTTTGATATAACTATAAGTATGAAATTTTCGGTTAGTATGGCTATATCTGGGCAAGTCACAGAGTTGACTGAAATACTGCGTTTTGGGAACCGGTATTAATAGACGCCTTTTTTCCTCATGCCATGAAACATAGGTAATAAATTAACCACATAAGATTATTATACCGATAATTCGTATTGATACACATTTTCATACTAGAAAAAATACACTGAAAAAAATCTACCTGCCTCAGGCGGGAATCGAACCAGCATCTTCCGCAATCCGGGCGGCTGTTTTAACCACTACGCCACCGAGGCACTGCTTTCGCTGTCGAATTTGTCAGAGCTTGGTGCTTATGTTTTTTTTCTAGTATTAAAAATATTTACGCGTTATTTTATTCCACACATTTTCATTTTCTGAACTGACTGTCACTATCCTTAAATCATTCGTTTGTTTGGGAGAAGCTCCGCATATGGTACACGTGGAACTAGAAGGCGTATCTCTTAAAACTTTTGCCACTCTTCCGTCTATCATCGTTAAAAAAGTTCATGCTTGACTTGAACTCCCACACCTTCTTTATTCATTATTGATGGTAGCAAAGTTTGTATTTGATTTTTTATTTCATCAACAACCGATTCAGTTTTTTTTGGCGTTTCTTTTCAAAATTCTATAGATATAGGCCGACAAAAATAAACAGATGAAGGCACTGGATTTTGCCATATGATAGAGCCTGATTCGTCATCAATTAATCCAAAGGACACGAAATAATTAATAAATAAATTTGCATCGCAAATAAGTTCCAACTGAACTTAACAAAATAAAATAATTAGTTGAAAATCGTACCACAAAGTATTGATAAGCAAAGTCAAACTATGAAACCGCAATTGATAGTTATTTCCTTTCCCAGGCTAGTGTTTGATTTGATCATATTATCATATATCTTCGTAAACAGCAAAATGTAGCTGCCGATTTTTTTATATGTTTGTGATGAGTAATATAACTATGAATTAACATTAGATTCAAAGCATCGGTAAAAGTCGGTAACTGTTAAAAGCTTTGACGAAGTTGAGAAAAACTTTTTTTTATTTGTTTAATCGTATTTTTTATAATTTCCGATAGATGAGCTCTTTAAAAATATACAATACTGTATATCTTTCTCTTAAAGTATCTGAACTATTTCACTTTGAAAATCTTAAATGAAGAACTCAATATTTCAGAGTTTCTTAAAAGTTTAACTTTCACTACATGACAATAATTATTTTTGTCAAAAATAATATAAATTTAGCTACAGAATATTAAACTTCAACTTTCGAACTATTACATTACATCCATAAAGTATCCGATTTCCATAAGTAGTAAAAATGAATTCCAATTTTTTTTATTTTTTTTTTATGTTACGAGATGGCAAACAAGCTTGCGGCCCACCTGATGTTAAGTGGTCACCGCCGCCTATAGACACTTGCAATATTAAGTGTAAATCACTTAACACCGCAGGTGCGTTTGCCATCCTGGGGACTCAGATGATATGCCCTCCATGCCCAATAATTACACTGGCTACCTTTCCCTTCAACCCGAAACACAGCGAACTGCTTCACGGCAGAAATAAGAAAGGCTGATATGGCTGATATTCGTTTGTCCTACCTTATTCCATACGCTGTTAAGCCAGAATAGTTTCTAATTTCTATGTTTGCGGTTGTTTGTTGGCAGAGCCAAGTTGCCAGCTTGTCATCTCCATTAAAGATGGCAATATCCTGTGCTGTCGCTCCGGAAGTCTTGTTTTATGCTTGATATTTACCCCTAAACCCATCAATATTTCTGCATGTTGTTCACGATGCCAATTTGGAACTATGTGGACGACTGATTCCCTTCATAGTCGTATTACTGTAGTTAATCTTTGTTCGTCTGGTCTAAAAACATTCCAGCTCTGACAAGCAAGGATACGATCCCATGAATTCAAATAACATGGAACACGTTTTCACCGTTAGCGTATCTGGCACCAAAAATTTATCCGACGTGAAACTAAAACAGTTTAAGTTCAAATCACTTTTTATACTCACATGCGATAACTGATAAATTTTAACCTTCTGGAATTTCGAACGGGAGTAGATGGAGTAGAGTGGATTGTTTACAATATCATTGGGATATCTCAAAATTCATAAAATATGATTTAACTATAATATTCACTCGAGGTTTTCTTATAAAATGATTACATTAGATGGAACTATCGCTTGTAGCTATTTCATGCCGTACAATGAAATTTTTTATACATTACGATTGAGGAATGAGATATAATTTTAAATATAAATAACAAAGTAAGCTTATCTAGATTATGTAAGTGTGTTATTGATGTCTAATTTATGTGATTTTTTTTTCTAGTTATTTATTGATATTGACTAAAAAAAATATAAACAAATCCAAATTGAAAAAAAGCAGGCGGGCAAAGTCGAGGCTCAAAGAAATTGGCGTGTTACAAACATTAAAAAAATATTCTATTGGGGTTAATGGTACTCTCGTATACATATAGGCTACTAGGGACCCAGTCTGTCATTGAAGAAAAATTTTGCTAAGATTAGTGTATATTTTATTTATAACCATTAGAGGATCAGTAAAAATATCTAGCGACTGAGTTGTAAACTTTGGGGAAAAATAATAAGACTATGAACAAAACAAAATATTAACAAAAAGATAGGGAAAAATCCCGACATTACACTCGTTGTTACCGTCGCTGAACTAGTTGTCATGAACCAGGACAAGTAACTAATGACTGTCCAAATAAAACTAAGAACGCCATCTATCTAAATTTCACATAATGCAATTATAAACAAACAAAGAAACAAATCACTACTCATTCTCAAAAGATTGTCCGAGCCACATAAGCATAATAAAAGGCCATCAACTCGAGAATATATTTCGGACTTTCGGACAAAACAAATAAAGTACTTCTCTGTCAAGAAAGTGCTGGGAAAAGATGAATAATACATAAAATGTTAGTTATTCATCCAAAGTTATCTTATCACCTTCAAAGTATGCTCCTTCAGAAACGATACACTCACGCCAACAAATAATCCAATCATCAAAACATTATTAAACGCTGTTTCCGGAATTGAGTTCAGTTCTCGACGCGAATTCTCGGTTATGTCTTCTACCGATTGAAAACGGGTGCCATGACGTGGTAATTTAAGTTTAGGAAAAAGAAAGAAGTCAGCTGCCATATCTGGTGAATATGGTGGTTGCTCGATGGTATTTGTTGAGTGTTTGGTCCAAAAATCGTTCACAATGATGGCCTTGTACGAATGCGCATTATCGTGGTGCAAAATCCAAGAATTTTCTTTCCACATTCTTTCCCTTTTCGTCGAATTTGCTTTTTTACCGTTCGACCGTTTGACCTTCCGGCGGGAATTCCTAGTGCACAAATTCAAGTCTTTTGGGACTAGCCGAGCAGCAACATGTTTCATATCCAATTGATTATTTAAAATGGTACGGATCAACTCGTGAGATACATAAAGTTCGGTGGCTATCTCTCTCAAAGTTGAATGAGGATTTTCAGTCACTATTTCCTTCACTTTTGTGATGTTAACTTCCGTTGCAGACGTTGATGGCCTACCAGAGCGTGGCAAATCTTACATTACATCTCGATCGTAAGTACGTGTTATTGATAATGTCGATTCACCGTAAGCCTTCTTTAACATTTTCAGTAACTCTAAACCGAAACTCCATTGGCGATGCCAAATTTAAGACAAACTCTTTGTTCGATGTTTCTGTCCATTATGAAATTTGCAATACACACTAGATATGACATAACTAAAAACAACACTGTATTTAATGTAAATAACAGATGCAACTCAAACTCTTCACCAAAATGGAAAACCTATCTAACAACAACAAAAAATAAACAAATAAATTTATTTGGAACCATAAACAAATCATATTTGACTGAATGTGTATCACCAAACTGATCATAAATACACAAAGTTACAAACAAATTAATTAAAACAATAATAAATTTAATTACAAACCAAAAATCAAAATAACAAACACTAAATATTTAAACAAACAAATAAAAAACAATCAAAATTAATAAATAATCAACCATGAAATGGTTGTTAGCACCGCCAGAATACCACCTGGCAAGGAGCGTACAACCAATTCATGCTCAAAACAAAACTAAAACTAACCCAAAATAATTTAAGTACTGTAATCACTCAATTAATAATAACTAATAACAAATAAAACCAAAATACTCAAAGTCAATAATATAGTCAAATAAACAAATAAAATGTAAATTGACCACGGGGATCGCCAGTTACCATCTGGTAGAATCCCGTGATCAATTCACAAAGTAAATAACAAAGCAATAAAATCAACATCAAATAAATACATATAATACAAATAAAACTAACAAAACATAATTTTTTTATTTTTTTTTTATTATTTTATTTGGGAACTCAACAGCTTGTTCTATATTTATACATGGATAATAATAATACATAGCTACATACTGCATTTCGGTGGGGTATAAACTGTGTTGCGTGTCAAAATCAGTGTCAAGATCTGCACCAAACCCTCAGACCAATGATTCTAACCAAACCAAATTGAAGTAGGGAGCCATGTTTACATTATAAGACTGAAGCCAATAATAGAATTCCACGACTTACGCTAACATAATTTTAATTTTGCTATAATATTAAATAATACAGTCGTACAGTACAATGCAGTGAGGAACTAATAGCAAAATACAGTGTAGCCATAGGTTATTTTGTTAAATTTTAATAGAAATTTCGTTAATTTAGTAAAGAAATAGTTAATGTTATGATAAAAATAAACAGTACAATCATCCTAACATTCATGTAGTACACTAAGTTTATAAATTTATGTTTAAATCTAAATTTATTTATGTTAATATCTAATTTAAGAATTTATGTCTATAAAAGAAAAAGGAATATTGTTTATTCTGATAGTCTACTAAATAACTTTTTACTAACCGAGGACTTGAATACTGACTTAGATAAGTGGAAAATATCAGTAAAATATTAGTATCATAAAATACGGAATCTCCCAATCCAATCATTTTAGCTACTGTTTTTAGTACCAACTTTCAAAAATAACATTATAATTACGAGTAGCGAATTTTTAAGTAACAATTAGTGTTCAATAGGTACTTGAATTTGAAATGCTGCTAATACCTAAAATATTATAAGCCCTTTTGCTGTAGTATGTCGCTCAATTCAGTGTGCCTCCTAGCATGAGTTTTCTGGTAATTCAAAAAGATACTGCAAATCCTCTTGCCGTATTCATTACTATGAATCGTCCGCTGGCGTGCCCTTCAGAAGCAGGTTCTTGTCGCGCTGTCACATGAGGCGTTGAAACGTATTCGAGATGACGTAATCTTGCAGTTGTAGGTTTCTGGCTCAAATTTCGGATCTCCATCTTCATCACCAATACCAGTGAATTGTGCTCGCTTTTATCTTCTGGCCGGCAAATTCGAGGCTTACAAGAAAATGGCGTGTCGTGGTGTGCAGAATTGTAGTATATATTTATTTTTAACGAAGTAAGATGTAGCAATTGCACTTCGACGGGGTTTGAAATAAAGTTAGTTACATTTTGTCCCTGACTTTTTTGCCAGCCGGAATTTTAATAAAATATTTTAAAAAAACTTATTTTTCAAATGCCAATTATGTCAATTGCAAATTAATTTGATCGTTCATATTATTTAGCTCTGAATAGGTATAACTGTAAGGCTTCCATTTCGAACAAACTGGTTAAAGGCTTAAAGACAACGAAAAACGTCCAATTTTATCATTGATTTTTCAAGTCAATCTATTAACGAAAAACCTAAAAGTGAAAAATATTTTACGAAAAAAAATATCTCTTTGACTCAAGATACTTACGTACTTACCGTAGTAACATATTCAAGGTACTGCTCAGGCTTGATTCATATGGAACAGTCTTACACTATTATGACGTTGTTCTTCTTCACCGTTCTATTCTATTCTTAATTAATGGCATCGCGTCGCATTAAGCGTATGCATTTTGCCAATGTCAAGTGAAAATGCAACTTAAGTAAGAAAAATTATTGTACGGTTGATTTAGGTTAAAAATGGAGTCTCTCAACACGTGTTTTTAGAACAAAAACTCGGGAGAAACTCCTTCTTCACCGTTACTTGATATACAACATGTAATTTAAATAGCCAACATCCTGAATACATGTGGGTTGGGTTCGGCTACTGAGTTGATTTCAATAAAAAAAAATACATTTAATTTGCATAAATCTCTGATGAATGTTTAATATGATTGTAATATAGCCAATCAAGTTAGCTTAGTTAGTTTAGTATTTTAATTACAAGCGTTATAAATCCAAGTAGCGAACTCATGTTTAATATAATATTATATTATAAACAGCTTCGTAATTGATTTTTTTTTCACTTAATATTTATAATGTATCGTATTTATCCTCTTTGTGTAGAATGTTATCATTTAATGCATTATTAACATTTCGTAAGAATCCGTACTGATAAATTTAGCACTACGAAAATCCACATGTAATCATAGGAGTTGTTTTACATAATAATTTTCATTATTGCTAATAGATTTTATAAATCTAAAAATACACTTGTGTCTCTGCAACTACCCGGCGGTGTATCAAGAATGTATTATCTGGCGTAATACAGTGTTATAATTAATTTTATAGTATTAGATTTCCAACTCCAAATATAAAAAAAAGGATCGAAGAAGTTATGGTTGATTCCTGAGAAAAGTGTTCTGATCGTCAGATCCGTGGCAATTTTTTTTTCTCGTCACAGGTGGTAACTAAAATTACAAATGAATAAACAATCAAAAAAGTAATATATCTATCCATGAGGCACACATTCAAAGTTTATAGATCGTCTTGAAAAAAATATTGAAATTTTTGGAGCCATGGATCTGATTATAGAATCCACGGATTTGATTGAAATGTAAATAATACTAAAATGTATAGAATAAAGAAAAAACAAACAATGTAAAAGGTTTATATATCTTTATTTCAACATTAATTGGCATTATTTTTCAGTCTTTCACCTCTCTCTCTCTATCCTTAGCTTACACTTTAATAAGTTTTATGATCTGTCTTAACTACAACCCTTCTCATTCTCTCACTTAACTTCTTACGTTGAAGTTCACTTCGCTGCTTAACTTAAATATAGTTATTTAAGTTTTATAATCTGAAACAAGGAAAATATGTCATCTGCATGTCAGAGCCACTCCCAAAGATCTTCAACCTGATCAGTCCTGCCCGTGTCCAGCTGCTTCTCGCGACCTTTACCAGATTGTCAGTCCACCTTGTGGGACGCCAACGCTGCGTCGCCCGGTATGCAGCCGCCGCTCAAGGTCTTTGAGTCAGTTTTGAGGCGTATTGCAACCAACCACGATTCAGTTCCGTAGGCCATCGTAGGCCACCACTGGCAACACACAGAGAAAGTGTCTCAAGACAAAAGATGGGCCGAGAATATGTCGCGTAGCCGAGTAGGGTTCGTCGATTGACCCCTTTCTGGAAGTTGAACTGTTTGTTTCTGGTAAACCTAATAGTCAACAACTTCATTGTAGAGCTTCCAACCGTTACAGAAGTGCGTAAGTACATGATTTTTGTCTTATCAATGTTCATTTTAAGACTCTCTTGTTGGGACACACTACAGAGTTCGGAGTTTTTTCCGGTCTCACCCCATGACTACGATAATTTCTGCAAAGTGAAGGATTGCATTTGCTTGCCATTTATGTTGATAGGAAGTCATCTCCAGCCCAGAAGCTTAAACACGTCCTCCAAATTAACTTTAAATAGTTTTGGATAGCATCGCCCTAACTTACACCTCGCTGCAGCCGTATTGGCTTCGGGACGAGAACGCTTCGAGACGCTTGGATGTCATCGTCATTTCAGCCGAGAGACGCCCACTGTTGGACATGGCCTTCCCCAAGGATCTCCATACCGGTCGGTCCTACGCTTCCCGCATCCGGCGGTTTCCCGCGGCATTTATGAAATCGTCAGTCCACCTTGTGGGAGCCTACCAACTCTGCGTTTTCCGGTACGTGGCCACCACTCGAGAACCTTTCCGCCCCTAGGGGCCGTCATTCCTCCTCGCAATGTGCCCTGCCCACTGTCACTTAAGGTTCGCAGTTCTTTGGGCTATGTCGGTGACCTTGGTTCTCCTTTTTTATTGAAGTGGAGGTTAAATGCATTTATGCATCGTCCCTGCGCGGTGGTGCAAACCGCAGGGGATATGTGTGTCTCGAGGTTAAGGCGTTCCCTCCATACCCACTAAACATCCTCCCCGGCCTGACCGTCAGTGCGCTATTACGGGATGGCTCGGGATCAGCGCACATGAGAGCAACTACACTGAGACCGTCCCAACGCTGCCCGTCTAGGCACTCCTAGCACCAATTGGTGGCCAGCAGCCACTCCTCCACCGACGGATGCTCGACCTGGCGCGTCCTTCTGACGGACGAAGGACACCAGGAGCAGCCATTGGACCGCACCCGGGGGATTTCGGGCGCGGTCGTGATCCTTAAAAGGGCTGTTCGGAACTAGCCGTGGTGGGAAAACAAAAACAACTCGACGATGGCATATGTGACTTAGAATGCCTAGGGGACATACTTGACATCAAAAGCCACACACCCGCTGAGAAAGTTTCCCCACCACGTTATCAGGGTCCGCCACGAGGAGGCTTCAGGACGTGGACCCCGAACTTGGTTCTCCTGCGGATCTCAACATTACTGATTCGATCACGCAGAGAAACACCAAGCATAACCCTCTCCATTGGCCTTTGGGTGACCTTGAGCCTTCTTATGAGGCCCATTGTAAGCGGCATTCATAGGTCATCACCTGGCAACACACACGAATTTAAAGACTTTCGTCTTGAGACACTGCGGTAGATGGGCCGAGAATAGGCCACCTAGTTGGGTTCGTCCAGTGACCTCATTCCGGAAGTTGGACTTACCTAGTTGGACTGTTTGTCCCAGGTAAACGTAATGATCGATAACTTTCAGTGGGTGCGACATGGAAATTAGACATAATTAGTCTTATCCGTATTCATTTTAAGACCCACTTGTTGGGAGACTCTACAGAGATCGACGAGCATTGTGCTCAGGTCTTCCAAGGTCTCAGCTATAACTACGATATCTTCGGCAAAGCGAAGGTGAATCATGTACGTCATTTATGATGCCAAGTCCTCTCCAGTCCAGAAGCTTAAACGCGTCCTCCAACGCAGCTGTGAACAGTTTCGAGGATCTAACATCACCCTCTCTCACGCCTCGCTCGAGGTGTATCAGTTTTGAGTTTTGGTCCTGAAGGCGGACTGACAAAGTGGCGTTTTTGTACAGTAACCGCAACACTTGGATGTAATCGATAGTCTATGTGGCACCTCAGGAGTGACTGGAGCACGGCCCAAGTCTCGACAGATTCGAAGGTTTTCTCATAGTCCACAAACGCTAGGCATAGTGGCAGATTATATTCTTTGGTCTTCTGTAAAACCTACCGCAGCATATGTATGTGATCTATGATACTGAAGCTTTTTCAGAATCCGGCTTGTTCAGGAGGCTGGAAGTCGTTAAACCTGCGTGCGAGACGATTCATTATAACCCTCAAAAATAGCCTATAAACATGACTCAGGAGCGTGACGGGTCTATAGTTTTTCAATTGGGCCCTATCGCCCTTTTTGAAGAAGAGTCACACCACGCCACCATGCCATGCATTTGGCGTTCACTTCGATGTACCGATAGTCTATTTGGCACCTCTGGAGTGACTGGAGCACGGTCCAAATCTCGACATAATTGAAGGTTTTCTCATAGTCCACAAACGGTCAGCATAATGGCAGATTGTATTCCTCGGTATTCTGTATAAATCATGTGGTCTATACTAATACCTTTAAGGAATCCGATTTGTTCGGGAGGCTGGAAGTTGTCAAACCTACATGCGAGACGGTCTGTTATATATCTCGAAAACAGCTTTTATAAATATATTTAGAAAAATATACTTTCAAATCGCTCACTTTATTGTGAAACCGTTATGAGATAGCATGGGTTCAAAATCTAATAAATCTAATAAAAAGTTATTAAAACTTGAAATGTGCTAGTGTGATTTGTCAACAAATTAAGTCAAAACAGCCTGTGTTGCTGCCAGCAGTCCTCCTAAGGTCATCAGACCAAGAACGGGTTGTAAGGCGTCTAATACTACGCTTGTCTCCACTCCAGCATTCATCAGCTCTAACGGTTGTCGGTTCTCCAGCAGACATGTACAGCCTATTGCCACTTCAGCGTACTAATTCTTAGGGTTATGTCCATAACGATGACAAACTGTCTTTTAATGAGATACTGAGCCTATTTATAGTCGCGTTGAGCGACTATAAATTAGTGGAGTAATCCTCTGGTAAGTGACCACGTCTGTGCAGGGAAGAAGTAAAGATATGTCTAAGCTTTCCAAATGCTGGAGCAGCAGAACTGGATCGTCCTACTACTACTTCCACGTGGTTTCTATTTATTCCTAAACAACTTTGAGGACCAAATTTCCGACTAACAGAGGCTCTGGGATAATTAACTTGTGCATTAAACATTACTTTCGTCTTATCCAAATTCCTCGCAACACGTCGAGAGGCATCATTAAGGCTTTTCAGCATTTCCGAGTTCTTGAGAAGCGTTGTCTCTTTTTTTATGGAAAAATATCACCTTATACTCTTGTTCCACGAATGTGGGGTCATATGCATAACAAAAGAACAGCGTCAAACAACTTTTGGAATACCTTGTAGACTGGTGGCGATGACGCAACATCAGATCCATGGCAAAACATCCATAGATTTGAGACCATGGATCTGTTTTGGACCATGGATCTGAACATGACAATTTTGTTTTTGATTAACTACTCAAAAACTTGCAATAATATCCGAGATATTTTTACCTCATAGTAAACTCAGATGGAAAGTGAATCATATTCTAGAAACAGTTTTAACCATAGGTTGACATTTCTATTTTTAAATCGACCCACAGATCTTACCTACCCAGGTGTACCAAAATTAAAATTGAAATAAGAACTGATCTGTAAAGTTATGCTTGTACGCGAATGACACAACTCCTCTATCAGAAATTCAGGACACATCTAGAGACCCTCGACAAGCAATCACTGAAGGTTTTTCTTATATTTACACTACTGAAATACTCCCATCTTGTCATGGGGTTCAATTTAAGCCCGCCGCGTGACAAATGTTTAAAACGGCTTAACTTCTCTTACTTGATAGGTTTTTATACAAAATTTTATATAAGAATAGAGGCATTTCTGTATTTTTTAATGATATATAAATTATGGTAATATCACGTATAGTTAAAATAATATTAACTATAATACTGCAAGCGAGACGCGTGTGACACGTCGAAAATCGGTAAAATGCCCCCGATTTCAGGTTTCAAATGTGATTTTATTATATTAAAACAACAATTAAGCGGTTTTATTTATGATGCCTCAAGAGAGTAGTAGTTCTTCAAGGATTTGACAATTATTGAAATATTCTAATCTCAATAATATAGATTATATTGGCCTGTGACACGAAAAATTAAGCTCCCCAGGAACCACCCTTATTTGAAACTTAATCTTCATACACAACATTCACAAGCTCATTCTCTCTGGGCAACTTTTATTAAAACACCTAAGCACATCACCTCTGTTGTACTGTTACGTTTGGTTAATATTCTCGTATCGATATAACTAAGATAACTGAACCTAATAGAGGTTTTTAAAATTCTAGTCTTACACAAATAATCTCCCTTTTTTCGCAAAGCTAACTGTGTGCGATCATTCGTTTATTTATTAAAAGCAGATTTATAAATATTTTTATCACAAAAATTGCTCGGAGGAAAACCTAGAGTAAAAATAATTTTTTATCAATTCATGTTTGTAACTTCAAGACAGTGGTTATCTACGTGGTACAGCTTAGAGATTAAGATGACCAGAGTATTTATATCAGTATGGTCAATTGTTATCATTCTAACTGGAATTCTCAAAATTATACTCAATCATAATACCTTAATCATTGTTATTAATAAAATCCTAATAATTGGGTTTACTAATTTTAGCTTTATTATAGAAAATTTACCACGTCAGAGTTATTTGTAAATAATGTTGTGGTCTGAAAGCAACTTAATTATTTAAATGTAAACCTATGACCACTGATAACTGATAACCACAATTAAACCGCAGTAGGCATGTTGATCATTAGAACTATGTAAGTCGATATAAAAATGGATTTAATTATCCTGTTTACATAAACTATATCAGGTTGACATTTTCCTGTATACATTGAAAGTTTATTGGTATTATAATACGTAAATTTTATGTCTTCAGTAATTCAGATTTAATTGATAATTACTAATCTGTACCTAATTGTAGCACTAAAAACTCATCAATATTTTAATGCTAATTCCAAAATTAGCGTAATTTATTATATATGTATAATAGGTAGTGGATTAATAACATTCCTTCGTCGTCATAATTTAATTTGAGCATACTTCAATATGTTTGTTGAACGACCATTGGGACTATTAATGTAGGCGGCGATAATGTGAGCATTGTTTTTAGTTACCTACAAATACTGTTGGTATATTTACAACCAATTTATCTAAACAATTACGTTGAACTCCTAATGGTAAGTCGACCAGGAGGCCTCGTCAACTCGAAATATAGGGACTTAAGCAAAAACTGTTAAACAGCTAAGCCCAATATTCTTAAGTCATTATCAAGGGAAATAGGATGCGAAAGTAATGAAAGAAAGTTACTATCTATCTAAAAACAGACGGATGGAATTTATCTCATGATCTTATTGTATACGATAACAAAATCGATAAAACATTAAAGCTGTATAAAATTCAAATTATATAGCTTTATAAAGAATGAAATATAATAATGAATTTACGTAGCCGATAGGGTATTGCCATTACCATTAGAGTAATGCCATTACCATTAGAGTAATGCCATTACCATTAGAGTAATGCCATTACCATTAGAGTAATATCAAACGAAATTGATAATTTTTTACCGCAAACTTTTATCAAAAGCTATCAAAGTATAATGAGGGTTCTTGTTTGTTAATGTTAAACATGAATAATTAATTGAGCGCATGTATCATTGTTCAAGTCAGGCAACTGGGAAATCCAAATCAGGCCACGTAGTAAATGCAAAGTGTAACACTTCTTGACTTGCCTCAGTGCCATCAGTCATTTGCAACGTTGCCTTGATGTTATTTGGACAAATTTCTAACTTCTTGGTGGTTATTTGAAATTTTTCAAACTTTACGCATCCCTCCAAGTGATACCAGTAAGCGTCGTATATTACTCGATTGAAAATTGACTTCTCACAAATCATATCAATTATACGTGAGTGGTTCATCCGCACTGTTCGCCACAGGTCATAATTGGTGCGATACATTGGCGCTTGCATGCATATAAATTTCTTTATCTGATCGAAACCATCCACATAATTTACATTGATATAACTTCCACGTTTCTTTTCTACAGGCAGGATCACTCTGGTGTGGTCAAGGCAGGTTGGGTTTCTATATCTGTTCAGAGTTAAGTTTTCGTACTTTCGAGCTTCTGTAAAGGTACCATGTACTTGTTTCTGTATAATTTCGGCATGTTTTTGCTTAATTGTTTCTTCAAAATCACTTTTTACAATAAGTTTTATAAAGTCTTTGTACTTGAAATCTTGAGAAAAACTAGTACACATGTTTTATAGGTATTCGTATTACTTTAACTACGTGTTTATGTAGCACTGGTTCACCAGAGACTGACTATCCATATTATTTAAAACTGGATTTTTATAAAAAGAAAATGGACACTGATGTTCAACGTTGTATGGTCTAAACCACTAGTACCTATAAGTCATAAGTACGCAAATAAACTGAATTCTGTTGTACTAAACAAGAATCGTCGCCAAGTAGAAATTTGGCGGACTTATTAATTTTATAGCTCTTACAGAAAACTTATGAATAGTATTGATGCTCTTGCAGCACATAAATTGTTTCTTCGTACCGTTTTTTTTTTCGACGAATGTTTAGCACAATACCGATAACGTTGTCATCACATTTGTTGAAATAAATTAATAAGCTATTATTCCACAGCATTCCATAGAATTGCCATGGATGATAACAATAGCAATGGCTAATTATTGCTTCTATTTACGTATTGACCATATCGCAAACTCCATAATAATATTATGAAATAATATTGTATTAAAAGGACACGGACTGTAAATTACTTTCAGTTACAATCCAGGAACTCTGGAATCAAGCCCAAGAAAATTGTACTAGTGTTCGCTATTCTTGTCGCGACTTCAACTTCATGTGAGTATTGTGATAGTGTGTGTGTGTCATATGTCTTGAGATTATTTTAGCTTTACTGAGAAAAAAATGATTTCGTAAAAAAACACTCTCGTATACTTTTATTTTTATTGGACAAAAATCTTCCCGAGAAATCAAAACATTACCGAGTATACAAATTACTTGTTTAGGTATGCGCTCCTAGTAAGATCCGTACTAAGCTTTGACTGTTTAATATTATGCTGGTGTATGCTCAGCGGATTATGCCCAGCTTCCCTTGTTAACAGAACACTTAGTGACATTTTATTACATATACTCGGCAGCTGACTGATAATAAGGTTCATTGATTTTGCACTTTTCTTGGAAATGAGCCATATTTTTTATGGAAGTCGTTCAACTTTGGTGGTAGTTATTGTAAATTTACCAAATACTATCGAAGACTTCTTTTCTTTACTCCAATATGGGAGACACTTCTGCTGGTTATTTTCAATTGTTAAACATAACATAATAATTATTTGGACATGCTCTATCTATATCATCCTCAAAAAATCATAGATGGTCGATATAATAGGTCTGTATGTAGAGATGAATTTTCAATTATTCGAAAACCCATCTACATAATTCGAATTGATGTATGTGCTTCTATTCTTCTCAACTGGCAGAATAACTCTGAAGTGGTCAAAGCATACATGCTCGGCATACCTGTTTAATGATGTGTTGTCTTCACTCAATTTGAAGGTCCCATCTAACTTTTCATTGATGATTTGTTCGTGTTCTTCCGTTATAATCTTCGTATAGTCAATGCTCTCAACCAATTCAGTCAATTTAGTGGAATTGAGATATTGCAACTTATAATATAACTTATAAATAAAAGTTAAATACATAGTTTCTTTAATACAAATATGTGGCGCTGTGTTCGCTGATGAACCAGTTATGATTGCCGAATTGATGAGGGGATGTATTTAAACTAAATTTTAGCTCTTCTTAGTTCTTGGAATTATATTTTAATACTGGAAAATAAACCGCGATACCTAGAATTTCTGAAGATAATTTATGGAATGGGAAGAATAACATTTCCAGAGAAGAATCTTTGTGTTTGCTAATTTTCATAGTTTGTCAATTTGATATCATTTAATTTTATTCTGAGATTTTTTATTCCATTTTCGTACGTAACGAATGGCACACATTAATTCAAACATGTGTTCTATGTAATTGCAATATTATGCAAAAACTAAGATAAATTTCTTTGAAGTATGTTGCCAATTCAGCAAATATGCGATATAAAATAATATTAACAGAGTTTCGCATGGAAACGTAAGTCACGTTATGCTGACGTATCTATTAATATTAGTTGTAATTTATAATAAGTTTTTATGAGAACATTCAATAAACAGCGTACATGAAGTAAACTTGTGTTTCACTGAAGATGAGATATAGAAGAAGTATGCCACATATTATATGGCGACCCTTAGCCAGAAGAATCTAAGAAGAAAAATAATCTACTAAGAAGAAAGAAGATTTGCATTACCGAAGATTGGAAAAACTAGAAGAAAAAACAGATAAGATTTGAAGACTCAAGCAATAGATGAATAGGAGGACCAACGAAAAAAATCATGGGGAAGAGTTATTCAAAGGAGGAAGTCGTAATAGCACAAAATGCTAATGGGGAAGCAAACGCCGCAGTAAGTCAACAGGGAGCCACCAGAAGCGGCACTTCCGAAATTTTGTTGATTGCCCTCGTGGTCATCATATCCGCAAGCGTCATTTTTTACGCATACAAAAAATGTCGTAAGTCCGCCATCAAAGCCCTAAGGAAAGAGCTAAATGCCGTCACCATCAGCACAATCTCTCGCCAGGACCTATAACTAGGAGAAAGTACCCCGCATATTATACTATATATAGAAGAGTAGCAGTCCAGTAAGCAGAGGACCGGTGTCCAGGGTATAGCCCGGCCCACGAGCATAGGATCGGAGTCCAGGGTATAGGCCGGCCCACCCCGCAGCCCTACCCACGGCCAGGAGCAGCAGCACACGTGACCCATCGCGGCATGCGGTTCTGCGCAGCGCACAAGAAATAGGACCCGGCCTCCACGCGGCGACACGAGCGGACCACGCGGCGCGACCATGCCATGCCCTACATCAAAATAGGACCCGGCCTCCACGCGGCGACACGAGCGGACCACGCGGCGCGACCATGCCATGCCCTACATCAAAATAGGACCCGGCCTCCACGCGGCGACACGAGCGGACCACGCGGCGCGACCATGCCATGCCCTACATCAAAATAGGACCCGGCCTCCACGCGGCGACACGAGCGGACCACGCGGCGCGACCATGCCATGCCCTACATCAAAATAGGACCCCGCGGCGACACGAGCGGACCACGCGGCGCGACCATGCCATGCCCTACATCAAAATAGGACCCGGCCTCCACGCGGCGACACGAGCGGACCACGCGGCGCGACCATGCCATGCCCTACATCAAAATAGGACCCGGCCTCCACGCGGCGACACGAGCGGACCACGCGGCGCGACCATGCCATGCCCTACATCAAAATAGGACCCGGCCTCCACGCGGCGACACGAGCGGACCACGCGGCGCGACCATGCCATGCCCTACATCAAAATAGGACCCGGCCTCCACGCGGCGACACGAGCGGACCACGCGGCGCGACCATGCCATGCCCTACATCAAAATAGGACCCGGCCTCCACGCGGCGACACGAGCGGACCACGCGGCGCGACCATGCCATGCCCTACATCAAAATAGGACCCGGCCTCCACGCGGCGACACGAGCGGACCACGCGGCGCGACCATGCCATGCCCTACATCAAAATAGGACCCCGCGGCGACACGAGCGGACCACGCGGCGCGACCATGCCATGCCCTACATCAAAAACCACGTGGTACATTTTAGAAATACCTAAGTAAGTCAAATTTAATTAATAATTTGTTAAAAGAATCTTTCCTAATAATGCTTAATTCATAATTTACTTTTAAATAACTACCTTAGATAATGTATTAATTTTAGAAGTTATGCCACTACGTGAGCTAATTAATATTTTTAATGGGCTAAAAGAAATAAAAAACTATTTAGTAAAAATAGGCCCCCTTCGAAGAGAAAGTTCCGAACAAGCCCAGTTAAAATATCAAGAATGTAATTTTTTGTATAATAAATTGGAGTATATTTTGTCTAGTATAAAGGGAAAAATTGAGACTGGTGAGATAAGCGCCGAATGTCAAACGGAAATTAACACTACAATTAATGATATAAATAGCTTATACAATAAAATTATTAGTTTATTTTCCAAAGAGAAAAAAGAAGCCGTAAAAATGTCTTCTTTTGATTTAAAAACAGCAATTGCACTGCTGCCCGTCATGACTGGCCCTGAAAGTGTCACTTTACAGCTTATTGATGGAATTCAGTTATATCAAACCATGATCAACAATGACTCACACACTCAACTAATTCAATTTGTTCTAAAAACTAGATTATCAGCTAGCGCTAAGCTTCGCTTAAAATCAAGTTACCAAGATGTAGATACATTAATATCGGATATGCGTAAATTTTTAATTCAGAAAAAATCACCTGTATCGCTTCAAAGTCAGTTATTTACATCAAAACAAGGCCATAGGTCAATAGAAAATTTCGGCAAAGACCTAGAACAATTATTTGTTAATTTGACCATTGCACAGGCAGACGGAGACGATAGTAAATACGAGGTATTACGTCCCCTGAATGAAAAAACTGCTATAAAGCGTTTTGCCGATGGCCTGTCTGATACCCGTCTTAGCACAATAATAGCCTCGCGTCAGTTTGAGTCTCTTCCAGACGCCATACGGTCCGCTGTGGATGAACAAACAATGTCGCCCAGCGAAGACCAGGTTATGAAATTAAGACGTTCTTATAATGTCAATTCATACAATGCATATAATAAACGTTTCACGAACGCTAATAAATATGTAAATACAAATAGACAAAATAATTTCTACAGAAATAATCAGAGTAACTTGTACCCGACTAATAATTCACAAGGCAATTCGAAACCCATGACGTATCATAATAGATTGACACGCGGTCACAATCGAGGTACATGGTTAGCACGCTCATCATGGTCAAGGCCAGGTTACAGGAATAATGCACTGAGGCAAAATTTCTCTCGAGTGCAGCATACACAACATGATGACGTAACATCAGAGCGCAATGATAATAACAATGCACCTGATAAAGCCGAGTTTTTTCGTTCCTAAATTAAATGAGCATTTTATTTTTAATTATAATATGAATAGCGTAGTGACTATGAGTATAAGTGATAGTAAAATTAACTTGTTAGTTGATAGCGGAGCTAGCCTCTGTGTTTTAAAATACGAATGGCTAAGCAATACTAGCTATATAGATAAGCTTTGTCATGATAAATTAACTATAAAAGGAGTAAGTGGTAAATTAGTTTCAGAAGGTTATATTTACTTAGATTTAGAGTTTAGTAATATAATTTTTACCCAAAAGTTTCACGTTTTTAAAAATCTATCATGTGAAGCCGATGGAATTTTAGGTGAAAATTTTTTCAAAATGTATAATGCAGTAATTGATTACAAAACGAAATGTTTGCAATTATCAAAAGATAATCAAACAATATCCATTAATATAAATTGTGATGACTCATTCACACACGTAATTCCACCGCGTTGTGAAATGATTAAATACATTCCATGCAGTGCAAACGGGGATAGCGTTACACTAGCAAAGGAAATACAAGACGGAGTCTTTATTGCAGGAATTATAGTAAAACAAAAAAACGGTTATATTCCTGTCCGAATCTTAAATACCAAAGATAAAGAAGTTACTTTGGACTTATCTAACTTAGATATTTACCCATTACATAATTACGAAGTTTGCCATTTTGATGAAGAAAACAAATCAACACAACGTGTAAAAACACTGTTTGATTTGCTGGATTTAACTTATTTGAATAAGGAGGAAACAATAGAGATAGAAAAAATATGCGCGAAATACGCCGACGTGTTTCATTTGCCCGGCGATAAATTAACAGTAACCAATTTAATGGAACATTCAATTACTTTGAAAGATAATGTGGCACCAGTGTACACTAAGCCTTATAGAATTCCACACTCATTGAAACAAGAAGTCGATAAGCAAATACAAGAAATGCTTAATAATGACATTATTGAGGAGACTGTATCGGAATGGTCCAGTCCTGTTTTATTGGTCCCAAAAAAAGCTGATAAATCAAATGAGAAAAAATGGAGATTAGTAATTGACTATCGCCATTTAAATAACAGAATTCAAGACGACAAATTCCCACTGCCTAATATCACCGAAATATTAGATTCGCTATCTGGGAGCATTTATTTTTCGAAATTAGATTTGTCACAATCTTATTATCAATTAAATTTAAATGAAAAGTCGCGACAATATACTTCTTTTAGTATTAATAAGATGTATCAACTTTCTTTGGACCAAAATTCACGTCAATGTACAGCGTTTTCAGTAGGTAAACAGTATCAAATGAAACGTTGTCCTATGGGTCTTAAGACAAGTCCCAGTGTTTTCTCCAGACTCATGACATTAGCAATGGCAGGATTAAATTATAAGAAATGTTTTATTTACCTTGACGATTGCGTAGTCATAGGAAATAGCTTAGACAATCATAATCAAAATTTAATTTGCGTACTAAATCAATTAAGGAAAGTTAATCTCAAATTAAATCCGATGAAATGTGAATTTTTGAGACGCGAAATAGTTTACTTAGGCCATAAAATTACATCAGATGGTATTTTTCCAGATCCAGGAAAAATAGAATCAGTAAAAAACTTTCCAACACCTACTTCAGCTGACGAAATAAAACGTTTCGTAGCATTTGCAAATTATTATAGGAGATTTATTCCGCTATTTGCCAACATTGTTTATCCATTAAATATTTTATGTAGAAAAGGTGTAAAGTTCGAATGGACGTCGGAATGTCAAAAAGCTTTTGATAACTTAAAAAATACCCTAATTAATCCACCTGTACTTCAATATCCAGATTTTTCCGAAAATAATATTTTTAAATTACAAACAGATGCGAGTAAACAAGGTATCGGAGCCATTTTAATGAACAATAATGGAAAAGTTGTAGCATACGCGAGCCGTAACTTAAAACCCGCTGAGAGTAGGTACCCCGTAATCGAGCTTGAATTATTAGCAATAGTTTGGGCCGTCCGTCATTTTAGACCTTATCTATACGGAAAGAAGTTTAAAATTTGTACCGACCACAAACCACTAGTATATTTGTTTAGTTTAAATGACCCATCGAGCAGGTTAATAAAATTTCGTTTATACTTAGAGGAGTACGACTTTGAGGTAGAGTATATTAGAGGTCGAGATAATGCAGCTGCAGATGCGTTAAGTCGACTTCCAATGACGTGTAAAGAATTGAAAGAAATGCGTGAAAATGTCGTAAGCGTACTGACAAGAGCGCAACGTAGGAAGTTAGATAACGAGACTATGGAAACTGATTATAGACAGACCATACAACCGTCCACCAGCCACAGGTCTGATCAACCTGGAGCTGTGGAAATTCTTAAACGACCAAATGACATTATAGAACTTATTATGACTGATAATTTTAATAAGAAATGTTTAGAATATGTCGACAATATTAACTTGAGCGCTAAGCATTGTTGTTTTGTACCGTCACAGTCAGCGATATTTCTAAATACCCGATCGTCATCGACCTTCAAGGTGTTAGCGAGGGATTTAGAACAACTATGTAAAAAGATCGATATAAAAGAATTACTAGTAATTAAAAATAAGAAAAATGAATATTTTATGAAAGAGTTATTGCGCGAGACAAAGAAATTAGGTGCACCGCGGTTTCTAATTACTAGAGATGTAATGAAAATATATGACGAGGATGAAAAAAAAGTTATTTTGAATGACTTTCACTTACTGCCCACTAGCGGACACGCTGGTGCTAATAGGATGTTAAATAACATCAAAAATTATTATTTCTGGCCAGGCATTAGTAATGACGTAAACAATTACGTCAAAAAGTGTAAAAGTTGTCAATTACACAAATATCCAAACAAAAAAATTAAAGAACCAATGGTTATAACCACAACTGCTGATACAGCTTTTCAACGCGTAAGTTTAGATATTATGGGCCCTTTAGATTTAGATAATTATAATAACAAATATATTTTAACTGTCCAGTGTGACCTAAGTAAATTTATAGAAGCTTATCCTTTACAAACAAAGGATACAGTTACAGTGACTAGTTCTTTTGTAAACAATTTTGTATTACGCTATGGAATTCCTAGTGAAATTATTACCGACAAAGGTAAAGAGTTTATGTCATCTGTTATGACAGAGACCTGTAAGTTATTAGGTATAAACAAACTAAATTCGACTCCTTACCACCACGAAACTTTAGGATCCCTTGAAAACAGTCATAAACACTTGGGTGCTTATCTCAGGATTCAATGTGAAAATAATAAAAGTAATTGGAGTGATTGGCTTCCATTTTGGTGTTTTTCATTTAACACAACAGTACATACAGAGACAAAATATACCCCACATGAACTTGTTTTTGGAAAATTGTGTAACTTACCAAATAATTTGCAAAAATCTGTTGAACCATTGTATAATTTTGGCGATTATCCTCTTGAATTAAGATACCGATTACAAAAGGCTCACTTAGATGCGAAAAATAATCTATTAGAGAGTAAGCACTTAAGAAAAATAATGTACGATAAAAATAAAAATTCGTTAGAGTATAAAAAAGGAGATTTTATATTGTTAAAAAATCAATCAGGTCATAAATTAGATAATGTATATCAAGGACCTTTTGAAGTGTTAGAAGACTTATCTCCAAATGTGAAAATTTTGAAAAATAACATAGAGATTATAGTTCATAAAAATAATACAAATTTGTTTAACAATTAATTTTATTTTCTTGATCAAGTTATTGTATTAGAATTTATGAAAAAAAAAAAATGTCATATAGCGAACTTACGTTACCTACTACATTTTTCCCCTTTGTGGAAGGGGTATAAGATCCATCTTTTTCGGGGGAGATGAAGTATGTTGCCAATTCAGCAAATATGCGATATAAAATAATATTAACAGAGTTTCGCATGGAAACGTAAGTCACGTTATGCTGACGTATCTATTAATATTAGTTGTAATTTATAATAAGTTTTTATGAGAACATTCAATAAACAGCGTACATGAAGTAAACTTGTGTTTCACTGAAGATGAGATATAGAAGAAGTATGCCACATATTATAGAACCTACTAAGTATTTTTAAACAATAGCGCCGATATCTAGCCGCACAGAAACGCACGGACTGTTAATGTTTTAATGGAATGCTTATTTGACGTTCAAAATGGTTATTCTGATGGTGGATCACACAGCCCAGCGGCTAACCATAAGATTCCCCGTGCATCTGTATTAGATGACGTTTAATTTGAATTTTATTACATCTCAGAGAGCGCAGAATATCAAAACTATTATTAGTATCAAATATTTAATGTTTCCCCAATCAGATTGTAAATTGCATAATTATTCACCAATTGGAATCATATTTCATGAATATGAGCTTAATAGATTAATCAATCTACTAAGTTATTTCGAGACAATACTTTACTAAAATTAGATACTAGCTATATACCTATAGGTAGATATTTAGTAAAAGAATAAATATAAAACTCTTGAGAAAAAAAATGTAGTGATACAACAGTACCCTTAGTATGAGTTTTTGCAACACCAAACGAGTGATCGTCTTCGTCAATACTATGAAACTATAGGTTTACTTAATACGTCGTAGTATAAGATTTAAATTTGGCACATAGTCTTCACGATATCGCCTACTCGATCACTCGATTATACGAACTTCACACTGTTTAGTTTTGTCTCTTTCATTTCTCATTAACAAGAAAGAGACAACATGTTCTTTCGTTCCATTCACTCCCATTCATAGTATCTCTAACTAGTCTGTGCTCGATGATAACAAACAAAATGTCTGCGTCACAGTGAGAGTCGTATTGATATTATTTATAAATTATTACTAAAATAGATAATAAGTAATAGGTTTTGATACATAAATTTTGATTACCCAAATGTACTAAGGTGTTTTAACGGAAAAATAAAATGAAAATGTGCAAAACAAGTGCGTCGCAGTTTGAACAAATAGTGAATTTCATTGATTGGTGTGTTTAAGAGAATTATACAGAAAAATACTAATGTGCAATGCTTTTGGGAAAAATAATGATCTCGTGTCTGACGGCAAACGAGATTTAGAGCTGCAACAAAGGGAAATTGAACTCAAGCGAGCTTGCCTAGTGACAAACTCTATTCGCCATATTTATTTAGAAAATAAAATAAAATAATTGTATGTATTAATTAAACAATGTGTTTTATTTCCTTATTATACTACACTGTGATAGTGTCCTATTGTTTAAATTCTAGCTAAGACGACTAAAGCGTAGATAATTATTAAAGCGTCGGTCGTCTCTGTGACGAGTGAATATCCACACGGTAGTATTATTGCCCGTCACGACAATACCTACGCCGTGTGGAGACACTCACATAATTCGCATATAGGTAGGTAAATAAACACAGACATTATTGCTTGAGACTTATAAAGTAGAAGCTATATGCTTATAATTTATCAAGGCGCCACTGCTGCATAACCTCCCGACGTTCCTGTGTACGTTGGTGGGCTTCATTAACCTCATCAGCGACCATAATAAATGAAAATAATGGCGATAACATTGTAATAATTGTTAAAAATTTCATTCGTTTACCTACTCACGGAATTTCTTTCATCGAGTGACGACACGATCAAACGTAATAGTATACTTACGACGACTTGTCAAAGTAACGACTCGTACTGCCAAAATGTATTCGTGAGGCGAAAACTATCAAAGTTTTCGTGTTACGTTGACTCGATTTAACTTATACTGCCGATTTTTGTTTTTGATAGTTTACGCTAGAGGCGCTAGTGGGCAATGTATGAAAAGAGACGATACGTTTGATCGAGCTCGAAAACTATCAAAACTCATACTAAGGGTACAGAGTGTGTAGCACATCTTCGTTAGTGGCTGCCCTAGAACATTTTCTTGCATGGTGTAGTCGAAATCTTTTATAATCCTTGTTCCTTGGTAAGAACCAAGGAACAAGGATTATAAAAGATTTCGACTACACAATGCTAAGATGCCCAAGAAGGCATCTTCCGATAGTTGCCCAAGAGCTAACGGATTACGCTTTCTCCATGTATTAATACTTTATGTACGGAAGATGGCATATAGTACCACCTGTATTTATTAACATACAGTTGTGCTGTTTCCAATGCGTACTGACCAAACTTCGTAGCATGTATCCTTCTTCCGCTAGACATAACCTGCAGTAAAAAATAAAATCGTTTAATTAGTTCCTCATATATGTGATTTCTGATGTGCAGTGAATATTTTGGAAAAGTCTGCGTGCTGTATTGCCATCGTTACTGTTGCCGCTAACTTGCTTAGGTTTGTCGATGTTTAAACCAATTTCTTCCCTGAATTTTCTTTGAACGTAAGTCTTCCTTTGTTTTTTCCTTTCTTTGTTTTCTGTTGTTTGGGTTGACCATTTTTCAAAGTATAAATTGTAAGAGAAATGCAATTTAAGCTCCATAAACCTTATCCAACAGTGCAAAGTCGAAGGTCCATACTGGTAATTACTCTGATCCGCAGGTTCCATTTCGAGCTTGTTCCAAATTGTTCATTTCTGTAGGTCTTGCATCACAAATGGTACATACAGCACTTGATGACGTCTTTGATAAAACCTGAGCAACTTTTCCATTAATCATTGTTAAATACAATGCATGTTTTATTTGAACTCCTTCTCTATTTTTATTGATTTAAGTAGGGTTAAACGTGGCTATTTGAGTATTTATTTCATCAACCACACTTGTAGTATTTCTGGGGTTTCGTTTGAAAATTCTATTAAAATAGGGCGACAAAACCCTACGGATGAAGGAACAGGATTTTGCCACAATATTTCATTTGTATCAATATCAACAAGTTTCAGGGGCACCATTGAAGATATAAACAAATTATTGTCCGAAATTAATTCGGACTCTTCAGGTAAAACTTGCTGATACTCACTTTGTCCACTTGATCCATCGCAGCCCTAATTAGAATTTATTATTTTTGCTTTAATATTTGTAATTCTATGCTCGATTGTGGGGCACATTCGTTTAACTTCCTTAATTGAGGTATAATTCGGAAATAATAAGCAATTTTTTTGCAATTAAGCAATTTCGCATATTTTCGTATTGCGCTTTAGTCAGATCCAAGTCCACAAAAAATTTGAGAGCTTCATCCTTATTTTAAGCTGTTATTTCCACTGGTTCGTTAAATATATTATTCCGTATTTCCTTCTTTTTTTCTTCTGATAATGCTCGTAAAATTTCTACTACAACTGCTTCTTCAGATTCCCCTTAGATCACAACCCTTGAATGAATGAATTAAGTATGAAGTCAAGACTACAAGTTTCAAGTAATTCCTTGTTTTTTACGTTTTCTAGTTTTTTCAGAACTATCTTCGTAGGTTTCAGATGGTCGTCCCCGTTTTCCTATCGATGTAGACGGATCAGATTCGCAAGAAGGCTCTGTAAGATGTTCAATGAATGGCCCTTCTAACCAATCGTTATTTTGTCGAAAAAACTGTTCTTTCTTTCGACTTGATTTATTTAAACGTTTACGGAACTAATCAACGAAATTATTTTGAACACTTGCTATAATTTTTGCGATGTTCTCATCGGAAGGATCGGCGAAATTGTCTCGTAGATAGTTCGTAATAGTATCACCGTAATTTAGATCACTGTTAATCAGCAAAAGACTTAAACTGCGCCGAGTACACGAGAAGAATTCAGTCATTGCAACACTCTAGGGAAACTTCAGTAACGACAATAGCAAATAGGGTACTGTTATTGTTACTACGAAAACCCTGCTCTTTATACAAAAATATTGTCCCAAGTTCACGTCTCACACGTGTGCAAACAAATTTTTATATGATATATACTACAAAATGTGATATATAAAACATCGGCAAAGTTCGGCAACTGCGAAAACTCTTATTGAAAATGAATGTACTGAAAAAACGCCGCATCACGAGTTACCCACCCATAGTGCGGCGGGAGATACTATTTTCACTGTAGGCACTTGTATAACTCATTTCACTTGCTAAAATTAAACGCTCCACTGCGGACCGGTTAATCGGACAGCCAAAAATCCAATGGCAGCCATCGCAGAACTCAGAATCACAACGTAAACACTGGGCAGTTTGGTTAATCTTTAATCTCGCGGTGTTTTCGAGTGGCCAAATCCCAGTCTATTAATAACAGATATAAACTCCGAGCTTGCTGTCTTCAACTTATGATACCGCGTTTTGGTAGGTATCCTAATCTGTATACTACCATACCACTTTCCTTTTGTCTTGATCCTTCTTCCTATATTCCAACCTCTGCCTAAAGATTTTTATCGATCACTGAGTAACAGTATGTGAATTGTATGCTAGTTACATCTTAACATCTAACCGATTAATCCATCGACGATTATTAATATCCAGACACAATTGATTTTAATTGTGTTCTCGCGCTCCTGAGCGCGAACGGGGCTTAACGAGTTAATCCTCTCAAATACAGTCTTATCAGATATCACGTTACCAGTTATTCCTTTATGAGAAGAAACCAACATGAAATAAATTTCAAATCTTTTTTGTGGATAATGAAATAGCAACCTCTTAATGTTATATACAATATAATTAGTTTTAAAGTGTACCTTATTACTCTCTGAATTTTTAATTAAACTTAATGAATATGTTAAAATCAAATAATTGCTATATCTACTTATAGTACTAATTCTTTTAATTGCTTCAAAGACTGCCTCAGCAGAAAAATGCTACAATTATTATGAAGAACAATACTTTGAGAAAACTTTATTTGAGGATCATATACGGCACTTCTTACAAAGCTATCTCCTTTACTCCCATCAGTATAAAATCTACAATAGTTATTATTACTATCCAATAAAAGCTTGTAAAAATGCCATCAGATCTTCATTATTACATACTTTATAATTTATGATGTTTGTATTGAAGAGCAAACTATTGTAAAACTTCTGGTATATTGGCCAATTATTATTTTCATATATCATTATAAATTTATTTTGCATTTCCAGAAATACAAAAGGAAGTCAAGGGGATTTATTGTGTAGCAAATCATCGGCTGTTATAAATGGAGTTTTGGCGAACATAGGGTAAAGAATATTTTTTTAATAACGTTTATTATTAAATTTACAATTGGAAGCGAGTAATTTAACACAAAATCTTTCTGCAAGTATTAGCCTTCTAAGTATAAAAGGAATAAATAAAAACTGTCTCTACCTCCATCACTCTTATAAGAGTAGAACAAAATGCTCCGGCTATTATTCTCAAAACTTTATCCTGAATTAAATATAACTTATGTACATGATTACTATCTATATATGCGATTGAGCTTTGATCAAAATGACCCCTTACTATAGCTTTATATAAAATAGATAGAATAAGAGGATCAGCACCCCATGAAACTCCAGTTAAACATTTAATAACATTCAACCCTTTAGCAGAATTTCTAATTAAATATTTAATGTGTCCCTTAAATGTCAATTTATTGTCAATATCAAGGCCTAGAAAATGTTGATTTACAGTAGGTATTATTTCATTGTTGTATTTATATTATTCTTTTGAAAGAATTCAAACATTGCTTTTCGTGGAGTAAACGTTTAATTATAATTTATTAGGGTTCCGTGCCTCAAAAGGAAAAAACGGAACCCTTATAGGATCACTTTGTTGTCCGTCTGTCTGTCTGTCTGTCAAGACCCTTTATCTCAAGAACGCGTGGACGTATCAAGCTGAAATTCACATGAAATACTCAAGTCTATTGTCCCTTTAAGCTGTGAAAATATCAAACTTCTAAGCCAAGCCAATCAAAAGATACAGCCGATTATGTCGATATTTTCAACAAATTTCCGACACTCGCAAAGGAATCAAAACCTACAGGATACTTCCCGTAAACTCAGAATCTTGAAATTTGGCACGAAGCATTGTCATATAATGCAAATATAGGAAAAATTGCGAAAATCACATCTTTTTAGTTATATAATATAATAAAAATATTTTAATAAAATGAAACTTACTACCTTATTTCTCACGAACGAATAAAGGTATCAAATTGAAATTTATACCAAATACCTAGGTCTATTGTCCCTTTAAGCAATGAAAAAATCAAACTTCTAAGTTAACGCGATCAAAAGATACAGCAGTTTATACCGACACCTTAGACGAATTTCCGTCACACGGGAATCAAAACCTACAAGGTACTTCTACGTTTGTACGGCGGAACCCTCGGTGTGCGAGTCCGACTCGCACTTGGCCGGTTTTTTTTATAATACATTTGCAAAGCTTCCAACGATAAACTGAAGAACATCATTACTATTCACATATTTACAAATTTCACTGATATATATATTACTAGCGACCCGCCCCGGCTTCGCACGGGTGCAATGCTTACGCAAATATGCATGTATTATACATATAAATCTTCCTTAAGAATCACTCTATCTATTAAAAAAAACCGCATCAAAATCCGTTGCGTAGTTTTAAAGATCTAAGCATACGTAGGGACAGACAGACGGCGGAAGCGACTTTGTTTTATACTATGTAGTGATATAACAATGGGGATAGAATGGATCCTTGCATTGTGCCTTTTGTGCCAATTCTAGCCCCTGCAATGTGTTATTATTTTAACATATCAAGTTATATTTGTTAGAAAGCTATAAATCCGTTTACAAAGCAAACCCGGAATACATAATTTAGATAAGACTTGTATTAGTATATGATGTTGCACATTATCAAATGCCACTTGAATATCTCAAAATACACTTAAAGAACTTTGACCATTGCATTTTGCATTTTTCAGATCCTGTATAAGCGATGAAAAGCTATCAGCACAACTCCGACCTCGCCTGAAGCCATATTGGATATTTGGAATAATATAGTTTGATTCCACATAGTAATCAAGAGGAAGTTAAATCATATTCTCAAAAAAAATTCCAAGACATGATGATAATGAAGTGGATCTTTAGGAATCTGCACTTATTAGGCTTAAGAATAGGGATTACGCACTGAGTTTTCCATGATGCAATAATTATTTGTTTTAACCAGAGATTATTAAGTATAGTTAAAAATATTTTTTGTGCAATTTGTATTTAATGTTTTTGATCAAAATGTTTGAAAAGTCATCTAAACCAGGTGAAGTGTCTTTACGAGATTGAATACTTATTGAGAACTCTGACCAAGTCAATGGTTCTAATAAAATAAAGTTTTATTCTTATTGAGTTCAAATCAGCTGCTTAAATCAAAGTTATTATGATGCTCTTTTGTTGTTAATATGTCCAGGAATGGTTGAATAAACTCATCAGAATAAGATTTAGTATTATTTTAAATTGTTCTAATTTTTTTATATTGTTCCAATCACTGAGATTGGAGTTGTTCTAAACTGTGGATACCATTCCAACACGAACTAAGAAATTTGGCAACTCGTTTCTTTGTCGCACAATAAAGAAATGGAATTCACTGCCAGCTCACGTGTTCCCTCCTTCCTACAATCCTGGGTCATTCAAATGAGGCGTGTAGAAGCACCTTGCAGGTTTGCAAGGCGAGGGTGGCTAGCGCGGCAGTTTATCTGTCGCACCAGCTATCTTCACATTTGGACTCTACTTCTCTTCTGCTTACCATCAGGTGGAATAGAGTCATTTGCTTGACCTTTTTATAAATAAAATAAAAAAAATTAAAACTGTCACACATTGTTTTCCAACCATTTCTCTTTTCTGTAGCTACAGTTTTCTTCTTGATAGCATCTAGTCTTTTACATATATGCAATAAAAATAGTAGTATCACGACGGTACAATTTCAATGCTCATATGACTTAATTACACAATCACGACATTTGTCATTCCAGACTCACCTTAGACTCACCTTCGTTTTGCAGATGATATCGTATTCGAGTCTCCCAACATGCGAACTAGTTCGCGGGCATAGATATTATAATAATATAATCAATAGCGAATGATTATGGATCGGATTGATAAGTTATGCAAAGTTTTCGGTGCTAAAACAACCAGTGCGCGGTTTTAAACCAGAGGCCTTAGTATGAGTTTTGATAGTTTTCGAGCTCGATCAAACGTATCGTCTTTCTTCATACATTGGCCACTGTTTCTGATAGTTTACGCTAGGGGCGCTAGTGGGCAATGTATGAAAAGAGACGATACGTTTGATCGAGCTCGAAAACTAACAAACTCGTACTAAGGCCTCAGATCAAACGCCGATATCGTTAGGTGGTAAGGCTCTCGAGGAAGTAAAATTTGTAATCACACTACGGAAAAGTAGATGGCGCAGCCATGATCACGGGGATGTATCTGATTTCGAGCACCGATTGGTAGATCTCGACGCAAGACGTATGAGAAATAAGTCCAAACAGAAGCCATCATATAATTATACATATGACAATGGCCAGTTGCATTGTGTGCCTTGTAGTAGAATTTTAGCAAACTTAGCCAAGCCAGGTTCGCCGTTGACCGATACGTCAAGGAGGACTATATAATCATTATCTAATAGGTAACATTCAAAAATAATTTAAAGTTTAACATCTTCAATGATTTTATACAGTATTGATCCATTCGCCAACATAAGTAATAGGTACTAAGAGTGTGTAATTGTAGTTAAAATTGTGGTACGATCACCATACAAATTGAGCATAACTGATAATGGTAGTTAGGTAGAGAAGTACCTCAGAAGTTACGATAGTAGACGCTGCGGAGCAAACAAAGGAATAAGTCTTTATCTGTGGAACACTTACTTCTTAGAAGGTGTTGTTACAATAAACACAACGAGAATGGTTTTACTAAAACACACTTTAACTCAACGAACAACTGCGGACAGCCTATGTTAGCGTTATATTCGTTTATGTTCTTTCGTATGTAATTAGCACACGCGTTATGTACTACCAAGGTAATCAGAATTATTGGAGTTTCATTTTTACGGCGAAGACAAAAGGAAGGGTAATGTATTTAGCAGTCTATGTATGTATGTATGTTTGTATTTACGTATGTTCCACCGTAGCGCCTAAACCATTAATCCGATTTTGATGAGTGAGGTGTCTAACGATTCCTTCTTTTGGTTCAGTCAACATAAGATACATTTTAACCGACTTTCATCAGAGGAGTTAGAGAATTTTTCCTTGTAACCGATCTAATTAAATTCTTTTGAAGTTTGTACACAAACTATAGTTGTGGTTGCTAACAAGTTGCTAAGCAATCTGTGAAATGGCCAAAAAAGGAACCACGACTATCGTGTCAAAAATAATGATGTTTGATTGTCATTTTTGTTAAAATCGAGTGCCTCATTATTATCACACATAACAGATCATGAAATGCTTGGGCATATCGTCTACCTACCGATCACGCAGAGACTCTCCCACAAACAGTCCACTCCGCTTGGTCTTAAACAAAAATAACCTTGAACCTACTGATCACTCCTGACCACTACCATTTCATGACATTTCATAATCTGGCCAATTATACGATGGGCCCACGACATATACATACACATACATTTTTTTTCATACATTCACCTTAGCTATGCTAACATCACATACAAAATTTAATGGTTTTCAGTCAGAATGGCCGATCATCATAATCATCATCATTATATTTTGTAATTAGACGCTTGCCCAATGCGGATTGATGGACATAGTATAAGGTGATCAATACCCCTTGGTTGGTCCATTAGTCGCTTTCTACGACACCCATTCGAGGATATGGGGTGATGCTATTTACTCTGCCGGCATCACTAGCCGATGTATTTGCATAAATATCATGTTTATAGCTATAACGTGACTAGAACTATCATTCAGGAACCTATGCAAATTAACTCAAAATCAACAAGTTATGATAATTACGAAAACCATTTGTAGCTTTGGTCGACTACACTGTATATTAATTTCAGAATTTATTACTTGCAAAATTATCAGATACTTATTTAAAAAAGCTTTAAAGGTTGTTGATGCCCTGCGTATTTGTACCTACCTAACTTCTGATTAAAAATCTATCATAAGTTTTAAAGTTGCGCCAACTCGGACGCCAGTCGCGTGACCTAAGTTTTTAATTCACAGGTTCCAAAACTCGTTATAAGTATACTCTCTATCTTTCATTAGATGACGTTAAAAGCCTATTTGTTGAGTAACTTCCATTATTTTAGTTAATCTTTCCTGTCCATCCAAAGGTTGTCTGGAAGAGATCGCTCATTAGCGATAAGACCGCCCATTGTACATTTTATTTTGTATTATTCATATTTAACTGTTCCTGTTTTTTCACTGGTGTGCAATAAAGATTATTCTCTTCTATTCTATTCTATTCTATTCTAAACTAGCTAGTAGTAAAGTCAGCTTGAAAAGCTTTTCATGCAATTAAGCAATTAAGAGCATGGTTGAGTACTCGGATGGGTGACCAAAGATGAATGTAAAGATGACTTTATTTGTTGGTAACACGTATAGTTACATAGGTATCATGTTAAATTATTGATTTTCAACATGTCATACTATTGCTTTGTACAAATCATGCTGCGGTTTAAAATAACTTCAACTTCATTATCGTCCGTGCTTCAGAAGGCCAATTATAAGCTGGTTTTGATTTTTATCGGAAGACAGACTTAAAAACAAAGTCACATTAGAATACGGAAATGCTGTTACCCACACGAGATGAACAAACAAGAATTACAATTACAAAATAGATCTTAACTCGAGAGCGCTTCATAAGAAAGTAATATCCAGTAGGTAACAAAGAAAGGTGAGAAGTATTAGGAAAATCCAAAAGAGTCAACGAACCCAGAACTGAGTCACGGCACATGTAGGTAAGTCGCAGCACGTCGACCAAGTTCTTATTGTTACTTACTCACACAAAGTTTTGTTGAAAATTATTAGTTATAGGTAAATTATTAATTTTCCACGTTACAACTTAATCGTTTCGTTTTCACGATCTATGAACTCCCTTTTGGAAAAGTAATGAGATTGAAAAACAAATGAGTTTAAATTTGATTACCTTTAAGTAACTTTCAAAATTATCTTTTTTAAATTTCTCGGAATAATTAATTAACTTTTTGATCATGAATTTCTTGCCAAACTGCCATGTTTGTGAAAACAAAAAATATTTATCATAAATTGATCCTTATATGGTAATTCTTATCTTAAAAGCTTAAGGCTGAGGCAGTTCACAGGCTAACAAATTGAACATCGCGATCCGCTTCCATCACGCCCCAAACATATTCAGATCCTAGAAAAAATACACTGAAAAAAACGACCTGCCTTAGGCGTTTTTCTAGTATTAAAAATATTTACGCATTTGTAAACGCAAAAATTAAGGAATTCTACATTTTTTATAATTTTATTTACCTAAGGCTTTTACCGCACACATTAGCCAACCCCATCATTTTTTTATTCAACTAGATGACAAACAAGCCGGCACTCTACCTGGTGGTAAGTGTATACTGACTCCTATAAACACCTGGTGCGTTGTCATCTTGAGGCCTAAGATGAAATGCCTTCCATGCCCAGTAATTACACTGGCCACGTTTCCCTTCAATCCGAAACACAGCAAACTGTTTCACGGCTGAGATAGGAAACGCGGTTGTACCTACCCAGACGACCCTACATACAGGCCTACCACCTAGGATCATAATATCGTGATATTGAAATTCAGAGGGAAACCATTGATGCTATTATAGAAACGTTTCTATATCCCTTGACGATAATTTATACACTCTGTGAGACATTATCAATTTTGGCGCAAATTTCAAATTATGAAACTATCACACAACTTTTTACTTAAAATTGATACGCCTATTTAAAGATTATTTTACAATTAGTAACTTATATGCAAACCAAAATCAGATAGCTGCTTTCGGAGATTGCTATGCTATAAAACGAGTATTCTATTACGATGTTCAATTCATTAGTCGCTTTACGACGTCCTCATTGATAAACGACATCACATCACATCCAATTACAATTTATATGTTATACCTGCGTCGGCTTCTGGCGTCGGGCGGCGTCGCGCGTCGCAGGGAAGTCCCAGTTCATTCTATTTTATTTTACGAGCGCCCACGACGGAAAAAGAAATGAAGCAATAATTGCTACTACTACAAGTAACATACCGCAACCTCTTCCATCACTTCAATATTCCATCGTCGTTTCTCTAAGAGTTACAACGCAAAGCCTGCCTTTCAGGATAGCAATGTACTTGGAGGGCAAGGAAAATTTTGCGGCGGAAATTCGGTAGGGGGAGAAACGACGGCGCCTCACGTGGCTGGAGCCAACGATCGATAGCTCGTGCGACAACTGTTGCGCTGCCTCTGCTATCCCTTTCTAACATTACTTCCAACTTAATATGAAATGAGATAGAGCGAAGGACTTCGGTTCGAGCTTATGGCGCAAAACTCACGCATCGGGCGCTTTGTCCTGCTTGCTCGCCAGCTACTTTCTGTAAGGCAGTGAGGGAGAGAAGATGCGGCATGCGATGCTCCTAAACCGTCAGAAAGGAGGGCGGCTATGAATAACAATGCGGGCGGACTGCGGGAAGGATGTCCTTATCGACGCGGCCCCGCGCCTGTAAACTGCACGACCATTTCATAACCCATTACTAACATCTGCAACGGCATATAGACTACTGCATGCTCAATCCTTGAATTTCTTATTCTAGGTACGGTTCTTATCGTTTGAGGAAAACCATTTCCTCCGCTTTATGGAGATCAGTCTGCATCTGTTCCTTCCTGGAAGCATCCTCCATGCCTCTTAGATTTTATCTTAAAACCATAAGACCGTACTGGATATTTCTTATTTGTTTTATGTACTTTCGTAAATTATCAAATTCATATCATATGTGGAGTGCGATTATGATAACCATTGAAACAGAAAATCATCATTACGAAGGAATTTACATTGTAAAATAGACATGACGATCGCCTGAATTTTCAATACGACAAAAATAATTTCATCAGGTATTCCCCTTGGGATTATAAAGCTCTGAAAGTTTTACCAATATTTAATAACTGCTCAGAGAATTAGGTTAATGCTCAAGGCCTCTCTGTCGGAAAACTCTGTTGACAAAGGCGACCAACAGACGGTGGGTATATTGGCTGTGGGTATGAAAATATTTACTTCACTACAGCTATTTCAAAAAAAAATCAAGGTCATCGTAATTACTTTTCCCAAATTCTCCTCAGTTACTCTATTCAGTTTAAAAATAAAAAATGTTTTTAAATAAAAAGAAAACTGCCTTCAAAACTAAAAACGGTGTACAAAAAATTTTGTTTATATAAATCTAAATGTTGTTTTTTTGTTTATATAAATCTAAATTAAAATTTTTGAGTTCGGTCCTCAAGTTTATACCAAATATTGAGGTTGGCACCGACCTCAAAAAAACATTTAGATTTATATAAACAAAATTTTTTGTACACCGTTTTTAGTTTTGAAGACAGTTTTTTATTTGGAAATAATTAATTTTTTGCTTTTTAGTGTTTTAAGTACAATTATGAAGTATTAAGTAGAGTTGGATAGCTATCGGTTCACAACTCAAAATTATCAATATTCAAAGTAAAGACGGATTTTTGCCATTATTTTTCCGAATAACAAAAAAATCTCAAAGTCTAACGCTATAAAATTTTCGGGAAACTATTTCAGACTTTGATCTTTAAGACAATAAAGAATAATTGAAATTAGTTAACAACTTTCGAAGATATTGACGCATAAAGTTGGAACATTTGGAAAAAAAACATATTGTGACTCTCGCAATTTTCGCAAATGATTGATTATGATTTTCGCAATTTAAAAAAAAATACTAAGCCGATTCATGAAAAATTTTTATGGGACCAAATTGTAACTATTCCGCGATTATTATCGAACAAAAAAGGAATACCTAATGTAAATCGGATCAGAAATCTTGGCGTAATCGGTGTACATACATAAAAAACATACCAACTGAATTGAGAACCTCCTCCTTTTTGAAGTCGGTTAAAAAGCGAGCATTATTTACCTACTGGTTTTACTTTATAATTTTATCCTGGATTATTGTAATGTTCTCCTACGCTTCTAATTTATCCTTTATTGCGCCAGATTTATAGTCTAATTTTAGTCTAGCTTGGCTTAAACTTCCACGGTTAAAAGGAAAAAGAAGATCATTAAAAGCTCGTAGATTTAATTAAATTTCAAATTAATTCTGAGGATGAAAGTGATTAGTACCGAGGTGAGGTGTTCAGCAGCAAATTATTTATATCGTATTTGTCACACGTCCCAGGGAACAAGATAAGTGATAATAATGGGACAACAAAGAGAAGCCTGTAACCGTCTCGTTGTGAAGATTAATGAGCACGTCGTGTTGTCGCGAAAAATTACGCATTCATAGCTCACCCTGACGCCGGCTGAACAAGTGAAGACTTTGCGGATTTACATAATATAAATATATTATGGAACATGTACATTTAGCTATTACTCACTGCGCAATTGCGTATACTGAAGATTGAAACTTGCTGATTTTACTATAAGGTCTAGATACAGTAGCAAGTGTCTTGACTTACGAACTATGGAACAGAGATTTCCAAAAATCAAGTAGATACGCCATAGTAGAATGGCATTTATAAATAATATAACAATATTTTCAATGCATCGAAAGCATTAATCGAGAGAGAGAAAATATTGTCTGAAGTATGAAATAAAATACATGATTATGGAATAAAATACACATAAAAAGTTATCAAAAATGTGATATGGAAGATAAATTGTTTTTTACGTAGTATATCTAATGTAATTACTCAAAAAGGAAGACACCCAACTTTATGCGACATTCTACAATATCTAATTGATTTAATTATGGAATTGCCAACAATCAAAGTAATCACTAAAATTGAGAGAGAATTTTTTTACAGGATCTGCAACTTCTGGAGTTATTACAAAGATCGCCCACGACATCTACACTGAGGTTTTGTTAATTCGGACAATCTCAGATACAAGAGTTAATTAATACCTTCTTCTTCTTCTTTTAATTAGATGGCGTTCGCGACACATAAAGATTACGCATTTCGCCAACGTCAAGTGAAAATGCACCTATAGTAAGTAACAGAAAATTGTACGACAGAATGAGTTAAAAAAGGGAGTCTATCAACACGTGTTTTTACATCAAGAACTCGGGAGGAACTCCGTTATAAGTGTCAGGCAATCTATAATTAATACCTACATAAAGATTTTTTCTGTGCACATAGGTAAGCAAGATCGAGCAGTTTAAATAGCGAAATACTGTAAATATTTGCTACCGTTTATCTTGAGTTACAATGCCACTATCCTTCCAATTATAATTACATAACATTTATCAAATACATTAGGAAATATAAAATGGTGTCTGTAAAGTAATGATCAGAATAAAAAAAAACTATAAGGTTTCTATTTTGCTTTTTATTGTATATGAGTTTTTTATTGTTCTCTCTACCTCAAGTGATGCCTTATTTTCATGAACTTTACATCTTCAATAATATTTTCTGTGGAAACATTGCCTTTTATATGTTCAATTAACTTTAAGGCATAGTGTCTGAATTTATATAACCAGTTGTTGTATTCTATCCCATAGCATCTAATCGGCAACAATGTAACATCCCAATATAACGGTAGTTAAACTCTTAACAAGTACTTTGCGCCAATATACAATCCGGGATATAACCTAGAAGTAAACTGTAACAGCTCTCGGCAAAACGTGGAATAAATAAGTAATTTCCGGGCCCAGCGACAGCTCCACTCAGGCTATCCCTAGAGATCTAAAATCAGAAATTTATGTTGAATCAAAGTTATGAAAACACAAGAACTTTTCAGCAAAGTCGTAATAAGGTTCACAGAATAAACATTTGGGAGTTACGCATTTATAATAACTTTTCTGATGTTGGATGAAGAAGTTTCTTCGCTGAATCGCGAGGTTATTGATTCTTTTTCTTTTATTTTTCTTTAGCTATTACTAAAGAATGCTCGTAATAAAAGGTATTACTTTGGAGTATGAATTTATAAAGCTGGCAAATCAAATATTTCTTCTGAATCGAGCTACAGAGGCCTTGCGAGCACCAAAGGTTTTGGTGTCTTCCTTTCCTGACTTTATTGGTATATTCCCGTGTGATTAAATAATAATATAGTAATAAATTTAAGATTAGATTTCTATGATCGTAGATAATAAGTAAATAGCTCTTTAAAGTAAACAGATTTTTTAATCACGAATTATTGCAAATTATTCCAACAATTTTGACCATTCATATCTCTTGTTTAGAAACTACATATTTCAGAATAAATTTGATTCTTTTATAAAAACTGTTTGCATATATTTGCATTTTAATAAATGAGTGAAATTTGAATTGGAAACTTATAGATAAAATCTACTACACTTATTACACAGTAAATTTAATGTAATTATATTAAAGTTATGGAATTATAATAGACTTATGTCTTTTCCCACCAATACATTCTGTAAACGGCTGAACGGATTTCTATAATAAAGGTATCGTTAGATTTGTCTTGATGGCCCGTGATCTTAGGTATGTGAAAAAAAGAAACATAGCGGCTGTGAGGTGCTATTATTAGAAGTGATTTTTTATTTAGAATTCATCAATATGGGTATCAAATTAAAGGGCATAACTAAAAATATATAAATAAAAATAAGTAAATTTAAAAATGGAAACAAGACCAAATATTAAAGGCAAACTTATAACATATTGATGGTGGCAGGCAGACTGATTATTAAATTCTATGCCTCCGACTGCACGTTAGGCATCTTGAACAAAAGTTATAAAAACTACAATCAATATGTTTTTAGTTTGCCTTGTTTCTATGATTTCAGTGGACTATTTGTCTTTTTATGCAGACAGGTTTTTAGTTTTTTTTAATTTATTTTGTACCAGTTCGTTGTTAACAATGGAAAGAACGGCAGTTCAAAAGCTATATATATGTGCTCGATGTATAGACCTAATTGTCTTACTCTGGTACAAAATTCTCATGCAATATATGTACCTACATTTTTCAAGTTGAATCGATCACCTCTCTATACTGCGTCGATCGTGGATTGAATTTTACGGTGATTCAAATCACTTTCTCAGTGAAAACTTTACACCCTTTTTTCTCCCTGAGTCTTTAAAAACTTATGATTTCCATTGGCTATGTCTTTGTCACTCCCAAACACAATTACAATACTCGTATATATCTGCCCAGTATTTCGTGATGACGCCCTTTCCCGATCATTATTATGCTGAGTGCATATCGCCATTCCGGGCTTATTTACATCTGAAAAGTTCATTTTATGGGACAAGAACGGGACTCTTTTCTTTATCACTTCATGCAGGGGTGGCACGTACAGCTCATTTTTTTAACAGTATTGCGTCTGGCAATATTATGAAGACGAATCTTTTTGAATTTAATCAGACTTTATTGTTCTTGGAAGAATGAAGGAATTGGTCGGACTATCATTATGTTATAGTTATTAGATATTTCATCATCACCATTTTCACATACCTCCGGATATAGGACTTCTCATAGAGATAAAAATTCTTAGCATTCTATGGATGTACCAGCGGGTATCGGAGCCAGAGATTTGCAGAGAGGGCAGCTAGGAACAGTACCTGTGATGTGTGACGCAAGTGTAGGTAGGTTGAAGGGATATAGGTCATACAGGGGTGTACGATGCAATTCACATCAACCAGTCTAACTTCTCTCTCTGCCTAGACATTTAAGGTAAGATTCCGCGAGAGAATACAAACCAATAATGTTACTATTTTTTGTCAATTAATATGTATATGCGACCTGATATAAAAAATAATACTTTATATTTGGACCATGATATATCTATTACGTGAAATATGGTTTGTAGTTTATCCACTTTATCATCATCACTCTTTCCACACTCGCTAAAATATTTGGTATTTATGACATTGAGTCACAGACGTGGATACCGGGTATTATAGCTTGTCGCTCTGTAGGTTAAGATGACGTTGAAAAAAAAAGTTAAGTTTTTTAACTAAATAATCATTTCCAATTCTGTATGAAATTAATCGGCAACAGGCTGGCAACCTGTCACTATTGTCTCTGCACGGGCTATACTGTCGGATGTGGCTTTAAGTGTAACTAAATGTTACCTAAGGCTCTGTTTAATCTCTTTTGGGGATTATTATGTATGTATAAAAGTAGTCGAAGTAATTCATTTATCAACTTAAATCAATACAAAACGAAACCAAGCAAAAACCAAATTTATATACAGTTTAACTCCCATTACTCCTAAACGAAGACCCTATAATAAGTATAGAAGTATTCGCCAACAATCATAAAATTAATAGTCATCCCATTTTTTGTTCAGATTTCCCGAAACTTGAGTTTGTTTGGGAAACATCGCCTCGAACAAAAGACACAACATTTGTTCTGGCATTATGGAGTTTATTCAATATCCCGTGTTATACAACAAAACGATAATTTTTCATGTCACTTATTCTTTATACTTTTCTATCTCGCAGGATGTTGTGATTTTTTAAAATAACCTTGATGGAGTAGAAATAAGATTGTTCATTGTGTAAAAGAAAAATCGGGAGTGGTCTCCCCTTGACTTTCTCGTTTACCGGAAACGACTCAAAGGTTGATAGAAACCTTATATTTTTGGTCACCCATCCGAGTACCGTCCGCGCACTTGATTGCTTAACTTTCGTGATCGACGGCTCAAAAGTTGATGGAAATTTTATATTTTGATGTCATAAACGCATGTTAAATTTGGTTGAATAAGTTAAAGCATGCTCGAGTTATCGTGCTAACGCACAGACACACACACACAAACATACACAGACATAATTCCAAAAAAAATATTTTTGGATTCAGGGAGGTCCAAAACGTGTAAATCCGTCAAAATCTCGAGGTCGATTTTTTTACGACTACAAGACTTCTTCTATACTACGTACGAAAAAGTAAAAATATATGTCTGGTACAACTGGTGTCGTAGACGGAATTGAATAGATAAGATTCACGTGTTCGGGTCAACGAATTATCATTCTTAATTTGTTGGTTCGTCTGCTAAGAGCTAACTATTGTTTGATGTGATATCAAAATCTATGATCCTAAATTACTTAGCTAGACATATTTTAAATTTCTTTTTGTTGTTGGTTCTTAGCAAACGCTTTGCAATAAGTCTGCCTAGCTAGCTAAACCACCAAGTAAGAATTAAAAGATTTTGTTCAAAGTCAAAGTCAAAAATACTTTATTCATTTAGGTACAATTTGTACGCTTATGAAAGTCAATTTTGATGCCATCGGTTCAAGAGTACTGTTCCGCCAGTTAGAATTAACCATTTCCTAAGTGGTAGTGGGTTCTTGTGGAGCTTGCTTCCCACCTACAGTCTAATCATCACTTACTCAGGTTAAATGAAGGTCAAACAATTGGGATTTAAAAAGTACAGTAAACTTGTAATTTTTTTAGCTTACCCGGCTATTATTCTTTATTTTTTTAATACTTATTCTGCTATTCCAGAGCCGGTGTCCCGAATAGCAGAAAAAGAAAGTTAATAAGTCAACAATTACATTATATAATTAAATATTTTATTTTTTATTTTTCTCTCCGTAAGAACCATCATCGTACTTCAAGGAATATTATAAAAAAAGAATTAGCCGAATCGGTTCAGATGCTCTCGAGATTTGCGCTTAGCAACACATTCAGCGATTCATTTTTATATTATAAATTCGTTTTTTGTAGCAATCAACACCGATAAATGCAAGCAAACTAAGAAATTAGGACACCGCTCATCATTGGATGCATTAAAATAATGTTAATAATATAGGTACTTGTATATACAAGTATGAGGAACTTCCAGATGAAACTGGCCTCGACATTCCACCTTAACATTACTCTATTCAGGTTAGATGAAAGCCAATAACTTATAATAATGTAAGAGTCATCTCCGAGCTTTTGTAACTGTTTCCGTTCTTATGAACCAGACGCGTGGCTGATCTGACCAGAAGTCGGGAATCCGTGACAAAACGGATACTGACATGACGTCACTTGGCGTACTTACACTACCGGCGGCAAGTTCATCTGACTGTATTTAAATTTTTTAACAAGCGCTCATTTTAAATCCACTGAAATTCACTGAAGTTTATTTTTACGAGTAGACTGTCCAAAATGCATCACGTCGGAGTCACCCATGGGTTACTTTTTACATGTAAAAGCCTTCCCGCGCCACCATTAAAGTGAACATACGCACCAATCCATTTTTTATTTCATCTTGCGACATCGACGAGTCTTACAAATAATAATATTATTACAAGCTCTGGCTTTCATCTAACCTGATGTTCGTAATTATTTTTACTGTCGACATTTAAGCAAAAGTAAAAATAATTGGGAACAGTTGGGTTCGCAAGGATAACGTTCAAGACTATTTTTTGCATTTACATACGCGTAAATATTTTTAAAACTAGACTTAATACGCTGAAAAAACTCGACCTACCTGGGGCACCCGCCGGGGGCAGGTCGATTTTTTTCAGTGTATTTTTTCTCGTTTCTAATTTAAAAATCCTGAATCAAGGTGCCTGATTCTCTTCAAGCTTGTAGATGTAAAACTAACTGCAATTCGAGTTATTTTATATACTTATTTCGTCGATTTCTTCAATATTATTTGAAACACCTATTATGTTTCATTGGCTTTGTTTCTGAGATAGTGTCTCGTCTCGAGGGACACGCCTCGTATGTCTCGTCTGGATCCAGACACACCTTCATTATGAAAATAGTGTCGTTTGATGCCGGCAGAGTATAATAGTATCACCGCATATCCTCCAATTGGTGTCGTAGAAGTCGACTAATGAATCAGCAAACGGATATTGATCACGTCATACTCCGTCCACTAATCCGCATTGGGCAAGCGTGGTGGACCACTGCCTAATCCTTATTCGATGACAAGGAGAGGCCTTGTGTCCCAGCAGTGGGTCGAATTATAAAGGCTGTTATCATGATGCAAATAGTCAACATAGTGTAACCATGAATAGACTTTACAGCCAAAACAATATACCGTGCTATAGACGTCTTCTATGATAAGCCAAAATAATATAACTCGACATTTATTTAATTTTAGTCCTAACCTGAATTAATTTGTTTGTAGTATGCCTACATTAGAAGTAGTTTTACAACTGACGTACTGTCACCCGTCCACATGCATGCCGTGGTAGCCTATAAGTGAGATTGCTCTTAGCTATAAAATAGTTTCCCATTTATTGTTATTTAGTAGTTGTACTCATGTTTCTTCGAACCGACTTTTTTAAACTGCTGCTTTGCCTACAAGGAAATGTGTACGTGTTTTCGTGACAATAGCTCGAAGCAACTACACAGGTATTGTCACTTCATCAACAAAATATAGTTCTACGTTAGGTACTCATCCGATTCTACACCTTTCATTAATTTCTTTCCATTCATTTCTAAACAGTTCAAACAGTGTAATGTCTCAATGTTTAGAAAAATGTCTTTATAATGTTCTTGAATGTTTAATATACGTTGAACTCGCACGCAACTCCACCAATCACGCGACGGCCGCCGGCAATCACAGGTCATTGATGTGTGTACCTATCAATATTAGATGCATTGGGGGTCATCGACAGATATCAGACAATCTAATGACTTAGTTGAGTAACTAGAAACTAAATATAAGCTATCTATGGATAATGGGGATCATTTTGTCTCCTCGGTGTGACCTTTCTTGGTTGGTCCGAACATTATGATTATTAAATGAAACGAAGGCATAAAAATGAGTATATTGTAGAAAGGGTTAATTACATTACACTATTTTATATACGTTCACTATATTACACAATATTTTAGCCATAATATTCTAAATGCCTAATAAATAAAATAACATATTGTTATTTACATGAAAGAAAATAATATTTAATAAAATAATAAAATAACATTTAAATTTTATCTAATATTAACTGCGCACACGAATACCTCTATTCGTGTGCGTAGATAATATTAGATAAAATTTTGAGATAATTATAATTGTCCGATTATGGTAAAGCCACCAAAAAGTACCTGTTCGCGATTAACACCTACTTATTTCTATCAATGTCTTTGATTTGCAATATTAGTAGTCATACCTATACAAAAAATATGAGTATATAAAGGCTAGTTTAAAAATGTAACACATCTATTCTGTGCATTCTGCTTTACCTACTCTTATCGTACATTTAAAAAATAAAGGAAAACCTCGTTTCTTTTTCATTGTCCACTTATTATCTATAGAATTCGACAATCTTTGTTATAACAGAAAAACATTATTTTTAAGAAAGAGTTTGGCAAAATTAACAGTTATTATTTTAATTTCATGTTGTGCGATAAATAATATTCTATCTATCTATCTATTTTTATAATTCCACAATAAAAAAATTAACGTAACAATATTTTTTGAAACTTGGTAATCAGAAATAATTAGTTGTTCAAATTCAATAAATTCCGAAGACTTCATCTCGCGAGTAACAAGACTTTATTACCTACTAATAAAGTAGAGAAATCGTTTACAAGTACAACATGAAGGCTACAGGCACGCTGGTTTAGTAATAAAGTTAAATATTACTTCACAGTAACATAGCAGACAAGAGGCACATTGTTGAGCAACAAAGAGCCGCGGAATGTGCCTCGGGGCTCGTCTTTGACGAATTAAGCTCTCAAATTTACAGAGGGTAGATGCGACATTGCTTATGTAGACTGACGCTGGTTCTTAGTAAGCTACGCCTACGTTGACTCCTATATTAAAGAGCCGCTTTAATATAATCTTATACAATGTGACACAATAGACTTCTGAGATACTCTTTAATGCATAATGTTTTGTAAAATTTTCGGGAGTACCTACTACACCTACACAAAAATAATAAGAACTAATTTTACGGATTTATCTCGCGTGTATTGGGATTGAACATTTTGTTATTCTTGGCTAAGTAACAAATTTTATTTATTCAAGTGATTTGGGTACAAATCATTTCGAAAATATATTGCTTTACACAATAAAGCAATATATTTTAAAATGGATTTGGTATTTACCACTTACATTTTGTTTTCAAAGAATATAATGTTAATAAAATTTAATATCAGAACGTCTATAGAATCATGGAAGTTATTAGGTTGATACCTAGTGTGTTAAAATAAAATCAGCAAATTTTATAAGCAAGGACATGCATATAATACTCGTATATCATATAACAAAAATTTAAACAATACATAATTATTTATCAACATTCATAGATGAACATTATGCGCCTTAATTCAAATAAATGAGAGTGTATTTAACTTTGCTTTCGATCACTCAATCAGCCGTAGAGCCATGTAGAGCAGTGCATTGAAAACCACAATAGAATATTTGAAAACTAGCTATCTGTGGCAAAAGTACGTAGCAGCATGAAGTAGGAGAGGGAAGTTTTTAGAATCTGTAAAATAGAAAATATAATTAACATTTTAATTCGGACGGTCCGGTTTCTTATACAGGTTGAATTTTTCAAGTGGACCTTCAGGGCCAAATCCTAAACTATGAGGAATATCGAAAAATGCTCAAAGGAGTCGCGAGCCCGATTTTGATGAAACAAAAACTGTATCATTACATTTTTGAAAAAAATAATGATCATCGCTTTGATTATCATTTCAACCAAGGTGGAACAATAAATATTTTATTAAAATTTAACATTTTGCATTAGTTCCCCGTGTATCATTACTTCCCACAAATCGATCCTCATTAACAACACTATCAAATGGTGTAATAATACAGACTGAGCTTTTTTTTTTGCAAAATCATTGATTTCGATTCCTGTCTAAGATTACTGATTTTTCAAAAATCCAATGATGCAGTTTTTGTTTTCATCAAAATCGGGCTCGCGACTCTTTTGAGCATTCTTCCATATTCCTTATAGTTTAGGATTTGGCCCTGAAGGCCCACTTGAAAAATTCACCCTGTATAAGTAACTCAGCTTTCACGATTAAGGGGTGACCTGGGCTGACCTTGGTCATACTTAATGGAGCGTACCGTGCGTGCGTAAAACACTCGGAAAACACACAAAAAACTATTAAATTGTCGATTTTTCCTTAACAAGAAGCTACTTTTCTCATAATATATTATACATTTAGATACTTAATCAAATCATTTACGAGATGAATTAGGTTTAATGAAAGTAGTCTCCGAGTGATTTCACTTTTCTCAGGCCTCATTTTCAAGATTTTTTAAATACAATACAGGGTTTCCCAAACTGTGCGTCGCGACGCTCTGGGGCGCTGCAGCATAATTACCCTAGGGGCGTCGTGAGGCGATCCACATAGATTGGTTGTCTGTGTGATGGGAGCGAGTCGAGCTAAAATAAATGTAGTGAAAGTATTTATTTGAAGATATTTAAATAAATAAATATCTCTTTTCATATTTTTATTGTTGTTTTGTTTTTGCAGGTACTTTTTTTCTAATTAAAATTATATATGTGTCGGGGATAACGTCAGGATTTAGCCGAATCACTATCTCACATACGAATGCCGAGTAAATTTATCAACACACATCACAAAGAGGAGAACCAGAGTAGTGCCTGGGACTTGTGACCCAGTGTGTAGGTTTACCTAGCGCACATTCTACATTGCACCGGCACTCGCCTTCACTTCTCTCTAACTATTATCACACAACCGTCGGACATAGCTTCCACAAGCATTCCTAATACAACCATAGACACGTCCGCACTCAGCGACGCCTCGAACTAGACTGAGCTCTGTCGAGCGCGCACCGCTGCAACAAAGGCGCGCCCCACCCCTATTACGTCGCATCGTACGATAGCTCGTGCGGCGCTGACGTCACTCGCAATCCCTCGTGGACTATTTCTAATGAAAATAACAAATTCAATTACAATTGAACCTAATAATGTCATAGCGCCGTCACGGCCATCCTGCATCATCACACGTCCTCAAAAAATCAACCGTTACAATCGTAACTCTTAAAACTAAAACTAGATGGCGTTGCTTGTATTCAGATTCTTCGACACGGCCATCCTGCACTTCACACGCCCTCGTGTGAAGGGTCTGAAACAAGTGAAAATTTCTCGAACAGTAACAACGTACGTCTCGGTCATTCCTGACCACAGAGAGTAATGAATACAGTCTCAGTTAACAACTACTTAAACAATTTTTAAATAAAGTGAACTATAATGTGGCTGTTAAACATTCCATTTCCTTCATATCATCAATGAATCTATTTAGTAACTTGCAGAGCTTTCCGACAACGACCTCCAACCAGTCACGTATGGCAACTTCTATCCAGTTACCATACCACACAACGACCTCTATCCGGTCACGTATGGCAACTTCCATCCAGTTACCATACCACACAACGACCTCTATCCGGTCACGTATGGCAACTTCCATCCAGTTACCATACCACACAACGACCTCTATCCGGTCACGTATGGCAACTTCCATCCAGTTACCATACCACACAACGACCTCTATCCGGTCACGTATGGCAACCTCCATCCGGTCGCCATACCGATAACCTCCATCCGGTTATCATAACTACACGTAACCTCCATCCGGTTACAAGCCTCCATCCGGCTTCATCACGAGTAGCCTCCATTCGGATACTCCATAAAGCAATGCAAATAAAACAAGTGACACATAGTAATTCAAAGGATCATGCACTCTTAATAATTAAAAAAATGGTATGCTTAACAGTCACAGCACAAAAGATGTTATTCACAGGCCATAGCCTCTTGATCTACATTGGAGTTATTAACACACATAAATTTCCATTTTGTTTAAATTTACTTACTTTTGCCGTCATCGGCACATCCAGCGGTACTTCTAAGTAAGCACTTAATTCCAAGGGAACAATACAATCCAGCATAGCACGAACACGGTCAACCCTATTTCTCACCAAGATAAAATAAGCCGCAGTTACAGTGGCACAAAACTAGTTATTTCAAATTAAACTGCCTAACAAATTATATTGCGCAAATAGGCAACATCACGCCTAAGCCTAGAATAGAATTTCAGACGTCCAATTATTAATTTCTTTATGTCGGGTAGACATAAAATCTATCCACAATTGAGTAATTTGAATTACAAACCAATGCAGTTAAAATTAACAGTTACGATTCTATTGAACAACAATAATTTCGTTTACCCTCAATCTAATTAGATTAAATTCGAAACAAATAATTCACTACGCTCAACACTACACAACACTTTCTTTTAAATAAGCAGCTCTAAACTTAAAATCATGATTTAAACACTCACCAAAGCTATCCAATGCAACAGACGGCGGCGGGCGGCGCGACCGTACTCGTCCAAAGTGGGCAACTGGGCATGCTGGGTACGAATCGTAAAAAAAAAACCGTACGAACGACCAATCGTGAGAGGCTTTTGACGTTCCAAAAGCACTTAGCTAAATTCATTCAAATAAAAAGCTTTTTCATTTTCTTTTTCATTCTACTCTACACATTTTTCAATTTTTCTGGACCACGAGATAAAAACTTAAATATCTCTAAAACGGTGCATCGTAGCCCAAAAATAATGAAATTTTCTCCCCCGTAGACCCCAATCGGCCACGCGGTACATCCAATGCAATAAGAATTTTTGCACTACCCTCATTAATTAAAAAAGGATAGACTCCAAAATTATTTCAACACATCCCACTTCTGATGTCGTGGATAACGTCAAGGATTTAGCCGAATCATTATCTCACATACGAATGCCGAGTAAATTTATCAACACACATCACAAAGAGGAGAACCAGAGTAGTGCCTGGGACTTGTGACCCAGTGTGTAGGTTTACCTAGCGCACATTCTACATTGCACCGGCACTCGCCTTCACTTCTCTCTAACTATTATCACACAACCGTCGGACATAGCTTCCACAAGCATTCCTAATACAACCATAGACACGTCCGCACTCAGCGACGCCTCGAACTAGACTGAGCTCTGTCGAGCGCGCACCGCTGCAACAAAGGCGCGCCCCACCCCTATTACGTCGCATCGTACGATAGCTCGTGCGGCGCTGACGTCACTCGCAATCCCTCGTGGACTATTTCTAATGAAAATAACAAATTCAATTACAATTGAACCTAATAATGTCATAGCGCCGTCACGGCCATCCTGCATCATCACACGTCCTCAAAAAATCAACCGTTACAATCGTAACTCTTAAAACTAAAACTAGATGGCGTTGCTTGTATTCAGATTCTTCGACATATGTTAACTAGATTACCCAGTGTACTTCGTATCACCTATTCATGGAGCACTAAACGTCTTTGCACCTATCCTAACGACATTAAAACTCTCCCTTCGCTAAAATGGCGGAACGTCAAATGTTTGACAGGCAAGTAGGCAGAACAGTTTATATGGGAAAATGTTGTATTTACTATCTTCCTCGCAATTTCTCCATATTTTCTCACCGTTTAAACCTTCCCTAGACCTCCACGAACATTTCAAGATCAAGATAAGATAAATCCGTTCAGCCGTTCTCGAGTTTTAGCGAGACTAACGAACAGCAATTCATTTTTATATATATAGATAGATAGATTGAAATAACTTCGAAGTGTAACTTAGGTAGGGGGGAGTCACAAAAAAATGGCAAAGACCTAAGAGCGTCACAATAAAAATAAGTTTGGGAACCTCTGCACTAGAATGTACAAATTTTAAAATGTTCTCGTACTAATTTGTCGTGTAAATAGTCTAGTTTTATAAGCATATTTTCTCAAAATTTATATTGTTACTAGCGGTTGTGGTAATTTCATACTACTGCCCTATAACATTGAATTTGCAGTTTAAAAAAATGAGGACTACTTATCAAGATAAAAACTGCCCTATCTTTCAAGTCGGATCAAACTGCACACGGTGTACAAATTTGATTAAAATCGGTTAAGTAGTTTAGGAGACCATCGCGGACAAAGAACGTGACACGTAATTTATATATATTAAGATTGTTAACGCGTATAATTGCATGTTACTCGAGAGTAATTGTTGAGAGTTACTCTAAAAAGGAAGGTTAGATAATATATTTTACCGCAGCCATGGTGCATACTCCAACTGGCACCATACCCATGGCCTTGATGCGTCGCGGTGTTTGCACGTTCACGAGAAACACGCCCACCACACGCCGGTGCTCAACGGACATGTGCTCCCATGGCATACTATACACTGCCGCGTCGAGGAGTTCATACTAAAAAAAATAATATAAGTTGCTGTTATCAGTTTGCACGAAATTTTAATCCATTTTGAGGTTCAAAACGAATTTATGCCACAAATTAAAAGATTTGTCACTGAGATAACTGATTTAAAATAACCCAAAGATCTCATTTATCGCCCAGAACACAAAAACGCGATCTACAATCAATCGAGAAAGACATATTTACTTTCATGTGACATCATCTGACTTGCAACCAATCACAGAGCGTTCCAGTCTTAGATAAAAAAAAAAAAAATATTATAATCCGCAAAAAAATAAAACACGATTTAGATTTAAATAAACCAAAACATGACTTTTAAGCTCCTATCTGATAAGATGACCACAATGTATTCAAATAGCCTATTTTTTATGTTTTTCCACGTATAATAATATTTACCCTAGTTCCGAGGCATTCCACCACGATCGAAACTTGGGCTAACTGTTGCGTCATTATTAGTGTCAGTGGACCATATCTTAGCAGAGAAGGAGCATCCTGGAAATATAATAACACTGTTATATATAATACAAGTACATAATGAACATATTGAAGTTTGACCAGAGTTCTTGTTTTTTTTTAATATGAAAACGCTCCATTCCACCTGGATTCCAAATAGAAATAATCGGAAATGGTCTCCCCTTGACTTTCTCGTATACCGAAAACGATTGAAAAGTTGATAGAAACCTTATATTTTGATGTCATACATGCATGTTAAATTTGGTTGCAATAAGTTAAAGCATAGGTACTCGAGTTATCGATACATACGGTATTTTTGGACTCAGGGAGGTCCAAACCGTGTAAATCCGTCAAAATCTCGAGGTAGAACTTTTTTAACGATTACAAGACTTCCTCTATTCTACGTATCATCATCATCATCATTTCAGCCGAGAGACGCCCACTGTTGAACATAGGCCTCCCCCAAGGATCTCCAAACCGGTCGGTCCTGCGCTGGTATACGAGAAAGTAAAAATAGCTAGTGCGAGAGATAAACCGCCGCGCTAGTTACCCTTGCTGACCTGCAAGGTGCTTCATCACGCCACTTTTGAATGAGCATTGCACGTCTCGTGAGACACTATGTTTTGTAACTCAGTCTACAGTACAATTTATTGTTATATATATACTACTTTCACTTTTCATTAGCTGAATGAGTAATTACCGCGAAGACATTGATTAAGAGAAGAAGATAAAAATATTTCAATCTAGTGGTCGCCCGCGGTTACGCTCGCTTTCATGTCGGTTAAATTATAGTCTTTATTTTATTTTGATGTATCAGCTTAATTATTGTAAAATTTGATTAAAATCAGATTTTGCGTGAAAGAGTCACAAACACACATCCAGACATCCATTCATACATCTATACATCCATACAAACTTTCACGTGTAGGTATAATAATAGTAGGATTGTAAACCACGTACCAGTCTTGAGCACTCCAACAAATATATACAACCAGCCAATTGGTGAAACGCATAATACAAACCGAGCATTGGTCCGAATGTTCTTGACATTTTGTCCATGAAACTGAAAATAATTAAATAAATGATAAAACATTTGTAGCATTATCCTACATACATAAGCGCCGGTGGCGTAGTGCGTAAGAGCGTCGTCTCCCACCCGGGAGGCACTATGAAGAACAAGCTATGCATTACGGTCCGTAGCAGTTTCGTAGCCGCTTTTCCGTAGCGTTCATAGTATAATTAATTTTAAATAAAAAAAACCGCCTTGAAAACTAAAAACGGAGAAATAAAAATTCTGTTTATAAAAATCTAAATGTTTTTTGAAGTCGGTCCCAAATACAAGTGACAACGTTTATCCCAAATATTGAGGTTGGGACCGACCTCAAAAAAACATTTAGATTTTTATAAACAGAATTTTTGTTTCTCCGTTTTTAGTTTTGAAGGCGGTTTTTTTATATAAACATTTTTTTTGTTTTTAGTGTTTTAAGTATAGAATTTTTCAGGAAACTATCTCGACATCTTTTAGACACACAAGTTTTTTTACGATTATCATCGATGTCGATTAAAAAGGCATTATTAGGGATAACTCGAAAACTGCTCGTCAGATGTCGATCAAATTTAAATAGGATAACATGACAAGCACCAGCTTCCAAAGGTTAAAGATTCTTTAAAATCTGTACACCAAGTAAAGAGTTATAAGGTCACCTCATATATATGAGGTTATATAAACATAAAAAAAGCAAAAAAATAAGAACATCCTCGAAGTCGAATTTATAACCTCCTCAAAGAAGCGTATCCTTACCGAGCTGATAAGTGTACTATGACCTTTAAGCGACGTCGTAGTTTTATTTGTTTAAAGTTACACTATAACATCTGTTTGTTGGTAACATACGCTTATCAGAATATAATAAATATAAAATATTTTTAGCAAAAAAAAATAGGTAAACCGACTTCAATGCGTACAAATTTAAACTAAAAAGTAATAAATAAATAATATTTTTATGAAGTAGTTGAAAAGAGCGTCATAGAAAACCAAGGAAAGTATTGATAAACATTTACAATTCTTTATTTATAATTCTTACTCCGATATATTTGGAGCCGGTCCCGCCTGAGGCAAGTCGATTTTTTTCAGTGCATTTTTCTAGTATTATATTTACGCGTTTGTAAACGCATAAATAATATTATTCCATAATTAAGTATATTTTATTGAAAATGGATAGGCGCTCATTAAAAATTTAATGGAAACTTTAACTAAAACGCTTTTTTTGTTATTAATGATTTGTTCATAAAGGGTCGAATTTATACGGGCCGTCTCTGATCTTGACGTAGGTAAAAAAAAACACTAAAATCGAGTCGTAATACTCATAATTGACGGAGTAATCAGGTAACAAACACAAAAAAACAGTCGGATAGAGAACTTCCTCTTTTTTTAAGTCGGTTAACAAATAATATCACGTCTCAGACCTACAGCTCATTACAAATGCCTATCATTCATTCAGAATGAATGGTATAGTTTTAATGGTAAGTTGATGAACTATGAAGCATTAAAATCAAATCAAATCAAATCAAATCAAATCAAATCATTTATTTGCAAATGTGGGTAGGTACAGATGGTAGGTATACATGAAATGAACAACCGACATTTCACCTTTCGGCATGCAAATTATAAAGTAAACATTACAATTACTCATTAATATTAATTAAAATAATACAGTATGTCAATATAATATGTCAAAAAAATTACAATAAATTTAGTCGTAAAAAAAGTAAAATAAAAATTATAACAATACTAACATTCAATTTTATTATTTAAGAATTCCTTGGCAGAATAATAGGCCCTTTCCAACAATAATTTATGTAATCTTTGTTTAAAAATAGAAAAGCGCTCAATTTCAATAAAATCCTTAGGTAGATGGTTATATAAACGTGGAGCCATACCAAACACACTATTATTGTACAGAGCAGTCCTGATTGGAGGGTACATAATTTTATAATAAAGCCTTCGACTGTTACAATTATTAAATAAGTCCAAATTCCTTCTAACAAATAGTATGGTTTCAAAGATGTAGAGGCAGGGCAAAGTCAGTATATTTAATTTTCTAAAATAAGGCCTACAACTGTCGGTCTGTTTTAGTTGACATATCGATCTAACACACTTTTTTTGTGCTCTAAATGCTGTTTCTTTCTCGACTGAGTTGCCCCAAAAGATAATACCGTATCTAATTGTCGATACAACGTAGGCATGATATGCCGTCATTACAGCAGACTCTTTGACAACTTTCCCTAGCATATAAAGAGCATATGAAAACTGATTTAGTTTTTTACATATCTCTTCTATATGTATTTTCCAATTTAAATTAGAGTCAAGGTGAAGTCCTAAAAATTTTACCATTTCGATATCTCTTATTTTATGTCCAGCGTATTTTATGTCAAACTTATTAATTCTACGATTATTTCTATTTTTAAATGTCATTAGATTTGTTTTTTCCAAATTTATCTTTAAATTATTATATGTCAACCAATTAATAATGTCAAATAGAGAACTATTGATATGTGCTTCAAAGTTTGTATTGAATTTGTCTACAAATAAAACTGTACTGTCATCGGCAAATAATATAATTTCATCCTTAATACATTTAGGCAGGTCATTGATATATAAAATGAACAAAAGTGGTCCTAGTACACTGCCTTGTGGCACTCCGTGCGTTGTTGTTCTAAAGGGGGAAGTATAATATATCTCAGTCTTAGTAGAGGGACAAATTTTTGCTATTTGAGTTGCCTGCTTTCTATTTCTCAAATAAGAATTTATCAATTTAAGAATATTACCTCGGATTCCATAACTGTTTAATTTGTTTATTATTATATCATGATTAACATAGTCAAATGCCTTTGTTAGATCCATATATAGAGCGCAAACTGTTGTCTTTTTATTTAAATTGGTCATTACTATATCTAAAAATCGGTAAATAGCCATGTTAATGTTCTTATTTTTTCGGAAGCCATATTGTTCTTTAGTAAAAATATTATTGCTTTCGAAGAAATGTATCAAATTTTTATACATGACCTTTTCTAATACTTTGGAGAGAATCGGCACTAGTGCAATAGGTCTATAGCAGGCCATGTCTTCTCTGTTATTTTTCTTAAACATTGGCTTGACAATTGTAATTTTAAGTTTATCAGGAAATATACCTTCTGTAATACATAAATTGAAGACATGACTAAGGACCGGTGCTATAATGTGTGACACTTTTTTTAAAATGTTGGTCGACATTTGGTCATATCCTGTGCTTTTTGTATTTTTGAGTGACTTGATTATAATATCAATGTCATATGCAGTAGTGGGTCCCATAAAAATTGACTTATTAGATTGATTTATGATTCGTGATTTAAAATTGTCAGATGTAATTGGTTTTATTTCGTCAATAAAGTAGTCATTAAATGCTTTAGCAATATCAAATGGATTATTCAAGATTTTACCGTCACTTTTAATTTGGTTTATTTCATTTGTTGGGTTTTTGTATTTGTTATTATTTATTATCGTCCAGGTAGCTTTAGATTTATTACTCGCTGTGGTAATAAAATAATCGTTTTGTGCTTTTTTTGTCAATTTAATAATCCGATTTAATCTTTTACTATATATTTTATACTGTGCTTTGTTTATATCAGAACGATTTTTTCTGTAATTAGTCAGTAAAAGTCTTTTACGCTTGCATCCTATTCTTATACCTCTTGTGATCCATTTTGGTCGTTTATATGATGATATTCGAATATTTTTTATTGGAAAGCAAAAGATTATATAATAACATGAATAAGTCGTAGAAATTGTCAAAAGCTATATTAGCAGATGTACAGTCAATCGAGTCATTAAAACTTAATTTTCTTAAATATCCAATAAATAAATTAATGTTTTCATCACTATAATCTCGTTTTCTTATGTACCAATGGCTATGTAAATTTTTTATTTTAACTGGTATTGCTAGTAACTGAGCTGTATGGTCGGAAATTGCAAATTCAAGAATGTTACTTTTACAGCCTCGGAAATTATGTATAATATTGTCGATACAAGTACCACTACATAAACGAGTTGGTTGCTTAAAAGTCAATTTAAGGTTATAACCTAGAAAAAAATTTATGAATTCGTTACTCAGTCTATTCTTTTTTAAAGTATCGATATTGAAGTCTCCACAAATAATAACTTTTTTCTTTGAATAACAGTGTAATTGTAACATTTGATCTAAAGATTTAAAAAATATATCTAAATTGTTGTTTCCATATTTAGGTGGACGATAGATACATAAAATAACAATATTGTACTCAAGAAGCTCTATTCCGCAACATTCCATTATATTGGGTACACTGTGCTTAGCTACCTCTGGCAAAACATTGTAAAGTATAGATCCTTTCACTAGGATGCAAGCACCACCTCGCCGGTTTTTCCTATTGAAAGAAGCGGCTATACAATATTCCATCATATTTAATAATTTTAAGTCACTAAAAGTCATATTATGCTCAGTAATACAAAGCACATCCACCATCACACTGTTTAATTTCAACATGTCTAAATTAATCATTAACAAGTCAGCTTTGTTTATTAACCCATTTATATTTTGATGTAATATATTAATACAGTTTTTATTCCCGAAAAAAATCTAGAGATGCTATTTTTAAATTAGTCTTATTAATTTCGTCAACAAATTCCGATAAATATTCAAAAATAATTTCTATGCCATAGTCATTCACCATGCCAGTATATCCATGAAACATTTTGTAGTCGTAGCTCAGATGTCTGTTTGAGTCAAATACATAAGCATATTCAAAGGTCAAATTATCTAAATACAACATGTAATTAAAGTTTTCGATTCTACAATTATACAAATTTGAGTAATTATTACATTTATATGTCGGCAAGCAGATTATTAAATTTGTATTTTTAATATCCTTTAGGGTATCTCTAATCAGTGTAATGAAATCTAAGTTGCAACTAGTTTTCTTGAAATCTTCATCTCCGATCATAAGGAGACAGAAGTCTTGCATGGTGAAGTTATGTATTTTCGTTAATAATCCTTCCAGAAGATGCTTTATTCCACAATTAGGAGTAATGTAGTGACAGACAGAATAGTTCGTGAATGTAGTTGTTGACATCTTAAGTATTTTGTTAGTTTTATTAGAACTTATAATACATAGTTTGTTTCTTGACTCCTGTGAATTTATGCTTCTGGATAAGCTTTTTTTTTTAATATTTGGTTGCATATTCATGGTTTTAATATTATTTGTATCCTGAACAACATGTTTATCAGTCTGTGTTTCCTTATTTAATGTTTTTGAATTTGATTGTAGTTTTTTCTTAGGCGTTGACTTCGTCTTGGTTGATAAAGGACTAGTCGTAACTTTCTTATATAAATTATTTTTCTTTAGAAGTTCCTCGTTTATGCGTTTAAGATTGGAATTCTCCAATGAAAGAGACTCTATTTCATTATGTGCGGCTTGCAATTCTATTGTAAGATTCTCAATCTGTTCTTTAAGTTTATTTTGCTCACAATCATCGTCCGTCATGAATGGAGCACTATTTGTTGTATCGTCCAATGTACTAGAAAGCACAATACTACTAACATCGTGTGTATCTGACTGCGTGCGTCTTCGTCTAAAAGTAATATTTTCTAAAAAATTCATTTTATGGAAATGTATTGTATGACACAAGATAAAATAGTAGATGAAAAATTTTTAATCGCCAGGGGTTTGATCTCGGTCACTCTAAATTCGAGTCGCCTTCCGGAACACTCGGCCAACACTCTACTAACCACCTTGGTTCAAATTATGGGTTGTATCTAGTAACAAACTTAGCACCATCTATTGGCAAGTGAGTGAACTTTGTTGTAATGTGATGTTAATAGCAGATAACGGGTATTGCTTATTCTCTTCTTATCAACAGCTGTGGTTTTTCTTTATACACCCACTTTCAATTTTAATTAATTTTATTATTCCACTTTTTTGTTTTTTATATGCCACTGTTTACTTAATAAGTTATATTACCGATTTTTATTCGTATGCAATATTATTTAAAGTGTATAGTAATGATCACTTTTCACAATTCATGCTTTAATCGGGTTTGTTATTGTCGCGTTATTAATTTAAATTTCACTTATTTAACTTATTTCCAGGCTTGAGATAACACTTGCACAAACGTATTTAATCTCGAGAAAGATATATTTCCAAATTGTAACTTGATAAACCACTGGATGTTATTTTAAATATAATTTTATACTGGAGCTGAATAAATCAAGTGTTTACTACGACGCGCCCTCTAGCGGTATTCTTGAAGAGACAAAACTTGAAGAGAAACTAGTTATTTAACTTAAGTTCATAAAATAATTTGTCATAGTTTATGTGTTGACGATTGGACCTACTAACTAAAATTTCACTATTGCATATTAGTTAATGGCAAGTTCAAAAAAAAAATTGTCATTATTTTTGTGTTCGTGGACGATATCATTATTTCATCCCCAATGAAATTATCATTTCAACAAAAAAGTACTGAACCAATTTCGGTATAATTTATACGGGACCACCTTTGAAGTATGACCTTCCTAACGAAAAAAGAATCATCAAAATCGATTCATAATTGACGGAGTAATCGCGGAACATACATACAAAAAAAAACATACAGTTGAATAGAGAACCTCCTCCTTTTTTTGTTTGAAGTCGGTTAAAAATTACATGTTACGGAATATGCTGACGTGCAGAAATGCACGTATTGACCTAATTGTGCGGTTAATATACCGTGCACCATACACGTACGTACTTATTATGTTACTTGTACTCAGGACTTTAGTAATAGCTCGGACTGGTTGATATTTCAAAAATAAATGTCTCAAAGATTCACAACAAAAATTCTGAACTCTTAGCTATTCTGATCTTTGGCAATCATTGTTAATCCACGGTTACAGTCGCAAATGGACAAACGTGGTAGTTTATATCCCTCAACTCCTCACCTGTTTCTACCACGTAAAAAGGCCTTTACCGCCTTACTATATAATATGTTAGTATATAGTAAAAAACGGTTCAATAATATTGTGAGCTGTTAAATCAAACAAGTATCTATGGAAACAATTGAAATAATTGGTATACTTACTCTTTTATCATTCGGTGGTGATTAATATTGTCAATGAGCATTTTACCAATTTCAAAATTTTCTTCAGGAGTATAGCCTACACGATGTTCATTGTGTTTCAAACTACGAGGAGGGGGGAAATTCCTCAAATGGTCCTCCAGGACCTTGATATGGCCCCAAAGATGAAGGACAATTACGGATAAGTACAAATCAAAAACACAGAAGCAAGAGCCACAGTCGTATACCATGACAGCATTCAATAAAGCTGCTATAAGATACGTGTATATATTTCTGTCGATGTTGAAAGGAGTTTCATAGTAGAAGGCATGCTCAAATGTTCTATTCTGGGGCCTGTTGGAACTGTACATTCCGGTGTTGTAGTTGTTGAAGATGGGGACGATGTTATACATTATGGTGCACGCCAAAATTTGCAACTGGACAATTATGGGGAAAACATGGCACATGTTGTTGACTCTGTCGTTCATCTGTAATGCGTAAAATCATTAAAAGCGCGGTTGTAAGTTTTTTATTACATAAATACTTATAATAAGTAAGTAATAAATAAACAATACTAAACGTGACATGTGTATAGTTTATGCATGCAAATGTATTTTCTACTTTTATTTGCATTTTGTTAGTCACCTACACTACAATTAAATTACTACGAGCATTCATGGCAATGTCATGTCGGCAGAGTAGAATTTAGCATCACCCCATATCCTCCAATGGGTGTCGTAGAAGGCGACTAATGGAAAAAGCAAAGCACATCAAAGGGGTATTGATCATCTCAGACGCCGTCTACCAATCCGCATTGGGCAAGCGTGGTGGACTACTGCCTAAACCTCCTTCGATGACAAGGAGAGGCCTTGTGTCCCACCAGTGGGTCGAATTATAAAGGCTGTTACGATGATTATGATGAGCATTCATGAGGTTGACTGGAAGAGATCTCTTTTAGGGATAAGTACGCCATGCAACTTACCGCCTTGAAGTATGGTGACTTGTGTTTGTGATGAAGTAGATGCACCTTGGTAACGAATTCTTTTGTTAACTCTCTGTAATTTTTTGTGGATATCATGGTAGACCTTTGCTGAAATAATTAACAAAATTTATAATGAATTTGTTATTTTTTGTTATTTTTTATTAAAATACATGAATGTCTTTACTGGAAATTTCCATAGGTAGATATAGGAAACCAGTAATTATAAAGCTATGGGGAATTTCTATCGCGTTGTATAAAAATTCATACTTCAGCAGGCAGCCATTTTTAATATTAAAGGTGTAGAGAGATTTAATAAATGTTTGGATTCATAAGAAATTGACGCTGTTTTTGATAAAAAGTTAAGTTTTCCCTCCATTCATTGTATTAGTGAAATTACATTAAATGCCACAAACTATACGACGCGGTGGCAATAATTAGAACTACAATTTACCCATAGACATTTCTATTTAAGCCTTGTCACACTGGCGATTTGAGAGTGAGTTCAAAGCGAGGCGGCGCGGTTTTTTAATAGATAGAGTGATTCTTAAGGAAGGTTTATATGTATAATACATGCATATTTACATAAGCATTGCACCCGTGCGAAGCCGGGGCGGGTCGCTAGTACCTAAAAAAATGCACTATGAAGTTCTTGAAATAATGTTTAGCTACACACTTTTTAAGAGCAGCCGATATAGGTAGTCATTATCCCACCACATAGAGGTATGCCGCGCGACTAAATTGAAAGCATCCTTAATATTAACTAACAAGATATGAGTCTGTGGAACTCGAAATAAATGATTATTCTTATTATATATATTATAACAACTTACCAATCCAATCATGTTCATGAAGATAGATATATAGGTCTGGCCTAGCTCGAAAAAGCTGAGAACCCCCTGATTCCTCTTCAGGTACATGATGCCACCGATGAAGATGTACAGCCAAACGATGAACAAGACCTTGTGGTTCCTGATCGGGAGGGGTTTCTTGTTCTCTCCGAAAACACGATGAGGCCAGGACCCCAGAAAGTTTAGAAGCATGCGTACCCTCTTCATGTAAACTAAATCCAGTGGAGAGTCTACTCTTCTGTAAAATTCCAATTCCAAAAATTTATATGATGGGAAAATGAAAAATAAAAGTGAAAAAGCTCTTTACTAAGTACTTTGCTAAGTAGTTTTATATCGTCAAAAGCTCTACCACCATTTCGGGACGAAATAATAATTATTATGCTGAGATGGAGAAGAAATGGCGAAAGAAACTCCACAGCTTACAATTTGATAATGATTTCAAAACATCAATGCAACTCAATAAATAATCTATACGTCTATACATATAAATAAAATTGGAGTGTCTGTTTGTAATATTGAAATAACCGTTATTTACTACATGCATATGAATATATATAAGGTACATACACCAAAATAACATTTTTTACAATTTTTGTCTGTCTGTCTGTTTGTTCTGGCTAATCTCTGAAATGGCTTCACCGATTTTGACAGAACTTTTTTTGGGAGCTAGCTGGTGTAATAAGGAGTAACTTAGACTTCTTTTTTTTCACACAGCATGGCTAGTTATCAATATAATTTAAGTTACAGTTTTACATGCATAAATTTTGGATAGTTATTACTCCCACGCATATGGATTATTTATTTTGTAAAAAGCTTTCCTATATAATTCAATTAGTCATAATGAACTAAGTCATTTAAATGTTGATACCCACCACCATTTTATGTTATTGTTAGATCACTTCCATTCCTTTCAATTTAGGTGCTAAGCATACATTTTAAGAACCTCCAGTTAACAATGTTATAAAAATACACTGTGTGGTACCTATACAAAAAAATCCTGCAGTATCCCAATTCGATGGAAATACAAAATGTAAATTGCGAGACAAGTTTGTCTTCCTAATTATGTCCCATTATTCCAAAGACGATACGACGAATCGTACATAGTGAGAGCGTTTTCACACATACATGGTTCGCTAAAGATGTGATAGATCGGGGAATATTACATTTCAATAATTAAATTGCACCTATATAAGCATTTTTTTTTATATTTAACTTATTTACTTAACACGTTGACTGTCCAGGCCAAATCGAATTAACTCCTAATGACGTTCATTAGTGCTTATTTTTTTTATAATAACAACTTGTCGGATCATTTGATATTTATTTACCTCAATATCTAGCTATCCAGCTTAGACGTCCTTGTGATATTTTTTAATGTACTGAGAGATAAAAGACATTTAGTGGGTATGGAGGATGCCTTTACCTCGAATCCCACATATCCCCTGCGGTTGGCACCACCTCGCAGGGACGATGCGTAAATGCATTTGACCTCCCGACAAAAAAAATGGTACACTTCCTGTCTCAGAGGACCTAGGCGAAGTCTTTTATCTGTAATATCTGTAAGTCTATAAGTTTTTTGTATCTAGTTTTAGTATCCCTCTTATAACGTAGATTGGATTTATAATGTTCTCTTAGATTTGCGCGAGCACTACACATTATAAATAAAACAACTTTTACGGATTTAACTCGCGTGTAAATAGATTTTACATGATGTTATTATTGCCCGACGTTTCGTAACACTTTTCAGCGTTCGTGGTCACGGGATGACCACGAACGCTGAAAAGTGACCCCGTGTGAAAAGTGTTACGAAACGTCGGGCAATAATAACATCATGTAAAATCTAATTACACGCGAGTTAAATCCGTAAAAGTTGTTTTATTTATAGATTGGATTTGTTTTTATTAAGTAGTTTTATTTCATAATTGTTATTTTATTATATTGCTGACCTAAATTAACTGTTAATAGTTGTTTAATAAATATCGTAATTGGCAAACAATTTTCACTAAGCATTCTCAGGAATTCGAGAAGCTATCAGTGCAAATTGGACCTTCCGTCCTACTCAGTGGTATCCTTTTACTTTGGCACCAAATAAATCGCCACCCCTGTTTAATATGTATTTTAAAACTAAGTTCACCCTTTGTGTTAATCAGATTACTTTATTGGCTTTAGTGGGAAGATTAAACGCAAACTATTTAATATTCAGTATTCAGTGTTTGTTTTTCCTTTCAATATTTTTAACCTTCAATTATGTATCCAACGGCCCGATCGTTATGCAAACAGTGAGAGCAAATTGTATTTATTTAATATCGAGTGCTTACGTATGCTGTGTTGTATAAAAATCTTTTAAAGAGATCAATAAAATTTGTTTTAATATTTTTGCAAATTTACAAAAGCGGAGCTTTTTAATACACAAGAGCAATACTCACGCAAGAGCTTACGTGAATTGCTTCTGTAACATTTTCGAAAAGTTTATTATTTTATTATGCATGTAAGTACATATAAATTATAAATGACGATTAATATTGAAGAGAATTATAACATGTTAAATTTGAATTTACTTACGGAGAGGAATAAAATATAATTATGATAATTCAGAAAAACAATTAAAACTTACGCCTCACTTACTATATCGGCCTTTCCCTTCATTTTGCAACGCAGAGAAATTCTTGATATTCTATTGCCTTTTTTTCTTTTATACCAGCCTTACGTAATTAATAAAGTTAATTAATAAACACGAGCAATTAAATTGCTAATCATTTCTCTAAAGCGGTACTGAAGGGTTCTGTTATTTTGACCCTAACTATGTAACCTTTTTTCAAACATTATTAAACTTTTTTAAAGTCCCTAGCTGAGAGATGTGATGCTCGATTTAACCCGGCGCAATCATTACTTAGCATCTAGTGAGATGACGTCCAAAATATGTAATAGGTTGGGGAAAAAGTTTCTTCGCATTTTTTAAGAAAATTCAAAACATTTTTTAATATAGTTTATTTACATTTAACTAAAGTATGTAGGTACCATTTTGTTCGATAACTTTTTGCCATCTTGTAGGTAGGGACATGATCCCATTGCTATAGAAATTTTGGGACTTCTGGTCAAAATACCGCAACAAGTGGTTTTGGCAGTCCTCTCGTGATGTTAACCTGACACTGCCTAAAGAATTCTGAAGAGACCGAAACAGGTGGAAATCTGAAGGTGCAAGGTCAGGACTATACGGCGGATGCATTAACACCTCCCAGCCAAACTCTCTTAATTTTTGCTGAGTGGCTAAAGATGTGTGAGGTCTAGCGTTATCATGATGAAAAACCACACCCCTTCTGTTGATTAATTCCGGCCGCTTTCTCTCAACTTCTTGCTTTAATCTCATCAGTTGTTCGCAATAGAGTTCAGAATCGATGGTTCTGCCTGGTGGTAACAGCTCATAATGAATAATGCCCTTCCAATCCCACCACACACACAGCATCACCTTGTTGCGAGTTAACCCGGGTTTCGCCACAGTCTGTGAAGCCTGACCGGCCTTTGACCATGACCTTTTTCGCACGTTCTTGTCGTACGTGATCCACTTTTCATCACCAGTTATCAGCTTCTTCAAAAATGGTTCGGTTTCATTACGTCGTTATAAAGAATCACAAATGAGTACACGGTTCATTAGGTTTCTTTCAGTGAGCTCGTGAGGTACCCAAATGTCGAGCTTTTTTGTGTACCCAGTTTTTTTCAAATGCGCCAAAACTGTTTTGTGGTCAATTCCCAGTTCTTCAACTACGTCGTACCTACTGACATGCCGATCTTGCTCCACTTTTTCAAAAATGGCATCCATTTTATCTGTAATAGGGCGACCAGAGCGACGTGCATCTTTGACATCAAAATTTCCGGATTGAAAACGCTTTAACCAAATTTGTGCTACTCTCACAGACACTGCACTAGGTCCATAAACATCGCAAATTTTTTTCGCGGCTTGCGTTGCATTTTTACCTTTTTTGTAGTAAAATTTTAAAATGTATCGAATTTCTTCATTAGATTCACTCATCTTGGCGGTACGAAAAACAAATGAAAATCACACATTTTCCTAATTTGAATTTGGAATTATGTTCTTTAAAATTTAAACTTTCAATGATACCAAAACCAGCCAGATACAAATAGTATAGCCAAAGAGATTTTATCACAAGTTTATACATACTATAATGCGAAAAGACTTTTTCCCCAACCTAATATTTCATGTCGAGTATTTTTTGGCGCGTTTTCATGGCGTCAGGAAAAGCAATATTTCGATAATTCAAATATGCGTAGTTAAAGTGGTGATATTTTAATGTACAAGCATCCGTGTTGATGTAAAGAATCATTACAATAAAGGTTTTGTGGCGTGTATATGTATAACGTTAAGATTTGATTGTGGGATTACTACCTCATTAGTCTATGGTTGAAAAGTACCGCTTCCAACAAGTACATGGAGGGGATGTTGAGCCAGGGTATAAGGCTGGCCAGTAAGGATATATTGATAGGAAGGAGCTGCCCCGGAATTAGCTGGCAGTCAGCATGATGATGTCAGGGAACTGCCCCAGGGAGTGGCCCTGGCAGGCAGCAGCGGGGAGGTAGTGAGACCCAACACGGACGGTTGGAATCTGTTTATTGACAGTTGCATTTAATGTTATATACTACAGTGATGTATTGTACACATTGAAAGGTTTGTGCATGTCTCTCGACGGTGCACGTAGCTGCAGATCCGCGGATTGAAGGTTGTTGCCGCTGCTGACCATGCAACCGCAGAGTCCAATGTTCAGCTTGTAGCTCGAACATAGGGTTTTCACTTTACTTGCATAAGGAACCACTCTAAAGCGTTTCTCAACAGCTGCATAGAGTCAATTATTACAGTATTAATTAATTAAGCTAATAGTGATCGCTGATTGCTCATCGCTAATGCTCACCCACCTATTAATGGTCCAACCTTGACCGATAATTACTACATAGGCTGAAGTAGACTCACGAGCTTTAATACAAGTTTATTATATACCATTAGATAAAGATAACTTTATTTATCAATGCATGTGTACAAAGGTGTTAGCAAACATTAAAATTAAAATTATTAATATACAAGTGCGATCTAAATCTAATGCCAATACCTTTAGCAGTTAGGCATATCAATAGCAAGACATTACTTCACCGACCGCAAATAAATAGTGAGCAGGGTACCAGAAAGAAGAAGACCATACAATATACGTTTTTACTTTCTCGTATACGTAGTAAGTATAGAGGAAGACCTCGACCTTCGACTCTTCGACCTCGAGATTTTGACGGATTTACACGTTTTGGACCTCCCTGAGTCCAAAAATACCGTTTTTGGAGTAATGTCTGTGTGTGTGTCTGTGCGTTAGCACGATAACTCGAACATGCTTTAACTTATTGCAACCAAATTTAACATGCGTGTATGACATCAAAATATAAGGTTTCTATCAACTTTTGAGCCGTCGATCACGAAAGTTAAGCAACCAAGTTCGCGCTTGGTAGTCGGATGGGTGACCAAAATTTAACATGCATGTATGACATCAAAATATAAGGTTTCTATCAACCTTTGAGTCGTTTCCGGTATACGAGAAAGTCAAGGGGAGACCACTCCCGATTTTTTTAAAACATATCCTATAGTTGAGCGCCGCCATCGAGCATTCGATACTATAGCTACCGTCCAATTTCATCCCACTCGTAAATTAAGCTTGTTGGCAGCTCTCTGCCTTCTAAGTTAAACCCGAGGCTTTGCTTTTATAGAATTCGAAATAAATAATTCTAGAGTTAAAAAGGCATCTGCATGCTGCGACGGTGCCAACCCATTGTAGAAACAAAGGCTGGCAGAGGCGTTGGCAGCGCGCGGTGGCGGCGTGCCAGCGGCGAGACACCCGCTTGGCGAGCCTGCCGCTCCCTGCCGGTTGGGCCTCAGCGACACAATAGCCCACGTTATTCTTGGTCTAGAAGCTTCTTTTCACTCATTTAGTATCATTGTAGCGTTGATAGCGACTAACTATGATATTAATATGATAAATACGCTACCTACAACGTAAATACATACATACATAAAATCACGCCTTTTTCCCCTAGTGGTAGGCTGGTAATCGTGATCTTACCAATCAAGTGAAAATTTAGTTAAATAAAGTAACCGAAATTTGTACGATACCTAGATTGAGTTTGAAATGGTCTCTCAACACTTCTTTTTGGAACAAGAACTCGGGAGAAACTCCGAATACATAAATTGACATGGTAAACAAAATAAATTGACATTATAATCATGTACCTTACCTTAGTCATGTACTTATATGTTTTTGCTGTGCCCGACAGGATCCTTAATGATGTCTGCTTAACTTTAAGATCCTAAAATTTCTTGTAACATTATGGATTGCAATAAATAACTGAAAAACGATATGAAGATTGGTTATTTTTTCAATTTCTAATCTTTATTGTTTTGTCCATTAAAAGACCATAAGCTAAAATGTTCATTATATTCCGCGAACAAGTCCTCCATGCTCACATCACCGCCGTGTTCCCGCGAAGCCCGTAGAAAGTGCGAGGTTGACCTAGCGTGCTATATTTATTCAAATTAACGTGTAACAAGATCATCGCATGCTTCGAATAGACCGACCAATATGAGTTTGATCGGCTGGCCTCGTCTTCAATAAGCACAACAAAATTTTTCTTCATTAGCTATTAATGGAATATGTCGAAAGAAATAAGGTTTTGATGTCAGTATATTTTTAGCGACGAGGTTGTTAATGGGCATAGTTATTGTCCAAAATTAGCTCATTCTTCAGATTGTCTCAGAAACTTTTATTTTTTCAATGAAGCTGTACCTAGTATTAATACCTCTTTCGGTGTTCCGCAGTCCTCTTTAGAAATGATTGAATATTTTCGCCTTAGATCAATTTTATTCTACTCCAATTTATTTTTTAATTAAATATCTCCTAAGGTCAAACCACACCAAACTAAGAATGAAAGAAAAAAGTTTTAATGCATATTGATGAAAATAACGAAAGGAATGCAAATACTTAATGGCGAAGTTAAAAAATGGATATTCACAAGGGCTGATAATTCAAAACCAAAATATTAAAACGTTGTTTAACTATTTATTCGTCCGGAAGTTTAAAAACACGCTTGACTGAGTGCCTTGGGATTCTATAATAAGTAAGTAAGTAAGTTAATAAACCTACGGTAGAAACTTGTCACGTCACTTTCAAATTAACAATGACAGAACTCAAGTTGTTTTGCCTAATGTGAATTGTTACAAATAGGTACTTGTGTGTCATTTAGATATTTGCTACTATAATAACATGTTGTAATTTATTTGTTAAATTACAATACGTAGGTACCTGACTGGATGAGATAACGCAAACTGTCAAATCTCTTAAAAAAAATAACTTATTATGTAGTTTATTTTAGTTTGCTGAGACATAGGTACCTACTTTCGTATTGTAATAATGTCACTACAATACATTTAACTATCGTGGTTTTAAAAACATCAAAGTAGTTAGAAGTGATTAAAGTGATTTTGCGATGAACGAAATCGCCCTTATTTTGTACTCCGTAAGTTTAGTTAAAATTTGTTGTAAAGACTGAAATCGAACGGAGTTTGCTGAGAACCGCAGCAGGCAGGGCTGGGTAAACAAGACATTTGTATTCCGCCGCGTCCCGCCAAGTAAATTAAAAGTTAACAGCCCTGAACATGAGGAGGTATGGTGTTCCTCGAAATTTTAAGTACATTGGTGTTTGGGCCTGAATTTAAAGTAAATAAACTTTTTTGTTGCTTTGTTGTTTGATCCGGGTGAAGATCTTGAGATGACGTCAAATTACATTTCTTTGTGGTTTATTCTTTTTAACCACCCACGCAAAAAGAGGGGTGTTATAAATTTGACGTGTCTGTGTGTCTGAGTGCCGGTCTGTGGCATCGTAGTTCCTAAGCGAATAGACCGATTTTGATGCGGTTTTTTGTTCCAAATCTAGCGTGATAGAGCTACAATTCATGAAAATCTATACAGACGTTTCAAGTTCATCTGCTCTCTCTTTAATGATATTCAAGAAAAACTGTAATTCATGTAGTTATCTATAGGAATTAGGGTCCACTCGTAATTTAAAAAGAATAGAATAACAATAAAACTAAAAATTTCTCTCTGGCTTTTAACTTCATTAAAAGAACCTACCAATTAATATTCTTAAGAGGAACGTCGCCGCGTCGGGTGATCGATAAATAGGCAATAAATGAAACCAGATTACAAATACAATCAATATTGAGAGTGATAAAGTATGGATTAGCGGTCCCCCAACGTGAAGACGAAATGAAGTTAAGGCCGAGAGAAAAATTTTAGTTTCTCACTTATTAGAGTTTATTGCGTCGGGGGTTACTTTAAAATTGTGTAATTTTGTTTTTAGTGACTTGAGGGGAGAGTACTTGGTATCATCTCACATGATAGTGAGTGATGATAAAGTATAGGTATCATTACTATGGAAGCGAGATTGATGTGGAATCCTCGACCACTAAAAGAGTCATCAACAGCTCATATAATGTCCCCACCGAGGGGCTCGAGCCTACCCCACATTAGGGTCGATTAGGCCTTAGTCTACCACGCTGGCCAAGTGCGGGTTGGTCGATTTCACACACAACTTAAGAATTTCTTCATAGGTGTGTGCAGGTTTCCTCTCAATGTTTCCCTTCACCGTAAAAAAGTCGATTAAACGCACATATGAATTCAAAATTTGAAAACACATTGGTACGTGGCGGGGATCGAACCATTGCCTCCTGGGTGGGAGACGACGCTCTTACGTACTACGCCACAGACGCTTGCTTGCCGACTGAAAGAGTGGCCCATTTTATTTCTGTGAAAAATGCTTTTACCGCCATTATTCTGATTATATATGGATGGGGATCGATTCTAAAATTAAATGCAGATGTGCACGGGTAAGTAAAAGTCGATAACAGGCGTCGGTGCTGACTCCGAAAACTGACCAAACCGTTTACATGCAGTCAGTAAGCGAGGATATAGAAGTCAGTACTGACGCGACAGCGCTGTACTGACTTGAAATCAACTTCCACGAAGTCAGTACTGAGTCAACACTGTTTTGCCTCGAATTTGTCGGTCTTAAAACTCAGATCGCTGGATTTAGAGTCCAGAGTGCTAACTATTATACCATGGAACCGATGACTACCTGCACTCAGCCTACACTGTGAGCAACTATTCGATTTTGGTATAATACTGACTTTAACAAAAATAAAGCGTCGGTGGCGTAGTGCGTAAGAGCGTCGTCTCCCACCCGGGAGGCACCGGTTCGATCCCCGCCACGTACTAATGTGTTTTCAAATTTTGAATTCATATGTACGTTTAATTGACGCTTTACGGTGAAAGAAAACATCGTGAGGAAACCTGCACACACCTATGAAGAAATACTAAGGTTGTGTGTGAAGTCGACCAACCCGCACTTGGCCAGCGTGGTTGACTAAGGTCTAGTCGCCCCTAACGTGGGGTAGGCTCGAGTCCGAGGTGGGGACATTATATGAGCTGTTGATGATGACTGACTTTAAAAATCGATTGACACTTATTCTTCGTTTTTTGTTTTTCCATGCTTTGCTAACTTCTTTCATACGACCTTTCATTCCCTATTATCCCCACACGGGTGTCAAAATTTCAAAAACATTTAGGTGGTCTGCCCCTCTGTGACTGGATATTTTAGAATTTATAATGTTTTGTAAAAATATTTTATTTACATAACTATGTTGACATGGACAGATGAACATCAGAAAAGAGATCTACATTTCCTTTTTCTATTGGCTAGATGTTAGACAACATTGTAACCCAAATTATGATATATATAAAAACTCGGATGTGTATTTCGTAACAGTTATCCACTTATTATTTTACTATTTTATTCCACTTATCACTTGAGGGTGTCGTAAAAGTCTAATGAGAGAGTTTCTGAACTCTTTGCAGACCATCGCGCTGTAAAGGTCACACTTATCATGTCACAAAAGAAGACAACGCCTCTTTTTTCCTATGAACGCTACGATCTCTTTTTAATAGGAACGGTGGCTACGAACAGGCTACGGACCATTCCGACCTGATAAGTGTGTTATGACCTTAAGCCAACCACAACAGCATTGCCAAGAAGGGTTGGTGTCAGTGGTGTCAGTCACACGGACATTAAACAATGACAAATTCTATAACAGCATCGTAAAAGCACCGAGCCCAAATAAATTGAATGGTAAAAATGTCCTACGAATTTCAGTGCGACGTATCATTAAAGCCTTCTTGAAAAAATATTGTGTTTCACAAAATTATGTGAATTTACCTGAAGTAAGTACGCAGCCTTTTGCGCGGATCCTCTCTGATATTTAGTTACAACATACTGCGCGGGAGAAGGGAGGCGCCGACCCCGGAAGGAGATAATATAATAAGTTGAATCACAGTATAATAAGCATACAGAAGGCAAAGACTGCTCGGCAGTAGATTTTTGTAGAGCATCTTTTATCCGAACTAATAGGGGGACGCGGTCTTCGGAAAACCGGTATTTTTGTATAATCGAACTTTATTGGTTCAGCTATAAATATTTGTATACCTACATGTGAATGAAAACCATATTTACATTTATGTCTTTGATGACAATTAAACAAAAAAAAGTGCAGACAGCCTTGTAACATGTTTTAGTACTAGGTCGAATTAACGCTTAAAAAAACAACTAATAAGTCGCGACAAGTGAATCACTGTAGCGCGAGAGAATATTAGTTCGGATAAGCGATCGAGAATATATAAAAAGTATCTGTGTATGCGTTGCGTAAGCGCTTATTGTACATAAAAAAAACTTGTCTTCTGCGCTCTTGCTATTTGTGGTACCACCCTGCAGCGCCCGCCGCTAAATCAGTTGCACGATTCAATAAGTACCTAAGCTGTAATAAGTACCTCACTTATTACAGCCGTGAAAAAACGGCGTGAACATTTTCTAAACGAAGTGAAGGCTCCGTTACCTGCCTTTGCTATATATTATGGAAGTTTGTATCGTTTATCTGGCATCTGAGCAGTTTCGAAATTATTAAACTTTTTGAATTTTGTGAACACTCATTTTCATAGTCTTTCATCATAAATTACAGTGATGTGTATTGGCTTACACGAATGGAGCTCAAATCGAATCAAAAACTTCTTTATTTATATGGAGTTTACTAAGTACTTTTGAACGCTATGGCACGACGGCTAAGAAACGGCTCCTTTTTAACTGACTTCAAAAAAAGACGAGGTATTTTTACTTTCTCGTATACGTAGTATAGAGGAAGTCTTGTAATCGTCAAAAAATTCTACCTCGAGATTTTGACGGATTTACACGTTTTGGACCTTCCAGAGTCCAAAAATACCGTTTTTGCAACTTCTTGAGTCCTAAAATATCGTTTTTGCAATTATGTGTGTGCGTCTGTGTATGTGTTTGTGCGTTAGCACGATAACTCGAGTATGTTTTAACTTATTGCAACAAACTTTAATCAACTTTTCAGTCGTCGATCACTAAACTTAAGCAACCAAGTGCGCGGTCTTTACTCGGATTGGTGACCAAAATTTTAAATGCATGTATGACATTAAAATATAGGTAAGGTTCCTATCAACCTTTGAGTCATTTCCAGTATACGAGGAAGACGAGGGGAGACCACTCCTGATTTTATATGTTTGTTACCTTATAACTCTTTACTATATCAATTTTGAAGATTCTTCCAACCTTAGGAAGCTGGTGCTTGACATGTAGTTCCAGTTTTTGAGTTATCCCTAATAACGCCTATTTAATTGACATCGATGATATTCTAATAGTTCTATTACTTGTTTGTCCAAAAGATTTGGAGATAGCTTCCTGAAAAATTCTATATTTAAAACGCAAAATAGCAAAAAATGAATTTTTTCTTAAATATAGAAAAAGCATAGTAACGCAACGCAAGCATAGTTAAAGGCATAGCACTTTTGTTGTTTGTTATTTATTTATCGCCATATTTTGATTAAGGGGGAATGTGGGAAATACTGGCTATATTATTATAAGTATTTTGTATTCCATGTAATTCAAATTATGGTAACGTTATTTTTATCTATCAGTCAAATATATAAACTCAACAAGCTGACAAGTTTTTTCCTTTATTCAATAGAATTGCAACCAGATGTCTAACAAAATCAAATAGGATAAATTATAACATTTACCAAAAAAAATCTACGGTAAAAGATTGCGATTATTCTCATCTCAACTACTGATATGTATAAAGAGACGTAACCCGGTCACCGGAATGAGGTAGATAAATAAGGATGTGAGTTCCCACACCAAAATGTAGTCTGAATATAAAGTGACAGGATGCTATCGCGCCCCACCGCGACACATCCTTTGCCGAAAAATGTTCCTTTGACGTGGATTGTCTGGATGTATTTGTTTACTTGACGCTTATTGGTTTTGTAAAAGTAGATCTGTGTATTTTAAAAATAAGTAATAGATGTGGAATAATTTTATTTTTGCGTTTACAAACGCGTAAATATAATACTAGAAAAATGCACTGAAAAAAATCGACTTCCCGCCTTAGGCAAGTCGATTTTTTTCAGTGCATTTTTCTAGTATTATATTTACGCGTTTGTAAACGCAAAAATAAAATTATTCCATAATGCAAGGTAGTTTCATCTTAGCTGGGCGTCAAATATTTGCAAAAATATTTCGTTCGGGTCTTGGAAGTGCAAATTTCAAAGATTTGATGAAACGATGTTTACCATAAAAACATAAGCACCAAGCACTGACAAATTTCGACAGCGAAAAGCAGTGCCTCGGTGGCGAAATTGGTCAACGCGTCCACCCGGATTGTGGAAGGTGCGGGTTCGTGTCCCGCCTGAGGCAAGTCGATTTTTTTCAGTGCATTTTTCTAGTAAGTAATAGATATTTTGGGAAGGAAACGCGAAAGTTGTGTTGTTCTTGTTTTCTAGTCGACATGTCTCTGCCATTTGTATAATAAAAATCCCAATAATATTAAAAGGACTATAATGTAAAATGAAAACAACCACAAATGGCTACAAACTCTTAATTACAATGAGAATGAATTGTTGCTAGCTAGTGATTTATAATATAAAGTTACTAAATTTTTTAATAAATATAGTTGCTGTTAGAATATAGTAATCTAAATGTATCTTAATAGTCTATAAGTTCGTTGCTTTGCTTAATTAAACTAAGGAACGAATAAGTGCATGCTCCTATAATGTAGACAATAAAATATTTGGGGTGACGCCTGATGACCTGAAATACAAGCTCAAGCTTAGATTAGGCATCAGTCTCCCGCAATAATCTGGTATACCTTACATAACTAAATATTAGTATGGCATAGATATGAGAACCTGTACTGATTATTGTGGCGAGAGAATAAATGATATGTTATTATAATGTAATTTAATTTACTTGCAATTTACAAGAACCATCCACCATGGTCAAGGGAGGAAACCATTGCAACAAAAAATACAATTGGCACCAATTTGTGATACCATTACAAAAATTGCTTTTAAGCATTTTAAATGTTTTATGAACACCATTCATAACCTGTCGCTTAGTCTTTTTCCCATTCACCGCTCAAGATCGAACCCCGATAAGAGTAACTATTTGAACGCAAATGTCTCTATACATTGTGAGGCTATGTCGACTCTTCGCAAATCAATTATACATAAGTCTTAAAACCTATAAATTTATTATTAAGCTGCTTTGTTAGTCAGTAATATTTACTATACGCCCTCTAAAAAAGAAATAATTCATCCAATTTTAATGTCTATAATTCATCCATTGATCAACATTTTAAGAAATTAAAATCCCATCAATTGGCGCTATTAAAGCATGATGACTTTGACATTCGTAACTTTGTAGCGAGCGATTGAATGGTTTTCTTCAGAAATTGTATTGACCGAGTTGGGTTATTGCAGCGATTTGTCTTAGGATTAATTTGTTTAGCCTATTACTTAAGGACATCAATAAAGCAGTAAATAAAAGCGCTGAGACAAAACATTATACCCACCTATAATAGTGGAATTATAAAAAGGTGTTATTTATACGTAAATCAATGATTTGAACTTACAATTTATTATTGACTAACGGCACACACACTTATTGTACGCGGTTCTGTCCCTCGTTGTCTTGGTGACTTCATCGAGATGGAATACATTAGAATATCTACAAGTTTATCATACGAGTAAGTACATCAATCAGTTATACAAATACAGTCGAATATTGTAGAAAAATACTTAATTAAGGTGGCTGGTTAATAGCATAACATTGTCGTGTAACTATCGGAACACAGCAATGTTATTGATTTATTGTTATGGCAACAAACTCTTGGTAGCTAGCCATGCGGGCTTATAACACAAGGTGCGCCGGGAATCAAACCCGGATCTGCAGATCTTACCACTACACCAAGCTAAAACGTCTCAGAGGATAAAAAGAGAGCTAAGAAGAGTTCAGTATTTAAAATTTCAAAAATGGTAGATTAATTATTTATTATCAAGTGCCTAAATTTACCCATGTGATGCCGGCAGAGTAGAATAGCATCACCATCATTCTCCAATGGGTGTCGTAGAAGGCGACTAATTGATCGATCAGCAACACCTTATACTCCGCCCACCAATCCGTATTGGGCAAGCGTGGTGGACTACTATACCTCCTTCGTTGAAAAGGAGAGGCCTTGTGTCCCAGCAGTGGGTCGAATTATAAAGGCTCTGATGATGATGATGTAACAAACATACAAGAATACAAAACATTTCTCTTTATAAGTATAGATGTCGCAACCGTATCGGATAACAAACCGTCTTACAAAACGCCGCGATAGATTGTAGTGTGTAGAATTGTTAAGCGAATAAAACCGTGTATTGATAAACCGTAGAAGAAGTATGTACGAATGGAGATCGCTTGGAAGGTTCAGGCTATTATTTTTGTCATGACCAAGCGAAGTGGAATTATTGTCACTCATCACTTTCCCGCACTACAATCCACCTCCAAGTTTTGTAATATGGCGTGTTAAAATACGATATATGGTATAGACATAGATTAACAACAACACGCTGCATTTTTTTTTCATTTTTAACACTCACGTGAAAATTCCAAGATAAATTTTGTGCAAAGCGAAACCTTACATAACTAACGATGATTTACTCCCCATGCATTACAATAATACCTCGAATAAACAGCGTGGCCTTTGTTATTCCTCATTACTTAGAAACGGACTAATGGCTGCATTTTCAGGGACTGTAGCAATGAGTTATTGCGTCTGATTACAGGCGAAATCAACATGCGCGGAACACAAGGGAAAAGCAGTACAATTGCAGAATGACCTCTATTACCTTCGCATAAGGTGTTAGAGTAACATTGTGTATTCTATTTTGTTTAATGCTAGTGTTGTAATAGACTGGGAATCGGTTTCGGCTCCAGTTATGATGGGAAATTGCAGAAATGCAAGCGTCTAATTCAAAGCCACATTGCGAGATGGCTGTAATCTGTGTTGGGCTTCGCAAAAACATGCGCCTTAGGGAATGCAATCAGCAACATAATCTCAATCCTGGTATAAGCGGTACTGAACACATCTTAGTCGCGGGGATTCCGGTATTTGCGGGATACCGCAGCTTAGACTTGAGCCTCTGATAAAAAACATCGAACATTTCTGTCAAATTGCCTGTTTTCTCTGATCAATAAGAATCCCTCAGGTGATATGGATACATACATACAATCACGCTCATTATCCCAAAAAGGGGTTAAGCAAAATCTTAAGTAACATTTGGTTACGTATATAGCCACATCGGGCAATATGGGCCATGTAGTGCCTCAAAGCCAGCCTGTCGCGTATATAAAAGTTATCAAACTCAAAAACTACTATTAGGGTACGTTGTTTCTGTGACACTTTGCACTTCCCCAGAATTAATATTTCCAATTCGATTCATCTAGCCTGCTGTCTTCGCTCTCTCTCTCTCTCTTAAAAGTGGTAAGTTTCTGCGTACCTCATTGAATATTGTAAACAATTCTTGCCCGGGCCGAAACGCTGAACACCACCCTACCTACAAACAGTAATTCAGCGGGCTGAATGCAAATTAGCCGGTATAATTGCATGGGCAGCGTCCGCTGAATATTAATTATTTTCGTATTTAATTAGCTGCGATAAGGGTTACGGGAGCGGGTTATATAACTTTCCTAAAAGACGGGAACAGAATTCTGAATGTTTGATGCAAATAAGAAAATTTAAAAAAATAAGAAAATTAATATTTCATATTCTCATAGAATATTTTTTGACAGACTCATCGACCCATACTATGCCATTTTTAACAGACTACAGCGAAGTGAAAAGGTAGAGTTTAAAAGGTAAATTCATCATCATCATCAACAGCTCATATGTCCTCACCTCAGGCTCGAGCCTACCCCACATTAGGGGCGATTAGACCTTAGTCAACTACGCTGGCCAAGTGCGGGTTGGCCGACTTCACACACAACCTAAGAATTTCTTCATAGGTGTGTGCAGGTTTCCTCGCGATGTTTTCCTTCACCGTTAAAGCGTCGATTAAACGTACATGTGAATTTAAGATTTGAAAACACATTGGTACGTGGCGGGGATCGAACCAGTGCCTCCCGGGTGGGAGACGACGCTCTTACGCACTACGCCACCAACGCTTTCCCGAAAAGGTAATAATCGCGTTAATTCCCGTTTTTACTCATATTAATTATGCAACGCGAAAGTTTGAAGGCGGCGACTGACATGAGCATTTGGCCGTATTGTAACATTCGGAGCGATCGTGTTACGTTACGGCATTACCTGACCGATCTGTGTACCCTTGCTCGTGGCGAACATCATGCTCGACTGCGCTCCGCCACTCGTAATCAAATTTTTTAAATAATTGACACTTTATATTTCTTTCGAGACTTTGATAATTTGTAATAAATACTGACCTTTTCATGTGCATGTTCCATGCGCTCGCGACGACGCTTGGGGTTGTACTGACCTAAAATTAAGGCGTAACGTAGCACTCAAAGGGATTCGCGAAAATACCGACAACCGGGTGGAGCATGCGGCGCTCGCAGTGAGCTGATCGGCTCGCTGTACTGACCTGTAACATTTTGTCGCAACGTAACGTTACGTTACGATCAAATGTTACAGGTCAGTCGCCGCCTTAAAAGTGATTAAGGTATAGTTACAATTTTAGCAGTCTATTTATATATGTATATTTGTATTTAATTTTCCTCCGTAGCGCCTATCCTAATTTTGATGAATAAGTGCAATCGATTCGTTATTATAGTCTGGGTAACATAGGTTACATTTTAACCGACTTTAACAATAGTAGGAGTCAATTTTACCTTGTGAAACCTGATTTTAACAGATTTCATTCCTTTTCCCGTAGTCGGGTTACAGATTTTTATACTTTATTTTTTACTATGATTTTTTTTGGATTACTCTTAGTTGGCCTTCTTGGCATTATCACTTAGGTGAGGCGAAGGTTGAAATGAGCTTCACTCCAAACCCTTCGTGAGGATAAAAAAGAAGAAAAAACTCTTTAAAAGATTCACGTTTCCAAGTCTCCTATAATTTTTTTTGTATACTACGAGATGTCAAACAAGCTTGCGGCCCACCTGGTGTTAAGTGGTTACCGTCGCCTAGAGACACTTGCAATATTGAGGGTAAATTACTTAGCACTACAAGTGCGTTGCCATCCTTAGGACTAAGATGACATGCCTTTCATGCTCAGTAATTACACTGGCTACGTTTCCCTTCAATCCGAAACACAGCGAACTGCTTCACGGCAGAAATAAGAAAGTTCTTTTAGTTACTTTTAAACAGTCTCAATAAAGTTTATATTCCTTTAGTTTCATATTTTACCTAAATTGTATTTATATATAAATGTATCGATATCTATTTAAATTATAATGTGAATGACTTTAAGAAAACCACTGAGGTTTGTCACAAAAAGCTATAGCTTTTTCTCGGTGGTTTTCTTAAAGCATTGCATTGAAACCGTAATAAATGTATGTTTTACTTATGATTAAACGACCTTGTCTTAAGTGAAATTTGAATGAAAGCGAGGACTCAAAACCCCTAAGATAAACAGCCTCATATGGTACACTGACGGATCAAAAATGGAGTCAGGTACAGAGGTAGGCATTTACGGCAACGGGTATGAGTACCAACAAAGCATGGGCAAATATGCAACGGTCTTTCAATCTGAGACTATAAATGGGCACCAAAGGAATGACCATTTACATTCTTAGTGACAGCCAAGCGGCACTTAAAGCCTTAACTGCCTACAAAGTCAATTCAAAACTAGTATTGAATGCGATACACAAACTAAATAACTGACTCACTCAAAGAATTTTTTAGGATCCTCACACATAGGCTACCTTAAAAGAGTGGGAAGAATCAACAGGACCCAAATCCGCTGCCTCATAGGTGTTTTCACTGGCCATGTTGCTACTAAAAGACACCTGTGTACAATAGGAAAAGCTGATGACCCCATCTGTAGAATGTGTGGTGAGGATGACGAAAGCATGGAGCACATACTATGTGACTGCGATGCTAGCCAATAGGGGACTAAAGGTCCTGGGTCTAGGTTACCCTAAGCCAGAGGACTTTATAGACCTTACTCCCGCCAACATCGTGAAACTCATACAAAATGTTTTCGATGTTGGCGGGGATGAGTGATAAAGAAAGAGGAAGCACAAAAGATCCCATAGGGTCGAAGTGCTCTGAGACACGACCTCAGCAACATGTATGAGAATAAGTGAAATTCTATCTTAATTACACGAGTTGCTTCGTTCGAAGATAAACACATGTGGTAGCGTGTGCTGGCTGGCGCTACTGCAAATGTTCATTCGAGAAAGAAGCAACGAAGTATAATTTATGATTAAACGAAGTTCAATCTATTTCCTTCGTTCGATTATAATTGAAAACTATACCATCTCAGGGTTAATAAAGCCAAATTAATATCTTCTTTGTCATAATTAAGCTAAACGAAACCATAATAAGTACGACTTAATTGCAGCTTCATGAGACAGTCTCAATTAAGCTCGTGGATATACCCAACAATTGCCGCAAACACGGCAAGTCGACGATAATTGCCGGCGCTTAACTACCAACACCACTGCACTGCGTCGGCGGACCGACAACCTGCAGTGAACCTTTCTAGGAAAAATTTGCATACAAAGGAATCGTAGAACACCTCTGAACAAAGAGAACTGATAGTGGATCTAGAAAATTATACATTCGATTATTTTTCCAAACAGTGCATAGTATTATCATTGGGAGAGAGTCTATTTTTGTTTTTTTTTATGTCAAACGGTTGGTAGACAAGCATACTGTAGCCTGTAGCCTATAGACGCTTGCAACACTACCATGACACTGGCACGCTGCTGTCTCTAATCTACTTCAATATCCCATGGAGCTCTGGTAACCTTACTGACCAACAGAAACACACCAGCACAAAAATGTAGTGTTATTTGACTGTGGTCTTTTGTAAGGTGGAGGTACTACCCCAGGTCGGGCTGCTCCAGATTCAAGCGGCTAGTCCGCTATGACCTACCCTATATAATTCCGCGAAGCCATTAATAAGATTTTGTTTAATTAAGAATTGCAAAATTTTAGAGGCAGTGGGCGAGGCACATTGCTCGGAGTGCGGATGGCCGTTGGAGCCGAAAAGTTTTCGAGTAGTGACCGTGCACCGGACGACGCAGTGTCGGTAGACCTCCTACAAGGTGGACTGGCTGATTAAGGTTGCTGGTCACGCCTGAGTGCATGCAGTGCAGGACCGGTCGTTTTGGCGTTCTTTAGATGCCTATGTTTAGCATTGGACTGAAATGATGATGATTTATTAAGGTTACAACAACCTTCGCTCGGTGCCAACCCTAACAAAAATATAGTGTTACAGGCGACAAGCTGGCAACCTGTCCACTATTGGAGGCACGCAAGATGTGGCTTTAGGTGTAATCAAATTTTACCTAAACCTAATTAAAATTATATGACATCTATTCTTATTTCTTCTTGATTGCTAGTAATTCGTCTTAAAGAGGTGGCAGAAAATATAAAAATTTAATAATCAAAGGTCTTGTCGATCAGACTTTTGATTGAAGAAAGAAAAAAATTGTGGAAAATTGTTGAAGAAATTTTTTTTTACTTTTTCAACACGGGTAATTTTTTTGTATGTAATTATGAATTATATAAGTACAATATATTTATTTTTTCCATGTTTCCGTAACATAATGGTAATAATGCAAAACAAATGATATTGTTATTTACAAGGAAGCAAGAAAAACAAATTTGAATTGTTAGCGGAAATTTGATTGTTAACAGTAATTTGGAACCCTTTCGGGGGCGGAAGTCGAACGACAAAATGGTTCTCTTTGTTAAAGTTGCGAGGGAACCCTTTATTTGAAAATGGTTTGGTGTCACATCTGTTAACAAACATTGTACGTAATTATCAATCTGTAAGACACTCGTGTGTACACTCTGTGAGAGTGTACACACGAGTTTCTTTCAACAACATACTCTACAATGTATTACTAATATAGTTATAATCCTGTTCCCAAGGGAGTTGTGCCTGGTTTGGTTGGTAGTAGGGCATTTTTGAGGTCCGCATTCTACCGTCTGTACAACGGTGAGTGCTCTGATGAGCTTTTTCCCTGATCCCACCATCTCCCTACTTTTTAAGGACAACGCGTGCTGGTCTACGCTGTCACCGACAAACTGTGGCTACCATTCCAACGTGAACTAAGAAATTTGGCAACTCGTTTCTCTGTCGCACAATCAAGAAATGGAATTGACTACCAGCACACGTGTTCCTTCCTTCCTCCTTTTTTCATAAAACTTTAAACATATTGTAGATAATTAGATTATTTATTAACTAGCTGTAGCCGGCGGTTCCGCTCCCGTTAATATCGGGTATCGCACCAAATAGTTTCTTATGTCCTACTCAGAGTCTCAAAATATCTCCATACCAAATTTCACCAAAATTGGTTCTTTGGTTTAGGTGTAAAAGCGTAAATAACAAACAAACTCACTTTTTACTTTCTCGTATACATAGTATAGAGGAAGTCTTGTAATCGTAAAAAACATCAAAAGTAACAGACAATTGTACGGTAGATCGAGTTAAAATGGAGTCTTTCAACACGTCTTTTTACCACAAGAACTCGGGAGAAACTCCCAAAGCTAAGTTGCAAGAGCTATACGCGACGCAGTATCTACCATCGCTTGGCCGATCTGCAAGGTGCTTCTTCACGCCTTTTTTAAATGACTTAGATGACCATCAGGGTTCTGGCAGAGAATTCCATTTCTTGATTGGCTCCTAAGCTAACTAATAATAATTCAATTAAGCTGACGCCACAGCGCGGACGGGCGTCGACGTGTACGTGGCGAATACACCGCAGTATGACGTCCTCGACGTTTCTTATATTACAACGCTCAGCGTCACACACACGTCAACGTCTATGTTCCATCCCTTCAGCGATGTGTCATCAACTTTACGTTTCCTTCTTTATAATATGTATAACGAACATATAAAGATCTAAAAAAAGACATTAAGTCTCTATGCCCCATCTCCAAATTGGTGCCTGTTTTCAACACGCCTGCATTGCGTCTGGACATAGCTAGCACCTCATTTGTCTTACTTTACTGACAGGCTGGAGGAAAACATAAAATACCGAGAAAACTAATCAATCAATCCTTTCGTAGCTCTACAAGCAAACGTGTCGCCGATGTAATGTATTAAGGTCTGTTTTATGAAAGGAAGACTGAAGCAATTCGCGAGACTGTAGACTTATATCTGATTTCGGTTACACAAAGTCAAATCTTTCTGTCTTTCTATTAGTATTGTGTTCGGACTGGGACAGAGTAGCTCGCTGTAACCTTATCATTACTTAAGATCAATTGAGATGAGGACTAACAGCTTCCCAGTCTAATCTGGCAGTGTTCGTAAGGTTCCGGGTGATTTGCTACCAGCTTCCATCACGTACCATTACAGGGGATAATAGTAAGAGGTTTCTTGACAATAAATACTTTCCAACAATTGTGAACACCCCAGTAGGAAATTGTTCAACACCGATAGTACTCAAACACCCTAATATTGCGAGAGTCAATAACAATTGAGTGAAACTAACAAGTCTCGTAACACGGAGCAAGTCCGAATCACACTTGTAAAGTATCAAGATTACGACAGTTTTCGTCGATACAAGATATTAAGGTTCTAATGTACAGTTGGATGTCAGTCTATTTTGCGCTTGCGTATGGAAATCTTTGTAGGGCAGTGATTGCCTTGAAGCCTTGTTCGAGTTACAAGCTGAACATTGGTCATCGCTGTCCATGCTAATAAACCGGTACAGCATTCTTCATCAATATAATTATAAGTGAAGTATAATTATATTGAGGGAAGCGGCAAGCATACAGTCAACATTAACGACACTCTCACCTGAGAGAGTTGAAAAGTAGTTTTTTTTTACGAAAAAATTACTTTTCAATATCATTACATTCGAAGGATGAAGGATGAAGGATGCTTCTTCATATGGAACTCAATGTTACATGCTCACCGAGAAACAAGCCTATTCACTCTCACCTTGAAGGCACACAAGTAACAATCCAAGAACACATTAGCAGGCAACAAGTTCCACTCCTTAGCTGTTCGCATTAAAAAGAGTTAGCACATCGTTTTGTGCGAATAATCGGGATACCGACAACATGAGAGTGATAATTTGACCTGCGTCTTGTGTCCTGGTATTAAATGCGGCTGGTGGAATTAATTCGTGTAATTCCGTCGAACATTTTCCAAAGTGTAAAGAAAACCGATAGATTAGCTACTTTTCGGCGACGATCGAGGCTTGAGATGATCAAAAACAAAACTTCTGATATTATTAAAAGCAAAATGCGGGCGGGTTGTCATTAGTCAAGGTAGGTCAAAGCGGATTAGCCGCTGGAATTTAGAGCAGCCCGAACTGTGGTAGTACCTCCACCTTACAGAAGACCACAGTCAATTAACACAACATTTTTGTAGTGTTGTGATTCTGTTTGTGAGTAAGGTCGACGGAGCTCCACAGGGTAGGGAAGGATTAGGGTTGTCAGCGCGCGAGTGTTACGTCAGTGTTGCGAGCGTCTATAGGCTACGGTGACAGCTTACCACCAGGCAGGCCGTATGCATATAGTACAGAAATATAAAATTCCTAAAAGTTCATTTATCTTGTGGGTGTAAGTCATTTGGGTATTAATAATAATATATTTCCACGATCACACCAATTATCTAGCCCAAAGTAAGTATCATTAAGAACTTGTGTTATGGATACTAGATAACGGACATTTTTAATATACATAATATTTATAGATATTTTTATAAATAAACTTAAATAAATATATAAACAACCACGACTCGTCAACCAATAGTCGTGTTCATCACACAAATATTTGCCGCTACCAGGGCCCGAACCCGGATCTCTTGATGTGTAGGCAACTATACTGACCACTCCACCAAGACGGCGTTAGATCATTTAAAGATCAATTTTCCATAACTTTCATTAAGTGAACTGAGTTTTTATTTTAATCATCTACTTTTGCTTCTGACTGTACAAGGCTAGATAGTTAACAAGATACTCACTAAAGTCAACTATGATTGCAATATATCCATTATAAAAAAGGATTATAAACTGTACCTTACGAAAATATTTGGTTATTCCTCCTTACAACTCTACTCTCATTAAACTATAATTTGCAAATATTAAGAATATAATAGACCAATGGACAAAACGCCTAAAGAAAGTAAAATATTACTGAATACTTCATTAGTCTGTTCATCCCTTAAAATACCAATAACAAGTAGGTAGAGTTAATATCATCGTCTTTTCAAATTTTAAGCCTAATCTAAGCGTTTAATTTGTCGCTGGACCTCATAGGCTGCCATAACGACCCTCGTTCAATAACTAAGACAACATTAATCGTTTAACTGGCGGCCTAACTGGCGGGTTGTCATTTGGCGTGGCTCGCGTATAAGCTTGCCAAATGGATGGCTGGCGGCCGCCAAACGTCAGCCGCGTCAAATACATTGGAACACGAGTTTCAGCTAACTAAGAGCTTCCGCAAACTCCACGGATTACCAGCCGTGATATTTTCCTTTATGTTTATTCTACACATTTGAGACAAAAGTTTGAAGTAAACGTCTACTAGTATAATATTATACGGTTTCGCCTTTTCACTGGTTCGATTTACATTTAATTTTCATTATAAAACAAAATATGCTCTTAACATTCAGTTTTGATTTCACATATTCACAAAATAGGTTTGTTAATTATGTAGCTATAGACAATTGAATTAGTTCATTAACATGTGTAGTCTCATAAATCTCTAGTGTCAGACAAATACGGAATATATAGTTTCCAAATTACAGTATTATTATTTCAGTGATCTTTTCACTAAGAACCATATAAATACTATTTAACTTTTAGACGCCTTTAAAAACGTAATATTTCCCAGGTTCGATTACTTCGTAATAATGTGTAATTAGCATGTTATACCTTTTTATACTAAAGCTACTTTTTATAATCAATTTTAAATCCAAGATCGCAACCCCGTAGCACGTAGCATCAAGCTACGAACTACGAAAAGTTTGAACAATTCGTCGATAGATCGTAGCCCCGTAGCTCGTAGCATCACGCTACGAACTACGGAAAGTTTGAACACTTAACTTTACTAAATATCTTTGTAACCTTCTATTACACGTCATAGAAAAGGCTAGAGTAGACCGCTACACAGTCGTGGTCTTCGCAACGATCGTAATAATTAAGCAACTTTTGTTTTTCTTTCTTCTATATTACATGATTTATTTCATTGACAATTCATTATGCACACCGTATTATGTAGTTTAGAATATTAATAATAGTGACACTAATAATGATTTTTACAATTAGCTTTTTGAATTTTGTTTGGCTTACAGATATTTAATCTCAAGGAGTACATTTGGCGATAAATGTTGTCAGGGGTGTCGGGGTCACGAAAGCGTATCGCTCGCCGCCCACTCGCCAACCGCTCGTCGACAGCTTGATGGTACGAGTTTAATCAATTTGTATCAGAACGTGAAGTTGAATTTCCATATCACTACACCCAAAAATATTTCAAGACCAGCCCGCCTAGCATGACCACCGTAACACGATATGATATGATATGATATAGCCATTTATCGCGTTGAACTGTCAAAAATTATTGTATATAACTGTCAACGAACATTATACATGTTCGCAGTGTCGATGAATTTTCAAGATTGCGGTTATATCCAATAATTTTTGACAGTTCAACGCGATAAATGGCTATATCATATCATATCGTGTTTCGGTGGTCATGCTAGGCGGGCTGGTACCATACTAAATCCGTTGATTTTGTACACCCTTTGCTACACCGTAGGTTGGCTACAGAAAGACTTAGGCGTTGTCCCGAGGCGATGCGGTGTCGTTCCGTTCCTGATTAGTGCGTTACAATATGGAGTTTCATACAAAAAATACTAAAAGACTCGAGTTGAGGCGATGCTAATCCGCTTCTGAGTTGTTATATATGCTACAACCTTAAACGTCCACTCCGGGCATCCTGCCAAAGTACACTGCGACAGCGATCCGGGACCGCAAACTTTCACCACTTTCACCGCTAAGCCATATGCCCACCCTTTCGGGCCCCGCCGTTGCATCATTCAACAGCGGAACCCCTGTCTTGGAGACTGGCCTTCACCAAGCACAAGGCTCTGCTGGCCTGGAATCCTGGAAGCCTGGAATCTTCCATACAGTGATGATAAAGGCGGCTTGGATGAGACTTAACGCAGTTTAATGACACCAAAGCGCGCCTATCTGTACACGTCTCTACTACAACCGGGGTGAAAAGGACTACGTGAAATAGATTGTAGGTAAGTATCTAGTTCTGTCTAATAAAAAAAACTTATTGAAAGTACCTACATATTATTAGGAAAATAATACTAAGATTGTAACCAGCAAAAGCCCAATCCCAATACAGGTTCTTGTTTTTGAATGACTTATCTGCAATGGAAGCCAATTTCTTATTTAAAAAACCTAGTCGTTTAGAAGGTGAGGCATATTGCGGGTATATGCGTCAATATTCAAAGGTCATGAAAAATTGGCAAGCGACCCAGTCATTTAGAGCAGTCTTGAGATTGTTCTTGATATTGCGAATTATGGATATTACTGTGTAAAGTAACATTCAGACTTCGTATTTTTACCCTACTACGGCAAAGCCAAAAAGAAGAGTAATTATTTTAGTATATGTTTGTATGTTTGTATTTACGTATGTTCCTCCGTAGCGCCAAAACTATTCATCCGATTTTGATGAATGAGGTGTCAATCAATTCGTTATTATGGTTCGGATAACATAGGCTTCATTTTAACCGACTTTAACAAGAGGAAGAGTTAGAATGTGTCCATGTAACCTCGATTTTAACAGGTTAAAGTAAATTCTTTGTATTTTCAACATAAACTCGTCGTTATGGTTGCTAAGCAATGTGAAATGATGTGAAATAGCCTAAGAGCAAATTGCTCTTAGGAAATAGCCAAAAATAGAACTACTGACTGTCATGTGAAATTGGTATTTAATTGTGAATTTCTGTCGGAACTTGGTCGGAACTGAGGTCGGATCCAACTTTAACAATATGAAAAGTAGATTTTGCCTTGTAAACTCCGATTTTAATCAATTTCATTCCTTTTTTTTCTCCGTAGTTGGGTAACAGTGTTTTACACTTTCTGGTTGTTAATTCATACATTACATCAACGCAACAACTTTCTTCACAAATATATAGTTTTTACCTACTTTTTCTTTCATAAAAATCCGTGGCTAACTCTGTTGCTGCATTATTTATAGTAAACATACTCGTACAACTGTCTTTTTATCCTAAATAAATGGCAAAAATCCGATCGGCCACACTGTAATTTCACTATTTAAAGAAAAATAATAAATAAACTTACTTTACGTGATATATATTGTCCAAGCGACAAAATCGATTATTTTGATTGTTTGGAACACACACTAGAGAGTCTTCTACTCACTTTCGACGATGTCATCCTCATGGGAGACCTAAATACATGCTTATTGAAAAATGATCACAGAGCAGCTAAGCTTTTCAATTTGATTACGACTTCAATATTTCCTCCCTTTTAAGACCAAAATTATGCTTGCGCAAACTCTCCTTCTCCCTATTCTTGACTACGCTGACGTTTGTTATCTGGATATCACAGAGGAGCTACTCAACAAATTGGAGCGTTTGCAAAATATCGCGATTCGTTTTATCTTTGGGCTTCGGAAATTTGACCATGTTTCCAAATACCGCGAGCAGTTGCAATGGTTCGCTATCCGTGAGCGGCGAAATGTGCACATCCTCACTATGTTGAATAAAATCCTCAAAGATCCTAATTCTCCTCCTTATCTACGTTCCCGCTTCCATCTCCTACCTGCACCCTCCCGTTCCCAACGCTCCTGTATTACTAGGATGCTCCAGCTACCTAGTAGTAATACTAACTTCTTTTTCCATTCCTTTACCGTTCGTGCTGCTCAATTATGGAATCGACTCCCATCAGACGTTCAGGAGAGTCCTTCAGCGCAATCTTTTAAATATAAAATAAAAAAACACTACCTCTCACTTCTTTCACAGTCGTGACTAACTTTCTTCTGGTTCAAACAGTCTTTCATAGTCTATTATATATTTATTTATCATTATGTATTTATTTTAATATATATTTATGTATTTATTTTAATATGTATTTGTGTATTTATTTAATTATGTGTGTACTTTATGATTATTTATGTTAATGTTTATTCATATACCTATATATGTAGGTATGCTATATTAGTTATATAAAGGAAAATTAGCATTCTTTTTCTTACAACCGTGCACTTGATGTCACCCGCTTATTATTTTTGTAGTCTCTTACATACATTCTGGGTTGACTGGAAGAGATCTCTTTTAGAGATAAGTTCGCCCTTGCAAACCTTGTTACCTTATGTTTGTTAAATATTAACTGTGAAGTGCAATAAAGAGTTTAATACAAACGACTGTAGAATAAACTTAAAAAAAAATCGGGAGTCATCTCCCCTTGACTTTCTCGTATACCGGAAACGACTCAAAGATTGATAGAAACCTTATATTTTGATGTCGCACATGCATGGTAAATTTTGGTCATCCATCCGGGTACCGACCGCGCACTTGGTTGCTTAACTTTCGTAATCGACGGCTTAAAATTTGACAGAAACCTTATATTTTGATGTCATACACGTATGTTAAATTTGGTTGCAATAAGTTAAAGCATGCTCGAGTTATCGTGCTAACGCACAGACACACATAATTCCAAAAAAAAATATTTTTGGACTCAGGGAGGTCCAATACGTGCAAATCCGTCAAAATCTCAAGGTCGAATTTTTTGACGATTACAAGACTTCTATCGACATCTATAGTGAGCCCAAAATAGATAGATAGGTACTACTTTTTGGTTGTGTCCTCTTCCTATCTTGTGTAATGGTTGGGCCCTTCTCGCGTATGTTCGCACACTGCAGACTTCGCTTTGCGCCTATGTTTTATGTCAGCTATATGTGCCTTCACCAGGTATCTTAGCCTAAGCCATACCTGTATAGGAAATCAACCCATACACACAGATACCTCAATGGTGATTCTCACCACCATATTGCATCGATACCGAAATAACTTGGGCCAGGATAGAAAGAAGGTTGAGGTTTTAGTCATCGACCCGCCTTCTATGCGGCGCAGTGTAGTACGGGTTACAGTTAAAAGCAAAATATTAATTGCTTTGATCATTCAAGTTGGTGTTGAAATACCCACATAAAGTAAATGGGGTGTCATATCCTCGCCATTTGTGTAATTGGTCGCCGTCCGGAGGGTTCGCTACGATATAGAATTTAATGGAAACGGCGGATGTAAGAGTTATTAAGGACATGCTTTTTAATCCTTTATAGCCTTTCCTGTAACAGTAAAATTATAATTATGTACATATACCTACACACAAAATATGAAGTTCAAATCCCAGAAGAGATTAGGCAGAGCCAAGTATCATTTAAGTCTCATCACTTTCTTAATTTTAATTTTAAATATGTCTTAGCATTTAGCCAATGGCGAATGAAAATAGTTATTCTACACTAAATTGTACTGAAGATTGAATAACAATGGAGTCTCTCAACACGTGTTTTTACAACAAGAACTCGGGAGAAACTCCCTCTATCACTTTATGCTTGATAGAAAGTGACAAACGATTCTCAAGACATGATTGATTTCTGAGTATCATTCTGTAACACGGGCCAAAGAGTTCCTCAAATTAGTGACTGGTTCCCAGCCCATCGCTTACATAAAAGTGGCAATATGCCCAAAAGCAATAAAACATTTAGTGAACCAACCAACAAAAGCCGATCACTAAGATAATATTGCACTCATAAGGTCATAGCACACTTACCAGCTCGGAAAGGAAACGCGACTTTTTATTTTTACTTACTTTTTAACCGACTCCAAAGAAGGAGGAGGTTCTCAATTCGACTGTTTTTTATGTGTGTTACCTCTTAACTCTTTACTGGGCGTACCGATTTTGATAATTTGTTTTACGTTTGGAAGCTGGTGCTTTTCATGTGGTTCCATTTAAATTTGGGCGACATCTGACGAGTAGTTTTTTGAGTTATCCCTAATAATGCCTATCTATAATATTTAACATCGACTATATCATTCATATTTGAATACTTGTTTGTCTAAAAGATTTCGATATAGTTTCCTGAAAATTTCTATACTTAAAACACTAAAAAGAAAAAAAAATATTTTTAAATAAAAAAACCGCCTTCAAAACTCAAAACGGAGAAATAATTGTTTATAAAATTCTAAATGTTTTTTGAGGTCGGTGCCAAAACCTCAATATTTGGAATAAGTAAACGTAGTAAAGTTTCGAGGAGCGGTTGAAGTCTTTTTAAAAAGAATCAAAATTACTTATTTTAACTAATTTAATTATAATGAAACTTATTCTAAGACGTACGCACAGAGTTGGATGCGCGTCCTGGCTGAACTTATGACTAACTTATGCTCTATCATCAAAAAGTGCTTACTCTAAAAGGATGTGCCGGTCTTGCAGCTTTCTAGCCATTGACCACCACACTCCTCAGGGGTAGGGGGTTCATAGCTACGTTGTCACTTGTATTTGGGACCGACCTCAAAAAAAAAAATAGATTTTTATTTAATCACTTTTAAACTTTCGCGTTGCATGATTAATACGAGTAAAAACGGGAATTAACGCGATAAAATTACCTTTAGAATGCCTGACGTTTCAGCCGGGTTGCACCGACCGTGTTCACAGGCACATTTTTATTTCTCTGTTTTTAGTTTTGAAAGCGGTTTCTTTTATTTAAAAATATTTTTGAAGTAAAACTTCTTTAGGCGCGACTAGGGGGTAACTCAGATTTTTCTAACGGAAGTAACGCTCAGTATTCTATAGTCTGTGTAGTTTCCGCTATTTAAAAATAGTAATTTCGATTGGTCGTAAGTATCTGTCATATTTTTTTTTTTCAGTTAAAATTTAATCATTTCAGTGATCTACGTCAAAGAAGTTTTACTTCAATCGCGCGTAAAGGTTACACGCACACAATTTTTTTTTACATAAAAACCCGCCTTCAAAACTAAAAATAGAAAAATAAATTTAAAAAAATCTAAATGTGTTTTTGAGGTCGGTACCAACCTCAATATTTGGAATAAACGTAGTCCCATGTCTTTGGGACCGACCTCACAAAAACATTTAGATTTTTTGAAACATGAAATGTTTATTTCTCCGTTTTTAGTTTTGAGGCGGTTTTTTTTATTTAATTTTTTCATAGTAAAAAGAGTCTTTGCCATTTTGCTATGAATTGAAATCATCTCAACGATCCAGGTATACAACGTGTAATAGTCATGACGCGCACCCTGAAAGTAGTTTATTACTAATATACAAATTACACACTTTTATTCATTTTTATTTTAATAAAATGGGTCGTTGTGCGATGTCTTAGTGCCTCCCGAGTGGGAGACGACGCTCTTACGCACGCTTTTTGACGCTTTCTCAATTGGCATGCTTACCTCGTGTTTAATCAGGCCTAACATCAATTTTAATAGTTTTGGGCTTTAATACCTAACAAAACAAAATACATCACAAAAACCAAATTTAATCAATAGTTTAGGTACGTTGTCAGTAATAACATATCACGTAGAAAATAACAGCTGTAATAGTCTAAGATCCGAACCTAAATCGACCTTCACCGAGCTGATAATAGAATGAAACATATTTTATTATTAATTTAGTATATTAGAAAATATATTAAAAATGGGTTGTCTAAAAAAATCCTGGACAGACTATTTTTAATTATTTTTTGAAAAATTATTTTTAATAAAATATTGCAACACCAAGATAATAAGAAAATTTTGTCGCGCGCTTATGATGATATAAATTTTTTTCTATTATCCAATCGAGTGAAGTAACTGATATCGACATACCTGTTCATACCTGACAACCCAGTAGTTCGCGCAGGTAAATAATAGACAACTCAATGCCTGCACATTCTATACGGTTTCTACTATCAGTCAGGACAAAATTTTCTTATTATCTTGATTTTGCAATATTTTATTCATTTTTTTTTAAAAATCATTTTTCAAAAAATAATTAAAAATAGTCTGTCCAGGATTTTTTTAGACAACCCATTTTTAATATATTTTCTAATATACTAAATTAATAATAAAATATGTTTCATTCTATTATCAGCTCGGTGAAGGTCGATATAGGTTCGGATCTTCTACTATAACACACTATCGAAGTTTTTAAATAGATTTTCAGTTACCCTTGTCAAAACTCTGTCACGCAATTTTAAGCTATAATTTGTAACAATACTAGGTTCTTGTCTTTGATTCCACTTGGTGGTGATAAATAAATCAATAATCTAAGGCGTACTACAATTAAATATGGATGCAAAGGTTTGGAACTGTCAATAGAATTAATACTTAGACCATTTTCGCCGAGCTCTTCGGAATTTATATTATTATTTATTTAAAAATAATACCTGCTATAATACGGCAGTCTATTCTTTTTGGTACGGAACGAAACAACATAGGGGTAGCAATTTCCATCACCACATAACAGAAATTATCTAGTGAACAGTTTTATTTCTTTAAATAAAAAAAGTACTAGATATTATTTATTTCTGTGATGTGATCTTTATCTATTATTACAAGCTTTTGCTCACAACTTCGTCCCCGTGGGGTTAAAATTCTAAAAATCGTTACATACTTCATTCTTAATTTTTAGCCGATGAGCTATATAATACCAATTGTTATGTATTTTACCTTAATAAAAATGACGGATTTCCGACACACTTTCATCCACTATTTCATCCAGTTAGGGGTTGAATTTCGCGAAATCCTAAAATACGTCACTCTTAATTTTTAATCGAAGGCCATTTTTATTTTATTTTTATTTTATTGTTCGGGTTAACAACAGCCATATACCAATTTTTATGGATTTTACTTTAAAAGTGGGGGATTTCCATACAAAACTGTCAACCCTTATTTGACCCACTTGGGGGTTGAAATCGGGACTTTCCCCTTGCCTACATTATAAAAAGAACCTCTGTGCAAAATTTCAGCTATCTAGTTCCAAGGGTATGAGCTGGGCGTTGATTAATCAGACAGTGAGTCAGGACTTTGCCGAGAAGAAAAGTCAAGATTGATCAGTCAGTCTGACTGACTTGGAACTAGATAGCTGAAATTTTGCACAGAGGTTCCTTTTATAATAGGCAAGGGAAAAGGTCAGATTTTTCGAAATTCCACCAAAATAGGGGATGAAAGGTTGTATGGTCATTGTTAAAGTTTAATCCATAATAAATAGTATAGGCATTCGATTAAAAATTAAAAAGAGGTTATTTAAAGTTATTTAAAGATTTCTCAAAATTCAACCCCCAAGTTGATGAAATTTTGAAGGAAATCCGTCATTTTTATAGTAAAATCCATACAAATTGGTATATGGCATTTCCGTCAAAAATTGAGAATGACGGGTTTTGGGATTTCTCGAGATTCAACCCCTAAAGGAATCAAATAGGGGATGAAAGTTTGCATAAGAAATCCGTCATTTTTGAAGTAAAAACTATTAAAATTGGTACATGGTCTTTCGATTAAAAATTAAGAAAGGGCTTTTCTAGAATATCTTAAAACTCAACTAATATAAAATAAATATTGATATGATAAGTGACACAAACAACCGTTGCTACGAGAACGCAAACAAATTCTCAACATAAACTTAACCATGTTTGGAAATATTGAGCGTGATTAAATTATGTGTTATTCATTTATTTTTGCAAATTAACCACAACCACGTGTGGCGTAGAGTCATAAATAATTTTACGTGTCATATTTATGGTTGAATACGTATTTCATTTAAAAGTTTAACAACTCTCAGGATTGGACAATTTGGCGAAACTTATTCAAACCCGCGAGAGCGCGACTCATCTTTGTGCAAACAAAACGAAAGATCCATCGTACACCGTACTCTAAATCTTAATCAGAGATACTGTTTCACACCAAGTAAGATATATCGCATACGAGTATGTGGAAAGTAAACAGACATTATTAATTGTATCAAAAATTCCACTTTCGTAACTTGCCGCGACATACAGCACTATTATTTCCATTACATCGTCGCCAGGGAAAATGAAGGCAATGGCGGCACGCACGACACACCTCTAATTAGCGGGCACAACACCAGCTAATTCATTAGCCAACAATAGCTTTACATAACCACACAAATAAGCTTTGTTTGTGTTTGTTGTGTTCCTTGTGAGCTTATTAGGGCGCTCCGGTCAATCACTTCTCTTGACTAGGTATTTGTTATTAGCACAAACATTATTATTTGTTAGATTGATAATTTTGAGCTATGTGTTAAGAGCGTACATTCGATTTGACGCAAGTCAAAATCAACACGATTGCTGAAAAAGGCGAGATTTAGATACACACTACAATAGTTTTGTGTGTGTTATGCCAAAGGTTACTGGTGCCCTTGCTCTAAATTGTAGTAGCACTAATCATTTTGATCCTTAATATACCACATTAAAAATTTATTAGATTTCTTTATAATATTCTAGTAAAATTATATTAATTAATTAAAAATAATAATTGTAAAGTTACAGTTAAAATACATAGGTCACACTAAAAGTTTCCGGAACTGGCCACTTACGTAAACAATATTTAAAAAGTAATTACAACATTTGAACTCTTTGGCTGTAGAATGCAGTTTATTTAATCTGACTGACAATTGTTTTTACATAGTGGCGCCAGTTTACGCTACACTATAATAATAATATCACTACATAGTATAAAACAAAGTCGCTTCCGCCGTCTGTCTGTCCCTATGTATGCTTAGATCTTTAAAACTACGCAACGGATTTTGATGCGGTTTTTTTTAATAGATAGAGTGATTCTGAGGGTGGTTTATATGTATAATACATGCATATTTACATAAGCATTGCACCCGTGCGAAGCCGGGGCGGGTCGCTAGTAATATAATAATTTGCAAACATTAACATGGATTTAACTCGGAAAAATTTTTGTAGTATGATTTTCTACGATTTTAAGTGTAATTTGACAGCTCAACAGAGCATCGCTCGGCTTCAATCTGCTTTTGGCGATGATGCACTATGCAAGATGACTAATATCTGGTTTGCAGAATTTAAGCGCAGTCGTGTCAATCTCAGTGACGAATTTCGTGATGGTCACCCGTCCACCGCTGTGAACACAGAAATAAAGATTTATTTCTGTGGCTGTGAACAACAAAAACATCGATGCTGTGCGCTGTACGATTGAAACAGCCGCATGTAACCTATCATGAGATTCGCTCATCTTTAGACATAGGCATGAGTCAAATACAATCAATCCTACACAAACACTTAGGTGAGAGAAAACTGTGCTCGCGATGGATCTCACACAATTTGAGCGAGGCTCAAAAAACGAACCGCGTGTGTGATACGCTGGGTACCTACCGACCAAATTTTGTTTTTTTAAAATAAATTATTTCATGTAATCATGCTAAAAGTGCACTATTTAGTACTCGATATAATTTAATTGTACTTTATTAATAACACGCCTAAATAATACGATGAAATTGGTCGATACAGAACGTACACGTCTTGTACGGGCCAACAATTAAAAATATGAATACCGGTAAAAGATGTACCTAAAAGAATCATTTGTACTCGTTATATACCTTGTAGGGGTCCGGGAGACTTGCTCAGGTGGGAGAGTTGAACCACCTTTTAAAACTCAACTTAAATTTCGCGCTAGTGAAACGAAAAGCTGGTAATAGAGCGCGGGAGGCCAACAATGCACACCACCATTTTTTACAATCGCCGGTTTGTTTGGCTCTCAGGTTCGGAAAGGTGTTTTTGTTACGGCGGAGTAGATTTTATTAATTCATTTAGTTTTGAGATTGCGACCGTGTTTATAGAGGTACGTATTGCGTGTTATTACTATTAAGCTGCCTGATTATTGTAGTTTGACGTGTGCAAAGTTTTTTTCGGTAAGATTGATCGTTTTTTCTGTGAGTAAAATTTAATGTCAAAGTAGTATATGCGGGAGACTTGCACCATGGCGGGTGCGGGAGATATGCTCAGTGGTTCATGCCTCCCTCTATTATAGTGTTTGTATGAGGATATTAGGAGCTTTATTTTATAGATGTAATGTGATTTAATATTTTTGACTTTACTTAAATCAATTCGGAAACCTTAATACGCGAATCCTGTTTGTATTTTGTTTTTTTTTTTTAATGTTTAATCTAATTGCCCTTACAGGATTGCACGAAAAATGCCTTTTCGATAAAAGCCTTCTGAAACAACAAGCAAAAGAATAAAACATACCATCACAGAATAAGAAAACGGTATACGTGGGGTAAAGAATAGTGCATCTTTAAGAAAAAAAATTAATGAGTAATTTTGTTAACAAAATGTATAATAATTATGTTGATTGTAGAATGTTAAAGAAAATGTTGACGTTTTGTTTTTATTTTCTTTATAAGAAGAGCAATAACTGTGTTTCTATAAAATTTCATTTCATTTTGTGATGTTTTGTTTAATATATCTGTGATTTAAGCTGCAAAATGTTTTTATTTTCCCCGTTAAAAATCAATTTTCAACTCTCCCCAGACCCGGTTCAAGTGTCCCTGAGGGTGAGGAGAGTTGAATCATATGATATTTTTCATTCAAATTTATATAACATATTTCAATATATCGAATAAGTAATTATGCATAAGTGTGTAAACCTAAATAAATGAGCTACTGTTTATTGTTTGAAATTTTGAATCACTAAGCCTCATTTATGAGAAAATACGATACTTTAAACAAAAAGCGGTTCAATTCTCCCGGACTTCCCCTAATGTGTTAACCAGTGTTAAAAAATATGCATGAGTCGATGAGGATTTCCTATTTAAAGTTGGTCGGTACACAACTCAGACCAATGATCATTGGTCTGAGGTACATACGCAACGTATACGTTCCTTAAAGACTTTCGAACGTATTTTTTTTTTAATTGACACGACGTTTCATTACATTTTTTTTACCTGTATCATTTAAAACGTAGGTACTTTTTTGGGTACAGTATTGAACGTTAAAACAATTTTTAATTATTATTATAATTAATAGGTGAACCACCATAATTATAACTCTCATTTGTGTGAACTGAGAGATCACTGAAAAAACATTTTTTTTTTGTAAACGACGCTGTTCATATATACGTTATATATAGCAGATTCGTTGTAAATAAAGTTCTACTGAAAATCCATAAGCAAAGATCTTGTTTAAACATTTTCCCAGATGTAGAAAGTGCTATGTGAGAACTGAGCAGTCACATTTATTTTGGGCTGTATATTTTTAACTATTTCTTTACGAATTTCAGGACGCAATTCTACAATTATTTCATAACTTCTACTGAAACCTGCAATTTACTATTCACGAATTTACGATGTGATCTCTCAGTGCACACATACACGACGAAATTGACTCCTTTGCCTCAATGCAATTTATAAAACATTTTCCTCCCTGTCATATTTATTGTTCACTATTTCCGCTATAACAAGTTGGCAACTATTTAAATCTCGATTTAAATAATTATTTTTGATTTATTAGTCGATCTTCCTTGAAGTAATTTATTACTATTGAAAACATTGACGCACCATCTTTAATTAACAAATGCAAATTTATATGAAACAACAATTATTATTATTTTGAATATTCCATATTCCATTAGTTAGTAGACAAGTATGTAGTAGACACTTGCTTGACTAACGTTGTCGGTGACATTGACATGCAATCCAAATGTTGTCAGAACTCAGAAGCAATACATAATTTATATTGAAATACTTTATCATTAAGTTCTTAAACTTATGATTGATTAAAAATTTAATAAAAATAGAACCGGCATTTAAAAAATAATAATTCAATCATATAAATATTTTTTAATTTATGCTATCCTAAAAGGGCACTGTGGGCACAGTTCGGACCGACTTGCTTAAAAAAATTAAAAGACATAGAAATAAATTAAAAATAGCTGACTGAATTCGACTGATTAAATCAATGTGTTAGGTATTAAGATTCAAATTTCCCACATTCCCAAGATACCCACTCTAAAAACATTCCCTGTCACATTCCTATGCACGGTACATCAAAAACTACGTGACAGCACATCATTGGTGGTGAAGAAACCGCCATTATTACTATCTCTGCTTTCGCAACTCGCGTACGTGCAACAACACCTTCGCGTCGGGAAGAGCTATCGGTTCTTAGTAGTCGAGATTTCCGCATACTTCTCCTACTTTGCGTGTACTGAGGTCCCGGTTAGCGTAGCACGTGAATAAAATTGGAAAATCACCCAAATATAAACCACCGGAAAGAGGCAAAGTGACGTGCGGCGAACAAGACCTAGCCCGCAACGGTCCCTAAGGAGAACCAGCGCATAAAGGTACCGTGCAATTCCTTTTTTCCCCTGGTTTCATATTTTCCATGGTCCTTCGAGCCGGATCTTAATACTTTATTTCAAGGTACAATCATCTTTTCATAAATTTTAAGGTATTTTTTCTTTCAATAATTTTTAAGGTAGTTAACTTGGGTAGTCGTAAATTTTTTATTTTTACTACACAGATTGAATCATCAATTCAAACACTTTATTTTGTCTTTAATCTGTGGAACCGTAGACAGAGACAGACACAGTTTTCTCTGTCTACAACTTGTCTACACGTTGAACGCATCCGCTTTGAACAAAATTCTTTGTTTAATCTTTGACATTTGTCATAGATTTGCATTTATCTGTGCTGAGTGTTCTGTTATCTCTGACTTTTCTGTTGTTTTATTTTATTTTAGACTTGTCATTTTAAGGTTAATTGTTTTCGATTTACGAAATAAATATTTTTACGTTTCAACATGGGGAAGGATGATATTTCGAATGAACAATCTGTTAAAAAATCTCCGCAATCTATTTCTATGACTGTTTGTGAGAAGTTTTTAAGCAGTGTTTACAAGTTAGCGTTTGATATTCAAGCGAATCCTAATGTAAAACAAGAACTTGTACCGGCTTTGAGAGCCCGACTTGTCGATTTGGAAACATTTCGTGATCGTTTTTATGATGCATATACGGTTTATTCATCTCAGTGTACTTCGGCCAAAGCTCAGGAAGAAATTGACAAACGTTTTAATCAATTCTTCGACATGTTTTACTCTGTACAAGTACTAAAGGATAATATTTTTCCAAATTCATCCAATTCAAGTGATATCAAAACACCAATATTAAGGAATGAAACGTCAAATAAATCAAGCAACTTTTGTTTACCTAAAATAGAAATAAATAGCTTCACTGGTAATTATATTGATTGGCCAAATTTCATAGCATTATTTGATAGTTTGATACATCATAACAGTGATTTAAATAAGGTTCAGAAAATGCATTATTTAATTAACTCTCTTGGCAAAGAGCCACAAAATTTAATTAAGCACTTAGAACTTTCTGAAAATAATTATGACATTTCTTACACTATTTTAAAGGAGCGCTATGACAATAAGCGTCTCATTGCTGACAAGCACTTAGAATCAATTTTAGCATTAACTTCACTTAATCAAAACAGTGCTAATTCTGGTTTAAGGAAATTTGTAAATGTTTTGAAGGAGAATACTCAGGCACTTCACGCTTTAGGTTTTGATGTAAAACAATGGAGTTTTATTTTACTTCATATAACTTTAAGGAAACTGTCTTCTGATATTCGCAGTAGATTTGAACTTTCTTTAGGCTCTTCTAAAGATATTCCTACTTTTGATTCATTGTTAGATTACTTAGAAAATCAACTCAGGGTTATGGAAACAGTTGGTAGTTTGAAAACTTCAAGCGTTTCAAGCGGTACTCATTCTATTGCAACTAAGTCACTAACAGTTAGCACTTTAGTTTGCAACCTTTGTAAAGGTAGTCACATATTATACAACTGTGAACAATTTAATATAATGTCACCTACTCAACGAAGGGAGTTTGTGATAAAGGAACATTTGTGTTTTAACTGTTTGCGGCCACATTCAGTTAAAAAATGTTTATCTCAAGGTCGATGCTCTTTATGTCAAGGAAAGCATCACACAAAATTGCATCTTAAGGATAATCAAGGGAATCCTGCTCCAATAGTCAAGGAGGCTGCTGTGTCATCTTTGAGTTCCACAGTCCAGTCTAATTCGGATGATGTTTCGAACATTTTCACTATTCTTTTGGGAACGGCTATTGTTGGGGTCCAGGATGTCAACGGTTACACTCATAAGGCTAGAGCTCTCTTGGATAGTGGTTCGCAGGTCTCCATTATCACAGAGAATCTTGCTCAAAAACTAAAATTGCCTCGTACATTGTCGGGTACTTTGGTAGGCGTAGGAGGTACTGTTAATCAGCGTACCAATGGTAGAATGCAATGCGTTCTGCAGTCCCTCAAGGACAAAACGCAAATACCTTTGGTTACCACTGCAGTAATAATGAAGCATATTACTAACTTTTTGCCTACCTTACCGGTGTCCTCTTCGGTCATCGATAGGTGTACAAGTGGTTCCTTGCATTTAGCCGACGAACGGTTTCATATACCTGGACCCATTGACGTTCTTATAGGGGCAGACCTTATCAATGAGGTGTTCGATGGTAAGCGGTATACCCTGGGTCCTGGATTACCAACGGCTCACAGTACCATTTTTGGCTGGATTTTATTAGGGAAAGCTCCTACTAGGCACACATACATGGAAGGTAACACCTCTCTGCACTGTTGTATAGACCTGGACAACGCTCTCACTAGATTTTGGGAGACGGAGGAGCCACCGCTGTCTACTGTGCATGACCCCGAGGATCTGTTGTGTGAACAGCACTTCGTAGATACTCATACACGCGACGAGTCTGGGCGGTTTATTGTTAGGCTACCTTTTAAGCCTATACGGAAGCCTGTTGGTGATACTCGCTCCTATGCCTTGAAGCGCTTCTACAACCTGGAACGTAGGCTGCTGAAAGACATTCAGCTTAAGGATAGCTATGTAGCCTTCATGGCGGACTATCTAGAAGCGGGTCACATGAGGCCGATATCTGCAGACTCATCTAAACTGCGGTACTATATACCCCACCACGGGGTACTTAAGGAAAGTAGCAGCACCACTAAGCTCCGCGCAGTCTTTGACGCTTCCTCTCCTAGTAATTCAGGCATTTCATTAAATCAGGTTCTCATGTCGGGGCCAAAACTTCAACACAATGTAGAGGACATCATCCTAAGGTTTCGAACACATTCAGTAGTTTTTACATGCGATATTAAGCAGATGTACCGGCAGATTAGATTACACGATGATGACTGCAAATATCAAACAATATTTTGGCGTGACTCTCCAGATGCGCCATTGGAAATCTTCGAACTCACCACAGTAACTTATGGTGTCACTAGTTCAGCTTATCTGGCGATGCGCGTTGTGCACGAATTGGCAAGGCTCAACGAGTCTACACACCCAGAAGCTTCGCTCGTATTGCAGCAGGACACTTTTGTTGACGATGTGGTCTCTGGCGCGCAGGATATAGAGTCAGCAAAGGACTTGCAGCGTCAGATAGTCGAGGTCTTATCTCAAGGTGGTCTGTCTGTAAGGAAATGGGTTAGTAATAAGAAGGAAATTTTACAAGGTTATCCTACTGAACATTTGGAAGTACCTTACCGCTTCGAGGAGTCTGGCGATAAGGTTTTTAAGGTTTTAGGAGTGGAATGGAGAGCTGAGTCTGACAACTTCATATTTCGTATAGGGTCACTCACACCATGCTCCACTAAAAGACATATTTTATCTAATATTGCAAGGATATATGATCCCTGCGGGTTTCTTGCTCCAGTGATCTTTTATGCTAAAAGCATTATGCAATGCTTATGGCTTCATAAGGACATTTCTTGGGATGATCCTCTACCGGAGGATATATCTCAGAAATGGAATTCATTCGTTTCGGGTTTTAGTTTATTAAACATTCCGTATATTCCAAGGTTTATTTTATGCCGGAATTATGTTTCTCTAGATTTAATAGGGTTTTGTGATGCATCTGAGAAGGGTTTTGCTGCTGTCGTTTATTTAAGGGTTCAGGATTCTGATACCAATGTCAATATTCACTTACTGCTGGCTAAGAGTAGGGTTGCACCAACAAAGCACCGACGTACCATTCCTCAACTTGAGCTTTCTGGTGCAGTGTTGTTAGCTGAACTAATTAACCACGCTAAAGAAGTTTTACATGGCACCATTAAGATCACAAGTACAATTGTTTGGTGCGATTCAAGTATAGTTCTCAATTGGATAAATACACCCCCTCATAAACTAAAAGTTTTCGAAGGTAATAGGGTCTCTCGCATTCAGGGGCTCTTACCTGACGTCACATGGCGACACGTCCCTGGTGAGATGAATCCTGCTGATTGTGCTAGTCGGGGGTTACTGCCACAGGATATCGTCGATCATGTCTTGTGGTGGTCACCGAGTTGGCTTAAGGAGAATCCTGAAACCTGGCCCGTTAGTTTGTTTTCTCCTAGGGAAATTCCAGAGATCAGCGGTCAGGTTATTCTCAACGCGTCAGTACATATTGTTGATGATTCTTATGACATCACAAATCTCTATAGCTCTTATTCTAAGCTTCTTCGCGTCGTAGCTTGGTCGCTACGCTTTATATTTAACACTCGTAATCCAAAAAATTTAAGGTCAGGTTTTCTAACGGCTCATGAATTGGAATTGGCTTTGCATAGGGTTGTAGGATTGGTTCAAAGGAAGGTTTTCAGCGATCATTTCGAGGCACTCCAAGCGGGGCGTTCCTTGAAAGGTCCGATTTGTCGTCTCCACCCATTTATAGATAAGGAAGGTTTGATTCGGGTGGGCGGCAGGCTCAAGAACTCTAATCTTAAATTTTCAGCCAAGCATCCTATTTTGTTGCCTAAATCACATAATTTTACTAATTTGATTATTGATTATCATCACCGGTTGCATTTACATGCAGGTGCTTCGTACCTTATTACTATTTTACAACAAAGGTTCTGGATACTGTCCGCACGTCGTGTAGTTCGACATCGTATTTTTCAGTGTCGACGCTGCAATCAGCTCAAGGTTAAACCCGTTGAACCCCTCATGGGGGACCTACCTCCTGATCGTGTCCGTCCAGTAAGACCTTTTCTGAAGGTTGGCATCGACTTCGCCGGGCCTTTCAATCTGAAAGTCTCGAGCGGACGAAATGTCAAGATCGGCAAGGCTTACCTCTGCCTCTTCGTTTGTCTCGCCGTAAAGGCGATACATTTAGAAGTTGTGTCAGATTTATCGACGGACGCCTTCATGGCATCTTTCCAGAGGTTTTGTTCTAGACGTGGTGCAGTGTCTGACGTTTATACAGACTGTGGTAAAAATTTCCAAGGGGCTAAACGCCATTTATCTGAGGCCGAAGCATTTGTAAAGGAGCACTCCAAGGAATTAGGTGACGAACTCTCCAAAACAAGTGTCAACTGGCATATGAACCCACCATATAGTCCACATATGGGAGGCATATGGGAGAGTTCTGTCAAATCAGCTAAGCTATTGTTTAAACGTACCATAGGGGATAGACCTCTGACTTTTGAGGAGCTATCAACAGTCTTCATTAGGATTGAGGCAGTTCTTAATTCTAGACCATTGTGCCCTATATCTAATGACCCAAATGACCTAGAAACGTTAACTCCCGGACATTTTTTGATAGGGCAACCACTCTTAGCACCTCCAGAATATTGTTTCGAGCATATTCCATCTTCCCGTTTACACCGCTGGCAGCTAACGCAACAAATATCTCAACATTTCTGGCGCAGATGGCAACAAGAATACTTGCACAATTTGCAACAGCGCTGGAAGTGGTACACTACCAAGCCTAACCTCAAGGTTGGTGACTTGGTCATCCTCAAAGAGGACAATCTGCCACCGCTACAATGGCGTATGGCACGTGTTCTTAAGTTGCATCCGGGCACTGACGACGTGGTTAGGGTTGTGGAGCTTAAGGTTGGTACAGGAACTTGCCTTAGATCCGTTTCAAAGGTGTGTCCATTGCCTAATAATGAGACAAACTTCTAGTACAGTCATATAAATATTTTAATAATTAGTAAATTTAATTTAAGGAATTCAATTAACATTAAAAGGAAATTCATCATTTAAGGAACATCAGCACATTTAAAGGTTTAATCTAACAATTTATTTATAATATTAATTATTAAGGATTTTTTACAATTCACTATGAGATTTCAAAGGATCTCTAAGGATTTAAATTCAGTATAAGGATTAAATGAAAGAGCTGGGTAGCTCTTTGGGGGGCGATTATGTTAGGTATTAAGATTCAAATTTCCCACATTCCCAAGATACCCACTCTAAAAACATTCCCTGTCACATTCCTATGCACGGTACATCAAAAACTACGTGACAGCACATCATTGGTGGTGAAGAAACCGCCATTATTACTATCTCTGCTTTCGCAACTCGCGTACGTGCAACAACACCTTCGCGTCGGGAAGAGCTATCGGTTCTTAGTAGTCGAGATTTCCGCATACTTCTCCTACTTTGCGTGTACTGAGGTCCCGGTTAGCGTAGCACGTGAATAAAATTGGAAAATCACCCAAATATAAACCACCGGAAAGAGGCAAAGTGACGTGCGGCGAACAAGACCTAGCCCGCAACGGTCCCTAAGGAGAACCAGCGCATAAAGGTACCGTGCAATTCCTTTTTTCCCCTGGTTTCATATTTTCCACAATGACTAACTATAGCTTATGAATTAATAGAAAAAATACAAACCGAATGAGAGCTGTAAAATAAGAAAAGCTCCTGTTGTTTTTTAAAAATATATCACCTGATGGAAAATTGTTAGCAACAAACGATCGTGCGACAATTTTGCAGTAAAGGTTTATTTAGGTGCCTACGTACTTACTTGAAAACACAGGCAACTTAAATAAATTCTCTGTTCATGTTTCATTATGTGTACAAATGTAAGATTTTGTAAAGACAACGAGCAATGTGCCATATAAATCTTGGAAGAGGTTTGCTTTGGAATTTCTAATATTTATTACATCTTTGTGTGGCAGCTAGGAATTCCAATATAAAACAAAATGCCTTTCAGGCAGTCAACTATATCCTTGAAAGCCTACAATTCGTTCGAATCCATTGAGTATCCTATTTCTGGAAGCAATAAAGTTCAAATTACTCAAGAGAAGTGTTTGCCTGTTCATAATATTGCGTGTTTACCTACAATCGAAGCGAAGGAATCCAACATTAATGCCAATGATGACGAAGTATTTGTTTGATATTTATTGTGTTATGCTCTTAGTTTATTTGGAAGTTAGGTACCTACTTATAAAATAACATAAGCCATTCATACATTACCTAATGAAGTATTTTTATCTTTTATAGAAGCCAAAATAATAGAAGAGCATCATGATACTCTGTATGATATCGAATAAGTAAAGCTTAGACATCGACATTCGAATATGGGCCCGACGCATGCATGTTTGGGGAGGCCGAGATGACCGGCGGCGGCGGGCGGGTGGCGGCGGCCTTATCTCGTTAGCGGCAGCGGCAGTGCGCCCGCGGAAGTAGGGCAGCGGGTGAGCGGGCGCAGCAACGGCGGCGCTGCGGCTGAGCGCACCGGCGGCCGCCTCGCGCCCGCTCCCGCAGTGACGCATTGCAGGTGCGCGGCGGCCAATCGGCGCGCGCCGGCCCGAGCTCCACGCCGCCGCACCCTCCCGATATAAAACCGACTATCCTTTGCAGATTAAATGTAATCCCGTGCCGTTCGTCCCGAGACATGGACTTCGACGTCCGCGAGAATCGCGTTTGAAAACTCGTCTAGCGCAGTACGATACGATTCCGAGAGTCGACTGTCGGACGGATATGAAATTGCGGTGAATCGAGTGAACGTTTCGGAACGGTTTGTTCGCGAGCTCGGCGAATCGCGGTCGCGAGTTTCCCGGCGCGGCCGCTCGCGCGAGAGAGGGCGGCAGTATCGTTTCAACCGTCGGTCCGTGCGGTCGCTTTTGCGGCGTAGTCTGTGATTTTTTTAGTGTAGCTCCAGATAATCCAAGTTAATCTACAATGGTGAGTGTCCTTTTTGCCGAAAGGTGCCGGGAGTGCTTTTGGGGGATCGTCCCCTGTCGTTTCCTGGGCGTATTTCGGGAATGTGGTGAATCGGTGTTTATAGTGATGACGGCCTCCATTATATATTGTGATGGCCGTTTTTTACCGCAATGCGGAACGACTACGTATACAAAGTTTATACTGTGAAAGGATTCGGTGAACGGAATGGATGTTGGAAATATAATACAATTAGTGACCGCCGTCAACATAGCGAAAAGGGCTCGGGAAACGTCCGTCGCCATAGTTTCGTAGGTGGTGCCGGTGAAAATGACGTTACTCGGGTCGAAGCCGGTCCGTTGATGACGCTGTAAAATGGCGCTTGCCTGACAAACACGGGAGAAACAAGTGGTTTTGTGAGTTCGGTGGTGGCTAAGCGTCGCGCCCTGTTTACGAACGGATCGATTGGCCGGGCGCAACTGTCAAACGCCCGTTGACTCATCCTGCTAACCGATATTTTTCATACGCAATTCATTTGCCGGGTCCTCTGTTTTGCCGGTGTTGGAAGGCAGTGCCCTGGTGCTATGGTGATGGTTAGTAGTGGACGAAGAATAGTGGGACATGTCCAAAACCAACGGTCTATTTACGTTGGGCTATTGTCGATATGTCAAACTGCTCGTACTCATATCAATGTGTCGATTAATATTCTTTGCACACTGAGGTGTTCCGTTTTCAAGGCGGTCTAGTCGGCTGAGAAACTTCTTATTTGGTAATCATGAGTCACAGAAAAATGTCCACATTGATATATTGCTGCTATTCTCATTGAATCAATATTGAGAGTTCATTTAATGACTTTGGTTTTTATTGAGAATTCTCCAAATAATTAATAGTTGTATGTGGCAGCTGTGACAATAAATTGTTACTGGATTATGCACTAATACATGAAGTTGTTTACATAATAATATAAGGTTAAACTTACATAATTTTCAGTTCATAATAAAATGTTAAAGTTTTGGTATTATTTTATGAACAGAAAAGTAGGAAAATGTTTATTACAATGTAACCTTCATTCTACTATTGTATACCATTACATAGTAGATCAATAATTATAAGAAAACAGACAACTTACATCAAATCATTTCTTGTCTTTATAATCTCTGTAAATGATGGAGGTAAGCTGGTGGTAAAATATTAAGAAAAACTTCAGGAAATCTCATAAGTTTACAAAATACTATCTGAAAAGTTTCAAAAACAAAACCAGTAACAAAAAATATTAAAAGTAAACAAAATATATATCAAAAAGGATTGAATTAAGTATCAGCAACTGTCTCTAACATGTAGTTCTACATTATTTAATAAACACAGTTGACAAAGTAAGAAGCTTAAACACTAAGCAGTCACTAGTCTGAGCACTCCTGGCTCCCCTCTCTGCAACACGATGGATCAGGCACCAGTCCCGTGAATCCATGGAATGTGAAGAGCTTTTGTCTCATGCATTTATTTTCAATTTAGTTGTAAAGTGTGAAGAATAGAGCACTATTTCATGTGAAAGGCGTTCGTTCATTGCAATAAATCTATTTCTAAATATCTTCATAATATGATTCTGAGTGCTTACATCATTAACATTGCTTATAAAATTCAAAATATCAATTTAGCAGTATATAAAAATATTAGTTGCTCATTTTTTTTAACTTATCTTGTTCAACATTGCTAAAAGTCAAATTATTTATATTTATATATAAATAGTAGGGCTCTCTGAGTAAATATGTTATTGACTTCCTGAAAACATATTATAGGTCTCGTAATGTGGAAAAATAACCACAAATTTTATTGTTTTGAGGAAAATTAATAAAGGAAAAGTAACACCAAAAAACCTTTTTTCCTTGTAAACTAGCCAGTGTTCAATTTTAGCACTGTTTGATTTGTCATGTTTCAATAAATACCTACAATGTTCAATTCTAACGATCTCCACTTATGTTGTTCAGTTGCATTATCAATTGAATTTATCGCAAAAATTTTAACCCCCATATTTCATTTTACAAGTATGCACTTCCAATAGTTACCTATATTATATGTACAGCAGATAAAAATTATCACCAGTGCTAATTACATATTAATAGATAATTCAATAACTTAAAAGTTCCATTACATTTAATTTTTATATTCCATTAGATAGATATTGTGTTACAAATGTTCAAATTGAGTATAGAGATTATCATTAACATTATCTCACTGATAGGAATTGATAGTTATCTTAAAAATAGTTTGTGTTATTTCAGAAAATATTTGAATTTTAGACTAATGCTAGAATGAGACAAGCAATAATTATATTGCGTTGTATTATTAACCCCTATTCACACATCATCATAAGTTAAATAAGTTCATAAATACAAACATAATCATCTTTAATATGTAGAAAGTAATATGGATGGATAGACCAGAGTGGAAGGCCAAAGAAAATGTTGATAAACTGTGTGAAAGATGATATGGGATTTTCTCCAGAGTTCTTTTTGTAAAAATATGTGTTGAGAGACTCCATTTTTAACTCAATCTACCATACAATTATCTGTTATTATAAGTACATTTTCACTTGATATTGGCGAAATGTGTAATCTTTGTGTTGTGATCCCCATTTATTTAAAAGAAGAAGATGACATGGCATGAAAAAATATGTAAGGTCATCTGGGTAGGTGTCACTGCCTTTCTTATTTCTGCTGTAAAGCAGTTCGCTGTGTTTTAGATTGAAGGGAAAGGGAGCCAGTCTAATTACTGGACATGGCAGGCATATCATCTTAGTACCTAGGATGCAACGCACTAGCAGTGTTATGTGATTTACCCTTAATATTGCAAGTCTATAGGCGACTGTAACCACATAACACCAGGTCGGGCGCAAGCTTGTTTCCTGTTTTGTAATAGAAAAAAAAGTACTATGCTGACCACAAATAATATGGAACAGGGCAGGCAAGAGATTCTATTCTATTAATGGCTTTGCAACACAAAGATTACACATTTTGCCAATGTCAAGTGTAAATTTATTTAGTTACAATGGTAGATTGAGTTAAAACTGCAGTCTCAACATGTGATGTTAAGACAAGAACTTGGGACCCAGGCAAAAGATGTGTAATCTTATTATGATACATTTTGTTACTCCATAGCCATGTGATGCCGACAGAGTAGTAGGTATATCAGCATCACCCCATATCCTCCAATGGGTGCCGTAGAAGGTGACTAATGTATCAGCAAAGGGATATTGACCACCTTATATCCTGTCCACCAATCTGCATTGGGAAAGGGTGGTAGATTATACTGCCTAAACCTCCTTCAATGCCTGTACCAAAAGTGGGTCGAATTATAAAGGCTGTTATAATGATGATGATTTTTACTCAGAATTACATATAATATCATTATTCTTTGTCAGTAGAGAATTGAATGGTTCCAGATGTCTGAAGTGATGACCTTCATGCGTTCATTGAGCGTATTTCAGTTGATGTTGACTATTGATGTCTATTGTTTCTGCATTGTTTGATAAACTTGTATTTTTACCTGACTATGGTGAAGCCAAAAGGAAGGGTTATGATTTTAGCAGTCAATGTATATTTGTATTTACATTTGTTCCTCCGTAGAGCGTAAACTATTCATCTGACTTTGATGAATAAGGTGTCAATTGATTTGGTATTTTAGGCCGGGTAACATGGCTACATTTTAACCGACTTTACCAATAGGGAGTTGATTATAAGTGATTACATTTTAATCTTTATTTCCCTAGTCGTGTTACAGTCTATTAAACTTTTTGCTTGTTTTCAAGTCTGCCTGGCTAGCTACTGCTATCTTATTAAAATAATATGTCGCCGTAATAATAATGTTAACAGCATTATTGTGTTCTGATAGTTAATGATAAGATATTCAGTCCCTCTGTGGTTGAGGGTTCAGGTGAAGCTTAATGCAATCTTCGATATTTACCATCAGGTGAGATGGAAGGCCAAGAAAAAATTGCATAATGATCTTATTCAGAGTATTCACTAATTGCCCATATCATAAATATTGATTTAGGTAGGTACTCGCAATTATTAATGATTGTACAAGTGTTCCAACATAATCGCGCACATAATCAATTGATAATTTTTATTGTAATGCAGTATTCGGTATCTTGGCGTAAAGACCGCAGTGTGACGTGGCGTAAGGCCAAACATCGGTAATTACATATAATCAGTGGAGTAATCTTATCTGTGCTGATAACACCTACATTATTGCTAGGTTACAGTCAGAGGCTCTTCAGCTTGTAATATTCAACAAAGATGGTCGTCAATAGCGTACGTGGCGGTTTTTACGAGTTTCACATTATTTATTGGAAAAAAAAGTTAGTGAAAGTAATGTCGTGATGTTGCGTTCCAGGCGGATCAGTTGACAGAAGAACAGATCGCCGAATTCAAGGAGGCGTTCTCACTGTTCGACAAAGACGGCGATGGCACCATCACAACCAAAGAGCTGGGCACGGTCATGAGATCGCTAGGACAGAACCCCACAGAAGCAGAGCTTCAAGACATGATCAACGAAGTTGACGCAGACGGTTAGTACACTATTTTTAGACGTTTTGATATAAGGATCAGCACTATAGCTACTATAGAACCGCGTTTGCCACGAAATATTTATAAGCGAAGGCAGATTTATACAGGGTAAGTAACTGATTCGCAAATTAGAGGCAAGACAGTGTTGACTTGGTGTTGAACTAGTGTTAATTGATTTGGATTTTGACTTCAAACACACAACAGTGTAGTCTGTTCTCGGCGCCGGCACTGGCGACTGTTACTGACTACTTACCCTGTGTAAATCAGCCTTAAAACCTCTATGCACGCGCTCCTTTCTCTGTGGTAGACTCTTTTTAATTACTATCTATCATACCGGAAACTATATGGCCGCATCCATACAAACGTAGGTAACACTATTTAACGTTGAACGAATAAAATTACAAGTACCCTCATTTCACTTACCTATAACTCCATTTTTTATTCACAAATGTTTAGCTCCAGTAATACAATTTGGTTATCTTCCATTATCTACATTCCTTTTCTACTATCATAGATTGTGACAATGATCTAAGTGGGAAATGTATAATTGATTACCTACTGAAACCGTTATGTCGAATTATATATAAATATATCGCCAATATCCTGTGCCAAATATATAAATTAATAATAGCAAATCAAATCAAATGAAATGCCAACGTCGTGTACTATAACAAAGTCTTCTGCAAACTTATCTATCTGATAATTTAAAAAAAAAGTAAAGTAAAAAGCAGTTGAAAATGTTTTTTCTGCTAACCAACGTAATCACTATATTTGGCATACGATAATAGTCTAAGCCTATTATAACTTAAATTCAGATTGTGTTATCAATTCATTATTACCGCCATGCTAATTAATTGGAACTACGTGAAATACGAACAATGTTTAAAATCTAACTATTATATTTCAGACGTAACGTTGTTTGTTCAGATATTGAAATACTTGGTAATTACGTGTAAACAAAGGGAAAGGTGCGTTTGTAATTTAAAAATTTTATCTACGACTGGTGATGGTTCTAAATAAACAAGTTCTCCAGTATTGCTAAGCTGAAAGTAAAATAAGAAATAAATTGGTGGCCAGACGTTTTTTTTCTTCTAAGAATAGGTTTACGAATGTTGTACTCGCCAATGAATACCCATACATATTTTAACAGATTTTTTTATCAAAGTAACATTCCACCACAAAGTGATGTTTTGAAGTTTCTTGTTAAATCTACAATGTTTACTAAAGTGTGAGATATTGCTAGAAAGAACACTGTTTACGTAGGCGAAGAGCGACTGCAACGGTTTCTCATTTGCTGCCCGGTAAAAAAAGTTACTACGCCTACCTCTTATCTGAGAACATTTCTGTGTCACTGATACTAAAAAAAACGAAAGAATATGTATAAGAAAGTGTTGTTAATAGTTCTAACTGCTTATAGATATCGTCAAGTATTTAAAGTCCTTATAATCCATTTTTACATTGAAAAGACTAGCCCCTTTGCGCTGCAACTTCGTCAGGGAGTAGCACTGTACCAGTGAAAAAAATTCAAAACGTGTACACAAGTTTTTGAGTCAATTCAATACAGACCTAAAAATCTCCTCTTTATAAGTATATATTATTAGTGTAGATTGAAAGGAAGACTATATTTTTAGTTTTGTTAGGGCAATTTCGCAATATTAAAGCCAACGTGGTGTAAATAAATACAATAAGCAGATGGCAGTATTAGTAATATAGTATTTATTTTTCTATTGAAAGAAATGGTGAAAACTCCTACTGGTATGCATAGTCCTTCCTAAATAATTAACCACAAACACCAATGATGGGAACTTAGGAATATTATTGATCTCGTATTCCCTAAGTTTTCCCTTATTCCGAGTAATGTCCGTAATTTATGCAGCTATTCTCTAATTCTACCCTAAGTTTATTGTGCGGGTAACATCTTGCAAAAACGTGGGAATGAGGTCGGTTCTCGAAGGTACCCCCCTTGCGATCTACCCCATCTTGAAGCAAATCTCTGCAGCTGTCTGACATCGAATAATAATCGCAAAACCTAAGAAATGCACGCGATAAGTGTTATCAATAACTACTTGGAATAGATTAATCGTTGCGTGTTCATCGGTATTATATGGAGCTGATTTTGTAACAATCGGCTATAATCACAACTGGTAATATAAGACTAATTATTATTAGTTGCGAAATATTTTCTCGGTGACATGTCACGCGCTCTCTGTCAACACAAAATTAAACGTGACAGAATTTGCAAATACCTTAATCTCGTCCTTATTTTAGTATGAGACCGAATTGTTCTGAGTCACATATTTGTACAGTTTAAGAGGCTGAAACGATGGCTTGCACTGCTCACGATAACAATGAAAAATATTTATTTTGTTCGCCCATAATCAGTTACAACAATGACTTACGAGAGCCAATATTTGTACACACTAGGAAACATGATTTTTTTTATAACTGCGTGTTACGCGTAGTTGGCTTTTAATAAAAGGTTTTAAATTGGGGTATTAGGTACTTTTGATTAGAGTTGACGATAAAGAAGACATGGACGGTGAGTCATCAATGTCATTGCAGAGTTGATTGTAACATTGATGACAATCCATTGGTATGCATTGTAATGCATGCCAATGGATTGTCTCGAATTCGTAATTACATGCCGGTGTCTGGTTTTCATAAGATAAGTTTTGTCATTTTTCCGACAAATTACTTTGGTCTTATTATGTAAATTGTATCATCAACTGCTAAAATTCCTAGCAATGGAACAACATTAAAATTACTAGCAATAAAACGATACGTTTGCAAAATTAATGACTTCGTTTTGAATAAGTAAACGAGTCACGACACGACTACGCACGTTATTGTATTATCTATTTAGTAAAGGTTAAAGGTACAAATATTTTCTAAATTACCTAATAAACATAAATAAATATCGAGAGGATCGGCAAAGGAAACATCTGCCTATCACCCGGCATTTAAATTCAAAAATCATTACGTGACCCCAAAACAGCTTGTCCACAAAGTTAATTGGCCAGTCGGCTCATGAATCGATTTGAACACTGGCGAACTGGCTTCTGATCAGTATAAATACGCGTACGCTATATGGTAGCCTTTTTATGTGTGTAATAAACTAGATTGATTGGTCACACCCACCACTTTAAACTCGAATGTCAGGGCGTGTTCGGTAAACTAATACGATTTGAAATTTAACGATTAATATTGCCATCGGCTTTCCTTTTCTAACAGCAGAGTTTTACTTACAAACGAACCTGATTAAGTTCGATGAATCTATGTATTTTAAATAAGGTTTTGAATCACAATATGGGGTTTTATAAGCGTTCGACGTTCTTGAGGTCGACACGACAGCGCCGTTCGTAACCATCGCCAACTGTTACGCGGATAATTTAAGCTCCTGTCGAAAGATGGATCAGTCTTAGAAACACGACATTTTAGAAGCTACGAATGACAACTTGTAATTTCGCCCCGCGATAAAGGGCGTACGGGTACCTTGATAGGGCGCGAAAGGGTATTTTTAAGCAAAGGGACGAACCATACGGGGTGAACGGGTCCGAGACCTAAAAGTCTGCCAATATATGCAAGAAAAAAAATATACTGGTGTAATACATTTATAAAAAATACTTAAAATTGTACTGCCAATATTGAAAACAGAATTGATTTTAGCCAAAAAATACCCGAGATATTTGAAATGTCTCTTTCCAAAACAACTTTTTTAATTTAAAATGGGTATATTTACGTATGGCGGGCGTATAAAATGTGACGTAAAAGTTCACAGATCTCCTTGTCTAACTCTAACACGCAACTGGTTGTAAGTCAGGTATTCTTCAATGTTTTAAAAAAAAATCATCTAAAAGAATTGATGCATATAGGCTAACCGAGAGCCAATTAGCCACTGGGTTCCTAAAGAGGGATTACCGAGGGCTTTTAGTGGGTAGGTTCCCTCATAACTTAAGCATGGCCTAACGCTCTGCATACGTATAAAACATACTAAAGACCCTTGAAGCTACATAATGGTGTTAACGTCCCGCTATTGAAAATTCTAGCCAGCAATTTGTAACAGCCTATAAAATCGAAGTTCACACATCGTTTGAAACTTCTCGAGATTACCTTAATGTTGCGGGGACCTATTTTCGGCGAGAAGTGGATTTACGGTACGGGCGGCGCGGCGTGTCGCGGCCCTCACATTACTCCTTATCAATCGCTCAACACGCTCGATGCCCTCACCTTTAATTAGCGTGTTAATAGGATATTCACTTAGTTATGAGCTATTATCAGTACCATAATTCGTTATTCTTTTAAATAAGATGACCGTGCAATACAATTATTTTTCTGTCTTGGGTGTCATCTACAATCAAAAAGTCTATTTCTAAATTAGTACTAAGACTATAATAGATTTAATAAAATTTTAATCCACTATGTTATGACTCTGACCAATTATTAAACTTTAGTCAACGAGGAGAGTTCTTCGGAGATTACTATTATGATACACCTTAGAGTCACCGGTTCGAACCCCGTCACAAACCAATGTGTTTTTAAATTTACTTGGGGTACTTAAGGTGAAGGAAAACATCGTGAGGAAACCTACACACACCTATGAAGAAAATCTCAGGTTGTGTGTGAAGTCGACCAACCCGCACTTGTCCAGCGTGGTTGAACATAAGCCTAATTGCCAATAATGTGGGGTAGGCTCGAGCCCCTCGGTGGGGACATTATATGATGATGATGATTTTAACAGGCGAATTAACTAGCTGTTCTTATCAATATACTGTTTCTTTTACTTTACAATCAAAAGAATATACATGTGTGTACAATACATAGAATTGTTTGTCACGCTTGTACGTCAGCAAATTTATTTTAAAAACATGTCACTTCGTCAGTGTTTGTAGTCGTCAAATAAAAAAGGGCGTGGTCAGGTTCAATTAATTCATAATTGTTGGTAAACGTAACATGATAGGTGTGTGCGCGCGCACTTGCCACGTGAGGTGTCCGACCATATTAACTGTTGTGACATGTTGATACTTTATTATTGTACAAATAGTTAGAATTATATTTTTTTTTATTCTTTAATAAATGTATTTGCTAGTCTGGTGTACACGGTAAAAGTGTGATTTATCCTGTTTTTCGCCCCGATTCCGCAATAAGCTCTATATGCAAGACTGAAGGTGTCTCCTAATATATTCTAAGCTACGGTCTTGTTGTCTACGTATAATTACGTATTTTTAGTTATAAAAGAGCAACTGTAATACTTAAACTACCCCCATGCGAAGGAATTTGACACTGAAAATATATTTGAAATTTTAGTTAAGTTCTTTCTCACAATGTGAGTTCGGATGTAGAGCAGGTGCAGAAATTCCACATTTTCAAACAATACCATATTCTTGTTCGGTTAAAGTAAGCTTTTCCGATAATATTGTACGGTAAAGTAAAGAAATATTTAGTTTTCTAAGCAGAAATGCCAGAGCTGTATTGAGCGCGTAAAAATTCGTTAGTAAGCTAATACGTAGCCGCTTTCACATGGAGCCACCTGCCTCATTATTAGAAGATCAATAGAAACGGGATTGGACGTAGGTCAGCGAAACTCACATAAAGTTCCGAAAGTTTACAATGTTTATCAATGATGCTATTTATATTTATCTATTAATTTATATGATCAGTTGATTAGTGACTATAATATAATTATAATGACTACAAAAAATATATTTTTTATCGTAATTAAACTCCATTTGGTGCAAAATGTTTGAAATTTATAGCAAATTAAGTAGAGAATGAAAAACAAGAAAAAAAATGTCGATAACTGCCAAAGACTTCAAGAATCACGCAAAATAAAATTAGAAACAAATTCAATGTTTACATTTGGTACGTTTTCCAATTTACCTATATCAGATCATGCCATAAAAATATTATTAAAAAAAACATACAGTTGAATTGAGAACCTCCTCTTTTTTTTAAGTCGGTTGATAAAACATGGTGCCTTTTCCAATTGCATAAAACTCGAACTTGAATCTTAAGCAATGCGAGCATTACATAAAATCGTATCTATTCAACGCATGTCCGAAGCTGTCGCCGTGTCGCTTAGCGCTTTAGACAGGCATCTAAATTACTATTATCAAATATTTGTTCTTATGGTAAACAATTAGAGAATTTATTTACCTATCTAGTAAGCAATATCTTAGTAGCAAGGTATGATCGCCATTATTATCTGTGCTCTAAGATAATCCTTTCTAAAATGTCACAAAAACATAACTGAAGAATAATGTATGTAATACATTTTTTGGGACTAAGCCAGATGTTTTATGTGCAATACTCGTGGCTATGTAATAAGCTGTCAATGATTAATGCGACATTATTTATTACAAATGTATCTACTATATATTCTCGGGTACGACATAACCCACGTTTTAACCCATTAACGCCCAAATGAAAACCACCTTTATTTTTTTTGTTTTAATGATATTTGTTGTATTATTAGGGACAAAGGAAAAGGTATTTAAAGAAAAATAGAACAAAAAAGAAATATCTATTGAAATATAGGTATGTACTCGGCCGGGTACACTGGGCGGATTAATAGTGAAATTGTCCGAAGCAAGGTCTTTCTACACATAATGTTTTCACACATTTTTTTAGACACATTCACACATTTTTTAGTTCTATTTGCTCGTATTTTGCCTGTAGCTCTGAAGCCTAAGGACCGGAGGTCAACGAATAACTGATATTTTGTGAAGATATTGTCAAATTAAACGATATGTTCACTAGGAATTACGGACATTTTGTCCAGAAGAGATTTCACAACTCTTGCGCCTAGAGGATTATCAGCTACTTCATTAGTCTTGCCACAATACACATCGAACGCATAACAGTATCCATCTGAACTTGTGGCTGCCCAATTCCGATATCCGAATCGTACAGGTTTACCCATTATAAATTGTTTTTCGGGGTGACAGCCGATGTATTTTATCATGGATTCATCTATACTGTATAAAGTTCTATAGATATATTCTCATGAAAAATTCCCGATTGGCAAAAGTTTTTCTGTATTTCTTCACAAAAAGGTCTCATCTTGAAAAGCTTATCGGTGTAACCTTCAGCTAATGAGTTATCTACGAAATGAAGATTACGTTTTATCTCCAAGAATCGATTCCGTGACATGCAATTTGATACTATAGGAACTCCAAGGTCTTCATCCAAACTCCAATAAGCACATTCAGTTGGTAGTACAGGAGTGCAGGCTTTAAATTTTTCTACGACCACTTTTTGCATATACTGGCTTCATCTTTCTCCACATAGGTTTATTTGATTGTATATTTCTGGATCGTTTCGAAGGCCTTACATAATTTGACAAAGGCTAATCGTCACTATCGGACCAGTCTGAAACATCATGATTGGGACAGCGTGGTATGACTTCTACAGTTCGTGGAACTTCTCTAGGAAGATTAGAAAAAACCAAATCATCATCGTTCCCATCTTCTTCGTCACTTACAATAGCAGGTTCCGGAGGCCCCAGTAGGACATCATATTCCAAATCATCATTTTCATCTGCAAATATAGAATCGATGGCTGCCTCCAGCTTAGCATAGCTATTTTGGATTGTGAAGACACGACGGTTCGCCATTGTTGAATAATGAAAATAGCTGATAAAAATATAAATTTGTAATACATATCTGACCATTGTACTCAGCCGAGTACACTGGAATAAAGTGAATCAAAATGTAAAAATATCGAAATAAAATTCATCAAAAACAAGAGATAATAACAAAATAAAGAGTAACAAATTGTTTGTATCAAATTTCTGTTAAAAAAAGTTCTATTTTGTAATAAAAATTCATTGTTGAAACTTACCATATAAACTTTCTTTGCAATCCGTATTTGACAGTGGCAAAAGTGACATTTATTTTCGCGCTACACTAAACTTTTTTATTTTATCAGACGGGTTAACCATCTGGTTATGAAATAATGAATTATTTGAATGACAACCATAGATTATAAAAACTAAATAATACTTTTTGTAGTTGTACTCGCGCGAGTACAGAGGGCGTTAATGGGTTAAATATTTTCAATTTACTAATGCCTTATTATAATTGACTACAAGGTAGTTATTTAGAAATTAATACATTAAGTGTTGAAATTATATTTAGTATTACAATATTAGGGCAACTTATTTAAACCAAATCATAAAGTTCTACGTGTCATGTCCGGTGAATTTTTAAACATCTTTTCTGTTACATCCATTCCTATATTTAATACCATGACTACGTACTATAAAAGTAACTGTATTTTGTAAAGATTACTGACCTCCTTCGCGAATGAATGCTTAACGAATAGATAAAAAAGTAATTTAGATAACGATTGTATAATTAGCCAGACATTGGCTCGAAGAAATCGTGAAATCGATAAGGGTGTAGTGCGTTAAGCGGATAAAGAAGGAAGCCTTACGAGGGCACATTATTAGGTATTTGGGTCAATGGTGGACTGATTCTCGTTATTTTGGCATTGACCGCAGATGTGGCTAATTGACATTGTGGACAAGTAATTTCTTGTGCTTACAGTTTCATAGCATTTACATACGGGGAGTATGCTATAAAGGTCACTGGAAATTGGTACTTAATATTAATGCTAAACTTACGTCAACATTGCTGAACCAAAATTATTTCCTGGACGTTCACGGTTTTATCGGTCGAGGGTTTTAGACGCTACAAACCGTTTCTATGAGATTAACAATACCAACTCTAACATTGGACACGATGGTCGCCATGTTTTCTCAGTAATACGTCAGTTTCATACCAATATATCCTTTTCGTTAAGCGTTCGATGCAATCGATTGGCCACTTGGCTACGATCTCAGTTCTCCAATTTATTTCTGCCGTGAAGCAGTTAGCTGTGTTTCGGATTGAAGGGAAAGGTAGCCAGTGTAATTACTGGGTATGGAAGGCATATCATCTTCAACGCACTTGCAGTGCTAAGTGATTTACTTAACACCAGGTGGGCCGCAAGCTAGTTTGCCATCTCGTATTAAAAAAATAGGATCTTTAACTTAATTAAAAAATATATAAGTATTTCGCACACTTTTCTAACAATTCAAATGAATATCGAAGTTAATGTTTTAAAAAATACGATGTGATGACGTTAGTCTAATGTAAAAAATGTAGCTACAGATAAAGCGGGATATTTGCAATAAAAAAATTATAAAATGTCGATTGATAAAAACGCCAATAGAATTTTGTCATTACAGTATACAAAATCTAATTCGTTTATTGATAAGGTCTAATATTGGCATGGCAGCAAGCCACGCTGTCCCTTGTTACATACAAAGCCCGAGCGACTAGCCGCGGGTCGCGGATAACAATACCATATTGATATATCCGGCCTCGTCGACCGCACGAATTAATTCGTTGGCAACTCAACGGGAAACTACAGCGGATAATAATGTCCTGTACCGTATCTATATTTTTATGTACACAAATTTTTAAAGACCACGCCATTCTGGAACAATTTGAACAGCAAACTTTTAGCTTTAACATCAAACATACAGACATTTAATTGGCATTTATTAATATACTAACTTTTGCCTATTATTCAAAAATTTTTGTTATGAAATCTAAAGTACCCTTACATGTCCATTTTAAATCCTGAGATAATTGCGGTAATGTTTTCGCTTCCAATGACCCCGATTTGTTTTAAAGGTAACATGTCGTTCGTTCGTCAGAAATTTACCAAATTTATGTTCTCCCTTTATTTTTGTGTGGATTGCTTTATAAATTAGCGCTTAAAATAATACTTAACACTTATTAACGCCAAGGTCTCCAAACGTAAGAATTGAAATATTTTCAAAATTTGCAGACCTACCTTTACCTTGCTGTTATTCTAAGCATAACAAAGTTTACAAGTTTTTTTATGTTTGCCCTGTAAATTTTTAGAACAAACAATACTTGTGATTTTGCTAAATATGGTCCTGTAATTAACGCCATTTTTCTCATACAACGGCGACCAATTTTAAGTTTTCGTACAATAGTAAATGGTACAGCGCTCAGGGCCGTTTGGCGCGCTATTATTCTCATGGCATGTTCACATTATGTGCTATTTATTTCTAAGTTTGCTATTTGGTTTGATTTGAAACAATAAATATTCATTTGGGCAAGTTTCCATTTGTAATGACCGTCACGTACGACGCTTCTTGCCTTTGTAATTATTTTAACGTTCCATCGTAGTAGTCCAAATTGTTTATTACTCGAATGCAGTGGCTCTTAGAAAATTGGCTTCCAATCGTCACATCGGACAGGCTAGACTTATATAAAGGAAGTGTCATCTGATAGAGAACAGAGATAGGAATACATAGCCAAGTTGTGTGTTCAATCACCGAAACAAATCTCGATTATCGTAGGTAGGTAGGTAGGTACGTACTACTATGTATAGGCAGCTATCTTTTCCAATCAACTCGACAATCTCATCTTGACGCAATTGTTCCGTTGACCGCGTAACATTAGCATTGTTTATCCAATTCCTCTTTGACACATTCGGCGCCGCCGGGAAAAAAGCGTCACTTTACAATGCTACGTTCAACAATTTATTTTCGTCGACAAACCAAATACACAGAACGACAACGTATTGGCATTAGTTGTGTTTCGTGATTGCTTAGTTTTGTTTTTTGCCATGTGGGCGGTGGTGCTAGTGACCGAATTCACGGAGGCACCGTTGCAATCGCCAAGTTTCATTGACCCGCCTCTTCACTGATCCAGGAGTATGTTTTACAGCATTTCGAGTGCGGTTTTATGCCCAAATTCCAGAACAGAAACATCGCAGTTGATGTTGGAGCCAACTTGGGTGCATCATATTGATTATCAAAATATGAAATGCAACGTTCTGAATATACAAATCCAATATTAGGAAGACGAGCCAAAAGGTGCATAATCAATTAAAGTGTTATTTATACTCCGATCTGTAGACAAAGTCTGTTAATTTTAATTTACGATCGTGTTGGCGTGGTTTTGGCAGTGATGTCATGGAAGTCGCGATAAGGAGTCGTTCACTCGCCGCGGTATGGCGTTCGGTCAGACGGAAGCCGTGGCTCCCAATCTAACTCTATTTGCAGAACAATGATGGCGACCGTTACACTCCTATTCAATTGACGATTCATAAACAGCTGGTCGTAGCTGAAATATTCCTACTATTAATAATCCCTAAAATCGACATGACAATTCAAAACGCGTGTAATAAATGTCTTCGTAATAACTTTTGCCCATCAATCAACATTACCATATTCTGACATGGGTTTCTGTAATAGTCAATAAGCTTGAATGAGGAGATAACGCACGCCTCGCCACCGCTCGATACTATCAATTTCTCTCCGGAGACATGTAAAATTTGAAAAGTGCTATCGGAGCAGCGTCAGCTGACGGGGGGCGGGCGGCGATCAATACGGACACGTGTCGAGGGTAATTGGGCGGCGGACTCTCTCGTAGCGCTGAAAAATATCCCCTGACACGTCCCACTTAATCTAGCGTATTTCAGCGGATTTTTATTAGGGTTGTTTGCATTCAGATTTACGACTGAACACCGATCGAAAGCTACCTAAGTAATCTCTTAAGTTTGCAGCTAGATATAACCATGCAGGTGTTTTAATGCGTAAGATATTCAGCCCTAGCGCTAGTAAATTATTAGCGTAGAGGCGAACGACCAATTAGTATGATTGTGTCGAGGCGATGCAAACCGCGTCTCGCTTCGATTGACCCGATTCAACCTCCTATCTTAAATAACACGTAACAAGTATCTACGGAGAGAACGCTTCAATTACGACATCGATAAGAATAAATCTGAATATTCAAGTTCAAGATCGATAATGAAAGTATGAATGTAATTCGTTACATTTGTTCATTATTATAATCAGCGGCAGTCAATATCTAGCATCCTTTCAATCAATGGGATCGGTTCAAACGTCAATCGAACTACTGACCTGTATTTAATAGCGAGCAATCAGTGCTGGCGAGTGCAACGTTAATTGCGATGCCATCGTAGTGTCTATCAAGGCTTGTATGATTTATGGCCACAAGTGATGCGTTCACATGGCGCATGCGCCTGTTTACGCTTCTAATCCGGGAGTACAATAAAAATAGGTTACAGGCCGGTCAAGAAACTTTGCCATCGATCGGCTTGGGAACGATAGCATGGCCTTTGGTCCGTCGCGAGTCGCCTCGTTGTAGCATTGTCTTTAGTAGCGTCATGTGCAGAATACTATCTTGTGTCTATTGTGAATCTAATAAAATTATCTAGCAAGTGATATCATGCAATGACTTATCGATGATAATAGTTAGCTCCTATGTCATACCATGACTCAACGGCCTGCAAAAGAAATAACCGGTAAAATTAGTAGAATAATCGACTAAGACATTCCGAAGACGCTGAGCATGATGTCACTCCATCGTAACCGCCATACCGCTAGGCCTGATCTAGTCATGTAATACGTCAGTTCAGTGTCAAGCTTCTACAAGCTCATGTACAATACACAATCTAGAAGACATTTTTCTCAACCACTCTGCACAACAAAAACGTGGTGAAATCTGAAAAGAGTACAATTTATTACGACCAACCGTTGACCTTTCTCGTTCCTTTATTATATAGTTCATGCTTGTTTGGTGTCATTTAATGTCCTTCTCAGACTGTTGTCGCTAGTGGGATCATTTGTTTCCCACCCGTTTTTTCGTTATGTTATTTTGGGATTGTCAATTAGTGTAATGCCGCTACTATCTGGACTATTGTTTCTCTTTTTATTCTTCTTACCAGAATAAAATAATTTAAGACACCCAATCTTCAAAGAATCACGTTTCTGGATCTCGTTTCGTCGCCGACAAGACTTATTACTTAACAAACAACTGTCGGCGTTATTTAGGGTTCGTCTTATTGGAGAGAGACGAGAAATTACTGAACAATTTGGTTTATATCCGTATGGCAGATATCGCATTAAGAGGAGTGTGATTCATTGATGTATTGCAAGACCGCTGTAGGTACTTGAGTAGATGTTGTTCCTTTTAAAGGATTATGGCTCATTATCGAAGTGCTGGTCTGTGTCGGCCTTGCGTCAGGCGCCGCCCGCTGCGCAGCTCAGCAGGCAGCTCGCCGGGAGTCGGTACAGCTGACCTGTCGCCACAAATCGCTCACCTCGTGCCCTTTATGATTCCGAATCACTGACTCAATCGGTTCCCTGTTCTATTTCGAAGCTAATCTATTTTATACGATGATTACGCGTCTGCTAATTGGGTCTTAGCCGAGTGCATTACGCGACTGCTACGAGAATATCCGTTACCGACTCCTATAGGGCATGCAGTTTTTAGTGTTACCTATTGCATGTCCATACTAAAAGTCTCGTCTGGAATCGCAGCAAATTGCAAATGATTTGCATGTTCTGCTGGCGTAATGCCAGTGTGTTTGTCGCGATATATTAGTTTATCTGCGCGTGTATTCATCAGACCGAAACACTTTCCGTATTGTTGTGAAATTATTGAACTAGAGATTCTGCTTACTTGTAACTCCATCGAGCTGGCTTGTTATCTTCAAGGCAATACAGATCAGTTTACGAGTACATTCCCCTGCAGCCAACGTTACAAATATCATCCACATTACGCGTGCGCTAACCCCGTAATACAAAACCCGGCTCCGATGAATGCAACTCCTTCCGCATATTTATTGCATTGCTGCAAAATTATAAACGGTGATAAGGTTTCGCGTTACGTCTTGCTATTGTGCGCGTAAGTGGTTCTTTTTTCGTTCGTGAGAAATCAAACTTGCAATTAATACGTTTATACTGTACTGACGAGGTTAACTGATTATTATTAGTAGTTAATTGTCTACGTTAATTACGATTAGTCTGAAGTAGTAGAAGAAACGTTAACTGCTATATCTTATTAGGGCCCTAGTTGATGTAAGGTGATTATTGGCGAGGGCATTAACGGAATTGTGGGGTGCGGCGAAAACGCTGCCGTAACAAATAGGACTCTCGACTATTAAGAATGCGATGGATTCACCACCTTGAAAGGCTAATTTCTTCGATAAGAAATTTATCGAGCACGCGGCGACGTTCGTCGCCATGTTGATTCGCGGCCTTGCTGCTTCTTTGTAAGACTTCTTCGCGACGTTTGAATTACATTAGTGGCACCTAAAAGTAATACTGTACAAAGACAGTTTGTTTCCAAGACATTTGACTTATCAACTTAGACCTTTCGGTTATTTTGATAGGTCAAAACCAAACCAAATCTGCCCCGCTGTTGGCGGTATTGTTTTTTTTTATACTACGGGCAAGGCTTTGCCTTTATCTTAATTGGTGCTGGTGTTAAAGGCCGGGTGGAATACAAGGTGGCCAAGTAAGCCCACCTCAATATGACTTCTTCACCTGGAATCCATAGCCGGAACACATCAATTGGAATTGTTGAATGACAGACTTAGGTAAGGCTTTCGTACTTAGCTAGCTATTAGTACTTGTTTTAGGACTAATCGAGCATCAATTTTTAGCTCCCTGTGAATCGAACACGCGACATCAATGAGTCACTAGCCCACAGAGGCAGCTATAACTTATGAAAACTTATTCCTTAAAGAATATATTTTTCTGGATACCTGTGTAATGTTAGAGACACTATTTTTGGTTGTAGTTTAAGATGAGTTTCTTATTATAAGTATAGAAACTTTATTAGAAATGGTTTTATTTATTTAGATACCTAATACATGATATGAAACTTCTTCAGTCTTCATTATATAAAAATCAGTTTACTTTTCTTCGCAATTCATATAATACTGTTACATTCATCACACAAACAAAAGCTCGAGAGTCCTTGTAATTTGCGTTCTGTCATGACTATGTATGTTTCCTTTCGATAAAACAATGGCTGCGCTCATCTCCGGTTATAGCCGTGATAACTTAACTGAGTATTGTAATGAGGAAACAATAACTTTATATTACGAATAGCTCTTGCTTCAATAATTATGTTGATTTGTTGTGATTCAATCACATTTTGTAGCTCCACTAATAATAGCGCACCACACCATTTTGTGCCCAGGAATCTGAGGAAAAAAATGAAATTTTTATAGGCAAATCGGTGTCTAAAATGTGCTTGAATGTATAACAAAACAAATTCAAAGTTTCTACTACTGCTATGCTAAATTGTAAGTGAAGGGGGAAAAGTTTAATTTTAATCTTCATTATTTATAATAGTTGAACTTCAACTTGTAAATTATGACTTTCCAAATCAACACTATGAAAAATGTAAAGTGAGGATAAAACTTGCTGAGTTTCGTGCTGGTTCTTCTAGAACAAGGCATCCTGGTAGACTCGTGAACCGATGGCACCAAATGTGACATTCGTAAGCGTACAAATGGCACCAAAATGAATAAAGTAATGTTGAGATCGAGTTTGACAGCTCTCGTTTGCTACTGTAGGTACTTTCTGAAGATTGGACTCCTTATTACGATGATGTCAGAACGGCTTACACACGTCGATCTAAAACAGTCGGCAACTTTCCCCGAAACCGACATGTTTACACGATTGCTCGTAGATTGGCGACTTGATTGCTCCCCCGACCCCGGCTGATTGCAATTCCGGTTGACTTTATTGCTGGAATTACTAGCAATCGTGACTGTTTTCATATAATCAAAGAATAAACAGATTCAGAAAAAGAATTATTATGTTACAAAAAATACCAAACGATAAAAACCAGCGGATCTACTGTATGAGATTTATTAGAGTCTTGTCTATAATATAACAACAAATAAATATATGAAAGTTTTAAAAAATCGGGCGTGTGAAAACTTTTACCATGGAAAGTTAGAAACATTACGGCTTGACTAGTCCAGCTCGCCTAGCATGACCACCGAAACACGATATGATATAGCCATTTATCGCTTTGAACTGTCGAAAATCATTGGATATAACCGCCAACTTAAAATTTTATTGAAACTGCGAACTTGTATAAGGCACATACATGTTCGCACAGTTCGGAGTATCGATAAAATTTCAAGATTGCGTTTATATCCAATGATTTTTGACAGTTCAAAGCGATAAATGGCCATATCATATCGTGTTTCGGTGGTCATGCTAGGCGGGCTGAACACGAATTGTTGAGCTCTGAAAAGGCGCTAAGCGTGCAAAACACCTCCGCTACAACGTGGAGCGTGTATCGATCGAAGTGGGCTTAGGCTGGGCTCACGTCGGAAACCGCCCCACGCGTCCTTTATCTTCCACCCACACAAAATAAGTTATTAGTCAACCATGTAAAGTGGTTTATGTAACCCAGAAACATGTTGTTAGTTTGTCCAATAACTGCTAATATAATGATCTCTAACTAGGCGAGTAAATAGGCGCTCCAAATTAGCTGTTCAGAGTTCACAATGAGATATTCAAAACAAAACCATGTGCGATTACGTGACAAGCTAAATACGTCTTTAAACGCTGTTTCCCGGAACCTATTGCGAGCATCACAGCAGATGTAATGGCTACACGTCGGATAAACAAATAAATATTGTCTGAGAACCGGGTTCAAGGAGACTCGCCTATTGTTAATCCCTCGCTCATAACTTGCTGCATGTACGAGGCAAGTGATAACAATACCGTCATTAATTTTTAGACGATATCATGACAGTAACTTCCTTTAGGAGATCTACTTAATTGCAGCTCTTGAACAATAATAATGTATGCTAATGTCGTTGGAGAACTACTGACTGAGATTTAAATGTCAAGACCTAAGATTCTTAGATATAAGGGTGAGAGCAGAAATAACTAGGAAGTGAGTGTCGTGCCGGGCCAGGTGCGATCTAAAAGCTAATCCATCTGGTGCGAGCGTTGCATTCTCGAAAGCTCACCGTTTCGCACCGCTAAATATAGATCGCGAACCACCTCGGAAAGGTTAAACCCAGAATTAGATGCGGCCAAACTTAACTTTCACTTATTTTTGAATCGTATCAGGTGCGTTCACCTCTATCACAATCCCCAAGGTTTGACAGGGTCGTTCGCACAATCTTTAGCGTTATCATCCCGGCTTTGATAAGGAATTTAATTAAAAAATTACACAATTGTTAAAAATCGTCTGAACTGAACGGATGACTGAAAAATAAAAATGAGATACCACGATACTATCTATTACTGTTTGAATAACTATTTGATGTTTTTTTAATAGTGTAACTAGAATACGATGAAAGTTGAGTGTGTCACCTCCAACTCGTCTTTCTTAAATTTCTTAATAATTTCCGCACTACGCATTCCTCTCTTGACAATAGCCAGTGTTATCTCTGTAGCCGCTAAAAATATATTACAGAACTCTACTGTTACTAGCTGATTCAGAGGTAATTTTAAGATTAGATTTACTTCCCCGAACAATGAATATCAGTTTGTATCGTCTAAAATTAGCAAAACCCGATATTATATGTTTCGGCTTTAAACAAACACTCCCGTATACCGTTCGATCTTCTATATTTTATGAGCGTTTAATGGGCAATTTTTGTGATGTCGTTCTACAAATTTATCCGTATTTACTCACCAATAAAATAATGTACAATTTTATCTTAACTATCTCTGACGGTGTAAATGTAATGAAATATAAACCTTAAATAAACAGATGGCCTTCTAGTGTAGGTAGCTATGATTCGTTTTATTTACTGAAAACGAGGAAATTCTCTGCACCGTGGTGTCATTCGTCAAAATTATCCAAATAGAATTTACGACCATGTATTTTTTGTTTCGCTACCTTATTTTTCAGTAACAAACTCGATATTTTGAAACATGTTTGCGGTTCAGTCGCGTGTTTTGTTAGCAAACACTAAACATTGACACTGTAACGTTGCAGGCAACGGCACGATAGACTTCCCCGAGTTCCTCACGATGATGGCGCGTAAGATGAAAGACACTGACAGCGAGGAGGAGATTCGCGAAGCGTTCCGTGTATTCGACAAGGACGGCAACGGGTTCATATCGGCCGCAGAGCTGCGCCACGTCATGACCAACCTTGGAGAAAAGCTCACTGACGAAGAGGTCGACGAAATGATCCGCGAAGCTGACATCGACGGCGACGGACAGGTCAATTACGAGGGTAAGCACGCAGCCAAATTAACCAGTTTTTAGACCATTCGAGGCACGTTGTTCGATTTCCACATACAGCCATTAGTATGGGATGCCTCTCGCGACCTTGCGCGATTTCAATTGTTTCGCTGTACGACGTGTCAATCACAATTGCCGCTGTTGTATCCTTGATGGACAATGCCTTCAAATTGTACGCAATTTTCGGAACAAGCGAACAATGTGTCTCTATCTTATTATCTGTTTATTAGCAACTAGTACTATTATGAATACGTATCCATTGAAAAAAGAAGCAACTTTTTTAACAATATAAGCAAGTACTCAATTTGCCATATTTTATAGCAACCAAAGTATGCCGCAGAAAGTTGATGGACGAAAATTCCCTCGTTATATTATGCCGGGAGTTTACAAAAGATATTTCAAACATTCGTTGCGAAATGTACAATAGCGGGACTTGAATGCAATATGTTTGCGTTACAACAGTTTGGATTTTGCGAGTCGGACTCACTGTTCGGTTACATTGTTACCTGTGTAGAGTTGATACCACCCTCTCGATTCCTCGTGCAAGTATCGCGTACAGTTCAGCATGTAATCAGTGTTCTCACTAACATTCCGGCATCACTACCGTTCGAATGATTAACGATGGTGTTTTTGCCATCAAATACGCTCACGCAGCGCCTTGTTTACGTTTCACCAGATTTATGATTACAATTTTATCTGCAAAAACGCTCGGCGCTTCAAATTACCTAATAATATCATATCGCGTGGAGGCGGCAACTGAAGTTTCTATTTCAATTGAAATTACATTGCCGAGGGTGTCTCCGGCGAAACTGTCATGTTATCATTGTGACGTGCCCATTCGCTTATCACTGCCATTTTGAAATGTTAATTGAGAGTAGTTAAAGAAACCCTCCGCTAAGTTCACGTCCCGTAACATGTGACTGTAGTATACTGATGTCACTGTAACGAGTTAGTTTGTATCGCTTGGTAAGTGGACCGCTTGCTGACCCGTTGTGCATGGATTCAGTGTTACGTTGAGTTGAGGGCCGGCTGACCCTCGTCTTGTACCCTGCACGGCGAGCACGTAACATGCTAATGGATGACGCGACATGACGTTATTTTGAGCGCATACTATTTGATTATTCGGTAAACGGAATTGTTTTCCTTGACCAATTCTCGTTTCGACGTTTGCAATTTTCAAATCTATAAAAGCTATAGATCTTTGATTTTACATCTAAAGAGCATAAATTAACATGTTTTTGTAACCTAAAATTCCTTCGATTAAAACTTAAATATGACTTTGGGATTTGGAAGCATTGAGCATGAAGATCTTACATTTGGAGCAAAGGCGTCGTTCAAAGATCGCGTCTTTCACAGAACCCCACGATTGCCGAATAATCCAATCGAGTTGCGCACCTCGCTTACGTGCTAAGTCGAGTGGAAGGATAGGAATCCGAGTTGGTGGTACGGGGGCGGTGTGACGGGCTGGCGCGGACCCCGTACCACGGGCTCGCGGTATGCCAGTGTGACCCACGTGCGTGTTTCTCTTGCAGACTTCCATGCACTCGCCCGTATCATATTCGCTCGCGGCGACGGCAGCCGCTAGCGTGCACCCCGCCCCACTTGTGATATTACTCTCGTAACTAATAAGAAAAGACTCTACGATAACGCTGTGATCTCAATTTCCCCCGGTAGTGTAGCAAAGTCGTGGGGCGTTCGTCGAGCGCGGTACGACAATAGGTACTTGCCAGTGTTCTCTGAATGGTTTGCTGCTCGTTGACTGTTCCTCTCTGGTTGTAGCTCCCCGCCCTCACTCGGGTCTGACACGGAAATGACACGTCTTCCTGTAGATTGGTGCATGTCTCTCATGTTTGTATTAGATTTCCTGTAGAAATACCACCTGGTGATCGTCGCCGGTGTCGCGCGTACACGAGCAGCAAACTAGCCCTTCGAGCGTCCCGCGCCATGTCGTATCTGCCGCGTCACTTGCTATTGAAACAGTAGCGATATCCAGAGGGTGGTATTTCGCAATCCCCTGTAGTGGCATGACGAGGTACAATGTTCCTTACGGTTTGTTTATGTTGTTCGCTGTTTACACCGAGTACATGCCTTGCGCTTTGTATATTTTCTTTGTTAATTTGCAAGGGCATGTGTTTGGTGTTGTTCTCGATCTGTTTGTTATTTTAATAAACTTAGTGGTCATCTGTCTACTAGCGGTACTTTGGATGCATCTCTTTGTGTCGGACACTTGCGCCGCGGACTGCCGACCGAGACCTGACCGAGACCTCTCTGTTTCAGAATTCGTCACCATGATGACGTCGAAGTGAGCCGCCGGCTAGTGTGTGTGTAAAAAGCAGAGAATTTAAATATACATTTTGTTTCATGACACACAATATTACCATCGTATCGGACCTGCATTTCTCTAGTGTTTGCGTATGTTCTGTGGCGTTGCGCCGGCGGAGGCGGCCGCGACCGTCATCCGCCTTCCTTTTAATTTAGATTTAAAGTATTCCGTTAATTTTACTGTGTAAGAAAAAAATTTAACTGTAGCGGTACAAAGGGAAACGAATAGATGTGCGTCGCATGTGATGGAGTGCGTGGAAGGTCCCGCGCGGTCGAGGCGCGGACGACCTCCGATACATTTTATTGTAAAGTTTTTTCAAGTATGAGATATTTATAAATACGTGAAGATTAAATTTAACTGTCTGTCCGAACGTGGCCGGGCCGCGGCCGCCTACATTATGGTCATAATAAATGTTTAAATCTAACTAACTCAGTAAACGAATAAATTAGATTTATCGGTACTGCATTGTATTGTATCTGTAAATGACTCGATAAATATTATATTTCTATTGTTGGTGAAACTAATTCTATCGAAATGGAAAGTAATCCGCTCTGTTATTCTCTTACAACATTTGATTCATTCTGTTATTAAAATTTTACAAAAGACATACTGAAAATAAATGTTTCTTCATTTTTAGGTCAATAAGCATCCGTGTTTCATTTCGTCCCCGCAGTGTTGTCGCGCTTTGTACCTTCAACATCCGACAACGGACATTGTACACAAACCTCCTTAGCTCATCACTATAGTCCAACTGACATACACAAACTCGGCTGTGGTAATCATACTACGTGATGTTGAAAGTATAAAATTTAAGTGAAGGAACACCTTTTACATAACTCTGCTGGTTGCTAGAAAAATTAATTACTAGAATGTGCAAACCTCCTTCCTTGTAAATCAAATAAAATCACCCACATTGAGTTACATCAGGGTGTTGATGTCAACTCAATGTATGGAGATTTTGACCTATGTGATTTACTTGTCGAAAAAAAATCCTATCCAACAAGCAGAGTTATATAGATGCATGTTCTCGCGTCAACACTCGTCCTCGCTTTCGTCACGGCCTTTCGTCTCTTGTCGCTTTCATATTTCATGTTCATATTATGTGATAGATTTATTAATAATGCTAATTTTACGTTAAGTATATGTATATTTTAAAATTATAAATATAAACGTATACAATAATGCACTTGGAGAATTTTTTAATACTCTTATCGCTGGTGTACCCGAAACAGGTTGGTCTATTCCCGTTGAGCTCGCTGCGATATCTATAACAAAAAAACGATTTAATAATATCTTTCCGTTTCCTTTTAATGAGTCAAATGCTAATTTAATTAGCAAAATTCACAAAATTTACGCATCTCTGTGTATTTCCAATTATCATATTGGAAACATCCGGGCATTGTTTTAATAAGTTTACTTTTATTATAATACAATGTTGATGAGTCATGGTCAAAAATATGAACTAATTTCATAGTAAAGCATAATGACGGAATACAAATTCCTATCAACTAAATGGGTGTTAATTATAATTACATCAGAGCACTAATTTTATCAGGACTTAAATGTGTGGGATTTAATAGCAATTTATTTCCCATTTCTTACAATCGTAACAGTAATTTCTGACTCATCCCTGAGGTGCAGTCTTAGCTAATATTTATTGTGTTGTCTGTAACAATATTGATATTGTAACTCAGAGGTTATGTGGATACACGAATAATGTGTGTTTATGTGATTCACACAAATGCGTGTACGATCTGCAGATCAGACTAACAAAATTAAGTTCTTCAATAAATTTTCAACTATATACCATTAGGTATAAAGTTCAAAGTTTATTGTGGAAATTTTCCAATTTCTGGTAGTCTGACGTCCAGCTGACTCTACTTTAGCAAAGGTTAAAATTATATAATATTTAAATACAATTAGTGCTCAATGCAGATGCACACTTATTTATTAACAGCACAAAATTTATTGATGTTTAATTTGAATTAATGATTGGGTCGATGTAATTAGTCGGGTAACTTGGGGTTATTACCCAACAAAGAACTCCCAAATTTGATTTCTATAGATATAAAATTTTAGAACAATTTACTATAATTAGTTAGTCCATTTAATATTCTATTCATGTTATATTAATTATACTTATAGTTATTTATTGATATTTAATTAAGTATATTAAATTATACATATATGTATCTGTTATAGGATATGTACGTAATCAGGAATTGAATATATTTCCTAGGAAATCTATAGAATTCATACATTAGTCATCGCTCGTAAATGACCAAGTGGAGTAGACCTTAGGTTGCAAGTCAAATAATTAAATCGCCTATACTCTATAATCTAAAAAATTCGATAAAGATAAACAAAACCAATGTCATTTTGTATAAGTTAGTCCCTTCCACTCGCTACCTTGTAGTCAGCAAGCCAGGGCACAAATTTGGTCAAAAAGTTTCTGAAATATGATAAAATAAACCTTTTCATACACCACTTTATAGTCTGCTGACTTTTTTTCTATAAGATATTGGATTAGCTCTAATTTGATTATAGTTTCAATTGTGGTTTCTTCAATGTTAAGCAGTGGTAGCCTCCCAGGCTACCACTGCTTAACCTACCCACCGAACCACAGCTGACGTTCACGTAGCTTCATAATTCAACTCTCTGCAGCATTTACAAGTTAACGCCCGAAGAAACTTGGTAATGAAAATCTGTTGCTGGCTCGCAGTCTATTTCCTTCTCTTCACTGATACAAAAATGACAGCGGTTGTTTACATATGTTCTTTATCCAATTCGGCTCGAGTATTGGTGTAGGCTTGACTAATATAGGTACATTCATTAACAATTTGTTCTGTATTCAGTTTTATTAAATAGATTTCCTAGTAAGTATACAATTCCTGGTTTTCTCAGATTTCCTGTAACAAATATATCACATATGTAATTTAATTATTGAAAATGTATAAAAAAGATTATTCAGTAAATTTTTATTACCTACCTGCTTATGAAACTTGAGAATATTATTATTTTTAAAAGTTTAGCAATATAATAATAAGTTTAGGTTGTTATTTCGCACTATGAAGGCTAGAAAAGTATGTTCTGTCTGATGTCTCAAACTTTATGGCGAAAGGTCTAATCACTGAACGTAAGATAACTTATGAAAGTAGATATACCTTTAAGTTTATTGAAAAGATCAGATGGGTGCTTGTCTGAATATCTATCACTATAAAATTTGTACAATTGGCATAAGATGTTAGAATTCAGTTCATAATAGTCTAATGTGTCATTATTGGAAGATTTGGAAGTGTTGCATTTCTTTCTCATCAATATGCTGATAAAGTTTGCAAATTACTGTTTATTATAATAGCTCAAGGGCGACAAAACGTGAATACAAATAGATAAATTAAAAATCAGTACCCCTAGTATGAGTTTGTTAGTTTTGGAGCTCGATCAAACGTATCGTCTCTTTTCATCCATTGCCAACTAACGCCTCTAGCGTAAACTATCAGAAACAGTGGGCAATGTATTAAAAGAGACGATACGTTTGATCGAGCTTGAAAACTATCAAAACTCATACTAAGGGTACAGGATAATTATTAGTAATTACTGTGATACAGTTATAGTTGTTCTGGTACTATTTAAGTATATAAATAGTGACAGGTTGCCAGACTGTCGCCAACACAAAAGGGGCACCAAAACTAAAAATCAACAATCCTTCAGCAAACAAACCAAGTAAAGCCAACGACCAGGACAGATGTTACACTCAAAATCATATCAGCAATCCGGGTATTGAAAATTGAATAAATATTAAAAAAATAGTTAATTTTTTACTCTTTAAATATTAAACATTTAATTGTATAGAAATTTCAAATTGCCTCAAGGACTATTTAGGCAAAAAAAAAACATGCAACTTTGGAGAGATATAAGGGCTGAATTAGCCACACTGCTTCCCAGCGAGGTGTATTGACAGGCTTGCCTTAAGTACCTACCTATTCAAATATGTCTACAAGCTCTCGTACTATTATTCCACGAACATAGACTTCAAAGTCTAAGTAATTTGACCGATTGTGGGAACCTGATCTGCCGTTGTTTGTACATGCATACCTATACTAGCGCAAGTGCTAAAGAATCGCGAATTTTATTTGTTAAAGCCTGGTATAATCTGTTAACTTTATGGTGCATCCACACTAGATATTTTCTGAAAAGAATAATTACATTTCACTTTTTAGTTTTTAAAAGAGATTTGAAATGTCTGAACACAATGCTAGAAAAAAATAAATTTCAATCATAACTAAACTTGGCAAAAAAAAAAGAACAATAAATTTCGTCAGAAAAATTAAGTGCAGTATGTTGCTTAAAAAGATAATTTCACTATGCATCATAGAAATTACAAGTACTTATTACAGACAAAATGGTCAATGCTCCCCAAACTTAATTTTATCAATCCGTTTTCAACTCTATGTGATAGTTGTCGAAATACAAAGTCTACTGAGATACTATGTATTTGGCAATGTGGGTGTTATGTACCTATGGGCTATTATCTATATTTTTCAGCTATAGATAATAAGCCTTCTATAAGGACATATTGATTCCGATTGTACTAACGCCCGCTGATCAGGTAGTAAATCACAAATTTCATCAAGACTTTTAACTCGGTGACTTTGTAATAAAGCTGAAAATTTATTTAACCAAGATAGTTTTGGGTAGCCTGATCTGTTGACGTCTGTATCTTCTAAATGTATTGCTTAGTAGTAAAATTGGTTAAAGCTAAAAGAATTATGCTACTTACTACTTTTTAATTAATTATTAACTTACATAATAATTAACAATAGAATAGCGATTGCTGGTTTAGGCTGTAGCAATACCACTAACCAGTGTAACTGTGTTCGTCAAACGCGACGTATGCTGCGCTTAGGAACGACTATCGAGATAGGCTAGTTTATAGGACACCTAATGTTCAATTATTTTATCAATTCTTACGTATATTTGCCTGAATACCTATATGCACAATACAATTCAATTTTACCTCTGTCTCCACAGCATAAGATTCAAATAACAAGCCACTTTCTATCTACATTTTTATATGTGTAAGTGGGCTACAACAAACTATGAAATTTTCTCAGTAGACTGAACTCTATGTCAATGGTAAATTAAGTTGAACAATGTATTGAAGAAATTAAACTGTTTGTATAGTCTGCACTGCAACCGTCTGTACTTACATTACCTATAATAATATGCTCTAAGTAGGAGGTTCATTTTCTATACACAGTTTTGCCCAGTTTAAATAACTTTACTGATACCAATTTGCTGACTAAATGAGTAATTTATCCCTAATCCCACCACACTTCCATTTAAATAACTTTACTGATACCAATTTGCTGACTAAATGAGTAATTTTTCCCTAATCCCACCACACTTCCTTTTAATGACTACGCGTGCTGGTTTACGGTGTCACCGACAAACTGTGCCTACCATTCCCAACGTGAACTTCTAAATTTGGCAATAGTTATTTATTATACAAGAGTGGAAAGTTCCTTTTTAACCGCGTGCTCGATTTGGATGACCGAGCAAGCGAAGGATTCTAAAGTTGAATCACGAGCGCAGCGAGTGATTCTAAATTAGAATCCTGAGCGTCAGCGAGGGGAAACAAACGAGCACAAGGTGAAAAATCTTTCCACTCGAGTGCAATACGTAACTTTTCATCTCACCTCAGCGAGGAAATGACAAAATGAAAAAGAATTTTTTCACAATTTAAAAAGTTCTAATCATAAATTTGGCACCATAGAGGTTACATTAAATAGGTTTAATGACGTTTTGAATTTACAATTATATTGAGTACTCATTATATGTGATGTTCTAAATTCAAATCTACTTTGCCACTCAAGCGAATAAAATAGAATTTTCCAGCCAGATTTCGAAGCGCAAAATTACACTTTCCGAGGTGGTGGGATGAAAAATATATTATTATAAACGCAAAAATTATTCCATAATATAAGGTAGTTTCATTTCAACTGGACGTCAAATATTTGCAAAAATATTTCGTTCGGATCTTAGAAGTGCAAAAAACATAAGCACCAAGCACTGACAAATTTCATTGAAGAAAGCAGTGTCCCGGTAGCGTAATGTTTATCGCAGAGATTATCAAATTTATTTATTTACCGCCCCCTTCAAAAATCAATTATTTTTTAGCGCCCCCAATTTTTTATACACTCTTAAAACTTAAAATCTACAATTTCATTACTTTAATTCACAAACTCGTTTATCTCTTTCGAGGCTCAATCGTACTCGAAATCGTGCTCGAAAACTATCAAAACTCATACTAAGGGTACTGAGCAAGTCAGGACAGTATCGATGAACCAGCCGATTGCTTCCGGATTGCACCAATAGCGCTATTTAACAAAATCTTGTTATAACTTGATTGCGTACGGCGTACGCGCTATCCTACGAAATCTATGTTAAGTACTTTTAGTTTTAATATCATCACAGGGGCTACAGGAGGTACAGGGCAGAAATATAATTCTCATAATTCGATATTGAGTAGTAGGTAGGTTTTAATTTTAGTGAATTTTATAATATAAAGTAAATGAAATTACAAATCAACCATCTCCTCCCTAAACTACGCCAACAGCCCCTATTTTTTTCTGGGCCCCTTAACGCCCACTCTAGGTCCCAACGCCCACAAGGGGGCGTTATCGCCCACTGTGAAAGACTGGTTTAACGCATCCGCCCGGATTGCGAAGAATGCTGGGTTCAATTCCCGCCGGAGGCAGGTCGATTTTTTCAGTGTATTTTTTCTAGTTTGAATAACAATATTATTATTATCAACATTATTTAAACGGTTGGTTTGTATAAAAATATAATTACAGTTCCAAGAAACGTATTTTTAGACAGTTTTAAAAAACAATTTGTTCTAACCACAATTTCAAAATAAAACAAGATTGCTTCTAGAAAAAATACACTGAAAAAACTCGACCTGCCCCAGGCGGGAATCGAACCCAGCATCTTTCGCAATCCGGGCGGCTGCGTTAATGTATTATTATGCATTAAGTTTCAAAGACAGGTAGCCGTACATAATGAATACATAATGATTTTTTGCGTGATTTCTCTAGTTTATTTGTTTCTTTTGTAGCAGCTGTTTTGTATCAGCGAAAAAAGTACAAATGTAAACACGGAGCCAAGATCCGACACAGAAACGTCACAATACGTAATGCAAGCCTAAATCACGCTTACGAAGTTTCCGAGCGACATCAGTACTCCTAGTATGAGTTTGTTAGTTTTCGAGCTCGATAAAACGTAGGTATCGTCTCTTTTCATACATTGCCCACTAGTACCTCTATCGTAAACTATCATGGGCAATGTATGAAAAGAGACTACGTTTGATCCAGATCGAAAACTATCAAAACTCATGCTAAGGATACAGTATTTAAACAACTTCCAACTATGTTCAGTCGGGCCGCGGTCCTCGAGCGAACACCTAGCTCGGCGGAAGATCTTCCCTTTTCGCTGAAGATGTCGCCAACCCAGTCACATCCTACACTTTTTTTCTATTATTTATATCTGTTTGCAAACATAACCTCAATATCACTTAAGTTCTCAGAAGTGTCTGTCAATAATCATCATTTATCTGTATTTTCTAGGTTCGAAATTATAAGTATCTAAATGACTGTTCATTTAGGTACGTACTTATAATTTTGAACCTAGACAATATTTTTTCATGATTGTTGTTTGGTTCTTAGGCCAAACATGTATGGGAGCTTAGCAATCTCCTTTTGCATATACCTACGTTTGGTTAGTATGACAAAACATGGTTACCTAAGTGAGATGTCATTCTAAATCCAAGATGGCGGAGTAGTTATTTTCGTGCACTACCATAGGGTATGAAATGAAAGGATTTGCTGAGAGAAAATACATTGGTACGTCCAGGATCGAACCAGTGCCTCCCGGGTAGGAGACAACGCTCGTACGCACTACGTACGCCACCGACGCTTCTATGGTGTCGGTCTATGGTATAATTATTGAGAAAAAGACAAATAAAGTGACTAAAAAACACATTTTTCAAAACGAACTTTTATGCCTAAATGGGTGAATATAATTACCAGTTAGTTGTGTGTGGAGCTATGTCGGCTGCCAGGTTCCGCAGCACGCCGGCTATGGTGCGCGCGGGTCGGCCGGTCATGGCGCGCGGCCGCAGGTAGGGCGCGGCGGCGTGCGCCAGCTTGCCCACGCCGGTGATGTCCAGGTGCACCCAGTCGCCGCAGATGAAGTTCTGCAAACGTATTTTGTTGCCTTTGTACTTCTTCACTATAGTTCGTAAATTACGCCCTCCAGACTCACGCGAGAAGTCTCGGCGAGACTTGACCCGAGAAACGAGATGTTTTCTACTCTCATGCAAACTTCTCACTTGCATTCTCGACCGTTATGCGAAATGGATGACTTTGACAGTGCAGCGGCTTTGGTATTTACAGTAAACGAGAATGTGATACGGTTCTCTTTTCTCGCCCGAGAAACCCTATGAAGCGGGCCAAAAAACCGACACCGAGCGGAGAACAGGCGAGCCCGAGAACGAGAACGCGAGAAACTAATCACACTCACTCTTCTCGGGTGTTCTCGGGGGTTCTCGGCGAGAGTGTAGAGGGCGCAAAATTTAGCTTGATCGCTGCGACAGATGTCAAAGTCATATTCCTAGGGCTGGGACAATGTTGATAAATGAAAATATTTATCGAATCAATTCGATTAATTAGGTATCGATTATTGTTATGTGGCTTTTGTTTGGATAATTTCAACAGGCTATAATTCGATTCTTTTCGACAATAACGTGACATTTTTATTAAAATTACATAAAATTCGTAGGTCATTAGTAACAGTTACAAAAAAGAGAATTAAGTATAATGAAATCAAACACGATGATTGCAAAATATTGTATATAAAATTGTTCTATAAATAAATTTAAGCAAAATGGACCGATTTTTTAGATCGAGGTAAGTAACACATTTTATTGTTTTTATGTAGTGTACACTAAATTAAATACCGTTTCTCTAAATATAATTTTCGATTTATTCATTTAATCGTAGATTTATTTATTTAGTCGTACATCGCATACAACACTATTCTTGCAATCCTGTCAATAAAGTATAACGTTTTCGTAGAGTAAATTAATTGTTACAAAATTCTAAACTTGCTGGGCATGTGGTCATGACAGCTGTCGCAGCGATCAAGCTAAATTTTACGAACTACTAGCTGACCCGGCGAACTTCGTGCCGCCTATTTTCTTGTCGTTTCGTTGAATTTTTTTCTGAATTTTCTTTGCTATAAACCTCACGGAGCCCGAGACCTTTCCAACGAATGCAAAACCGTGGAAATCGGTTCGTGCTTTCTGGAGTTATAGCGTCAGGAAGGAAAACCCGACTTATTTTTATTACGAACTATAACAGCCGCTTCATATTAACGTTTTTATTTTATAAAAAGGTCGGACAAATTACTCCATTCTACTTGATGGTAAGCAGAAGTGGAGTCCTAATGCGAATACAGCTGGCGCGAGAGATAAACCACTGCGCTAGCCACCCTCGCCTTGCCGACCTGCAAGGTTATTCTTCACGTCTATTTTAAATGACCCATTGTAAGAAGAGAGGGGGTCCACGTCTGAAAGCCTCCTCGTGGCGGACCCTGGTAACGTAGTAGGGAAACTTTCTCGGCGGGTGTGTGGCTCTTGATGTCAAGTGTCCCTTATGGGCATTCATAGTCACATGTCATCGTCAAGTTGTTTTTGTTTTCCCACCACGAATAGTTGGGGACGACCATGCCCAAAGTCCTCCGGGTGCGATTCGATGGCTGCTCCCGGTGTCCTCGTCAGAAGGTCGCGCCAGGTCGAGCAGCCGTCGGTGGAGGAGTGGCTGCTGGCCACCAATTGGTGCAAGGAGTGCCTAGACGGGCAGCGTTGGGACGGTCTCGGTGTAGTTGTGCTCACGTGCACAGATCCCGAGCCGTCCCGCAATAACGCACTGGAGGTCAGGCCGGGGAGGATGTTTAGTGTCCACTATCCCCTGCGGTTGGCATCACCCCACAGGGACGATACGTAAATGCATTTGACCTACCCGTCAACAAAAAAAAATTAAGATATTGTAAGAAGGGAAACACGAGTGCTGGCAATGAATTCCATTCATTGTTTGTCCAACGTAAGCGTTCGATGAACGTTTGCGCAGCGAAGACGCTTGGGCCTATAAATACGCTGGCGTCACGGATGCACGACGTATGCGCCGCGTACTGTTAAATTGTGTAACGTAATAAATCCAACGCCGTAACGCTGGACTAATTTAAATCGGCAATGAAATTTAGTCATTGCGATCCTGTATATGGGTTGACAGTCTACTTTTTCCCTGGAATAGCGTAGACGAAAATTCCCGTACAGGATTGATCCAGAACTGGAATTTTCGTCTACGCTGATGTTATACATATAGTAAACAAACACGCATTGTTACTTTTTTTTTAAATCGTAATTCCGACCACGATGTTAGCTGAAGACCAAACTCTTTGAAAGGATTAGAAAAATACACTGAAAAAAAACGACTGTCCAGGGCAGGAATCGAACATAGCATCTTCCGCAATCCGGGCGTCTAAAAGGATTTTCTAAAAAATAGAACTCTCGAGGTGGCATCACTGGTGTGAGGAAGACTCGGACCAAGGAGGAATAACTATGAAGATTAAATTATTAACCCATGACGTTAGTGTAGCCATAGTACTTATTATATTATCTGTGGTGTAGCGAGATTTCAAGGTGTTTATGTAGGACCCTCCTAGTAATAGTAAGACCTCTTGCTAAAGTGGTGCCATCGAGTGACGTTAACTTTAGTAAACCCTCACTGCGTACCCATATAGTAAAATCCTTTATCCCCTTAATACCCATTATCTCTAGGTCCGGAGGAAGAATGTATGTATGGATGTGTGTTCGTTAGGTACACTTTCACGTACTACTGAATGGTGTTTATCGAAACTTTAAAATAATATAGCTCATATATCGGAATAATTTATTATACTAATCCTGCGTAGACGAAGTCTTGGGCAGAAGCTAGTAGGTATATGAATAAATCGCTTACTCTTAGAAAAGCGGCTCCAATGCACGGCGTAGCTTTACCAGACCCTTTGTTCCGGAGGTCGACAGACGGGTCGTCTGTAAATTAAATAATAAAAATACTTAAATTATTGTGTTAAGATTTTAAAAAATCGATGATTTTTTTTTAATGAAACAATCTCTCGAGATCTAGCCATGAGCTCATCTCGTGGGTTGATATTGAGAGATTTATCCTAAGTACTTGTACCTATTATAAACGTGAAAGTTTGAAAAGATGGATGTATGTTTGATGGATGTACGCACAAACTACTGAGCGGATTTTGATGAAACTACAATAATATAGCTCATACATTAAAATAGCATATAGGCTAGGCTAGGTACTATAATTGACGTGAGCGAAGCCGCGGGGGATGACTAGTAATGTAATAATTTCATTTTAAAAATTTATAAAAGTCGAACCTGCGACCTCTCCTCTGTACCTACATCAGTCATCACCTATCCACAATAAATTGAAAATACCTAGGTACTTTGTACATACCTACTTGTCTATACCTACCAATTATCACTTTATATGTTCTTATATCTATTTATGAAACTTAATAAGTCTCTGAGATTTTTTGTCGGTAGTAATGGGTAGGGGCTGTAAAGTAGGTGTACCTACCTACCTACCCACTACCCCAAAACTACTCGCAGATGTCGTAAGGCGACGAGAACTCCGACCCGACGAAAACCATCACCTCGTACGGAAATCGATAATGACATTCAAAATGTGAGTTGATATCAGGTAGGTGGTCGAATTTAATACTTCTCTAAATCTTTTTACGCGACTTACGCGAAGCCCAATAAGTTTTGCCTATAAATTCATATACAGGGTGTAAGGGACCCGCTCTCTAAAACGAAAAATATAAAGTCTACTACCTCAAAGTAAATTTATGGCATAAGCAGTTTTTTTTTAAATTGAATATTTAAAGAGTTGGTAATTTTACAACGCGCAATGTATTACGTACGTGCGGGCGGCCCGTAGCGGCCCGACGCAAGCGGCGGCGGCGCCCCGGCGCGCGACGCGTATCTAAAACTGAACAGGTTCGAACGCCCGCAGACTAAGCCCGCAGATCATGAAAACCTCTTCACAAATCTTTAGTTTAACAGAGTTACAGTCATTTTTTATGTACGGACAACATTTAGTTTTCAACCTTAAACGTGTGCATGCAGGGGCATTGAACTCGTAAAGTAGGTAATGAAACTTCAGTAAAGTAACTAAAAAAAGCCAACCACCAGGACAGATGTTACATTCGAAATCATCTTAGTAGTCCGGGTACCGTTTGATAATTTTAGTAGGTACTTAAGTATCATACAAATAATAAAAAAACACAAATAAATAATCAAAGCGACGAGTAACAACTTTTGTCTTATTAATTACCTACTTAGCAAATAAGCGAAAGCGCGCGTCATCAAATCAAGTTACCTCAGATTTTATTTGGTCTGAGGTAGTTACCTACCTACCTTTTCACTAACTTGAGAAGCACCATGACATGCTGAGTGAAAAAAATAGAAAACGAAAATGATAAAAAATTCTAACATGATAAAAGCCCGAGACAGGACTCGAACCAGGGACCTTTCGCGATCCGGGCGAATGCACTCCTCTAAGCTACACAGGACTTGTAAGGTCACGAGTTACAATTAACGAATTTATTGAAGACATTATTTTACACACTTACACACAATCAGTATACCGATTCGTTGGTGTCCCTTTTTATGCCTTGTAGTCTTAATTGATTTAATTTCTAGGCACGAGTAATAGTTTAGCTATCTACGTTTAAAAGTAAACAACAACAAATACCTAGATGGGTGTACGTGAACGGAGAAATAAGCCAGATTTCAGATCCAGATTCGATTCCGCACTAATATTAGAAAAATAACGAAAATGACAAGGAAATAAATAAAACTAACAATTTGATAAAAACTACGTACCTACGTTAGGCATTTCGTCTAATGAGGTGCAATTAGCGCTCCCAGATTTGGATACCTACGCCGCGATATCCTTAATGCAAGGAAGCATTTCATCCAGCTTCTCTGAGGCACATCCACTTAATATTGCTTCGTATTCGCAAGCACTGTACGCCTAATTAGAGGCAGTTTAAAACACAACTCACACACACACACACACACAAATGAACTAGGTAGGTAATAACATTTCGTTCGTAAATCACATGCGTTTACGTTCGAAGCTAACAGCGAACTGCGCGTGCGTCCTGCGCCGTGCACCGACTGGGCGGCATTTTCATTTGTCCTTTCGGCAAATACAAAGAAGCCGCCTGTGTGATGCCGCTGTCTTTGTACTATCCGCCAAAGAATGCTGCCGCCGCGCCGCCGCGTGTTGGTGGTGCCGCGCAGAATAACAGCTGATCGGCCAAAAGTGATAGAATTTCTCCAAAAAGTACCTATGACTTTAATCAGTATTAAGTTTATAATGATATTTTATGTGTGCAAGATGCATTGTACTATTCAATTCAATTCAATTCAATTCAATTCAATTCATTTATTTGTGAAATGTAGGTTAGTTTACAATGATTGGTGTTAAGGTTTGTTAGTATCACTACATTTCCACCTTTGCTAAGGTATACAAATATAATTTTTTAAAAAATGTCAAATACAAAATACAAATGTCAATAAGGAAAAAAAAAAAAACACAATTAATTAATTAAAGTCAAGATAAGTAATATTTATAGTCAACGCATCAGCAGGTAATTAGTTATACAAATTAAATAATATAAAATAATAAAAATAAAAATGGCAATAATAATAATGTTCAATTTATGTTTAACTTATAATAACAATGTTTTCAATTCAATTCAATTTATATTATTATTTTAGGGTTTTGTCATCCAAAAATTCCTGAACTGAATAGTAGGCTTTATTTATGAGAAATGTTAAGAGGTGCTTCTTAAATGCATTATTCGGTAGGCTCCTATAGACGCTGGGTATTCTGTTATAAATTCTATGTGCCATGCCAAAGAAGCTGTTATTCAGAAGCTTTGTTTTGCAATTTAAAGCACATATTCTATTACCATGTCGTTGTGTTTTATAGCTATTTTTTTGTGAGAATGTCAGAAACTGGTGTTGGTTCTGCATTACGTACACCGCCACTTCATAGATGTACAGGGATGGCAGTGTCAGTATTTTCATCTGCACAAAGAAGGGTTGACAGCTGTCAGTGGATTTGAGTCCCTTCATGGCTCGTATGCATCTCTTTTGCGTCTTAAACACCACTGTTTTGTTTACTGAGTTCCCCCAGAATATGATGCCATAGCGAAGTATGGATTCCACGTATCCATGATATGCCATTACAACAGTCTCAGTATTCGTAACTTTGGAAAGGCGACTCAGTGCGAAAACTGTGCTATTAACTCTTTTACACAAATTTTCTGTATGTGATTTCCAATTGGTTTGGTAATCCATTACTAGACCCAGAAATTTGGTTTCAGACACAGATTCAATAACATCTTCTCGGCACTTGAGCCTTACGTTGGGAATGGAAGTATTTTGTCGAAAATGTATACTAAAGGTTATTTTTGTAGCTACTTTTGTTTGTACAGCGGTTTAATTGTGTTGCATAAAGTTCTCGTCAATACGTGAGTTATGAAATTTAGTTTGTTGAGTTTGCGTGAGAGTCTCCTAGCGCGTGTTGACTGATGACGTAGATGCCTACATTATCTTGTTTACTAGGTAACATAATTAATAGCGGTATTTTAAAACTTCGTAATAATGATGTAGGTATCCCCTCAGTAGTCTGTGGAAGAGTGGATTATTATGATGATATTTAAGCACGTAGGCGACACTGTGTAATGCAGTACCTACCTACGTTATTTTTGGTCATAATTAAGTGGTTATCCAGGCGAAAGAAATGTCGCCATTACGTACCTAGGTACCTAATAAGAATGATTATTCTAACTCAGTACTAAAATGTTAATACTTAGCTACTTACCTTCTTTGATTACATGGGCTATTTTACATTAGAAGCCTACTTTAGTCTGTCATAAAATTTAAGAAACGGGATATCTGTTATGCTTGTAAATTATGATAGGTACCTATCTAGCAGGTGTGGTAAAACATACCTAGCTTCCCTATCGTCGGGGTGCGTCAGAAAAGTTTAGGTAGTAGATGGGATGGCGTGGCCGGCCGGTATCGCTCGCGTGCGCTGACCTTGGTCAACGTGCGCGGGTTCAATGGGTCAACAACGGTCAAGGGCAAGGCCACGCAGCGGCGCTAGACGTTTCGCTCGCCCGCCGCCCGGCCCGTAGACTGCGCGTGATATTTTTAAGTACATTGCTTTTATTGTAAAAAAAATTAATTTGCGTTTGTAAATTTTAAATTATTGTTTTATTTTGTTGTCCTGGCATGATAATACACAAAATAAGTGAAAAAAAAGTGTTAAAAATGTAATTTATTTTTGAGATTTTACCTATGACATCGTATTCAGTATCACTAGGACTACCTCCTGTTTTCGTTTTAGGGAGCGTTTCCCTTACACCCTGTATATTTGTAACTAAATAATCGGTAGTGGTCTCCCCTTGACTTTCTCGTATACAGGAAACGACTCAAAGGTTGATATAAGCCTTATATTTTGATGCATGTTAAATTTTGGTCACCCATCCGAGTACCGACCGCGCACTTGGTTGCTTAACTTTCATGATCGACGGCTCAAAATTTGATAGAAACCTTATATTTTGATGTCATACACGTATGTTAAATTTGGTTGCAATAAGTTAAAGCATGCTCGAGTTATCGTGCTAACGCACAGACACACACACAGACATAATTCCAAAAAAAATATTTTTGGACTCAGGCAGGTCCAAAACGTGTAAATCCGTCAAAATCTCGAGGTCGAATTTTTTTACGATTACAAGACTTCCTCTATACTACGTAAACGAAAAAGTAAAAATGGTGGCGATGGACCTAAATAAATAAATAAAAAATAAATTAACTAAAGCGAGCGAAGCCACGGGCGAACATTAGTTTATAATATGTTCATAACTTACGACAAAATACGCAGAGGAGGTTGTTAAATGATAATGATGACCAAATGTTTTAGCCGTACCTGTGATCAGCTTGTGGTAGTACCCCCAAAGAGGAAACCTCCACGGCCTGTCTCCAGAGAGAGCGCCGGCGCGCTGCATCATTTGCCACAAGGACGAGTTGTTGCTGAAGCAGCCAAACGCACCCCCACCAGTAGCGAGCAATACCCCGTCTATACAACGAATACATATTCTAATGCTGGGGCCGCACTTGCGCCTATCGTCACGAAGCTTCGCGCTAGGACACGATACACGCAAATGTGACCGGCCGTTATCGGCTATCGTCACGAATATTCGGGTTGAGTGTGCGTTATCGGCCGGGAGGCGGTACGTCAGGGTTTTAGCGCGCTAACCTATCGCGCTGCGTGGTCAGACATGCGTTGTTCATTTCGAAGGTTGTTCTCTATTAGTTCAGACGCGTACGGGTGACTACGTATACCATACAGACGAGTTATTTTTTATAATAAATGCATTACGTAATTATTAGCACACAATTTAGAAGTAAAGAAAGTGATTATGCATAGTTAAACGCAAAGAAGGATAATAATACTACGCAATTTACACGTCTGGAAATGATTTCGGCAATCTTGGATTATTGCACGATAGTTCGTGCAAATAAAGAAATGCCACATGCTTTATCGCGATAACTTTGCTAGGGCCGCATTTGCGTGTATCGTACGAAGTATCGCCACGCATTACTTCGGGACGATAGGCGCAGGTGCGGCCAAAGCAAAAAGGGGGAATGCAATCCCCGTAGGAAGTTCTCAATCCCGATATTTGCGACTGGACATTTTCGATGCGTGATTTAAAAAAAATGGGTGCGTGTAGGTACTTATGTTCACGCGTGATTTACTTTTTAAATTTTTTTTGATATTAAATAACCAACAATAAATATTTAAAATTAAGAATCTTATAATACTTAGTACCTACAAATTATATCATAACATTTATATCGAGACTTGACTTTAACTTTGACTGTAACACAAAAGTCACAGGTCAACCTGTGACTTACAGTCTTAAGATTTCACTCTCGTCATTTTAACTCAATAAAAATCAAAAATCGTAGGTAAACAAAGCAATATTTCGTGTGTGTGCCCCCCTCACTGTCCGCAGACAATCAAAGCGATCGTCAGTTTCCGAGCAGCCGTTTAATATGCTGACACATGAATTTTGCTTCTCTTCAATCCAGCGCGGGATCGTGTACATTTTACGAACGGGCGGTATTGCATTCCCTAAATGAAAAGCTGTGTGAGGTATTAACAAGATTCTTTTTTTTATTTGATAGACCCTGCGATAGGTATATATGCCATTAAGTGTGGTTGTGTAATATCATCATCAGCTCATATAATGTCCCCACTGAGGGGCTCGAGCCTACCCCACATTAGGGGCGATTAGGCCTTAGTCAACCACGCTGGCCAAGTACGGGTTGGTCGACTTCACACACAACCTAAGAAGTTCAGGTTTCCTCACGATGTTTTCCTTCACCGTAAAAACGTCGCGCTGGATACATATGAATTCATAATTTGAAATCTCATTGGTACGTGGCGGGGATCGAACCAGTGTCTCCCGGGTGGGAGACGACGCCCTTACGCACTACGACACCGACGCTTGTGGAATATAACATCGTTCAAATTGCCTTTCGGTTTCTTACGGTGGCATGGATTCGAGTGGTACAATTTTCACTTCCGCATAAATCGGGCTGAATTTGAGGTCGGTCGGTTTATTTGCATAAACCTGCGACTTCAAAAAAACCCACACGAAAAGGAAATTTAAAAAAAACTGTTAATACCTCACAAACAGCTTGTTTTATTTCATTTTAACACCTACCTTCTTATTTTCGATTACCTAGCTACGCCTCTGGTTTAAGTAACATTTTCTAATGGGTATTATATATGAGTTTAATGCTGTTGAAACATTGTTTAGTAAATACTTAAATAAACTGTGGTATTGTCACTCACGCGTCAAGGTGGCGACGTCGACGACCAAGGCGGGCCGATATTGAGCCTGCCCGTACACTAGAGCGTCTGCCATCATGAGACGACCCTCCATGTCGGTGTCCTCAATCTGACAACATTGTTAGTACTGTAGCAGCCAAGTAACTCGGCTGCCTGCGCATAGATGGCGCTATACAACAGTGCTCATGCGCGCGACAGTTAATATGGGAACCTGAATCGCGCAAACGAAGTTTCTAAAGAAGCTCGATATACACAACATGTAAATTAAATAACCAAATCCTGAATACAGGTGGGTCGGGATCGGCTTCTGAGTTAATTTAAGAAAAAAATTAAAAAAAGTTTTTTTTTTTAAAGTACGCAGAAAATGTAGTATTTTCTGGCAATTTTTTTGCAATAAAAAAAAGTTTTTTCTATTCTTTTTTTAAATCATCTCTGAAGCCGATCCCAACCGACTTGTATTCAGGATGTTGGTTGGTTATTTAATTTACATGTTGTATAGAAACTCTAACTACACACAGGTGGTACCACAGAACAGATAAAAGAGGTTAGAAGTCGTATCAAGCGATGTTAATACCAGAGCCAGTGTCGCCACACGCGGCATAATATTTTTTCAGTTTAACAGTATATTTGTACTAACTGGTGAAAAGAAATGCCTCCATTAGTAAGATTATGAATCTTACTTTGCTTCCTGTCAGTTAAAATAGCACAAGACGGTGTTTTAGATTTATTTTTTAAATATTGTTTCTCTTTGAAAAATATCGAATATGAGTGTTTACTTATATCCAGCAGCGCGCGCGTCCCGCCTACTTACGACTTCTAACCTCTTTTATTTGTTCTGTGGGTGGTTCACTTCCGATTCAGACGCCCTAGGGACGCTAGGCGAGCGAGAAACTCAGTAACCAATCCCCTAGGAACGGCCGACCTACAGGCTTGAGGACCCCCTAAGGTCTTCGCCTTCTTAAAAACCCAGCGATGCAGAAAATGTCTTCAGAAACAAAATCTGGAGAAGTCAATCTAAATAAATAAAAACACAGTTGGACTGCGGTCCCGGGGCATAGAACACCTTGCCCGGCGGAAGTACTTCCCCAGGACTTCCTACACATACATTTACAAAATCAGCAAGTTGCATCAATTAGAGAGTAAAATCAATCAAATCTCCTCATTAGACTTTGGACTCTATGTCAATGGAGTAAGATCGAAATTTCACTAGGTATAATAATTAACAATTTCGGATAACCTAGCGATCATACAAATACATAGGAAATCCACATTAAGCGAATTAAAATAAGGCAAAAAAAAACAGCCTAAATGCTTTAGTGTCTATACTTACCAAAAACAATTATAGAAAAATATTACTAGGTACTTATGGGAGGATTAAAAATAACTTTGTCAATGAAACCTCTGCTAGAAGGTCAATGTACCTCTACTTTCCCTCTATGGTCCTTATGCGGGATCCCCCCCGAAAAATGACCATAGAGGGAAAGTAGAGGTACCCTGATAATTTTAATATTCCTTTACAAAATAAGTAAAGCTGCATTAAAATATTTGTGGATTAATCAGTTGCCGAAGTGTGTTGGATATTCCCGTACCTGAATAGACAGTCCGTTGAGCGCGCGTACTACGTCTCCCACCTTCATGCACTGCCCGCTGACCATGTTCTCGCACAGCGGGATACACACGTGCACGTTCAGTGGTGTCTGGACACGAATACAAGGTTCTGGCTAATTTAATAGGTCCCAACTGGCTAATTTAATAGGTCCCCAATGCTAATGCCAATATTTTTCTAACACGCTATTTAGTATTTTCATTAATTTTCACGGATCGATATGTTGCAATCGTTTTAATTGAATTTAATATTCTTTTTATGCCATTACAAAAGAACCCTTATTTAAAAAAAAGAACCCTAGTTATCTAAGAATCAAATTAGATATACCTACATTATTACCTGTATTTACAGATAATATTTGAAAAAGCTTTGTAGGTACTAAAAATACACGTGATTTTAGGGATGGGGGAGGGGGTTAGTTAGGTTTAACCCTCACTACGTATCACCAAGGGGGAAAGAGAGGTTAAAAATGCAAAAAAAAACATCACATTATTAATGGACGGCCCCAAAAGAAAAGATTTTAGATTCGTTTTGAAAGTGATTAGTGTCATGTGAATATTATACCTTAAGTTCTGCCAGTACCCTAAGCGCGGCCAGCGCCACGGCGGCGCCCGCCATACTGCCGCGGTTCTCCACCATACTGCGCGGCTGCTTGAGGCAAAGTCCGCCACTGCACACATTATATTATTATACGACTTGCCTAAACTATTCACAAAATATTACAAGCACGATCTTATTCCGCACCGCACCAAAATTAATCACAGGATGAGAGAGCGTGGTGACCATTAAATATGGTCACCACGCAGCTCCCGCTCTCTCACAATGAGATTAATTTTTGTGCAGTTACCTTAAATCGGTAGTCTACAAGAATAACCGGAGAAAATTTTAGCACCCAATAATAGGGTATTTTACACCATGAAAAAATTATAAAATTGCGTTTTTATTATCATAAAAACGCAATTTTATAATTTTTCTTTCATGGTATTGCAAAAAGTAAACGAGAAACATCGATATTTATTCATAAATAAGCAATTTAAATTTTATAATTCAATTTTAAAAATCGACTTTTTTAATCTGTCCCTAAAATATTAAAACGCCGTTCGTCATTTGGAATGCGACGTGACGTCACTCCGTAAGTAAACAAAGTAGATTTGTATCGTGTTTTGTATTGAATTTGAAATGACAGTTGTGTTGTTTACTAACGGAGTGACGTCACGGGCCGAAAAACATGGCCGGCTAGCGTTAGCGGCATTTTTGGTTTTATAAAATTGAAATAAAAATTCTACTGGTTAATTACGACCTCAGGATTGATTTAAAACAGTTTTCAAAAAATGGTGTAACACCCTTTTGTATCATTGGCCACGTAGGTATAAACGTTCTTCCCTGCATTGTGAATGATTTACCTGTCGAATGTGACTCCTTTAGCCACGATGAGGACAGGCGGCTGGGTGTCCTGGGCCCCGCTGTAGTGGCACTCCAGGAACATGGGGGTCTCGCAGGAGCCCCGCGCTACAGCTAGGAACGCCTGGGATATCAACGATGTGCCATGAAAATAATGATGACAACGTAGGTATGCACAAAGATGAACGATCGCTAAACCTAAGGTTTTAGCAGGAAGACCTATATGATACTGAATTTTGGCTAGATAATTAGTGTGAGCATGGTAATACACCTAGTGATGAAAGGACTCGAGGTTTTTAAGCTCTTTAAAAGGAACTCGACTCAACTCATACGGTTAATAATTCAATTAGTCTTTAAACCCCGAACTCTAAGCCTTATTTGAGTCCAAGACTGGGACTCGGGGCCTATTTTAAGACTGAGTCATTTTGAAATGACTCCGAATTTTAAACGACTCAGGTGCAACGAATAGGTTCGAACCGTTTTAAAATGACTCGGTTCGCGGGAGTCTTGCACGCTCATACTCGTATACTATAACATAAAAAATGGCAATAATTTATAGCAATTCCATTGCAATTATACTATGTTATAATCTATATATATAAAAATGAATTGCTGTTCGTTAGTCTCGCTAAAACTCGAGAACGGCTGTACGGATTTATCTTATCTTGGTCTTGAAATGTTTGTCGTAGTCCAGAAAGGTTTAAAAGGTGAGAAAATATGGAAAAATTGCGAGGAAGATAGTAAAAACAACAATTTCATTTTCCCATATAAACTGTTCTGCCTACTTTCCTGTCAAACATTTGACGTTCCGCCATTTTAGCGAAGTTTAGTACTCCGTGAATAGGTGATACGATGTACACCGGGACATCTAGTCTTGAATAAATTGAAAAACTGGTCGGCGTTTTAACATTTCAATTTCTTTTGAAATATTATTTTAAAATAATTTAGAATTACGATAATTATTTTTAAATTCCAATGTTAAAAATATCAAGTGGTGCATTATTAAATTAAAATACTCAATAATAATGCAATGACTAAATATTTTTTTGGAATTACGCGTTACAACACGCAAATATGATTAAAATTAAAAAGTACACTGAAAAACATCGCCTGTCCAGGGCGGGAATAAAACCCAACATCTTCCGCAATCCGTAGCTGCGTAAACCACTACGCTACCGAGACATTACTTTCGCCGTCGTAATTTTCAGTGCTTGGTACTTATATTTTTATGGTAACATTGTTTTCATCAAATTTAAAAAAATATATATCTATTATTTGTTTAAGAGACTGACTCGAGCCAGCTAGCTCCACCAATTTAATGTTCTTCTAAGCCAGATTAATTCTGAAAAATGTAAATATGCCACGATCGTACCACTACACGTATAATATTTATCGAACTATTGTACAATCGTTTACGTTATTCCATTTAGTTATAAAGTGGGTATATGTCAAAAGTGACCACTTATCGCAAAAACCCATTTTAAAACTAAACAGAACAAAGAAAAGCTTCGGTATTTAGCTCGCAATTAAGATCGTGGCCGATTAAGATTTTTCAAAATTGATGTGATTTAGGAGTTATAGAATTAAATTAGTGGCACTAGTTGGCTCGTGTCAGAACCTTGCGTTTTACTCTCACCTGCATATTCTGAGCTGTGATCCAAGCCCGATCATGTGCCTCCACCTTCACGCCTAGGGGACACAGCACGTTCAGAGCTTCCTGTCGTAAAAATAATTATTTTTCAATTGAGGCGATTTTCATTACTTTTCCATCCTTTCATAATTCAAAATAGATTGTTATTTTTTTGTCTGGTTACATTGGTATCAATTATACAAATCGCTATTCGACAATCGTGCTTTCATCGTAGAGTCTAACGCCCGTATTTCACAAACAATACTTGTCTTAGTAAAAAACAATGCTATGCAAAATAAGGCATTTCTCAGTGCGTGCCATATGGCAAGGATATTGAGGTCTCATAGTGCGCGTGGACGAACAGTCGTAAAAACCTATTCATAGACAATACTAAGTGGGGATCGGAACTATGCGTACTTTAAAATGAATGCACAGCTTAGGTAGCTAGCTAGCTATATTACGCAACGCACAGGTCGAGATCTCAAAAGCAACGTCCAGATGTCAAAAGTTTAAACTTTAAAGTAATAAAACGTCAGTACATTCAACGGTGTGAACTAGGCAACAGAATCAAACCAATCACAGAGATCTATGCAATACAATGCGTTTACTTATCCAAAAGCATCAGTGGCGTACTGCGTAAGAACGTCGTCTCCCACCCGGGAGGCACTGGTTCGATCCCCGCCACGTACCAATGTGTTTTCAAATTTTGAATTCTTAAGTACGTTTAATCGACGCTTTTACGGTGAAGGAAAACATCGTGAGGAAACGTGCACACACCTATGAAGAAACTCTTAGGTTGTGTGTGAAGTCGACCCACCCGCAATTAGCCAGCGTGGTTGACTAAGGCCTAATCGCCCCTAATGTGGGGTAGGCTCGAGCCTCTCGGTGGGGACATTATATGAGCTGATGATGATGATGATGATCCAAGAGTCGAGAAACCTCATAGTAATGTTTGTGAATACGAGTGTAAATGATTGTGAAAGAGAACTAAATAATAAATACCTGCCCTAATACTTGTCATAGTTGGTCGTGTCATTTTTTCGCAGACAAAATACAGTGTTCTAGCGAATAGATGAACTTTTTAACATTTTACTGTACAAATTTATCTGCGTCTTCTACAGTTTGACTAAGTTAATATTAAAAAGTAACCTGTGCCAAATGAACGGGCGTCATGTTGTTGGCTGGCATGTCTGACATGTGCCGCGCCCAGTTCTGCGCACGCGCCGTCACGTGACCGACGCGCCATTGCTCCGCGCCATCTTGTCCGTGCAACGTCACTACCGTGTCAGCGACTCGGTCGCCGCAAGATTTGTATTCTTGGAACCTGGAAATATTATGATTTTTAGAAAAATGCACTGAAAAAATCGACTTGCCTCAGGCGGGACCCGAACCCGCACCTTCCACAATCCGGGTGGGTCCCGCCTGAGGCAAGTCGATTTTTTTCAGTGCATTTTTCTAGTATTATATTTACGCGTTTGTAAACGCAAAAATAAAATTATTCCATAATGTAAGGTAGTTTCATCTTAGCTGGGCGTCAAATATATGCAAAAATATTTCGTTCGGGTCTTGGAAGTGCAAATTTCAAAGATTTGATGAAACGATGTTTACCATAAAAACATAAGCACCAAGCACTGACAAATTTCGACAGCGAAAAGCAGTGCCTCGGTGGCGAAATTGGTCAACGCGTCCACCCGGATTGTGGAAGGTGCGGGTTCGTGTCCCGCCTGAGGCAAGTCGATTTTTTTCAGTGCATTTTTCTAGTATTATATTTACGCGTTTGTAAACGCAAAAATAAAATTATTCCATATTATGATTTTTGTTACCTACTGTAATAGGTACCTATACAACATGTAATTTTAATAACCAATTCCCTGGCTTCCGAGTGGATTTAAAAAAAAAAACAAACAAAAAGTACCCAGAAAATATTGTACCTAATATTTTCTGGCATTTTTTTTTCAAAAAAATTTTTTTTTTTTTTAAATCAACTCAGAAGTCGATCCCAACCCACCTGTACTCAGGAAGTTGGTTATTTAAATTACATGTTGTATAGTTAGAACTAAAAGGCAATTTTTTGGCTTAGGTGGCCACTGGACCATATGGTTTTTTTTATGACCAGGCGTAGTGCACTGTTTTTGGGAGATTCTAGTGTTTTATGCAACCCACATGGCAGAGTAGAAAGGTGCACTCCGCCTGGTCATAAATAAAATAGCCCTAACCTACCCAGTGGCCGACCTGACCACTACCATTTTTAGGCAATAGGCAACTCGGCCGGAGGTCGAAATTTTTATGGCCCAGTAGCCACCTAAGCCTATTTTTTTATGTCATTTGGTTGTCAGCCAAGCATACGGCCTGCCTGGTGGTAAGCAGTTACCGTAGCCTATAGACGCTTGCAACACTGATGTGACACTCGCGCGATGACAACCATAGTCCTTGTTAGGTACAGTCGACCAAATTGAATCATGACCCACCTTAAGATCATTTTCCTGCAGTCACTCTATACAAAGTAGGATGAAATTCGCTTGAACGTATATTTCTAAGTAACGAACCTGTTATCAATTTGTTAGACACTGACAATGTCAAATAAATATGGCTTTTTAAAATTTGTTCAGACTACTACTTGACATCTGACACATAACGTCATTTTATTTTTAAAAATATAATAGTTATTCCATTTTCTCAGTAGTGAAAACAGTTTAGATTATGAACATCTTATTTAAAATTCAAATTGAGACTTTAGTGCAGTGAAAAGAAAGATTAAAATAGCATAGATCTCTGACCCGTAATGACGCATTTTTATTCATATTTAAAACGTACTAAGTGCAAAACGCATGATAGCGAAGAAAACCTAACTAAATTTATGATTCTAAAGGAATGATCGGCCAAGTGGGTCATGATTCAGTTGGTTCGACTGTTCGTGACAATGAAACAAAGCCTGACTGAAGACTGCTGTTTATTGACCGCGGTCTGCGGCGGGAATATGCAATATTAATACTAGCAGGTAGAAATACATAACAGTCCCCTTCTCTATCCCGTGGAGCACTGACGACCTTACTCACCAACAGAAACACAACACCACAAAATGTAGTGTTATTTGACTGTGGTCTTCTGTAAGGTGAATGTATACTACACCAGTTCGGGCTGCTCGAAATTCGAGCGACTAGTCCGCTGTGCCCTCCCTCGACTGAAATTCTCGAATTTGTTCTTACTAAAGCGTAGGACCCAACTAATGTCTTTCCAATTTCTTTGTCATTTTTATGCACTTTAATATCGGGTACTTTTTTGAAATAAGGGCCAAGATTCCGTGCCGGTGAGTATATTAGAGCGAGATAGATAGACGAGAACATTTCACATACACGCAGGCGGCCTTAGTCGGCCTGTCAGTCACGTAGAAAAGACAGCAACTGTCACATTGCAGTAGGTACCATTTTTCACGCACACATGCGCATTACTCAGACATTGGTTAATTTTTTTGGTCCCGCCCTAGTCGAATCTATAAACGTTAGTAATAATTATAGATCTAGGTATACCGTGTTTATCCAACTAAAGCACGGTCGCGGAGCAGAGATAATTTCGTACAATGACCTTTTAGCCTACTGGCAGTTGTCATAAACATTTTTACTAATGGTCAAATTTATTAATGTTTTTAATTACATTCTAAGATGATCAATACCCCTTTGCTGATCCATTAGTCGCCTTCTACGAAACCCATTGGAGGATATAGGGTGATGCTATTCTACTCTGCCGGCATTATATGGTCATAAAGGTGATAACTAATATAAAACCAGAGACCATACCAAGAGATGACAAATAATACAGGTATTATTTATCATTACCTAGCCATAGCTACTACTAATGCATAGAAGCATTTTGTGGGCCTATTTGCTCATAATAAAGGTATATAATACACCTACTTTACTTAGTGATTAATTTCAAATTCTCCAAATGAAACTGAATTGTGATTAATGAGTAATATTTATAATGATATTTTAAAGAACCCTAACTGGCAAATTTATCGAAAAGATGCAGGCGAGAACACCGTATTACAATGTTCAAAAGGTTTAGAATCTCTAAAATGGGCGGTCGTGATACCTGTGTAAGGCCAAGCGCGCACTACGATTTTACTTCTTGCGATACGATTTTAGAATCGAGCTGTAAATTATCTACAGTGCACGCACTGCGATAACAAAATATAAAGTCATTGCTCAGTCTCATGATGGATTCAGTACAAGTTGCTTGTCTCTATTTACTACTTTGGACAGAAAGAAAAAATAACTGTCAATACTGGACTCATTCTTTTACAGCGGATAGATTTATTAAAGGTTTCTTTTATCAGAAACACAACACAAAAGTTCAATAGCTGTTATAGAATGAAAATACAATCAGTTTATTGCACCAAGGTGGTTTTTCTTGTATTGCGATTATTAGATGTTCCACATCTAGCCTCGTTTCGTATTGGTACTCCAGTGGAGATGGAGGCGCCAACATGTTTATTCTCGAAAGAACGGAACACGAATGGGCACCGGCCGGTCCGAGTGTGCGTTTTTTCTGTCGCAGTGCGCGCGGGACCATACAAATCCAGACGCTGCAGTTTACTTCCGCGATAATCGCATCGCGAGCAATCGCAGCAAATTGTGACAAATCACAATTTTAAAATCGCTACGATTTATTACTCGCATGTGCGCGCACTGCCGTACTACCTCATACGTTGCATTCCTGCGTCAAAATTATCGCGCTACAAAAAACCGTAGTGGGCGCTTGGCCTAAGCGTGACAGATAAGATAAAAGAATTCGCACCGTGACGCCAATGTCCGTAATTATCTCTACTCGGCGACTGCACTTTAAATGTAGAACCAAAGAGCAGAGCTACCTCCAGGCAGCCAGGGTCGCGGCCTCGGCGGCGGCGTCAGGGGCCCTGGCCCCGTCCACGGCCACCAGCGAACATCCTCGCTCTTGTAACGCCATTACCCCCGCCCCCACGCCCCAGCGGATGTTCTCCTAACAAATTATAGATAAATTTTACGATAATTCAGTATATTTAAGTTTTAAATGCACAGGAATTATATTTAAGCGAAAAGCAAAAACGTGAAATTCCTCCTATTTGTAACCCTACTTCTGTAGAGCTTGACATCCATTGATATAGGTATCGATATTTTCTTAGTTGACAAAGATATCAGTGTGTCCGGGGAAGTAGTAATCAAACTTTAAGGCGTGTTCCTCACCGGCTCGGTGAGTTTTGATTTTAGTCTCGCCCTAGTCGATTCAATGCCAATCTATAAACGTCAGTAATTATAAATCTATGTTCGGGACGCATACATGCTTGAGTTCACCAACACGTAAAACAAGCGATTAAAAATTAACGGTCAGTTTTTAACAGTTCTGCCATACAATAAAAATTCCAAACACCGACGGATAAATAATGATCGCCTGTTTATGTGTTGGTGAACTCCAGACCTAATGGACTCTCACCTCTCCTTAAAATTTAGGCATAAGATAGGTTAGCCAAACAAATGCAACGTGTAACAGAAATAACATATCCTGAAATTAGTTTGTTAGTTTTGTTACTAATATGTAAATAGTCTTTTATATTTAATTATTTGAAATATAGCAAACGCATAGCAGCGTTGCACGACCTTAGTCAAGTCCGATATTCTGAAATACTATACAGATAGTCGAACGCTGGCGAGATGATACAAGCACATGGTCTCTTTGTCCTAAGTTGTGTTATAATTTTGTAAATAAACTTAAAAATATATTGACAACCATGACTCGTGAACAAATGTTTGTGTTCATCGGAATTTGAACCCGGACCACTAATGGGTAGGCAGCGTTACCTACACCACGACAGCGTCATTAAAATACTGTACAAGCCGATTGTTCCTTAAGCATTCTTTCCTATCATACAAAAAAAAACTCATCATAAAGTCATCTATTAATCTATCCACCCATTGTAACCATACCCTGGCCTGGTCCAATTCTTCAAGCTTGCAGTAACCCGCGTCCTTTGGGCCAAGCGACGCGATCGCCACTCCCGTGAACTCCGGCAGCAGGTCCGTCACAACGAATGCTTTGCCGAGTTTCAGCTCGTTCGATAATCTATAGTAAAGAAGAATTTCTAATTAATAAAAATATATAGCTTTAGTTGTCCATTTCTTAACTTATTTTTACTGTTATTTTTTTATGGAATAATTTTATTTTTGCGTTTACAAACGCGTAAATATAATACTAGAAAAATGCACTGAAAAAAATCGACTTCCTGAGGCAAGTCGATTTTTTTCAGTGCATTTTTCTGTTATTTTTTTTTTCGTAGGTTAATTTTTAGTTTGTTATACCTATAAAGTAAATGCCTATTTCTACATTTATTTTATGGATCCCATAACCTCCTCCATGGATTCCGTTTATCCTTAATTTTTGGTTATTTGCAAAAAAAATATTAATAAGTACTTATTATTTTTTAGAGTAGTTGCAGCGATAGTTGTAGTCACAACAATAAGAAAAGCATAGCTTTTCCCAGGAGGGAACAATCAATAATAGGTACCACCCATCTGTATCAAAGGCTACTTTCATACAAAAAGAACTTAAGGTAAAAGAAATAATGTTTATGTCCAACTATATGTACCTACACAGAATATTTTTATCCATTCCATTATATTCAAAATTCAATGTTTTAAAGATACCTCATTCTCCTAGAGGAGAAGAGAATATCTTTCAAATGTTTTTTATAAAAGCCATTAAGTAAGTAAGTAGTTTTCCTCCAGTGTTTACTTACTCATTTAAATGCTTGCACAACTTCCCGCCGCTCTTCTGATCCACTTCGGCGGCGGTTGGTGTTAGTTCAAACTTCTGACCATCCTCATATACCCCAATCACCAAACCCTTCTGTAAATTTACAGATTTAAGGTTAATAACGATTGTATATCTATTTTATATACAAACTAAAACTCAAAAGCTTCCATAATAATAAGTATGAATGGACTTACGTTTCACTTTTTACATATAAGAGTAAAATTATATAAAATCTTTGCATTTATAAAATAATTATATTTTAGAATAGCTACATTATATGCATGAAAGAAAAGTGTCAGCAAAATGATTTTATCGTATTGTTGCAGGAAATAGTTGAGAGACACATAAGAAGACCAATTTAACATATTTTTTTTTAAAGTGAAGAAAGTATTTATTTAATAAAAATAATTTGTGAAGTGGCGGAAATGTATGCCCACAGGGCATACACTTGTCACAAGTTAAACGCCGGCTTGGCCTATTTCCTTGTATTATTAAATCTGTTACATTTAAAATTATCTCAAAGTGTCTTAAAATCAGTCTTAAAGTGTTAATTTTAAAGTAATTTGAGGTTTACTTTATAATTAATGACCTTACTTTACTGTCATCTGCTTTTGTTTCATTTTCTATAATCTTATTCTCTTTTACAGGCTTCTTTTCTTCTTTATGTTGACATCCTTCTTTAGGCGGTGGAGTGGTTGCACTACAGAAGAACTTAGGTTGTAGTCCACGCAGAAAACTTGTATGGAAAAACCTACTACTGAAAACAAATTTTGTAAAAGCCATCGTAAAAACGTATATAAATAATAAAACACAAATATGTTATTAGTGACATTCAAAATAAAGCCAACTAGATTTCTAAATAAGATTTATGTATTACTGTTTAAATGTGGAAGGTTTGTTTACCTTTGTAATAATGAATTCATTAAATGTAGACTTGATTATTAAATGATAAACCTATTAGAACTTATTTTCAAGTTTGGTAGACAGAGGAATCTATTCAAAACTAGAGTACCTAGTTATTTCCGCACTCCTAATTTATTGGGGGTATGTAGTATGTCTTGATATCAACAATACTGGGATTTGATATTCAATTTTATGGCCGGCCGCCTACTTTATACCAACCCTCCTTGGGAACAACTGCTATCTTTCGACAGCTGCCGCGAATGCCGCGATCACTAGCTTAACATGCCTTCCGAAGTAGGGAGGAAAATCAAGTTGAAATTTTTTTTGTCACCTATCCGAGTAGCGACCGCACACTTGGTAGCTTAACTTTTGTGATTGTTAATAAGAATGCACGACTGCGCCGCCATCCACCTATTCTAGATTAGAGTAGGTAATTGTCCTGGAGAAATCCCACCACCTTACAGAAGGGTGCAGTACATTACAATACCCTTATGTTGTTACTGTTAGTGTATTACCAGGTCAACCAGGACTCTGTGCACATTATTTGTGTGTTTTAGTGCGGGAGCACTACAGACACACAGTACAGACAGTCATAGTTTACCTGCATTACTATGATAAAAATACTAGATAATATAATAAAACTCACCAAAATTATAGATACAGCTCCTGTGTATGTGACTTGTATCAAATATACATTTGTTATTGCAAAATACACCATATATGAAAGAATTAATAAATCTTCAAAATGTTATTGTATTATATGCAACATATAAGTGGCTGTCATTTTTAATTTCAACCATTTTAATCTACCCATTACCAAAGTTGTTTACAAATACTAAATATCCAGATAATAAGAGATTTAAACAAAAGACAACTTTATCAACATTCATCTTTTAATACCAATATTTAGTTTAAAGCTTGTTGTTTTAGGAACATGTCTAATTGTAAGAGATATTCTAGTGTCTCTAGGGAAAGTTTCCCCTGCTACATATTTATCAGAACACATGCTTAAATTAACCACAGATTTGTCTAGTTTATCCTCAGTAACTTCTCCTATGGTATGTAAATAATGACTGAAAAGCTGGTCTTGCAAAACTAACAAACTCCTTGGTTCCAAAAGGAATGAGAATACATGGGTCAGATTTGTCTTGTGGTCCTCTTCAATTGGTTCTAGAAATTTCAAAATGATATGTGAACCTAATGATATTGTTGTTATAGTTGGATAGAATAAAGATCCATCTAAATGTGGCATAATTCCTTGACCTGGCGTATACTCATTTACAAGTACATGATTAGGTCTCTGTCCATTCATCAAATTCAAAATATGTATTCTTTCAAGGTATGTATCTAGCCAGGGTGGGATGGTTTCTGCGATCATCCCTTTAACGTGTGGTATCCCACCCCAGTTTTGTAGCCGACGATTCGATAACTGTGTCCATTTTGGTTTTGGCGCCGAGTAAATATTCGACATAATATAACTTTCTTCGTTCGTCGATACAAAATTTGGTACATAAAAAGCAGTTGGTGGTACCTAAAATAACAGAAAGATTATCAAAGATGTAATATAAGTATAGTTGTAAGAAATAAAATAATAAAGCAGGCAAGTAACTTACGTGTTGTACCCGGTGCAATGAGAGATCTTTAGCATTAATTATTTCCATTCTAAAATTCTTATCAGAGCAATCGTATTAAAGGCGCTGTTTGGGTTATGTTATGATGTTAATTAATTGGACAATTCAATAACAATCAAGACCGGCAAAATAAGATGAAAGCGTAAGAAAAAGGATATTTTAAAGTTTTGCTCACGAACGAAAATAAAGTTCACTCACAGGTTAAAAAGAATAAAGTTTGACATGTGACATACAAGACAAATGACATATGATAGGTCATTGACGTTTGGCGTTTTGTTACACTTGGTATCACACGTTTCACTTATTTCAATAAAAGTTTGATATTGTAAAATGAAAGTGATACATAACTCAATCAGTTGGTGATCATATTATATTCATTGTATTGTGAAACAAATAAGTAAAATACTCAAAGCAGCTACAATTACGAAAACTTTAATTGAACAAAAAAAAAGTTCGTTTCGTTTTATTACCAATTAACAGCACAGACATTGATCATCACAATTTAGGTCCATCTTAGGTTTATTTTATTATTAAAAAAGATATTAATTATTTTTTCTTATTTTAATCATTGACAAAATATATTGAACGTAAATATCATGGTGCACTGAGAAAATAAATTGTTTATTTTTATCCAAATAAACTACTTCTACGTTTGAAGGTTTGAAGTAACAAAACACATACAGCTAATCTTTTTGACAGGAGTCCATCGGAGATAAAATGTTATTTGTTATAAATTTTTTTGTAAATATTTGCTAGATGAGCTATTATAGAATGTGATCATAATGGGTGGGTGCATCGGTATAACTAGAAGCAGAAGTGGACCAATAGAAGAATCATCAGGGACTGTGTCACGTCCTAATTCCGGTACGTGGGGCATCTGTCGCCGTGGAGACAGCTAGTGAATTGTGAATAATGAGTAGTTTTTTTTCAGGCGGCCTGAGGAAAAACCAATCGCTTTGCCATGAGACTATAAGGTGGAAGTCAGATGTGCCCTTAACTGAAGGTCAACTTAGGAGTAAAAGGGATGAATTTTGGGACACTGCTCCCGCTTTTGAAGGTCGAAAGGAGATCTGGGATGCGCTGAGAGCTGCTGCGGTTGCCGCTGAAGCTATGGACTTTCAGTTGGCTCAGGCAATACTGGATGGGGCCAGTGTATCAGTCCCCAATGGATACTTAACAGAATGCTATGATGAATGGGGGACCAGATATCAGGTACAGTTTATAATGATAATGTAGGTTACATTTCAATATGATAAGAAAGAGAGTCATCACAGTATACTATTATAACTGTTAATCCATTTTTGCTACTAAAAGCTTACTCTACGTATTGAGCATTCTTAGATCAGCATAAACTAACAAAACAATTGGATATATTGAATCAATTTATTTATAAACTAAATGTAATGCCTGAAATAACTTACAAAGTTTTGACAATTTCAGCTACATTTGAATGCCAGAAGAGCATTTTCCTTAGGAGAAATGTATATTTCTGACAAGATACTTACTATTACCTATTACTATTACTTATCTTTTATTTAAAAGCAGATTGGCACAGGAGTACATGATTGAAAATAAAAGCAAAAATAACTGATGTTATAGATAATTTAACCCCTTAATCATTAATAAAATCCAGATACAATTGTTTTTAATTGTCTTGCGAGCGGGGACTAAAAGGTTAATTATCTAAGTGCATTGCATACCTATAACCACACTCATAATCCCAAAAAGTATTGAGCAGAGCCTTACCTACCATTTGGTTACACATACAGTCACATCTGTCAGCATGGGCCAAGTAGTGCCTCATAATAGACACGGATTCAGTCTGTCACTTAAAAAAATAAAAAAGATCAAAGCAAAAAATTGCAAACTTTCTGTGAAACTACAAACAATATAATGTTCTCTTAGATATTTTTAAATGTTTTATTTACAACAAACAACAGCTGTACATGCAGCACACCTGGTTTTATATATTGTGTTGTATAAGTTTTAAATTTGAATTATTTAAGTATATCTTTGAATTTATGTTTATCTTTTTCTCTTCTTTTTCTTATTTTTATTACTGTGTAACTAAAACCAGTGTTTATGTCATTTGGTAGAAATAAATGTTTTATCTAAGTATCATCTATTTATCCAGGACGTATGTCACACCCTAAATCATCTCAGCATTCCTGGTACAAGTGTCTTGATCTTCAAATAATATATTATACAATAATCTTTATTACTTGTACAACATGAACAATCAAGATTTCATTAAATTTTATGTAAATAGTGCTTATGAAGTTATATGCTGTACTTTTTAACCGTCCTAAATAATTAAAGATGTGAAAGTGCCTACCGATACAAACAACTCTTGCTATGGGAACATCATCAAAATCGTGAAAAAAATCAGCTGTTTCATACATTTTGGTTGCATAGGTGTTGCACTTTTGTATTTTTTTATATTAAATAATATAGTACCTACAGAATAAATACCACCTTGTGGTTATAGCTTGATCATGAAAACAGTAAATATATTTAGTAGTCATGTAGAGTCAGTTACCATTTTTTTCTTTGTGGGACATAAATCTGATTTTTTTTTAATATTATAACACAAATGAAAAAAAACTAATTGTAATGTGCTCATAATTATTATCCCACTCATGTGTAATAAACAGCATGCAACATAAATAGTGTGGCTTAATTGAAATTGCAAATCCCAATTTGCATGACTTGTGCAAACAAACAAAAAATATATGTTAGTTTATATATTCCAAAACAAGGAGTTCTAAATTACCTAGCTGGATAATTTAGAACTCGTAAATAAAGAACTAGGCACAATTTGTAGCTTTATTAAACAATATATTCAAAAGTTAAGTAACCTACATTATATAACCACTGTCATTACAAGGACTCTCATCAATACCTTCTTTAATTATTTATGTTAATAAAAAGAACCAATTGAGTTCACTCGATCCCTGAAATAAAAACTTTCCCACACTCAACTCATAATCACACAGAGAGGGCTTCACACCAACAATACTGTTTGTACAATATTAAGTATTTACATCCCATGTTCATAGATATTTGATTTAATTGAAAATCGTGAGGCAATTTTGTTCTAAAGTTTTAGGAAAAATAAAATGTAGACTATGTGTAACTAGCAATTATTAATTATAATTTAATTATTAGACAAAAAAAATATAAACTTAATTTAATCTATTAACAACATTAAATTTGAGCCAAAATGGAGGTGAATTGAAATACTAAAAGTACCTACTGTTTTTATAAATTTAATAAATCCGTGCTATTTTAACCAAGGAGTCCCCTGCCCCATGAGGAATTCAAAACGAAGAAGATTTAACTTTATACTCCGTTCTTATTTTTGACCCTGTCATGCAGTATAGCTGTGTACATGTGCATTGGAATCCTGCAAGCAGCAAATACATATTTTGTGTGATGAATACAAGTGTCTATTGAAGAGATATGGCTGTTTATAAGTAATATATTTATTTAAGTTTCTTTATAAAAATATCTAAAATTATTATGTAACTATTATATTATGTAAAAATGTCCATTATCTAGTATCCATAACACAAGTTCTTAATGATACTTGGGCTAGAAAGCAGAGAACCTTTTATACCCTTTTTTAAACAATACCTGTTCTTAAGAAACTAAGTTTAAGTGAGTTGTAACATTTTACGTAACTGTGTCCTTTTTAGTTCTAATGAAAATTACAACAATTACTTTATTTTCACCCAGGTACCAATTTACTGTCTATCTCCGCCAATAAACATGGTAAAAGAAGCCAGTGGCCGAGACTCTCCGGCGGAATGGTCAGAGCCTGTGGAGGGTGGAACAGAGGTGTCTTTGCGGTTGAGACTATCAAACACCTGCAAGGATGTGGACTTGGCCGTCTATTCCAGACATACAATCGTACAGTGCAAGAATAAACTGCATGTGAGTAAACTAACAGCTAACAATCTTATTGGATTTTAGAGATAAAACACAGAGGAAATATGCTACAAGGTATATTATTATGAGAGAGACATGACATGAGAGAAGAGAATGAGTGATGTACAAACTGACATACAAAAAATATAATATTTATAAATTTAAAAGTATGTCAAAAAGGTGCCAGGGTGTTAATATGAAAAAGATATAAAAAAAGGTTTGGTCGAACAAATCTCATGTCTATTATACCAATCTTGCGCAGTTATATGACCAACTGTTATATGTCATTCATATTCATTTATTTGCCTTCTTGTTGTTGGTCTTACAAATTTTATGGTCCAAAACAAGAACCCTATTAAAAGGGTACTGCAAAATACTTATAATCTAAAATTAAATTAATATATTAATAGTTCAATAAATATTCATTAATTAATTTTCTATTTTAATTGCATGCTCATGTAATTTTTTTTTAATTGTTATTCATTAAATACAAATTAGGTATTGAATCAAGAAATACAATGTAACTGTAATACTATTAAATTTATGTCATGCAATGCATGGTACACTATAGTTTAGTGGGTTGTAATCGTCAAGTTTTACATAGTTATCACAAAAGTGAAGTAACCAAGACCTTGACTGATTCTCGAATGGAGGATCAAAATTGAATTTAAAATTCAATTTTATAGCCTGTAGGGCGAACGTCCGTAAAGGCTTTCTAGCGACAGGAATTTGCCGCGAGGGCGAAGATAGTAGCAGGCCTGAGGTATAGATTAAAACTAGGTCCTCTGAAAGGTGGGCACTAGAAAAGGGCTTCGCACTATTATGTACCTTTCCCGCGTCAAATTTAGGTCTTGCTCCGCACGTCATCTTAATTTGCCACCTAAATAGTAAAAAAAAAAGAGAGATAAAAGGTAAAGGTAATCTTAACTTTGCCTTTTATCTCTCACTTTTATTTTTTGTATGGGTATGAAAATAATGGTTAAAGAACTAGAACACATTTTTTTTGTAATTCCATTATCATATTCTGCAAATAAGGATAATTTGATTTTGTACTTCATTTCATAAAGTCTACAATACGAGCTACCAATTTCCTCGCGTACGTAATATACTCCTATTTTCACTGATTTCCTACTGGGACAGTTTACAACCTAGATTTATCTGAGGAATCTGGCGTAAATCTTCGTACAATATTTACATTACTAATGGTCGTATATTTTTCTTAGTTCAGTCTCGTCTTAAGATTCATACTATCTTAAGCAAAGCGAGAATCGCGGGCTTTAAGTGGCCACTTTGCACCACCCCAGCATCGCTTAATTTATCTGAAAAATCTGGCTTAAATGTTAATACGAGTTACGTTAGTAATGATCGTATAGTTTTCTTAGTTAAGTCGCGTCTTAAGATTCATGCAATCATGCTCATACCCAAAAACTAGTACGGTCGGCCTCAGAAGTACATAAACACTTAACTTATTACCATGTCATAATAATTGTTCATACGTGTTGATGGCAATTATTACTATAGAAACGTTGGTGTCACTATGAAATCATCCTGAAGTATTAATCTTCTTCGTACAGACAACTTTACCGTATTCATATTTGGTCTAATTCTTCAGATAAATATCATTACGATATTTAACTGCAGAATGAGGCGACTATGACCGGCTTACTGATTCGTCAGATAAATATCATATCATACCATGTCATAATAATTGTTCATACGTGTTGATGGCAATTATTACTATAGAGACGTTGGTGTCACTATGAAATCATCCTGAAGTATTAATCTTCTTCGTACAGACAACTTTACCGTATTCATATTTGGTCTAATTCTTCAGATAAATATCATTACGATATTTAACTGCAGAATGAGGCGACTATGACCGGCTTACTGATTCGTCAGATAAATATCATATCATACCATGTCATAATAATTGTTCATACGTGTTGATGGCAATTATTACTATAGAAACGTTAGTGTCACTATGAAATCATCCTGAAGTATTAATCTTCTTCGTACAGACAACTTTACCGTATTCATATTTGGTCTAATTCTTCAGATAAATATCATTACGATATTTAACTGCAGAATGAGTCGACTATGACCGGCTTACTGATTCGTCAGATAAATATCATATCATATTATAAATATCAACATCTTACACATGAATGTTTCAATTCTTACTACCGACACCATTACCGTGTGCGACAATCCTCTGCTAAAACAAAAACATTGTCCACATGAGTCATTAGTATACGAATCCGGTTCCAGGCAGAATAAACAGCGGCGCGCCTTCGCCGCATTTGGCACACTTTTTGCGGGCCGGCCATAACAGTATCTTACTTCGCACTTTAAATTCAATTATGTTTGCACTGGGTGCTGATTTGAGCTTTAAAATGAACTGGACTTTTTTAAAAATCGTAATCTGTCTTTTAATAGCGCACTTTTTAAGCGTGTTATTTATGCTTTACGGGGACGCTCTAAAAATTATCTCTCTCTCTCAAAATTATCTCAGCAGTCTGTAATTGTGCTTTCAATGAAATAAAAATCGGGAGTGGTCTCCCCTTGACTTTCTCGTATACCGGAAACGACTCAAAAGTTGATACAAACCTTATATTTTGATGTCATACATGCATGTTAAATTTGGTTGCAATAAGTTAAAGCATACTCGAGTTATCGTGCTAACGCACAGACACACGCACACACAGACATAATTCCAAAAACTATATTTTTGGACTCAGGGAGGTCCAAAACGTGTAAATCCGTCAAAATAATTGACGCTTACAACACTTCCTCTATACTACGTATGCGAGAAAGTAAAAATAAAACCTGTACTTAATCACCAATAGGCACAAGAAAACATCGAACCATGGCGACAGCGCTGGTTCTACGGCGGGAAGCTGCTCGGCGACCGTCTGCTGGTGGAGGAGGCTCGCATCACTCCCGGGTACGTGGTCCAGGTGATCGTGAGCACCGACCCGCAGCCGCCCAGCTAGTCCACTCGCGGAACCACCACGGATCCCACGTAAGCAAGCTTTGCTACACGGAAGGGTTTGGTAGCTCACTATGGTCTTTGTATTTTGGCTCAAATTGTTAATAACATCTTCAATAGCGCATCATGGATCACCAGCAACTTATGCAAGAATCCGGTTTAAAAGTGAAAGGATTCAATCTTGTAAACATTGGTAATCGTATAAGCAACTGCTAAAAGAAATAATGTGAAAACTTAATAAAGCTTTGTTCGTTAGGCAACGATTGATCGACCACGTGACATCACAACACGTGAGAATCATACTTGATTCACAGCGTGACAATCACAATATTTGACTCTCATGAAACTGTATACTCATATTTACCTATCACTTATCAATCATTAATCAATTGTTAGCCAATTTGCACGACGTTTTAATAAGAATGATTTTTTTTACTCTGCACACACTAATACTCATACAAAACGTCATAATTACAATACTTGGCTCAATTAACACGCAATACTTGAATTTCATACTTACACAATGTCACAATTGCAACGTCTCTCGACACTCGCATGGCAACGTCACACATACACAGCGTTACAATAGAGATGTTGACACCATTCACGAATAATTACAAGGTGTTAAAATCGTAAAAGGTGATGCCATTTTATGCCAGTAAATCGCCAGCGTTTCAAATTATCTCTAGAATTAGATTTTTATTTGTATCAAAATCATTTAACATTCAGTCATTTGACTATAAGATTTTTGATGTCACTAATTCGTAATGCCATACAAAATCTATGGAAGAATTATGTTTTGACAGCTAATAAAAAGTATCTCAAGTGACTTGACAGGCAACACCCCTATTAAAAAACTTGACTCTCACAAGACAATACTCACATTACCGTGACGCTCCCAAAATTCGCGTAAAGTGCAACTCAACAACGTGACACACCCAAAACGTAAAAACACGTCACACTCACCGACAACATTGGTGGACGCATAATTAAAAGCTATGAAATTGTATGGTATACTATCTAATATCCCTAATATGCGTCCGCCCAATGTGCACTCTACGGTTTATAGAATCATTGTTACAGTAAAAGTATGTTATCTTATATGTGGTAGATTCATGTTTTTTTTCTGACATAGTGAGGGGATTATCATTGCCGGTATTTGCACAGTTATGGAATTTTCGATGTACAATGTTTATTTAAACCGTACAGCGCTTACAATATCAAAAACATCAACAATGCACAATGTTCCGCAACAAAGTTTTATTTGTCACGTGTGAAAATATGTTGCGTGTAAAATATTTGAAGCATGCCTCGTCTAGCGAACTATAGCATAAGTGAACAGGATGTAGACATATTAAATATGCGTGTTGGGTTTCGTATTGGACGTAAATCAGTTGTCTAGTGCACGTTTGCTTGTAATAATTGTCATGTTACAAAGTATCGTCCATCAAATATATCCAATTAATATCAACACACTTACCAATGCCCTTGGACATAAATAACCAAAAGTAAGGACCATGAAGTTTGTTACCTTCCACTTACCATTGAGCTCTATTTCTAATACAAATAGAGTCCATTACAAGTTGGATGTTTGTATATGTATACATATGTACTGATAGACATCTTGACTTGGCTTTATTGGAGTTTGCTCTTTATTTACGTTACGGCTGGTTTCCGAATTCTCTTTGATATTATAAGTACATAGTTTAATTTAAAGTCAATACGGTAAGCCATCTCTAAGCTAGCAATATTTAAGTTATCGTTGCCATAATAACAAAATAGTTTTAGTATAAAAAAGTTCATGTCAAGATGTCTACATTTAGAACTTTATCATTGAAATCAGCAATGAAGTAATTTTGCAGAAACAATATTTTTTTTAAAAAAAGTAGAAATCTAACTATCTAATTACCTATGTTTATTAGGCACCCCGATATAAAAATTTAATTGTTTTGTTTCGTTTGAAAATATTTATTATTATTATACCAAAATTGAATTTGTTACTGCATCTAAAACGGGGTTTGTATTATGTACATTATTTTCATAAGCATAATTTTCGTCACAAATATCCGAAAAATTTTTATAGAAAAATCGTTTTTATGTTCTGAATGTATAAATCTAACGAAAATTGCCCCAAAAGTAGGTTTATATTATATTACTGCTATAACGACTGCATTAATTAATATAAGATTTTTGCAATTTTAACATGATAGAATAATAAGGATCTTTCATAGGAATGGCTTTTTATATGTATAGCTACCGTAAGTACTCGGAAACTTCTGGGTTAGGCTAAAAAACCTAAACTTTTTTTATCGAGCCGAAAGATCCATCTGTATTTAATATTATGGTGCAAGCAAATTATTAAGCTAAGAAGAGAGGTATCTACACTGATGAGATGAGTTTCTAAGCTGTTTTTTATGTTGGTCTTAGGGTAAAGTCACATTGACGCAGAGTCGAACAGTAGCGTCGCGTCATGTTTTTACACTTTAGAATTTATTTATCTTATTTCCATTAATATGAGTTATGCAAATATCAAACAGCTCCAGAATTCAATGTTTTTAAAAAGCAAATGTCTAACTTGATCGTGGGTATTTGTAAAGATCTCTCATTTGATATTGAAGTTAAGTAATATCTTCGACATTGTTGGAAATATCAGCTTGTGGCGAAAGATTTGAATAAATTCGTCATGATCTCACAGCCCTGTGTAGCTCAGTTGGCATTCGCCTGGATAGCGAAAGGTCGAATCACGGTCGAGTGATTTGACGAACAAATTCAATCAAGCTCGCTCCAATCGTTGCGCGAATTCGAAACTCGATTAGCTTTTTTATATTTGCAAATAAAATTTTATTATACGTTACTTAATGGAAATATATATTAAATGACATGTTTAATTTAAAAAAACATGCCGCGTCTCGTCACTATGCCTCACTATGAATTGACCCTTACCGTAAAGCAATGAAATACTCGTAAAAGCCGTTAATGCGATGGAGCTGTAAATACTGCAGGCTATTTATATGTATTTGTATTGTATACAATATAATGTATACTTACATTATTTGTTTTGGTTAGCAATAGAATTCATCTTCTTTATTTATTACTTTGTGTAGCTCAGTTTTTTTTAAATATTTTAGTGCTTTGTCGCGTTCAGATGTAATCTATATTCACTAGTAATGCTTTACCATATATGCAATATAATATTTATAGCGACAAAGTACTAAAACAACTATGTAAAAATCGCGTTGTAATTTTCGTGTTAGTTATAGGCTGGGTACTCGCTGATAACGAATAAAATTGTTGAATATATCGTTGGGTTAGTGTGTGATGGTTTTTTAACCATCATCTATGGAAAACTTTAATTAAATATACTTACATCTCGTTTTCTTTTGAGAGTTTAAAAATGGATGAAATATTCATATTCTGAGCGCAAGTCAAAGATACCTACTAATAAAAAATCACCACCATAATATCTCAATTTATAAAGAAGGGAAATATTTTAGGTTAAAATTACCATATTTGTCGCTCAAAAATGTATACATTAGTAAGAAACCAGTCTTGTGTAAGTTAATTGTATTTACTTAATGTTGAACGATGCCGATATGACGGCTCACAAAAGTAATTAACGCATGGTATGATGAAATTTTACTCAACAAATAATTGTATATATCTGTTATTTTTCTGTTAACTTCTTTCAAATAAATGCCAATTAAATTAAGTACCTACAGTTTCATGAGCCGTCGTCATCAGCATTTCTCTATGTACATAAGACCGCACATCGGCGGCAACGGGTGATTTAAGCCACTAATATTAAGCTTAATGAAGAGTACGTCTGTCGGTGTGATGTCTACTGTACATAAAAAGCGACTGCCATGCATTGTGATGCGAGAATTTTCTTTATTATTCTTACTAATTATAAATTACATATATTGTTTATTTCGGATGTTTTAATCGATCGCTAGATTATAATTTAACTTCTAAAGCAGTGGCTATGATTATACGTGACTTCTATAATTAATAAAGGAGATACAATTAATTATAAAGAAAATATTAGCGGTTTATTTATTACAAATTATTATAAAAAACGTATTAAGTATAACTAATATAAAAAATATAACATTTTTAAAATTACTGTGTGTATTATACATTATTGTAGTCACGTATACTTCAAAGCCACATTGGAATTTGAAGGGCATTAATAAACTATGCATTTTAGTATTTTGTCTAAATGCAGGAGTGCCCAACCATTGGCCACTGAAACGGTGCTCATCGCATTATTAGGTTGAGGAACTCTGCTGCAAAATGCTCATTTGTATAATTTTTAGTGAACCTTAAACAGTTTATTATTTTTATTTAGTTAGTACTTACGTATGAGTCTTACTATTGTTCTACCTAGCGATAGAATGCACACGAGTTGATATGCGCAAAATTAAAATGTTAAGATGTTTAGGTGATAAATTATTATATATTATATTGGACGTTATTTTAAGGAATCATTCCTGAGTGAAATTGTACTGGCTGTTCACCAGCTTTTCGACCAATCAAGCTTAACTTTTCTATTTGTATAGAGCAACAGTGATAGATTTCTCGGAAGGACCGAACACTCCGAACAGTCTTGAGTTCAATTTCTTTCAACTTATTTTTATTCGTTGTGTATAAAAATATTTAATTGGTGTTGTTGAGAGAAATGACGCACAAATCGCAAATTATAAATGCTTATTCAGACTTTTTTACAGGAAACTGGTTTAGTATGTCTATGAATGGGATGCATGATTCAGTGTGATTCGCGGAAATGTAGTTGTAGTGTAAAATTTCATTAAAAACGAAAAGTAGTTCGAAATTAACAGGTTCACTATAAAGACACATTTTTACCTTTACAATGAAGCTCTCCTTCTGTCTGAAGTGATAATAAAGCCGATATTGAAAGCAAGCTTCACCTGCTGTATCATAACTAAATCACTGAAAAAAACTGTAAATGTAAGTTAAGTGTAAAACATACATCTACTCTTCGAACATTTTTGAGTACAAACGAAAGAGCAGATCATAGCAATATACATGTGTTTGGGTTAAATTTTGAAGCTAAAAAGTTACACAAATTCTAAAGTAGAATGCTAACGCATTCAGAATAGATTCAAGTTAAAATAAATAGAATTTAAAATTCCATCATCATAATGGATGGTCTCGAAAACTCCTTTTTATTGTTCTTTGTTTAAGTTTTTTTTATACTTAATTATTTTTTTGAATATCCAATCCTAAGACAAGTTTTTTGTCTACATATTGGATAGCACATTAACGTACAAAACGTCCAAAACGCATAATAATATGCATTCTTTGTTTTGGGCGTAAAAACTGTATGATCTTCACTAAAGTGCGGCCGCCGAATAGAGATAATTTTGTATATTGACACCCCGCAACGCATCCTTATTGTCACTCTTGCGCAATATGTTGCTGTCACGGTCACACATGTGTAGTGAACACTCCTTTTAGAGATTTTGAACATAAACCTTAAACATAAACCTTTTGAACATAATAATACGGTGTTAACGTGTGCACGTGTTCGATAAAAGTTGCGAGTTAGAATTCTCTAAAATATTACTTATTAATCAGAGTTTATTTTATTGGGAGAATTTGAAATTAATTAATTTAAGTAATGTATTTAATGTCTTAATTATCAGCAAATAGGTACACCGCATGGCTCTTTGCATCGGTAATAGCTATGGCTAGTTGCTCGCAAGCCCGAGCTCCGCATAACATTGTGAATAATACTAATAATAGAGAATGTAATTAAAAACATTAAATTATATTTTATAAATTTCACCATTAGTAAAACTGTTTAACACACCTGCAAGTGGACTGAAGGGTCATTGTACTAAATTATCTCTGCTCGGCGACCGTACTTTACTACAACTGTATGCATGTGATGTGTGTCTCTGAATGAGTTAATTTTCACCAATCACTGATAATCTAGAAAAATAGTTGCCATGCACGATAGTGGGTTACCAGGTTTGAAATTAATGTGAAAAATACTTTATTTTGACCGTTGACTATACTGTAGCTAGGAATATAAATAAAAGCACGGGAAAACAAAGTAGTAACACAAAACACCGCTAGATGGCGTGCTTTGTTTCATTTCACGTCTCATACATGGCTATTCGAGTGCTAGTATGTAATTAAATTAATATTTTTTTTATATCGTTTCCTGAAAAGTAACACTGACTATCCGTCAATTTTCGTCAATCCGAATATTGACAGATAAGCGGAGTTACATTTCAGGGTACGCTAAGTATATCAAAATGCTATTTCCTTAAAAAAATACTGGTCTCATTAGACTCGCAGTCATTAGGTAAATCACGTCAAGAACATTTCAAACTCATTTTAACTTCATCAAAAAATCATACATTACCTATTTTTCATAAGCAAATCGGTGTAAGTACTATGTTTAAAACATTTTAGAAATATTTGAATTTTAGTTAAATCCCAGTTATGGATTAATTATGTAGACTATTAATTTTTAAGATTCTGTCATAATGCTCTTCACACATTAGGATGTATAAATATTATGAAGCTGCCATAGTAAAAGATGTAATGTAACAGAAATAACGCCCACCCTGCAATGTTACAATGAAAAAATATATATTTGAGCAAAATATTGTCCCAAAAATAATTAAAAAATCTCCTTAAATTAAATAATTTTACAAATAAAATTGAGCTTTATGTAATGGTAATAAATATTACTTTACAAAAACGATACGATAACAAAATCTACACGGACATCACACAACGGTCTATTTTGAAATAAAAATGACAAACTGATTAATTTGTATATTATTTTCATGGTGTGGGTTATTTCTGTTACACATTGTATAATCTTTACATCAAATTTATATTTTGTTTTGAAAAGATCTCATATAAAGTATAAAGGCACTGAACAAACTCCGAACATATCTATGAGGGTTTATAAGAGAAGCGAAATTTTAATAGTTTATTTTATAGATTAGATTTATGTATTCGTTTAGGAAGATTTCTCTCTAAATAAATATCCTATGGTGCTAAGAGGAAATTAATTTCAGTTTCATGAAAATATGATATATTGTAATGAAACAAGAGTCAGTTTAGAAAAGCACCGACAGACAATTTTATCAAGTAGGTTAAGCTTTTACATTTCAAGCTCTGAATCATTACACAATACACTATGTGACTAACATGTACGGGTAATATCCAAATTATCTAACAATTTATTTTAGATTAAAAATTACGCTATGTCGCTTCACATCGTTTCTTCGCTGGTTAGCAAGTAGATATATATTTCTATATCTATCGTCACGAAAATATTTAAAAAATATACTTTTTCAAGTTTTGTAGTTTTCGCTGCAGTGTTATGTCTGAGTAAAGTTCAAATTATACTTATTTTCTTATTCATCGTCAGCCACCCAGGATTGGTTTTGGATTGTAAATGAATATTAAAAATACAATGATTCATTTACATATTTTCGTGATATTTTATACTGTTTGTAATAATAATTGTCGGCCGTCAATACGAGATGGCGTTAATATAGTTCTGTGTCTATATTTTTATAGTGGTTCCCAAATACTTATTTGATTTAAAAAACAGGATTAATATAAGTGAATTTTTGTACAAACGTGTCAACAAAGGAGTTTGTTTTACACGATCTTTCTGTTGAATTGCCATGTCAAATGTTATCACTAATGTTGACATGACACCATGCGAGTTTAAATTGTATTGTTTGGATGATGCCTGTATTGATATTATATGCAAAATGTAGATAGATAGGTAATAATGAAATAACAAATTCACTGCGTAATTATAAGGCTATAACCATTGTATATTTTGTAATTGAAATGGGCCTACATTCAAAAATATTATATCTTTAATTTATTTCTTACAAGAATTACTTAATGTTTACTTTTCTAAATTTTGTATTTTATCTCAGCATAATGCACAGGAAACTGCTGGTCAGGCAACCATTCTTCCAATAGATTTTCAACCTTATTCCGACAATCATAATGTTTAAAATCTATTGAGCAAAATTTCTAGTTAACTGATCTCCTGTAGTCTCTTCAAACAAAATATCTTTAGGAATCATCAAAAGTGTAGGTATTTATACATTATTTATTCCTTACTATAATAAATACGAAAATATAAACTCTATACTTTGTAATTAATGCTCAATAAATTGTATATTAACAAATCTGTATGTATTCACTTCATGGATAATTTGATACATAGTGTGTGCCGTAATAAACACATACACACAAATTTAATAACACCATGTTATTGTTGTTTAGTGAGATTGTGTTTATCGTGTTTTTGTGTAAATCACGAGTTTCCGGTCTATCGAAGCGACTCAACACCAAATTTACACATAATTCTATGAAATCTTGTGGTATGCTGTCTCATTGGCACAGACCGACATGCCGGCGGCATTTCATAGTATTATGCGTACACCGATGTCGGTGGCAATGAAGAAACGACCATCGACTTAACAACGGTCTCTCATTTATTCTACATATATTTTTTTTAAAGAGTAAATTAGTAAAGAGCTTTAATTGCAAAATTAAACCAATAAGAATTTCAATCTAGTGGTAATCTTGATAATAAAATGTAAACAGAATACCATGAAAATGCACTAAACATTCAATTGTGCAATTGTACGGGCAAAGGATAAACCATAATTTTGTTCTATTTAGAAGACTGCAAATTATGCTTTTTGCATATTCCCTGAATCGCTTCGATAGCAATTTCAGTTCAAAAACAATTTTGTAAATGAGTACTTAATATAAAATGTGACAGCCAAAGTGGCCATTTTGGAGATCCACTTTTATTGTTGTATTTTATAAAATTCTCAATTTATCATCATGTAGGCCATTTCACAACATTTTGTAAATAAACAATTTTTCAGTGTGTAAGCAATATTAGCATTTTAAATTTTCAAATAAAAATCACTATGTGAATAACATTTTATTTCGTACATTTTCTTATAACCTCTAGACACTTAACTATCAACAAATCAGTCGTTAAAATATGAAAATATTACAAAAATACTTACTTTAAATTATAAAGTTTTAATGCAATACTTTATCAGGAATCAAGTAGACTCTTAAATAAATGCTGTTAAATACAGACCCCTATTTCTAGAGTTGCGTTAACAGTTTAAATTAAAAAGAATATAATACTTCATTTTTGTATCTAATCTAAAAATATTGTAACATTGCTATACCGTGACAAATAAAAATTATCGTGAAAAAGTATTTAAAATTCGCACTGATTATATAAAATTCGTAAAAATATATGGTTTACTAATTTGGTTCTTATTATTATAGCCTTAAGAATAAAAAGCAAGCGAACTTAGTACAATTTCTTAATAAATTATTATAATCTAAATATACATAATAGTTTTTAAAAACAATTTGAGATATTTGTTTATTTGTAAATCCGACTGAATAACGGCAAAATCAAATTAATAAGTATTACTACATCACTAGCTCAGGCAAGCTTGAGGCTATAACAATAAGATTAATTTTAGTTTATCAAAGTTACGCTATAACATTTATTTAGGTATGTACTTGAGTAGCTTGACCTCGTGCGTCAACCAGATCGCTAGCGACAGGAGGACCAAGGAACCGGACTGGTGCGACGCCGCTAGAGATGTCGGCACGTAGTTTAGTAACGTCAGTATACCTAGGCCCACCTAGAAACACATCGGGAAAACCTTAATGTGAGTTTATTTGGATTTCGTCGTAGGTGATAGCGCACGGCGTATTTGAAACGTGCAGACGACGCGCAGATGTCGCACGTATACGCGCTTCAAACGTGATTCGAATGCAACCTTGTAATGTAACCTAAGCACACGGGCGATCCTGAAACGCACGTCTACTGCGCGTAGAAGCGCAGATACAGACTCGCTTTAGTAGCTCGTAACTTCTGCGTTTTGATCAGAGACTCCTCGTCGTTTGACACGCGCATTTGCATTGCTTCAAACGCGCATATACGCGCTTCATGCGCGCTTCATGCGCGCCTTTTTATCATCAATACAAACGAATTTAACAATCAGCATCTACGCAGCCGAAAACGCGCGACGTATACGCGCTTATAATACGCCGTGCGCGCTTGTATATCGCTCTGAGTGATGACATTGATGGACGAAACCAACCAGCACTGAAGGAGACTTTATCTTTAGCTGTTGCAATAAAATGATGTTGGAACTATAATAATGGAGACAGATAAAATGGTAGTAGTTACTCAAGCGGACTTAAACCAAGAGCTACCAACCAATTCGAGCATAAATTTGCACTCGTCAAGGAATCGAACCTGGTACCTCTGTATCTAATTCCGGCAGGCGAACCACTAGAGCACGGCGAAATACTCCAGTTCACATGTATTTAAGACGGGCTGAGTAAGGTAGTTAATCACATAATCGTTCGAATATTTTATTTCATAGCTATTAGCTATGCACTTCTTTGCAGTTAATTGTCAGGCTTCAAAATAACATAACTTGCGGAATCAATCTTTTTAAACTTTAAATGTATATAAGCCTAATACTCTCATTGTAGTGCCCTAACAGGGTTCATGGTGAAACTTTTACAAAACCCAACATCAAATATAAACCCATGATACAATAAAGAAATTTGAATTTGAATTAGAATGAGTTCTCCATTAAAATCCCTATATTTAGAAACTCGTTGGATAAATATGAAGGAGGAAATCGCAGATGGGATGTCACTGACATCGTGGCACAAGTGCATATAGTGACCGTTAATATCTTGTTGTATGCGTGCTTGCAACAACTATAAAAATAAATAAATTAATATAGACAGTGATTTTGGGTCAAAAAGCGCGTCTTTTTTATGCTTGACTTTCTTGGCCTAAAATCAAGGCCAACAGTTCTCCGTAATGTCCTCCATCTCACATAATGTTTAATGATAATAAAGCTGATGGTGAAACTGAGTTTCACGTGGAACTCTCAATCACCGAGAGACTGACTATTTTATTATGAACATAGAGACTTATTTTTTAAGTACTTAGTACTTCAAAAATAAGTAACGTGTGGGAGCCCTGGGATCTTGGACTAATCGTAACCGTTTCGTTATTGTATGCAGATGACTTGAAATTGTTCTGTCGCATTGACTCAATTACTGATTGCGTGAAATTGCAGAAGGATATCAACACCCTATGCGATTGGAGTATTGAGAATGGTATGTCCCTTAGTATAAAGAAATGCTTTGCAATCTCTTTTACTCGCAAGAGGTTCCCCATCATCTTCGATTACGCTGTTGGTAATACAATTCTCGATAGGAAATCGGAGGTGCGTGACTTAGGAGTAGTGTTTGATGACAAGATGAGCTTTAGTCATCATTGTGATGCACTATCCAAAAAGTGCAACCAACTAGTAGGTTTCATCTGTCGTGCGTCTAGAGAGTTCAGGTCACCTAATAGCTTACTGTTGCTGTACAAGTCACTTGTCCTGAGCCAACTGGAGTATGCTTCGGTGGTTTGGTCACCCCAATATAATGTTCACACTAACTTGTTGGAAGCGTCCCAAAGGCGTTTTCTTAGAACATTGACGTTGCGATTTGGTTACAAGAGAGAACTCACAAGCTACACTAAGCGACTGTGCTTTTTATAATTGAGGACACTGGAAAGCCGACGCAAGGCTCATGACCTTACCTGCTTACATAAAATTTTTAGCGGTTCTATAGCAACCACACTCACGTCGGAGATTCGCATTAAGGTCCCTAATAGGTCAACTAGACGGGAGTGTCTTTTCTCGGTTCCCCTTTGTGACAATAACGTGTCTTTTCACAATCCTATATACAGAATGTGCAGAGAGTATAACGCATTATTAAGCCAGCAGGACGGAGTACCTGACATTTGCGGTTCGTCCCTAAATAGTTGGAAGGCATATCTTAGAAGAATAATTAATTAATTAATTGAATTAATAATAATAATAAGAATTTAATTATTTATAATATACATATATAGCATGGTGTATGTATATAATTATATATAATAGTTTATATTGTTTCATCTATTGCCTATCTATTATGTTGCTTAATTGGATTATATATGCTGTTTACACATATTTGTGGAGTTCCAGCCTATAATTGTTACTTAATTTGTCGAGTCCTCCACCTAATGTCTGTTGTAACTCTGTATTGTGTGACAAATAAAATAAATAAATAAATAATAATGCTGTTAACACTTGTTATGGCGGCAGACTACGATAACATAGTGGAAGGTAGCTGGCGTAACCCGAAATTGCTGTCCATTTGAATATCGCAAACTGAAATTTAAAAATGTTACAGAAGTAAATATAGGTAGCTCACCTGTATCCACGCCATAGTTCCAACTGCGTTAACGGCGAACCTTGCTTTGGGAGTCAACATCTTCCCTCGAGCCACGTACCACAGTATCGAAGCCAATACCACAGTACTGGTGCCCAAGACCCTGTGGTCGAACTGTACTGTGGTAGGATTCTCCGTGAAGTTCCGCAAGGTCGGACTGAACAACAGTATATCGTTTGGGATCCAATCGTCTCCCATTTTTGGGAAGGAGTTGTAGACTAGCCCTGCGTCTAGACCAGCTACAAATGCGCCTGCGCGAGAAAATATAACATACATCAACAAGTTTTTATTTTATGTGTAGTGAAGCAAGGCGAGCGAATGTGCAGTTCAAAGCATAGATATAGGAATCTGTAGATCGGCAATGTGCAAGAGAAAAAGCATACTAACACGTATATTAGAACGAGATAGATAGACGAGACCATTTCACGTACACGCAAACGGCCTATGGCGGCCTGTCAGTCACGTAGAAAAGACAGCAAGTGTCAGACTGCAGTACTATTTTTCACGCACACATGCGCATTACTCTCGCCCTAGTCGGTTCATTGCCAATCTATAAACGTCAGTAAGTAATTATAAGTCTATGGTTCAAAGTAACCACCATTTTATATGAATGATTATTATGACAAGGTAACTCAAGTGTTTATCTATTTCTGATGCTGACCGTACAATCTATTCATTTCATGTAATGTTTAGGTACCTTCTTTTTGGGTAGGGTAGGAGTGGGAGAAGTTTTACACGAATAACTAATATTATGTACCTACAAATAACATATATTTAGAACACCCACTCACCAGAAACCGCAGTGAAGAAAGCCATAGCCTTAACGGTATGCGCTAACGCAGTAACACCCTTGAGTTCCTTTATCCTCTGGAATGTAGCGGCGACGGGGAAAGGGCGTAGCACCCTTAGGGCTCCGCCGAGCAGCCCCGCGTATAATATGAAAGCAAGACTGAGGTGCGCCGCTAGACGATACTGGGACACACGCGGGACATCCGAGGGGCCTTGGAAGCGGTCTTCGAGGCCCGACTTCACCATGTACCAGCCCATCAAACCCTGGACAGAAAGAAACAGGTTTGAAATGGTGGCGTGGCGTTTTGGGCAAAGATTTAAAGTTTCTTAAGAGAACACCTCAGAAGATCGCAGACAAAAACACACGATGAGGTGTGATTATCAACTCGAATTGATGATCCTATCAGTTGAAGGTACTTCGATAGAACTGGTTTCAGCGTATTTTTAGCACAGTATCACAAAAGTTTTCCGTTAGTATGATTTTTTTATGTATGTTCATCGCGATATCTGTCATTTGTGGACCGCTTTTCAAAATTCTTTTTTTATTCGATAGTGGTGGTGATCCCGATGTGGTCCCACTGTCACCAAGTCAGTATCTGATAATGGGAAGCCATGGAAATCAAGGGCATCCCTCAAATTTTATAGGCTTATAATAACGTTTTTCATATTTTTTCTAAAGTTATTCTAGTGTTTGCGTCTCATCATCTCGTTTGATGAGCTGATGATGGAAGGTAAATGTATGTTCACCGATATCTCTGTCATTTGTGGACCGATATTCAAAATTATTTTTTTATTCGATACTATATACTCCTGATGTGGTCCCATTGTCACCAAGTCAGGATCTGATGATAGGAAGCTAGGGAAATCCTTATTTCAAAACCTTATTATGATTATTCTATGATGAGTAGCTAACCTGTGCAGCAACCAGCGCGCTGTAAACTCCCACTCGCACTTTCATCCCCCGGTTGAGGTACCCGCGCGCCCAGAAGTACGCGGCCGGCAGGAATACCACCGCGCCGATAGCGCGACCCCACATGCGGTGCGCGTACTCCATCCACCAGATCCACTTGAACTCCGACAGGGTTATGTTCTGGTTCTTGCTGGGGATCATTTACTTATTTGGAACATGAAACAACAGGGATGACGACTAGCGTTAGGGTAGGAACATGCCGAAGATGCCTCACTGCGATACCTCGCGGTCGCTGTTTAGCTCGCTACATTGATATCATCTCCATATAAAACAAATGCATGCTAATAAATACGCACGCACATGCCGAAGGATACTTCACTGCGATACATCGCGGTCAGCTTCGCGGTTTAGCTCGATGCCTACGTGCAAACAAAATATTTTGTTTTTACATCGCGGTCGACGGCAGGCATCGATGTGATCTGGCTCGTGATTGGTCAAATCGGTTCATGTCAAGTTGTAGGTATCTACTTCACTCTCGTACCGCTTCTATCGTCCCGAAAATTGACCGGCTAGCTGTTCGATTGTTTTTTGGTGAATTGAATTATGGATAAGGAGGTGTTGATTGATTTAATTTTTAATATGCCTGCTTTGTGGGCTGGCTGGCTTTGCTGGCTGACATGAAATCATCGTCACTGTCACTATCAAGAGACAACATGTTCTTCAGTAGTAGGTAAAGTACGGCACAAATACAGCACTGAGCTACTGAGCTGTCAGGTGCGACTGAATCGGCATGTTGTCACCGCCATCCATGTAGAAACAGCGAGTATCGACATCGAGATATCGACCGCGACCGCGAGCAGCTTCGGCATGTTCTTACCCTTAGTCAGGACTCGGGTTTTTTAAGTCCTAAGTAAAAAGACTCGAAATTTCGAGTAATATTGTGAGGACTCGTCTTGTCACTGACAAAAAGGCCTGAGCTCTCATTTACGAATCCACTCTCCAAAAATTGTGTTCAGTCCCTAAATTAGGACTTAAAGAACTCGAGTTCTGTCCAACACTAATGATGACTGGGTAAAACACAGTAGGAAACACCAAAGTCTATAGAAGTTACACTGTACAATAATTTACACTGTTAACACTATAGATCACCAAGAAACATAAGAAATGTACTTTTTACTTAATCAAATCCGTTAATATTTAAAAAGTTTAAGAGCATCTAAGCTGAGTAGTGGGGGCTTGAGATGTCACTCTTCAGTAAAAAGTGTACGAAGCGTGACGTCATACGACATTTCAACGCACTGTGTCGTCTTTATTTACGTGATAAAATAAAAAAAAATACATGTGCAATATATTTTCAGATTCTATCTGACGGACGGAACAGAATTTGAAAATCAATTAATAAGCTTTACAATTTTGGGCAGCCCATGGCTAGTTGGGAAAGGTAACTTTCGTAGGAATGCAACTTAGACATTGAGGATCTCTCAGTACGTGAATGTAAACTCATTTTCAAATACCTACTATAGTAGAACGGTTTGATATAATTTAGCGAAAAAAATTTTTAGTAGACTAAAGAAAAAAAATATTTGTCCAGTTTATGTCTAAACTTGGGCGTTTTAAACCACTTATGTATTGAAGTAGTTAGGTCATCGGTATTAGGCACAGACTACCCGGGTTCCATCGCCGGGCGGTACAAATTAGAGTTCGTTTTGAGTAGTAGTAATAAGGATTGTTGTAATTTGTTCTGGCTAGCTATCATTATCACATCAAAAGTCGCTTTATTGACAGTTATTAAAAAAAAAGTCCGTCCACCAATCCGCATTGGGCAAGCGTGGTGGACTACTGCCTAAACCTTCTTCGATGACAAGGAGAGGCAATGGGTCGAATGATAAAGGCTGTTAGGATGACGATGAGAAGCTATAGTCACGTTGTTAAATATGTACCATAATAATTAACATAATTATTAAAACACTTGGTGACCCTTGATAAATAAATAATGTAAATATTACTATTTAAATTCAGGATATTGCTGGTATTTCTGGAACTCCCTCTGCCACTCCTCCTCTGAAGTGGGCAGCTTCTCACCAAGCAGCTTCCACGACACCATAGACAGGCCTGATTCTGTCAGTCTGGTTACTCCACCTAAAATGGAAACATTCACAATTACGAACAGGATTCCTTCCAGGCAAGCCCTACACTAAGATCTTTTTTATGATAAGCATTGATTTACTTTGAATCTTTAGATGCACTGGTACTTTCAACGCCCTGATTGTACTTTGTTCTATCAATGCGAGCGACGGAGCCCTATCCCATCACTCAATTGTCTCTCTTCAGGTGGGTGGAGGGCGAATATTCGCCTTCTCCCGCCGGTCAGTGTCCTGAGGACGGGCTCCGTTAAGGGGTTGTTCGCCAGCCCGTTCCGCGGCCTCCTTTTGGTGCATTACTTGCTCGAAAAAGGAGGCCCTGCCTCCCAGCATGTCGCGCTGCCAACCATAGACTTGCCGAGGACACTGCGCTTTGCGACGCAGGATTCATGGTAGACTGCTCCCTCCTTGCGATCTTGTTCAGGTAATGACCAAAGCAACCGTGGCCTGACATCACCTGTGTAAGCCTCAATAAGAGGCAGCCTTCTCGCCGGCTCACCCACTTATCCAAACTTGGCCGTATTCCTGCAATTGTCCAGGGGCCGCTGTGGCGCCTCCAATCTATGCTTCCACACGGACATAATAAGCCGCTGAGGCTTGTCCTACATTGTCAGCCATTGTTGTATGAACTCTGCGAAGGACGAGGTCTTTCACGCCCGCCACGCTGGTGCACATGGATTGTACACCTGTGCCAACCTGAGTGCATCCAGATCCCAAGGTGGGGTTCCGCAAGTACGCATGTAGCCTCATATACATCTGTGATGAAGTCCTAATTTTATTATTATCACATTATTTAAAAACTTTACGTTTGTTTTGTATAACAACCTTTTCAATGTACTTTTGAAGAGTCTAATAATTAACAGATATATTCTATAATTCTTATGTTTTGACTTTTGTACTATGAATTATTTACAAAACATTTTTAAAACTCGGTTACAAATAAAACAATCAGTTACTACACGAAAAGGTTTATTTCAAAAACTTCAGGTACATTTTCAATGGTTATTCCAAGAAATTAAACATTTGGACAGTATTGTATTTAGTAAATATTAATTTTATGTAAAAAAAATATGACAAAATAATGAGCTCTATAATAGAAGTTCCAAAATTAAAGTAGGTACAGTAGTAATACACTATTCATTTTTAAGTAACAAACTCCATACAAAATAATCATAAATTGTATCATATACAATGAGAAGTCTAAATAAATTTTGAATGAAGGGTTTTGTCAATTTGTTTTATATCACATTAACCAGATATTGAATAACCCTGATCTTGCAGATCAGGGTTATTCAATGGATATGTATATCAACATAACATAAGTATGTGATTTTACTCAATAATCGATTCTCTTAGTTATAAAATATAATACTATGAACTTAAGATGTGTTTTAAGTACCAATAAGACGACACACCTTTCTTATAAAAACCAAAGTTTCAGAAACTACAGAAAAGCACAAAAATAACATACCTAATTAATAAACGAATAGGAGTTTCTCCCGAGTTCTTGTTGTAAAAACACGTGTTTAAAGACTCCATTTTTAATCCAAATCTAAAATACAATTATTGTTACTTTAGTTACATTTTCACTTGACATTGGCAAAATGCGTATGTTTAATGTGATGCGACGCCATTAATTAAGAATAGAATAGAATATACTTATAACTTAATTGTAGCTTTAACGTATTATTAATATCATGAGTCGCAATTATAAAAATATGGATGATTAAAAGAAAGCTGCTTAATTAGTTATTAAAAAGCAGTAAAACCACAAGTGTCTTACTTACTGCCATTAGTAGTAGTTAATAAGACTTTGATAACAAAATAAATGCTGTATAGAAGGATTAGGTAACCGGCCACCATACCTAGAACAACTGCTGTGAAGACCATGCCGCTGCAACCAAGCAGCCAGTAGCCCACAACCTGGGATGTCTGTGGTTTGGGAGCTGTTGAACAGAGCCGAACCGAAATCTTGTTTGACTTGATAAGTTCACTTAACTGAAAAAGCAAAATGATAATGTTAGCAAGCTAGGTTGGCAATAGTAGTGATATTAACTTTTATTTATTATGTTTGAGAAATATACAATATTCAACTTATAATTACAATTTAAATACAGTTACAGGCAGTTCTTTAATCTTACAGCTTCAGAATAATAAAGAAACCCAATATAAACTTTTTCTATAGGCCCCTAAGGTGTTTTATATGTTTATAAGTAAGTAGTTATAATAATACAACTATTTATTGCAATTAATAATATGAAAATAACAAATAAACAAAACAGTGATATAGTTTGCAAGGGCAAACTTATCTCTTTAAGACATCTCTGCCAACCCAAAAATGAGAATTTCATTCACACTACTAAGTCGATAAGTGATAGACAAAAAAGTGTATAACAGTTAAATATAAATAAAACCGCACTCACCCTAAATCCCCATTTGTTATTTCCATTTCTGATGGGTGTGTAGAGTTGCCTCGTTAATTGATTGAAACCACTCTTTGACCCAGAATAAAGAAGCTTACTCTGTGCTGCTCTCAATGATTGAGCACAACGACATAGCTGCGTAGCACTCCACATCACTGTTGAATAATAAATAAGAAGTTATCGTTTTCAAGTGTGTTTATTATTTCACAATCTTTATAAGCAATCAATAAAACAGAAACTTACTGAAGTATCGGAAGGGTGCTATGGTCTGAAATACTTTTAAAGATCTTAAAATACCGCCGTAATAATATTTATATTTTCTTAAATTTTATTCATTTAATTTCTTAATAACATGATATGAAATTGATTTGTTTGATAAAAAAAGTAGGTTAGATAGTCACTGTCATGTCATGTCAGTCTGTGTCAGTTGCTGTCAGTGTCAGTGTCAATAAGTACTATTTCCACGATTCATTCACCGCGGTCCAAATTGCGCATATGTGCGCTATCGACACCGATAGCGTGCACACGGAGTGAATCAAATTGAACGTATTCGCACCAACGAAAATATGTGACGTCATGAGTAACGTCACTAAGCAGTGCTAACGGTGCACACGAAAGAGGTAGAGCAGTGTGTGCGCAAATGTCAAACTCGAATTTGACGTTTAAGTATGTGAATTATTAGAGTAAACATTTGAGTTTTGAATTAATAAAGACTCGTTATAGCTACTTTATTTACTACAATAATTTTATTTTACTCTATTAATAATCCTAGAGTGCTATTTTAGTGTTTAAATGGTTTTTACATAACCTCTTCTTAGACGTTTGACATTTACACACAAAGTTTGGATCAAATTGTTTGCACGCAAATAGTGCACATAGCACCGTATTCAATTCGGTCCAAGGCGTTTGCACTGTTGGTAAGGTTCGTAGTGTTTGCGCATTTTGGACTGCAGGGATTATTATTTAGCATAGGTTAAAGTTATTTAGAGTTTCAACCATAGATATAGGCAACTTTAAGGGAAACTTTAGATGGGCAATGTGAAAGACAAAGCGCATAAGGCCCTGTCCGCATAGCGATAAAATATTCGCGCGGAAATAATATCGCGTTCAATTTGCATCAAACCACAGATTTTTTCGCGCCATTTTTTACCGCATGTGCGGATAGTCCTTTATGATCCTATCACGCTCTAATATACACGTTAGTATGCTCTTTCTCTTTTTTACATTGCCGATCTACAGTTTCCTGTATTATTATAAATCTATGGTTTCAACCAAGAAATTTATTGTTAAAACTGGAAGCCTCGAATAAAAAGTGAAGAGAAAAAATTTGACCTTGAATCTTCATGTTATCCATTTGTCTCTTTCTAACCACTCGTTCGTGACTATCTAATACGTAATACGTACGTACGTCATCATATTACTTGTGGGGAGAGTTAGAAAGAGCCATGTAGGAAAAGGAAACTTAAGGTTATTCGGGTTCAAAAAAGTTTTGTTCGCCTTTTTATTGCTGGTGTGGCTTCCAGTTTTACCTACACACACCGGCAAAATTAGGGGAACATAAAAATAGGTTGATTTTTGTACATACATACCTATTACACGAATTTTTATTGTTTTTTTTTTCTTTGTTAGACTCCACCATTTGTTGTGCTAAAAAAATACTAAAAAGTAGCATTACACATAATTGAGTAAGTAACAAAAAGCAATAAGAAACCTTTTTTATGCTCCCCTAATTTTGCTTCCAGCAAAATATCTTTGTCGGTTACCATCAAAAAACATATTGGTAAGTACATACATACTATAGATAGAATATCAAATAATTGAGCAAATAATCGTGCGAATATTTATAAAGTTTCTTCTTTCTCATTATTACGAGACTTAGGAAATTATATATATAGTTCCAGTGTTTGTCCGCAGAACTTGATTTGTGGCGGGTACGTATTTCTACCGTTTAACCCTCAGGTTTAAATTTAACATTCATCAGTCATCTCTATCTTCACGTGACATTGGCTAGTAAAAAAAATGCGTAGGTAATCCCGCGAAACCTCAGACGAAAGATTCCTTCGTCCGAGCGTAAAACCCAGGTATCTAATCGAAGGTAAAACCGTTATTTGAAAATCTTGATTTTGAAGTTTAATCTTCCAATTCTTTATAGTCATTGGAAAGAGCCTTGATATTGTTCAAAGCATTTTTAAACTCTCCTTCTTCCAATCCTTCGCCGACATAATGATGAACAAAGGCTCGCTTCGCATACATGAGAGAGAACTTTTGACATATTCTCTCCCAAGCGGTGCGGACTGCCGAAGTGTTGGACACCATAACAACAGCACGTTGTAAAGCAGCAAGATCGCCTCCAGGAACGGTTACTGGTGGTTGGTAGTTAACGCCTATCTAGAAAATTAATAAACAGGTTATTACCTATAATTCCCAGTCTTACTGAACGGCTATATGCGTATGTATAGGTTACCTAATCCGGCGAAATTATTATTATTACCTAGTTACTATTTTTTTCAGTACGAGGTTTGTTGGGTAGGGTTTGCCCTAAGTTTGAAGGGCCCCCGTGCACTGCACCGACATGTCCCTGTAGCTAGCTACGCCACTGTGTCAAGCCTATCTCACCTTAATTAAATTACAAGATGCGCGCAATTTTATACGCGGTGAGCGGCACCGCAATGCCGGCGATTTTGCGCATGTTGCGTTTTCGCTCTGTGTGAATGTTTTAAATACCAATAAAGGTATGTTTTCTACTATGTGTTGGCCTTAGACCGTGTTAAATTGTCTAAGGTGTTGGCAGTATACGTATATTTTATAACAACGTACAGTACATACCTTAAAACCAGTCGGCGACCAAGAAACAAAACGTATGCTCCTCATACTTTTGATTTGATTTATTCCTGCATTAATGTCGTTGGTGTTAACGTCTCCTCTAAATAGCAAGCAGCAGGACATGTAACTGCCCGCTCTGGGATCACATTTTATCATCTGATTGGATGGCTCGAAACACGACATCATGAGTTGATTGGTTGTAATTGTTTCATGTGAAGCTCGTGTTGGTGGAATAAATGGAGCAAAAGTTACCAACGGGAAGTGAATTCTTGGATAAGGAATTAGGTTTGTTCTAAACTCTACTAACTCCACGTTTAATGAGCCCTCAAATCTCAATGAAGCTGTCATACACGATACAACCTATAAGAAATAAAAATTTAAAACATTAGTAGCATAAGGGCCGAAACCGGCGCCGCTTATTCGGACGCATCTCAGCACAGAAATAATAACTGTGCATCTGTGACATTGATTGGCTTGCCCCACCACCGCCAATTTCGCAGCGTTGTGGTGCCACAACGCCCGCCGGTGCGGTGCGGTTTCTGATTTATGTGTTTCGGCGATTTAGATTCTTTCAGTCTCTTTGGTAGGTAGATATGACATTTGCATAGATAGAGATAGGCAAGTATTTACAAAAATGGTAAGATCTAATATTTACCTGAGCTATCAGTCTATTGAGATTAGTATACGTTGGTCTCGGAACATCTAATAATCTGGCTAAAATATCGTATAAAGCTTCGTTATCAAAAATAAAGCATACATCTTCGGTATTCATGCAAGCGTGTGACGTAAGAACTGCGTTATAGGGCTCTACTATAATTGGCGATATTTTAGGAGCTGGATAAATAGCGAATTCTATTTTCGACAGCTTCCCATAATCCCTGGTTAGGCCTTCGAGTAGTAATGCTGTAAATCCAGAGCCAGTGCCGCCACCGAATGACCGGAAGATGACAAAGCCTTGGAGACAGCTGCAGTCTTCGGCTGCTAGTCGTATGCGGTTGAGCGCTAGGTCGATCATTTCTCTTCCAACACCAAAATATCCACGCGCAAAGTTACTTGCTGCATCCTCTTTTCCAGTGAGCAAGGAATGGGGATGAAACAGCTGACGATATGCGCCTGTTCGTATCTCGTCTAAAGCAAATGTATTTTATGATTATTTATGTTACCTAATAAAAATATTTAACCAATTAAAGACAGCTAGGTACTTATGTAAGCAACATTACAATAGAGTAATACAATTTTATAAACATTGCCTATGGGAGTTGGTTCCAAGTCAATCATGACGACGCGAGGCACTACTTTGCCACCTCCAGTGGCGCTGAAGAATGTGCCATAGCTGTCATCATTTGAAAAGGCGAGGATCCCGTCTGGGCCAATACCGTGCTCGAGGCAGTATAGTTCCCAACAAGCGTTAGCTACTTGCACACCTGCTTGGCCAATATGTATGTGGATGATTTCTTTCTGTAAATATTCTTCATTTTTACATAATAATTTTAAAATAATAAAGTAGGGTATTTTTATAGGTGACTCACGATAGCCATGAATGAAACTGGAATTTATTATTTTGAGGCCTAAAGTTTATTATGTTTATATTTTTTGATTTGTTTACATGTTGATTAAAATGTTTATGAAATATTTACATAAAAATGACAATTTCATGACACTACTTTTATCTACTTTTCTTTGAAATCTAGTTGGTTGTCTTCAAATCATATTAAATAGCTTTTAGATATAGAGTAATAACTTTAAAGTTTAAATCACATCCTTATAATAATATTTAAAAAAAATTATTTTATTTATCACATCTAAAGCTGAATGAAATAGTTGTAGCTTTGCCTTATCATACTAAAAAAGTTATTTGACATTGCAGTTTTTAGTATATCCAAAGAGTGTAGATAATTTTGCTCTTTATTGGTATGACATATACGGGTGGTTTTTCTTTGTACTTTTAGTAAAGATAGTTATCATTAATCAAACAAAAAAAAAAATCTTGTTTATAAAATTGATATCGGGAATCATCGGGAATATTACGTAATTTCATAATATTCTCTGTAACTTACTACTGCCGTACCTTACACTATTTGTAGTCTTGCATAAATTTTTCATTGCTTATAAAAATGAATTTCGCCGGTAAAGTAGTTATTGTCACTGGTGCAAGTTCTGGCATTGGTGCTACGACCGCACTATTTCTATCAAAACTTGGTGCAAAACTAGCGTTAACCGGCAGAAATGTTGAGAACTTACAAAAAGTAAGTAAAGACTGTGAGAAATCTACGCCTACGTTTGTAGTTCAAGCGGATTTAACTAAGGAGAGTGATGTTGAAAAAATCGTGAAAAACACTGTAGATCATTATGGACAGTTAGACGTGTTGGTTAATAATGCAGGTATTATCGAGACCGGCACCATTGAGAACACATCTTTAGCCCAATATGACAGGCTTATGAATACCAATGTCCGTTCTATTTATTATTTAAGCATGTTAGCAGTCCCTCATTTGATTAAAACCAAAGGTAACATAGTAAATGTATCCAGTGTAAACGGAATTAGATCTTTCCCTGGAGTACTAGCATATAATATATCCAAGGCATCAGTTGATCAATTTACAAGGTGTGTGGCTTTAGAACTAGCATCTAAAGGAGTCCGAGTAAACTGTGTGAACCCTGGAGTCATTCTGACTGAATTGCAGAAGCGTGGTGGGTTGAGTGATGAACAGTATGCAGCCTTCTTAGAGAGGACTAAAGAAACTCATGCTTTGGGCCGACCAGGAAAGCCGGAGGAAGTTGCTGCAACTATAGCCTTTTTAGCCAGTGACTTGGCTAGTAATATTACTGGTGCTAGCTTGCCTGTTGACGGAGGAAGGCACGCCATGTGTCCTCGTTAATTGATCTTGCCAAATATTATACTAACATGCTATAGTAGTGGGCTCTCAATGTACCAAGTAAATAAATCTTCTTGGTGTTCATGTCGCAATTGGAAAACCCTGGTTATCTTGTATTACATCTCTTAAATATAAGTTTAGATTTGAAATACCTTTATCTTTGCATAATCATCAGCATATTGAGGTCTCACAAGACAATATTCATCTCATAAAGAGCCTTCTTGTTTGCACTATTATTAACTAAGAAAAACCTGTATTTTTCTAATAATAATCTATAATGCATTTATATTTTGTATAATATACATATATTTTGTTAATAAATGTTGTTTATAGAAAGCTAAAAGACTTATTATTTGGGGGAAAATAAAATACCTTTATAATTTGTAAATTAAAAATATAATAGTTTAAAATTAGTATCAGTCCTTAAAAGTACATATCACATTGTTCTTAAATAATCTGGTTACAAATTTTTAGAAATAATAGTTTAAAATTTGTGTTAGAAGCCAAAATGATATCTCAGACCAAATAATAAGTAAGTATAGACAGACTGGTAAATAAAACTATGCCTCGCCTGTCACCTGTGTACGTACACAGTAACGAAACTACACCTAGCCATAAACTAAAAAAATGGCTCATGCACTACATAGATATAAAACTGGCTTCAGTTTTTTCTTCACAGCGTTCTGTCTGTAGGTAAGTAATTTTTATTTGGTCTTAGGCTATCTAAAACATTTATTTATATATCTCTATATTTGAAGTCATAACCCATTACCTATTTTAATAACATTCAAAACGATTTCAGAAAACCCAAAACCTTCAAAACATAATAAAAAAATTGTTTTCTTCCTCAAGCGTTCTGTATTCTGAAGTAATTTTATTAAAATTCTAATTTTACAGAACACTGCAGCTCTGGTTCTGAGACCAAATTCTGGTTACCAAAAAATTACAAATTCCTTCAATGAATTTTCAACCTCATATCATAAATATGGTTCAAAGTCTATTGGGCATTTGACATTTTGTAATAGCCTGACCTCAGACCATTTAAAAAGTTAGCCTGACATGCAACCATCTGTTTAATTAAGTTTATAAATGGCTACTGTGCTTGAGCCTACAATACCTACCTAATATTTTAGATTTTAGTATTACGGAAAATACAGTGTTAGATATCTGATGTTGCATGTACTTAGGTACTTCTTTCTTTGATTAACTTACCAAAATAAATTATACTAAATCTAATTTCAATAGAACATAAAACATATTGGTAAAATTACGAATGTTTTAATTAAGTAGTTGTATTGTAAATAATTTTGAATATTTTGCTGATTTACTTGCATTTGCATACTTATTAGCATAACAAAATTATAATTTACATAATGGAACTTATATTTTGTAGAATTATAAGTTACCCAATGGAACTTTTTGTAAAGTCAACTGTTGAATCTACAGATAAGCTATTTTATGTGTAGGTATTTAGCGGAGTACCTAGATCATAATAATGTTGTGGAATATTATTTATGGTCTTATTAATTCTATTGCCGGGACGACTGCGAACAGTTTCTTGCATTCGTCGACGCAAGCCTTGATGATTTGCTCGAAGGCTACAGGTGCTATGTCTCTAATCACAGGCTCCCAGTTATCATTTATTACCTTGTGGATTGTGTCGCCTGGAAAAAGATGAGAGATAATTAAAAATCCTATAACTTAATTACTAACCTACCTACACAATAATCTCAATATTTTAAAAAATCAACTTAAATAAATACCTATACAGAATGAAAACTTTTAGCGGGGCAGTAGAGTAAGGGGAAATACATACCTACCTAAATCGTAGCGTAGCAGCTAGACAACAATGATATTATGAGTTTACTTATCTATTTTTTTTTGTGTTCACAGGTTTTCAAAAAAAATGGCAATTTTTCACAAAAAAATAATAAGATTTCAAGATATTTTTGATAAGTATGTGTAAAATTTCATAACGTTTGAATTTTTTTTGTATCAATTTGCAAAATTTATTCTTAAGACCGATGGCAAAAATCTTTTTCCATGCATTTCGTAGGAAATTATCCTATGAAATGCATGGAAAAAGATTTTTGCAATTTCTGACCTTTTAGTACCTACTCCAAACTGGGTCGTTTCCATAGGAAACAGGATCGATAGGCATATTTTTTTTGTTGTGAAAAATGCAAATTTTTTGGATATCTGTGAATTCACCTCACATCACAAATTATAATAATAATAATAATAATAAGAATAACAAATTCAATAAAATCTAACTTAGAAAAAACACTAAATTCATTAGATTTAAATGATGCCGTCGTGATATCAATACCTACATCAGGCAGTCCGGGTTCAAATCCTGGTAGGGGCGAATTTTCGTGCGATGAACACGAACATTTGTTCCAGTTATAGCTGTATACAACATGTAAATGAAATAACCAACATCCTGAATACAGGTGGTTGGGGATCGGCTTCTGAGTTGATTTCAATTTTTTTTTTTGAAAAAAAAAGCGTTTTTTTTGAAAAAAAAGCAAAAAAAAAAAAGTACTCTAAAAATGTTGTATGTACAACATTTTCTGGGTACTTTTGATTTTTTTTTTTCAAAAAAAACCGTTTTTTTTTTAAAAAAATCTTGAAATCAACCCAGAAGCCGATCCCCAACCACCTGTATTCAGGATGTTGGTTATTTCATTGACATGTTGTATACAGCTATAACTGGAACAAATGTTCGTGTTCATCGCACGAAAATTCGCCCCTACCAGGATTTGAACCCGGACTGCCTGATGTAGGTATTGATATCACGACGGCATCATTTAAATCTAATGAATTTAGTGTTTTTTCTAAGTTAGATTTTATTGAATTTGTATCGATGGTTAGTAGTTTTTGTTAATGAGGTAAATTGACAGTAATTTGTGTATATATAGTAATAGTATATTTTTTGGAATTAAGTAATAAAGTGAGTCTGGCGAATTGGATTCAATGAAAAAAAAGTCAAGCTATTGAGTGTCTGCGTTAAAGTAAGCACAGAGGACCTTTTCTGTATATTTTAAGAAGACAAGCATATTGCTACTTATTAAAATTATGACATTAGTGAATCGTTGGGACTGACTATTACTTTCCCAACAAGTCACTGTGAGGTGGGCGACTCATTGGGATCAAGCTCGGTATATAATTCATTTGTATGATCTAATTATTGTTACCTACACGTTTTAGTATGGTGATGATGATGTAAAACGATAGGGCGACACTACTATGAATCTATTGTTAATGAGATAGGACAGGTCGCGCTCAGGACTTTTCTTTTTCTAAAAGATTATACAACATGTAAATTAAATAACCAACACCCTGAATACAGGTGGGTTAATTGGGATCGGCTTCTGAGTTGATTTTAAAAAAAAATGTTAATTTTTTTAAATCATTTAAAAAAAAATCAACTCAGAAGCCTGAACCACCTGTATTCAGGGTGTTGGTTATTTAATTTACATGTTGTATAATAGAAAATGAAGATCTCAGACCAATAAATGAGACAAGCAGAAAATTACATAATAAGTCATTTTGAGCTTCACCCTAGTTCTTGCTGTAAAAACACGTGTCGTGAGATGAGATTCCATTTTTACTCGTGGGTATACCTACCTACTCTATCTACTGTAGGTAACTAGGTACCTACATACAATTTATTTTTATATGTAAGTAGTTGATACTACTTTCCCTTGACACTGGTAAAATGCGTAATACCATGAAGAATTACATAAATATGAAATAATTTGAATGATATCCTATCCGAAAGCGCGCCAAAAGGTAAGAAGTTCAGAACTCAACCATTCAGGGAAGCAGCAAATGTTCCGCTGGCACGCCCCTGAAGAACGTATTGACGACGCCCACGCAGCTCTTGATGATGCCTTTGATGGCGGGAGGGGCGATCTCTTGCATGATTATCTCCCAGTTTTCGTTCGTAAACCTGTTTGTTGTTTCCGCTGGAATAGATTTGTGTGTTAAGGTTTCGTGTTCACTGTTGAGAGTATGTTGAATAGTGCATTGTTGGTAGTCATATCAAGCAAGTAAGTATAATGTTTGATTTGTCTTTATTAGGTATGGAAGACGTAGTGACTTAACAATGTTCCGTTACTGATTTGGAATATCCATCACTGGAAGTAAGTATATAATGTCTACCTTACTGACTTATGACTCCATTGAAATTACAAAACCGATTGTGGATTTGTTTCTTTCAGACAGGCACAATTTCAGGATGGTACGCCAGCAATATCCTGGTTTTGTGTGTTTAGGCGGTTCCTGGGCCTAAACCTACCTGGGCAACTACAATAGTAGCGTTTTTCATATTAAAAACTTACACTACGGTACAGTTAGTGTAAGTTTTTTCGTTTAAAATACGTAACACATAATGTAGTTGCCTTATAGGGGCGTAGATAGCGCCCCTAGCGGAAAAAAACGTAAATCGTGTTTCCCATACAAATTGAGCTCTTAACGCAACTACAATAGTTACGTATTTTATACTAAAAAACTTACACTAAAAAACGTACTGATCTATATAACAATAGGGCATGTACCGAGTTGCTTGTTGCCGCCGAACAGGTTGGAGAACTTGAACTGGGCTTTGTCCATCTTGTAGCTGTCCTTGTAGTTGGTGACCACCCAGTGCCCGTCCTGGGTGTCGAAGTCGTACCTAATTACGATGTTCAGGTTGGCTGTGGGGAATTTTAAATATTAGGTAGTATTAGGTGGAGATGAAACGGATATCCGGTAACTATCCGGTATTCGACCTAAAATTACTATCCGGCCGGATACCGGATAGTAACCCAATATCCGACCGGATACCGGATACCAAAAAGATACGATAATTTCCCATAATAAAATGCAATACATTAATCTTTGTGAGGTAAATATCAATGAAATGGCTTATAATTATGACGGCTTTTATTTAAGTCGAAAAAGTGACAAAAGCCATAAAGGCCTTATGGCTTTTTTGACACTTTTTTAATCTTAATAAGCTTGTATGCCATCTCGTAATAACGATCTCAAAACTTCATGGACTTTTACAACTTACTGATCTTGATTTTAGCTGGGCCGCTTCCTCTGATGGACAGGATCAGCAGCTGCCCGTCGATGTCGTAGTGAGCCTTCAGGGTCACGTTCGCAGTGAAGTCTATGGTGGCTTTGTTCATCTCTGGATTCATCCTAGGAAGTTAAACGTTATTTAATAGGTATGCCGCGTTTTTTATTATAAGGCTCAATATACACTGGGCGCGAAGAGAAGAGAATTTTTGAAATTAAATTACTATAAGTACCTATGTAGGTAGGTACTTTTATAAAAAATATAGGTAAGTATTTAGGTCTCGTAGGTATAATTAATTTCGTTTCAAAAACTCTTCTTTTCTCTTCGCCCAGTTTTCTCTGTCGCTTCGCCCGCAGTGTAAATTGTAGTTTAATCGCAGTGTAATTTAGGTATACCCTCAGACCAATAAAAAGTTTTTTATCGGTCTTAGGTAGGTACCTAAATTAGATAGAAACCAAAAAAGAGGGTAGCTACGGGAATACTCGAGGATGAGCGAGAATTCGCCGGAACACGCGCCTTTTTCTTTTTTGGCCTTTAGGTACTTACCGACATACATGGGTCAGATCAGATACCTTAGATAGCCTTCCCCCAATTAAAAGGGCTCTTGCACTTTCAAATCGTATATAATATACTTCCAGGATCACACCATTTATCTAGCCCAAATTAAGTATCATTAAGAATTTGTGTTATCGATACCTACTAGATAACGGACACATTAAACATAATAGTACTTATAGATATTTTTATAAATAAGCTTAAATAAATACATTAAAACCATGAGTCGTGAACAAATGTTCGTGTTCATCACACTAACATTTGCTCCTAACAGGACTCGAACCCGGACCGCTTGATGTGTAGGTAGCGTTACTGACCACTCCACCACGACGGCGTCAAATATTAAGCAAATGCCATGCACCATGCATAGAGTAGGTAGAATAATTGCAACTATTGCAATGCAATTTTGTAACAATACTAAAAATAATACCTAGCTATATTTAATCATATTATTAGGAGTCATGTGCGAAGCAATTACATAGTTACATACATTGTTTGTTTACTGCTAGACAATGACCAGTATATTCTTAAAACTTGTTAAAATTCCAGTCCTCACTTTCTGAACTCGAACACTTAAACTTTGTAATTTTTACTACACAGGTAAGTAGGTACCTACATACATAAAAAGCAATTACCGCTATCTTAGATGAGAGGTGCACATTTGACTCTCGCACAAGTAGGTATTATCTTGAAATGGTTGGAAAATTAAATTTTTTACTTTGAGCAGCATTTTAATTTTGGTACAGTCAGCTTCATAAAATGTGATGTGGCGAGGTGGTCAAATACATGTTAAGAGCAAAGTTTAAATAATATCTTTGCATTTAAAGTTATCTAAATATTGTACACAAACAACCAGTCTTATATTTCTTACCATAAATCTCTAATTACTTAAGCACGATTACAATGATCTTTTATAACTAGTAGGAACGCTTCGCAACTGTTCATTGATATCTAAGCGTTCAGAGTACTCATAAATATTTTCACTTGCATAAGACTATTCCATTTTCAATAGATTGAAAGTTGGACATTAAGAGCCTTCACAGATTTATCATTAAATTAGTATTTTTGAGATTTAGTAAGTTTTAATTAACGTATAATTTTCATACGAAGGTTTTGTCATGGGAACCAATTGGGAACTCGCTCACGATAACAACGAATTTTTATGGCAACTTTTGTCAGCGATTTTGTGATAAATTTTGTAAGCAAGTTAATTCCCGCTCGATCTTTTTTACAGTGACAATCGCTTCGCCCGGGATGCAGAGCGACTTTGACACAGACTAATTAGAGATACTACGTATGACTTTGATGATGAGCAACTTTTTGTAGCAACTGGGCATTTCAGTATTTAACTCGGATTATTTTATATTCGATAACAAAATTGCTCAGCGTTTGTCAATAGTGGACGAACTCCCTAAACGGTTTTGAATTAATGTTATCAGAGATTGAAAACCCAGGGTAACAAAATATAACGCGACCAAAATAAAAAATAATCATCAATATTATTTTAAATACTTTAAAGTAAAGGATATTAATAATATTTAAATTGACACTTCCAGCAGTGTCATAAGAGGTGATTGCATAATTGTGAGCAATATATCCTAAAAGAAAAGGAATTATTGAAATCAACTCGGAAGCCGATCCCAAACCACCTGTATTCAGGGTGTTGGTTATTTAGTTTACATGTTGTATATTTCTTACTTTTTAGTTTTAATATGTACGTCTTGAAGTCGGTTTTCGTTTTTTTTTTGCTAAAAATATATTTTTTTTTTCAACTATTATTTTATTATCTACTTTTTAGTGCGAATTATAACCGCCGATGAAAGTACTTAAATTATTTAAAAAAAATCTTAACACCACCAACCCACCAACTTAACAATGACAACGCCATCTAGTGACGTATAACTGAACTAACATTCCAAATGTTTAATTTATTAGTCCTGTCGATTCTAATCATGATAATGAGATATTCTTATCGAATTATTGTAATGTCATCAGTCTTTGAGAAGTCTATAAAGTTTAAATGACACCTGACCGTTTAAAGTGGGTCCAAATCGAACCGAAACGAGTCAGTTACATAAAAACTAGAGATGAAACGGATAGTTGTTTGGCCGGATACCGAATACCGGATATCCGGCGAGCTGCGAGGCCGAAAATTTTAGTTATTTGGAAGGCCTTAGGTATGGCTTTTTGTAACTTTTTCGACTTTAAATAAAAGCCGTCATAATTATAGGCCATTTTATTGATATTTACCTCACAAAGTTTAATGTATTTCATTTTAGTATAGAAAATTTGTCGTAGCTTTTGGTATCCGGTATCCGGCCGGATATTGAGTTACTATCCGGTATCTCACCGGATAGTAAATTTAAGCCGGATAGGCCGGTTACCGGATAGTTACCGAATATCCATTTCATCTCTAATAGAAACATACAGGAGTTACAAACTTACAGGTGAAACTAATACTGGGTGTAAAAGACATGAACAGTCAAACGAAAACCACGTATTCTATACATCAAAATAAGACATATTTCAAAAAAAATATTGCTGGGAAATGATTTTTATTTTTTGGTGTTACAAAAAATTGCAAATTGTAACGCGCAATGTAAAAGGCTCAACTTGCACGCAACTCGCAAAACCGCGATAATTTTGCTTGACGGCGGCCCCGTTCGTTAGTGTGCGTGCGCATCGAGTGAGGTACATTGAACGCTAACGTTTTGAAGCCATGTTTTGTTACGAAATACTAAAAAAATTATAATGTTTCTTTGGACAAGAATTAAGAAATAACGTATAGAATACGTTTTCATAAAAAAATGAAAAAAAAAATTATGACTTTGACCTTCAATAAAATCGTAACTATCAATTTCCCAGGTATAGTCTAAAGGAAGAAAAATGTTATGATGGTGAGCACAATACATGGGTCTCGTTTGACTGCTCATGTCTTTTACACCCTGTATAAAAGTGTTAAAAAGTGTTGTCCTAGAGAGCTATTCACCAATAACAACTCACTTGTAAGAATTAAGCCGGAACCCTTTCAGCCCTGTGACCACGGTGTCCGTGAAGGTGAGTTTGAGTGCTGGGTTGTCCACCACGACTGTGCCCAGCTGCATCGGGTCCAGTGGCGCTATGTCCAGCGCTGGCACGCCCTCCGCAAACTGAGGACCGCCGAGGGTGATCTGTTTCTCTATGCATTGGTCTAGCTTAGGGTCTGACGCGGAGCACGCTGCGAAGAACGAAGCTGGAAAAATACAGAGTATTTTAAATAAATAATATGCAAAATTAAAATGTTTCTAAAAATTAAGTTCCTAATCACATTGATTTATGCCGCAGTAATGGACCTCCATACTTCAAATTGCATGTTAAGTACCTACTTACCAACAAAGCAACTACAAACGCAAGCTCAGCTTAGTAGAAGATTAACACTTCTTTAGTACCACTTTAGTAGGTACCATGTCATAGCAACGCGAGTGCTTTTGCAGTAGGTAATATTTTAGTAATTTTATTTAAATGATTATTATATAGGTAGATACTAAAGCGTTAATTTACTTCTGATGCTGACCGTACGTTAAGTATTTTCCCTCAGATCAATTACTTTAAAGCTAATTGATGTGAGTACTCTCCAGTAATGACGTCCTCGAGTGTCAAATGTTTATTTAGTATTATTTGTTTAATGGTAACTCAATTAGCGCCGTTCAATATTTCTGTCTCTTATAGTAAACAGAGTCAAGGTGACAAATAAATATTTTCGAGGCCTTTGATGTATGGGTAGGTAATAATTATATTGCTGGTATAAATAATCATAATAATAAGACAATAATACCTATCTATCTGTGTCAGTCAGGGCCCAACATTCAATCAACCTGAGTAGGTACTGACTGATGCAGATAAACCTACCTGTTGCGGACTGGTTAGTTTTGATATAATTATTCTATATTTGTATTTTTTAAGCTGTTTATATTTTTGTTCTTGTATGACAGTGTGATAGATAATATAATAATATGCCTTACAGAGTGGTATGCCTTTCATTGATAGTTTCTAACACTACCTAAAAGGCATTAACCTTAGATTGATATAACTGTGGCATTAACACTATACTGGCTGTAAAAGACATGAACAGTCAAATGAGAAACATGTATTCCATACAAAATAAGACACATTTCAAAAAATAATTGCTGGGAAATGATTTTTATTTTTTGGTGTTAAAAAATATTGCAAATTGAACTGCGCAACGTAAAGCGCTCAACTCGCACGCAACTCGCAAAACCGTGATATTTTTGCCAGTGGCCGTAGTATAATTTTTTTCGTTTAAAAAATGTTACCATTGTAGTTGCGTTATGAGCTCAAATTGTATGGGAAACATGATTTGCGCTTCTTCCGCTAGGGGCGCTATTCACGTTTCCTATACAAATCGAGCTCATAACGCAACTACAATAGTTGCGTATTTTAAACTGCTGACTAATCACCCCCTTTCTGCCTATTGCCAAAGTGGCTATAAGGCTATCGGAAGCAGCCTCCCACTCAGGAGAGATGGAGGTGCACCAAAAAAAAATTACACTACGGGTACTGCAGACGGCGCGGCGCGGCGCGGCGGCCCCGTTCGTTTGTGTCCGTGCACATCGAGTGAGCTACATTGAACGCTAACGTTTTGAAGCCATTTTTTGTTATAAAATACTAAAAAAAATGATAATGTTTCTTTGGACAATAATTAAGAAATAATATTTAGAATATGTTTTCATAAAAATATGAAAAAAAAAATTATGACTGACCTTCAATAAAATCGTAACTATCAATTTCCCATAAAAGGAAGAAAAATGTTATGATGGTGAGCAGAATACTTCGTTTTCGTTTGACTGTTCATGTCTTTTACACCCGTTATAATTGTTAACAGTGTAGTCTTTCTATTCGGTATTCATTGGCATCGCGGTTTTAGAGATTTAAAAAAAAAAGAGAAAAGAAAGGGGTTTGATGGTTCTTTCCGGAAGCGATGTATTGTAATATACACCTAATTATGCTTATCTATTAGGTGCCTATTTGTTTACAATAACTACCGGTTATCAACAGCTTGATTAGTTTGCACAACACATGGATGTTTTGTAATCGGTTCCTTCCCCAAGTCTTGGCCAACTGACCTCAGGATGCGGCTGCAAATTAACATCGTAAATATATTGAACGGCATGAGGTCGACGGCCCGCGGCGTTTTTTGATAACTAGGTAAGTATTGCCATAGGTACTGTTACTCTCAGATGGCCTTTAGACGGTGTCCGCACAGCGATATTTCACCGCGCGTTTTTCTCTCGCAAAATTCTGTGACACATGGGATCTTATAGGACTATCCGCACATGCGGTAAAAAAATCGCGCGAAAAAACGTCGTTTAAGCTGGGATTTCATCCCATAAAAACATATTACCGGAATAAAAAGTATGATTTGCTTGAATCAGGTTGCAAACATTCAAACTGACACATTTTTAAATTTAGATGTTAGACTGTTCGAAAAACCCGGGTTCGGTCTCCAATACAAACTTGTGCTTGGTTATGTTGGTGAGTGTTTTACGTCTGCTGAGCCTGCTACCTTAAACACCATATATTTTTTTTATCATGATAAATATTTCAATGTGTGAAAGTTCCAGTCAAAACAAAGAATTTTTGCTACCAACATCGAAACCGAAACTAAAATCAGTTGCTCGATATTTTTTTTGTACTTTTGTACGGAACAGCTGTTTTTTTTTCGCGAATTCGATGTTGGTGCCTTAGCAAAAGTTGTTTGTATTGACTGGACCTTTCACACCTTGAAATATTTGTCACAATATAAAATCGACCTGAGACCAACAAAAAAGTTGGTCTGCGCCTGAGGCAGGTCGATATTTTCAGTGTATTTTTCTAGTATTAAAAATATTTACGCGTTTGTAAACGCACAAATTATTCCATAATGTAAGGTAGTTTCATCTTAACTAGGCGTCAAATATTTGCAAAAATATTTCGTTCGGATCTTAGAAGTGCAAGTGTCAAAGACTTGATGAAACAATATTTACCATAAAAACATAAGCACTAAGCACTGAAAAATTTCGACAACGAAAACAGTGCCTCGGTGCCGGATTGAGGAAGATGCAGGCGGGAGCCTGAGGCAGGTCGATTTTTTTCAGTGTATTTTTCTAGTTTTAAATATATTTGTCACAGTCAAAAAATCACGATCTGTCGTATGGCTATAGCTATAATATTCTCATATATGATCTGAGATAATTAGTTAAGATTAATGTTGTGATTCTTACTTACTTTCAGGTGAGGTGAACCCCCTTGGGGATTAACGCAAAAAGAGCAAACTTTCTCATTATTTCTATATAAAGTGATATAGGTACCTTTTTTCCTGTCTTGAATCTTTGACGATCAGGTCAATGTCGCCACAAGTTAACCGCTCAATAGCCGGTTTAGAACGTGACTGGAAGATTTGGAGCCATTTGTAAAACTAAGGAACAAAGAGAAGCGCGATAAGCGTATTACAAAACGTATCTTAATTTATTGCGGCTACGGCTTGAAGAATCGGTCGCTTTTTATCTGGGAAATAACTAATACACGTGTCTGATCTATTCATTGAGAAAGTTTGCATGTGCTTTAACAGTGCTGATAGACAACGATTTAAACGTGAAAATATTTCTATTCTATTTCCATAATCAAATTCAGCTATACGCTAAGTTCCCTGACAACGTAATTTTGCGTTTGAGAATGCACCGGCTGTTAAGGTAATTGGGCAATTAGCCCCGGAGACGGAGATATGTGGAGGTCGGTTACGCAACCAGCCAAACCACGAGGTGTATGTCAATGTCAACCCTTCGTAGTAGATACTATTTACGTGAAAGAAACATTATGAGATAGACTACCGAAGATAAAATACCGAAATCTAGTCCAAATTTAGCCTATTCTGGTATTCCAACCACCTTTTTAGGTGGCGATGGTTTCCCAGGCGGTCCAAATTCGTACCCTGTTTGGTTGGTGATAAGGTTTGTTTTAAGTGTGCTCGGAGAGCTGCCACCATTTGATCCTCGTCGTTATCAAGTCTCCCGTCATATTGATAAACTATCGTAATTTTTATATGATACTAGTGATCGCTACTAACACTTCGCTCGCGTCAATATTTGTTGTTGCGCGAAAAAGTATCCTTTCCATGGTCATAAAGTAACTCATTTCAACAAAATCAGATTAGTGGTTAAGGGGGGAAAGCATAACAGACAGACAGAGTTACTTTCCCAATAATAATATTAGTAGAGATAGGGATGGTTTTAGACACAAGGCAGCCAATTCCTCAACCTATTGACGATCTCAACTGAAATTAAACAATCAACTAATCGATATGTCCAAACGTCGATAAGAAAATGGTCAAACGATGAGTGTTGAATGAAGAATAGTGCGGTTGTCAAGCAAAAAGACGTTGCACGATTTTCCGAGGAATTATACAATCAGACCACGATACATACACTGATAATTGTAGGTAGAAGTAAAAAAATTACGTTGATAAGCAATTTTGATTTAATTATCACAATAGAATTTTATTTACAGACAATAGAGATAATTGCTTACGATGATTTAAATCAAACAATTGCTATAGTTACAATGCTTCTGCATGTTTCATTAGTGCTCTCTCAGGTCTAGGCTAATTACTATATTATCTGCAGGGTTAAGGGTGACCACATTGAACAAGACTCTGATAATTAAATCTTTACATAGAAGCTTGGAGATGTTTTTTTCCGATTAAAATCATGCTATGAGCCGTAATGGTCAATTTGTATTTTCCTATAAAAAAGTGCTTACTTGCGCATGTAGGTACTAGATAAATAAATATGGCTACGTAGAGCTATTACCTACTACTACATATACTTCCTCATATAACAAAGGAACGCATAACACTTTGTGATCAATCCATGCACTATTAAAATTATCACAAAATTTTCTAATCTTCAGAGTAATTTCTCTTCTAATTCTTGAATTCTTTACACTTAATTAGAGCTCTTTGAAGATACTTTGAATGTAGTAAAAAGCATCATAATTATGTAGCCCTACCTACTGCAGTGATAGAAATCAATGAATGATTTAAATATTAGGTACCTACCTGAGGTACCTACAGTATTAATATTAGGTACGGTGGTGTTGTTTTGGCATTGACTTTTTCGAAAATTTTTCGATAAGTAGGTAACTATTATCGGGTTATAATTAGGATTAAAAATTTATGGGCCATTTTTCTTCGAATATTACCTATATAACTGGTTAGCAGATTAACCTAACCTAACCAATGCAAATACTAAGTGGGTGACAAAAAAAGGATTAATAACGACTAAACTTATTTTTAGTTGCCCATTTAGTATGTTTAGTCGCTCAGTATGGACTTTTTAGTTGCTCGGTTTATTATTTTCCAGAAAAATCATAGTGTTATTGATAAGATAGTCAATCGAACAGTTATCATCAAGAAGAAGAAGAGAAAGAGCTTCCCGTCAAGGTAAAAAAAAACCGAATAGAGGTCAAAATTTCACAACCCCTCCTAATATAATTGGTAAATAAAAAAGAACTCTGCCTGCTTTCACGCCTAAACCTAAACTGATTTTGATGAAATTTGGTATGGCGATAGTTTGAGACCCTGGAAAGAACATAGGATAGGTCATTGAGCTATTACTACAATACTTGTAGTAATAGCTCAATGGGATAGGTACATACTTTTGGCGTGATAACCGACAGTAACAAGAGCAAAGCCGTGGGCGACCACTAGTAGTAGGTAGATAAGTAAAAACACCTACATATATTTCTCATGGAACGATTAAGTAATTATTTATTTATATCTCTTAATATTTAGGTTAAGCACACAGGTTTTTAAGGTAAAGGTAGAGGTTACGCGGTCAAGGCCGTCGGTGACGTTTACCTATAAACATTTACATAGAAAGGTCTATTCGTAGGATTTCTCACGAGCTTAACATTGAAAGTACAGCTGCCGGCGAAAGTTATATTGAACATGCCTTGGCCCGCGGTTTCATTGGTGATTGGTGATGATGTAGATTTATTTTCATGGGAAAGTGTAGTCCATAAATGCATTTTATCCCTTATCATCATCATTTCAGCCGTGAGACATCCACTGTTGGACATAGGCCTCCCCCAAGGATACCTTTTTTTGTTGACGGGGAGGTCAATTGCATTTACGCATCGTCCCTGCGGGGTGTTGCCAACCGCAGGGGATATGTGGGACTCGAAGTAAAGGCGTTCCCTCCATACCCACTAAACATCCTCCCCGACAGGACCTTCAGCAGTGCGCTATTACGGGACGACTCGGGATCTGCTCACGTGAGGGCAACTACACCGAGACCGTCCCAACGCTGCTCGTCTAGGCACTCCTTGCACCAATGGGTGGGCAGCAGCCACTCATCCACCGACGGCTGCTCGACCTGGCGCGTCCTCCTGACGAGGACACCGGGAGTAGCCATCGGACCGCACCCGGGGGACTACGGGCGGGGTCGTGGCCCTGAAAAGGGCCGTCCGGAACTAGCCGTGGTGGGAAAACAAAAACAGCTCGACGATGGCATGTGACTTCGAATGCTAAGGGAACACACTTGACATCAAAAGCCACACAACTGCCGAGAAAGTTCCCCCACCACGCTTCCGGACGTGGACCCCTCCCCCAAGGACACCTATCAAAACCGGTCGGTCCTGCGCTAGGCTTCCAGCGGCTTCCTGCGACCTTTACCAGATCGTCGGTCCACCTTGTGGGGAATCTACCAATTCTGCGTCTCCCGGTACGCGGCCGACACTCTGAAAACATTCCGCCTCAAGGGCCGCCAGTCCTCCTCGCAATGTTCCCTGCCCACTGCCACTTATGGTACGCAATTCTTTCGGCTATGTCAGTGGTCGGTCTGCTACTCCAACGACAGCCTTCTGCATTGCTCTTTGAGTGATGAGGCCCTATGTAAGAGCTCATGTTTCGGTTTTTTATCTCTGTATCTAAGTACTAAAATTAATCAAAATCGCTTAAGCAGTTAAACATGTAACAAACTAACCACATTCACTATCGCCTTTATAATATTTTATTTAGGATTAAAAAACAGCTTGAAATTTGTTTCTGTTGAATGCATACGGTGTTTCGTAAAATCTAAACCTCCTTGGAATCGCCGCACCGCCCGTGACCTTAGAAGCCAGTCATGAAATGTAAATATAAGCAAAACATTAATTCACGTTTTCGAACAATAAAATATAGTGTAGTGAAGAAAAAGTGTCTGCACAGACTGCCCTAGGGATTATTGGAGTGAAACAACACGAATAAGCACTCCTAGAGCTTATGTTATGTTGTGAATGTAAATGTTTGACAAGCCAGGTATACCCATACCTGCAAAAGTAATCTGATAAATTAAGTTCTTATAGAGTTCACGACGAGTCATAAAACAGTTATAGTGCTGACGGGGGAGCAATTTTATCCAGTAATTACAGGGAAATAAACTATTAAAAATATTAAATAAACTTAAGTCTTACTTAAATTTAAAGAACGTCTTGATCCCGTCAGCTTTAAAAAAAACGCATCAAAACAAACATCTGCTTAGGTTCTTAATATTATTTTTGAAACTACACTTTTTTACAAGATTTTTGGTTGTAATCAGATTATATTTCTATTGTTAAATTGTGAATAAAATTTGAAACGGGCTCTTTAATCTCCTCATTAGAATTAACGATTTGATACTTACTAACTCATGGACAGATTTGGTTTTTTTTTTCTTTAATGATCAAAGTGGGTCCGTTAGTTTAGGATCTATGACTCCACAGACACACAGGTACACAGACTTGTCAAACATAAAAAGCTCTTTTCGCGTGGGGGGTTAAAAATCATTGTATTGTATCCTCACCCAATGTAGATGAGAGTACACTGGCTCTCTTTAATTATATAATTATGCATAATTCTAGTAATATTTATAATTAAAATCGCCGACAGAAACTACACTAACATAAAGGATTCATTGAAGGATCAATGGTTGGCAAACATCATAATGAAATTAGTCACGATTAAAATGCAAAAACTGCCGACGAATAATTGTATCAATACAGTAATTAGATCGGAAAGTGCAATCTTGCTATGGACGTTGTTTCACAAATGAACACTTTCGTCACAATCGGCGCCATGCACCTGTTGGGGATCCGTACCTATGAAGTGCAAAAATATGAACCTCAAACGTGGTAAAAGACATGTTTTTATTACTTTGTCGTATACGTAGTATAGAGGAAGTCTTGTTAATCGTAAAAAAATTCGACCTCGAGATTTTGACGGATTTACACGTTTTCGACCTCCCTGAGTCCAAAAATATCGTTTTTGGAATTATGTCTGTGTGTGTCTCTGTGTGTCTGTATGTCTGTTTAACTTATTGCAACCAAATTTAACATGCATGTATGACATCAAAATATAAGGTTTCTATCAACTTTTGAGTCCTTTCCATTATACGAGAAAGTCAAGGGGAGACCACTCCCGATATTTGTTTTTATTTTGATGAGAAACCTTTGAGCTTCGCACACCTTTTTGTCTACTACGAAAAGAAGAATTCGATACACGTAATTGCGTTGTCCGTTGTTTGTTTTGCTCAAATAGATAGTACCTACTAATGTTTATAATGTTACACACAAAAATTCTTGGAATAACTTAGTAAATTTAAGGTATCTTAAGTCATTTCTACCCTATACAATCTATACAAAAATCCTACAATTGTAGGAATTGTAGGATTTTTGACGACTGTAAAAAAAATTAATTATGTAAAAGTTTTTAACTGTCAAGTGCAGCAGGTTTCGGCTATCTATTATCATATCACTATTCAGTTTGCTTTGTTTATTGGGAATGTGTTATTTTACTTAATCTAAAATATAAAAAAATAATTATTGTTCTTTTTCGTATCGAAAAGTGAACTTGGTTTAAAGATAGACTGGTAATCGAGTCTTACAATAAGTCTTCATTTCTGGCCTCTATTGTGTCATCATACTCATCATCACCATCTTCCGACAGCAGTGGAAACCACCAGAATAACATGTTTTCCAAAGGAAGTATGGAGGAAAATCATGATAAAAAATTGTTGGTCAAATTCAAGTACTACCGCGGATCTAATCGGTTAATTTCTTCTATTGTTACAAAACTTACAAAGAATCTATGAAAACTGATCAAACTAAGCATATGGATTTTGTGCATTTATAAAATATGTACATACTAGCTGACCCACCACATGTTGTTGTGGTTAATTTGGAAAAAAAAATTGAGAACTACTTATAAAGCAAGAAGAAATGCACTGAAAAAATCGACCTGCCCCAGGCGGGAATCGAACCCGTATCCTCCGCAATCCGGGCGGCTGCGTTATAACGGAGGATGCTGGGTTTTAATCCCGCCTGGGGCAGGTCGATTTTTTCAGTGCATTTTTTCTAGTTTTAAAAATATTTACGCGTTTGTAAACGCAAAAAATATTCCAAAACTACTTATAAATATAGAAACAATCGTATATAATAGTGTCCAAGTCGGACCAAGCAAAACACATTAACGAAATTTGTGCTGAGAACACAGCTGCGGTCTCGTTGCATAGCAACGGTTGTTTGTGCCCCTTATCAATAAATTTTCGTTTTGAAATATTTTCAGTAAAATTTCTAAATAAGTATCTAATTTTGTGCGCATTTTTCTTAATTTTTCTTTCCGTAATAACCTTCTACAAAGTATAAGACAACATTTAAAAAAAAATTGGTTGTCTGTAAAGTCGGTTTACTGACGATAGTTGAACGTGACAACGTCTTAAGAAAATACTGATGGAATGGTAGCATTTTTCAAAAGAAAAATTTTATTTCATTTGTTTAATAGATTTCGCATTATAGTATGAATAAACTTGTAATAAAATCTCTTTGGCTATACTATTTGTATCTGGCTGGTTTTGGTATCATTGAAAGTTTAAATTTTAAAGAACATAATTCCAAATTCAAATTAGAGAATTAGATTCAGAGCGAGGTAACGCCGCATGACGTCATGTTTTTTGTCAGCCGGCTCTATCGAATTATAAGACGTTGTCACGTCAAAAAACATATTTTTAAATAAAAAACCGCCTTCAAAACTAAAAACGGTGAAATAAAAAAAATGTTTATAAAAATCTAAATGTTTTTTTGAGGTCGGTGCCAACCAATATTTGGAATAAACGTTGTCACTTGCATTTGGGACCGACCTCAAAAAAACATTTAGATTTTTATACTTAAACAAAACTTTTATTTCTTTTATTTTTTTTAGTTTTAACTATTGAAGGCGGTTTTTAGATTTAAATTTTTGTAGAAAATGCATAGAGAAAATTGCTAATTTTTAATATGTAGGAATTAAGCTACGTTCCGCAAAAAAGATGTATCATTGATGAGTAGTTATAAATAATATATCTCGAAAATAAAGGAAGAAAGAATGATATTTATTGGCCAGTATAGAAAAAATAAAATTATAAATATAAAAATTCTAAGTTACGTTGTCATGTAAGTATATAAATTATTATTCTATCATCCAGTACTAATTATTAATATTACTAATATACACTTTAACGATCAGTTGCACCAAGTTTGACGTTTTACAATTTTGCAAAAAGTAGTACAATACATTTATTCATAGAATTGAGCTGTTCCATTTTAAATAATATATTTATTTTTTTACGAAATTGGTAACTTAAAATTTTGTACATACAAAGTAAATCTAACTGAAGAAGTTTAGCTTGTTTTTTACATATTTATGTATACAGTCTCCAATATTACGTCAAGAAAAAGATTTTTTTTTTATGTTACGAGATGGCAAACAAGCTAGCGGCCCACCTGATGTTAAGTGGTCACCGCCGCCTATAGACACTTGCAATATTAAGTGTAAATCACTTAACACCGCAAGTGCGTTTGCCATCCTGGGGACTAAGATGATATGCCCTCCATGCCCAGTAATTACACTGACTACCTTTCCCTTCAATCCGAAACACAGCGAATTGCTTCACGGCAGAAATAATAAAGGCGACCCTACATATGGGTCTACCACCTAGTGTGAGGTTTTTTCTTTTTGCCTTTTTGTTCATATAGAGAAGAAGTACAGAAAAATCTATGTGTCTAAATCTATGTATCTATATGTGATACAAATACTTTTGATTGAATAAAAGTAAATCTATGTATGTGATACAAATACTTTTGATTGAATAAAAGAGTCAGTACATTTTGCTGATTTATCGGCGATTAATTTCTCTTAGTCTCTTTTCGTTACAAAATATGAGGTCCTTATAAAATGTCTTACAAGTTATTTTAAATAATAAGCGTAAGTATTAGAAATACTAGAAAAATGCACTGAAAAAAATCGACTTGCCTCAGGCGGGACTCGAACCCGCATCTTCCACAATCCGGGCGGACGCGTTGACCATTACGCCACCGAGACACTGCTTTTCGCTGTCGAAATTAGTCAGTGCTTGGTGCTTATGTTTTTATGGTAAACATTGTTTCATCAAATCTTTGAAATTTGCACTTCCTTACATTATGGAATAATTTTATTTTTGCGTTTACAAACGCGTAAATATTAATACTAGAAAAATGCACTGAAAAAGCATTCAGTGCATTTTTCTAGTATTGATATTTACGCGTTTGTAAACGCAAAAATAAAATTATTCCATAAGCGTAAGTTTATTTTCATGATAATTATTGTATTAATGAAAAAGTTTTATTAACACATTTTTCATGTCACATTAAACTAAGTAAATATTTTATTCGAAGTTATTTGAGTGTTTGCCTATGATTTATATAATTACAATGAGTGATAATTGACTAAAAATATTGTAATTTAATGACACAAACAATAGCAACAAAACTTGATTGAAAGATTCAGTTATTTTGTCGCATTTATAATATACGAAAAATACTATTCATTTTTTGATATTTATTTTACATATTTTACTATTACCCTACATAGATTTAAAACCTTATAAAAATTTGGTAATCCATTTTAGTATTCGCGTATTAAGTACTGATTAAATACGAGTGGTATATAAATAAATAATTAAAAACAACTCACGCAATGCTCCCGAAGAGACACATCCCACAGACAATGCTACCACTAATAAATTCTGGAACACATTCATTTCGGAAAAAATAAATAAAAAATAATAATAAAAATAACCCCGGCGGCGGTCTCCTGTAAGCGGCGGCTGTGACTGCAGACAATCATAGTGCAATATAACCTTTATAAGTAGACGTTGCGTAAACGCAACTATATGTCTGGTATTCGATGCTAAAACTCACCGATTGTGACTAGACCCGGCTGCACTATGCGCAGCTTTGAAAATTTGAGGTCTCTTTATAGTGGAGTTTGTATTATTTTGTTTATTAGCTTATCAATGCACTGCTCAATGTTGCATCTTTAAAGTATTTATGACATAAACAAATAAAAGTTATTAATCTTATTGCAATTTTATTTATAAAAGGTCTTGGCATTCGACTTTTACGACCGGCCTCTTGCCTTACACCAACCCTGATTATCGCTCAAAATAAAACGTTTTTGATAACTTTTGAAACGGGAACGATGGATGGCGTCTCTCGTTGAAGTCTTTTGTACTGAACAAGTAAGTTGGAAGGACGGCACACGGGCAGTTCCCCGGGAAGGTTCTTGCTAGCTATACCTACTGTATGTTTTTATGCCGTTTATTGTACTTATATATTATTTTGTAAAAAGACTCTATGTGTTAATGTTTCTTTCAGTAATAAAATTAATAAATAAAGAATGACTTCGCTATATCTTCTATTCAAAAATTGACGATTTAGACCTTTTTATGGTGTGAAAATACAAATATTATTAGGGATTAAAGTATGAATTTTATAGCTCTAGGTTCTGAGTAATATTTTTAAAACTACACCTTTTACAAGATTTTTGGTTGTAATTAAATTATATTTCTATTGTTATTCTAAATAAAATGTGAAAATAGCTCTTTAATCTCGTCATCAGAATTGACGATTTGGTTCTTACTAACGCCAAGGGGTGTTCGCTTATTGCCTCCAAATTTTGTAAAAGATTATAGTTTTGGAGGTTTATAAAAACTCCATAATATTTTCAAATTTGGAGTGTATAAATGGGCCAAACTTGGCTAAATAAAGCATTAAACATGTTGAACAAATAAGCCTGTCCAGTCCATAAACTACAACTATTCTAAGAGTTGATTCGGCTGACCAAATAAAAGAGCAACTCAATTTTTTTTTTTCAAGATTAAACATTAAAATAATTATAAAATCGGTAGCAGTGCATTAATAAAAATAAAAAAAAACTGAAACAGCTACGAACCAAACCTAGTGTGTATGAAAAATCGGCAATTTCATAGCTAAAGACCTATTATTATGATAATAGAAATATAAACAGAATAAAATCTTTAAATGCGTAGAATAGCCATAGATAAGAAGAATAGATTCATGTATAAAAAATCAAACGAAAAAAAATCATCAAAAAATCGGGAGTGGTCTCCCCTTACTTTCATCGTATACCGGAAACGACTCAAAAGTTGATAGAAGCCTTATATTTTGATGTCATACATGAATGTCCAGTTTTGGTCACCCATTTGAGTACCAACCGCGCACTTGGTTGCAACTTTCGTAATCGACGACTCAAAAGTTGATAGAAACCTTATATTTTGATGTCATACATGTTAAATTTGGTTGCAATAAGTTAAAACATACTCGAGTTATCGTGTTAACACACAGACATAATTCCAAAAATTTTTGGACATAAGGAGGTGAAAAAGTGTAAATCCGTCAAAATCTCGAGGTCGAATTTTTTGACGCTTACAAGACTTCCTCTATACTACGTATACGAGAAAGTAAAAATTGGAGGAACAAGACATTAAAAAGAACACAATTAGTGTAAAAAAATACTTGCTTACAAATTTGCAAAGAGACAATGTATAAATTTAGATATTTTTTAAGTTTGCTCAATCTCAAATTGTAATTAATTATTTTTCCATTTTTGGATAACACGTGACCACTTTTTAGCAAACCCATTGGAGCCTTGAAGCATTCCTATGAAGATTAAGGTAATAATTAAGAATTATCTAAATGTTTTAGAAGGTTTTGTCGGCGACCTTGTCTTTCGAAAGTAGTAATATTTGATGGATGAGTATTTATATTGGTTAAAAATATGTGATTATTTTACTACCGTAATTAAAAACAGTGGAAAGCTGTATTGAGTTTCTTTCGAGTTCTTGTTGTAAAACACGTGTTGAGAGACTCCTTTGTTATTCAATCTACCGTAAAATTTCAGTGTAGAATAACTATTTTTACTCGACATGGTCTAAATTTAAAAGCGAAGCCATAATTAAGATTAACGACGAGGTAAAATGAAGGAATAAAAATGCAAAATTCCTATTAAAAGCGGGGTTTTGCCTCGTACTTTATCAATATCACGTTTCCTCAAATCACGTTTCATAATTGAGTTCATACGCAACTAAAGTAGTTCCTTTTTTTTACTAAAAAACTTACACTACAGGTACTGAACTGAATGTTTGTTGATATTCTTTATATTCTTATTCTTAATCAATTACTTTCGCGGGATTACGCAGTTAGCCAATGTCAAGTAAAAATAGTAACAGATAATAAGTTATGAAATTGCGTTAATAAACGCGCAATTTTTTAAAATTTGAGAATACACCTAAGAAAAACGACTGTGCAGGGGGGGAATCGAACCCAGCATCTTCCGGAATCCGGGCAGCTGTGTCAACCACTACGCTACCGGGCGGGACATTAGTTTCGCCGTCGAAAGTCAATGCTTGGCAGGTACCTACTTATGTTTTTATGGTAACATTTGTTTCATCAAATCTTTGAAATTTGCACTTCTAAGATCCGAACGAAGCCCAAGTAGCACATAAAGGCTGTACAGCGGCTGCCTTATGGTATACCTAGATACTAAGAACTGTTTAAGATGGTGTTATAAAGGTGTTTACAGCGCATTCTCAGCCTTTATAACTCTTAAATGGGCACAAATTATACAGCCTATAGTTCACATTTAGGTCACATTTCGTTATAACGGCATTATAGTAGCATTATATTAGAGTTATTATGGTTCACTAAGCTGTGTATCCGATATTTAATAGGACACATGTTACCTCTTAAGCAGCAGAGGCACTAAAAATACGCTCTCCACGGTCATCTTTAAGTTTTCGAGAACGCCCTTTTAAATTTTTGGTGTACTATTTTGAAAATCGTCTTTAAATATTCTGCGATGTCTGTGAACTGCTAATGGTGTCAGTGTAATTATATATATATTTTGGTTAGTGTTTATCACGTTAATATCGTGAAATCAATTGGGGACGCGAGTTTTCTGTAAATCTATATATCAATTTATAGCAATTTTTTTACGCGCCTCGTATATATTACATTTTTGATTATAAATATGTTACAAAAACTTTCGTATAACATATTTTTTATTTTCTGTTTTCTTTTTAATGGCATAAATTATGCTTTGTTTTTATTATTGTTGGCAGTAGGTATATAGTTAACATAAATAAATCGCATTGATTATAAACAAATCATAGAAAACAATATTATATAATGGTGATAAGAATAATAAAATGGCGACTCCATAAATGCTGCGTAATAGAACTTAGGTGAACCGATATGCCACTTTTGGAATTAAATCATTGTAAATTTACACCAAACTGATACTTGAGGGTGTACGATAGTTCACTAAGGTACTGTTACAACCAGCAATTTTACTGTCTGACCCGACACCTACATACAGCAATTATCATATTTTTATACTATTAAAATTCTCTTAAGCAGCCAATGTAATTTATAGATGCTAAATGCTGCAAGAAAGCATTTTTGACAGCATTTTCTACTCAAATAACGTAACAAGAGTATCCATTATAACTTATATAATGCTATTATAACGATCAAAGTGTAATTCACTGGTTAAAGATCACGGTTGAACCTTAATAAGTGGTTACTAAAGCTAAATGTTCCAATTTACACCAAAGGTGATATGTTAAACTGCTACTTGTGCTACTTGGGAGATTTTTACAAACATTTTGACGTCCAGTTATAATGAAACTACCTTATATTATGGAATTATTTTTGCATTCACAAACGCGCAAATAGTTTTTAAAATTAGAAAATACTCGTACACTGAAAAACATCGACTGTCCGGGGCGGGAATCAGGACATTCGATTTCTTTTCACCATGGCTTGCTAAGAGGGTAACTACTTTCTAGAGTCTGTTGTTGGAGTTTGTCTGTTACTTAGTTCAAGAAAGGTTTTGTTTGTTACTCTTTTTGCGTGATGCCTAGCTCTTTTTTACTTTAGAAAAACCACTATGTACCTACATAAGCTCAATTTTAGTTGTCGAATTATTTAAGTTATATTAGGTACATTTTAATTACTTTTGGGTTAATTTTTTGTCCAAAACTAGGAATGAAAAGAAAAATATTTTCTTTTCATTTCTCATACTAGGAAAGTACCCTTTATTTGAGCTGAGTATTGGGTGGAACACGCCAATTCTCACAACTGGCCGGAAAAAACTCATAGTATTTGCTTCCTTCCAGAGCGAGAATGAATTTTTTTCTTTAATAAGATTCTTTATACATTAGGGTTGCTGACACCATTCACAAATAATTACAAGGTGCTAAAGTGTTTAATTGGTAAAAGGTGATGTCATTTTATGCCAGAAAATCTCCATCGTTTTAAATTATCTCTAGTTTGATTTTAAGCGTATCAAATCAAAATCATTTATTTATTCAGTCAGTTGACTATAAGAATTTAAGCATGATTCACAGTTCACCGTGTCGCGACCGGACCGGGCTCGGCAGGAACACGGTCAAACATCTATTGCATACTTTTTATCGCCACCGGGACTCGGCCGGGGCACGGTCAAGCATGAATCACTTCATACAATAAGTATACTATAGATGATTGACACGGTGTACTGAGAAGAAATTATTATTTCTGTACCTGGGAATCATGCTAAAAGGAATCAATTCCTACTCGGACTATAGGCGCCCTCGGTGCGTTCGGTTGTCTAACTACGTCCTTATAATGGGAATTGATTGAACGCATTCCACCCTTGTCAAGGAATCTACTATTTCATATTAATTATTCAGAAGGCGATTCCAAACAAAGTACTTTCATGGTTTTGCGTTGTTTCTGTTGCATATCTAGGCTGGCAACCTGTCACTATTTTGCGGCACTTCTTAAACAGTGCCCATACAGCCAGATGTGGCTTTATGTGTAACCAAATGTTACTTAAAGCTCAACTCTACGAATCGTGCCTTTGATGTTCTTCGTAAAAGGCGAGTAGTCTTCCTTGTGGAATGTTTGTCGTTACTCACATTTTAATGCTGCGTTTACATATTTGCTTAGGGAACCCACCATATTATAATAATGCACATTGTTACCGTATTAGTCATAGCAGCTATATTTGTTCGGAGTTCAGAGTTCGTTTGCATTAAATAAGTAAATATAGTTTCCGTAGTAAGTAATTGTTTCCTTTGAATTTTCCATGATTACATTTTCATTACGTGGGTTTTATGCGACACTCAGGCACTTTTGATATTTCTAGAATATCTTAATTTGATGAAAAGATATGAAGTGACTAACAATTATACTTAGCGTGGGGCCACACCACCGGTCGTTCTGTTCTACCTAGAAATGATCATAAAACCGGGTTCATCGTTATTTAGATATTTAAACGGCGAACTATAAGATCTCGGTTTTTCTTTATCTGGTTTTATGTTGCGTACGGTTACGGGCGCGTAGATAATACTGTTGAATACATACATCAATTAAGTACACTGTTGAATTTAATATATCTACGCACATTGCTTTAAAAGTCTTATTTTATTTTATACAAAGCACGATTTCAACAAGAGGAATGAGTGGAGTCTCTTCTCTATTCCTTTCGTGGAAAGTTATGAATTGCCTATAAAAAAATACGCGGAAATAATGAAATCCATTAGCAAAGTTCTGCACATTCTACTCTCCGCCCATCTCCAGTGGAAACCATATGGAAATAAAACTTACAAACATAAGACATATTCTTTGACTCAACGTCTCAGATATCAGTATGTTGAACAGATTTGATCAAGCCGAAATTAAATGTTTAAAAAGAGTACCATATTAAAGAAAAAACGAAAATCAAGAAGGAATCATGAACAAGTCATGGGAATATCGAATCGCCCAATCAATCGCTAGAACATTTCTTTAAACTTGATTCGGAGAGCTCCTAGACTAGAGTAGGTACTTGAGACAAGCTGAAAACCTGTCTATAACTCTCCTCTGTTACTCTAATACAGAGCTGCAGAGAGACTGAGAAGTAGTGGTACTAAGTCAGCCCTTATATCTCCAAAGTTGCAATTTTTATTGCTGTTTCCGCCGAGGCCGTTCTCAAAAGAATGCAGGGAAATAAAACACACTTTACCTTTGGCGCTAAAAACAAGAATCTGACGCTATAATTAAAAATTGTTTTTGAATTCGATCGATTGTCGTTTAAATCTGGAGTACAATCTCCATTTCACTCTCTGAACCGTCGGAACTCATTTTAATTATTAATTTTTTAAATATATTATGTATGTAAATAACAAATCAAGAAGAAATGTCAGCTCTGCCGCCAATTTTGTATTTATCACCTGTGCTGAAAGACAAACACATTGGCTATACAGCCACGTGATCGCAATTTGTATTATGCAAAGAGACTTTGGTATTCCAATATTGATAAAAGAGATCCAATCAAAGAGTAGGTATTAAATAACTCCAGCAAGCCGTTTCATACAACATTGCTGGAGCGTTGTAATGTTTCAAATCCAAAAAACGCTCCAGCAAGAAAGCCAGTGTAATTACTGGGCATGGAAGGCATATATTATCTTTCATCTTAGTCCCCAGGATGGCAACGCACTTGCAGTCCTAAGTTATTTACCCTTAAATATTAAGGGCAAGTGTCTATAGGCGACGGTAACTACTTAACACCAGGTGGGCCGCAAGCTTGTTTGCCATCCCATAGTGTAAAAAAAGCAATAGATTTTGTGTTATTTGTCCGTATATTCGATAATTCGCGTGTTTTTTTTCGAAAATAATGTCAATATTTCCATGCATGTTTGAGAAAAGATATTTTGCGGTTACGATGACAACAATTTCGTCAAAACTTTAATGACGCACGAAGCTACGTGACCGTAATGGAAATAAGTTACATTCTTATCAACCGGGAAATTAAACGGTTGTCGTTGTTTTTTTATTTAATATTTCCATTGGAATCGATCTTGATGCTGTTTTTTTGTATTTTCTATAGATACGTGCCAAATAAGCATACGATCTGTCTGATAATAAGCGGCCACTGTCAACCGCGAAGAAACTACACAAATTATTCTTCGGCGAGTTTATGCACTGTTTTTGCAAGAAACAACGATTGTCCATCTATATACGTATCTTCTTCTTTTTAACACTATTTGACCCACTGCTGGGTATAAATCTCTTCGTGGTCCTTCCAGAGTGCCCGATCTTGCCACCAGTGCCGTAACTAGCCTTTTATGCGCCCGGTGCGAGATTTCAAAACTGAGTCCTTGAAACACGTGGTCTGGTCATTTCTGCGCCCCTCCAGGGTCTGCACCCAGTGCCTGGGCACCGCTGGCACCGCCCTATTTACGGCACTGATTGCCACTCGTATTCACTGCCGATCCACTGTCCGCCACCGCTCCATCTTGCTGGCGGACGTCCAACGCTTTTTTTGCCTGTTTTCGGCCCCATGATAGAATTTGGCTCCACCTTTCGTCATTTCAACGGCATATTATTAGGTTGGGGAAAAAGTCTTTTCGCATTATAGTATGTATAAACTTGTAATAAAATCTCTTTGGCTATACTATTTGTATCTGGCTGGTTTTGGTATCATTGAAAGTTTAAATTTTAAAGAACATAATTCCAAATTCAAATTAGGAAAATGTGTGATTTTCATTTGTTTTTCGTACCGCCAAGATGAGTGAATCTAATGAAGAAATTCGATACATTTTAAAATTTTACTACAAAAAAGGTTAAAATGCAACGCAAGCCGCGAAAAAAATTTGAGAAGTTTATGGACCTAGTGCAGTGTCTGTGAGAGTAGCACAAATTTGGTTTAAGCGTTTTCAATCCGGAAATTTAGATGTCAAAGATGCATGTCGCTCTGGTCGCCCTATTACAGATAAAATGGATGCCATTTTTGAAAAAGTGGAGCAAGATCGGCATGTCAGTAGTTACGACGTAGCTGAAGAACTGGCAATTGACCACAAAACAGTTTTGGCGCATTTGAAAAAAACTGGGTACACAAAAAAGCTCGACATTTGGGTACCTCACGAGCTCACTGAAAGAAACCTAATGAACCGTGTACTCATTTGTGATTCTTTATTACGACGTAATGAAACCGAACCATTTTTGAAGAAGCTGATAACTGGTGATGAAAAGTGGATCACGTACGACAAGAACGTGCGAAAAAGGTCGTGGTCAAAGGCCGGTCAGGCTTCACAGACTGTGGCGAAACCCGGGTTAACTCGCAACAAGGTGATGCTGTGTGTGTGGTGGGATTGGAAGGGCATTATTCATTATGAGCTGTTACCACCAGGCAGGACCATCGATTCTGAACTCTACTGCGAACAACTGATGAGATTAAAGCAAGAAGTTGAGAGAAAGCGGCCGAAATTAATCAGCAGAAGGCGTGTGGTTTTTCATCATGATAACGCTAGACCTCACACATCTTTAGCCACTCAGCAAAAATTAAGAGAGTTTGGCTGGGAGGTGTTAATGCATCCGCCGTATAGTCCTGACCTTGCACCTTCAGATTTCCACCTGTTTCGGTCTCTTCAGAATTCTTTAGGCAGTGTCAGGTTAACATCACGAGAGGACTGCCAAAACCACTTGTCGCGGTATTTTGACCAGAAGTCCCAAAATTTCTATAGCAATGGGATCATGTCCCTACCTACAAGATGGCAAAAAGTTATCGAACAAAATGGTACCTACATACTTTAGTTTAATGTTAATAAACTATATTAAAAAATGTTTTGAATTTTCTTAAAAAATGCGAAGAAACTTTTTCCCCAACCTATTATATGTCCCGCCCCAGCGCCATGGATCGCGCATACCTTCTTGCTTGTCGAGTTTTAACCAAATCCAACCACGCTTCCACGGTAATATTAATAACATTACCGTGACGCTTCCGTCTTCCGTTTTCGTAGAGTTTGACAACAGCTAGTTAGCTATCAAATGTCAAATACTATCAATATGAGAACGTTAACGATTTGGTTTTGGTTTTTACGTTCGTAAATTAGCGCAATGGGGCTGATCTTACATAAGTATTACACCGCATTGCCTAGTGGCATACCCGTAAACGGGTTTCCCCTGAGGGTTCCCCTAAGAGAAGGTAGGTAAGTATTATAAAATAAGGCTTCTTTCAATTATATTCTAAATGGAATAGAAACCTAAGAATACCGAGACCCACAAAACTTATTACTCATATAATAAAAAAGCCACAACCGCACTACATTTTCATTATTGGTCATTAATTACTAATACCTATATAAATGACTGTCAGAAGACGCGGAAACGCTCATTTACGTGCCAACCATTAAGTCTGTTTTGTTGATTTTTTTAGATCATGAAGTTAATATCACAATTTTTTTTAACTTTAATTTCGGTTGGTTTGTGTTCGCAAAGTTCGTTACGTAAGTTATTTATTAATATTTAACTACTATGTTTTATTTTTCGTAAGATACCTGCGCTAAAAGTCCTTAAAATACAAAATAAGTTGAACATGACTGTGTGTGTGTGTGTGTAAGTAAAGGACGCTAAAAACTACGACAAATAGCTGCTGGTGATTTTTTTTACAATATTACTATTATTTTGAGTAGAAAAGAAAACCCAATTGTTCGTCATTGTTTGTCCACTATGTCAAAAGGATTCGAACCTTTTTGATGTATAAACAGCGTGACCACTTCCAAAATAGTTATCAAATGTGTTTTCAGCTCAAAGTTATCGATGATTAAAGTTAAGACAGGATTTAGCCTGTTATTTTTCAGAGTAATAAAATACTATAGTTCTTAATACACTAAAATTTCTAAGAAAATATCTCGAAATTTTGATCTTTAAGACAAAAGAACAATCATCGAAATTGGTTTACTGGCTTTCGAAGATATATCGACGTAAAAAATCCATATTGCGATTGCTTATTTTCACGATTCTAAAAAAACACCGAGCCGATTCATGAATTTCTTAGATCGTCGGTCCAGGAATCTTCCTGTATTAGGTGGACATAAGTACCTAAAAAAACAAAGATGAATACGAATGGAGAACCTTTTTCTTTTTTGAAGTCGGTATAAATTGAGTTTTATCTTGTGTTAATAAAGTTTACTAAAACGGTGCGATGTAAACAAAAATCTTTATGGTCATCACACAATGATCTATTTTGAAATAAGTAAAATTGTTTGCATTTTAGTAACAGATATTCAGGGTATTCAAATCCTGTTAGCAGTATTGTTGATATCAAGACATACTGCACTGATCCCAAATAAATTAGGTGCAGGGTAGTAGAAAGGAAGAAAAGATTTGATAGGTATACATATTTATGTGAACGTCAGTAATGATAAATCTATGGGTATTATGATAATAGGTTGTGAAGTATATTTCATACCGCTAAAAAGAAAAATATGTATGTTAATGACAGAACAACTTTTGCAGGGCCACCTAGTAATATCATAATATTGTATGGTCAGTAGTTAATTATTAAAACATTTAAATAACAATTTCAAATATACTTATTGGCATCTTATTGGCATTGAAGATTAACTAGGTGACGTAACTAGCCAGACATTAATTACTTTTTAACCATAAAATCAAGCTGTTTATTTGGTTGTGATGATTACATAAAAAACCATTAGGTTTATTTTTATTGATAAATAATCTACTATATAAAAATAAGTCGGGTTTTCCTTCCTGACGCTATAACTCCAGAACGCACGAACCGATTTCCACGGTTGTGCATTCGTTGGAAAGGTCTCGGGCTCCGTGAGGTTTATAGCAAAGAAAATTCAGGAAAAATTTAAACAGAAAAGAAAATAGGCGGTACGAAGTTCGCCGGGTCAGCTAGTTTGTTATAAATAATATATGCCTTTCTATGTTCTGTGGCCACTACTTTGCGAAGGACGAGGAGAGTATGACACAGCTAACTATTTTATATTATACTACGACTTAATGAATACTCCACTTGTCTTTTCTCCAGCGCCCTTCATCGAACCTTGCCGCTTCAGTGACAATGAATGCCTACTTCGATCGGCCAAAAACGCAGTGGAAGGGTTAACAGCTGGGATCCCAGAAATAGGCATCAAGCCTTTGGACCCACTGAACCTTGGCAGGGTGAGCACGAGCAGATCTGGTCTCAACGTCGACTTCAGGGACACAATTGTCAAGGGTATGAAGAACTCGGAGATATTGAAACTAGAGTAAGTATATTTGAGCGTTTCCTGAAAAGCAGAGCGGATATTTTCTTGTCCAATAAAAATTCGCCGTGGGTATTATCTCTCGTCTGTACAACGCCGAATGTTCCGATAACTTTTTTCCTAACGTCAGTGCTTGCTTACGATATCATAGACAAACAGTGGCTACAAGTTCAGCGTAAAACAGCATTTCTTATCGCAAATTCAAGAAATGGAATTCACTGCATTTGTGTTCACTCCTTACCATACTGCGTCATTAAAAAAAGCGTGAAGGAGAACCTTGCAGGTTCGCAAAACGAGGCTGGTTGGATTGTCAGGAATCATGATGTCCTTTGTACAAACTACCTTTCACTTTTCAAATTTACCTTTATCTACTAGTCTTCCAATTTGTGTAAATTAAGAGGTGAATTTAAGTTACTCTTGACGTGATATTAATAGGAAGAACTCTTTGGATCTGAGTGGTTAGTGTAAGTTTTTTAGTATACAAAACGCACCGATTCTAGTTGCGTTAAGAGCTCAATTTGCATGGGAAACATGATTTGCGCTTCTCTCCGCTAGGGGCGCTGTTCGCGTTTCCCATACAAATTGAGCTGTTAACGCAACTAGAATCGGTGCGTTTTGTATACTAAAAAACTTACACTAACCACTCTGAAAGGATGGAACTAGTGCTGACTCAGCGTTTCACTAGCTGACTTGGGATTTACATTACAATCAAATCAGATGGAGTATTTCTTGACTCTCATACAAAAATATATTTTGTCTAATAACTTTTACACATTTATAACAAAATCAATAACGAACCTTGAAACAGTAGAATGCAAGTACACCATTATATTAACTTAACAAATTATAATCTTATATCTAAACATTCCAATAATATTATTTATTTATATGAATTATTGAGTAGTGAGTAGTATTGACTTTAAAACTAAGTACTAATATTTATCAAGATCAAGAGCCTAATTAGGTGTACATAAGTGAGATATTTCTCATTGAGTTTATTTTTTCATTGAAATCAAACTTGCATGTGGATGCATTAGTAGCAGTAGCTAAGGAAAAAAAACTGACACTTTTTATAGTTCCACTTTTAATTATTATAATTAATTACCATTTCCATAAGTCATTAAAAATCTTGGTCGAAAAAATTATTACTTACCGTGTACGTACATACTTGTAGATGTTGTAGGTAAGTGTTGTGTAATAAGATAAGCAATTAAAATTACATTTATGATAGTGTGGTTTCGTCTGGTGACGTGTGGGTGATTATTTATTATTTTATGGATGCAAAAAAAAATACTGTTGTCATTGTTCGTTTTGACTTCAAAACATTGATATGGGCCTAGTATTTTTCCGTCCGGATTGCGGTAGAAGGTGAATCCTCATAGTTATTTATATACAGTATGGTCACAGGATCTGTTGGGCTCTTATCGACTGAACACACAATAGGATACTATGTCATAAGACAATATGGCTTCCTTGACCACTCCCCCTCATTCCAAGTCCCCTTTAAGACACCCATGAGTATTTTAAATACAAATACGCCATTTATGATTTCAGACGGACTCCTGGTCAACTGGAATTGGAACTCAGGTCGTCGATAAACTTACACGGCAACTACACGTTGTCAGGACGCCTGCTTGTCATGCCTATAGAAGGAGATGGCAAATACAGGATCAGAATACGTAAGTATTGTGTCTGTATCTGTAATGTAATGTAAGAGATAGCACACATTTTTTGTTATTTATTGCTTACAAACGACTCAAAGATTGATATAAACCCTATATTTTGATGTCATACATGCATGTTAAATTTTGGTCACCAATCCGCATTGCTTAACTTTCGTGATCGACTGCTCAAAATTTGATAGAAACCTTATATTTTGATCTCATACACGTATGTTAAATTTGGTTGCAATAAGTTAAAGCACTCTCGAGTTATCGTGCTAACGAACAGACACACACACAGCACACAGACAGACAAAAAATGTTTTTGGACTCAGGGAGGTCCAAAACGTGTAAATCCGTCAAAATCTCGAGGTCGAATTTTTACAAGACTATATACTACTTACGAGAAAGTAATAAAGCTGTTACTCTCAATCTCAAGCCTCTAGGGCTAATCTGAGAACAGTGAGGCGTGCGGCGGCAGCTGCTACGACAGTGCAGTCGTCTATGCATCTTTCAATTTACCATTTTTAGGGTTCCGTGCCCAAAAAGTAAAACGGGGCCCTATTACTAAGACTCCGCTGTCCGTCCGTCCGTCCTCATGAACCGTGATAGTTAGACAGTTGAAATTTTCCCAGATGATGTATTTCTGTTGCCGCTATAACAACAAATACTAAAAAAATAAAACAACAGGTGTGACTTATTTCTAAAAGAAATCTATTCCAGCCCACATGTGATAGGAAAAGGAGACACGCTTTAAACACTAATCTATGTTATCAGGTGACATGTTTATGAAGGTGGTTGTTGAATTCGAGGAACATGAGGTGGATGGCGAGCGCCACTGGTCCTTGAAGAAGTGGAGCCAGCACCACAACGTGGAGACCAGCGCAGACTTTAAGTTCAAGAACTTGTTCAACGGGAATAAGGGACTTTGTAAGTTTTTTGTCAGTCCCCAAGTCAGAAATTGAAACTATAGGGACTAGATATGAAAAGGATATCCGGTAACTATCCGGTATCCGGCCTAAATTTAATATCCGGCCGGATACCGGAGAGTAACTTAATATCCGGCCGGATACCGGATGTTAAAAAACTACGAGAGTTTCTTATAATAGAATGCAATACATTAATCTTTGTGAGGTAAATATCAATAAAATGGCTTATAATTATGACGACTTTTATTTAAAGTCGAAAAAGTTACAAAAAAGCTTCTTAAAAACCAAAATTTTCCTCTGAGATATTCCCTCTAATGATAAATACATAAAAAGTAAATATCTACACTAATTTTTTTTAGTAAAATCTTAACGAAACCGCCCGAATTAATCTGGTTGAGTTTGCGGCGCTAAACTCGTCACATGTCGTGTGCGCCGCAAACTGTGTGTGTAAACCGGTGTAAAATAAATTTTAAAAAAGCTACTTAAGTACTTACCTACCTACTAACGTTTTTCAACAATTGGTCTTGATTTTTGTTCCAGCTGACATGGTGCACCAATTCGCCAACAACAACTGGCAAGACATCTTCCAGGAGCTGGCGCCGCCTATAGTCCAGAAAGTGGTCGCTCATATTGTCGACGAGATCCGCAAGCTGTTCGACGCAGTGCCTATCAAGGACATGCTGCTAGAATAGATCTTACAGTGTGCGAATTAATGTGAACACATCGCAACTTTTAAAATGTATTTTTTTTCCGCTGGAAGGTGTTCTGGGGTTGCTTTTCTTATTGAATGCCTTGTGCCAATCGAAGGTTTGATGAATTCGCAAAAATACAAAGACTTATTAGATCATAGATTGAAAACTGAACTAAGTAAAGTTGATGCAAATGATAAAGTGGTTTTTCAACAAGAGTTTGCTCCTTGTCACGTGTCCTAGATAATGCTGAAATATTTCAAAGATAAAAGATATCTTGCCTTGAATGGCCAGGAAACTCATCGGATCTTACTACGAAATGAAAATTTGTGAGTAATCGTAAAAGCTACTCTACGTAAAATAAATTGCACAACAAAATCAAACTCATCAAGGCTCACATCCAGATATGGTTCAGGGACCAGCTACAAATGAGAGTTGTAAAAAAAAATATTGATTTCATGCCAAAACGTGTTCGAGAAGGAGGACATAAATGTTTTTCAATTTATTTTTTAGGTACCTAACCAATAAATGTATATTTTTAAATTATCATTTGTGTTGACATTAATTCGCACACTACTTTTTTTATGGTAATACTAGCTGACCCGGCGAACTTCGTACCGCCTATAACTTTACCTTTTATCTAAACCTTTTTCGGAGGGTAGACTTTGAAGTGATTAGACACAAATTATTTCGCTCATCGTTTTTTAATATTTAAAAATAATATAAACTTACATGTTTTAATAAAATAAGGCACAGAAATTAGGTTGACAACTGTTTAACTATTTTACACACTTTTCACCACTCACTACTTGATAATGGACTCCACAGCTGAACAATTACTTAAAAGCATGGACGAGCTGTCATCTATGTTCAGTATTCGAATGGCAGAATTTGAAAAAAACATTCCCCAGACCAGCAACAAGGAGGCTGGCACAACCGTGAAGACACTTTCTGCTGATTACTCTTCCTTCAAAACATTTGTATGGAAGACTCTTGGAATCTTGAAGAGTCAAATTGAGCTTCTTATACTGAACCAGGATCGTTTAGACACACATTCCCGAAGAAAAGCCCTTCTCTTCCATGGCATCAAGGAGGAGAAGGATGAGGACGTGCAGAAGAAGGTCTTGGAGGTAATGCACAAACAAATGCATTTATCATCTGTTACCACAGATGCATTTGAGTCATGCCATAGATTGGGCCAAAGGAAAGAAGGCGTGCGTCCTATACTGATTCGCTTTGTGTCAATGCAACATCGTGCGCATGTGTGGAACAATAAGACATCATTGAAGGGTTCCAAGGTGACGGTCAGTGAGTTCCTTACTAAGACTCGGCAAGCGGTTTTTGTAGCATCTCGGAATCACTTTGGCGTCAGGAAGTGCTGGTCGATGGAGGGTTCTATTGTTATTCTTCTCCCGGACAAGAATCGTATGAAGATCACTTCCATGTCCGAATTACAAAAGTTGATTGTACAACATCCATCGCGTTCGACAAGTGCCGGTGATTAATCACTTCGACTTGCGTCATTTCATTTGGTTTCTTTTTTATTTAATTTGCCATTGTTTGTAAACCAAAACGTAAGGTACATTTTTAATTTTATTATTACTTAACTATTGAAACTAATTTTATCACAAAAATGTTTTCAATTTGTAGGTCAATTTTAGAATTAACGTCAGTGACTTTTGTCATCTGTCAATACTGTCATACAGTTTGTTTAGACAAAATATTTTATCTATACAGCCAAGATATTTTTCTTACTATATGATACATACCATATTGTCTCACTAATTTTGATATTTATTTTGTTTCGTGTTATTCGTATTTTTCTTCTTGTGCTAATATTATGGTGAAATTTATTTATTTTGCAGGTCAACCTATGCTTGTGGTTAAGTTGTTTTTGATTTTTTTTTTGTGTGTGTGTTAGAAATAGTATTTTATTGTATTTATTTATTATTATTTGTATAATTTTATATTCTATTTATTTATTATGATTGACGAGGAGTATTTTTCTTGCTCCTCAGAAGATTTTGAAAGTGCTCAGAGTAATGATACATCAGACAGTGAACTTCTAGATAGTAAATTGTTATCTGTATTTGAAAATTGTAATTCTAAATTTCTTTCTATCGTGCACATTAATGCACAGAGTATTCCGGCGCATTACACTGATCTAGTTGCATCCTTTGGTAATGGCGTAGTCGACTGCATTTTTGTATCCGAAACGTGGTTAAAACCTTCTCTTCCATCTACTGGATTTTCTCTCCCAGGCTATAAACTTTTTCGCAATGATCGCATTGGCATGGGGGGTGGCGGAGTGGGTATCTACCTCCGGGGTCACATACCTGCCAATGTCATCAAGTGCTCACCTCCACTTGGCCCTGGTTCTCTAGAATTTGTGTTCATTGAAGTTCTCATACACCATAAAAAAATTCTTTTGGGATGTTTATATAGTCCTAACGATAAGGTCGACTACTTCAGTACTCTGGAGGGTGTCCTTGAAAAACTTATACCATCTTATGATCACACCATAATATTAGGTGATTTAAATACGTGTTTGCTAAGAAAGGACTCCAGAGCAACAAAATTATCCAATATAACTTCCTCAATGAACTTACATTTGCTATCAAAGTCTTCTCCCACACATTTTTATCCCGGTTGTAAACCCTCTCTTATCGATTTAATGATAGTTTCCGATCCCCACCTAGTTGAATCTCATGGACAAACATCCGCTCCATTCTCATACCACGATCTACTTTTTCTCACATATAAAGTGCGCCCTCGAAAAGCTAAACGTAAAGTCCTTCTGCAGCGCAATTTTCGGCATATGGATGTCCACCGCTTGAGGGAGGATATTAGATGCTTAGACTGGTCTTCTTTATTCAGTTCCGAAAATATTGATGACATCGTTGAGAAATTTACGAAGGAACTGATCAGGTTGTACGACATACATGCACCGGTACGTCCTGTTCGTGTTAGGCATGTTCCGGCACCATGGCTGTCACCGTATATCAGGAGAGTAATGGCCTTACGGGACAAAGCTAAGAAGCAAAATAAAGAATATCCGAACCAAACCAATTTCGATGCCTATAAGATTCTGCGCAATCGTTGCAACAGATTATGTAGGGATGCTAAGCGAGCTTACATTCATGAAAAAATTGACAACTTGGACAGCAAACATATATGGAAATTTCTAAAGTCTTTAGGTGTGGGCAAGCCCACGGTTTCATGTCAAGATACCGTGGATCTGAACACTTTAAATACTCATTTTTCCAATTCACCAATTATTCTCGATATGCCTTCTAAAACGGCTTCACTCTCTTATTTAGCAAGTCTTGTTCCGCCCGACTGTCCGTCTTTCACTCTTAGTCCTGTTTCAGAGGATGCCGTTGCGAAGATTATCAAGGGTATTAGCACTAAGGCCATCGGAAGTGATGCCCTCAGTCTCGACATGGTTCTTCCGATATTGGATGACATCATCAATGTTATCACTCACATTATTAATTTTTCGCTGACAAATAATGTTTTCCCAACGTCGTGGAAGAAAGCCTACGTTATTCCCTTGCCTAAATCCCCGAACCCGTCATCCTTAGCAGATTATCGCCCTATCTCTATCTTACCACTCCTATCAAAGGTCCTTGAATCTGTCGTACATCACCAATTATACTCCTTTCTCTCAACCTATTCCCTGCTGTGTCCTCTCCAATCTGGTTTTCGACCATCTCACAGTACAGTTGGTGCCTTACTGAATGTCACAGAAGACATCCGATCAGCTATGGACAGTACTAAACTCACAGTTCTATGTCTTCTTGATTTCAGTAGCGCCTTCAACTCTGTAGACTTCGACATACTCCTTGGTACTCTTCGCTCGGCTAACATCTCACTTCCGACTATTCAATGGTTTCAATCTTACTTAATTGGCCGCCAGCAATGTGTAAAAATGGACGACACTAGATCTGATTGGTGCGCTCTTACTGCTGGTGTGCCCCAAGGTAGCGTACTTTCTCCTCTTTTATTTTCAGTTTTCATAAATAAAATTTCTAATGCTATATCTTCTTCATTCCATCTGTATGCTGACGATCTGCAGATCTATAGGCACTCGGGGTTGAACGAGATCAATGATGCTATTGCTGCCTTAAATAGTGATTTATCTTCCATTCTGACATGGGCAAAATCTTTCGGCTTGATAGTTAACCCTGTTAAGTCACAAGCGATTATTGTTGGTAGTAGCAGATTAAGAAACAAACTTGACATCAACTCGTTACCTCCACTTTTTTACAATGGTACTGCTATTGCCTACATGGATAGAGTGAAAAATCTTGGTCTTATAATAGATTGTAATATGTCTTGGGTGTCTCAAGTTAATGAAGTTAGTAGGCGTATGCATTTCTCCTATCACTCTCTCAAGCGACTTCAATACTTTCTCCCTTTTAAAACCAAAATTATGCTAGCGCAATCTCTTTTACTTCCTATTCTTGACTACGCTGATATATGCTATTTGGATGTAACTGAGGAACTACTCAACAAACTAGAACGTCTACAGAATCTGGCCATACGATTTATTTATGGCCTGCGAAAATACGATCACGTTTCTGCATTTCGTAGAGAGTTAGAGTGGCTTCCGATTCGAGATCGGCGTAATGTGCATCTCCTTTCCAATCTCTATAAAATACTGAATGATCCTAATGCTCCTTCCTACCTTCGATCCCGATTCCAGCTCTCTCCACCTCCCACTCGCTCTAGGCGGCCTTGCGTTACTAAAATGCTTGAGCTCCCGAAGGGCAACACCAATTTTCACCTTCACTCCTTCTCTTTTCAAGCTGCTCTGCGATGGAACGGTCTACCAGCCGTAATCCAAGATAGTCCGTCTGCCACTACTTTCAAAATAAGACTGAAGAAGCACTTATTACAAAAAATCTATAATTGATATATTTTTTTATTATATGTATTTGTAATATGTAATGTGTGTATGTATGCATATAGGTAATATGTAATGTGTGTATGTATATGTATAGTCATATGTATGTATTTTATTTAAGTATGTTTTTTATTATTATCTTGTCTATAATATCTTTTTTTTACCTTTATATTGCATTTCATTGTCCCCTACATAAATATTCAAACGCATTCATGGGTTGACTGGAAGAGATCTCTTTTAGAGATAAGTTCGCCTTTGCTAACAATTGTATTTTTAAATTTTGTAACATGTTTTTACAAATGCAATAAAGAGTATATATATAAACTTAATTTATTATTTTAATAAACGTTATAAAATAAATAAAAAATATTAAGTTCATAAGGATATTATTTAAAGAGAAAATAAAAATATAATAAAATTATAAGTCAATTATTTCAATGGCGTATCGGCAAGACATTTATTTCCGATTCGCCCTGCATTCACCAGGCGTGAGTGTTTGTGGTCTAAACCTAGAAAATAATTATGTTTATTTCATGGTCAGCTGTACGTGGCATGTTCACGTGTCGGTAAACCATGCGCTTTATTTGTTCTTGCGCCTGATATGATAACAAAATGAAAAATTTTGTCTATCACAAGATGCTTCACTGAAGAGAATGAATGAACCCAAGTGTAACTCAAGCAGCAAAATACATATCTTTATCAAAGCAAAGTATTTTGCTGCTTGAGTTACACTTGGGTTCATTCATTCTCTTCAGTGAAGTATCTTGTGATAGACAAAATTTTTCATGAAAGCTGACCAAGAAAAAAACATATATTTTCTAGGTTTAGACCACAAACACTCACGCCTGGTGAATGCAGGGCGAATCGGAAATTGAATTCGTTTATTAAATGGAGAGGACATATTGGTTGGGATCATAAGAATTATCGGAATGAATACTTCATCACCTTTGAATTTTCCTTTGAAAATCATGTTGAAGTCGTGTGAATCACATCTTCCATTAGTTTTCTTGTCATGAAACGCGTTCCATTGCATAGAAGGTTTGTTTAGATTTCGAAGCATGATGACTACCGAGCCAACCTTTGGTTGTAAATTGTGCGGAGGTAAGTCGGGCACATCCAAAGAGTTTAAAAATGCAATTCGATAGTTAGTGACTTCGTCTTCGTTTGTGTTACATAGTTAAAATCGCTCGCTAAGTAATTGAACCATACGTTGTTTTGTGGTTAGGAATGATGTTCAGGAATACTCTGTTGATGAGCTCATCTTTCAATGAGACAAAACTGCATAAATTCGGAAATGAAAATAATCCGTTCGATTCGTCGACAGTAACACGTCCATTACCAATAGTCGGAAATTGCTTGGAACAATTGAATAGATGCATCGTTCAGCAATGCAACTCTCATGTTTGCTGCCAGGAACCAAACTTATTTAGGAATCCCCGGTTAGCCCGGAATACCCACTAAAAATCGACGATTTTCGCAATGTCTTGGCCGCGACGCACACAGGGTACATAGCGCAGTCACTATGGCGTCGAGGACAGGACGACAGTAACAAGTTATCGGGTAGGGAGTGTGCCCGCGAAAAATTAGGCACTCACTCCACTTCGCGATGGACTTTAGTTGCGGGTGACGGCCCACTCCGTTACGAGTCCCTGTTATGGCGGTTGGAGTTGTTTGTGGAGCGTTCTCCTACGATCTGGTCTCAATTTTTCAGGGATATTCCTCTCGGGGGTTTTATTCGCGGCGCTGCTCTGACTCCTCTTTCTGCAACACGACATCCTCACAGAAAGACGTCACTTTTCCCAGCATTTCTCACTAGAGACCATGCGTTGCACGGTTGGCAACGAGGGATCGCCTCAATTGGCGCGATGAAGACACGGCACCGACGAAACCACGCCGGACAATATTGTAACATTTGTAGCGTATGCTGCGCAGTATCTTCCTGGCACAGACAGCTTCTCTACGTGCCACCTTGTGCAGTAACCTGCCAAAACAGCCACGTCCTAACAGAATCTGCACAGTCGGGAAACTAAGCACCCATTCCTTTAAATGGGGCGAATAGCCTCCACTGTTCGTTGACCCACCGTGGGTGCTTCTAGGCGTTAAAGCCATGTCGATATAGCGGCGCGTTGCGCTATATCTCTTTACCGATGGACAAGTTCAGGTGGTAAGTGCCTGTTACCTTCTTCAGCAGGAAGCGTGGCTCCACGCTGAGCAGTAAGTTTTGCGGCAGGTAGATACCACTATCGAGGCATCCCATAAAAAGGAAAATGTATTAATTCCCTTAGTTCCCTTAATTTATTCCCTTGGTTTATTATTCATTATTTATATCTATTATATTAATCATTAGTTTGTTACCTAATAACAATAATAAATAAATAATATAATTAAGGTACTCGTAATAGGCAATGTTGCATACAGCCGTAAAGTACCTAGGTAATGTTCTCGATAGGAGCAGGCGTCTAGTATTTCTAAATGAGTATCGTTCGTTAAATTTCTATTTTTATTCATAGAAACGTGAATAGCGCCCCAAGCGGAAAGAAGCGAGATCAAGTTTTCCCAAATAGAGACACAGAGTACATTTGTATATGAATAGAGCTCTTAATGCAACTGATGGTCTTGATATACACACACATCAGAGCCGTGCCCGCGACGTGACCAGCCCGTGTCGTGTGGACGTGTGGACGGTTGGGCTATGAAGCTCCGTCGGCGTTCAACGAGTTCGTATAAAAACTTTTGACAACTACTGACGGAACACATCCCGGGCAAGGTGTGGATCGAGCTTAATAGGTATAGTCTTTAAGTTTTACTAAAAAATTTAGACTCGAGTGCTCAGCTTTCCATGAACAACGAATGATTCACAATCATTTAAATAAATGCCTACAAGCTTTTTGTAGCATCGTAAAGAGCTTTTCTAAACATAAGGTTTGCATTGTGGAATATAACTAGTGATGATAAGATTAACTTTGTGATTAAAATACAATTATTTTGTACATACATACATTATTTATTTCCTCTACATTATCGGAATTCATCGTCGCAGCCATGATTGCTTGCCAGTTAGCTTAGGCGCAACGCAAACAGAAGGCGGCAAGGCGAAGGTACGGCGCGGACATCATTTCTTTTCATTTAAATATCGTCCCAAACACACGGCAATAAGGTCATTCATTGAACAAATTCAACGGCGCTCATCGGACGCGCACATTTCGGCGTTGAATGTATTATTTAAATTCAATTAATTACCTTATTGCCGTGTGTTTGGGACGCTATTTGATATCCGCGCCGTACCTTCGCCTTGCCGCCTTCTGTTCGCGTTGCGCCTTAGACATTTCTGACAAAAAGCCTGACAGTTCAAAAAAGAACATTTTAATCACAAAATGCAAACATCAGGTAGGTACCTACGCACATCGTAACAGGTATGGACCGTAGACAGAGAAAAATATGGACATGGTAGCGAACGGTCGCTTGGGTCGGGAGGGATAGTTACGGGTTGCGGGGATCGAGCGCTAGGAAATTATTTGATTAAAGACTTCTTTGTTAATACTTATGAAAGTTTTATTACTCATTATATCATCGATTACCAAATAATCCGGACAAATTGAAGGGCCAGACAAAGTCCGGACAAAAGTCTAGAAGTCCGGATATGTCTGGACTAACCCGGACGGATGGTAACCCTACCTATGGGTAATCAGGCCCTGCGACGACCTCAAATAAAACTGGGAGTAAGGCAGAAATAATTATTTAGTTCATCAACAGTTGGTGTTGAGTGTACCTACACGAGTGTCACAGAGTAAAGAAATGCTGTTGTGTGTTCTGTGGCTATAACAAAGTTCAAGAGCGTCATCTGATAACCATATAACAATAATTAGATGACAAATGCGTTCAAAGGTGAATAGGTACAGCTGTTGTTGCGCACGATTATGACGGGCTATATAACAAGTCTTACAATGGGCCTCATAAGAAGGCTCAAGGTCACTCAAAGGGCAATGGAGAGGGCTATGCTCGGAGTTTCTCTGCGTGATCATATCAGAAATGATGAGATCCGCAGGAGAACCAAGGTCACCGACATAAACCATAGAATTGCGAACCTTAAGTGGCAATGGGCAGGGCACATTGCTAGGAGAACTGACGGCCGTTGGGGCGGAAAGGTTCTTTAATAGCGGCCGCGTACCGGGAGACGCATCGTTGGTAGGCCCCCCACAAGGGGGACTGACGATCTGGTAAAGGTCGCAAAAGCCGCTGGATGCGGGCAGCGCAGGACCGTTCGGGTTGGAGATCCTTGGGGGAGGCTTATGTCCAACAGTGGACGTCTCTCGGCTGATATGATGATGATGATATAACAGGTTCGATATTTTCTTTTGTTATGTTGGTTAATTAGCTACGTAAGTTAATTAAACTGAGGTAATATCTTATTTATTGGGCAAGGCTTGCAGTCTGACTGAATTTTGATTCAATGTATCTGTGTGGCAGATGTGGCTTCATGTGTTAGGGAAGCCATGGCAAGAACGGGTACGAAGAATAAGGGATTTTTCTAAAAATCTATAATAGTTGGCGTTGCTATGCTTTGTCCTGTCCTGGCACGTGCGACCAGCGACACCATTATATGACAGTTCAACCAAAAGAATAGGCGAGTTTATGTGGGTGATTTGAGATTAGTACGAGATTTAGGATAGGTGATTTGAGATTAGTACTAGGTAAGTGTGTGTATACACTAGTATGTACGTAAAAATGTTGTAAGGTCGATAAGTTACTGGCTCACAATCACAAGTCCCAGGCACTGCTTCTGTTCTGGCTCCGCTCTCATCAACGCGATGGACGCGACACATCCGCACGGTGAATGAATGGAATGTTAGAGTTTTCATCGCATATTTATTAATATGTACCTATTTATTAAAACCAAGAAAATTATAGATAAAATTGGAAGACACACTAGCAATAAAAAAGTGAAGACAACTTTTTTGACCCCAAGTAACCTTTGAATTTTATCGTTTACGTGTAAGTACTAGAGCACGTGTCACTGGACCGCCTAATCCTAATACATCATACGTACTGTGTATGATGTATTGGACGGTCACGTGACACGTGCTCTAGTGGTTAGAAAGAGACAAATGGTTAAAAGAAGTTTCAAGGTCTAAGTTTTTCTTCGAGTTGTAGCGACCAATTTTACCTATTTTCTTGATTGAAACATATTCTGCACAGTCACACTTGTCATAATGTAAACTAAGCTTTCAACTTTATTCAAAACTAGCTTCCGCCCGCGAATTCGTCCGCGTGGACATTTTACCCCCTTAGGGGTGGAATTTCCAAAACTCCTTTCTTAGCGGATGCCTACGTCATAACATCTACCTGCATGCCAAATTTCAGCCCGATCCGTCCAGTGGTTTGGGCTGTGTGTTGATAGATCACTATGTTAGTCAGTCAGTTAGTCACCTTTGAGTTATATATATTTAGATTTATACTATGACTCGAATGACTATAAATTTTATGATGTTTTGTTTGACTAGTTATTCTTTATTGTAGTAACATTAAAAGCTTTTGATTTTCATTTTGATCACTCGAGATGATACTGTGAAGTAATAAAACTGCATGCGACATTAACTTCTGATTTTGTTGTTCAATTTCAAACCCTATACCTTAGACATAATACCGAGAACTTAGTGGCTTTGTGCACCTGATTGTATGCATAACTTATTAATATTTTGTCGTGAACAAATCAACAACAATTTTCCTAGAATAGCGAGTTAATATTTACGTGGTTGATCTGTGTATTACCTACAAACGTTCTATGTGGTTCTAATACTTCACACTGTCTCTTTTAATTTCTATAAGTATGAGTGAGACAAAGTATACGTAGTTTTTATTAGTAAACAGAAAACTGCATTATACAATAAAAATTAATATTACCTTAAAGAAAATAAATTGATTGTGTATACTCATAGTCAAAGGTCATAAGTATAATTATCTACCTAGTGTAAATAACTTCAGAATGTAAAAATCATAGAACATTGATTTTGACTGATGGTATTATGGACGGTTGCAATATTCTACCCAGTAGGAAAGTTAAGTTTATTACTAGAAAAAATACATGAAATAAAATCAACCTGCCTCAGGCGGGTTGATTTTTTAAATTTCTTTCAGTGTATTTTTTCTAGTAACTATTAAAAATATTTACGAGTGTGTAAACGCAAAAATTATTTCTATAAAATTAAGCTTACCTACTGAAGTTTGGTTGCCTAAACTTAACCGCGGTCGCTTAGCAAAAAAACCATACATTTTGTTTTTCCCAATGCTTCTCCGTATGTACGGCTAGCATCAGAAGTAGATAGCTTGTCATATTCTAATAATAATGGTTGCAACTATTTTAACTGCACAAGCGCCGGCGTTGCTATGTCATGGTACTAAACTGTACATCTACTTGTGATGCTGACTGTACTAAATGCATGCTGTATATTAGTTGGTCAGTCTACATTAATTTCACCTTAGAACGTTTTTAGCCAAATCAAAATTTCATTGATGCTTTATTTTATGATTTTCTTCTCCTTTTTCGGTTATGAGTTTTGACGTACAAAAATAGCCAGTGCCACCAAAATGTCCGTTTGCATCACAAACACTTCACGCAGAACAGCGTCACGCGGGGGTTTTAAGCGGCTTTTCAACTCTGACAAAGGTCATTTTTGCTTGACAAAATAAATACTGCTATGAAGCTACCGACAATATTTTCCTTTCATTTTTAAATTCTTTCTTTGCCATAAGACTTATATAGACTGTGGCTATATCATCTTTTGAAAAGAACGATAACAAGACGCTGGTTAAATTACCATCCTTTAAGTTGTTAAATGAAATTGAAAGCTCTTTATATAAATAGACTTTGCTAAGTGTGCTTTTAAAACGTCACCTACCCAGTTGATGTCCCTATCATCCGGTCAAAATGATTTGCTTAACTCTTTTTTAATATAACGCGAACAGTTAAGGAGCGGAACTTGGTGCCTGCTGAAGTGTTCCCTGATACTTGTAACTTGGGTGCCATCAAGGCGAGAGTGAATAGGCTACTTCTAGGTAAGCATTAACATCGTAGTCCGCATCTTCGCTCAAGACCAGGTGAGAATGTGCTCAAAAGCTTTCCTAAGGTACTAAAAAACCGATAGCTTCGCGATCGTGTTCTCTAGAAAATATTATAAAAGCTAAGCAACCATTTCAAGTCATACCAACGGATGGGAAATCAAGTCTTTTTTTAATCAATTTTCGTCTTTTTACCAATGCTTTTTGATTAGTAATCCGTACCTGTGTATCTAGAATATCTAAGTCTGTATAGGGCAAAGTTAATTTCATATTGATTCCTCATTTTAAATTATTAAATTGATGACATAATTTCCGAGAAAAAGCTATAAAAGGTATTTAATATACTTAATAGGCATCAACTTATAGATGTCGTCGATCTAAAAAAAATATTTTGTTGAATTTTCTCGTTTGAGAATTTAATCATAAGCTTGTTTTTTAAAATGATTTTTATTACAGAATATCACACAAGTAAAAAAGTGAAGAGGGTGCGCTGCCGTTTTATAGATAAATAGTGGGAAAACTGGCTCACAGCCGCTGTTTTTATTATTTATTTTTAACTTTCGTTACTGTGTGTGCTTTAACTGTGCAAGTTCACGGGTGAGGCGTAGTTTTATAATTATTACCCTCAGTGCGTTCTTCACAAGACGGAACTTCTCTGGTTTATGGTCTGGAATACCTACTAACTTGTAATCGCGAAACAAGCGGTAATTACGACTAGTTACTTGTAGACTTAGCACATTTCGGATATCAATACACTCAAAGAATACAGTTAGCAAACGCATCAACTAATACAGTTGCTGTTGACATTGATTTTTTGTCACCGATCCGTTTTGTTTAACCACATTGTGCTTAACTGTACATTGTAATTGACACTTAAGTAGCGGAATTACGCAATGATTTTTACTTTTTTTTATTTTTAAATTTATTTTTACAAAATAAAAGAAAAATTGGGAGTGGTCTCCCCTTGACTTTCTCGTTTCCCGGAAACGACTCAAAAGTTGATAGAAACCTTATATTCTGATGTCATACATGCATGTTAAATGGTCACCCATCCGAGTACCGACCACGCACTTGGTTGCTTAACTTTCGTGATCGATGACTTAAAAGTTGATAGAAACCTTATATTGTGATGTCAAACATGCATGTTAAATTTGGTTGCAAAAAGTTAAAACATCCTCGAGTTATCGTGCTAACGCACAGACACACAGACATATAAACAAACACACAGACACACACACACACACATAATTCCAAAAAAAAAATATTTTTGGATTCAGGGAGGTCCAAAATGTGTAAATCCGTAAAAATCTCGAGGACGAATTTTTTGACGATTACAAGACTTCCTCTATACAACGTAATACGTATACCTACGAGAAAGTAAAAAGAAAAGAAGTAGAAGAAGAAAAAAATAGGATATTGCCATCGTGAGTACGTTCTACGTAAAAAACGCAAGAAAGAAAGGAAAGGAAATGAAAGAACAGGACCACGACTTTATGCTATCCAGGTAACCGCGCCTCGAATAGGGTTGCCCAAGATTTTGTAATCACATAAAGTACCTAGTTCTAGGTCAATCACGACATGAAGAAGTTCTAGTTCCCTCCCAGCGGATGTAGCTGCCACTAGGGCCTCGCTGTATTGAGTGTGAGCACGGTGCTTTTCGGCATCCACTGCTCGTCATGTATGAAGATAGTATCGACTTTCACTGCGCGCTGTAGCAGCGCGCAGTGAAAGTCGATACTAGAGATGAAACGGATAGTTGTTTGTCCGAATACCAGTTGCAGTCGTGTGCAAAACCGTAAAACCTTTTCTCTCCCCTTATGTAAAACCCGACTCGGTCAACACTCTCCACTGTATCGCATGTGTTCTTATTATAATTCTATCAGATTTAAGTTTGACATTTTCTCTGGTTCTTCAGCCTCAGCAAAATGCACAATGAAGTCTCTCTTTTTTTATTAATCCGAGCCATTGTTAGTCCAGCAACTAAATATTAATTTATATACATTTTAATTTTATAAGTTTGAAATTTTTTAAGTATATTAGAACTGTAAAAAATAGTGCATGTAGTGCTTACATCTAGTAGGGAACAATCTATCATGATATCATGGAACAATATTAATGTAAGAAGTGATTGTAACCAGTTTTGTAAGCCAAATAATAAAAAAAAAAAAAAAAAAAAAAAAAAAAAAAAAAAAATACCGAATACCAGATATCCGGCGAGCTGCGAGGCTGTATGGCCGGATATTTGGCCCATTGTCTCGTTGCATGTCGTGACGAATTTAGCGCCGTACAGGGTGCGGTGAACGGATCAGGTCAATTCGAGCGTTTTCGCTAAGTTTTTACTAAAAGTTTGTAGTTGAGATATTTACTATTTATGTATTTATCATTAGAGCGGATATCCCAGAAGAAAATTTTAGTTATTTGGAAGACCTTATGGCTTTTTTGTAACTTTTTCGACTTTAAATATAAGCCGTCATAATTATAAGCCATTTTAATGATATTTCATCATCAACAAGAGCTCATATAATGTCCCCACCGAGGGGCTCGAGCCTACCCCACATTAGGGGCGATTAGGCCTTAGTCAACCACGCTGGCCAAGTGCGGGTTGGTCGACTTCACACACAACCAAGAATTTCTTCATAGGTGTGTGCAGGTTTCCTCACGATGTTTTCCTTCAGCGTAAAACCGTCGATTAAATGTACATATGAATTCAAAATTTGAAAACACATTGGTACGTGGCGGGGATCGAACCAGTGCCTCCCGGGTGGGAGACGACGCTCTTACGCGCTACGCCACCGACGCTTAATGATATTTACCTCACAAAGATTAACATATTTCATTTTACCATGGGGAATTGTCGTAGCTTTTCGGTATCCGGCCGGATAGTAAGTTTAGGCCGGATACCTGATAGTTACCGGATATCCGTTTTCATCTCTAGTCGATACCTGCAGATTCGCGGCGCGACCACGCGCAAGGTAGCGGAGGCACTCGCTAGTATCTCTCTTACTAGTCTGTGGGAGGCACTATTATGTCAGAGTCCTTAGGAACCTGCCGCATATAATTATATGCGGCAGGCATACTTTATAAAGTAGCGAAGGTCATTATGTTAATCGATTTTTTGTGCACGCGAGTTTTTTTTATCTCTAGAAGCAAGTTTTCATGAATCATTTAATTATAAAATGTAAAATTCCACTTATAAATGACTATTTCAAACAAACTACATATTTATTACTCTCCGTCACAAACACCACGAGTATACCTAGGTAACTTAGATTATAAACTTGATTAGTCTTGCGTAACCAACATTGCGTCAATGAACTTGGGATTAAGTAAATAACTAAATAATGTTCTATTTCAAGTTAAATTCAATTTTATATGCCATTCCATTAATTCTCATGTCGCTCTGCCGTGGCAAGGAAGAGGGACATTGGTAAAATATGGCGAAACTCCTAAAACTAGTTCACACGAAACTTAACCAAATAATCTATAGGTAATTTATGTGAACCTGACTTATAAAGTTAACGATTTTTTTACACTCTACGTTTATAACGAATTTCAATATACTATAAATATTGTCGTCGGTGGCCTAGTGCGTAAAGGCTCCCACCCGGAGAGCACCGGTTCGAACCCCGCCTCGCACCAATGCGTTTACAAATTTTGAATTCATATGTACAGTCAACAGCACGTCGGGCTATACAAAACTGTCAAATTTCTCCAAACAATTTTCAACCTAAGACCATGCAATCGATTGGGAAAATTTGACAGTTTGTGGTAACCCAACGTGCTGTTGTCTGTACGTTTATTTGACGCTCTTACGGTGAAGGAAAACATCGTGAGAAAACCTGCGCACACACCTATGAAGAAATTCTTAGGCTGTGTGTGAAGTCGACTAACCCGCACTTGGCCAGCGTGGTTGACTAAGGCCTCATTGCCCCTAATGTGGGGTAGGCTCGAGCCCCTCGGTGGGGACATTATAATATGAGCTGTTGATGATGATGATGACTTAAAAGGTTAACGATTTTTTTACACACTACCTCAATAAGTTCCATTATTCTAGAATTGTTGTATTTTAGTATTATTAAAACAAATGAAAAGTAGATACTTAATAAGTATACCTATTTAACACTAAAGCGAATAATATTTTTTTGTCGTTCTAACTTGGGGAAAACATGTGCCGATCAAGCATATTTTTGAACTGCAGACCGATTTTTTGTGACTGTTGTTCTACATTCAGTAACGAATGTCTTTAGCTTTAAAAATAAGTTTTACGACCTAAGTATAAAAATTTAGGGTCACGGAGAATTAAAACAAAAGTAATTTAAAAAAAAAATTGCCATATACTTTCATGTTTTGTGCTTTCATACATACCTATTTATATATTTTTTTATAGAACTTGTTGCAAGCGTCTATAGGCTGCGGTGATTGTTTAACATCAATGGGGCCATACGTTTCTTACATTACATAGGTACAGTCGGCAACAGAAAAACATTTTAGTACCATGTCATATCAACGCCTAGGTACGTTAGTGCAGATTACTGCACCATTTTATATGAATAATTAGGTATTATGAAAAGGTAGGAAAAGCGTCGGTGGCGTAGTGGGTAAGGGCGTTGTCTCCCACCCGGGAGGCACCGGTTCGAACACCGCCACGTACCAATGTGTTTTAAAATTTTGAATTCGTGTGTGAAGTCGACCAACCCGCACTTGCCCAGCGTGGTTGACTAAGGCCTAATCGCCCCTAATGTGGGGTAGGCTCGAGCCCCTCGGTGGGAACATTATATGAGCTGTTGTGATAATGACAAGGTAGGTACGGTACAAGACGAAAGTATGGTCCTACGTTCAGTATTGCTCGCACCGGATGGCTCCGTCAAGTATACCTACTTACTCGATGTTTTGGATAGGCTGCAGCGTTGCGTGAACCGCAACCCCCATCATTAGCGACGAAGAGGTGACTAAACATCATGAGCCTCTCCGATTGCATAGCGATGTTGCGTCATTGAGCGCATTCTACCGTCAGTACCACGGCGAGTGCTCTGATTTTTTCCGTAATCCCGCCATATCCCTTCCTTTTAAGGAGTACGCGTGCTGGTATCTCAAACTGTGGCTACCATTTCAACGCGAACTAAGAAACTTGGCTCGTGTGTTTGTCGCACAATCATGAAATGGAATTCACTACCACGTGTTCCCTCCTTCCTACAATCCTGGGTCATGCAAAAGAGGCGTGAAGAAGAACCTTGCAGGTCAGCAAGGCGAGGGTGGCTAGCGCGGCTATCTTCGCATTTGTACTCCACTTCTGCTTTCCAGGCGGAATGGAGTCATTTGCTTGACTTATTTTATAAAAAATGTAGTAAAGTGTTAATCCACTTCTGATGTTGACCGTACACGCAATCAGCGTAAACTTTACTTTTTTTTAAATTATCACCGCACATTAAAATGTAAATATATTCAATTTGGAAAACACGTGTTGAGAGATTCCGTGTTTATCTCATAGGTATTACTTAAATGTAAGTATATTTTCAAAAATCTTCTCACTTGACGTTAGATAAATGCGTTTTTAATTACCGCGTATTAGATTAAGAAGAACATAAAAGTCCCTCTTTATTATTATTTCTGTGATAAAAATAAAGTTTTCCAAAATACACCTTTAAATTTAATCTAGATTCATGACTGGCCTACTTAGTTAAAAAAAACTGTGTCCTTATTTTAACCCGCCCCTGACCTTTTTGTATAGTCTTTGCCTGTACCTACCTAAGCCAAAAACAAAGTAGGAAAAATTTTTAAGCAAGCTTTATTTAAAAAATATTCTGTGTCGTACAAAAAGGAGTGTAATAGTTATAATATAATTTAGTATCCCTTTTAAAACGTGCAATTGATTTGTTTTCATTAAGTAGTTAAGCAAGTAGTTTTATATATTAGAGTATAATTATATGACCAAAAATAGAGAGTTATTTCTTAGGTATACCCTGGGTATACCTACTTAGTTCGTACTCAAAGATTTTATTATTGACATGTGGTCGCCCGCGATTTCGCTCCCGATAATATCGGTTTTAAATAGCCTTCCTCAATAAATGGACTATCTAACACAAAAATAATTTGTCAATTTAAATCAGTAAATAGGTAGTTCCTAAAATAACCGAGTTCAACCAAACAAATAAACAAACTAAACTCTTCAGCTTCATAATATTATAATGATCTGAGTTCATAATAATTATTATATAGGTAAGTAGGTATATGTATACCTACAAGTATAGATTTATTAAAGCATTAATTTGGGTGCCATCAGTGGCGTAGCGTGGGTATCGGCCGCCCGGGGCGGAAGATAATTTTGCCGCCCCCTTATTTAGGTATTTCAATTTATTGTATACTATGCAATACACACTAAGAAATTTAAAAAGTATAGATGCACTCGCTCGAAAATGGCAACGAAAAAGTCAGGCAATTGCCGGATTTACATTCAATTTGGAATTAATGAAAAAATAATTGGGAACGCTCTCGCATTTTGGGCTGGTAGACTGCACTTCATTGCAACGCTTTAAGATATCGCCCAAAAAATGCCTTCCTGTGTTATTAAATAGTGTACAAATTACATTATGAGATACAAGAAAACGTGTCATTTTATTCGAAAATACATTTTTCTTATTTAAACAATTTCTTATGAAATATTTTTTTGGGTTTACAAACGTGTAAATATTTTTAACACTAGAAACCCCTCCGCCTGTCTGAAAAAATGGCTGGTCGTTTTTTTTTCAGTGTATTTTTTCTAGTTCTCAAAAATATTTACGCGTTTGTTAACGCAAAAAAATATTCCACACTGTAAGGTAGTTTCATCTTCTCAACTGGACGTCAAATATTTTGCAAAAATATTTCGTTCAGATCATAGAAGTGCAAATTTCAATGATTTTATGAAACAATGTTTACCATAAAAACATAAGCACCAAGCAGTGAAAAATTTCGAGGGCGAAAGCAGTGCCCTGGTAGCGTAGTGGTTAACGCAGCCACCCGGATTGTGGAGGATCCTGGGTTCGACTCCTGCCTGGGACAGGTCAATTTTTTCAGTGTATTTTTTCGTCTTAAAAGCAATGTAAATTTCATTTTGTTATTCAATTTGACTGTCATTGACAAAAAGTGCGTGTATGTAGGTATATCCTCTGTTATCGGTATCGGTTAAGAAGCTTATAATAGCTTCATGGTATCGGTGCGCGCTCTCGCCAATGAGCGCTAAGCAACAATCAACTCATGAGGTATATAAATTTATCTCTTTCTAATAACGGGTTTGCCTAATCATTAAGTAATCTATGAATAAAACTTTCTTTGAATAGTCAAAGTCATTATCGCTGATTATTAGTCATAAGCAATTAAAGCACAAAATCTAAGCACAAAATATGAACACAAAATAAACTACGGAGAATCACCGCAAGTCAGAATAGACGGTGTTGCCAGCAATTGCTACAAAATATCATTCAAAGAAAGGGGATCCCCGAATACGTCACAGAATAACTAATGAAAAATTCCATACTCTTCTCAATTGGTCCGAATTTGTAGTTGGCATAAAAATATGAAATGGTTTAATTTTTTTTTATTTATTGTGGAATTTTGCCGCCCCTTCAAATGTGCCGCCCGGGGCGGGCCGCCCCCCCTGCCCCCCCTACGCTACGCCACTGGGTGCCATGCATTTTTGTATTTTCAATAATAGCCGTAGGTAACCCCAAGTAGGTACATTTATTTTCGCCAGTTTCTTACCGGGTCATAGCTAATAAATATAATTATAATACTTTTTTCGTGTTATTATGACGTACAGTTAAAACATTTTTATTTACAAGTACCTACTTACTTATGCCGAGTCAGACATGCGAGTCAATGACCGGAGGAGAAAAGATGACCTTCCTCATTCCTCCACTTAACTTTTACTCGAATGATGACTTGATCGGGAAATAATCTTTGGTCACAAAAAAGATTATCCATTTCTTTTGTCGTCACCGAGTCCTCGGTCAAGTGTCTTCGGTCAGTGACGTCATTCAATTTCATATAAAAGAACCTGCCCGCATGCACGACGAACACTAAATATAGATCCGCCTTCGACAATAGACAGTTTCGTACAGACAATTTAGAAAAATGTTAAGGTTTTTGTGTTTTTTATCTGTGATATTCAGTGCGAGGTCTGCTTTGGGTATGTTGAAACAATTAATAGCTTTAATTTTAGTAAAACTTTTAATTAATTATTTAAAATTACAAAAATGAAAATCCATTACTAAATCGTTTGTATTTTCCACGTACTGACATAAATATACTCGTATATAACTGGCGTTATGGGTTAGCTGGAAGAGATCTCTTTAAAAGATAAGTTCGCTCTTGCAAGCTGTATTATTAAAAAAATGATCATTTGTAGGTATATTATGATTAATGAGCAATAAAGAGTGAAATATAAATAAAGATTTTTAAGCATTTTAAATGCACCTTAATTAATATTTAAAATTATTAGATATGAAAAATAGGTAACTATCCTACCTACCTACATAATAAAAAAGAATGACAAAAATTCAAAATTGTTTTTTAGAAATTTGTCTATTTATAATGAAAATTAAAGTGGCTAATATTTTTTTCTAAATATTAACATTTTGCATTACCTACCTACTTGTAAAAATCATAATACGAGTAGCCATGTGGTGCCGGCAGAGCTAGAATAGCATCACCCCTTATCCTCCAATGAGTGTCGTAGAAGGCGACTAATGGATCAGCAAACGATGATCACCTTATACTCCGTCCACCAATCCGCATTGGGCAAGTGTGGTGGACTACTGCCTAAGCCTCCTTCGATGAAAGGAGAGGCCTTGTAAAACACTGAGTCCTATCCATATTTATAATATATGGCTGTGTAGCTGATCTTCTTTTGCTAGAAGTTTTTTAATAAAAAAAGACTTAGGAATAATTTGAAAACATTATAACAATAAAATCCTAATTACTTAATTAACAAATTGTGGAATATTTACGTTAAATAAATCATTATAAATGAGTTTTAATTACACTTCATTAAGAGCCTGTTTCACAGGTTGTAGCTTAGGCGATATAGGGAGATAAATTTTGTATGGGCCATGGGCTATCTGTCAGATAAACGCTAATGGGAACTTATTTGGAACTTCTGTGTTTTTATAATTGCGAGTTGCGTTAGATAGAATATATTCTATCTATCTAATGATAATACACACATTATAATGTGTGTATTATCATTTTCAATAATACCATTAAAATAAGCGTCGGTAAAGTAGTGCGTAAGGGCGCTGTCTCCCACCCGGGGAGGCACCGGGTTCGAACCACGTACTTACCAATGTGTTTTCAAATTTTGAATTCATATGTACATACGTTTAATCGACGCTTTTACGATGAAAGAACATATCGTGAGGAAACCTGCACACACCTATGAAGAAATTCTTAGGTTGTGTGTGAAGTCGACCAACCCGCACTTGGCCAGCGTGGTTGACTAAACCCTAATCGCCCCTAATGTGGGGTAGGCTCGAGCCCCTTGGTGGGGACATTATATGAGCTGTTGATGATTATGATAATGATAACCATTAAAAAATACATTTGAGGTGGTTCTTTTTCAGTTATTTTCTCTTATTAAATTAAATATTTTACAAGGATTTTTACTTTCTCGTACGTGGTATAGAGAAGGTCTTGTTTTGCCTTCGTCTCACCTAATGCCAGGCAGGTTTAAAACAAGCGTTCATCCTTTTTTGCCGAGTCGAGTCATGGTTGTTTATGTATTTACAATAAGTTTATTCATGTAAATATCTAATTTATTATGTATATTAATTGTCCGTTCTCTAGTATCCATTAACACAAATTCTCAATGATATTGGTGTGAATGTGAAAATATATTACATATATTATATCACTAGCTTCTGCCCGTGACTTCGTGTGCGCAAGATTATTTTAAATTATAGCCTATCTATATGTTATTCTGATATGACTTTTTTATTGGTCTGAGTGTATGAGCTATATTATTGTAAAGTTTCATTGAACTACAATCAGTAGTTTTTGCGTGAAGGAGTAACAAACATCTACACATACAACCACACAAACATTCGTGTTAGTAGGATACTTGTAAGGTATTATATTATTCCGAAGTTTTTAAGTTATTGAGCACATTGTAAGTTAATCTAAAGTGCATAGAATTCACCGATTCTATGCACTTTAGATTAACTTACAATGTGCTCAACCATAACCCAGCAATAGATTTTTTATTTTGTACATATTATGAACACCTATTTTGGTAGAGTTCTGCTAGTTATTTAATATTTATATAAGTACCTAGTTACGTTATACATCCGCAAGGAAGTTTTTGTATTTATTTACGACAGTTGTGTAATTTCATTAGACACTTCTGTATAATCCTACTAAATATTGTGAACTTTATTAGTTTAAGTTATTAGTCTTTATTTCATCTAACAGTACTAAGTATTTTGATATTCTTGAACAAGGTTATAATATTTTTAATAACAAAATAGAACATTTCGACTTACCTGTGTCATTTGTTGACCCAAACCGAATAGGGAAGAATGGAATTGACAATTCCGCACGTGCATCGAATCTACATTTGCGAAAAAAATATAAGTAAAGGAAATCAATGAAAAGCAGTAATTCTTGCACAATAGATAATAATTGACATTACAGTTTGTTATTTCATGTATTATTTAATATCCTATAAGCTGTAAAATAGTCAAAAGCAGTACAGAGAACGTTTTGATGTTTAATGCAGGTGGAAAACATAAAGCGTTAGTGTGGAAAATAAAGAGTTTCCGCACGCTAATCATACATGGAAAAGTCTTACTTATTGAGTAAACGTATTAAAAAATAATATATTTTTAATATCTCTGGAGTTTCAGACTCCTTAAACTAAAGGCGTCCGAAACTCCGAAATGTCCGAATATTTTAATTATTCAGCTAATAATCTAGGCATTATAAATATTATGCCTAATGATTCACCAATTTGCAAATTATGCCATTAATAATTTTAACATTTTAAAAATTTTTTTTTGGATCACTCAACCTCCACAGCAATTATGTTATGAGCATTTTGCTTTAATTTTAGGATATGAGACTTTTTTATCTTCTTGAGAGTTAAAAGCATTATTGTTAGCCGGCAGTTATGTAAATAGCCCGTCCCTCGGTTGTTGATGGTTCTGGGCCTAAAGCACCCTTATAACCAAAGGTTTACTAGGAACAAAGGGATAGATTACACAACGACCCGGTGGATAGATGCAATGCTATAAACTAGAATAGTTAAAATAAATAAAATAAAACTCCGTGGGTTAACTAGAAGCTTCAAGGCGACAAGGGGCTGGCGGGAAGGAGGCGTACTATCGCCAGTGCCACAGAGCATATAATACCTACTACGTTTCATCGCTATGGTCCCTTTTTTCTTCTCTTGCCCCCTCAGCTGCTTTCCCTTTCCTTCCCCCATGGGGAGGAGCGAAAGACAGAGCAACGATATACAAGGGTTATGTCGAACTCTTCCTGACTAAACACCCCCTATATTGCCTAGTGTCAAAATGGTTATAAGCACAGATATATCAATGTTTACATCTGTGGTTATAAGGCTATAGGAAGCAACCGCCCCCTCAGGAGAGGGGGAGGTGCACACGCTGCCCTAGACATTTAGACTAGGGCATAAGCGTGGAAGGCGATCGCGGACATAATAGCCGGGGCCGAACGCTTCTATGTGTGGAGATTATTCACACAGTGGCGGAAGGCCACGAGACAAGCCTGTGTTGCCAGAAGGGCAGTGAAATTAATCTGAGCAGACGCACTGCTATGGTCCCTTGTCACAGGTGCTCTTTTAGTCAAATTCTTGGAAACGGATCTTAACGTTCATGGTTATGCTGACGACGACGACGTAGTGACTTGTGCTATAGGCCCTTGTCAAAGTTCTGTATTCTCAATTATACAGAAAATTTTGAATACAGAACAAAAAAAAAGCTTGATGCGGTAATCAAAAACGAAAGACATGGCTAAATTCTTTGTGGTCAAACAGTCCTGTGTAGCTCAGTTGGAAGAGCAGTCAAAAAGGTCGCGGGTTCAAGTCCCATCTCAGCACTTATCCAGGACAGGATTTGTTCCATGTTTTTTGTTTTTTATTTAATTTGGTATCAATTTCAATCATAACCCTTAACATGATTATAAGTGGTGTTCGGAAAACCAACGGACTGTAAATCCTACCAAAACAATTGTTGTTTGTTCCCTTTACTAGAAAGAGGAAGTTGGATAAGCTTTCATCACTCACTATTAAATTATATACACAATTTATCAACACTGAGCGTGATGATTAGAGCTCTGACTCACCACTGCAAGCTGAACAGATAAATCGTTACAACATTAGAATAAAAGATACTGATGCAGATTCTGTGAACAGGAGCGTGAAACACCAATGCACCTCCTGTGCTCTTGTGAACTTCTCATTCACAAAAGAAGCCGAATACGACAGACGAAAAGAAGCGAAGACACATTTTCGAACGATAGCAAATCAAAACAATCCAAGCTGGGAATATCTTATCCTTTTTAGACAGTGTCCAGCTAAATGACTACATTAACACCTCAATAGAACTTACCTACTTGTAGTCTTAGCACGGTAATATTAACCGTGTCTTAGTCACAATAGATATTAACGGAAAAAGCCTCGAAACGACGAAATAATAATAATAAAAGCTCCCTTGTAGGGTAAGATGAGGCCTTGAACTTCTCTGTCAAAAATTTATAATAAATGGATCTCACGAATTAAGTATTATAATTTTATAAGTATTTTGGGTTCATTAAATAAAGAGATTTTGTTATTTATTATCTCATCAATTAGTTTTACGAGGTATTTAGATATGTGCCTACGAAAAACTCGTTTTTCAAATTTGTAACATGTTTATAAATATTAAAATTAACTTAAACTGGAATTCTATCGATGACGAAACGGTGAATAAAAATTACTTGTTCTTAAATTGTTATTTATGAATGGATTTCAGTTAAAAATCAAACTTGTACAGACATGGATAAATATCCGCAATCTTACTACCCAAGGAATGTTTAGTTTCAATCATCAACAGCTCATATGTCCTCACCGAGGGGCTCGAGCCTACCCACATTAGGGGCGATTAGGCCTTAGTCAACCACGCTGGCCAAGTGCGGGTTGGTCGACTTCACACACAACCTAAGAATTTCTTGATCGGTGTGTGCGGGTTTCCTCACGATGTTTTCCTTCACCGTAAAAGCGTCGATTAAACGTACATATGAATTCAAAATTTAAAAACACATTGGTACGTGGCGGCCTTTGAACCGGTGGCTCCCGAGTGGAAGACAACGGTCTTACGCACTACGCCACCCGACGCTTCCTGTTTGTTTAGTTTATATTTGTTTAAAAATAAAAATAAAACTCTTGTTCCAGCCCCATTCATCAAACCATGCCAAAGAGGTGACATACCGTGCATTAAGGCGTCGGCGCAGGCGGCAGTCCCCTTCATAGCTCCGGGTATTCCTGAACTAGGCATTGATTCCCTGGACCCCTTGAGGTTGTCCTACATCAAAGGAGACCAGGCGGGCCTGCAGCTCACCTTCAAAGACACCATCCTCACTGGCATGAAGGACTGTTTCGTTGATAATGTCAAGTAAGTACCTAAATGAAGATTATCTCACTCATGGCAACAGGCCACAGGCTGGCAACTTGTCATTATTTATGGCCCAAACCGCCATATGCTTTATAGGTAACAAAATTTTGTATTTAACATTCTTCTATGTTAATTCAGTTTGTATTTTGAAACTAAAATAATTTTGTTTATTACATACAGTTTATGGAAAAACACTTGTCTGGCCATTCTCAGTAGGACTTGTATTCTATTTAAAACAATAGCGTATTCAAATAACTTAATTTGTGGTTAACGTAGCTTTGAAACGTCGGTCATAGAGTAATACGAATATTATTTACTTTGTTCATCGGCTGTCAACCAAATGATATAAATAAAGAGCACTTAGACAAAGGATCCTTGTCTAAGTGTGAGCATCTTAGATTATGTGAGCATGAAGTTGTCGATAGACATCATTCTCTCATTATGTCGATGACAAATGCATCATGCTGGCTGACATTTTCTTTCTTTAAGAATCATTCCCGAATTAATTTGGTATGTATGTGGCAGTATGGATGGATGAAAATCGACTACACGTGGCTGAGACAAAAATGCTACGACGGATGTATGTGTGGAGTAACAAGAATGTACATACAAAGTGAGAAATAAGTACAGTTGAACCAACTGAATCATGACCCACTTGACCGATCATTCCTTTAGAATCATAAATTTAGATAGGTTTTCTTCGCCATCATGCGTATTGCACTTAGTACGTTTTAAATATGAATAAAAATGCGTCATTATGAGTCAGACATCTATGCAACTTTAATCTGTCTTATCACTGCACTAAAGTCTTAATTGGAATTTTAAATAAGATGGCGTTCATAATCTAAACTCTTTTCAATACTGAGAAAATGGAATGGAATGGAATATCTATTATATTTTTAAAAATAAAATGACGTTATGTGTCAGATGTCAAGTAGTAGTCTGAACAAATTTTAAAAAGCCATATTTATTTGACACTGTCAGTATCTAACAAATAAATAACAGGTTCGTTACTAAGAAATGTAACGTACAAGCGTATTTCATCCTACTTTGTATAGAGTGACTGTATGGAAATGATCTTAAGGTGGGTCATGATTCAATTTGGTCGACTGTACATTAGAGGAAGTTTGAAAGTAGCAACAGTGGCAGAAAGACTGAGAGGTAACAGACTGGCATGGTGGCATTTAATGAGAATGGTGAGCGTGTAACGGAGAGTAATAAAATTTTCCATAGCCATAGTTCCGTTCTTGCACGGTTGATGGGAATTTGTAATGCTTGCCGAATGGAGAAGCGACCTTCACTCGGAACTCTTAAGGTGTAGTACACTTACTTGTCAGGTCGGAACTGTATCACCTCTTTTTACTATGAAAAAGAGTTGATGCGCTACGCTCCGTAGTAGTTTCGTAGGCGCCGTTCCGTAGCGTTGAAAGTAAAAAAAGAGGCGTTTCTTTCCGAACTGATAAATTTGCTACGACCTTTAAACCGTTGCAGGTGTAAACATTAGAAAAATAATATTGACAAACTAAAATTATTAAAAAAAACCGCCTTCAAAATTAAAAGAGGGGGAAGTAAAAATATTGTTTATAAAAATCTATATTTTTTATTTGAGATCGGTCCCAAATACAAGTGACAACGTTTATTCCAAATTCAATATTTGGCACCGACCTCAAAAATTATTTAGATTTTTATAAACAACATTTTTACTTCTCTGTTTTTAGTTTTTAAGGCGGTTTTTTTATTTAAAAATAATATTTTTTTTGCTTTTTAGTGTTTTAAGTATATGAAGTAGAGTTGGTTATCATTAATTAAAGTTAAGACAGGATTTTTGCCGTTATTTTTCAAAATACCTACCAAAAAAACCTCAAGGTCTAACGCTATAAAATTTCCAGAAAACTATTTCGAGACTTTGATCTTTAATACAAAAAAATAATCATTGAAATTGGTTAACAACTCAGATCAATGATTCTATTGGTCTGAGGGTTAACAACTTTCGATGATATCGACGCATAAAGTTGGAACAGTTGGAAAAAAATCATAATTATTGTGACTATATGCGTATTTTCAAGATTTTGAACAAAGTATAGGTACTGACCCGATTAATGAAATTTTTTTATGGGACCAAATGGCAACTATTCCGCATCGAACAAAAAAAGAATCACCAGAAATCTCAGCGTAATCGGTGTACCTACATACATAAAAAAACATACCAGCCGAATTGAGAACCTCCTTCTTTTTGAAGTCGGTTAAAAACTTAAATTGTCTTCAACGTCCAACAAAAAAGTTAGGACATAGAGAGTTCAAACGTAGCTCCACGGAATACTTATACTTAGATTATAGGCTAGTCTTTGTGGAGTAGGTAGGTACCTACGAATAGTTATGAATGAACTTTATAATAACTCGGCAAGATGATAAATTGAATAAATACCTCTGAGATTGAACTAGCAGATAGCCAGTCATGTGCCAGCAGTGTAATTTGATCAAGTGTCACAATAGGTCAAAGTGCACGTGACCTAGACCACATTTTGTCATTCATGACGACTTTTTTATTGGTCTGAGTTCATGACTAGATCGGTCCCTTTTCTCTTACAATAATGTTCTTCCTAGGTCTAATTACGAAGTTATTTACCTACAACTCAGTCCAATGACTTTTTTATTGGTCTGAGACCTACAAAACTACAGAATTTCCACAATTATAGAAATAGGTACATAGCTTTAATCAAAAAGTCAACACCTTCAAGTCCAGGATAGGACAATACGTGGAGACAATAAATCCATGAAATCAATTACGAGCGATTTAATCAGACTGGAACAAAACTTACAAGCTTGGTGAATAGCTCCCAAAGTTTGATTTTGAACAATCCAAACCAACAATCTGTCCCTTATTAATTTTCACACTTATTCGTTTTGAAAGTTCAACGCGTTTCCCTTTCGCCGTGCGTACTGAGATAAAGAAAAAATATCGATGCTGTAGAGTTTTGAATGTCGAGTTTCCAACAGTTTTTCGTAATTTGAAATGCAGTATTTGCGACAGTGCTCTGACGCATACATAGCCAATGTGTTTATCTACACAATCTACCTATTTCTTCTAATTTATCAACACAACAAGCATACCTCACCTGCGTCACGAAACTGTCATGGTCAAGAGCTGAGACGGGACTTGAACCTGCGACCTTTCACCAATCTGGTCGATTCGGATTCGATCCTCTATCAGAGGCGGAGCAAGGCGTCAGCGATGTGGGACCCACGGCTTTTGATCCGAAGGGCCTCGCACCTCGAATATATTTCAGCCGAGAGACTTGTGACCTCCCGACCGTGCCTGCGCTGCGCTCCCCCATCCAGCGACTTCCCGCGACCTTTCGTCGGTCCACCTTGTGGACTAAGGGTCTCGCACTATGTACCTTGCCCGTATCCAATTTAGGTTTTGCTCCGCCACCTGCTCTACCCTTTTCTTTTCGATGGAAATTCCTTTACGGACCGTACCGCACTGTGGGCTAGACAGTGCGGCGTGTGTGGGACTCTCCCGGGGGTTCCCGGGAATACCCACTAAAAACCATCGGCACAATCACAGCCCTTTGTGGGGACGTTTCGGGAACGGTGCACGGTGTACGCCTCGACTCCGAAAAGTCTCCGGGCTGCCCAACCTAATAGCAGGCCGGGCTGCGCCTGAGAGGGATTACCCTAGGGCACTAGGGCAATCCCCAGACGGGGGACCTCCTATATGCACATGGGGAGCCAATCCATGTGCAGGCCTCACTTTAGGGCTGGAGAAGACTGGCGGCCGTTGCCCCCGCCTTGCCATGCCTGGCAGCGTGATGTCTCGTCCACCGAGCGCCACTCTCAACTCGCGGCGCTCATGTTGCCAGGCACCCGGCTCTACCCACCCAGCTACACAGGATTGTGAGGTCACAGGATTTTATTATGTAATTTAAAATATTAATTTGATTGTATAAAAATGCAAATATTGCCACTCACAATATTAACAAACATCTCGCGCTGACCCTCAGCACTGACACGCTATGCGTCGATGGTCAGCGTAACTCTATACCTGTCTTTACGATAGGACTCTTTGTAAATAGATTACGGTCAGTATGTCTAACCAAGCCTAGGCAGACTGGACATACATGAGTTCTTTTTTTATAATCATATTTTTGGAAAACCTTAAAATCATATTTTTTGTAATACTTTACTTTACAATTAGATTAAAGTACCTACATTGCTGTTGTATAGTGCATGTAGTTGTCACCTATAATTAAGTTTGCATTTAGTATCCTGTGATAATCGATGTCTTTTTCAATAACTGTGTCAATGTAAACTTGTTGGTGATGTCAATAAATAAATAAATAGACTGGCTGAATGTCTCAAATTGCCTACGCGAAGTAGAAATGTGTTCTGAAAAGCCTCATACATTCGAGGAATTTATCATAGTAGGTACCTACAAGTAGATACTCTACTACTAGATCGTTGCAACATTGTGATATTTACCAAAACTTGGGAAAACCATTTTTTTTTCTTTACAAAAACTCCATTGTTCGCTGTATTTGACAAGTAAGTGACGATGACGCGTTTGGGTGTTAGTTTGTTTTTCCGCATTCGACTTCCAACTAAAAGCAGTTTTCATAGAATTTTTATTTTGACAAAAATACAGGGAACTTACCTCAGGCTAGACAGTGCCTACTTAAAATTTAGCAAATATTTGATAGCTAATATAAGATTTATTTCTACTACCAATAATTTTCAATGGTTTACGTAGTTATTACAACAATCTACTACAGTACGAACGACCAATTTTATCATTGCGTACGACAACTTCTAAGCTATAGTTTCTCAAACTTATTTTGCCCACCGCCCACTTTAAGAATAGGTAATGTATTTTTCTCAAATCGTATATTTTAAAACCTTATACTTTTAATCATATTGAATTTCGAAAGGTCGGAACACACTTAACACTTAGATACGGTTGATAGCAAAATGGAGGAAGCATGCCAGACGAAAATAAAACTAATTCTAATAATAACCAAATCGAGTGAAAAACACCTACCTGCTCCTCGGGGATCGAACCCGGCACTTAATTGCAATGAGCGATCTACTAGACCTCGGAGACAGTTGAATCTACCTATATAATAGATATTAATTGCTGTTCGATAGTCTCGCTAAAACTCGAGGACGTCTGAACCGATTTTGCTAATTTTGGTTTTAAAATATTTGTGCAAATCCAGGAAAAGTTTAAATGGAGAGGAAATATGGAAAATAATAAAAACTGGACTTTTTTCGGGAAATAATAAACCGAACAACTAGAAAATCCTGGATGGATTTTCTATCATTGTTAGTCATACCCATTAATGATTTTTTTTGTGGCCCACTTGGTATTTGCATAGGTTAAGGTAAGGTTAATATGCTGGCCAGTTAAATACGATCCTTTTTTTAAATACCTTACGATAATAATGTAGATATTTGACTGGGCTCCAATAAACGAGCGGCTAACCGTTGCGAACAAAGACTAGGTACTGTGAACTACTTACTTCTCTTATTGTTTCTTTGTATCTCGTCCAGACAGAACCTGACCAGAGGCAAGCAGTCTGTGACCATAAGGTGCTCAGTCAACTTAAAAGGCAATTACAAGCTGGGCGGGCAACTGCTGATACTGCCCATCCAGGGGCAGGGCAAATACTCCATCGATATCCGTGAGTATTTCTATTTACATACATCTTAATGTATAAACTACGTGTCACGTTGTTTGTCCGCGATGGACTCCTAAACTACTTAACCGATTTTAATCAAATTTGTACACCTTGTGCAGTTTAATCAAACTTGAAAGATAGGATAGTTTTTATCTTGATAAGTAGTCATATTTTTTTTTACTGCAGATACAATGTGATAGGTCAGTAAGTCAGTAATTACCACAGCAACGCGTGGCCGGGACAGCTAGTATCTATATCTATACTAATAATAAAGCTGAAGAGGATCGTTTCAATGTGACCAAACCATTTGAACATCCCTTTCTCTATTCTTGTAACGATGTCATCATCATCATATCAGTCAAGAGATGCCCACTGTTGGACATAGACCTCCTGCAAGAATCTCCAACAGCCAGCTCGATCGGTCCTGCACTGCCCGTATCCAGCAGTTTCCCGCGACCTTTCAATGCTGCTTCTCCCAGTACACGGTCGCCATTCGAGGAACTTTCCGCCCCAACCACATGCACCAACGGCCGTCAGGTACTCCTCGCAAAGGGCAGATTGCGAGGAGTACCGACAGCCGTTGAGGCGGACGGTCTACTGCCACTTAGGATCGCAATACTTTGTGTCACGATGTCTTCTTATTAAATTTATTCAAAATTAATGAACATTGAAAAAATAATTTACTTAGGTAGGTACTTTATTATTTAATTTGTAAGTAGAGGTAAGCTGTTTCTTGAGTGGCTTATTCAAATAAAATAATTATTTTCGTGCCGAAGCCGTGTTTGATGGGTATGTCTCCAACTTGATTTCCAGAGGACATCATAATCAAGGCGTACACTGACCTGGAGACCGTCCAAGGGGCGGACGGCAAGCCGCACTGGCACATCAGCAAGTGGAGGCACACGTACCAGGTCAAGACCGGCACGCAGTTCCACTTTGAGAACTTGTTTAACGGGAATCCGGTGTTGGGTGAGTAGATAAACATTTTTACTCTGGATAGGTCAGGATAGGCAGTCAGCTAGAGGATCCGCGTAAGAGCTCCTTCACACTAGCGTTTTTCCAGCAGCGTAGGCGTTCGATGAACGTTTGCGATAAATTGACTGCAGAGAAAACGCCATACGTCAACGCGAAGCGTGTGTCGCGTTATCGCGGCGTTTACGCTGCGCATACGTTCATCGAGCGCCTAAGTCGAGCAAACGTTAGTGTGAAGGGGCACTTATGGTAACGCTCACCTTGACCTATAGACACTTGCAACAAGCTTGCAACACAAGTTTTTTCTACAACCTACTTATGTTACCAGGTTTCACGCGAATTCTGGACCCAGGACATTGGACTTTTTAAATTCCCGCCGGCCTATTCGATAATTTTTTTGGCAGATGAAAGTGATAATCACATAGGTAGGTATCCATTGCTGTTTTTACACGACAAGTGCCTTATTAAAGTGTCGTGTACAGCAATGGATATGTAATTCGCTCGTTGATTATCACTTCCAACATATGCGTTCACTGCTTTCATCTGTCAAAAAAATTAGCGGATTTGTTTAGTCAGCCCATCATTTTTAACCGCTTTTTAACATACTTTTGATAGAAAATAGATCTTTACATAATCAATGGTAAACCTCGATTCTAATTCGAATCTTTAGTCTGTAACACTAACTCGGTGACATGTTCCCCAGCTGGCCCAGTGGAATCTTTACTGAACGGCAGTTGGCGCGAGGTGATGCAGGAGGTGGCTCCGCCGATAGTCCGCGCCATCGTCGAGGCAGTCGTCAACTCTGTGCAGGCTCTCTACAAAGCTGTCCCTGCGGAGGAACTTTACGTACAATGATGAATCACGCAATGTAGACTTAATGATTAAACGATAAGGATATTTAGTTTGTGTTGTTATTTAAATTTCAACCGTAAACACAGACTAGTAAGATATACTATGTATGCCCGTAAGCAGTTACCGTATCCTATTGTAACCAGACCATGAAGCTTTTTACCTATAAGCTTCTTGAACCAGACCTTAGTGGGAATGTTTTGAATTTCAACTAGAAAAACAGAGCTTCATTTGAGATAATCATTCACACAAAATAAATCGTACAAACCTTGTATTTCTACCAATCTACGCATTTCGCCAATGTCTCATCAACATCATAAATATAGATTGAGTTAAAAATGGAGATTTACTGGTAGGTACCTACTCACAACACGTATTATTGGTATAATTATACGTATAATCATTGGTCTGAGTCTCGGTTGAAATTCTAATCTTAGAATTAACTCCATGACTTTTGATATGAAGAAAAACCATCGACATCGCTGAATGGGTTGTATTCCTTTGCCTATCCTAAAAAGGGCGGATTTAAAACTAAGTTATTTTTTTTTTTTTTTTTTTTTTAATAGCATTGGCGACGAGGCCATCAGCTTAACACGTAACAATAAAACAATAAATCCAAGAATAGAAAGTGAAAGAAAAGTAGACAACAATTTTACAACACTGAAATTATACAAAACAGAATAAAGAAATTTAAATTGATATACATATTACAGAGGCCCAAACGTATTAATATAAAAGTCATAAATAATATTATATAATTGCGGATACATCAGAAAATGTTGAAAATCTTTCGGAAAACAATCATCAGGCTTAAGTATTTCTTTACTTAAACTAATTAAAAGCAGACGTTGAATATTAAAGTATTTACATTCTAAAAACAAATGGTTTAAATCACAATAATCAGAAGAGCAATATTTACAAGAGCTATTGGAATCTAAATTAAGCCTGTACAAATGTGAGGGAAATTTACAATGTCCAATTCTTAACCTACTTATACTAGTTATAAAATTTCTACCTAAATATTTACAGGAATGCTCAAACCAGGCTTTAGTGCTAGGGGCAGGAGCAATAACTGAAAGCCACTTCCCCTTTTCGAGACGGGTGATATTCAAAGAAGAACACCACCGTTTAAGTTGGTTTTCTTTCAGAATTCTGACTAAGTCTAAAAGGGGAACACTATAATCATCATTAATAGATATGTTAGAGGCAGACTTAGCAAGAGTATCAACTAACTCGTTGCCAAGAATGCCCGAGTGACTAGGAACCCAACAAAACTCAATTAATACATTTTTACAGCTTAATAAATGAACTAACCATCGCAATTCATAAATTAGATAATTACAATGATAACTAATAGTTATTTTGTCCAAGGCCAATAACGCACTCATAGAATCGGATAAAATTAAAACTTTGTTAGCGGAGAGAGAGTTTAATCTATTTAAGACATATTTGAGGGCATAAATCATACCTAAAATTTCTGCAGAATAAATTGAAAAATAATTACTACACAAAAAAACTTTTCCAATTTTACTAGACGAATCATAATAAGCAAAACTCGTGCGATCATTAGTCTTAGATCCATCAGTGTAAATTTTAATATAATATACTTTCTCATCCAAAAATTCATAAAACTCGTGTTTTGATTTAAATTTTGTAACTGTAACTGGAATGTGACGTATCATCGACTCAAAACTGTATGAAAAGCAAGGGCTATTATATTGCCAGTGAACAATATCCTGAAATTTAAAATTCAAATAAGAAATGGAATCACTAATGGTAGTAATAACGGGTAAAGAAGCATAATTATAATCTGGAATTGTATAGTTTTCAAGAAATCGCTTAGTCAGAACATTATCATGACTAATTAAATTGAGACAAAATTTATCAGTTAAGTAACATCTTCTAATAAATAAAGGAACTATGCCAGATTCCACCTCTAACGAATTTATAGGCGATGACATCATTGCACCAGTAATAATGCGCAAAGCCTTATTTTGTATAACGTCAAGCTTTCGAAGCAAGGAATTAGACGCAAGTGAATAAAACATAGACCCATAGTCAAACTGACTGCGAACCAAAGAAATATATTGGGGTTTGTTGTTTGGGGTTCTGATCCTAAGATTTGAGAATCTTAGGATCAGAACCCCAACGTACTCCAACCAGAGATTTTAAAATATTTATGCGAAGTTCGGCCTTTTGGCATATATACGTTATATGAGGACCCCAAGTTAGTTCACAGTCCAGTATAACACCTAAATATTTTTCAGATAGCTTAAAAGGTAATAAATAATTATTGAAATAAATTTTAGGTCTACACAAATAATATAAACTAAAAACCATAACAGAACTTTTTTCTACGTTTACTTCTAATTTTAACTGATTATTAAGAATACTGCTTAACTTTTTTAGCACACCGTTCATAACGATTTCTCCTAGCCTTAAGTCATTGCAGTCTAAATATAAGACTAAGTCATCAGCGTAGAAAGAATATTTTACAGATTTGGGAATAACTTTCATAAAATTAACGAGACTTAAAATAAAAATTAATGGTGAAATAACAGACCCTTGAGGAGTACCTTTGTAAGACTTTCGGGGGCCAACTATTTTATTTTTTATCTTTAAAGAGACTACTCGATTGTTCAAAAAATTAAATATCCAGAATAAAACTGAACCAGGGATACCCAGCGAGCGTAGGCTGTTGATTAAATATTCATGATTTATGTTATCAAATGCTCCCTTAATGTCCAAAAAAACAGCTAAAGTTAATTTATTATTTTTGAAATTGTTTTCAATATCGCCGACCAAGCACCCTAAATTATACATAGTGTTTTTGCCCTTACGAAAACCGAATTGATAATCAGGAATCAGAGAATGGTGCTCAATATACCATTCCAATCTATTCTTAAGCATAGTTTCGAACAACTTCGCAAAACAAGAAGTTAATGAGATGGGTCGTTAAGCATCTAAATCATTGGATTCCCTATTAGGCTTTTTAATTGGAACTACAAACTGCATTTTCCAGACGGGAGGAATAGTTCTATGAGACCACAATTGGTTAAAAATATTTAAAAGTATAATTTTAACATGTTTTGGCATGTGTTTTATTACGGAGTAGGGAATATGGTCAGGACCAGGCGATGAATTTTTCTTTTTGCTGTCTAGAGAGGATTTAAACTCATCATACGTAAAAGGATCCTGAATCCACTGAGCAGAATCAGAACCTTTAACAAAGAAATTAAGAAAGAATGTTTCAGATTAGCGATGGGCGATTGTTCCAATAAAAGTTATCGAATGAATCGACAATTGATTAATAAAATATTCGAATGTCGATTTATTCGTTCTTTCAACAAATTATTCGATAAAAAATCGACGTTCGAATAACAATCGACGGATCTACTAGCGAGAAAAGTACCTACGTAGTTGCTCCTGCGAAAGGGCGCGTTTTTAGGGGGGGGGGGGGGGAGGAGGTAATTTTGGTCACATCTGTGTTGGTTGTTGGTATTTTTGTTAGATTACTGAAGAATTTCTACTGTATGGCCCATAATACCAGATGTGGGTTTGTGTGTAACTAAATGTTACCTGTAAAGCTTTGCTCAACCCCTTTTGGGATTACGAGCGTGATAATTTGTATGAAACTTTTTTGCTGACTGTACCGACATCTAATCTGGTTGTCGGTTCGCTCCTTGGATTCAATTGAGTAGATGGTGCGGCAAAAAAAATATTACGTGCTGTTAGTTAAGATGTTCTTCAATTTTTGTTGCTGACTGTACCTACACTAACGTCATTTTGCTCGACGAATCCCATTTTACTGTTTAGTTGCTGCTATAAAAAATCTCCATACCTACTCCTAACCGTTAAGGAATTCTGTGCCTTCCATCATCAGCTTAGCACCATGACATGATGACTTCCTGGATACGCAATAAATATGAACATAACATAACATATGAATAAGGAAAGCATCAAAGACTACACGTGCCCATAATATTTGAGGAGTTCCCTCGGTTCACCTGGGATCTCATCATCAGATCCTACCTTGGTGACAATGACCTTGTGCTCGGGAGTATACTGTTTTAAGCAAAAAAAGAATTTTCAAAATCGGTACACAATTGACGGAGATATCGGTAAATATGTATCGATACGTTTGATGATGCGTGTAACAATTTGGGCGCAAGCACAAATCGCAGCAATCGAAAGAACCATCAATTGATAGGTCGATTGTTATTCATTTACGCGCTACCGCAGCGCGCAGAGTACGCACGCAAGTCGATGAACACAGATTGACTCGATGCGACTGCAATAACAATCGACAATTTATCGAATAATATGACTTGTTATCGAATGCATTCGAATAAACAGATTATTCGAATAATTCGATTGTTTTTACTAACAATCGCCCATCGCTATTTCAGATTGCTCTTCCGTATTTCCAGAAGCTACTTTATTTAAAAATGCATGAGCATTAAAGGAATTTTCAAAAAAGTTTAAATTAGTAGAGCAAGCGCCAAATTTAGCAAATTTAAATCTTTTAATGTGATCCCAAATAATTTTTGTAGGTGTCATTCTATTAAAAGATGAAGCAAGATTTACCCAACTTTGGAGTTTTTGTTCAGAAAGAATTCTTTTCTTTCTGGCATCAAATTGTTTAAAAATAATGTAATTTTCTTGCGTGGGATATGTTTTATATGAGCTAAGAGCGAGCTTAGCCCGATTAACAGCCTGTGAACAACAATCATTCCACCAAATTAAGGATTTCCGTTTTCTATTTCTATACTGGCAACTACTAGATTTTGTAGGAAATGTCATTAAAATACTAGTTAAAATATTGATAAATGAATCATAACTGATTATTGGCTCGCAATCCAAAGAAAACTCTGAAAAATTATCTTCACAGAGTTCAGAAAATGTAAACCAATTAATTTTATTAAAATTAATATCCGATAAAGACTTAGTGTTAGCGGTGGGCAGCAATTCAACTTGGGAATTTTCACTGGAAGAGTTTATAGGATCATTATATAAAACGCTAACCAAAATGGGATAATGATTGCTACTCAAAAGGTCATCATGAACTTCAAAGGAACAACTAGAACTTACTGCTAAAGAAGCAAACACCAAATCCAAGACATTACCACCCTGACCGAATGGCGCCAAAGTAGTTTCAATTAAGTCATTCATACAAACCAGGTTATTATCATCTGCAAAAGAATTAATAATCTTACCTCTTCTGTCATTAAACCTACAACCCCAAGATGAGTGGTGGGGACGGGATTCTGCTTGTCAGGTGTAAGTTAAACACACGCGGCTAGGCTGAATTTCGTTTTTTAGTTAATTTCCCACTGAGTTTCTAATATTTGTGTCGTCTTGTTTAATTTAGGGTGACAGTACTAACCCAGTAAGTGATAAGTGTGTGTTCAAATCTATAATGAATTCCTTGTCTGACGATGATGATCCGCCGGACAGGGGCGCTGCGTCCCCTGATCTTACCATGCAAGTTGATATGAGCATACCTAAAGCAAACACCGCCAATTTAAAACGCAATGCTGATGATTGCCTTGACATTATTGCAAAGAAAACTAAATCTCCACCGTCAGCTTCAACTCAGCACACATTCACATGCGAAGGTTATGAGTCGAGTGATTGCTTTAGATATGATTCTGCCTTCCCTGGTCCCTATGTAATCCATGTCACTCGCACAGAGAGTGCTCGGGTTATGAATGGTCTCAAAATGGCCCAACTTCTTTATAATGGCAAGGTCAGTGGTATCTCTGATATAAAAAATATAGGAAGAGAAAAAATTGGAGTTTACTTTAAACAGCATAATGACGCCAATTCTTTACTAGATAATCCAGTTTTAACATTAAATAAGCTAACTGCATCAATCCCAAGATTCCATATAACTCGATCAGGTGTAGTAAGACAAATCCCCCTCGATTGGAGTCTAGAAGAATTTGTATCAGGAATACAATGCCCCCCGGGTATTAAAGTAATCAAAGCCCGCCGTCTCAACCGTAAGAATCGTGCCAATGGAGAGACTACTTGGGAACCTTCTGCGACAGTAGTACTTACTTTTCTAGGACAGTTCTTACCATCCAACATTTTATGTTTTAATATGTCGTTGCCTGTTGAACTGTATGCTTTACCCACCATTCAATGCCACAGGTGCCTACGATTTGGTCATGTCCGGGATCAATGCAGGTCTTCACCGCGTTGTGCCCGTTGCTCCCAAAACCACGAGGAGAATGAATGTGACACAAGTGATGATAGTGTATCATGTATTTTCTGCAGTGGTTCTCATAAAGCTACAGACACACATTGCCCAGAACATGGTAGGCAAAAACTTATTAAATTAACAATGGCCCAAGATAACCTAGGCTACATAGAAGCGTCGAAACAATATCCAGCAGTCCGGAAACCATTTTCTGAAGTGGTTACTTCCAGCCCTGCTCCTGTGTCAAACTCCCAATCCACAAATGCCCCTCCTTACTCCCCTGCCAAATCAACTTTCTCCCAAATATCCTCTGCACCTCAACCTCCTTCCCAGTCCTCTTACAGGAAAACTGTTTTTATTGAAAAACCACCTAAACCAAATTTAGGGAAATCATATGATATTCATGCTCACCATTTTATCACCTCTACCCCCTCTTCCTCTCAACCTAATGGATGTGCCCTTAATATGTCTATCCCTTCTTCTCCTCCTAAAGACTTTTCTTCTCCTAAAGACCTTTTTTCCCCAGACAATCTTATAGACTTACTTTCAAGAGTTTTAATGAACATTCTGCAAAGATTTGGAGATATTTTACCGTACAGTGTCTTAGAAATGTTACAGCAAACTATCGTAGAATCACTAAAAAATTGTTTTAAAAATGGTGTCGATTCTTCAGTGGAACACTAGGAATATTAAGAACAAAAAACATGACTTGATATTCTTATGCAACAAATATCAGCCAGTGGTGTTAGCCATAGCAGAGACTTGGCTGAGCTCTAGAGCCCGTTTCAGGCTCCCTAGATACATTTGTATCAGAGACGATAGAGATGATGGATGGGGAGGTTGTGCTTTATTTATCAAATCTAATGTTACATTCTCTACAATTCCCATACATACCCACCCAATAGGTTTTAACATAGTTGCAGCAAAGATTCAGGAGACTACTTATGTTTCGGTGTATGTTCCCCACCCTTCACCAGACATCATTCAAGATCTAGATACAATTTTAATCTCATTGCCCCGCCCTATAATTATATTGGGAGACTTTAATTGCCGCCATACTCTATGGGGATCGCACTGCTGTGACACTATTTCCTCCCATCTTCTAGACTTAGTAGAAAATAATAATCTATGCATTTTGAATGACGGATCCCCCACACGCAGGTCGTCACCTTTGCAGAATGTCAGTGTCCCAGACCTAAGCTTAACTTCTCCCTCTATGGTTCCCTCTATCACTTGGTCAGTTTTATCTAACTCATATGGTAGTGATCATATTCCTATTCTTATTTCCATTGCAAATGGCCTAAATCCCTCCCTCCCTATATATCCCCCTTTACAAAAATATCGCCTCGCCCAATCTGATTGGAATAAATTCTCTCTGCTAGTTATAAATAAATTCCAAAATACATCCAGCCTCTCCTATTCTTCTGTTAATGTTCTTAACACATATCAAAGCTTCAAAGAAGCTCTTATTGACGCGGCAGATGAAGTCATTCCAATAAAAAATGCTGTTAGTAATAAACTGCCATCTCCCCCCTGGTGGGATGCAGAGTGTACCTTGGCTGTTAAAGAGCGCAACCAAGCAGAGAAAAATTTTAAGGCAAATATGTCTTATGAACATTATCTACAATTTCAAAAAGTCTCTGCCCAAACTAAACGATTTTTAAAAAATAAAAAATTCTCAGGATGGCGTTCATTTTGTGAATCCATCTCTCCCCGTTCCCCTCCCGCTCTGGTCTGGAAGTCGATCAAGTCCTTCCGTAGATCTCAGTCCGAAAATGTTCATTTTACTTCCAATGATTCATCCTTATGGCTGGAACAGTTTTCTGCATTATTAGCTCCTCCATTTGTCCCCCCTGAGCTGCTACATTTGAGGTATCCTTCCATTAATTATAATTCTATATCATCGCCTAACTTAATGAATGAATCATTTTCTTACCATGAACTCTCATGTGCTCTCGACCACCTGCGAGACTCCTCCCCAGGTATAGATCATATCCCGTATTCATTCATATCCAAATCATCCTATGAAGTTAAATCAATTTTTCTAAACCTATGTAATCAATTCTTTATGTCTGGTGTAATCCCGGATGACTGGAAAACCCAAATAATTATCCCAGTCCTAAAGACTGGTAGGGATCCTAGCTCCCCTAATTCTTACAGACCCATAGCTCTCTCGTCAGTCTTAGCAAAAATAATGGAGCACCTTGTGAAAAACCGATTGGAATGGCTTCTCGAAAATAAGAATATTCTCCCTCGTAGTCAATTTGGTTTTCGCAAAGGAACAGGAACAATGGATAGTCTTAGCATTTTAACTTCAGATATCCGCTTAGCACTCTCGGAAGGTAAACATGTAGTTGGTGTATTCTTGGATATCACTTCTGCTTATGATAATGTCAATCTTCCCCTACTCAGGCAAAAAATGCTCTATCTGAGTATTCCAGAGAGGATTGTTAATATAGTAAGCTGCATGTTTTTTGGCCGTTCTGTAGTTATCCGTTCTAATGGTTCCTTATCCACCCCCCGGCTGATATGGCAGGGCCTTCCACAAGGATCTGTGCTCAGCCCTCTACTATATAGCCTTTATACTCACGATTTGGACACTTCTGTAAATTGTTTTTGTAATATCCTCCAATATGCCGACGATATAGCCCTGTATGCTTCCTCAAAGTCATTTTCGGATTGCACAAACCGTCTTAACTCTGCCTTATATTATCTAAATTCTTACCTTAATGATCACGCCCTATCCCTTTCCCCATCTAAAAGCTCTTCCGTAATATTTACTCGCAAAAGAAACATTCCCGATATAGCCATTCAAATCGAAGACCAGAATATTCCTGTTAATGACAAAGTAAAATTTTTAGGCATTATTCTGGACTCAAAGCTATCTGGGATTCATCATCTCAACTATATATGTGAAAAAGCCGAAAAAGGTATAAATGTTATACGTGCCCTTTCTGGAGTACGATGGGGTTCACACCCCTACAATCTTAAGCTCATTTATAATGCCTTAATAAGAAGCCATTTTGATTACGGTAGTTTTCTGCTTGAACCATGCAACAAAATAGCTTTAGCAAAATTAGATCGGTTGCAATCCAAGAGCCTCCGTATAATTGCGGGAGCTATGAAATCATCTCCCTCAAACGCCCTCCAGGTTGAATGCCTTGAGCCTCCTCTCAATCTTCGAAGACAATACCTCGCGGATCGATTTTTCTTTAAAGTCCTCCCACAAGCATCCCATCCCCTTTTGTCTATCCTTAATTCCCTATTGGATCAAGTATCTTCCTCACCTTACTGGACTCACAAAGTTCATCCTCTTCTTATTAATAGTCTTAAAAAAATAAAAGATCTCCGCGTCTCTCAACTCTCCTCCCTCCCATTATTTGTAACCCCATTTGAAGCACTGATTCACCCCCCTTCAGTTATTCTCAATTTCGGCATTAGCAAATCATGTCTTGAGGCAAACAATAAATTTATTAGTATCATACATGAAAAATGGCCTGGTTGGACTACTGTTTTCACTGATGCATCTAAAGATCCTGACTGTAATAAGAACGTAGGCTCGGCAGTATGGATACCTCGATATAACGTAGCTCTGAGTTTTCAGTCTTCCCATCTTAACTCCATATATACAGGGGAAGCTATTGCTATCTTGGAAGCTGTCCTATACATCCTATCACATCGGCTCAATAAATGTCTACTGTTCTCTGACTCATTAAGCTGCCTCCAGGATATAGCTAAATTCCCTTTTCATTCCAAAGGCAATTTTCCATTGACCCTCCAAATTAAGGAAGCTCTTTATAAATGCTCTAGCTCAGGGATTGAACTAGTCCTCGCATGGATTCCGGCATGGATGGCAGGCATTAGAGGTAACGAGATAGTTGATGGATTTGCAAAAAATGCTTGTGACACTGGCATGATAAAATACGAAAGATGCTTTCCCCGAGACCTGCTCTCAATAGCCAAATCAGATCTGCTTACATCTTGGAGGAATTCATGGTCAAAGTCTAGTCAAAGGGTGGGCAGATTCTACGCTAGCCTCCAGCCAGAAATACCCACTAAACCTTGGTTTTTTATATATCGAAAACTCCCCAAAAAAATGATATCCGCGATCATTAGATTAAGACTCGGTTTTGTTTGCTCTCCCGTGTTCTTGCACAAAATTCGAATCCGAGATCACTCTTTGTGCGAGTGTGGCTTAGCGGAAGGTACCCTACATCATATGTTCTTTGAATGCCCGAATTTAACAGTCAATTTATACGATATGATCCCCTCTAACCTCCCTCGACCTATTAATTTAACTAATCTCTTAACACTCGTATTTTCTAAACATATCTATATTATTTGTAAGTTCATCCATATAAACAACTTATATATGTAATCCCCTAACTGTGTTGTCTCTTTGTTATAGATCCTCAGCTGTGATCTCTATTTCATAAAATTACAATAATAAAAAATAAAAAAATTAGTGTTTTTTTCGTACTCTGACGTTGGCAGAATCACCGTCAAAAAGCGGTGGAGCCATACAAAAAAAGAAGAAGAAGAAGAAGAAGATGAGTGGTGGGCATTAAAATCACCAATAATTAGATAATTTTTGTTTTTGATTGCACCAAAGGAATCAGTTAACATTTTTATATTAAATTTACCATTTGGAGGAGGTGGAATATATACACAAAGTATATCAATATAATTATCACCAGCATTTACAGTTACTAATAAGTTTTGAAAATGGTAATTGGAAGAAGTAAACACGGTAGTAAAGGAATACTTAGCTTTAATGGCCACTGCAATGCCCCCATGGGGCCTTTCAGAATCTTGGCGAATGATGTTATATCCTGGTAACCTGAAAGACTTATTTTGACTTAACCAAGTTTCATTGAGTAAAAGAACATCACAATTACTATGACTTGAAAGAAAATATTTTAATTGATCTAGTTTAGGAAGAATGCTACGGCAATTCCAGTGACAGATATTTAAACTTTTAATTATTTGCAAATTATCCATAAGTAAAATCTAAGTTAAATTATTAATAAGAAGTTCCTTAATTGTTTTGGATGAGATAGCATCTGGAGGTTGGTTAGAATCATTTTTTTTCTTCATAATATCAACAATCGTTTTAGTCAGAACATTTAGTAAATCATCAGAATTTAGTATTTCATTATATAGTACTCTTTTATGTGGGGTATTTAAATTGATTTTTTTACTTAATACAGGAGGCAAGGAATATTGAGGAGCAGTGGAGTCGGTAATCTTGGGCTTGGCAGCCATTGTGGAATAAGTTAACTTGCCACTTATTCTGTCCCTGGTTTCCTTCATCTTGGTGGATTTGATAGGACATGAAGAACTGACAGCCATATGGGGTCCAGTACAATTCGAGCATTTAATACTATCCTTATTAGTGCATTCTTTAAAGAAGTGATTTCCTGAACAAATTGAACATATTTGAGCACTTTTGCAGGAACCTCTGCCGTGGCCAAACTTATAGCAGACGAAACATTGCCGAACAGGTTTTATATATTCATTGACATCAAACCAAATGTGATCATATGTAACATGGTCGGGACGGGTGGAACTTAAGAAAGTGACTAAAACTGTTGGTGTAGGAACAAAAGTATCTCCAGACTTTCTCAAGAATCGCTTGACACCGATAACTTCATGTATTGATTTGAGATATTGTAATAAATTTTGCTCTGATATTTCAACAGGTGCTCTAATTATTCCTTGGCTTTCTAAATTATCATATGGAATTTTTGCTTGCCATTCATTTTTTTCCAATATTTTTTTGTTTAATAAGAAACTATTAGCATCTTTAAGATTACTAAAATAAACTTTCATTAGAAAATTCCCAATTGGCTTTATATATGAAATACCAGGAAGGGTCCGTAAAATTTTGTTGGTACTTAAGACATCAATTTTGCTATTTCTAGAAGATGGTGATAACAATATTGGATATTCTTTTTTCCCTTCTTCTTGGTATAAATGTGTATAATCTTTAAATAAACCTCTCTTCGAGTTTGTGAAATTAGCAGTTATTTTGGTGGGCGAAGATTCGTCCTCCATAGGTATTTTCCTCTTGTGAGAGGAAGATCCACCACCACTATCTTCAGTCATTGTACAATATTTAAATTACATATATTATCAGTGACTCGATAATTTAAACTAAAAATATATACAATTAATTACAATAAAAAGGGCTTTTAAAGATATTTTCCAAAAATTCGTAAAAATCCCGCCTATCGCTTCGAACGTTCGCGCCCTTTTTTAAACTAAGTTATTTTTTTTTTTTTTTTTTTTTGAATATAAGTTTTACGGCTTTGGAATTTTCCATACAGCCCAATCTTTACCAATTTCTTCTTTTAGTAATTTATTTCATTCGTTCGTTCTAATGACTTCTCTGACTTATTCCTTTCTTGTTTATTCATTTTTATGTTAGGGTTTTTGTATTGTTTATACGCAATGCGTATATATAACATATCGCGATCTTAAATTTCTTGGAAAGTGGAAGATATGTATTTAAATAATTCTTCATAAGTTGACACATTTTGTAATAAAGATGGCAAGAGGCGGGGAATATCTTCAGTTTTGTATATCTTCATTAAGCCATCTATTAATATCAGTCTCTGTATCGAGAAGGCAGGGCAATCTAAAATCAGATGGTCCAGAGTGGCAATATCACCGTCGCAGTATTGACATATATGAGATCTAATCAGTTTGATCCTTTTTAAATGACTTGGAAATCTGCCATGACCCAATCTTAATCTGTTCATAGTTGTGATGAATTTTCTTGATGCTGATTCTAATTTGAAGTACCACGGTTTTGAGGGAATCTTCTCTTGAATGTTGGCATACCATTTCCCTTTAAATTGTTTCGTGAAATCCCAATCTCTGTCCCAACTTTTAAACATACGGAGCTTTAATTCTTCAAAATAGTCGGTCATCGGTACTGGAGGTAATGGGTATTGAATATTATTGGTTTGTTGAGGAAACTTCATAAGCTGGTCTACAGTTTCATTCCCAGTTATGCCACAATGTGATGGTACCCATAGAAAATCAATTGTAACGCTTGAATTATTCTCAAATAATTTCTCTCTAATTTTGGTAATATAAATGTTGTTTTTATATGATATTTTATAATTCTCCAGACAACTTAAAACACTTAACGAATCAGTAACAATTAAAAAAGAGTTGACATCTTTAATTCCTTTTAAATATACCAAGGCTGAGTAAATAGCATAGGCTTCTGCCGTAAATATAGATGCGTTCTTGTCTAGCAAAAAGCAGCGGCCAAACTTAGCACATGAATCATAATATGCTGCCTTAGTTGTTTCATTGGTTTTGGAACCATCCGTGTAAATTTTTCGATAAGTTCTCTTCTCAGTGTTTACAAAATGCAGAAAATCTTTGTTGTTCCTAATGTTACTCTTACAAACGGAAGCCTTGGTGGATTGTATTTCTACTGTACTAATATTCCACGTCGCATTATGGTCTATGTATTTACAAATATTTTTTAATTCAATTATATGTTCCTTTTGGAAAATCTTGTTATTTACATATGTACAATAATATTGCATATTAGCTAAAACTTTCATATAAAACTTTTCCGTTAAATACTGTAGTCTTACAAGAATAGGGGGAATACCAGCCTCAATTTCAAGTGAATTTATAGGTGTTGAACACATTGCTCCCGTAATTATACGTAATCCTTTATTTTGCACTACCTCCAATTTTCGAAATAAAGGCTGGTTGATGAAATTACCATAAATAATAAGTCCATAGTCGTAATGGCTTCTGACAATAGCCTTATATAACATATTCAATACTTTGGGATCCATGCCCCATGTAACACTAGCTAAATGTCTCATAACATTAATACCTTTCGTCATTTGTTCTACAACTTTTAGAATATGAGATGAAAAATACAACTTTGTGTCAAAAATTACACCTAAAAACTTTTTTTCTTCTACTAAAGGGATATCTACGGAATTATACTTAATATTAATATGTACAGGATAATAATCAACAGTATTACTAAAAATCATAAAAGAACTCTTACGTGGATTAATGTCTAATTTAAGGAAATTATTGTAGTAACTACTCAAAGAATCTAGAACTTGATTCAAAGTATTTTCAGCAACTGATAACAATCTATTTGTAGTATATAGCACTATATCATCGGCATATTGTAAAACAGTCACATTATTTAATTGAACAAATTTGTGCAATTGTGATGTATACAACAAATACATAAGAGGTGAAAGAGTTGCGCCTTGCATTACGCCTTTAAATGCAGTTTTAGGACCATGTAAATTGTAATTAAATTTAATAAAAACATTACGAGCATAAAAGAAATTAAAAATCCATTTACACATTTTTCCTGGAATATTATAACTATGTAATATTTCAACTAAAATGGTTAAATCAATATTGTCAAAAGCACCGGTAACATCGAGAAAAACACTGACTAGATGACTTTTACTATACATAGTGTCTTTTAAATCCCCACTGAACTTCATTAAGCTGTCAGTCGTGCTACGTCCTTTGCGAAATCCAAATTGATCAGGTGGAATAATCTGTCTAGATTCAGCGTATATTTCCAATCTAATCTTTAACATGTTTTCAAAAATTTTTCCAACACACGATGATAGGGATATAGGTCTGTAAGAATCGGCACAATCTGGATTTTTATCAGGTTTTAATATGGGCACTACAGCAACCGATTTCCAAGTTTGTATTGACATTGACATGTATTGACGTTGACAGCTGTCATTATCATGTGGCTATTGCTGCGGGTTATTTGCTTGAATTATTGCTCTGAGACTAGAATAAAAATATAAAAGTAGTATTGCAGGGACTAGATATTTATTTATTTATGCTAGCATATTAATTTAATGTGTTATTCATCGATCAAAATTCAAGAATAGTGTATGTAGATAAGTACTTTTATCGCATATAGTTCAAATGAAAAATGTTGGCACCAGAAGTTGAAAACTTTCAACCACCGAAAATAATTACGGGGTTAGAAAAGCATGAAAATATTAATTTTGTGATGAAAAAAATTAAAGACAACAGTTTTTACGAAAATATAGTTGTAACTATCCCGGATGAAACACGAATACATAGTGCAATTCAAGAGTTTAAACTGGAAGACAATGACTATTACAAAATACAAAAGTGTTCGATCCGCGAATTTCTCGAACCCAATTTTGTTGAATATTTTGTGAAAAAAGGAAAATTGCATTGTCTGACTTCTGACCGAAACTGTATAGTGGAAAATTGTGTGGCTATTACACCAGATGGAATACTCTCGCTACATCTTTTGAAATTTGTTTATGAAACTGTTGGAATACAAGGCCAGAAACGGAAATATGGATTTTATGAAATTAATATTGACCTTAGAAATTTAAGAAAAGATGTCAAGGAAAGAATAAACCGAAGTCCTCTGGTAGAAGAATTATTCGATTTAAATATAGTTTGGGAGCCAGATAGTGATGATGTTTGTCCATCCTCTATAGCTAAATATTTTAGTGACCAAGGAGTTCATGTTTCTGTATGTTCTATAGAAATGAAGTATCTAAACCCTAATATCAGTAGAGTACCATACTTAGAAGAAGTAGACTTAGTTGTTGAATGGATCGGCATGTTAGCTCACAATGTTGACAGGGATCAGAAGCACAACTACATCAGCTCGTATGAAGAACCAATGACAGACCAATCTCTACAAACTAATAACATCTCTTTACTTGTCATTAAAGGTTTTTTTACACCAACATTAGTAATAAGATTATGTCAAAGTGTAAATGAATATGTCTCCAGCAGAAATATAGAAAATTATTGGGCAGGAATAAGTTACCAAAGTTGTGACAGTTCTCCGTGGCTTTGGAATGTGTCTACACCTCGGATGTTTTTAGCATTTGATTGCTGTAATAGTATATTTTTTACTCAAAATGGTATTATAAGACATACAGTAGGACAATTGAAATATATATGAGTATTAAATATTTTTATTTTACTATAACCCATTGTTAACATAGTATCAAATAACTGAATTACAGTAGTGATAAATATTATGTACTTATTATAAATAGCTATATTAATTTCACAAGATTTATTAAAAGAAGTATAAATAAAATACAAAGAAACTCCAGTGTCTTGGTTCACTCTCGGACAACTCTCCAACAATAAAAATGTACAGATTGAGTGCTGGAAAGTAAAATACTGAGGCCTGTTTTATATCTATGTAGTGTGTGAGTTGGCTTTCTTTAGTATAAAGCTGGGTGTGGTTTCATTGTGTGTGCGTGTAACTGTGCACCGACACTGGCGAGGCATAGTTTTATTATAATGGCATCAGTTGTATACTGCCAACACTCCACTTGTACTTTTTTTATTTGGTCTGAGGGTTGTGAAGGTTTAATGCTTTTATGCAAGGGACAGGCTGGAAATCTGTCAATATTTTGAGGCACTACGTGGTCTATACTACCAGTTGTGGCTTTGTGTTACCAAATATTACTCACAAGGCTCTAAGGTATTTTGGTATGAATGCATATAAGACCTATCATCATTATTTTTGGATGTCCACTACTTACACCTGCTGCTTAAATTCAGGTGTTTCCAGAAGACCATTTTAAGGTTTTTAATTGTGGAATAGGGTACTCATTATAATTTGTTAAAGTATTATTTTCCTACATACATTTTATACATGATAAACATTTTAGCTAACTACTTCTACTCTCAAACAATAAAGGAAAAAATAAAAGAAAAATTAAAATAAAAAAAGAATCTTTAATAAACCGAAATTTGCAAATATTGCAATTAACATCCATGCCGGCACCACAAGTATAAAATAAAATAACAATTTGTTCTTATGACAAATGCCAGGAATGAAAATGGTTACCATACTGGTTTTAAAACTTACAAACTATTCCTTAAACAAATTCAAATTTTTTTTGGTTATGAAAAATTTTTCCAACAGTGTTTTAATAGTTGTTGTACAGACAACAGCAAGTTAGATTACCACATAAATTTTCTCAACTTATTCTAGACTTTATATCGAATGTTTAGGTTAAACATCGCTTGGAAAAATTTTCCTATTTTGGTAACATGGTTTGCTGTTGTCTGTACATAATACATCAATAATTCCTGCATTTACAATAATTAAACAATCTTGCCATAATTAACATTCAATTAAACTATAATAATCAATGTCAATGGTCCAATAATTAATGTCAAGGCTAGAACGATCCTTATGATTTTAACCAGAAACCAACAAATTAGTTCTCTACACTCATATTTTATCCTTCATAAAACCTCAACCACAGATTCTAAGGAACCTCGACTATAGTCAGGTCGAGAGAGAGAATATATATAAAGAAAGTTATGATACGATGGATATGTCGTAGCCTGATCATGATTAATGTGCGGCATATTATCATGAAATGCTACTGGACCATAAAAATCTCGACCACTGGTCGAGTAGCCCATTATCTAAAAATGGTAGTGGTCAGGAGTGATCAGTAGGTTCAAGGTTATTTTTTTACGACCAAGCGGAGTGGACTGTTTGTGGGAGAGTCTAATCTACATATCTGTGTGATTGGTAGGTAGACGATATGCCTAAGCATTTCATGACCAATCATACGATCAGGCCACGACAGCTATATCGATCGACAAAAGCCTAACAAAAGCTTTTGACAGATATTCATAAAGAGAGAAAAGGACAGCCATATTTTATTCATAATTAAAGGCGTCGCGCAATTACACATTGTCAAGTAAAAATGCTAATTGATTATATACTTTAGATAGTAGGGTAAATTGAAACAAAAATGGAGCAACAACACACATTACGAGAACTCGAGGGGAACTCGAAGACATCCTTTTCTATTTAAGAATATCTGTCAATTTCTGTAAAATAAGTAAAATTTTACTATTAAATCTTTTTTATCAACAGTTCCTTGCTCGCACTGCGAAACTGGACCGCGAGTAGTTCACGCTTGCTTATTGAAATAGTTGTTTGTGCTGCCTTGAAGCTAGCTGGTTTTTATTAAGCCGATATTACATGGTTCAACCAAATTGAAACAATACCATTGAAAAGCATTGCACATTGAACGACGTTTCCAATTTACACGTATGTACTCGTGCTGGCGAACACTTCGCTGCCGTGCACGGAATGAGTTGTCGTTCAATATTCATATTTACGTTTCTAACTCATTGAACAATGTCACCAACGACGAATATTGAAACAATTGCATTGATAATGTTCAGCGTTCAATGATATTACGCAACCGCATCGAAATTTATTTTGGTGTCCGTTTCAGCAAGGAAATTGAAAGTAATATTGAACCGAAATTGATATCGGTAATATCGGCTGATATATTACATTGTAATTATAGCAAGAGAGTTTTATTTAAAGTAACAGTCCTTAAATCTTGGCCAAGCCAATAACTCCGCAAGCGATGCGAGCTCCCGCGTTGCCGGTGGACTTGCTCAGTTCGTGGCCGCCTTGACCGAAGTCATCAGGATCGGCGTGGACTACCAGAGTGCGCCCGATTATGCTATTGGGTCCCGCTAGGGAGATCTGGGAGTCTTGGATCGTGACCTGAAAAAAAATACTTATAGTAGCAAATTATACTCTTTACATTGCATTACTTAGTTATAATATACGGTTCTACACATACTGGGTGTAAAAGACATGAACAGTCAAACGAAAACCACGTATTCTATACATCAAAATAAGACATATTTCAAAAAAAATATTGCTGGGAAATGATTTTTATTTTTTGGTGTTACAAAAAATTGCAAATTGTACCGCGCAATGTAAAGTGCTCAACTCGCACGCAATTCGCAATAGCGCGATAATTTTGCTTGACGGCGGCCCCGTTCGTTAGTGTCCGTGCGCATCGAGTGAGCTACATTGAACGCTAACGTTTTGAAGCCATTTTTTGTTATGAAATACTAAAAAAAATGATAATGTTTCTTTAGACAATAATTAAGAAATAACGTATAGAATACGTTTTCATAAAAAAATGAAAAAAAACATTATGACTTTGACCTTCAATAAAATCGTAACTATCAATTTCCCAGGTATAGTTTAAAGGAAGAAAAATGTTATGACGGTGAGCAGAATACATGGTTTTCGTTTGACTGCTCATGTCTTTTACACCCTGTATACCTAGAATTTACAGTTTCCATAGGAATTTAAAAATTAGACTGTGGATTGTGATAGGGCTTCTTTTAAGTCAGCCTCGTCAGCCAGTCACTACCTTATAAAAATTAGTGGCTATAAGTATCTATATAATACTATCTGTCCCTCGTTGCTGTGGTAATTTCATACTACTGTCTCAACATTGAATTTGCATTAAAAAATGACGATTACTTTTCCAGATAAAAACTATTTTATTACTCAAGTTGGAACAAAACACACAATTTAAAAAAGTTAAAATCAGATTGTTAGTTTGGGAGATCATCCCGGAACCATCAAATATAATTCCTCAATGATTGAGCGCTCTCTATGAAGATTGCTCTCACTTTCTACCACGCTCTCACCTGATCAAGTGGAGATGCGGACTACGTTGTTAATGCTTCTTGTGGGTAACAAGTAGCCTATTTAGCATATATATTTATTTATCCAATGCAATTGTTAGGAATTATCATAATTATAATTATCATTTTATCCCATTTAAGCCCCATTACAAACAAATTGCTTGACCTAACTAGCCATAGGGACCAATCTGAAAACCAGCGCTGGGCTATGCACAGCATTTTGCTGAGATTGGTACCCATTGCCAACAATTTCACTTGGAGTGCAGTAGTAAATGGTAATAGATCTATTACCACTCGTAATTTTATTGCTATTTGCCACAACCATTATTACTATTTACACTAATTAAATAATAAATTCAATGGAGCAACAAATGTAACTAAATTATATTTTAAATTTAATAATATTAAGGAATAATTTAAGTTGTGATATTTTTGTAATTGTTATTTTTTCTGGCAATAAATCTTTTCAATTTCAATTTCAAATTTACTCTCGCCTTGAAGGCACACAAGTTATAGTTATCAGGGAACACATCAGCAGGTAACAAGTTCCACTAATTAGATGATCCCATTATAAACGAGTTATCAAATCGCTTTGTGCGGATGGTTGGGATATCAACAATGGTAATTTAACCTGCGTCTTGTGCAATGAAATGAGGTTGGTGGAATTAACGCGTTTAATTCCGTCGCAAACTCTCCAAAGTGTATCCTATAGAAAACCCGACAGACTGGATACATTTCGGAGATGGTCGAGGATTGTGCTAATATAGTAAAGATACTAAAAATGCTATGTTGTGAGCTCAGACCAATAAAAAAGTCAAGACGGAGCATTCGTAAGCAACCGCGACGAAAAAAGTGAAGCCAAGAATCGGCTATGTGTGCGTGATTTACACACACATCGAGTGCTAGACGTGTGACGTAATATAAGCGTGCTAGAGAATAATATTGCCAGCATATGTCTCAAGTACCCAATATGTAAAAGTTATTTCAATATAAAACCAAGCTAGTGTACAATATTTTAATTGGTAATGACTGCTATAAAATAATCGAAATGTCAATTGTAGCTGATAATATAACGTACAACCACTGATTTATAATAATTACTGCCGTTTATAGATTGGCAATGAATCGACTAGGGCGAGACCAAAAAATGCACCAATGAGTGAATAATGCATACGTGTGCGTGAAAAATAGTATTGCAGTCTGACAGTTGCTGTCATTTCTACGTGACTGACAGGCCGACCTAGGCCGCCTGTAAATACTGTACTGTACTGGTCGCGGTCTATCTATCTCGCTCTAATATACGTGTTAGTATGCTCTTCTATGTTGCCGATCTACAGTATTCTATAACGATGCATTTAACTGAGAGGAGTTTTATTAGTTTTATTTTCGAGATCCAAGATGGCGGACGCGACTTTTTAACATAATGTCAATATTTTATTTATATGGGTATCATTTTCATAGTTTTTGGTGGTCCCGATCTCAAAACAGATGTTGTATTTGTACAACATCTGTTTTGAGATCCAAGGTGGCGGACACGACTTTTAATTAAATATAACGTCAATATGGCTATCGTTTTCGTGGTTTTCGGTTGTCCCGATTACGAATACAACATCTATTTTTAGATCCAAGATGGCTGACGCAACTTTTAAAAAAATATCATTATGGGTATCGTGCCGGTCAAACATCTATTTTTTGTTCCAACATGGCGGACGCGACTTTTTAATAGACTATGAATATTTGTATTATTTTCGTGGTTTTCGGGGGTCTCCATTTCGAGTAGCACATCTTTTTCGAGATCCAAGATGGAGGACCCGACTTTTTATTAGAATATCAATATCGCTATCAGTGTCGTGGTCTTCGGGTATCCCGATTCCGAATAGAGAATCTGTTTCGAGATACAAGATAACGGACGCGACTTTTTAACATAATGTCAATATAGGTATCGTTTTCATGGTTTTCGGTTGTCCCGTCTACAAATACAATATGATTTTCTTATCCAAGATGGCGGACACGACTTTATGACAAAATGTCAATATGGGTTTCGTTCTCGTGATTTTTGGTGGTCCCGATTACGAATACATCATCTGTTTTGAGATCCAAGATGGCGGGGGCCATTTTTCAATATAATGTTATTATGGATATCGTTTTCGTGGTTTTTAGTGTTCCCAATTACGAGTACAACGTCTATTTTGAGATCCAAGATGGCATTATATCCGAAATTAGTGGGGTAACTATCCTGCTTTACTAAATAGTAAATAATTAAGTTCAACAACAAGTTATTGTTTGACAGTACAATATTTATTTTACATCTACTATCTCTAAAAAAATATTGTGAAGACAATTATTATATTAATTCACCCAATGTAACAAAACAGTGAAATAGACAAAGAAAACGTTTCAGTGATTTTTCATTTAGGGCAAATTAAGTACCATTACGATCTTGTATTCTGGATACTAAATAAAGGACTAATAACATCATAAACTAGATATTTGAAATCTAAACTTAAATTCACGTCAAAAGAAGAAGTCGGACTTAAAACTGTATAAACTAATAACGTAAAAACAATCAAAAATACTTTTTTTTGGAACAGCATTTTTTTATTCAACGCTTTCTTCGAAGTCTGCAGAGTAAATAATACTTAATTTTAAAGGGAATCAATCACCCTCATTTCTATTATTACGAAATGCGTCAATTCAGTTTTGTTTCCACGTTATTTCATTTGGGAACCTAAAGTAATATATAAAATAATTCTATCTTTTATACCCACTGCTGAGACACAAGGCTACTGCCTAAACCTTCTTCGATGACAAGGAGAGGCCTTGTCATTTAAGGAGGTTTAGGCAGGAGTCCACCATGCTTGCCCAATGCGGATTGGTGGACGGAGTATAAGATGATCAATACCCGTTCGCTTATCCGTTAGTCGCCTTCTACGACACCTATTGGAGGAATAGGGTGATGCTATTCTACTCTGCCGGCATCACATGGCTTTATAAATAATAATTCTTTAATAGAATATAATACAAACGAATGCGTGAGTGTCGTGGAACTCTCGATCGGAACAAAGTTATAACTGGGCACAGACAATACCATACGCGGTATCTACAAACTCAACATCCGCCAAGTCCGTACTGTGCAATAAGGAACTTCGTTCCGGAATTCGCGTCCAGTATCTTGGATCTCAAAATATGTTGTATTCTTCTTCTCACTTGTTAGACTTCTTTGCTAAATCGCCGTAAAGAACAAGATCTTTTATACAGTGTTATACAGTAAAATTGTTTCTCCCTACCTGCCAAGTCAATTGGATATTAACACAAAGCGCAATCCACGGACAACCAGTAAGACTTTTTATCTGCAAACTTATAAAAATAACACCTCATTTTATAATCCTCTAACGAGAATGTGTGGGTCTTACAACGAGATATCTCTTATGAACCCTCGTATATATGTTTTCAACCCAAGACCTAATATATTTAAAAAAGTGGTTAAGCAACACTTTAATGACTCTACCTGCGACTCCCATGTCGCTTAAAATTATTACTATAGATAGATAGATACTTATTTAATTTAGTTTATCCGTAATATTGTTAATCTATAGGTTAAAGACCTTTTTCTTTTACTGTTTGATCTAAAAAATATGTGTCAACATAAGAAACATTTCAATTTAGCACAAAATCGAAAACCACAAAAACTATACCCATATTGACATTATGTTAATAATGTCGCATCCGCCATCTTGGATCTCAAAGTAGATGTTGTAATTGTAATCGGGACCACCAAAAACCACGAAAACGATAACCATATTGATATTATGTTAAAAAGTCGTGTCCACCAACTTTGATCGCATAATAGATATTGTATTCGTAATGAGGATCACCGAAAACCACAATAACTATACCCATATTGATATTATATTAAAAAGTCGCATTCGCCATCTTAGATCTCAAAATAGTTGTTGTATTCGGAATGGGAACCACCGAAAACCACGAAAACGATACCCTTATTGACATTTTGTTCAAAAGTTGCGTCCGCCATCTTGGATCTCAAAATAGATGTTTTATTCGTAATCGGGATCACCGAAAACCCTGAAAACGAGACCCATATTGACTTTAAGTTAAAAAGTCATGTCCGCCATTTTGTATCTCAAAATAGTTGTTGAATTCGTGATCGGGACCACCAAAAACCAAAAAAGCGATACCTTTATTGATATTCTATTAAAAAGTAGCGTCCGCCATCTTGGATTTTAAAACAGACGTTATATTTGAAATCGGATCCTCCCAAAACCACAAAAATGATACCCATATTAATATTCTATTAAAAAGTCGCATCCGCAATCTTTGGTCTCGAAATAGATGTTCTATTCGTAATTGGGCCCCCAGAAAACCACGAAAATGATATCCATATTGAAAACCATCTTCACTAAAGAAAGTGTGAAAAAGGTCGTGACGGAAAACTCTTACACTTTATTTGTTTTAAAATATATATAACATCTGTAACACTATCGAAGCTACCCAATTATTGGGTAAAAATAAATTTCTTAATTGGCAACACTGATGCAATGGCGCCCGATAATCCCCAAATGCGTTCCGTAAATTACGTAATAATTATTTTTGTGAAATAATACGAGAATCAGTTAGTTACTTGTGGAAAGTAGTCCCTGATGACTTATTTTTAATACATGAGTTGTTTTGCAGCAGTATAAGACACATGAAGGCATAATTACGCCATTTTTTAATTTCAAAATATTTGTCAACATTGTGTTACTCATGTCGTGCGTCGCGGCAGACTGACGAGCGGCCGTCTTTATATTGCCGGTTCGTCATCATATTACTTGCCTCACTTATGAGCGCGGTTAGCTACGTCTAGACTTTTTTATTGGTCTGAGGTTGTGAGTTGGGATAAATAATGTAAATGTCGCTGTCAGATCGTAAAATACGCCGTATTACAAAACGGCGCGGCGGATTGAAGTGTGCGAGAATTGTTAACCAAATAAAATCATCAATAAATCGTAGTAGATTCTATCAATTTCAGTCTGTACTAGTTTCCGCCCGCGTGGAAATTTTACCCCCTTAGGGTAGGAATTTCCAAAAATCTTTTCTTCTATCTGCATGCCAAATTTCAGCCCGATCCGTCCAGGGCTGTGCGTTGATAGATCACTATGTCAATCAGTCACCATTGAGTTATATTAATTATAATCGAATGCAGATCGCTTATTATTGGTAGGTTCTTATTAGCGGAGTGAAATCATTGTCACTCATCATTACAAAACGGCGTGTTATACGATCTGTCTGCTTGTGACATAAATACCCAAATAAACCTTTAATAGCCAAATAGGTTACCTTGGTAACTCCTCCGTCCGCGGAGGCCTCGATGTTGCCCAGGTCCCCGACGTGGCGCACGCTGGACTCCGGCCCGCCGTGCTCCACCTTGTTGGGGTTGAAGTGGGGCCCGGCGGAGGTGCACCCGTTTGTATTGTCCCCAAACTCATGCACGTGGAAACCGTGTTTACCCTTGAAACAAAGTAACGAACATTCATAAAGCATACATGTTCGCAGTTTCGATTAAATTTCGAAATGGCGGTTATATCCAATGATTTTTGAAAGTTCAAAGCGATTATGTATCATATCGTGTTTCGGTGGTCATGCTAGGCGGGCTGGGGCGCTTTCTATATCATGTCCCTTGGCGGTCCCCCGATGCGGCGACTCATCTTAAAAATATCAAAAGCTTATTTTAATGAAGTTAAAAGGCCGAGGGAATGCTTTTTAAGTTTTTAGATTTTATTTATTTTTATTTTTAGAATGTTTTTGTGTCCGGATACATAAATTTTTTGTAGATACTACAACATAAATGCAAAATGCTGCAGCGACGCGCTAGTTACACACACGACATTTTTTTATCGCTGCGATGTAGTGTGGTTTGTTTTGTAAAGATAAAACAGCTACACATATGTATAATAAGTATTATCACCTTTAAGTGGTAGCACATTATTGCATCACAAGGTCAACTTGTCATTGATTACCTACTTAGAATTGTAAAGTACCTAGTAGCAATTATAATTTAGTTAAGCTGAATTATAATAAACATTGTAGCGTCAAAACATCAATATGTTGAATATTAAAGAAAATATTCCAGCTTTGGCATTTAGACGATAAATACCTATGGAATTTTACCAATAATGATGGTTGAAGTTGTGAATAATAGTTGTGAAAAATCTGTATAAACTGTGTGTTAAGGCAACTAAGTTCCTTGTTACGAGTAAGTATAGAGAAAGTCTCGTAATCGTAAAAAAAATGACCTCGAGATTTTGATGTATTTACCTACACCGTTTGGAGCCCAAAAATACCGTTTTTGGAATTATGTCTGTATGTGTGTCTGTGCGTTAGCACAATAACTCGAGTATGCTTTAACTTATTGCACTCAAATTTAACATGCATTGATGACATCAAAATATAAGGTTTCTATCAACTTATGAGTCATTTCCGGTATACGAGAAAGTCAAGGGGAGACCACTCCAGATTTTCTTGTTCTAGTATTTGAGAGTAATGTATCTATCCTCTTTATTATTATTTCTGTTATATTTACAGAGTACAGTCACAAGCAATAATATGCACGGCCAGCATGACAAGTAGATTAACACTTCAGTATCTACCTTGCAATAATAATCGTTCATAGAAAATGGTGGTAACTAGGTATTAGTACTACGCAAGCCGCAGCTTCGGTGCAACAATGTCACAAGTACCCAAAACTGTATGATAGAGTTAAATATGCCAAATTTAACTCTATTATACAAACTAAGACATCCTTGTACCACCTCAAATTTCCACAAGAGGGCGCTAGTGCCTTTGTGTTCATAACACTTTTTTCCGTAACTATGTTGCCCCACATACTCTAATTTGGCCGAGTCCGCCAGCCTGGAGAAACAACGGCCTAAAGTTATTTATTTCCAGTTTAATATCACTTATTGGTGCAACAAAGTCTCATCAACATTTTTAATTCCGGACGCAAGAAAGTCACAATTTAGGCCTCTTTTTATTTTGATTTTTTTTTCCAATTATTTGAAATAAATTTATTATAAATCGAAGTTGCAGCCAAGATAATAAAAACTAAAATTTTACTGAGAAATCAAATAAAGCATACAGGATATATCATTTCCATAGAAACTAATTCGAAACAAAAGTTTCCTGTAAAATTACAGAATGAGCCGTTATGACTTTATTGCACCGAAGCAGCGTTAGCGCTGGCATTGAAATGACAAGGCACTAAAGTGTCAATCTACTTCTGATGCGGAGTGTACCCACTATTGACGGTTTAGTTTGCATCCTTATTACTTGCGCTATAAGAGTGCGGACGCGAGCCGAGACTATACGTATCGGACCTAGAAAAAAAGTCAGTTTTCTGGCATTTCAAAGGCCTTCGTCTACCACGACGTGTTCAATCGGCTTGTGATTACTTTTCGTCACAATTTAATTTGACCTAATCTAACGCATTTTCAAAACGATTCAAATCTTAGCAAATAAAAAATTAACTAGAAAAAAATATTTCCAAAAAAGCTTTTATTTTAAATTGAGTGCCCTAAAATTATAAAAATAAACTTTAAATAGCAATAAAAGCTTGTCGCGAGATTTATTTGTGATTCAGATAAACTATGGATCGAAGTAAATCTCGCGACAAGTCTTTAAATGGTGGTAATTTATTTTTTACTAGTCAATATTCGTATTGGATTTAGAATGACGTCACAAAGCTTATCGTGTATTGTCATCCAAACTAAATGTGTACATACAAAATTTCAGTTCAATCGGTTTAAGAAATCTGCTTCAAAATCGAGTTGCAAGATTCCACCCGAACAAACATACATTGCAAGTTATATAAAAGCTTCTAAAAAAGACATACCTTAGTCAAGCCCTTCACCTCTCCAGACACCACTACTGGGGACTTCTCATTCTGAAATAGACCATATTTATCTACATAAATAACAAGTACGTAAACTATTCATTTATCTATACCAATATTAAAAAGACGAAAGATTTGATTGTTTATTTGCATTGAGTAGGCTCCGAAGCTACTGATGAAATTTGGTATGGAGATATTTTGAGACCCTGGAAAGGACATAGGATACTTTTAGCAAGATAACCGACATTAACGCAAGCGGAGCCGCGGGCGACCGTTAATATTACGATATTTATAACTGTGTCACCTGTATTGTAACAGAAATTGACAATAATTGTCATCATTAGTATATATTAGTACAGGAGGTCAATTACGCCGTAGACGTGCGATCTTAGTAACAATCGCGAAAGTTAAGCAACCAAGGTCGGTACTCGGATGGGTGACCAAAATTTTTCAAATCGATTTTCTTATGTGCTTCATCGGCACGTTAAGCCGGTGGTCCCGGGCGCTGTGGAAAGATAGCAGTCGTTTACAAGGAGGGTTGGTGTCAGGCAGGCCGGTCGTAAAATCTAATGCACCAACACCAAATAAATTGGCAGCAGGGTAGGAAAATCTATGATAATGCGTCGTCATGTATTAGAGATAAGAGGAGTGGAGTTCTTTTAAACAATACTTTCACCTCTCCAGAGACCAGTATAAGGGACTTCTCATTCTGAAATAGATCATATTTCTAGCAACAAGAGCATAAACTATTCATTTATTACGATATAACTGTGTTAAATTAGAAGTTTGTTTTTTTCACAGCTTCAAGGGACTGTAGACCTGAGTATATAGTTTTAATTTCAACTCGATACCTCCATGAGGACACAATTTTAGGAAAAAAAGACGATATGATTGAATAAAAAATCTAAAAAAATGTTTTTAGCCCCACTAAACAATGTCAAAACAAATGAGGAAGAAACTATAGTTTGCGGATAATCGGAACACTGTTTCTCCTCAGTCTTTTGTACTGGGTACTTTTGGTACCTGATAGGTTGACAGCTAGAGCATTTACGTGTTTGGCGAGTTTTTTCTGGTAGTACTGAATCCTGAGGGAAATTTCCAAGTCTTGTATTATATATTTATTGGCAATGCAATTCGGAATTTTAAGCATGGTAAAACTCATAGTATTAATATTTTCAAGAGATTAACAAATTTTTAATTTGTCAGTCTGAGAGATCAACACGCGTATATGAAGGTTAAGTACTTTTACTTATTTTATGGTTGTATAAATTTTTTATTGTTAGTTATTCCATATACCAGTATACATATTAATACAGAATCAATGACTCAATAGTACACACTTTATACATGGATTTTAACTAATCAAATAAGTATAATGTTTACTTTCCAAATAAATAGAAAACCAAACTACTTAATAACTTTAAGAATTTATTTACTATTATACTTTGTTAAATTGAATGTCAAAAGTATATGCAAAAAAACATCTATGGAAAAAGAATATTTGTCAAAATGTAGAGATGTAGAGTACGGCGTTCCCCAAGGAACAATATTAGGACCTCTATTGTTTCTAATCTATATAAATGACTTGCCAAATTTCATTAAATATCCTATGACATTATTTGCTGATGATAGCACCGTCTTAGTAAAATGTAATAATAATTTGACATATGAAAATGAAATTAAATTGACATTAACTACTGTAATTAAATGGATGGACATGAATAATTTGCATATAAATATAAATAAAACTAAAATAATACATTTCCGCCAAAATACTCAGACGCCAAATGTAATCGTAAGTTATGGCCACTCTGTTATGGAACCTGTAGAGTCTACAAAATTTTTAGGATTACACATTGATTATCAAACAAATTGGCTAACTCACACAATTGACTTATGTACTCGTGTAAATAAGTTCGTATACGCACTAAAATATTTATCTAGAGTAGCTAACATAGAAACAGTATTAACCGCCTACAACGGATATGTTGCTTCCATACTTCGTTATGGAATCATTTTCTGGGGTAATTCCACTAATAAAATTGAAGTTTTTAAGAGTCAAAAAAAATGCATTAGAGCCATAAATTTTTTAAAAAGGACTGACAGCTGCAGACCTTACTTTATAGAACTAAAAATACTAACTCTGACTTCTATTTATATTTATGAAACTGCTATGTTCGTCAGGAGAAGTCCACATCTTTTTCCAACAATATCCACTGGTCAAATAAAGGTCTCCAGACGTCATGGAAATAAGTTGAGTGCACCGGTTAGAAAAACCGCTTTAAAGGGAAATAGCTTTTACTGTATGGCTCCAAAAATTTACAATAAATTGCCAAAAAGCCTTAAGGATACCAGCTTATCTATATTCCGTAAGAAGCTGCTATCACTTTTAATAAGTAAGGCCTATTATTCTTTGACTGAGTTTTTATCTGACAAATTTTAATTTAATTTTAATTTTGTGACATTATATATATTTTTAATTTTATATCTAATTTTATTATAATTTGACATACTTATATTTTTTTCTTAATTTGTAATAATATGAAAATTTCAACTATTAATTTTAATCAATGATATTCTTAAATTCATCAATGTTATAAAACTAAGATAGTTCTTACTTCCACCATTATGAGAAATTTGTATGCCTACTCATGGCCGAATATAGTGATACTACAATTTTATTATTTTGCACTACCATCTGTATATCTGTACCTGTGTTCACAAATAAATGATTTGATTGATTGATTGATTGATTGAATTGTTAAGTATTGTAATGTTAAAAGCTATAGAAACAGATTTCTTAAGAATTTAATTATTTAAAAGTGTAAAGTGCCATGATCTAATCTTATGCATGAAATGAAACATGAAAGCTTTTGTAGTTTAATAGTGAGGTTAAGCCCAACATTATTTACATTTAGTATATTATTAGTAAAAAAGAATAGGAATTTGTAATAAAATGTTAATACATAGTTAAATCATATTTTCTGAGACCTACTCATAAGTAAGTATATAAAAATGTCAAATCATCATGATAATGTTTTAATGTATATTATTTTATCTCTATTTTGTACAGAACAGAGGCCTTTGCTTTTCTATTCTGGTTTATGATAAAATTCTATCTAGAAACTTCATCATCTGACTTTTGAAGTAGGTAGCTACGTATGTAGTATAGGTAATTAGATTTAATTTGTTAAACCGGTTCTCCATTTGGTTGCACTAACGTATACCAAAGTTTTGCGTACAAATTTGTGTTACATAATATTATGTCAATCTTAGATATGGTTATGAATAATTGTTTCAAAAGGTGGCATGAGGGAAATGAAAATGTTGTAATCTTTATCAATTTGAGACAACACTTACTTCTTGGTCGAAGAAAACTGTGCCGGAGACATCGCCATTGAGAACACACACTGCTTTGACCGGCATTTTGTATTGTAATAACACAAATCACTGAGTACCTACAAATGTACAGCAGAAAATGTGACGAATGCAATTTTAAAATAATATTTTGCAATTGGTAAAGCGTAGTCCAAAAGTCAATTGGAGAGCGAGGAATAAAAATTAAATGATTGCCGATGCAGACTGACGGGTGACGAGGTAGGGTTTGACAATTGACTGACAGTGACAATAACACTAGGGGTGCGTTCCAAAACGATCTCAATTTACTGAAAAAACTGAAAAGGGATTCTCGAGGCTGTGTTACTGGCTGACGCATGTGCCTAGAATTATTTTCGAAAAATCTTAAGTTATATTGGTTTTTTTAAACCTCTGTGATATACTTATTGTGTGTGTTGTCTTGTGTTGTCCGGTGTAAGTGTTATTTTTGTATTTAACTACCTATTATTATAAATATTGTCATAATTACTTAGTCCCAGTATGGAGAAAAAAAAAACACCCGACCCTCCCGACCCTTCGGACGATATTATTTTTACATCTGTTGCATCGCTGCCTTTATCACAATGCACAGACATTGAAAATTCACTGATGGATGTCGAAAATGTGCGGTCTAGTAGAAAAAGAATGGGTTCTACAGATTTGAATAACCCGGCTAAACTACCTAAAACCACAGTAGGTCGACAAAAGTATTCGGCGGTAGATCGCGCCCCTTACCTGGTACACGTGCACCGTGTCGATGGCGATACATCTGGCACATCAATGCATCCCGTTAAGTTTGGAATGTTTTTAATGAATAACAACATTAAAAACATTCTAAATGATGGAGTTAAAAAAGTTGGTCGCAATCGCGTATCAGTTGAATTTAAATACCCAGAGGACGCAAATGCTTTTCTGAATAATAGTAATTTAATTAAACATAATTATATTGCTTCAATCCCGACTCATGTAATTACCCGTACTGGTCTGATTAGAGACGTTCCCTCAGACATTTCGGAAGAAGATTTAACTACCCTCATCAAAGTACCGTCTGGCTGTGGGCCAGTACTCAAAGTTAGGCGATTACATAAAAAAATATCAATAGAAGGCTCAGTGCAATGGAAGCCTTCAGCAACTGTTGTTCTGACATTTGATGGTCAAGTGCTACCAAAAAGAGTATATTGCTGTTTCTCCTCATTTACTGTAGAACAATACATTTACCCAACCATCCAATGCTACAATTGCTGTCGCTACGGCCATACCAAAATTCAATGTCGCTCTAAACCACGGTGTTACAAATGTGGACATGAACATGTAGGCTTAGGGTGTGATGTTCTAATTGATAACGCGTTCTGTTCCTTGTGTTCAGGGAGCCATTTTGCTGACTCTAAAGAATGCCCAGAATTTGCTCGACAGAAAGCCATCAAAGTTATTATGGCTGAGCAGTCATTATCTTATTTTGAAGCCAATAAAATGGTCCCGCTTATTTCCAAATCATTTGCTGAAATAGTTAGAACTTCCCAGGCTCCTTCCTCTTCTTTAAGTCCTAATCCAACTCCCTCCGCATCTCTTTTACCTAAATTTTCCAAAGCATACAAGAAGACTATTATTAGTCAACCTAAGACTCGCGCTCCTGCCCCACATGGGTATGATAAAGTTGCCCATGCAAACCTCACTAAGGACTATCAATTTACCCCCTCGCATAATGTTCCAGTATATACAGTTAACGACCCAGCTAACAACAACTCGCAACCTGCTCTTCCTGAAGAAGCTGTAGAAAATATTCTGACCCTAATCCATTCTTTCATTTATTCTCCTGATTCTTCACCCGACTTCGTTGCCAAACAATTTGTACCACTGTTAAATAATTTAAAAAATAATGCCGCTTACGTTCCTTCAGTGGAACATTAGAAGTATTTTTCACAAAAAGCATGATCTCATTTACCTTATTAATAAATATAACCCTTTAGTAGTTGCAATATCCGAAACTTGGCTCACGCCATCCCTCAACTTTCATATACCCAATTACACTATCTATCGGCACGACAGATCTGACAATTATGGCGGTTCTGCTCTGCTGGTTTATAATAGAGCTATCTCATCTGACATCATAATAAATTACTCTGGTGACAGTATCAATGTTGTTGCAAGACGCGTTGAAGGTATTGCCTTCATAAGCATATATATTGCCCATCCTCATATATCTCATATTAATATAATTAAACTTATACTAGAATCTATCAGAGGTCCCTGTGTGGTGATGGGGGATTTTAATCTTCACCATTTCCGATGGGGGTCTTCATGGTGCAGTAATGTTGGCATTGGGTTAGTAGACATTCTGGATGACCTAAATTTCGTTGTCCTAAATGATGGTCGATCGACACGCAGAGTACTACCATCTAGCAACCCTAGCCCTGTTGATTTAACTTTCTCTTCCCCAGACATTTCATCCCAACTCATATGGGACATAGATAATTTTGTATATGGCAGTGACCACTATCCTATTGTAATACGGATGCCCCAAAAATCCATACCTGAAAGATCCCTACCTCCTCTTATGAAATACCGGCTCACCAACCCAGACTGGAGTCAATATAGCAGTCTAGTGGATACAAAGATTCTTGATCTACCAGCCATTAATTACATTGAGTTCCCAAATAATGAAGAATTAGAATCTGCTCAACATTACTTCAATTCTTTTAATAACCTATTATATTCTACCGCTGATTCATGCTTCCCACTTAAAAATTCGTCAAAAAACAAAATTCCCTCTCCTCCTTGGTGGGATCAAGAATGCTCCCAAATAGTCAAGGAACGGAAAAAAATGGAGAAAAAATATAATGATTGCATGACGACAGACAACTTGATTGCATATCGACACATGGCTGCCAAGACCAAACGTCTATTAAAGAAAAAGAAACGTGAGGGCTGGTCAAAATTCTGTTCCTCCTTATCTCCAACTACCCCGCTGTCTATTGTCTGGCGTCAAATTAATCGTTACAGAAATAGCTATTCTCCTAGAACTGTATCCTCTATCCCACGAAGTTCAGTTGAACAGTTCTTTGACAGAATTGCTCCTAGTTATGTTCCTCACTTTAATGAATTGGCTTCAACCATTCACAACAACTCAGTTCACCTCTCACCTTTCAATGACAGTTTCACAACGAATGAGTTAGACTTAGTTCTATCTCGAGTTAAAGATTCAGCGCCTGGCCCAGATGGCTTCCCATATTCGTTTCTGGTGCATTTGAGCCCTAATAGTAGAAGCTACTTATTAAAATTACTTAATATTTGTTATGTTAATTCTTTCATCCCTACAACTTGGAAACAACAAACTATAATTCCGTTACTCAAGCCTGGCAAAAATTACAATGACCCTAATGGTTTAAGACCTATAGCTCTCTCGTCGGTTCTTACCAAAATTCTTGAACATCTGATGAAAAATCGTCTGGAATGGTTTGTGGAACATAACAGGCTTCTACCAAAATGTCAATTTGGTTTCCGCAAAGGGTTCAGTACCATAGACAGCATTGCTGTCTTGGTTACTGACATAAGAACAAGCTTTTCATTAAACAGATCAGTTGTGGCTGCTTTCCTAGATGTGTCTTCAGCATACGATAATGTCATTCTTCCCATCCTCAGGCAAAAATTGCAAGAGCTGAGAATCGCAGATAGAATGATAAACTGTTTGTTTAATTTGCTTTCCACCAGGGAAGTGAACCTAAGGTTTCCAGGGGAGGAGTTCAACCCTAGAACTATATTCAAAGGTCTCCCTCAAGGTTCTGTGTTAAGTCCTCTTCTGTACAATATCTACACATTAGAGTTGCACACATCCCTGAACCAGAACTGTCAAATTTTACAGTATGCAGATGATCTAGCATTGTACGTCACTGATAGCTCCATAAACACAGCTGCCTCGTCCTTAGAAGTTTCCCTTAATTCCTTAAATTCCTGGCTGTCTGATCACGGTCTCAGCCTATCACCTTCCAAAAGCTCCATTGTCGTTTTCTCCCGTAAAAGAAGGCTTCCACAGATTTCAGTGCAAATAGACCAGGAAACTATACCTGTGAATACTCACGTCAAATTTTTAGGTGTATACTTAGACTCAAAACTGTCTGGTTCCCATCATATTAATCATTTGGCTAAAAAATGCGAACGCGTGGTTCCTATCTTAAAATCTTTGGCTGGAGTTTGGTGGGGAGCTCATCCTTATTCTATGAAAATTCTATACAATGCACTTATACGTAGTGTTCTAGATTACGGTTCCTTCTTGTTAGAACCATGTAACAAAAAGTCGCTAACAATACTAGATAAAATTCAATCGACCTGCCTAAGAATAATTAGCGGATGTATGAAATCATCCCCCATAAATGCGCTTCAGGTAGAGTGTTGTGACCCTCCCCTTCGCTTACGTCGCCAATTTCTGGCTGATCGTTTTATATTTAGAACATTATCCTTATCATCCCACATCTTAAACTCTAAGCTCCGCCGTCTTTTCGACCTATGCCAAGATGATAGGAATGAATATTGGCGTAATAAAAACAAACCCTTAATTATTAATAGCTTGTCTACGTTTTTGAATATACTCCCTCGGAAAACTAGTTACCAAATTCTTCCCATGTATACTGCTCAATTCCCGACATTAATATTCAAACCAAATGTACATTTAGATATAGGCATATGCAAAGATTCCCCCGGCGCTAATGTAAAATTTAACTCGTCCGTTGAAGTCCGGTGGCCTGATTGGGACAAGTTTTACACAGATGCCTCAAAGATTTCTCAGTCTGGATGTGTGGGCATATCAGTTTATTACAAGGGTTCCCATATCTTTCTTCAGTTTAGTTGCCCGCCTGAAGCTTCTGTATTTACTGGGGAATGTATTGCTATCCTCGAAGCTTGTTTATTTATTGAAGCACATAATATAAAAAAAGCAGTCATATTTTCGGATTCCTCTAGTGCCCTCAAGGCAATCCAAACGAACTGGTTCAAATGTAAATTACACAGTACGATTTTATTAGATATAAAAACATGTTTAATTAACTGTTTTAACAAAGGCTTGCTAATTGACCTGGTATGGATACCAAGCCATTCCGGTATTTCGGGTAATGAATGTGTGGACACCGCAGCCAAGGCTGCTGCATCCCAACCCTCTGTTACTGATCAGAAACATTATTCCATTCAAGTATATGATCTGTTAAACATACCAAAATTACATCTTGAACACAGCTGGCAACAATATTGGGATAGTTCGAGTAAGAACAAAGGGTCATTTTACTACAATGTTCAGAAAAGCATCGCTCCTCATCCCTGGTTTTATAAATTTAAAAAATTTCCCAAGACTATTGTCTCCGTTATATGTAGACTCCGTATTGGGCATTGCTGTTCTCCAGTATTTCTCCATAAAATAAGAGTTCGGGATAATTCACTTTGCGAATGTGGTTTAGCCGATGGCTCATTAGACCACATATTTTTTGAATGTCCCAAGTATAGTACAAACTTTAGTCTATATGATTCCCTCCCCAAAATTAAAACACCTCTCCCCATAAACTTAAGTTCCCTTTTGACTCTCCCCAACCCAGAGGTATTTAACAACCTTGCGAAATTTATCAAAACTAATAATATTAAACTATAAAAGTTAATATCTCCCTTTAAATTCAGTAGTTTTCCGTCTGTTTAGATACTAATCACTAATCATAATACTTACAGGTTGCTGGGTTCACTAATCAAAGTTATCACAATAGGCAATTCTCATACAAACAATTACATTGAACCCCATTGGCATGCGCGGTCAAGACACTGTGCTGGCAGAATTGTTATCCAATTTGGAGATGACACATTGCCATTTATAAAAGAAGAAGAAGAAGAAGATCTCAATTTACTCGGGGTAGAGTAAAAGGTAGCTCACTATTGGTCGTTATTAAAGCAGCGTCCCCACTAGAGCCGCGCGGCTTTTTGTGGCCGCGCGGCCCGGCCTCGCGAGGCTTTTTTGTTTTATTGCAACGCGTCCTCACTATAAAGAGCCTCGCGGCCCGCCATGCGCTGTTGTTTTGGAGATGTACGAAGAAGAAGACGTGACTTAAAAGATTGTGAATCTTCTTATCGACTTGGCCTTTGTCTATTACAAGAATTGTAGCAATCTCTATCAGCGCATTGTTTCTTTTGTTTTATTTTTAACCGACTTCAAAAAAAGAGGAGGTTGTCTATTCGACTGAATGTTTTTTTTGTATTTTTTGTATGTATGTTCCGCGATTACATTTTGGTGATTCTTTTTTCGTTAGGAAGGTCATACTTCAGAGGTGGTCCCGTATAAAATACCGAAATTGGATCAGTACTTTTTTGTTGAAATGGTAATTTCATTGGGGATTAAATAATGATATCATCCACGAACACAAAAATAATGTCAATTTTTTTTCGAACTTGTTATTACCTAATATGCAATAGTAAAATTTCAGTTCAACACAAAAACTATGACAAATTATTTTGAACTTAAATTAAATAACTAGGTTCTCTTCAAGTTTTAATGCTTCATAGTTCATTAAAACTATACCATTCATGAATGTGGGCATTTGTAATGAGCTATGGGGCTGATACGTTATATTATTTGTTAACCGACTTAAAAAAAAGATGAAGTTAACTAGTCGTCTGTTTATTGTGTGTTTGTTACCTGATTACTCCGTCAATTATGAGTATTATGACTCGATTTTAATGATTCTCTTTTTAGGTACATACGTCAAGATCAGAGATGGCCCGTATAAATTGTATCTATATAAATTCGACTCTTTTTGAACAAATCATTAATAACAAAAAAAAAACGTTTTAGTTAAAGTTTCCGTTAAGTTTTAATGAGCGCTTAGTAGGCCTATTCATTTTCAATAAAATATACTTAATTTCCACTTAGATTTTATAAAAATAAAAACAAAAGAAACGATGCGCTGATCGAGATCGCTACAATTCTAGAAGTAGACAAAGGTCAAGTTGATAAGAAGATCCATAATCACACAGCCATTAATTATCACATAAAATCACATTACCCATTATAGGCACTTCTATGGAAATACAATCAGCCAAGGCTTAACATATTTAGATTGTAGCGATCTCGATTAGCGCATCGTTTCTTTTGTTTTTATTTTTATAAAAATAACTCCGACAGTCCCATAATAAAGGCGCTCTCTGTATAAATCAATTAATAAAAGAGTTTTATCGTCGGTCCACTCCATTTTGACGCGAAAGACACACAACTCGATGTGGCGGCTGTCACTAGCGCACTGAGCCTTTAGACAACATGCATTTCGACAATCGCTCTCGCTATCGCTAAGTAAAAAAATGTATGGGATTGACATAAGCAATCGATCACTTTTCGATTGCTTATGTCAATCCCATACATTTTTTTACTTAGCGATAGCGAGAGCGATTGTCGAAATGCATGTTGTCTAAAGCCTCTGATCGGCCGCGCGGCCCGTCCTCACCTCCCAGAGCCGCGCGGCTTTCTTTGAAGTAGACCGACAACCGCCGGGTCAGGCGAGGCCGGCCGCGCGGCTCCGTATGGCCGCGCGGCTCAGGCCTCGCTCACGTACACACTCACGAGGCTCGGCCGCGCGGCCGGGCCTCATGGAGCCGCGCGGCCCTAGTGGGGACGCTGCTTTAAGAAGCGCTTTCACCATTGGTTAGTTTTGTTAAACTATAGTTAATTTACACCAATTAGAAAGCTTTCTTACGCTGTCTATTTGGCTTCACCTGGTTTTGGAACGCACTCTAGGTAGTCTTTTTACTTAGGGTGCGTTCCAAAACGATTTCAATTTACTCGGCGTAGAGTAAATGATAGCTCACTATTGGTCGTTATTAAGAAGCGCTTACACCATTGGTTAGTTTTGTTAAACTAAAGTTATTTTACACCAATTAGAAGAAAAAAACTTAGTTTCACCTGGTTTTGGAACGCACCCTTAATAACGGCTAAGACCCACATTTTGGAGTTGCTCCCGAGATCTTGTTGTAAAAACACCTGTTGAGAGACTCTATTTTTAGCCTCAATCTACCGTACAATTGTCTGTTACTTTATGTATGAACATTTTTATGGAATAATTTTATTTTTGCGTTTACAAATGCGTACCTAAATATTTTTAATACTAGAAAAAATGCGTTAGTTACATTAGTGGTTGGAAATCCCACTATACCTTAGACAAAGAATCCTGCACTATACAGGTCTCATCGGTCACAATCATGAGGTCTGCTGCCATTCATTTCATTCCATGCACTCTCTAGATGCATTAAAATGTGTGACGCCTATATGTTAATTTATTTATTTATTTATTTTACAAAATCCACAGATCATTGAGTACAGTTAGTAAATTATGATAGTAAGTCTTAAATCTAATTAAGGATTTACTTTATATTATACAAAAACTTAAGAGGGTTAGTAGGTATGAGTGTGTGGTGTAATTGTGGTATGTGTGTAGTGTGTTTGGTGTGTGAGTGTATGTGTGTGGGCATAACATATAAGTAGTATTTCCTCCATGTATATGTAATATTCAATAATATGTATATTAATGTAAACATTAAGAAAGAAGATAATAAAACTGAAGACTTGGCGGTATGGGCTAAATCCCTTTGCCGTCCCGTAACAGGAAAATTTTAACAAAAGAAAAACAAATAAAGGTGTGTTTGGCGGGTAATCATGGCGTCTAGATGTCGATCTTTATTTCGATAATTCAAAATTGCTTCGGAGTGGATTTTGTGCAGTGAAAGTGGTGTCGTTTTGTTGCATAAGCATCCGTGTTGACGAACAGTTATAAGGAATCATTGAAATAAAGGTTTTGTGTATGTGGCGTTGAGAATTGTATAGTGGTTGGAAATCCCACTATACAATTCTCATCAGTCACCATCATGAGGTCTGTACCATGCATTTCTCGCCAAGCACTCCCTAGATGCATTAAAAAGTGTGGCACCCACATTTTAATGCAAAAATCAAGAAAGAAGATGAAACTGAAGACTTGGCTGTATGGGCTAGATCCCTTTGCCGTCCCGTAACTGGGAAAATTAAACCAAAAAAAAAAAAAAAACAAATAAAAGGGTGTTTGGAGGGAAATCATGGCGTCTGGATGTCGATTTTTACTTCGATAATTCAAAATTGCTTCGGAGTGGATTTTGTGCAGTGAAAGTGGTGTCGTTTCGTTGCATACGCATCCGTGTTGACGAACAGTTATGAGGAATCATTGAAATAAAGGTTTTGCGTATGTGGCGTTGAGAATTGTATAATGGTTGGAAATCCCACTATACAATTCTCATCAGTCACCATCATGAGGTCTGTACCATGCATTTGTCGCCAAGCACTCCCTAGATGCATTAAAATGTGTGGCACCCACATTTTAATGCACAAATCAAGAAAGAAGATGAAACTGAAGACTTGGCTGTATGGGCTAGATCCCTTTGCCGTCCCGTAATAGGGAAAATTCGACAAAAAAAAAAACAAATTAAAGAGTGTTTGGCGGGAAATCATGACGTCTGGATGTCGATCTTTATTTTGATAATTCAAAATAGCTTCGGAGTGGATTTTGTGCAGTGAAAGTGGTGTCGTTTTGTTGCATAAGCATCCGTGTTGACGAACAGTTATGAGGAATCATTGAAATAAAGGTTTTGTGTATGTGGCGTTGAGAATTGTATAGTGGTTGGAAATCCCACTATACCATTCTCATCAGTCACCATCATGAGGTCTGTACCATGCATTTCTCGCCAAGCACTCCCTAGATGCATTAAAAAGTGTGGCACCCACATTTTAATGCAAAAATCAAGAAAGATGAAACTAAAGACTTGGCTGTATGGGCTAGATCCCTTTGCCGTCCCGTAACAGGGAAAATTAAACCAAAAAAAAGGAGTGTTTGGCGGGAAATCATGGCGTCTGGATGTCGATCTTTATTTCGATAATTCAAAATTGCTTCGGAGCGGATTTTGTGCAGTGAAAGTGGTGTCGTTTAGTTGCATAAGCATCCGTGTTGACGAACAGTTATGAGGAATCATTGAAATAAAGGTTTTGTGTATGTGGCGTTGAGAATTGTATAGTGGTTGGAAATCCCACTATACAATTCTCATCAGTCACCATCATGAGATCTGTACCATGCATTTCTCGCCAAGCACTCCCTAGATGCATTAAAAAGTGTGGCACCCACATTTTAATGTAAAACTCAAGAAAGAAGATGAAACTGAAGACTGGGCTGTATGGGCTAGATCCCTTTGCCGTCCCGTAACAGGGAAAATTTAAACCAAAGAATAATAAAAATAAAATGGGGTGTTTGGCGGGAAACAATGGCGTCTGGATGTCGATCTTTATTTCGATAATTCAAAATTGCTTCGGAGTGGATTTTGTGCAGTGAAAGTGGTGTCGTTTTGTTGCATAAGCGTCCGTGTTGACGAACAGTTATGAGGAATCATTGAAATAAAGGTTTTGTGTATGTGGTGTTGAGAATTGTATAGTGGTTGGAAATCCCACTATACAATTCTCATCAGTCACCATCATGAGGTCTGTACCATGCATTTCTCGCCAAGCACTCCCTAGATGCATTAAAAAGTGTGGCACCCACATTTTAATGCAAAAATCAAGAAAGAAGACGAAACTAAAGACTTGGCTGTATGGGCTAGATCCCTTTGCCGTCCCGTAACCATGAATCTATACTACAACTGGATTGCGCACTATGAGCTTGAAAACGAGCCGAAAGAGAGGCATAAAAGTAGTAGTGCGTCTCTTTCTAAAGAGTGTCTGTTTCTTAATAATTTCTACGGACACAGAAAAAAATAATATTAGATGAATAATTAGATGATTTATTTTCTGGTATAAAAACTAAAGTCCAACGCGTATGTTGCGCTTTCATAGATTTGAAAAAGGCTTGTGACTGGGCGTATAATCGTGATAACCGATATGGTCTAAGTCACAGTTTCTTTATTCATTTAGGTACAATTTGTACACTAATAAAATTCAATTTTGATGCAATCTGTTCAAAAGTCTACCAGGAGGCTTTGTTCTATGGTGAGCAGCTTCTGATATGATTATTGAAATCTCTCTATAGTAGGCTCCAATGCTTCTGTTACCTTAAATGGTCCGTACACTGAACCGTTTAACATTGGAAAAGGTAATTATTTCGGATTAGAACGTGCACATTAACATAGAAATTTCGGCTACCTAGTCGCGGCTGAGGCCTTAGGTACTATCTATGTTTATGTGCACGTCATGACATGAAATCTAGTTTAACCGGTAAGCTAGTTTGAAATGAAAGAAGGGTTGTATCAGGTATTTATATTTATTGATTCTACTTCTGTAACCTTATTATAATATCCTTATAATATGTAAGACAATAATTGCTTTCTATGTTCATAATTCGCAAATCATGTTATACATTGCTAAATAAAATAGTCTTATGTAGTCTTTGACGCATTGTCATGCGATTACCCATAATTTTGAGGGTCTCTTCTTTCGCGTACGTTTTGAGTCTCATGTTAAGATAATTGTTTGCTACACATTTAATTACTTCTATTTCATGTTTTGATTCGATGGTGCGTGACTGTACTGGGTGGGGAATATTTTTTAGTTGGGTGTAAAAATGTTGTGTGATTATATTCATCATATATTTTCTCTTAAAATCTTGTTTTGATTGCAATGATAGCGTTAAGAACAAATTTTCCGTGTACTTCACAATATCGAAAACTATTTTAGAAGCATGCTTATGACCGCCTCTGTCGACGAAAGCTGTGAAGGATGAAAAGTTACAAATGTCAACAAAATAGGCATGATCTACATGCTCCCGTTTAGTTAACAAGGCAGATTTGCAATATTCACAAGTAATTTTCTTGAATATATTTCTCTGATTTGTTCTGCAGTTTACGTTTTTTGCTTATTGTGTCTATTGTTGATGGTCCTTGAAGCGGTTCAACCAATGTTAAACTATTGAGCACTTGAATTTTCTTGTCAGGTATAACAATCTGTAAGCATTATTTAATATGTTACTTTCATAAGGGCATACAAATAAATAATGGTTTTCAACCATAGAAATAAAAACTGAAATATCTTCATACCTTTGCAAATATTGAGGGGAGAGCTGTGTATTTTAACCGTTTTCTTGATTTGTTCATAAAGTCTAAATCCTTAAAATGTAAACCACAAATGACTGATGTCTTGTTCACTTTTCCATGAATACTTTGCTTCCATCTTTCGGCCATTACATTGTCCTTAGGAATCCTATAAAATATTATCATATTATAAAGTAATAACCATTACATAACATTTGTACTTTACAGACAATCAGACTATACAGACCGTTTGCCCAACAGAGCCCATTACTATGAGAATTATTACTGCAGGTATGATCATTAGTACAACAAGTGAAAATTAAACTTATTTCATTATCATGATATGAAAATTAATTCTGGCCATAACGCGCCAGTAATATTAGCTCAATGATAGGTATCTGAAGACTATAAACTTGTAACAATGTCAATTTTGTAATTATTGTAGTAGGTAGATACATACATTATTTTGTTTAGTTTTACAAATTTTCTCACATTGTACACATGTATAGATTTGTTTTAAAGAGCCCAGGTCAGATTTTAGATACTTACTACCTACACTCAAAATCAACGCAGCAGTCCGGGTTAGTAAATAATGTTAATTAGGTCACCCTACATCGCTACACTTAAAAATATACTATATTAGCTTACCTGTGGAAAGATAAGCCGCAACCGGGATACCATTCGGTTTTACATCCGTTTATACAACAAAAATAAACCATTTTCACTAACACTTTCGTAAGCTTATTACAACAAAACTGAAAATAAGATAATGTGGAAGTGAAGACGAAAACAACAGCAGCCATATTGAAATTTCAATCCTACCACAACAACAGTACCACCTACGTAAATTACAAAAAACTACTAAAATTTTAAAATATAAAATCATGTCATTTCAAATTAATTATATTGTTTTGTAATTTTATGGTAGCGAAATAATTATCATTGCTTATGAACTACTTTCAAGTAAGGTCCTAAGCAAAATAACTAGTATTTCTTCCATTCCACATACCAATAATTACCAAAGAATATTTTATTCAATACTGGCAGGTAGGCTAGACAAGGACAGACTACTACTTTTGTGCTATCTCACTGAGCTCGGATTTTCTACTTTGCGTAGGATACAGGAAAATCTACTTTATTGTAACTACATAAGGTTTAAACTTTTAAAAGTGTCATTTTGAAGTACGCAATCCAGTTGTAGTATAGATTCGTGCCCGTAACAGGGAAAATTGAACCAAAAAAAAAAAAAAAAAAATAAAATGGATTTTTTTATAGTTTGTTTTTCCATCTTGGTTTTTCCTAAATGTAAACCTAGATCAGAGTAAATACTGTTTGTAAATAGGTACGAGAAATAAATATAATCAGTTAAAAACAACAATATCATTTCTATCTAAGTCTAATACTTATGGATATTCTTAAAGCTACTACAAGTCTAGGAAATACTTTGGTAAGAAGCGACAGATATTCTTCAGTACCTAACTTAAAATGTAAATTGATATTTAATATTTATTGTCTTCTATTATAGTCCACAACAGAGGCGATAGTGCAATGTGATAGTGCAACTATCTTAGACGATGGTTATCAGGTATGTTATGTATATCTATACCTATGTATGAGACATTTATTTGTAGGTACTAAATTTTAAAACTCAATTTCTTAATTTGTAACTTTTCAGTTATGCCCCTGGTGTCGAAGTGAAGTGAGGCCGTATTTTATAAATTTTAATGAAAAACTGTTAATGTGTGAAAATACAAAATGTGACTATCCTTTTGGCCATGAAAATATTATAATTTTAAAGGAAGACAATGATGCCCCACCAGATGAGGAATTACCGAGTATTAAGAGCAATGGGATCCGGTGTTCTTCTCCTTCCGCTACTTTATCAACATCTGGTTTGTCGGAGATTGACAAATTAAGCCAAGTCAACGATATTGAAGAAGATGATATCCGCAGATCTCAGTCAAGAGCGTATTTCACACATAGAAACAATGCGACTAAAATCAGAAAAGCGATAGAAAGTCAAAAGAAAATACTCAAGGAAGTTGAAGCTATAAAAAAGTTAAGTTTAGAATTATCAGCTCAAGAAGAGCCGGCAGACCATGATCCAAAAATTAAAAATGAGAAATGGATAAAAAATCTAATGAGTAAAGAAAAACTGTCTGGAATCGCACTGTTGCAACCTGCTGAAGTGAAACTGTTTAAAACCAAATTGCTTGATATTGGTTCGGGTGAACTAAAAATTGATATTAATATGGGTAATGAAAAAAACATGTCTTCTATAAGAATTGAGTTGGCTAACACACAGAATAACAATAAGCCAGATAACACAGGATGCAATAGTAAAAAATAGTTTAATTAAGTGGTAAAATATATGTTTAAAACCTGAATTTTACTGTTACTTCACTTAATGAGTTTTTTTGGGATTCTCCCATGTTCTTGTTGTAATTAAATGTGTTGAGAGACTCCATTTTTAACTCAATCTACCATGCAATTTATTGTTACCTTAGAAAAATTTTCACTTTGCTTGGACATTGACTAAATTTGTTATCTTTATGTGTGTTGGCCATTAATTAAGATGTGTGCGTTACTCCAGCAAAATGTTAGCTCTTCTCAAAGATTGAATAATGCAGGTATTTAGAGCCCTATCTGGTGTAACTGAGCCCGAAGTTTTAAATTTGAGCCCTCAGCCGTTTTGGCAGTATTAAGAAAAACTGATTCTGCTGGAGTAACATTACCCCAGCATGTTTTTTATTTTTTAGGTCTATCTGAAAAGAAAGTATGCAGTAAAGTAGCTCGAATTGGTGCATAAATGAGCCCTATAAAATAAAATTTAAGCCCCTCGGGATTCCATAGTTATTTCAGTTTTTGCTGGGGTAACATTTGGCCGATTGCTGGATATAGGAAACTGTTGGACATACAATCACGATGTTTTGTATATATGCAGGAGTGAATTCGAGCCTGAAATTTCGTTAAAGTAACTTGAATGGTTTGGGAGCTATAAAATATTTTCTATAAAAGCAAAAACATGCTCTAGCTCTTGAATGAAGACACCTAAAAACTTCACAGCAGTATCAGCTTGTATCTCGTGTCTAACCACATAATCAAGTAAAATTTTGACATCCAACTGTAAGTAATTGGCAAGTAGTTATGAAATTTTGATTTCTTGAAGATGAATTATTTCCAGCTCTGAAAAAACTACTTTCTCTAAGAGCTGGCGTATAACAATGTTTTAACAATAATTAGAGCCCTATATCAAAAGTACGTATACTAAATTTCAGCTAGCTACATCCACGAATTTAAATAATATTCATAAAAAACCCTTCAACATTTTTAAGTCGATTACCCGACCAAATTCGATTGAATATTAAAAGGCGGCCGCACCGTACCTACTTCACGTCATGTCATACTTTATCAATTGGCGATGTTGTAATTTAGTTTGGTTAGTACAGACGCGTAAAAAAGAGTTTGATATGAAAATATTTATTATTGTGGAAGTTAAATAAAAAAGTAAATAATATTTTTTAAACTTACTTTCATTGTTATTCTACAAATAAAAATAACAAATAATCTTATAAAATTAAAATCAAACGTGATTTGACACTTAAATTTAAAAACACGGCATAATAATCACAGCTTGTGTTTAAATTTTTATGATACCCCCTGCGCTGTCGATAGCCTTATGACGTAATTAAGGACATCTGTCAAATCGACGTGGGTGGTCTCGCTCTATAACGCCGCGTCCTATTAAAATGACGATTCCTCCGAAAATTTGTATAAAAGATATATATAAAACTTATATTGTTGAAATCTGTATAATATAAGCTATTAGAATTTATATAATTCAGTATACTTTAACCTTACAATTTATTGTTTATTTTAAGATCAAAGTTCAAAATGTAAGAAAAAATGAATATTGCGCGTTATATTCTTTGAAAAAATAAACATTATGTAAGTCTTTTAAATGTCTTCCCTTTAATTTATAAAAGGATATATAGTTTAACAAAAAACCTTTATAAAATGATACATTCCCATAGTTTTTACACCACAAGCATTTAAATGACTTGCTTCGTTTAGGCGGCCCTAAAGCTACCCACAAAAACCGTTATATTAAAACTTACCGGCGCGTTGTTTATGGCACACCGGGAAATTTGCTATCCTTATCCTATTTATTACAAGTTCTTTCAATTAGAACAGGATAGTTATAGGTTTCAAGGGGTAAATCAGTCGTCAAATACGGTGGCAAAAATCCGCATGTGCGTGTGGTATGAGGGCTCATTTTTTGAAACTTATCATATTTTTACGAAATCAAGGTAGAATTTAGGAAATAATTGTGTAGTATTCATGGTGAAGATAAAAAAATTGTGAAATATATAGTGAGAAAATTCTGGTCAATTAACTGGAACACTCAATCTGCCAACCAGAGAAAATACTGTATCTCAGATCTCAAAATATACTAGATGTATGTTTAACATTTGCATGTGGAAAAATTGTGTTGAATTTCTGAAACCTATTCACAAATATTCAAAAGATTTCAACGGTTTATTAGGATTTGGTAAAGGTTTATTTAGAACACTCAATTGTCTTATGGTGCAGATGGAGTGTTTAAAAACTTAGTAACTTCGGTTAAATAAATCGTTAATATTCTTACTCTGCTTTACGAGCACAACTTAAGAGTCAATTTGTGACCAAAAACATTGACATAAAACGTAATAGTTAGAGAGTAAATAAAAAAATACTTTCTTTTCAACATCCCGTTGGAGAGCTCCGTATTTTAGGGTTTATTTACATAACCCGAACTTATATACAAACGGATGCCACATCAGAAATTGTGAAAATGTTATCACTAAAGTTTTGACACGTTTTCTATTTCTGAGATTGTTTAATTTTAACAATAATAAACTTTAATATATTTCTATTCTAGAAATGTATTTAGGGTGACCATGCATTCATAAAATAAAATAATTTTGTTTATACTCGCAAACATTTTTTATGCTATTTATATCTAAGGTGTAACATGCTCGCCTAAAAGATGTATTTTCACTTTGGCCTTAAATATGTCCAGATCCAGAGATATACTAATCTGGGAAAACAGACCTCGCCAGAGTTCTATTCCTTAGCTGTTTCTATCATGAAAGCGAAAGCAAATCGCTTCATGCGAATGGAAGGAATATCAACAACATAATGTGAAAGCTCTCGCTGCCCCTGGTCTTCCACACACACTCCAAAATGCAACCGATTAAAAATCGAGAGGCAAGCAACACGTCGTCGCGGGTCGAGGCTCTGGAGATTAGCCTCAATGAGTGTGTCATTTCCGATGAGTCTCTTGGCATGGTGCTCCACCAAGTCCAGTGCATCTAGCTGATATTGAGCAGATCCATCCCAAAGACAGCAGTACAGTAGGTACTCCAAGCAAGAGCGAACTTGAAAGATTTTATATTCTTAAACGGTAAAAAAAAACTTGTTAGACACTTTTTTTAATTTATCTTGTATTTTCATGCAAGACAAACTAAAATATGTGTAACAGTAATTCATCATGCGGTATTTCATAATTGTTATCAACATTATATAAAAAATCTCTGATTTTTATCTTAATCTCTAATAATTTTATTTTTGCGTTTACAAACGCGTAAATATTTTTAATACTATAAAAAATGCACTGAAAAAAATCGTATGTTGTACTTTTTTAGTTTTAAAACTATTTACGCGTCTGTAAATTCAAAAAATATTCTATAATAGTATAATAAGGTAGTTTCATCTTAACTGGGTGTCAATTTTTAGCAAAAATACTTCGTTAGGATCTTAGAAGTGAAAAAATTCAAAGAATTGATGAAACAATCTTTACCATAAAACACAAGCACTAAGCATTGACAAATTTCGACAGCGAAAGTAGTGCCCTGGTGGCGTAGTGGTTAACGCAGCCGCCCGGATTGCGGAAAATGCTGGGTTCGATGTCCGCCTGAGGCAGGTCGAATTATTTTCAGTGTATTTTTTCTACTTTAAAATTTTATTATGTATGTTGGATCGCCGAGGAAGGGGCGTCTTGCTTGCGTAGCGTTTCCGTTGTGCCAAACCACATAGGAGTAAAATAATAGTTCCGGCGTATTGCGAACACGCTAGTGCGGTGCTGAAGTTCCTCTCCAACGCTAAATACCTGGATAATGTTGGATTAGAGCCAATGGTTTTGTGTCTGCTCACCGTTGACATCTACCATAATGTCCAACCGTCATGACAGTCACAACTTCATTCGGGGATACCCGCTCTAATAAAACATTTATGATAGATAATACCACGCGCCGTCATGTATATAATATATTATTGTGCGGGCCATAATATGCCGCGGCAAACCGAAGCGTGCCATGCCGCGTCGTACCGTCTCAGTGGGTAAAAGGCTATTTTAAAATTAAGAAAGAAAAAGAAACACAAGAACGCAGCGCAAAATACCGTTCTTCACGGGTTAAATATTTTTTGGAGCCTTAATTAAATGTTTACGAAATAATTTCATTCTACTCTCAACACATACGAAAACGAAACACTTAATAGTTGACCAATATCCCTTTACTATTATAAAATAAATAGTTAGTGCGTAATGATGAGGGTAGAGAAAAAATGTGTCCGGAAAAAAATATGTCACCCTAGCCATTTTTCGTATGCAAATGTAATAAAGTTGATTATTGTTAAAATTAAACAATCTCAGAAATAGAAAACGTGTCAAAACTTTAGTGATAACATTTTCACAATTTCTGATGTGGCATCCGTTTGTATATAAGTTCGGGATATGTAAATAAACCCTAAAATACGGAGCTCTCTAACGGGATGTTGAAAAGAAAGTATTTTTTTATTTACTCTCTAACTATTACGTTTTATGTCAAGGTTTTTGGTCACAAATTGACTCTTAAGTTGTGCTCGTAAAGCAGAGTAAGAATATTAACGAATTATTTAACCGAAGTTGGCAAGTTTTTGAACACTCCGTCTGCACCGTAAGAAAATAGAGTGTTCTAAATAAACCTTTACCAAATCCTAATAAACCGTTGAAATCTTTTGAATATTTGTGAACAGGTTTCAGAAATTCAACACAATTTTTCCACATGCAAATGTTAAACATACATCTAGTATATTTTGTGATCTGAGTTACAGTATTTTCTCTGGTTGACAGATTGAGTGTTCCAGTTAATTGACCAGAACTTTCTCACTATACATTTCACAAATTTTTTATCTTCACCATGAAGACTGCATAATTATTTCCTAAATTCTTCCTTGATTTCGTAAAAATATGATTAGTTTCAAAAAATGAGCCCTCATACCACACGCACATAAAATCCGCCAGTAGCTGGCGTCCGACAGACGCACATGATTCAAAATCGGCCAGTAGCTGGTGTTTCGACAGTTGAGGTAAAATTACATTCTTTGCTATATAGTACCCATACATAAATGATTTCTCGTTTCGTAATGATTCACATAAATACTTTTAAATCAGTCTTGCTAAAGTCTGCTCTTAAAAATAGTTATTATGAGCTGGCTTCCTGAGGCCTAAGATGAAATGCCCAGTAATATACTGGCTAACTTTCCCTTCAATTCGAAACAGCAAACTGTTTCACTGCTGAAATAGGAAAAGCAGACAAATAGAAGAGTCATGTTGATTAGAAATTCTCTAAGAGAACTTCGCTTAACTATTGGGAGGCCCAGCGTCTTTGCCTTCATCTGGAAATAAATGATAATTAGTTTCCAGCATTTTTTTTTCTATCCATATCCGATAAGAAAGTACAGGTGAGTGAATATCAAAAATATTGTACATCACACAATATAAACACAAAGGAATATGTGTCACACAAAAGAATATAAAGGTGCATTTATACAAATTAACTTTAAATGCAAAACTATGAAGGTTAACTTAATTAGGTATTTATTGTTATTTATATGTTAATTAAGCAGGTACTTAGAGTAAGGTATTTTATTTAGGGTTTGTAAGTATTAGAAAAAAAATAGAAAAATAACATTTTTACTATCATTCAAAAAACTTAACAAAACTAATTTAATCACATTAATCATGGCTGTGAATGAAACCAATTTTTGTTGGACACTGACGTTTAATATATACTTTGACAATTTTTTTGAATTTGTGGTATATACATAAAAACTCCTTATATAAAATACATGGTAATACAAAAACATGGTATTACTAGGACCCTTTAAACTATTCGTCGGTCGTGAACATGGCCCCCGGCGGTGTAGACACCCGGTACCTTAGGATACGACCGACAGTGCAGGTTTCGCCTAAGTAAAGTTTGATCCGCATTAATGCACACCCAACTTTCAAAATTTAAAGTACTAGACTTGTTAGTTCCAATTTTGAAAGTACTAGACTTCTTGGCTGAGTGACATTCTGCTAACGTGGGCAAGTAATCGTAGAAGACTCGCTGCCAGAAATAGTCAGTCAAATGTTGCATCCTCCTCCTTTGAGCTCTGCTGGATAGGTCGATTTCATCAAAGCATCGGGTTTGCGGGGGCGATCTGGCTTCTAACGTGACGGCTAAAGCATTCGTATTCTCCCAGCATCCTTCCATGAACGAAGCTGACAGCGGGATGAGCTTCACATCCGCAAAGTGGCAGCTGGTGATCGGGACCGTAGATAAGGCCAATTTTTGTTGGACACTGACGTTTAATATATACTTTGACAATTTTTTGAATTTGTGGTATATACATAAAAACTCCTTATATAAAATACATGGTAATACAAAAACATGGTATTACTAGGACCCTTTAAACTATTCGTCGGTCGTGAACATGGCCCCCGGCGGTGTAGACACCCGGTACCTTAGGATACGACCGACAGTGCAGGTTTCGCCTAAGTAAAGTTTGATCCGCATTAATGCACACCCAACTTTCAAAATTTAAAGTACTAGACTTGTTAGTTCCAATTTTGAAAGTACTAGACTTCTTGGCTGAGTGACATTCTGCTAACGTGGGCAAGTAATCGTAGAAGACTCGCTGCCAGAAATAGTCAGTCAAATGTTGCATCCTCCTCCTTTGAGCTCTGCTGGATAGGTCGATTTCATCAAAGCATCGGGTTTGCGGGGGCGATCTGGCTTCTAACGTGACGGCTAAAGCATTCGTATTCTCCCAGCATCCTTCCATGAACGAAGCTGACAGCGGGATGAGCTTCACATCCGCAAAGTGGCAGCTGGTGATCGGGACCGTAGATAAGGCGTCTATAGCCGCTGTGGCAGGTGGCGGCGACTGCGGCGGTAGCTGCGGCCTTACATCGTTGCAATCGAGGGTTGTTAGTGTAGTTGAGCCGTTCACAACCGCTATGGCGGGTGGCGCCAAGCTCGACGGTGGCTGCGGCCTTGCGTCGTGGTTGCCGGGAATCGGGAGTGAAGTAGAGGCGTCATCTGGCGCTATGGCGGGTGACACCGAACGCGGCGATGGTTGCGGACTTTTCACTCCTTGTCCGTTAGCCAAACGATACGCTTTGTTATCCCGTTCATGACGAACTTCTTGATACTTTGAGCGGAGTGATCTAAGCAATAAGCCGGCTTCCATGGCCGCTAGCTCGGCCTGCATCTGCAATTCGGCGACACCTCGTTCACGCTCCGCACGAGCCTGGTCGCGTTCTATTTGCGCACGCTCGCGTTCCGCTTGCGCACGCTCGCGCTCTGCATCGATCTCTGCTAGACGACGGGCATGATTAGCTTTCGCAGCTAATATCCGAGCTTTAATAGTGCTGCTGGAATGAGCGGAACGAGAACTTTTAGGGATAGTAGATGTAGAAGCTACGATACTTATCGCCAGAGAGTGTTCCCGGTGCGTTGTAGTAGACGGGCCTGCCGCCTCAACGGCAATCTTGTCGAAGGCACCGTCTCCCGGAGAATCCTGGCGAACCGTAGCTGGAGCTGGTACTGCCGCAGTGGCGGCTTTACTTTGAGCTCTTGTTAAGGGCATTTTTGAAGATTTTTTTCACTTTTCTTCTGACACCAATGTGAATGAAACCAATTTTTGTTGGACACTGACGTTTAATATATACTTTGACAATTTTTTGAATTTGTGGTATATACATAAAAACTCCTTATATAAAATACATGGTAATACAAAAACATGGTATTACTAGGACCCTTTAAACTATTCGTCGGTCGTGAACAATGGCAATAATATTTAGTGGCGGTTCTAACAGACACGAACCATTTTAATAATATATCTACTTATTTTAAGTAATATTTGCGCAATATTTTTGACACTAGTCAGTTAAACAGGATACACAGCCCTAAAAGTTAATTGAGAATATTTTTATGTATGAAATGCCATACATCATAACCGCTCTTAAGAACTTGCTAAAACATTAGATAACATTCACCGTAAAATTAAACAAAAGTAACAAAACTAAATATGGCACTACTTATAACTTATAACTACGAATAAATATCTGCAATAAAAAAGAAAAGAAGTCTTAGATAATAATATTTATTCTAAAAATAAATAAAAAACACAACAGCCCGTAAATTAAATAAAAAATACTGAATCCCCTTCTTCACAAAGCACGAAATCCTTTGACTAACTTTAATTCTATTTTCTTAACCACATTAATATTAGGAACTGTGTCTCTGTCTTCTTTCTTAGGAAAAATAAATTTAAGTTTGGGTTTTCTAATAGTCTTTAAAAATCTTATATTATAAAAATTATTTTGCACGCTCTCTATAATCCAACATAATAAATCAACTTATTTTTTTCAAAATATCTCACAAGGATACTCTCATATCCCTATCACATCATCACAGCCCTGTGTTTTTGCTCCTTCTATTTTTTCATGTTTTTTTTTTGCTATTCAAAATTATATTTTTTTGTGACAACTGTTCAATTTTCTTTTTATATCTATTATTTTTTCTGTTCAAATTATTTATTTTTTTCATTAATAGGGTCACAGTAGATTTTAAATTTAAATTTTCTTTTTGTAACTTACGCGAGTACATGCGTTGTTTTGCTTTTTTATCTGTCTTGTGTTCTGACGTTTTACTATCAATTTTTTCGTCATTATATTTCTGTTTTTCTTTTCTCCATTTTTCCCTCTGTAACTTTTGTTGGATTTCAGTTAATTCACTTACTTTTTTATATCTATTCTTTGTTCTTTCTAAATTTTCCCTTTTTTGCTGCAGTAGTTTCTCTGGATTTTCTTCTCGCAACTTTTGTCGATATCGACGTTGTCTTTCGGCTCCAGTCAAAGGCATTCTACCAGTATCTGAAAGTACACAATATAACTATAGGTGTACCATGTAAATACACCTGCAGACACAATGTTAAATGTTTCCTAAAAATAATAATTATTATTTTTAGGCCACAAATAACTTTATTAAAAACCAGAAAAAAATTGTTTAGCGTAAAAACAGAGTAGCAAGCACACTATTGGATAAGTTTACGTAACATTCCCTAATAGACCGGTTGCCTAGATAAAGCTCAATATTATTTTGAAACAAAATCAGAAAGAATATTTTTATTTTTAAAGTTATTTTTATTTCTCAATTTATTGGCAATAACTTATAAACTATCTGGATTTTTGATTTCAAATAAACACGAAAGTAATTGTAAATAACATGTACTTATAGAATAGGAAATATTGACTACTATTATAATGATGGGCACATTAATACGGTTGGTTAATTTGTTTTTGGGCATCAAAATCAGAAAATACGATATTAGCTTTTAGTACGTAGGTACAAAAATTTTCGGAAACGTTCCAAATTTCCAATGTTAATTTCCATTCCAGGAAATATAATTTGGACTAAGTAAGCCAAAGTAAGCATAACGAACATTTTAAAACAAATAAGATAATAGCCAATGAGAATGCACCCTTTTCTTTTGTGTGACGTCATCCAATGTCACACAGTGGAAGCAAAATATAACCTATCAAAGCAAGAAACCACGCACAACAAACAAAGTAAAAAGATATTTACAATTATTGTCTATTACACGATTTACTTAATGCAAATAGGGTCTTATGATAACATATCTGTAATAATATCAATAAACTTACCTGATATTTTAAGTCACACAAGTATATTTTTTTATAGCGCCAAAACCGTTCACACGTCTCGCTATCAGTAACATCAAAATTATGATGGCTGACGTTTTCTTTTGCAAGGTTGGTAGTAAATTGAATGTTGCTAGACGTAAAAAGTACGGATACGTTCGGAAACTGTATAACTAAGACACAATAATTCGTCACACAAGGCTCGTCACACAAAGTAACGGAATATACCTTTACGGAGACATAACTTTTACTTATTTTTTTTCATTTATTACTACGTTTATAAAGAATTAAAAAGGTTTCTTATGCACCGTGATCATTTTACAAGTATATTGTATAAAAGACATCTGTCGTAGTTCAATAATAAAAAAGTATATTTTTTTTCTTTTAAAATTGGCACGTGGAGACAACTGTTTTTTTTATGACAAAAGAAAAACGAGATGTGGTTTTTTATTATATTTTAAGGCTTATTCAGTTATTCTGGTATTTTTATACGAAAGCATATATATTGTAGTGTCTTATAAAAAAAACCGGCTCTTTTATTCACTACAGGATTTTTTACACCCGTGTTAGTAGTGAGGACACATTAACTTTTTATTATGTACATTTTTTTTGATATCTACTCAGGTGGTTGGTTATCATAACAGCCTTTATAATTCGACCCACTACTGGGCCACAAGGCTTCTCTTTGTCATCGAAGGAGGATTAGGCGTATAAGGTGATCAATACCCCTTTGCTGATTCATTAGTCGCCTTCTACGACACCCATTGGAGGATATATATGGTGTGATGTTATTCTACTTCTTCTTTATATACCTAACTGGCGTTCGCGATATGTAACGCATTTCGTCAATGTCAAGTAAAAATTTACATAAATAAATAAAGTAAGAGTAATCAATCTCTATAACTTCATGATAGTAACAGACAATTGTACGGTAGATTGAGGTTAAAAATGGAGTCTCCCAACACGTGTTTTTACAACAAGAACTCGGGAGAAACTCTGTGATGCTATTCTACTCCGTGGGCATCAAATGGCTTGGCACGTAGATTGAGAATACGAGTATAGATAAGTCATCAGCGTACACCTAAGCGAGATAGCAATGTACCATCTACATAATCTACCTAATATACCTATAGCTACAACAATAGACAAGTAAGTATTGACTTTTACAGCCAATTATACAACAATTCACCATTCATCATCATCAACCCGTGTTCGTCCACTGCTGGACATAGGTCTCCCCTAATGCACGCCACTGCTCCCGATTTTCGGCCACTCTCATCCAGCCCACTCCAGCCAGCCTACGCATATCATCATCCCATCTTGTCGCAGGTCGTCCTACACTACGTTTACCGAGTCGCGGTCTCCACTCAAGAACTTTACGGCTCCAACGGCCGTCAGTTCTGCGGCTAATGTGACCAGCCCACTGCCACTTCAGTTTGCTGATTCGGTGGGCTATGTCGGTGACTCTGGTTCTCTGGCGGATTACATCATTTCTGATGCGGTCCTTCAGAGATACTCCGAGCATAGCCCTTTCCATAGCTCTCTGAGCGACTTTAAACTGGTGGACTAGTCCAGCCGTGAGTGTCCACGTCTCGGCGCCGTATGTCATAACTGGGAGGACGCACTGGTCGAAGACTTTCGACTTGAGACATTGAGGGATGGGCGATGAGAAGACTTGACGGAGCTTATGAAATGCTGCCCAGCCTAGCTGAATTCTTCTGTTGGCTTCTCTCTCGAAGTTTTTTCTGCCTAATCGGAGCGTTTGTCCTAGATAGACATATTCCTGAACAACTTCGAGAGGTACTCCATTAACAGCGACCGGTCCCGGATCAACGAGCTCGTTGAACATGACCTTGGTTTTATCCAAATTCATCCGGAGACCGATGCGTTTGGAAGATTCAGCCAGGCTGCCCACCATCTCCTGTAGGTCTTGCAGGGTTTCAGCCAGGATGACGATGTCGTCTGCGAATCGAAGGTGTGAGATGTACTCGCCATTAATATTTATTCCACGTTTTTTCCAGTTGAGAGTTCCGAACATGTCCTGCAGCGCAGCGGAGAAGAGTTTCGGGGATATTATATCCCCTTGCCTCACACCACGGCGCAGCAGGACAGGCTCGGTCTGGCCATTCTGGAGTACGACGGACATATTAGCGGCGTAATACAGACATCTCAGCACCTCGATATATCGCCAATCAACTTGGCACCTCTGCAAGGCTTCGAGAACAGACCAGGTCTCAAAAGCTTTCTCATAGTCCACAAACGCCATGCACAGGGGCTGGTTATACTCTTTGGTCTTCTGTATAACTTGCCTCACTGTGTGAATGTGGTCTATGGTGCTATAACTCCGTCGAAACCCGGCCTGCTCTGCAGGTTGAGCTTCGTCAAGTCTTCGTGCAAGGCGATTTGAGATGACTCTCGAAAACAACTTATAAATGTGACTCAGGAGTGAAATTGGTCGATAGTTCTTCAGTAAGGTCTTGTCGCCTTTCTTGAAGAACAATACGACCAAGCTCCGGTGCCACGCCCTTGGAGTTTTCCCGGAGAAAAGGACAGAGTTAAATATACGCCGGAGCTCCTTCAGCACCGGTTTGCCGGCAGCTTTCAGAAGCTCAGTTGTGACTCCATCCTCCCCCGGGGCTTTTCCATTTTTAAGTTGCCCAAGAGCCGCCTCGATCTCCTCTAGGCCGATGTCGGGAAGATCCTCCGTCAAATGGCGGGTTAATGTGGCTCTTGAATCTCTCTCATCCGGCGTGGGGTGGGGCGAGTGCGACGCGTACAACTGGCTATAGTAGGTAAAAACTTCCGAAAGAATCTCCGGTTTCGACGTGACGACTTCTCCATTTGTTTTGGTCAACTTCGTCAGGTGGCTCCTTCCAAGCTGTTGTACGAAGACTTTGGACCCCCGGTTCTGCTCAATTGCTTTCTGTATCGAAAGTGTATTGGAGCGTCGGAGGTCACGTCTTATCAGCTTGGTGATGGACTTATTCAGAGCCCGTTGTTCTGACGAAGTGACTAGTGGATCGTTTCGCCGCTTGTCCATTAGATCCAGAGTCTCTTTCGAAAGTTTAGACCGCTTGCCCGTACGTCGCAGCTCACAGAGTTTTTTACCCTCGTCCCGAAGGATATCTACCACTTGGTCGAGTTCCTCGTTGATGTCAACGTCAATTGTGGTTTCCAAGGCAGCAAATCGATTTTCCAGTTTCAGTTGGAATGCGTCAGAACCAACGACCGATTGGAGTAGATTTGGCCGGAGCGTGGACTTCATCAATCGAGACCGTTCGAGCTTAAAATCGATATTCAGAGTGCCTCTTAGAAGTCGGTGATCACTTCCGGTTTTAAACCTATTGATCACTGAGACATCTCTGAATATGCGCTTCTTGTCCGATATGATGAAGTCAATCTCATTCTTGGTCATAGTATCGGGGCTCCGCCACGTCCATTTCCTCTGAGGCTGTTTCTTAAAGAACGAATTCATTAAGAAAAGCCCCTCGCGTTCTAAGAAATTGACGAGCATTTGCCCCCTATGATTCCGACTCCCGTAGCCGTTTGATCCCAACATCGATTCGCTGCAAGTCTGTACTCCCACTTTAGCGTTGAAGTCCCCCATGACAACGTTAAAGTGAGCCTTGGTGGTGGTGTGTAATGCTCGAGAGATGTCTTCGTACATCTCTTCTACGATATCATCCGAGTATGTCGACGTTGGAGCGTACACTTGTATAACCTTTAGGCTGTGCCTTCTGGTTAATTTTATAATGAGGTACGCAACCCTCGTCGACACACTGGAGATTTCAATAACGTTGTCAGTGAGGACTTTGTTGACCAGGAACCCGACGCCGCCCTGTGACGGATTATCTCCCTCTCTGAAGTACATAAGATGGCCTGACTCTAGGGTCAGCGTGTCCTCGCCCTCTCTGCGGATTTCGCTCAGCCCGAGCACGTGCCATCTTATGTGCTTCAGCTCCTCCTCAAGCTGAGCCAAATGCGAGTCGAGCCGTAGCGTGCGACCATTATATGTCGCCAAGTTTAATGTTGTCTGGCGGCCTACCGTAGCCCGGAGATTCTTAGCACCCCCTGCCCTGCCGTAACCGAGACCGCCGCCTTGGCCTGGAATAGCAGGGCTACCGGGAACTGGGGGCCGAGGCAATGTTGTTTTTATCATGTAGGGGGGGGTTTGGACCATAACCCACCACGCTGGTCCAGTGCGGGTTGGTGGGTGGTTTCGCCAGGGCCAATTCACCATTACTACAAACGAAATCACACAAAATACTGCGTATTAGAATGATTAGATTGTTAAAACTGACATAAAATGATGAGAAATACCTATCAAAGCACCACGCACTTGTCAGCCACCAAAGCAATGGTGGCAAACAAAAATCCGATACGCAAACAGAGACAAAAAAATGTTTTGTCCTGCTCTCCAGTATATATCAGACATATAAGCTTTCTCACTCTCTAATAATTATTATTCTTTAGTAGCTCATCTATACTCTATTCTCAATCTACGGTTTGGCAGGTGTTTGGTAGGTACTGGTATGAAAAGCGGGCATCTACTCTTTAAGTCATGCTAACATGGTCATGTAAATAGATGGTGATATTAAAAATTTGAAATTGTAAAATTAATTTCTCCATACAAAGATCGGTACGGTCAGAAAAAACAATATGTAGGTATCTTATAATGACTTTGTAATGTTAGCATTATCTACTTCGTGCCCGCTTGACTTTATTACCCGACTACGGCGAAGCCAAAACGAAGAGTAATGATTTTAGCAGTCTATGTATGTTTGTATTTACATAATATGTTCCACCCTATCGCCTAAACTATTCATCTGATTTTGATGAATGAGGTGTCAATCAAGTCGTTATTTATTATGATTCGGACAACATAGGCTACATTTTAACCGACTTTAACAAGAGGAGGAGTTTGAGAATTCTTCCTTGTAACCGATTTCAAACATATTCCTTTGAAGTTTGTACACAAAATATTGTTGTGGTTGCTAAGCAATGTTAAATGGCCAAAAATAGAATTCAACTTTGTAAACCACGATTTTAAGCAATTTTTAATGAATAAGATAAGATAAGATAAAATTTATTTCTTTATAAACTTAGTCTAAATAACACAGTAAAATCTAAGTAAATTACAAAAATACAGTGATACAGAAAATATTAATTAATTAATGCTAAGTATGAGAATTACATAATAATAATTGAGTTCGAAGAGTTCTTAATTAATTTGACACCTAAACTAAGTAAAAGTGTTTACCTTTGTGAATGAATGAATGAAAATGAATTCATATAGGTAGGTACTTTAAAAAATGTTTTGTTAAGGTCAATAATTCGTATATCTGACACTCAGACCAATAAAATGGTCTGAGATTTGACATTACGGAAGTCATATGGAACTTCGACTTCCGTTTTATGATAAATAGGTACATACTTGTAAAAGTGATGATTCAGCGTTTTTGTTATCGCTGTTCACATAACGCTGCTTTCTTTTTAAACATCATCTAAAATAATATGACTTGGGTCAAGTGAAGGTGTTAAATAACTTGTTACGAGATTATTTTTTGAATCTTTAATATGAAGAAGAACAGAGGCCTTAGTGTAAGTTTTTTAGTATACAAAACGCACCGATTCTAGTTGCGTTATGAGCTCAATTTGTATAGGAAACGCGAACAGCGCCCTCCTAGCGGAGAGAAGCGCACATCATGTTTCCCACACAAATTGAGCTCTTAACGCAACTAGAATCGGTGCGTTTTGTATACTAAAAAACTTACACTAAGGGTTCAGGTAGGTAAATATTTCAAGAAGATGATAGTAAAGGAGGTAGACCATAGCATTAGCAGATTAGCAACTTTAGAATTGTAGCATTTGTCCCGGTATTAATGTTTTTCAATTAGCGGGAAAAAAATATTCCGTTACATGATGCCACTCATCTCATAAAGGGGCTTAGGAATAATTTGTTAAGTAAAAACTTAATATATATTTCTCATGACGTTAAATACAAAATTAAATGGGAGTAGGTATTACCAAATGGTATATGTTGCCGATAAATCGTATGGTGAGTTACGTCTTCTCGACGAAAAAATTGGTTGTCTGTAAAGTCGGTTTACTGACGATAGTTGAACGTGACGTCTTAAGAAAATACTGATGGAATGGTACAATTTTTCAAAAGAAAAATTTAATTTCATTTGTTTAATAGATTTCGCATTATAGTATGAATAAACTTGTAATAAAATCTCTTTAGCTATACTATTTGTATCTGGCTGGTTTTGGTATCATTGAAAGTTTAAATTTTAAAGAACATAAATCCAAATTCAAATTAGAGAATTAGATTCAGAGCGAGGTAACGCCGCATGACGTCATGTTTTTTCGTGCGTGCAGCCGGCTCTATCGAATTATAAGACGTTGTCACGTCAAAAGTTAATAAAATGCGGGTAAAGTCTGCTACTCAAATAATTAGCCATAGTCTAGCGGTTATTACTGAGCGGATTTTTAATACTAGAGCAAAATACACTGAAAAAAATCGACCTGCCTCAGGCGGGAATCGAACCCAGCATCTTCCGCAATCCGGGCGGCTGCCCACCGAGGCTCTGCTTTCGCTGTCGAAATTTGTCAGTGCTAATGTTTTTATGGTAAACATTGTTTCATCAATCTGCTCCGATAGCTATTTTGGCAATAGGCATTAAGGGGGTGTTTTTTTTATTTATTTTAGTCGGTAAGAGTCCGACATAACCCCTGAGGCTGGCCCTTAGGGTATCCATGTAGGATTAACCCCCTCCTTCCCTTGTTTGTCCGGAATGTTTCTTCTGATTCTTTTCGCTACTCTGTCGAAGGAAAGGGGGGGGGGGGGGGGAGTTCAAGTTCAAATATCGTACCAACACACGCTACGAAACGACTACAGAGGCCTTAGTATGAGTTTTGATAGTTTTCGAGCTCGATCAAACGTATCGTCTTTCTTCATACATTGGCCACTGTTTCTAATAGTTTACGCTAGAGGCGCTAGTGGGCAATGTATGAAAAGAGACGATACGTTTGATCGAGCTCGAAAACTAACAAACTCGTACTAAGGCCTCAGACGGTAGCGCATCGGTTCCGAGCTGACTAGTCATCCATAAAGTACGTCACACTAATTTCGTGATTTTTTTTACCCTTCCCCGTCCTTGTCACTGTTGGTCACATTTGTGAGACCCCCCTCCCTAGTGTAACGTCACATATTGAGCAATTTTACATTTAGAAATTGAGACAAAACTCTTGGCATTCCGTACACCAGATTTCAAAAATTATGGAAAGGTAAACAGTGGTGCCTATGACCCCTTTGTAGCCTCTGTAGCGCCCCTTTGTACTGGCCGGTGCCCAAAGGTAAAGCCGCCCATGTACGCACCCACTACGTTTATTTAGTTAGGCTAGGCACTCGCTGCGTGCGATGCGCTCGCTCAAATCTGTTGCAGTGGAGGCTCTGTATCGCGAGCGGCTCTCGGCGCCCGCCCCCTAACACCTAGCGCCTGGGACTACCAAATTATCCATTTTGGTGAGTAATGGGTACTATTTTTTTGTTGGACACTAAATTTGTTCCCATTATCAAAGGGCTCACAGGCGGCCAGCGCGTGACACTAAAAAAGGGAGTGTGAAAACTCTCCAACAAACAATTTAAGCTGTATATTCATGGACTTTATGGATGGCCCCTAAGTGTGCTACGACCACAGAAATAATAATTATAATTATTATTTCCGTGCCTACGACCTTTAATGGTACCCGGCGCTGCTGTGCTGCCGCGTCATCCGCGGCCGCGCCCGCTGCTGCTACTGCAGCTGGCTTGCATTCTGCTAGTCTTGTTCGAATTTAGAGTGCGTTCCAAAACGATTTTAATTTACTCGGGGTAGAGTAAATGATAGCTCACTATTGGTCGTTATTAAGAAGCGCTTACACCATTGGTTAGTTTTGTTAAACTATAGTTAATTTGACACCAATTAGAAGAAAAGAGCTTAGTTTCACCTGGTTTTGGAACGCACCCTTAGTACTACTCCATGGCGAACCATCACACCACCGAGGCGGTAAAAAAATTAAGAGTCGTCCGACTACTTTCTTTCTATTGTTATCGAAATTTTATTAAATGAAAGAAAAAAACAATGATTTTTTAGTAAAAAAAATAATGAAAAATGCTTTATTTCCTGAACAATTACAACACAATAATATTTCCTGTGAAATCCACACTAGGCAAGCCTGTATCGCGGACATCAATACGAATTCCAGAATATAAAAAACGGCTTCTTATTGCAATATTTATCAAACAATTTATTGTAAAAGAAATCAATTTAAATCAATTTATTAGTTAGGTACCTATATCGGTAGGTATCTACCTACTCACATCCTATTCATCAGTCAACTTAACCGTCTAGTTTCACTTCAGAACAAAAAAGTTCGTAAATATTAACGTCAATACCAGTCCCATTAGGCCCAGGCTTAGCTTCCGACTATGATCTGGATCCCGACTGGCTCGTTCACTCTGAGGGTTTTGAACTTGACTTTCCCTGACGAATAGTTTGCTTCACGTTCATATACGTCGAATCTCGCAATATTTGACGAGCAAAAATGTAATATTGTGATAAATCACTTGAGTTGAGCTATCTATGTTAGCATGGGTAGGTTCTCACACTATATCTACAGACTGTAACCTGTAAAATAGCTTAGGTACTTAGAGTCAATGCCACAACATTTTTGGGACATTGTGTTTCCAAGGATCTCTAACCCGATCGGTCATTTGCTACTTACTAACTATAGATAAATAATCAGCCGTCGAGTAGAATTATAGTTAGTGAACACTGTAGTTAAATAGAAGCGTCGGCGTCGTAGTGTGCAAGGGCGTTGTCCCGGGAGGCACCGGTTAGAACCTGCCACATACCAATATGTTTAAAAATTTTGAATTTATATACGTACGTTTATTCGACGCTTTTACGGTGAAGGAAAACATCGTGAGGAAATCTGCACACTTATATGAAGAAATTCTTAGGTTGTGTGTGAAGTCGACCAACCCGCACTTGGCCAGTGTGGTTGACTAAGGCCTAATCCCTCCTAATGTGGGGTAGGCCTGAGCCCCTCAGTGGGGACATTATATGAGCTGTTGATGATGATGATTGTTAAGTATAATCTGGTATGCTGTGCCGTACGTAAACACTGCCAAAAGAAATCGCAGAAAAGATAGATTCGACGTAGCAAGACCGCACGTGCCGTAACCGAACCCGTCCGCTAGTGGCGAGCTTATTTATATAGCCTGTGGTGGGCCGCGGCTCGCTTACTTTCTTCGCGCACTCACTCAAAAAGTTTACGTTTGTTGTGCTGTGAAATGTTGCAATAGGAAAACAAGCTGAAGGACAAGGTACGGAAAATATGTTTTTTTTTTAATTTTGTTATACATCAGAATGTAAAGAAGAAGGAACTAGAAAAAAATCCGGATACTTACTGTCTTTTTGTATCAGGGTGACTACTGTTCCTATTTGAGGTACGGAAGAAGTTGGATACGTCTAAGGCGAACGTTTATGCCTACTTAATTTGTATTTATAAATTATAAATATAAAGGTAACATTGCCTTGGTGGAGAGGACAGTAATGTGCCTGCGCACTCGGTCGGTTGTATAAGTTGACTGAAGATTATTTATAAATTTATTTATACTTGAAAGTAAAAAGAATAAGTTTTCAAGTTAGGCACCTACCATGTTAAGTAGGGTTTTTGACGATTTAAAGGTAATTAGCATACTCCATATAAATAACTTTTTGATTTTGATCTGAGAGAGTAGGTAGCAAGCTCAAACTGATCAGAGTTATCTACATGCTTGCTTACCTAGAAGAAGCCTATTCAGTCTAGGTACTAAGTTATAATGTTGAGTAGTGTAAGTACCCGTAGTGTAAGTTTTATCATTTAAAATAAGTACGTAACTTTTGTAGTTGCGTTAAGAGCTCGATTTGAATCATCATCATCAGCTGATATAGGTAATGTACCGACCGAGGGGCTCGAGCCTACCCCACATTAGGGGCGATTAAGCCTTAGTCAACCACGGTGGATAAGTGCGGGTTGGTCGACTTCACACACAACCTATGAATTTCTTTATAGGTGTGTGCAGGTTTCCTCACGATGTTTTCCTTCACCGTAAAAGCGTCGATTAAACGTACATATGAATTCAAAATTTGAAAACACATTGATACGTGGCGGGGATCGAACCAGTGTCTCCCGGGTGGGAGACGACGTTCTTACGCACTACGCCACCGACGCTCGATTTGTATAGGAAACGTGAATAGCGCCCCTAGCGGAAAAAAGCGTAAATCATGTTGAGCTCATAACGCAACTACAATAGTAAAGTATTTTATACTAAAAAACATTTATTACACTACGGGTACAGAAAGCGCATCAGCAGGTTTTTTTTACATCGTGTCGATGGTTGTTTTGTTTGCCTTATTTTATCTATTAAATTAATTTAAAAAAGTCAGCAGGTAGGTAACGAGTTTCACTAAATAACTCTTCGAACTATGAAAGATTTATCAAATCGCTTTGTACTGTAGATTATACCATTATTATAATTCCATACCACACTCTCCGAGGTGTATCATTTATATTTAAACTAGCTGACCCCGCAAACGTTGTTTTGCCTTATAAATTAAAAAAAAAAAATTAAGGGTGGACAACCCTTATCACTAAGGGGTATGAAAAATAGATCTAAAGTAGTAGATTGGTTTAACATTAACAATTTGCTTTTAAACGAAAATAAAACCAAATTAGTTAAGTTTTGCACACCCAATGTGAAACGGGTTGAAACAAATATACAAATAAATGGTATAGGATTAGAACCTGTTGAATCGACTATTTTCTTGGGCATAATGTTAGATGCTAAATTGCAATGGGGTCCACATATTGAACGAATGTCTGGTAAACTTAGTTCAGCTGCGTATGCAGTTAAAACTATCAGACGACTTACTGATGTAGACACAGCCAGAATTGTATACTTTAGTTATTTCCATAGCATTATGTCATATGGAATTCTTCTCTGGGGGAATGCTGCGGACATTAACACCATATTTGTCTTACAAAAACGAGCAGTAAGAGCTATTTATCAATTAGGACCTCGGGTTTCACTCAGGGAAAAGTTTAAAGAAATAAATATTCTAACAGTGGCATCACAATACATATTTGAAAATCTAATTTACGTAAGGAAAAACATAACAAACTTTTCTGAAAAGTGTGACACTCATAATATTAATACAAGAAAAAAACATAATCTAGTGGTACATGCTACTCGTCTCCACAGAATAAGCAATTCTTTTATGGGGCAATGTATACGCTTTTATAACAAACTCCCAAATAATATTCGAGATCTACCTGTTAATAAGTTCAAAACTGCTATTAAATCTAAACTGTATAATAAAGCTTACTATAAGATAACTGATTACATAAATGATTCTAACGCTTGGGGGTGAATTTGTTCATGATCTATGCATCCAAAATATAATATATTAATTACACAGATTATCAACCTTGTGTCTTATAGTTAACTAAGAAACATAATTTAAATTTGTTCTAGATTATAATCAAGAAGCATGTGTATGTCATTCTCACTAAAAAGGTCTTGTGGCGGTGTCGTCTTGCGTCGGGTCGTTACGTTCCCTAAAATATGGTTGAGCGAAGCGATGGCTGATTCTTGCGTCATGCCTGTGAACAGGTGCCGCCAATGAGACCTGGTCATCTCATGTTTTCTTGAACTTTTTATTTTTATTTGATGTAAATGTTAGACAATGTAGTTGTTTATTCTTAGATGGATAATTGTATGACACATGCCATTAATAGGATAATTTTGTTTGTGTTATGATATTGTTTATATAACTAATGTATTAGGTATTGGTTTTTTTATTTTTATTTTGGTATGCACACATTGTATTCTTATAGATATATTTATTAACCAAAGGATCATAAATGTATGCTTAGCACTTAAATTGAGCAAAATCTATCTAACAATAACAAAAAATGGTGGTGGGTATAAGACTTAAATTAATTAGTTCATTAATGTGATTAGTTGAATTGTATAGAAAAGCTTTTACAACATAAATTATTATTATAAATGAACCAAATGCGTGGGAGTAATAAGTGCCCAAAATTTACGCATGTAAAACTGTAATCTTAATTATATTATTATTATCTATTGACCTGTAATGATGTTTTGAAATCATTACCAAATTGTAAGCTGTGGAGTTTCTTTCGCCATTTCTTCTCCATCTCAGCATAATAATATTATCGTCCCGAAATGGTGGTAGGGTTTTGACGATTTAAAAGTACTTAGCAAAGTCCATTTAAATAAAGAGCTTTTCATTTCATTTCATTTCAGATGTTAGCCGATTTTCAGACCTACTCAATACAAAAATTTGCAATAGTATAATACTGAGCTATATAAAACAAAATACTTAATTATCTTTATCTATGTCTGTTTTACGTTTGTGATTTATCAATAGCTGATGATCTCCTTATTATTTAAAAATTCTTGAATGGAATAAAATGCACGCGTGATTAGCCACTATAAGATGTATATAGCGAAGACTGGTAGGCTGGCTTTACTTTACGGCAGGCAGTATTCTTTATTTGACTTTAAGGTATCCGTAAGAAACGATTGTCAAGAAGTCATTTAGTTCGTTTTAAGCTTTCACATTTTCTATAAGTTATTTGGTTGGCGGAGAAGTATACAGCCTACCTGGTGGTAAGCAGGCATCGTAGCCTATAGACGCTTGCAACACTGACGTGACACTCGCGCGCTGACAACCCCAATAGCTATGGCAACCTTGCGCTCTGCAACTGCAACTGAAGCACAACACCGCAAAATTGAATTTTATTTGCCTTTGGTCTTCTGTAAGGAGGTATTGCCCAAGTTTGGGCGGTCTTAATTCGACCTTAAACAAAAATAAAGAAGTCAAATTCAGCTAATAAAGAACTAGTAAATTTCAAAAGAGTTGCCTGTATTGAATATCATCAACTTTCAGATGCAGTTGCTGACATTCCTGTTTCTCTTCGCTATGGTGTACCGTGGTGGCGGAGTTACAAAGTCCCCAGGCAAGTAACATTAAAATAACTTTTTTAAAAGTCGAATTTATCGCATTTTCTTTATTTATTCAGACTTGAGATTAAGGACCAGTTTTACAGGTTCCAAGTAGGCACTAAGTTCCTGCCTACGATTTTCTGACAGATAGTGTCTCGTGTGGACATATGGAATTTCAATTGAAACTCATGACTTGTAGTAAATTTAGTTTAATGTATATGTTCTCACTATGACCGCAGTACAAGAAGTGAATTGACAGTTCGATTCAATAATCAAGTTTTAACACGCCTGTCACTTTAGAATAGCATCAACACTGATATGATGAATCACTGCCCTAACGAATCAGCGTGAAGCGCGAACATAGCTCCCCGCCGTTGAAGACACCGTTCTTCAACTTTCTTCTTCTGGCGTAGGCAGAAGTGGGCAGAGTCGCACGAAGGGGCGTCGATAAGTCCCTTTGGTGGTGGTCACATCAGCCACACGGGAAACATTGTCTGGACCTGGGAATAATTTAGCGACTCGTCCAACGCGCCAGCAAAGTGGTGGAAGTGAGTCTTCACGAAGTAGCACCAAATCGCCGATCTTTAGCTGTCCTGTGTTTTGTTTCCACTTCGTTCTGAGCTGAAGTTCCGAGATATATTCCCGCTGCCATCGTTGCCAAAAGTGCTGCCGTATTTGTTCTAGGCGAGCGTAGCGGGAGAGGCTGTGCTCCTTTTTGGTTTCCAGGTCAGGTGCAGGCAACGCATTTAGTGGTCGTCCTATCAGAAAGTGCCCTGGGGATAGGTATTGAAGGTCGTCGGGTGATGAGGAAAGGGGACACAAGGGCCGGCTGTTTAAAATACACTCCACTTGTGCAAATAGGGTGCTCAATTCCTCAAAGGTAAGATGGGTGTTACCCATTACGCGTTTTATGTGGTATTTGGCCGATTTTACCCCGGATTCCCAAATACCGCCGAAGTGAGGTGCGTAAGTTGGCGTAAAAATGAATTTAAAATCTTCCTGAGTTGCAAACTCAGAACAAGACTCAGCATTATTTTTTAGAAATAAACTTAGTTCTTTAGCAGACGATATAAAATTGCGTCCATTGTCTGAAAATAATTCCGTTGGCCTGCCGCGACGTGAGACAAACCTTCGCAATGTCATGATGAATGCCTCTCTTGAAAGGTCACTTACGGCTTCTAGGTGTAAGCACTTGTACCTCAAGCATACAAAAATACACAAATAGCATTTCGTTAACTTAGCGCCGCGACCCTTGCGATTTAGAATATAGAATGGTCCAGCATAGTCCATACCTACAGATTTAAAAGGGAAGTCTGGACTAATTCTTTGGGTAGGTAGGTTTCCCATTTTAGGGTATAGAGTTTTACCCCGAGCGCGGCGGCAAAGCACACAGTTGTTTACTGTACGTCGGGCTAGGCGTCTACCGTTGAGCGGCCACACCGTTTCTCTAACTATAGCTAACAGCAGTTGTGGACCGGCATGCAAATTTTTTATATGTTCGTATTCAAATATTAGTTTTGTTAGATAATGCTTGGAGTCAAGAAGTATAGGATGACGTTTCTGATAAGAATAGTCTGAAGCATCTATTCTTCCTCCCACTCTAATTAAATTATCGGACTTGTCTATATAGGGCGATAAGGTTAAAATTTTAGATTTAGAATTAAGGACTTTATTTTCATTCAAACAATTAAATTCGCTATAAAATGTTTCTTGTTGAGCTATAAAACATATGAAATTAAATGCATTGGAAAGTTCATCCACCGTTAGGCAACCAGTAATTTTATTATTTTTATTCTTTGTATTGTGAACAAAACGTTTTACATAACATACAGTTCTTTTTAGTCTTATTAATTTGGAAAACCTTTTAAAATCGATAAATGAATTAAATTGGAATGTGGATAATGTATTAATTGTTAGTTTTATTTCGGGTAAATCGTCTAATATTGTATGTTTTAAAGAAGGCCATTTAGATTCGTCATTTAACAAGTATCGAGGACCGTGCCACCACAAAGCATTATTTACTAGCTGACTAGGGTTGACACCTCTTGAAATTAAATCGGCAGGGTTTTCATTGGTGGGGACGTATCTCCAAGATAGTGGATCAGTAGTTTCTAAGATTTCGCCTACTCTGTTGGCGACAAATGTTTTTAATTTAGTTGGATTATTTGGTAACCACCCCAGGACTACTGTAGAATCACTCCAGTGTATTATTTTATGTGGAGTATGGTGTATGGAGTCTGTGACACTTTTATATAAACGAGCAGCAAGTAAGGCACCGCATAGCTCGAGCCGAGGTATGGTAGTCGGCTTCAGGGGTGCGACTTTAGATTTGGAGCACAGCAACTTCACCATGACGTCACCATTGCTGTCAACTGAACGCATATATACACAAGCCCCATAGCCTACCTGGGAGGCGTCACAGAATGTATGGAGCTGAATGGAATTTGGGGTGTCACACAATACATGTCGGGGAATTTGTAGGGTGGAAAGAGAATGTAACTCATTTGAAAAATTATACCATTGTTTTTTAATAGTATCTGGGACGGGTTGGTCCCAGTCAACCCTTTGCTGCCACAGACTTTGTAACATTAATTTAGGTATCATTATGCAAGGGCTCAGTAGACCTAAGGGGTCGAATATTTTAAATGCATTAGACATAATGAACCGCTTAGTAATTACATTGTTTAGAGGACTTATAGACACGGGAAACTGTAGTGTATCTTCGTTAGGGTTCCAGTTAAGTCCGAGTGTGTTCGACGATTCACTAAGAGTTAATATTTCTTGAGGCTCAGCCGATTTAAAAATAGATTTAGCATTAGTTTTATATTTGCGTAAATTAAAGCAACCCTTTTGGAGCTCCCTGCTAACAGAATTTTGAATGTAGCATAATTCTTCTTCATTGTTCGACGATGTAATTAGGTCGTCAATGTAAAAATCTCTCTGTATTATAGTTTTAATTAGTGGATCGACACATTCCTCTCCTAGCTGCCAAAGACAGCGTGTGCTCAAATAACTGGCACTTGCGGTTCCGTAAGTGACCGTATTCAATTGCATTGTTTGGATAGGCAGTGACTCATCCTCTCTCCACAGGATCAGCTGCAAGTTTCCGTCACCGGGATGGACATCGATCTGACGGTACATCTTTTCAATGTCCCCGGTGAGCAGATACTTGTGCTGACGTGCGCGAATTAGTATGGAGAAAAGAGAGTCTTGTATATTTGGACCTACCCGCTGCAAATCATTGACAGAGTAGCCAGAAGAAGAAGGTGCGGACCCGTCGAACACAACACGGATCTTAGTAGACTCACTGGATTCCTTAAAAATAGCATGATGACAAAGAAAATATGATATTATAGGTAAGTGTTCTTTTGACTTTGAAAGATGGCCTAAGGCTTCGTATTCTTTAATAAATTGCACATATTGTTGTTTTAAATTTTGATTTTTCCTAAAACGTTTCTCCAAATTGAGAAATCGTTTTTTAGCTAGCATATACGTGTCACCTAAACAAAGAGGTGAGTCACGCAGTGGCAATCTAACACAAAATCTGCCTGATTCTAGTCTTGTTGTATTTTTTATAAAATGAATTTCACATGTTTTTTCAGATTCGCTTAGAAGTGATTTTCGGGGAAGCTCTTCTAACTCCCAAAAACGCTTGAGAAGATTATCTACCTGGGATTCTTTAGACAAATCCTGCTCGGACAAAACTACATGGTTGGTATGTATATTGTTATTTTTTAATGATTTATGTGACATTTGAATTAATGAATTATTGGTAGTGTTATTTTTTGTATTATAATTTTGTGTATTGTAACTGTTTGTGTTTGTATTTAGTTTATTTTTTGAGGAATATTGTATTGTTTTATTGTTATTCGATTTTAATAAAATTTGAGATGATTTATTGGCTTTTGTGTTTAATTTCTGTATGTTGAAAACGCCTCCGACTAGCCAACCAAATTGGGAATTATGTAATTTAGGATAGCATTCACCTAGTGATTTTTGTTCACAACCTATGACATCCCAAAATATGTCGGCTCCAATCAGGACATCTATTGGACCTGGCTGGTTAAAATGTGGGTCGGCCAAACGTATATTTTTTGGTATGTTAAAATGAGATGAATCTATAGGAAACTTTGGCAATTTTCCTGTAAGCTCATCTAAAACAAAACAGGAAAATGTAATTTGGAAATTGTTAATAAAATTGCGGGATCGCAATTGCACGACACATCTTTCGGTGACTGTGTTGGCGTGACAATTACCGATGCCGATCACATTTAGTGATGTGGGGAATATATTTAGGCATATTCTCGCCTTTAATGATTTAGTGATGAATGATGACTGACTGCCTGAATCCAGTAAGGCACGTGCTAGAACTACCTCTTTAGTCACCGGATTCATAACCTCAATTAGGGCAGTAGACAAAAGAATCTGGCTAGAAATTTCTTTAGAGAAATTTACGATAGACTCAGGTTCATGAATTTCGATAGAATTTACTTTTGAATCGTTAGAATTTGTATGTAGTAATGAATTGTGGCGTTTTTTGCAATACCTACAAGGCCCCATACGACAATCGCTAAGAGCATGACCTTGTCTCAAACAATTTGAGCAAAGTTTATATTTTGAAACGTCAGCTAATTTTTCTTTAATTGGTTTTGATTTAAAAGTCGGACAGTCATAAATCCTATGGTTTTGATTACAAATAATGCAGAGAAATACAAAATTATTGTTTTGAACAACTGTATTTAATGACTTTGTACTTTGTCGACTACTACTAACGCCATCTACATTTCGGAACTGAAACTTATTGTAATTGTTGTCTTTGTTACGATGTATGGATTCTAGGACGTGCGCACGATCAAGTAAAAATGACTTAAACTGTTCTAATGTGGGGATGTCGCTTAAATTGTTGCGTTGCTCTTCCCATTTAGTTAATGTATTGTTATCTAGCTTGGATGTCATCATGAAAACAATTAATGTGTCCCAATGATCAGTTGGTTGACCAAGGTTGGAAAGGGCACGTAATTTTTTAGTTATATGATCAACAAAGAAACGTAGAGAACTTTCGGATTCACGATTAATTGTTTGAATGTTGAATAAAGATTTTAGGTGATGATTTATTAATAATCTTTTATTATTGTATCGGTCACAAATCAACTGCCAAGCAGTAGCGTAGTTCGCAGATGAAACTTCAATGTTTGTGACTATGCGCTTTGCCTCGCCCTCAAGGTAAGACAACAAGTAGTGAAATTTTTGTATGTCTGAGATACGTGAGTTATTGTGAATTAAGTTAGAAAACGTATCGTGAAACTCAAGCCAACGGAAAAATGATCCGTCAAATTTAGCAATTTGAATTTGAGGTAATCTTACGCCGATTGAGTCGTGATTGTGATCGAAAGAGCATTGAGCTTCCATAAACACAGAATCACGTTTTCTCTTCTCTTGTTCGAAAGATTTTAACTCATTTTGCTTCTCGATTAAGCCTTTTGCTGTAGCTATGCATATAATTATGTCCTGCTCAATACGCTCACGCTCATCAATCTCAGAATCCAAGTTTACCGAATTTAAAATCTCAATCCGAGTCTGCAACTCATCAAATTTAGTGGATAGGCTCTCAAATCTGCTCAGTTTTAAAGACAACTCAGCAAATTCAACAGCTGAAAGTGTAGTTTGCGTTGTGATCTTATCAATATAGTTTTTGAATTTTGTAATTTGGCCTTTAATTGAACTTCTTTTCGTTAATAAATCTTTTAATTCAGATGAAGAAGAAGCACTTTCTGTTGATCGTACCTTCTTTTCATATTTATTTTGGCTTTCAGACATTGTTAATTAATAAAATTGGTAGTTAAATATGTAAAATACAAAATGTTATATGCAATTAAAAACAGCTGATCACAAATCAAACAGACAACGCAAAATATCAACTTTAGTTTAGAATTATAAAGAAATTGTTTGGCTCACGTTCCTCACACGGCGATACCTGGGACCGGGACTGCAACCGGAATGTGGCAAGCGTCACAGCAGCTCAGCAATCACGAGTCAGCTGATGACAACTCGCATCCTGGAATTAGTCGGCAAAATACCTCTAAATATCGCGTAATAACTGGTGCGAAGAAAGGAGATCTAATGGATTTGTTGTTATATTATTTAGTATTTATGAATATTTGACTATTGTTAACATTTAGTTAAAAAAAAAAGAAATGAAATTTGAAAATATTTTTTGCTTGTAGGTAGATGACTATTTTATACTGCGAGACACGAGTGGAATTTATTTTAATAGGAGATTAAATGTATTTGGATTGATTTTGGAGGGAATAAGGAATGAACCAAGGCACTTAACTGATGTATTCTGCTGCGAGGTGGTGCTTTAGATGCGTCACTGCCCGGCGATATCAGTATGGTGTCAGCTGGTGTTCGTCGTCCAAATTCCGTCGGTTGTATTTTGCTCGAAGAATGCGTATTTTGTAACTTGTACATCACGTCGGGGTCACCAATTTATGTCTCGTGTGGACATATGGAATTTCAATTGAAACTCATGACTTGTAGTAAATTTAGTTTAATGTATATGTTCTCACTATGACCGCAGTACAAGAAGTGAATTGACAGTTCGATTCAATAATCAAGTTTTAACACGCCTGTCACTTTAGAATAGCATCAACACTGATATGATGAATCACTGCCCTAACGAATCAGCGTGAAGCGCGAACAGATAGTCTGTACAAAACTGACAATTTAAGTGCCAGATATCTTCTAACCAAGAGTTCTTGTTGAAATAACACGTGTTGAGAGACTCCATTTTAAACTCAATCTACTGTACAAATTATTGTTGTTACTTTAAATAGGTACCTACATTTTAACTTGACATTGGGAAAATTCACAATCTTTATAACAATAGAATAATATTATTGTCATTACGAATACAGTTTTTCATTTTCCGTGACCTTTTGGAGCGAAATTTAATACGAGTGATTTGTTGTTAAAGTAAACTGAATTAGATTTGACCGTCATCAATAATGGAAAGCAATACTTACCAATTACCTATTTGCAGTTTTGCGGTGTCCATTTTGATAGTTGAGTTTTCACGTTGTTCAGCCAAAACGGCCGTTTATTTTTAACCTATATTTGTTTAGATGGATTTTGATACGTTGATGAAGCGAACTGTGTAGCTCATGTTCTGTCGACTTTGTGGCCTTTGAGGAAAGGTTTTTTTCAAATATTTAAAATTGAAGCTAAGGACATTCGATTTCAAGTAGGAAGCCCGGAAAGGTAAGAAGGTTTTATGGCAAAGGGGACCAAGCACGGACAAACCAGCACGTACTGATGAGATCAGTTTAAAGGGTTTGAGGTGAAAGTGAAAGAAGAAGTGTTTGGGACTCTCTCATGTGTTCATATTTAGCTCAGATGTAAACAAATTTAAAATATAAAGGAGAAAATAAGTACCGTCTATTTTTATTGTTTAGTACCTACCTATAGAAAAGTTCGTTAACCCGAAGAAGATTTGAATTACATTGCAAGATTTGTCATGTGTCGTAAGATGTGACGCAACGTTTTCACATAGTTTTTCGCTTGGTCAGCGTTTTCTAGAAAAGTGTATTGTAATTATATTAAATTTCACTGCCATTACCTCGCTCCTTCCTGTTAGCGGTTATATACAGGGAGAGTTTAGTTTCCTGTGAATTTAAAATTTCTCGCAGAGTATTCAATATCCGTGTTAGATTTCTATATCATATTCGTTATCAATTTCTTTACATAATGATTCTGTGGTTTATATCTCTTAATATATGAAGCTGCATATAAAAATGTTTTCCTGCATACAAAATTCTCCTAAACGACTTTAGTTTGTAATTTGAAATCAGAAAAATCTAGAATAGACTTTTTTTTATCTTGAAGGTGTATATTTTGATTTTACCTTATAAGGCCGATGTTGGAAGCGAGTCACATTTAGATTTTTTTTGTCAATAGGTACCTATGTACCTATTGTAGGTAAAAAAGTTAGCTCCCGTATTTCGTGAATCTCTAAAACTTTAAATTGTAAAAAAAAATTGAATTCTTCATACAAATTTTGAATTTTTAATATCACTATAGTATTTATATGACTATGTTAGCATGGGTAGGTGCCGGCTTCATACCCCATGTATGTACCAAACACCTTGTATAAGTAAGTACTTAATTAAAATCACACTAAACATTAATAACTTCTTTTTCAATTTTCAAATTGAGTTCGATAGATAGATGAATAAATAAGTTACTAGTATAATAGTATTATAGTAGTCTATTTTCGACAAGAAACATTGAAAAAATATTCAATGTTCACTAACTTTTCCAGATTTTAGTCTGGTCGTGATCTGTATTCGATTTGCTAACATAACTGTCATGATATTACATCACTGGCTGCAGAAGTGGCTTTTACTTAACCGCAAATTGCTTACTAAAATACTTTGCAATTTCTTCACAGAAAGGAATAACTAATCATCTATTTAAAATATGAAGTAAAACGTGGTAAAATAGTATTAAATGAGAACTATACTGGATTCTTTTTTTTTTCATTTTGTTAGATATTTTAACCACTTCCCGGACTCACGAGAAGTTTTGTTTAACATCCGTATTGGTGTCCGGCATTTGTTTTTCAGGCCTTTCATAAGTAGGTTTTATCTTAAGGAAAGGCGTGAAATTTTTTCTACGTTTGAGGCTGTTGTAGTTTTTGCGAATACCTGAACATATTTAGGCTAAGCTAACCTAACTTACCCTCAACATATCACTGGTTAGGTTGTTTTGTAATTCATATTAATATTTCATAAATTATTACTACACCGAAATATACGTAAACGAAATATGAAGTATTTATTACCTCTATTTTAACTTATAGTTTTCATTTTGATTTCCAGGCATATCAGACTTTTGGACGGACGACTATAAAGTATTTGAGCAAGTATATGGGAAAACATCTGACAGGGACTTGTACGGCGACACTCTGCCCATCAGCCATACCAATCTGGACAAGATCACTCACACTGAAGCGTCTGAGAAGAAAGAGAGATATAGTCTAGTCACTCCTAGTTTCACTGACTTTGATAAATACAGTTTTGGTGACAAATATGCTAAGATCTTCGCAAAACAAATTCTAGAAGAAGACGATTACATACCTAAGCCTACTAAGTCCTTAAATTTTATAAGTTACACAGACTTTAAGCCTATAAGCCAATACACTGATCCAGAAACTTACAATTACTTGAAACAATTAGAGCAATATAGTAAAGAAGAGAAAGCTAAAATACCTAGAGGAATTGGAGGTTTTAAGCCTTACGTAGCTGAATCCGAAGAAAAATTAGCTTACAAGAGCATTCAAGATATTTTAGATGCTCATGAAGCTAACAAAAGTGGCGAGAATTCTAATGAAGACGAGGAAGATGATGAAAGAGATGATCAAATTAAATATTTAACTAACGGGAGTGGGAAGGGGAGAAAGAAGTCTAATGCTAGGAAAAAACCAGCAAACTTTGCTGAACCTACAAAACCCCGATGTCGGTCAGGGAGGTGCAGGAAACGAGCTACTACAAGTGTAAGAGTTCGTACGAGACCTTACGTTCGGAAAATCACGCAAAATCGTTGGATCTCGGGCTGATAATATTATGAATGATACTACTATACATACTGATGAACATATCATAAGTATCTACCCAAAAGTAAAGTACCCACCAATATAACAATTAGATAACATCTCTATACTATTTAGAAAAAATATAGATGTAGGTAGGTAGTAAAGGTTCTATTGGGTAATTATCTGCTAAAATAAAATTTTGAGAGTAGGTCACCCATATATCTTTCTCATAATATTTGTATGCATCTAGTTCTGGTATTTCCAAGTTTAATTCTTCTGATGTTGGTATTTATTTAGATTTATTTATCAAATGTGAATTTTAATAGCAAACAAAAGAATTCGCTAATTCAATACTTTTTACTAGAAAAATGCACTGAATCCGGGCGGATTGCGGAAGATGCGGGTTCAAGTCCCGCCTGAGGCAAGTCGATTTTTTTCAGTACATTTTTCTGGTATTAATATTAACTCGTAAACGCAAAAATCAAAATTATTCAATACTTTTTGATAACATTCCATGTTCATTATGTACGTAATTAACTTTAGTGATACCATTTCGATAACTTATTTTTTATCTGATAATTTTCTATTAGTTAGAAGGCATTTTGAGTGTTAATTAGTAATTCTAATTTGTTAGGCAATCGATTTTGTTATACCTATATTATATTGGTAATATGTGCCTAATTAATTAATTCCTAAGCAGTTATAAGTATTATTGTTAATAAAACAACTTAAACTGATTTTCTAACTTAATTTAATTCTTAAATATAAAAAAAAATTAACTTATCTTATTAATATTAAATAAAAACTCTTTCAACTGAACTTTCAAAGGAAAGTTAGCAGAAAAACATGCATTTTCACTCATATTTAGAAAAGAAACTGCTCGTTTTGTAGATATTGTCTAGTAAATAAATACCAATTTGCGTCCTCGGTATTTGAGTAGTAGACAATTTTTTTAATACATGCAATTTTGCCCATCATAATAAAACTTGATGGAATTACTTTTCAAATAAAGATGGTATTTATTTCATTAATATTACAATCACAAACTATGAACATACATTTGGCACACCGACCGATTAAGTGACCTCCTTGTAATAAGTCGTTAGATGTTGCCATAACAAATGCGGAAATATTTAGGTCCTTATGCATAGGTATAGCAACAATTTCCATAAAGTTGTAAGTGTTTTAACAACCTTACTAAAATTGTTAAAGGAAAAATCGGTGCACTTTAGCCCTCGCGATATAGATTTTATATTTTCTACATCAGAGATTTCAGAAAAATCTTTTAGGAGGTATTCATCGTCAATATGAAAAGTAATTCTCTGTATAAGCTACATGATTGTGTAGGTACCAACATACGAAAGTAGATCTTGAAATTTAGTAAATAAAGTTCGGGTTGGTTTCGCTTTGCCGGCTGTTCATAGCGCTGTAAGACGGGTTCTTGTAGATGGGGTTCATGGCGCCAGGGTTGTTGCCACGGCTCTTCCTCTTGTTCTCTTCTATGCTTTGCAGAAGGAAGGGTGGTGCTGCGGTGGAAGAGCGTTGGTTCCGTTTGTCCATCTCCTTCTGCAGCTCATTTACCAGTTGCCCACCGGTCTGCCTGGAGAAATAATCTACTTAGTAACTTGTTTGGCGATTTTGATATGGGAAAGTTTAAAGGGAGTAAGATTAGTAGAACTGAAAGAAAATTACAATATTTAATCCTAAATAATACTATGGCAAGCATTTCTGTTGACCTTATTGGATCATTATCATCTGTAATATTTACCAATTTAGGTATAGGACTTTTTCTGCTAGAAACCACTATACTTAACAATGCTAGCCAAGCATGGGTGTATCCAATCTTTTGCATATATGTCGTCAGCAGATCGCATAGTTGTGCGGATCGTTTAATCATTACGAAATTGGAAGCTGTGGATCTTGTGGAGACTTGTGATTTGGCAAAATTTGACAGTCAGTATGAACAGTTACAATCTCTTTAGTGGTTAGACTACTTTGTTTATGGGTATTTTACCTATAAAGCGTCATAAAAACGCCTATCCCACCTTTAGTGCACCATATGTATTGTGAAAACGCCCTTACTATTTGCGATTTGTCGACATGGAAATAATGGGATATAATTCGGAAAAGATACTTGTCCCACAATTTATCTACATTTCATACACCCCCAAGCAGCACCTTTGATAAGTAGGTGTACCTACGTAAAATCCCCTAATGTGTATCCCTTATGATGCATCAGCGTACATACAGCTACAGCCCTAAGTCACAAGTCCTAGGCAAAACTCATGGTTCCCCTCTACAACATTGGCACACGCATGGTCAATCCATGGAATAGGTACTAGTTTTTTTATATAAGGAGATGGCAAACAAGCTTATGGCCCACCTGGTGTTAAGTGGTTACCGACGCCTATAGACACTTGCAATATTAAGGGTAAATCACTTAACACTGCAAATTGCCATCCTGGGGACTAAGATGATCCATGCACAGTAATTACACTGGCTACCTTTCCCTTCAATTCGAAACACAGCGAACCGCTTCACGGCAGAAATATGAAAGGCGGTGGTACCTACCCAGACGACCCTACATATGGGTCTACCACCTAGTAAACTAGTAGTTTTCCTTAGCTGATGAAGTGTATTTTGATGGTATTTTGTGAATAATAATACTAGTATTTGAGTTTTTAATAACATGATTAAAGCTCACTTTGTTATCCGGCTACGGCGAAGCAAAAATGAAGGGCTAAGATATCGGCAGTCTGTATATTTGTATTAAATATGTTCCTCCGTGGTGCTAATCATCCGATTTTGATGAACATGTCAATCGATTCGTTATTATGGTCGATATTACCTTGTAAACCTCGATTTTAATAGATTTCATTCCTTTATTTTTTCCATATTCGGGTTACAGTTTTTAAACTTTGTGCTTGTTCTAATTAGGTATTATAAAGTCAATGTAAATGTATATTATAAATTGTTTTTCTTGGTTTTATCAACAGAATTAAACTGTTGACAATGTACACTCATGTTACTACGAATTGATGATGTTACAGTGACTAACCTGATAAAAGATAAGCTAATTGAGAAAACACAAGCATCACTATTGCGCATAACTCGTCTACTAATTAGGAGATTACCCGAGGCTTTTTGGGGTTCAATATATCTGATGTGTAATACTGATACTAAATTTATAAACAGTGACTTATCGCATAAGGAATTTTATCAGACGCGCATTCATACTTGAATATAGATTTTCAAGATTAATCGTTAAGACTCATAATGCCTAACATTCATTTATTACTGCATTTGTGTCGTTCGTAACTGTTATGATTACTATAATTACTATAATAATCATTCCTTTTTTCATCTCGGCCTCGGTCAAAGTCCTATCCTAAATTAGGTCAGATTTTGAAAATCACATCACGAAACGGGATCTTAGTTGTGATTTTGGTTGAAAATAGAAAATGCATATAAACGATCTTCAAACAACGATACACACTCGGCGATAGGCAGATATGACGAAGACTTTATCTTCTTCTTTGTCCTACTCTCAGAACAAGGCCTCCTGGTGGACTCTTGAACCGATGGCATCAAACTTGACTTTCATAAGTGTACGAATTGTACTTAAATGAATAAAGAAATTGGAGTTTCTCCCGAGTTCTTGTAGTAAAAACACGTGTTGAGAGACTCCATTTTAAACTCAATTGTCGGTTACTTTAATAATATTTTCACTTGATATTGGCGCAATGCGTAATCTTTATGTGTCGCGATCGCCATTCATTTAAAACAAGAAGAAGAATAAAGAAATTTTGACTTGTGACTCTGCTCTCAATTGATATGATCCGTGCAGTTTGTTTTTTTTATGATTTGGCATCCGATTTAACGGTCGGCCACCTGCCTGATACCAACCCTCCTTGGGAACGACTGACATAGAGACAGATTGACAGTACGAATGCATATTTCCAGCGAGCAATGAATGTTATTCAGCCATCTATCTCATATATTGCAGTACAGGGGTATTAGATAGGAATAGTTTTGTTTTGCAGATAACGAAGATTACACTGGTTGGATTAGGACTATCATTCAACATTCAACCACGGAGGAAAATAGAGTTGAAAAAAATTATTTAGCCAACAAAGACTATATTATAGTGATAGCGCAAAGCGAGCTTAAGACGGACGACCGGCCATCCTGGGAAGTATCTACATCTTAATGAAGACCATGTCAGTGCAGTCGCCAATAAACTTACCTACTTGTCAAAATTAAAAGGAACTAAATAAATCTCTGGATAAATTTAAATTATACGTTCACTAGGTAAGTAGTAAATGCTGAATTACCAATACAAATATTTACCTACTCACACATTTGTATAACATGAACGTAAGTTTAATAATTTAGCTATTTCTGAAAAAAAAAGTGAGTGTAGATATAATACTATAGGCCGTATGATTATTTGTAATGATATATACTGTTTGTAAAAGAAAAAACAACGACGTACCGCTCCTTAGCTGGTTCCCTGACGGGTTCCCTGGAGTGCTCCCGGGTGAGGTTCCTGGGCTGGCTTTCCACGTCGTCTGCCTGGTACATGGAATACCCTCGCTTGGACAGCTCCTCGTCAGGGACGAGCCCTGCGTTGTGGAATGCGTGGTTCCTATCGTTGTTCATTTTCAGTTTCCTGAAATTTGGAAAGCTAGTTTTAGTCTGATACTTCAAATAGGTACTCTGCTACCTTACCACCATCTTTTAAGACCTAAACTGAATAATTTATGATTATAAGTATTCAGTTTAGGTCTTAAATTGGATTACCTAATTCGTACTATGACGCTATCTACGCTTTCTTTCGTCAGCGATTCAGTTCCGAGTTGAATCGCGAACGCGATATCATTCATTCAATTTGTATGAAGAATTCATACCATGATCTTCATAAGCAACCTAAACTTTCATTAGAAGTTACAAGAGTTTCTCCCGAGTTCTTGTTGTAAAAACACGTGTTGAGAGACTTCATTTTCAACCTTAATCAACCGTACAAGTTTTATTACTTTAGTTACATTTTCACTTGACATTGGCAAAATGCGTACGTTAAATGCAACGCGGCGCCGTTAATTAAGAGTAGAATAGAATAGAAGTTACAAATTATGAACCTAAAAGTTGTCTACGTGCATTTTGAAGTAAATTTTGTTTTATTTTGAGTTAAAGTTTAGTTTGAGTCATGACGTTATTTCAGTTTCTGTGTTCTTAAATATGCGTGCTGGCTTATGTTGTCCCCAATTAACTGTGGCTACCATTCCAACGGGAACTAAGAAATTCGGCTACTTATTTCTATGTCACACAATCGAGACATGGAATTCACTGCCAGCACACGTATTTCCTCCTTACAATCCTTGGTTATTCAAAAGAGGCGTGAAGAAGCATAATTGCAGGTCGGTAAGGCGAGGGTGGCTAGCGTGGCAGTTTATCTCTCGCACTAGCTATCTCTGTAGATACTTATTTGAATTCCTCTGCTGCTTACCATCAGGTGGAATGGAGTCATTAACTAGAACTCTATAATATTAAAAAAAATCGGGAGTGGTCTCCCCTTGACTTTTTCGTATACCGGAAAGGACTCAAAAGTTGATAGAAACCTTATATTTTGATGTCATACATGCATGTTAAATTTGGTTGCAATAAGTTAAAGCATACTCGAGTTATCGTGCTAATTAGCACACAGACACACATACAGACATAATTCCAAAAACGGTATTTTTGGACTCAGGGAAGTTCCAAAACGTGTAAATCCGTCAAAATCTCGAGGTCGAATTTTTTGACGATTACAAGACTTCCTCTATACTACGTAAGTATACGAGAAAGTAAAAACTGTTCCTTAATACTTACTGTACCCTGATCCTGCCCGTGGACTGTATTTGCTGGATCTTGCTTCGCAGCCCAGCCACCAGCACGAACAGTATCGCCACCAGCACGACGAGGATCAGGCACACGCTGCCCAGCACGCTCGTCACTATTATTAGATTTGTCTCCTGTGAAAATACCAGATTTGCTAAATTATACAGAACTTATTTTTAAAACAGTAATAATCTTCAAACCTGAAGACCTCATCAATACAATAAATAACTTTAACTTAGTATGCAAGCAACTCTGAAATCGCCAAAAAAATCGCGTGTTCCATAAAAAATTGCAGGTCTACGAACCAAAATAATAGGTTGGGGAAAAAGTTTCTTCGCATTTTTTAAGAAAATTCAAAACATTTTTTAATATAGTTTATTTACATTTAACTAAAGTATGTAGGTACCATTTTGTTCGATAACTTTTTGCCATCTTGTAGGTAGGGACATGATCACATTGCTATAGAAATTTTGGGACTTCTGGTCAAAATACCGCGACAAGTGGTTTTGGCAGTCCTCTCGTGATGTTAACCTGACACTGCCTAAAGAATTCTGAAGAGACCGAAACAGGTGAAAATCTGAAGGTGCAAGGTCAGGACTATACGGCGGATGCATTAACACCTCCCAGCCCAACTCTCTTAATTTTTGCTGAGTGGCTAAAGATGTGTGAGGTCTAGCGTTATCATGATGAAAAACCACACCCCTTCTGTTGATTAATTCCGGCCGCTTTCTCTCAACTTCTTGCTTTAATCTCATCAGTTGTTCGCAGTAGAGTTCAGAATCGATGGTCCTGCCTGGTGGTAACAGCTCATAATGAATAATGCCCTTCCAATCCCACCACACACACAGCATCACCTTGTTGCGAGTTAACCCGGGTTTCGCCACAGTCTGTGAAGCCTGACCGGCCTTTGACCACGACCTTTTTCGCACGTTCTTGTCGTACGTGATCCACTTTTCATCACCAGTTATCAGCTTCTTCAAAAATGGTTCGGTTTCATTACGTCGTAATAAAGAATCACAAATGAGTACACGGTTCATTAGGTTTCTTTCAGTGAGCTCGTGAGGTACCCAAATGTCGAGCTTTTTTGTGTACCCAGTTTTTTTCAAATGCGCCAAAACTGTTTTGTGGTCAATTCCCAGTTCTTCAGCTACGTCGTAACTACTGACATGCCGATCTTGCTCCACTTTTTCAAAAATGGCATCCATTTTATCTGTAATAGGGCGACCAGAGCGACGTGCATCTTTGACATCAAAATTTCCGGATTGAAAACGCTTAAACCAAATTTGTGCTACTCTCACAGACACTGCACTAGGTCCATAAACATCGCAAATTTTTTTCGCGGCTTGCGTTGCATTTTTACCTTTTTTGTAGTAAAATTTTAAAATGTATCAAATTTCTACATTAGATTCACTCATCTTGGCGGTACGAAAAACAAATGAAAATCACACATTTTCCTAATTTGAATTTGGAATTATGTTCTTTAAAATTTAAACTTTCAATGATACCAAAACCAGCCAGATACAAATAGTATAGCCAAAGAGATTTTATTACAAGTTTATACATACTATAATGCGAAAAGACTTTTTCCCCAACCTAAATGGAACAACTGATTTTTGTTCGCAATTTCAGAGTTTTTTTTTTATATTTGGATACGGCAAACAAGCTTGCAGCAGTAGTTACCGTCGCCTATAGACAGTTGCAACCGCTTATGACACGGACGGCACGATATCATGCCATAAAACCGGTTTGATTAAGCGAACTAATTTACGCGAGTTCACATGATAAGTGTCCATCACTTTATACACTGCAAGTGCGTTGCTATCCTGGGGACTAAGATAAAATGCCTTCCATGTCACAGTAATTACACTGGCTACGTTTCCCTTCAATCCGAAACACAGCGAACTGCTTCACGGCAGAAATAAGAAAGGCAGTGGTACCTACCCAGACGACCCTTTTTTTTGACAGAGAGGTCAAATGCATTTAGTTACGCATCGTCCCTGCGGGGTGGTGCAAACCCCAGAGGATATGTGGGACTCGAGGTAAAGGCGTTCCCTCCATACCCACTAAACATCCTCCCCGGCCTGACCTCCAGTGCGTTATTGCAGGACGGCTCGGGATCTGCGCACGTTAGCGCAATTACACCGAGACCGTCTCAACATTCCGTCTAGGCACTCCTTGCACCACCCAGACGACCCGACCTACAAATGGGTCTACCGCCTATCACAACACAAGTGAGAAGAGATTTCTTTTTCGAAACAAGTCATACAGTTTAGTACGATTTGCATTGTAGTATTCTTCTTTTGCGTGTAGTAATTCTCTTCCAATTAACACTAAATAATTAAGGTAATACAGGTATGGTTAGGTCTCTAAAATTACGCTACTAGGCTACGTTTCTATACACAGAAATAACAATTTATTATTTCTGTTTCTATATTACGATGTGTATTGACATGTATATATATATAGGTATGTTATCTAGACTATTTACTTTTAACGAAAATTTATCACTTTGGCAGAGATGAGGGCTGCTATCTGAAGTTTCTTATCACATCACATTTTGGTAGATCGTTGATAACAATGTTTGGTTGCGTGGTGTTTTCTCATGGGCCCGCCAAACAAATTGCATTGAGACTGTTTTATACTGTGTTCAATTTTAATTCTTCGACTTCCTACCATGCAGCGCAATTTAGTAAGGATCTCGTTTGTCACCTCAAATCTCATTTCGAATTTAGCTGTCAAGCGTAAAAGAGCGTAAACGAATATTTCACAATAGCAAAATGATTTCTAAATTAGATTTAATGTCGTTATACACTACCATGGCTTACTTCATTTTCAGTTTACTCAACAAAACAGAGGATTTTCCATAAAATTTGACAGCTAAATTTGAAATGAAATGTGAGGTAAGTAGTGAGATCTTTACAGCATCACACGGCTGTTCTCAATTTATTTGGAGTTGGTACAATATGTGTGCAAACCTTGTTTAATCTAAGTTACAAACATTGTTATAAGTTTTGTCATAGTTGTATCTCCATTGAGATACAATAATACACCATATAGATACAACTATGACAGGCAGCCTGCCTGATTTCCGTGACCTGATACCAACTCTCCCTGCAAAGTGCCTATCCACGCCTCTTTTGAAAGAGCCAGGATTGTAAGAAGTGGGAACATATTGTGATAGCAAAGAATCTGACTTCTTGATTATGCGAAATATAAATATTAAAGTTGCCGAATTTCGCATTGGAATGTTAGCACCTTTCGTCGGCCTCGACAAAAAAAGAATTCTCCGTTTCCATTAGGTTTTGGAAAAAGTATATAAAATCATTAAGTATTTTAAAGACTTCAAGGCAATGTATTAAATACTTTCCGAGATTTGCGGACACAAAAGTACGCTAAATCCCTTGAAATACAAAAGGGATCGAATTTTGAGCCTTGTTTATGAATAAAGCCACATCAAGCAGTGCCTCCAAATAGTGACAGATTGCCAGCCTGTCGCCTACATAAAAGGGGTAACAAGCAATGATAATTATCTATTATATACAAGGTGTTTGGTACATGGGGTATGAAGCCGGCACCTACCCATGCTAACCTAGTCATATAAATACTATGGTGATATCAAAAAGTTGAAATTGTGGTCCTCATTTTTTACTGCAAATTCAATTTTATAAGAAGGACAGTAGTATGAAATTACCACAGCAACGCGTGGCCGGGACAGCTAGATATAATATAAAAAGAGGCCAAACCCAAAAAGTAACAAAGTGAAGTAAACCAACAAACAGAAGCCAACAACCAGGGCATAATTGTTACACTCTCATAATGTTACATCTCAAAATTTCAGGTCTTGGTTTAAGTACCTAGGTACTTATATGTATGTACCTATTGTTTACTAGCTTTAGCCCGTGACTTCGTCTGCGCAAGACTAGTGGGTACAATAAATTATAGCCTTTATGTTATTCTGATGTACTTACTTATAAGCTATATTTTTGAGGCTTCATTAAAATCCATTCAATAGTTTTTGCTTAAAAGAGTAACAAACACACATCCATACAAACTTTTACGTTTATAATATTATTAGCATCGTAGGATATTGGGGTCCACTTCCGGAAGCCTCCTCGTGGCGGACCCTGGTAACGTGGTGGGGAAACTTTCTCGGCGGGTGTGTGGCTTTTGATATCAAGTGTCCCTTGGCATTCGAAGTCACATGCCATCGTCGAGTTGTTTTTGTTTTCCCACCACGGCTAGTTCCGGACGACTCTTTTCAGGGCCACGACTGTGCCCGGGATCCCCCGGATGCGGTCCGATGGCTGCTCCCGGTGTCCTCGTCAGGAGGACACGCTAGGTCGAGCAGCCGTCGGTGCGGAGGCGGCCTATAAGGCCGGCGTCGGCCAGCGGCCCACAGGGGCTGGTGTCAGTCGGAAGCCCCTTTGGGCTGCTGGCTACCAATTGGTGCACAAGGAGTGCCTAGACGGGCAGCGTTAGGACGGTCTCGGTGTAGTTGCGCTCACGTGCGCAGATCCCGAGCCGTCCCGCAATAGCGCACTGGAGGTCAGGCCGGGGAGGATGTTTGGTGGGTATGGAGGGAACGCCTTTACCTCGAGTCCCACATATCCTCTGCGGTTAGCACCACCCCGCAGGGACGATGCGTAAATGCATTTGACCTCCCCGACAAAAAAAAATAAGGATCGTAGGATATAGATATCTAATAAAACCGATATATCAGTCTTTCTCTAAATTAGATTTGAAATACATTTAAGTGATTATTAATAGTTTTTTTATCACTACACACGGATATCAAATCAATATGCTATTGTTGTTATGTTATCTTGATGTTAATAGGAAAATCAATTAGGAACTACAGTCAAAAACTATTATTATTTAAATATGTTATTCAGTTTTCAAAATATTATTCAACTAAAATATCTCAACTATATAATTTGATTTGACTTCCATTTAAATTCGTACGGAACCATAACGCGTAGGCGATATCAGATTTACAGGGTTTTTACACAGCTCTTTTGTTTTGATATCGAAAACTACAACATTTTTACGCAGTGAATCAGTTGCTTACGCAATTTTACGTCAAAAATACATACATAATAAATTGTAAGTAGATACAAAGTCATAATTATGTTTATTGTTGTCTGAAGATATCGCTCAGCGATAATTATTACTACTTAAATTTGTACCACTATGATTGCAGGTGGTTCTTTGTAGGTATTTGCATTTTTCTTTGGTGTACAGTAAAGTGTATATCTATCTATCTACATGGTAAAGTATTATGCATGGGAAAGTACAATAAAGATCTATCTTGATGGTAAAGTGAATTATATGGTTTCCAAATCCAGAGCATCACGGGGAGGGAAGGGTTAGGCTGCGAGTGACACTCTTGTATTGTAAGTATCTGCATCTGGCATTCTTATTCACTGCCAGCACGCGTGTTACCTCCTTCCTACAATCTTGGGTCATTCAATTCTTTTTTTATAAAAAAGTCAAACAAATGACTCCTTTCCACCACAAATATAGCTGGTGCGAGAGATAAACCGCCGCGCTAGCCACCCTCGCCTTGTCGACCTACAAGATGCTTCTTCACGCATCTATTGAATGATCAAAGATTGTAGACAAGAGGTAACACGTGTGCTGGCAGTGAATTCCATTTCTTGATTGTGCGACAAAGAAATCTGTTTACAATCATTTGCATTGCTACATCTTTTTAAAAGGCTACGTTAACTACTTAGCATCAGTCGAGCTGCATGCTTGTATTTCACTCTCATGATATATAAATAAATAAACACATACATCGACACTATTATTGTAGTAATAAAACATTGCATACATTTTGTAAGACGTAATTGAGCACGCCTTATCAGTCACGTCAACAAAGAAAATAGGCAACACAATGCTAATTAATAAATAAACTAATGCGGTATTGTCAAGAATCAAATAAAAATATCAGTGGTTGCTTACCATGGTTTAAATATGAGGAAGCTTCATGGTTAGCCAAGCCTCCGGCTGGTCCCGGAGTCACCAACAAACTGAGCCATCACCAGATAACAGCTCAATGACGGCTCGCTATCAGCTTATCACACGAGATAATAACTGAGAAATAATTCCTTAAGGTGCAATTCCTAGAACGCGACAAGCTACTGCTAATATAATAATAATATTGTAATAAAATAATTGATTTTTTTTAATTACACATGGCTGGCACATAGCTTTACTACAAATTGTAATGTTCTCTGAGATTTGCTAAACCCACGCGAAAGCACTACACATATTAAATGGACGTAGTTATGCAAAAACGTTCCAATCCACAAAGTTGTCAAAATTGAGTTTCTGTGCCCAAGCTAGGTATTTTGGGTCGTTCTATCAAGTGCTCAAGACATTGACTCTCTTAAGACAAAAATCTTCGAAATAATAAATAGGTCCAAGTGATGAAACGAACCAAACAACCTAATCATATTTTAATACAGTGCCAATTATCTTGGATCGTACTGTTTTAATTCATTTTATACCCAAAAAAATTAAAAGAATGGCTCAGTCATCTTGGAACATTTTGAAAAAAACTGTCCTTTACCCAAAAAAATCAAAATAATGACTCAATTATCTTGGAACATTTTGAAAAAAACTGTCATTTGAAATATCTATTTCTTTAAAACGTTCCATGTTATTTGTAATGTTTAAGATAGGTCATAGCGGCAAATATAAATGATTCAAATCGCATATAGTTGCGGGCATATAAATTTATCTATTCCTGAAACGATCCATCACGTTTTTTTTGTTCTCAACAAGGTAAGATTTGACTTAAATACAACATATTATTTAATTTAGTAGGTAACAAAATGCTTAGGCATCTTGAAATAAATAATTAATTAGCTAGCTTATCACCTTTAAGCTAATATTAGAGCCAGTATAAATAAATCTACTTGCAAAATTCGAGGAAATGTCTTTTTGTATAAGAAATTATACTATCTTAGTTAATGTTAATGAAATAAATTACTAGATATAGACACTGATAGTACCAAAATATTCACAAAAATATTATTATCATCATACACATGTGTCGTCAGAAAACAATATTACACTTTGTTTGGTTTAATGTAACTTCTTTTCAATGTTTCAATTATATTTGAGCCGATTATTGAATAACATACTTATAAAAATGAATAATGTTATGAAGTTTGGAACGTTCTAACAAAAATAATGTAGTAAAAATAATGTCCTTGTGTTAATGTAGTAAATGTTCCATTACATTTGAAACGATTAACGAATAAAGATTATACAGCTTACCTTGTGACTCATGACTAGTGGAACATTATTAAAAAAATAAATTTAGTGATTCTTATTTCTCTTATGTGCTCCAAGTTCCTTTGAACTATTTTATCGGTAAGTAAAATATAAAGTTTGAAAAAGCTAAGTTATATTTCATTTTTATGAGAACATCTTTTGATGAGGATTTTATGGAAGTTAACATTAAAACATAAAAAAAAGAATTAATTTTACCAATAAATAAATCTGATTTTCAGCACCTGTGGCGTAACGGAAAACCAATTGCTCCAGCTAAATTGGCTGATTTATAATCCATCTATAAATTTATTATAAAAAAATGAAAGCGTCTGAAGCTGATGGATTTTGTGGGGGGATGTATTTCGTTCAGGATAATGAACTATGACGATATTTAAGCATAACCCGGCGTCATTGAGGCAGGGTCAATATGACCCTGCACGTTTTGGATTTGAAATATTTTTATGAAACAATTATTGCACACTGTCGTGAATCTCAGTAGATGGACGTAAGAATCACCCCGCCTCATTGCACACCTGGATTGAGTTGCCCGATACTCGTGTAACAAGTAAAACTTGCGCAAACCTGCAACAGGGTCAATATAATCCTGCTCAACGACGCCGTTGCTAGTTTGTGCCACAAATTATTTTTATTACTTAAGTGTTTTTAGTTATTTGAATGACCTAGTAAGATATAAAATGGCTGCTTATCTATTGAATTTACGGGAGAAACATCTAGAAACCCTCTGTTACCTAAACATATCTGGAAGGCAACAAAAGATCCAAGACGGTTCTTATACCTAAAAGACAGGAAGATTAGTCATATTTTTAAGGCTTGTCATAAGTTTGTATGTAGCGAACATCTAATTTCCTACTGTAATAACTGTAGTGAAAACCCTAAAAAAACAACTGATTATAAGAATGTTGTTATTTTACATAATGTTGCTATTATTTAATTTCAAAAGGTCCTTATTAAAGATTAAAATTAGCATATCTTAGATTTAAAAAATTAAATTGCATTGACGTTTTTTTAAGTTTAAGATTATAACAAATTGTTGTTACTAACTTCAACTTCGTTTAGATTTGAATAAAACTGATTAAATATGAAATACATTGTTTTAATTTCAAACTATTCTATTGGTAGGTTTAAAAATTCTAAACAATTATTCATATGAATCATTACATGGTCGTAATGACTCTCCTCAACGATCATGTATGTACCTTTTTTCCGCCACAATGACGCCGGGTTAAAACATGTTTTGATTAAAAATATGTTACAATTCTTTTTGGTAATATTGTTTCATTTTTTAATATACGTATTTTTAAAATAAATATTACAATTTCTCAAAATACACCAACTTTGACACTGTGGATCGTTTTTGCAAATTAAGATATGAGACACCTTCGTACAAAAAAGCTTTTTTTTAAAACGTTCCAAGTACAATTTCCGAAAAATTGTATGATTATTATTATTAAATGTTAATGAAATATATGTAATAAAATAATATTTAAATCAATAGTTTAAGTTGTCCATACTACTCAGCTCAACTTGTTACAACAAAAAAGCGTACCGCTAAAACACATAAATGCGTTTTTCTCAGCTTGACCCATGCGTGGGTTGGAACGTTTTTGCATAACTACGTCCAAATAAGGGTAAATTAATGGATTTATTGGTGGATATCGTTAGTCTTTCCTTATACACGAACATAGAAAGGTGAGATTTTTTTCCCTAATTTTGGTGAAAGATTGGTCTTTTTGGAATTGATAGCCTTCGAGCTAATAAATTTTTCCTATTACCCCTACAAAAATGTAATTTTCATTTTTCCTATTACCTCTATAAAAATATTTTTCAAATAAAAATATTTCTCTGTTTTTAGTATTGAAGGCGGTTTGCCTTCAAAACTAAAAACAGAGAAATATATTTTTTTAATAAAAATCTAAATGTTTTTCTAGGTCGGTCCCAAATACAAGTTACAACGTTTTTTTCAAATATTGAATTTAACACCGACCTCAAAATACACGTAGATTTTTATAAACAAAATTTTTATTTTTCCGTTAGTACCTATTGAAGGCGGTTTTTCATGTAAAAATTATTTATTATTTGCTTTATAGTGTTTTAAGTATTAAATAGAGTTGGATCGTTATAAAAATCAAAGTCAAAGTTATCATTAAGTAAAGTTAAGACAGGATTTTGCCATTATTTTTCAGAATTACAAAAAAACCTCAAAGTCTAACGGTATAAAATTTCCAGGAAACTATTTCGAGACTGATCTTTAATACAAAAAAGAATCATTGAAATTGGTAAACAACTTTCGTAAAGATTGCATAAAGTTGGAACAATTGGAAAAAATCATATTGTGACTGCGTTTTTTCAGGATTTTAAAAAACTACTGAACCGGATTCATGAAAATTTTGTTTATGGGACCAAATGGCAACTATTCGCAACGAACAAAAAAAAAGTTTATTTAAATCAGATCAGTAATCTCGGCGTAATCGGTGTACGTACATACATAAAAAACACATCAATAGAATTGAGAACCTCCTCCTTTTTGAAGTCGGTTAGAATACTTTTAATTAAATGTTGTTCCTCACACAACATAGGTATTTATCGTAGCCCGACATGAGTGCTAATAGACTTTACTTAATGAAAATCTGCATTATATGTCTTACACCTTAGATTGGCGAGCCTTATGGTCAAAGTTAGTGCACTTTCACCTTAGATTAATTTCATATAAGAGACGAGAGAGAAGAGAAAGTCTCCACTCGAGCCAATGGTTGATAAAGAATGAATGTGTAGTTGGGATTATACCTATAAAAATCCTACAAAATGATAATGCTACCGAATTATTTTAATATGAGTGGTAATTAATTAGAAGTGGTAATTATGACAACCGCTTACAATCAGATGCGAATGTTTTAGTACAAAAATATATTTTTAAAATATTGCTTTCTGTTTCAGCCACTGAAATAATAATGTTTCAGCATGCTCCTGCCTGGAAATATTTTGAAATATTTAAAACTCTGGGTCTTTCGGATATTTTTTGCACTTTGGACTATAAACTGTTTGTACCACGTAATAGGATTGAAAATTTTTAATGGTTACTTAAAGCAAGAACCGCACTTGACTGGTACAGTTCGTTTAACAATGCAAGGGCGGACGTTGTCACCAATCTCGGAATTGCACCTTAATAGTATTCATGTGTGCGATAAAAGAGAAACGTCTAATTTTTGGTGCTTTGGTCATAAAATAATAGCTTATTTTGCTGAGGGTGCGAAGTACAAAAATATTTGTTACCTTATTAGAAAAGACATTAAGTAATAAGTAGAATAACAATATGCATAAACACAAATCTACGTTTTCTTAGTTTTAAATTTATTGTTTCGTTCTAGGATTTGATCCAAGTGTCGTACTTTGCGCATGTTTTAGAAAGATTTCGATGATTGCAGCAAGTGGAAAGAAGTGTTCTGTATACTATACTTACACTGTATAATGTATACCTACTAAACACTATCATGATAAGCGACCCGCACGCAGTTTCTAAAGTATGTAAGTACTAGAAGAACTAAGTATTGCTCAATTTTTAAAATCGATTTAGTACTTTCAGATACTTCCTACAAATAAACTCACAAAGTTATTACTTCACCTCTTTGTAATAATGAATTAACTAGATTTTGCTCGCGACTTCGTTCGCGTAGAATAGTTATGTAGGGCAGCGTTTAAATTTTCTTCTTATTTCTTCTAACCCAAGCGCCATATACCCAATGTTCATCGATTTTACTTTTAAAAATGTCAGATTTCCATACAAACTTTTATCCCTCATTTTACCTCCTTAGGGATTGAATTTCCAAAAATCTTAAAATACCTCTTTCTTAATTTCTAACTGAAAGGCCACGTACCAATTTTAAATGATTTTACTTTAAAAATGACAGATTTCCATAAAAGCTTTTCACCCCCTTTTCACCACCTTCGAGGGTGAATTTCCAAAAATCCTTTCTCAATGCACCCCTGGACCTCTTAAGGAACCTACGCACCCTAGGCCCAGCGGTTTGGGCTGTGCGTTGATATGTCAGTCATTCATTCAGTCAGTATTCATTTTTATTTAAATAGATATATTATATACAGTGTACAGGTACAATATATCAAAGACAAAGTTTTTTATATGTTTTAGTTTTAATAACATAGCCTTAAAAGTAGATACTCAGATTTTGCAAGAGATTACACACTTTTTAGCTATGTGTATGTCGTTGTAGTTGGAAATGGGGTTTTTGGTGAACTTTGCTGTCTCCGCCATATACACTTGAGTATTTTAATTTTTTGTTACTGAATTAGATACTAAACATAATTTCTTATAAAATTGAAATATATTTCAGCTAGTCTTATCATATCAGTTTTCTGTCCATATATTTCCTTTAATGTTTTGATACCACTTTGTCACCGCCGTATTTTAAGTTTTTTAAGTGTTTTTACAGATACTAAACATAATGCTTCTTAAATTGAATTTTAATTTCGCTAGTTTTATCATTTTGGGTTCGTATATAGTATTTTGCTCCAAGAAACAACATTAGAAATTAATTAGGTACGTTGTACACCAAACTGCTTTTCTAAATATATATCTGTCTCTTTGTTAACCTAATCATTGAATAAACTAAATTATATTGAACCATCTAGGGCGGATATTTATTGTTTGATTTATCACTAATCACCAAAGAACCACTTCACAACATTTTGGAATTCCTACTTTAATAATACACAAATAACTTGAGAGACAATTAACTCTGTCACTTTCATATCACGATTGTGATAACAGTTATGGCAAACTACTTCGAAAGATTACGTCAATAAAATGTGTGTCTACCCACACCACAATGGAAACTTTTCGTGCTTAGACTTTGGTCTGTGTTTTGTAATTAAGCTTTGAATTTAAATTATTATTAGGGTATTAAAAGAAATACTTAGGTACATTAAATATTTATTTATTTTGCCCTTTACTACTTTTCTTGACGAATATTATAGGAAGTATTATTTTATACATACACTAGTGTGCCCCGGCTTCGCACGGATAGTACTTACTTTAAATTTAACAAATTACACATATTAACCTTCCTCTTGAACCATAGAGTGGTTCAAGATTGATGAAAGCCGCATCTAAATCGCTTGCGTAGTATAAATTCTAAGCGCACATACGGAATGAGCGACTTCATTTTATGAAATATGTATAGAGAAGTATGTATGTATAGAGAAGAACGATCACGCTCGTAGTCGCAGGTTTTCGGTACACATAAAACATGGCAGTATGGGCCATGTAGTGCGGCCAAGTGACAGGTTGCCTGCCAGCCTGTCGCCTACATAAAACTCACTCACCTAAAAAGTAACGACAATCCTTCAGTAAACAAGCAAACAAAAGCCAACTATACTCAAAATCATCTCAGCAGGCAGCAGTCCGGGTACATTATTTCATCATTATTTTACTTATCATTATTAATAATTGTAATTCTTTGTACATCTTTACTGCTATAACACAATTGTGTAGGGATTTCGAATTACAGTACCCACATTATTGTCGCACATGTTTTATGAAAGTTAATGTAGTTGATCGCAGATTAGCTTTTACAGCATCACTGGGGCGTTAGGCCTTAAGCCTCCAGGGGTCCACGTTCGGAAGCCTGCTCGTAGCGGACCCTGGTAACGTGGTGGGGAAACTTTCTCGGCGGGTGTGTGGCTTTTGATGTCAAGTGTATTCCCTTGGCATTCGAAGTCACATACCATCGTCGAGTTGTTTTTGTTTTCTCACCACGGTTAGTTCCGGACGGCCCTTTTCAGGGCCACGACCGCGCCCGAAGTCTCAAGGGTGCGGTCCGATGGCTGCTCCCTGTGTCCTCGTCAGGAGGACGCGCCAGGTCGAACAGCCGTCGGTGGAGGAGTGGCTGCTGGCCACCAATTGGTGGAAGGAGTGCCTAGACGGGCAGCGTTGGGACGGCGTCGGTGTAGTTGCGCTCACAATCATGCGCAGATCCCGCTGAGCCATCCCAATAGCGCACTGGAGGTCAGGCCGGGAAGGATGTTTAGTGGGTAAGTATGGAGAGAACGCCTTTACCTCGAGTCCCACATATCCCCTGCGGTAGGCACCACTCCGCAGGGACGATGTGTAAATTCATTTGACCCACCCGTCAACAAAAAAAAACGGCCTTAAGTCTCCAAATCGAAACCCCAGTCGTCGTTTACGACTTTCACCTGTGCTCTCACTGCAACAGAAGGTAGTCCTATTCAGGGGACTACAGGGTGTCAGCTCACAAATAACACTCTTATTACATCTTTTAATATCAACAAACATCTTAAATAAAGTGACCAACCTCATTTAGACAAGGCATCGACCTATATAACGGAAGCTTCTGGTCCGCCCTTGTCAATCATCCGAGCCACAAATGTCAAGGGTTCGCCTTTGTACTCGGCTATAGTGATATCTCTATTGTGATTTGAGAATCATGGATTGTATACTATCGTCGTGCAAGTGCTTCAGCTAAAGGGACTGAGCTTAGATGGAAATAATTTGGTTTATTTATACACACTTAAAAATGCGTTCGATATATTTCGTTATGACGGTGATAGCTACGACAGACAAGCTAAGATATAAATCCAGCATAGTGAAGTATGGTGGCCCACTGGATAACTGTTTAATTATTCTTTTATGACGGAGATTAGTTTAAACTTAACTCCGTCTTAAAAATCCTACCTACCCTCTTGGGTTGGTTCTGAAGTTAATTAGAGGCGATGATGGTTTGATTGGGCTTGTTTTAAGTGCACCAGCTAAGTGATTGAGCTATTTACAACGCATTAACCAATTCCAAAATGATTCCATTTTTAACCGACTTCAAACAAAAAAAGGAGGAGGTTCTCTATTCGACTGTATGTTTTTATTTTTTTTTATTTTTTGTATGTATGTTCCGCGGTTACTCCGCCAATAATGAATCGATTTTGATGATTCTTTTTTCGTTAAGAAGGTCATACTTCAAAGGTGGTCCCGTATAAATTATACCGAAATTGGTTCAGTACTTTTTGTTGAAATGATAATTTCATTGGGGATGAAACAATAACATCGTCCACGAACACAAAAATAATGACAAATTTTTTTTTGAACTTGCTATTACCTAATATGCAATAGTGAAATTTTGGTTAGTAGGTCCAATAGTCAACACATAAACTATGACAAATTATTTTATGAACTTAAGTTAAATAACTTTGTTTCTCTTCAAGTTTCATAGTTCATTAACTTACCATTAAAACTATACCATTGATTCTGAATGAATGGTAGGCCTTTGTAATGAGCTATAGGTCTGAGACGTGATATTATTTGTTAACCGACTTAAAAAAAAGAGGAAGTTCTCTATCCGACTGTTTTTTTTGTGTTTGTTACCTGATACTCCGTCAATTATGAGTATTACGACTCGATTTTAGTGATTCTTTATTTAGCTACGTCAAAATCAGAGATGGCCCGTATAAATTGTATCGATATAAATTCGACCAAATTCGACCTTTATGAACAGAACATTAATAACAAAAAAAAAATTGTTTACGTTTCCGTTAAGTTTTAATGAGCGCCTATCCATTTATCCAGTAGGCCTATCCATTTTCAATAAAATATACTTAACTAGCGACCCGCCCCGGCTTCGCACGGGTGCAATGATTATGTGTAGTTTTAAAGATCTAAGCATACATAGGGACAGACAGACGGCGGATAGCGACTTTGTTTTATACTATGTAGTGATTTCCACTAAAAATAATAAAATAAAATATTTTTAGCAAAAAAATAGGAAAACCGACTTCAATGCGTACAAATTTAAACTAAAAAGTAAGAAATAAATAATATTTTTATGAAGTAGTTGAAAAGAGCGTCATAGAAAACCAAGGAAAGTATTGATACACATTTATAATTCTTTATTTATAATTCATACTCCGATATATTTGGAGTCGGTGCCAGCCTAAGCAAAATAAACTTACCTAATAGATACGAACTTGATTAATTCATTAACTACACATAATAATGAATGATGAAGATGAGAAATAATCCGCCGCTCCGTGAAGTTCGAAAATTGCAAACACTATCCTCCTTGGCTAGCTGGCACCGGCTCCAAATATATCGAGTATGAATTATAAATAAAGAATTATAAATGTGTATCAATACTTTCCTTGGTTTTCTATGACGCTCTTTTCAACTACTTCATAAAAATATTATTTATTTCTTACTTTTTAGTTTAAATTTGTACGCATTGAAGTCGGTTTTCCTATTTTTTTGCTAAAAATATTTTATCATATGTAGGTACGTTTTGAAAACTGCTTGACAGATGCCTGATGTCAAAACATATGAAAACGTTGGTTTGGTTGTTAAGAGTGCGTTGCACCGAGTACTACGTCATTGTTACTGTTAAAGTTAATTTTAACTGAAACTTTAACAATAACTATCAAAGTCCACTACCTTTTGTTGCACCGTCATGTAAAATGTTATAGTTAAAGTTAAAAGGGTTACAAGTGAAAAGACTTTTCCCTTCCCAAAAATTCACAGGAGATAATGACAATACTTCAAATTGCGTTGTCAAACACAAACCAACTTACGTCTTAGAAATTGAAATTGATTGCATGACAGTTGAAACACACAAACTGTAACTTTAAAGCTAAGCGTCCGAAGTTAGCGGTTATGGTAATCGTTATTTATTACATCATTTTAACCATTGTTAAAATGATGCAACCTGTATTTCACTTAACCAGAGTTTTGACGGCACCTTGGGCTTTTGTTATCGTTATAGTTAGTTGGTGCAACTGAGCCTAAGTTAGTAAATAGTGCAATCAGGGGCTGGCTAGCTATTCCCATCAAAGTCAGACTATAGATATTGTTTATCAGTAATAACAAATCTATGGTTTATCATATCAGCATTACTGGACCGTATGACTAGATCCAGTATGTGTTCTGAACAATGTTAAGATCTCATTCACTTCCATCATTGGCTTTATCATCAGTTAGTACTGGGGATGAAGGCTAAGAGCTCTCCGTCAAATATAAAGAAGACAATTAGCTGTTCGTGAGGCTAACACCATTGACTTAGCCGTAGGTGGCGCTGACTCCATTTCTGACCTCTTGACCCACGCATACCAACCTTGACACGGAATTACAGTTTACAATAAGCTTATATATTATCCTCACGGAGGTATTTGCTCGTGAGGTGGCTGTCAATTGATTACGCTGATTGTCACTTGTGCATGTCATACGGAGATTTCGTTTTGGAATGGTTGTCCTTTATCAAGTTACCAGAAGGCTTGCAATGGTATTGCAATTGAAAGATCACGAGAAGCCTTCGCTCTATATACGAAGATTTAATATGATAGACAGAAATTTTAGTTTAACAATTTTCTTTTAGTTTTAGATATCTATACAGTACTTATAGGTATATTTTCTTTACATTTTCATTGATATTTTAATGAGCACAGTAGCGATTCGTGTGTAGTCTTGGGTTGGCTCTAGGCTAAAGTTTACCTATTTTTTATATAAAAAACAATTTTGTTTTTTATATAAAAAATCGGTAAACTTTAGCCTGGAGCCAACCCAAGACTACACACGAATCGCTACTGTGCTCATGATATCGGCTAGTTGGCGCTTTGATAGACGCCAGTAACTTTTACTCGCGAAAATGTAGATTGTTTAAGATATACCCAAATGATATACATAAAATTGTATAATATATACTTGTTGATTCATATTGCAGTTTAATATGTAGATAATAAAAGTTTATTTTAGTTTTTTATTATAAAAAATAGGTAAACTTTATAGTCTTTGGCACAGGGTAAGGTTTGTGTATACGATGGCAATTGGCACCAATGCAGTCACCAAACGTAGCCGCTATTAGATTGTGATTCAAATGAGTGTATCGAAATAAAATAATTTACTACTCTAATTGTATATTTCTTTGTTTAGCGTGTTAAATTTATTTAATATTGGTAAAGTTAGGTAGGTACATAATAATTTTGTTCATGTTTGGTTTGGCGGCAACCTTGCTAACTTAGAGGAACCGCCACTGGTTAAGCACACTAAAAATAGCTATCCGATGTGCAAATAACTGAACTATTTTATCAATAAGTAATATGTATGAAATAAATAGAACCGTGTAAGCATATCAGTCGAAGTAGGGCTCAGTGGAATCGTCGCTCGAATCTGGAGCAGCTGGGGTAGTAGCTCCACCTTACAGAAGACCACAGACAAATAACACTACATTTTGTTGTGTTGTGTTTCTGTTGGTGAGTAAGTTCGCCAGAGCTCCACGGGGTAGGGAAGGGGGCTGTAGTTGTCAGTGCGTGAGAGTCACGTCAGTGATGCAAGCGTCTATAGGCTACGGTGACTGCTTAACACCAGGCAGGCCGTATGCTTGTCTGACAGTGACAGCCATTTAACTTAAAACCACAAAAAAAGCTAGTATTATTATCATAATCTGTAATGATAGAAATAAGATTTTAATAGGATATGATAGGCGCCTATGAACATTACACAGCAAATAATTATGTGATTATAAGTTATACTGCGGATGGAAATAGAAAGGAGTCTATAAAGTCTATATTTATTTATTTTATTTGTCACACAATACAGAGTTACAACAGACATTAGGTGGAGGACTCGACAAATTAAGTAACAATTATAGGCTGGAACTCCACAAATATGTGTAAACAGCATATATAATCCAATTAAGCAACATAATAGATAGGCAATAGATGAAACAATATAAACTATTATATATAATTATATACATACACCATGCTATATATGTATATTATAAATAATTAAATTCTTATTATATTCTCTCTATTCTCTATATTATAGTCAGTATTGATAAATAACACTCATAACCATTCATATACGGAAGATTATATCTAATTTGCTACTAGTGGGGACCTATAATTGGCCTCAGTTGCTAGTTATATGACTATTTAGTTGATAAGCTGTTGGTCTTCCTAAGACATAAATATAAAAATAAATAAATACATTTTTTTTTTCATTAGCTATGACACCCGTGTGTGAGGGACCTAAACATAAAACACCCTATCTACAATCATCGAAACGGTAAATTCGATGATTGTAAATAGGGTGTTTTATGGTTCTGGTTGAGCATGCCGTAATATACACTATTCATTGCGCGCGTCTTAAGGACTGCGAAGCGATGCAAGTTAAGCACAGCCGCAAAGGAGATCGGTCGAATCGCTGAGTTACGTATTCACTTGACTTTATCGAAGGCGAAGTGGCGGAAATGTATGCCCACAGGGCATACACTTGTCACAAGTTAAACGTCGGCTTGGCCTATCTCCTTGTATTATTAAATCTGTGATAGGTACCTAGGTATCCGCTTGTTAAACTATCCAAACACCATTAGTATAGTTTTTTTTATAATATAATAAAACATGTAAGTATATGCAACGATAACTGGTTGCGATAAGATCTATTGTTCAAAAAGTAGCTGAACCAAATACATAATACTGTGACACCAAAACTTGTACTATTGACAAGTTTTATGTTATATTTTAATATACCACATTGTTGCGAAGAGATTGTGTATTCAATGAATATTTGAATAGATTTGTTTGTGCCCAAAAATGGCAGCCTATTGGCTATTGGCACGCCTCCACAGAGGTTCTATTTCGGAGCGCACGAATATTTTTAGTTTATCTTTTTTACGATACACTTAATTAGTACTTTTTTAACCGACTACGGCGAAGGCAAAAGGAAGGGTCATAGTTTTTAGCAGTCTATGTGTGTAATGTATGTTCCTTCGTAGCGCCTAAACTATTCCTCTGATTTTGATGAATAAGGTGTCAATCGATTCGTTATTATGGTCCAGGTAACATAGGCTACATTTTAACCCACACTTTAACAATAGCGAGGAGTCGATTTAACCTTGGAAACCTCGATTTTAAAAAGTTTCATTCCTTTCTTTGTTTTCCGTAGTGAGGTTACAGTGTTTTAAACTTTTTGCTTACTATTACAAGGATAACATTATTTTACACTATTGCTATTATGCCCAGCCCGCCTAGCATGACCACCGAAACACGATATGATGTATTTATCGCTTTGAACTGCCAAAAATCATTGGATAAAACCGCCATTTTGAAATTTTATCGAAACTGCGAACATTTATACATGTTCGCAGTTTCGATAAAATTTCAAGACGGCTTTAATCGGATATATGTAAGACAAGCATCTCGGGGACCCTCAAGTCTGTACAACTTCCCCCAAAGTAATTAATTTAGAGGTGGATTCTCCTGAAATTACCATCTACTGAAGAATCATTAAAATATATCATTGCAGGATAAATTAAAATTCAATTGGAGTTAAGATTAATGAGTTAATAAAAGTAACAGTTGGTAATTGATAATATGTGTAATATTATTGAATAGGTCTGACTATCAATATAATTCACCATTGCTGTATGGTGCATGTTCTGACTAAGAAACAAACCCACCACCACAACAGCTCATATAATGTCCCCACCGAGGGGCTCGAGCCTACCCCAAATTAGGGGCGATTAGGCCTTAGTCAACCACGCTGGCCAAGTGCGGGTTGGCGGACTTCACACACAGCCTAAGAATTTCTTCTTAGGTGTGTGCAGGTTTCCTCACGATGTTTTCCGTCACCGTAAAAGCGTCGAATAAACGTACATATGAATTCAAAATTTGAAAACACATTGGTATGTGGCGGGGTTCGAACCGGTGGCTCCCGGGTGGAAGACAACGCTCTTACGCACTACGCCATCGACGCTCTGTCGAAGAAACAAACACCAAAATAAAATAGGTAGGTATAAGTATAAAGATTAATAAGAAGTAATGTAAAATAACCACACTCAATTTGATCTGTTTTAGTTATTAATTTTCAATTGAACAAAATGACAAAAAATTAATATAAAATTTTATAGACATTGTTGGACCAAAATAAAATAAAATAATTGTTTCAGATTAAATTAAAAAAAATGGACATTTGTTCAGAGCAGCATAAACGAAGGGCGGCAAAATTGAGAATTAAAGGCGGACAAGATTAATAAAGTTTTATGAAAATAGCTTCAGTAGTTTCCGAGCGATTTCACAAAAAAAATCTCATACTAAATGTCCATCAGTGGGTGTCTCTCGACATGATGATGCTATGTTATTGTATGCTACTAACGGTTTCAGTATAACACTGTACATGATCGATTCCGACCTTTGCGATGGTTCGGCACATTCCTAACGGTTTCGTTCACAAACTGTATCACGACCTTACAAGGTCCGGGCGTGTTAAGCAATACCATGATCACAATTAGAACAGCGGAGAAGATTGTGATATTTGATTTCAATCTTATTGTTGATGCTGTTTACAATAATTGTGTCGAGGACGGTCCCCGACATTCTGGTCCTTCGACCCGGATCCAGAATGTCGGGGACATCGAAGGAAAAGGCGGGTTTAGGGAGAAAAGGTTGTAATAAAATGTATGAAAACAGAGTTGCAACAGAGAGGGCAAAAACCAGAAGAAAGACAAGCCCTTCAAAAAGGCCATAAAGTATTAAAAAAACTATAAACTACTATAAAGAGGTCCTTCCTCGACAAATTGAATTGTGATCTAAGATGCGCAGTGGATCGGGAACTCGGGAATTTGGATTGTCCAACCAACTCTAATACAAGGGCAGAATATTTGAAAACACGACGAGTTTTTTTAAAAAAATATTCAGGCATGCCTGCCGAGTGGAACGTCCTATTCGGTACAGGGCCTCTAGGAGATACTTTCCGAATAGAAATCTTCCAGGGAGATTCAGATTACAGGCTAGAGGATTTACCAACCGCACTTTCATTAACACAACTCCGGTAACGCTATGAGTCTCATCATCGACCGGCAGCTAATAGATATTCAAAAGTATGATTACCTTATCTTATTAAGCCATTGTGATGCTGGCAGCGTAGAATAACATCACCCCATGTCCGTGGTCGTAGAAGGCGTCTAATCGAACACGAAGGATATTGATTACTATATAGTCCATCCACCAATCCGCATTGGGCAAGCGTAGTGGACTACTGCCTAAACCTCCTTGGATGATAAGGAGAAGCATTGTGTTCCAACAGTGGGCCAATTAATGAGGCTGTTATGATGATGGTGATTTTAGCACACACGCATCTCAGTACCATATACAAGAAGAGTGTCAAACATTACCACTGAAGGAATATTTTTTTTCGGTAAATCACAGTTTGAATGTGATTCGTTAATTACACTCCACAGTGTATTAGCACTCGTAACTTTTATTACACTTATTGCCACCCATCGAAGTACCTCAAAGACCAAATGCCAGACATACCCGTGGGCCATCATTAGTATTATCACAAATCATTAAGTCTTTCTGAGAGCCTCTCTCTGTTACATGTAATTCGACATAGTAATTGCCTTTATTCACATACGCCGACATTAATGGGCCCAAAATTTTATCTAGTGACGTGTGCCCTTGGTTTCGACACCAGGGATTAGATCAATCGCACCTTCTTCAAATATTAATTTTGATATTAGTGAACGAATATAATAGCTTCTCTTCTCAGTACATCACACACTAGCACAACAGACAAGACACGACGCAGAACAATGCATACTTAAGATGTGTAGTTAAATAAAATATTTTTAACAAAAAAATACGAAAACCGACTTCAAAACGTACAACAAGAATATTATTTATTTCTTACTTTTTAGTTTAAATAACTAAAAAGTAAGAAATAAATAATATTCTTCAAGTAGTTGAAAAGAGCGTCTTAGAAAACCAAGGAAAGTATTGATACACCTTTAGTATAATCATTTATTTATAATTCATACTCGGACATATTTGGAGCTGGTGCCAAGATACGGTTCAAAGCAGATAAGTGTGCTACGACCCTTAAGCTCACAGTCGTGGAACTATCAGATAAAAGAGTCTAAGGGTTCGATTATTACGACTCCGAGGCCTATAAGGGCACCGCAATATACCAACACACCAAGTTAATTTTACTCAAATGCAAAGGTAAACATATGTGTTTAAAAATTTTGAAAATTTTAGGCAATACTTATTAAAAAATTAAATTAAAACCGTTTGAAAATTTTCTATTATTTATTTGCAATTAAAGTATTTAAAAAAAAGAAGTGTCTGTGTCTGACTCCCGTCAGCACACTGAGCGTCAGCACGTCAGCACGATGTGTCGAATGACATTCGAAAGATCGCGTGTCATAAATGCTATCCATTTATTGATTTGATTAGCACAATCGGATCAAATGGCGTGCTCTAAGAAAGGCGTATGGCGTATGCGTAGCAGTGGGCGAAAACGGGCTGAGGATAGTGATGATGAGAGTGTTTATTCAACCTTTGATCAAAGTACGTTATATTAGGCAAGGTACTTTTACAGAGGTCTCCTACGCATAGACAAAAAATGTCACCATCACAATTTCAAAATAAAAATTACCAATAAATTCTTAAAGGTTGAAAATAATGTTTTCGAGCTGTTTAAAGACGTAAATACTAATAAAAGTTGCCCAAATCAATTATTAGACTATTTTAAAATCACTTAGTCATTATTTGTATAACGAAAAACATAACAGAATTATGATTATTGCATTTTAACGAGCAGCTTGTTCTGCCATCTTTTTGCTCGTTTAAATTACACAATATACTATCCAGATTAGGATCTTCCGTAATAACTAATAACTTTATCGTGGTTTAAGTTTACAGTTATTTTAGTACCAATAACATAATTGCTTTAGTAAACTTCGTAACATATTATAGGTATGTTTATGGTTACCGAGAAATTGTTTATATAAGTTAGTGAGAGGAAATATTGCGTTGTTTTTTCTCATTTTTAAATGATTAGCCCTAAATGGTATAACTAGGGTTGCCAGGTGAAAAAATCAAAAGTCCGGAGAAAAGGCCTGATTTCCCTGGAAAAATACTGAGATTTTATACAGTTTGAGAATTTTCTGTCAAACGTGTTATTGTCGTTTTTATACACTGCGGATCTTGCTCACGCGTTGACTCAAATCAAAATGAAATCAAAATAAATTTATTCACTTACTGCGTATTTGTCAATATACTTATATTGGCAATTACAGCCCAGAATGCAAACGTAGAAAGAGTTTTTTCTATCATGGGGCTCAATGGTCGAAAGAAAGAAACCGACTAAAGGTGTCTCCAGTTCAAGCTATACTTTAAGTTCAATATAATTTGAAGAGTTTAACATGTGAGGCATTTTATAAATTAATAATTAAAGAAAAAACCTTACTTAAAGGTATCTTTATATATTAAGTACGATAAAACTGATTAAGTACCTACTTGGATAAATAAGTATTGATTTTAACTGTGCAATTATTACTAAAGGAAGATTATTAATAATGAATTATTTATACTATTATCGGTAATCTATAGGTACTAATATTATAAAGATGAAAGATTTGTATGTTTGTAACAAATGAACTCAAAAAAAAATCAAAAATTCTTTCATTATTAGCATGCTACATTATTCCTATCTGAGGTAAACAAAAAACTCTACGCGGAGGAAGTCGCAGGTGGAGCGGTAGTCAGGTATAAAAAAATATGTGTATTAATGGAAGGAAGTAAGGAGCGGCAATCATTAGCCCTCCATCCAGTAGCGTTTATTCCTGCCGGAATGTCTAATCTATAAGAAATGAATTCTAGTGGATGGGCAAAGCGCGAAAGAACGACGGTGTTAAAATCTATTTGTCCCTTCCGTCGCACCTGCATTACGTGACAATCTTGACTTAGTTACATAGAAAGTCGCAGGAAAGCATGTAGATATGACATTGGTTAGTAACCTCAACGGTTTTATTTATCCCTACGATGATTCTCTACAGTTTATCCGTGAGGACAAGTCTCGTGGATGGGGGGCTATTCTCTTGCTTGAGCGGCACGCGCAATGCTTGCTAGAGTGTTTGGCGGGAAACTATGGCATCCGGATTTTGATCTTTGTTTCGATAATTCAAAATTGTTTCCAAGTGGATTTTGTGCAGTGAAAGTGGTGTCGTTTCGTTGCATAAGCATCCGTGTTGACGATCAGTTATGAGGAATCATTGAAATAAAGGTTTTGTGGTCTGTTGTCATGCATTTCTTTCCAAGCACTCCCTAGATGCATTTAAATGTGTGACGCCCATGTTTTAATGCATACATTAAGAACTTGAGCGACAGCAGGAAAATATTAAAATGTAGTGTTTTCCTAACTTGATTGGCAGAAATGTTGTTCCCCTAATAAAACGACTAATTGCCATTGAATAAAAGATGAAGAAGAACGCTTGCTAGGCAGATCTTTATAGAATTTGCTCAAGACCTTTTGGTTGATTGTATGTATGTATATAACAAAACTAATTATTGATACCCTTGCCTCTTAACCTACGTAAACTAACATAACAGAAAATGCGATCCATCATTATGATTGCCGTAAAAGTTGCTGAATTGTGCAACTGTGAGACACTAATGCGGAATAAGTAATGCTCGGTCCGTTATAAGTACCTAGATTTGGAGGGAATTACTACACAGCTTCCAAAATGGATGATTTGTTACTCGGACATGAGATTAAGTTCATAGAGTGAACTATGTTTGAAAAATCGCAATGTCAGAATTAATTCTTTTATTTAGATGTAATCCATAAGTGGGTGGTTAATCCTATTTATTGTGAGTGAATTCTACTTATTAATTACAAAATATTTTTAATTAATATAATTTCGTGATACATACTTTTTACCGGCAGATTACTTACTTACCGGCAGCTTCTGTGATATTTGATACTAAACAGTTGTAAAGACTTTATTTGTATAGATTTTTTGAAAGATTATTATAATTGTGCCCTTACTAGAAAACTCGTTCATATGAAAAAATAGCTTTCCTATTTAGTTTGCCAACTATTTACGTGAGGTAAGGCACAGTGAATAACAGACAGAGATGTACAAAATACTTTTAAAAATGTATTTAAATACAAAATGCAAATACTTTTCTAATTTAGTATTTCAAATGCAAAATACAAAATACTTTTACTTTTTTGTATTTAAATACTAAATACAAAATAGGTATTTTCAAAATACTTTATTCAAATAAAATACTTTCATATGGAATGATAATAATAATAATTTCACTGTTGGACATAGGCCTCCCCCAAGGATCTCCAAACCGGTCGGTCCTTCGCTGCCCGCATCCAGCGGCTTCTCGCGACCTTTACCATATCGTCAGTCCACCTTGTGGGGAGCCTCCCAACGCTGCGTTTCCCGGTACGTGGTCGCCACCCGAGGACCTTTCCGCCTCAACGGCCGTCAGTACTCCTCGCAATGTGCCCTGCCCACTGCCACTTAAGGTTTGCAATTCTTTGGGCTATGTCGGTGATCTTGGTTCTCCTGCGAATCTCAACATTTCTGATATGATCACGCAGAGAAACTCCGAGCATAGCTCTCTCCACTGCTCTTTAGGTGACCTTGAGCCTTCTTACGAGGCTTATTGTAAGCGGCCACGTTTCGGTTCCATAGGTCATCACTGGCAACACACACGAATTAAAGACTTTCGTCTTGAGACACTGCGGTAGATGGGCCGAGAATATGCCACGTAGCTTCCCGAACGCTGCCCAGCTGAGTTGGATTCGTCAATTGACTCTTTCTGGCCCAGGTCTCGATAGAATCGAAGGCTTTCTCATAGTCCACAAACGCTAAGCGTAATGGCAGATTATACGCTTCGGTCTTCTGTTTATTTTGGCTCTTGAAAAAACAAGGAACAGGTGTGGTTGGTGTCACGTAAAGCTGTCCATAAACGTTTTCAATCGCGGCCAAAAGCTTAGGTTGCGATAAAACGATTCTGCTGTCCTCTGTCTTCAGCTTCGTCAGCAAGCTCTCTCCATGCGCCAGATTTCTAACGAACACTTTGGAGCCTTTGTTCTGCTCGAAGACCTCTTTAATACGTTCCGTATTAAATTGGCGTATGTCGAGAGTTAGGAACTTGACGATCTGTTTAGTGAGCTGCCGGTGCCGACGAGCGTCTTCAGAGCACTGCAGAACCATTTCACGTCTTTCCTCCATCAGCCTTAACGTAAGCTCTGAGATTTTCTTGTCTTTTTTGGCACAGCGGGGATTAAAGATCTTTGAACCCACCGTAAGGACAGCTTCTACGAACCTGTCATTGCATGTGTCCACGTTTCGTTCGAGTTGAAATTGTTCGGGGTTTGGGGCCTTTCGGATTTGACCTTGAGATTCAATGTGTCTCTTACCAATCGGTGATCGCTTCCCGTGCATAAACTTAGCAGTGCTGCAGTACCTACTTTAAGTAAAAAAGTATTTTGTATTTTACAAATACATTTTACAAATTTTACAAATACAAAATGCATCTCGTATAGTATTTCAAATAAAATACAAAATACTTTTTAAAAAAAGTATTTTAGTACAAAATATAAAATACGTATTTTGTATTTGGTATTTGTATTTTAAATACAAGTATTTCAAATAAGTCACAACTCTGATAACAGATACATATCGTGATCGTGTAATCTGGTATAAGAATGTGTTCAACAACTGGAGGTTTGACTATGATTCGCCAACAAAACAATAAAATTTCGTAATGTTGAATGTAAACGTAAGCGTTGTCAGGCACGTAACTTAAGTTCCTCAAGTAAAAAGTTTTCACCTTGCCTAAGTTGATTTGTTTTCAATGTGAAGCATTAGATCTGGTGTGGTGTGCCAACGACCTGCCGTGGCGGACACTGTAAATAGGTGACTAAAGAAGGTTCTTTTGGTAATAACTATTTCTATACAATAGAGAGAACCCAGAAGAAAGACGAAGACTGTAGAAGAAATGGATGAGAAGAAAAGTATTAGAACAATACGAATGATAGAGTAGATGATGAGATGACAGCTGATAGAGGAGAAGGAAGAGAAACACATATAGCATAGACCACAAAAAATTAAGGGCAGGAAGATGAAAGAAGTAGAAGAAGTAAGTATCTAAACGAATATATGGAATTCATTGTATTCCACATACACACCTCGCAATCCAAATTCATACAAATGTCAACCGTACTTCATCAGAAAAATGCTTAAGGTTCCGTGGCGTTTTCTTTCACTGGTAGATTCTGGGAATTAGAAGAGTACCACACGTATTCCTACGCTGATGAGTATGTTTGGAGCCAACCCAAAAAGAAAGACTCATAATACTAGTGAAACTTTTTAGAGCTATTCTGATGTGATGCTATTCTAACAGGAATATTAATTTAAAATGTTTTTTAAGAATTTTAAATTATTATTTCTGTTAGAATAGCATCACCCCATATCCTCGAATGGGTGTCGTAGAGGTCGTAGAAGGCGACTAATGGATCAGAAAAGGGGTATTGATCACCTTATACTCCGTCCACAGATCCGCATTGGGCGAGCGTGGTGGACTAAACCTCCTTCGATGACCAGGAGAGGCCTTGTGTCCCAGCAATGGACTGAATTATAAAGGCTGTTATGATGATTCTCGCTATCTTCAAAACTATATATTTTGGAACACATGTTCCTTGGAAATTTTATATGATTTTCATTCATAAAATATAACCTCCAAGTAATAGAACCTCCATGTCATATCAAAACATACCAAAGCAATCGAGTGCACCACTATAATTTTCCACTCTATCGCATTGCTGGTTACTCGACCAGTGGTGGAGATTTTTATGGTCCAATTGTCTTTACGATACGCCGGCATTTCATGATCTGGCCAATTATACGTTCGGCCCACGACATATGCAACCTTCTGTATCTTCATATTTACGGTGTTTAATACTCGTGGTAAAGGTGAATCGATTTGTTAGTTAGCGTGAATTATCGGATGTTAGGGTCGAGCGAGCTGGCTGCGAAATACTCTTTATCTTCTACAGTATCTTTGGAAGGTAATTAAATGTACTTTAAGCAAAATAATCTAATGTCAGTTGCACTGCAAATATGGCTTTTAGTATTTAGGGCATAAGGCTCCGTTCTAAGCCGAAATGATCCGACTGGTTGTGCTGTTTGTTGTATTTTTATGCCATTGTAGACAAATATAAAATAGTAAATTAAATGAGCGTTTAAATTGATTAAAAGCAAAGTTATGTCGTAAATCCGTATCTGGATTCATAAGTTTATTATTATTAGAAGTATATTTAACTTTCTCTGTTTTTAATGATTTGAAAATCAAATCGAGAGGTCCAGAGTTCCATCCCCAGGATAATAAATTTGTGATTGTTTTATATGTATGGTGGTAGAGTTTGTTTTAAATCCGCCTGGCTAGCGGCAAACACTATAGCGGCAAAAATTATAGAGTTAAGAATTGCAGTTGTTTTATTATTCTGAAAAATAACAGGCAAAATCCTGTCTTTGATAGCTTTGAGTTGTGAACTAATTTTGATAAGAAAGAAACTGAGAATTGACTAAAAAGCAGAAAATAAATTATTTTTAAATAAAAAAAAACACCTTCAAAATAAAAAATGGAGAAACTATGTTTATTTGAGGTCGGTGCCAACCTCAATATTCGGAATAAACATTGCCTCTTGCCTTTGGCACCAACCTTAAAAAACATAGTTGGCTTATTTCATCATCATCATCAACAGCTCATATAATGTCCCCCCGAGGGGCTCGAGCCTACCCCACATTAGGGGCGATTAGGCCTTAGACAACCACGCTGGCCAAGTGCGGGTTGGTCGACTTCACACACAACCTAAGAGTTTCTTCTTAAGTGTGTGCAGGTTTCCTCACGATGTTTTCGTTCACCGTAAAAGCGTCGAATCAACGTAATACGAATTAAAATTTTCTAAAAACGGTACGTCGCGGGGTTTGAACCGGTGCCTGTGGGTGGGAGACAAAGCCCTTACGCACTACGCCATCGAACGCTTCAAATAAATTCGTTTATCAAAATTTAATTTAGGGAGTTTTCAAACATTTGTATTTTGTATTCAAATGTAGAGCTCCGTTTTATAATTGATCATTATTTCAGTAACGAGCAGTAATTTCACAAGCGGGATTCTTATCAGACTAGTTTGTACTATTTTGGTTTTGTCAAATGGCTGTTGTAAGTTTACTAGGTTAATGTACCAAATGGGTAACTCAGTGGGTGGTTGTTGGTTGGGTAATGAGATTGTTTCTTAAAACGGCGGCATGCTAAACTATACATGTATTGTTTAAATTTTAAGGTCATTATTTATTTGACGTCGTCTTAGTGGAGTGGTCAGTATAGCTGCCTACACATCAAGCGACCCGGGTTCGAGTCCTGGTAGCGGCAAATATTTGTGTGACGAACACGAATATTTCTTGACGAGTCATGGTTGTTTATATGTATATTTATTTATAAAAATATCTAAAAATTATTATGTACATAAAAATTGTCCGTTATCAAGTATCCGTAACACAAGTTCTTAATGATACTTAATTTGGACTAGCTAATTGATGTGAGCGTAGAAATATATTAAGTCAAAGTCAAAGTTCTTTATTGCACCATGTTGTTGTACAGATGTTAACAATAAAAGGAGAATCAAAACATGACCCTGCAAGGGCACAGCAATTTTTTGTTATTTATTTATTTATTAATTATTATTATTTATATTTACTGCTTTTATTTCTCTCCATTTTGGGGGTGTTTCATCATAACGCGGGTTTTCACCAAGCGTTAGAGGTCAGTGTCCTATGGTTTGTCATTTTTCTGTCTCTGTCTTATTATTATTATTATTTATTGGCATATTCCATAAAAATAGATTGCTGTGTTTCAGACTGAAGGAAAAGGTAGCCAGTGTCTATTACTGTGCATGGAAGGTATTTCATCTTAGGCCTCAGAGGCTTTAGACAACATGCATTTCGACAATCGCTCTCGCTATCGCTAAGTAAAAAAATGTATGGGATTGAAATGCATGTTGTCTAAAGCCTCAGGATGACAACGCACCTGTAATACCAAGTGGTTTTTTCCTTGTTATTGCAAGTGTTTATAGGGGACGGTATCCACTTACTGCCAGGCGAGCCGTCAGAAGCAACTAGTTGTATTAAAAAATCTTCATTCTCCTAACCTGCTTCCTATTTACTTGAGGTCGGTGCTGTTATCCTTGTTATTGTTATAGGTTTAAGCATTTGATTTGTACCATGTGCGTGCCTGACACCAACCTTCCTTGGGAACGAGTGTTATCTTTCACAGCGGTCGGGACCACCAGCTTAACGTGCCTTCCGAAGGAGAAACACTTGGGTACTATTATCAATGGATGAGGTTTCCGGGTGAGGCTTGCCTCAATCCACCTTATCACTTCCTACCTTACCGCAATCCACCTTATCGTTTTTTATCTTACCTCAATCCACTTTATCATTTCTTACCTTATCTCAATCCACTTAATCATTTCTTACCTTACCTCAATCCACCTTATCATTTCTAACCATCAGATGGAATGGAGTCATTGTTTCCGACCTTCTTATAAAAAATATTTAAGTATATTCATAATGTTAAAAATTGTGTTCCGACAATTGATCATAGGATAGTGGATCAGGTGTAATGAAGGCCAAGAGAAAAATATCACCCTTACTATTCATTCGTGAAATTCAATAAGAGGAATACTACTTAAAAGCATTAGTTGAGCAATGCAGCCAATCACGTCTTAATATAGATGTAAAAGCGTTGATCCAAATGCTCCATCAAAAACAAACATCAATTTGTTAGGCTATTAAAATTAGTATGTATTATGTAAGTAATTGATGTAGCGGCAATTATTGTTTTAACATTATATTAAATGGAAGACATTTTGAGGAAGACTTCGTGCTTTTCGTCACGAATTTTAGTTTATTTTTGTTGCTGATGAATATTAATACCTAGATTAGAGTTCTCTTTTTGACGCACTTGTGTGAGTTACAAAATTTGGACTAATATATTCTCTGCAATGCCAATCATCTCGTTTTACAATCTAATAGTAGATATTGATAGTGTAATTGATTTACGATCGATATCGTAACTGCATTTAAGCATTTAATTAAAGTGAATCTTGATTGAAAGGTCTTTAGCTATTATCAACCGACTTCAAAAAAGGAGGAGGTTCTCTATTCGACTGTATGTTTTTTTTTTTTTTTTTTTTTTTTTTTTTTTTTTTGTATGTATGTTCCGCGATTACTCCGTCAATTATGAATCGATTTTGAAGATTCTTTTTTCGTTAGGACGGACATACTCCAAAGGTGGTCCCGTATAAATTATACCGAAATTGGTTCAGTACTTTTTTGTTAAAATGATAATTTCATTGGGGATGAAATAATAATATCGTCCACGAACACAAAAATAATGTAATTTTTTTTTTTTAACTTGCTATTACCTAATATGCAATAGTGAAATTTTGGTTAGTAGGTCCAATAGTCAACACATAAACTATGACAAATTATTTTATGAACTTAAGTTAAATAACTAGGTTCATAGTTCATTAACTTACCATTCATTTTGAATGAATGGCAGGCATTTGTAATGAGCTATAGGTCTGAGATGTGATATTATTTGTTAACCGACTTAAAAAAAGAGGAAGTTCTCTATCCGACTGTTTTTTTTTGTATTTGTTACCTGATTACTTCGTCAATTATGAGTATTACGACTCGGATTTTAATGATTCTTTTTTAGGTACGTCAAGATCAGAGATGGCCCGTATAAATTGTATCGATCGATCCTTTTTGAACAAATCAGTAATAACAAAAAAAACGTTTTAGTTAAAGTTTCCATTAAGTTTTAATGAGCGCCTAGTAGGCCTATCCGTTTTCAATAAAATATACTTTATTCCACTAAAAATAATAAAATAAAATATTTTTAGCAAAAAAATAGGACAACCGACTTCAATGCGTACAAATTTAAACTAAAAAGTAAGAAATAAATAATATTTTTATGAAGTAGTTGAAAAGAGCGTCATAGAAAACCAAGGAAAGTATTGATACACATTTATAATTCTTTATTTATAATTCATACTCCGATATATTTGGAGTCGGTGCCAGCCTAAGCAAAATAAACTTACCTAATAGATACGAGCTTGATTAATCCATTAACTATACATAATAATGAATGATGAAGATAAGAAATAATCCGCCGCTCCGTGAAGTTCGAAAATTGGAAACACTATCCTCCTTGGCTAGCTGGCACCGGCTCCAAATATATCGGAGTATGAATTATAAATAAAGAATTATAAATGTGTATCAATACTTTCCTTGGTTTTCTATGACGCTCTTTTCAACTACTTCATAAAAATATTATTTATTTCTTACTTTTTAGTTTAAATTTGTACGCATTGAAGTCGGTTGTCCTATTTTTTTTGCTAAAAATATTTTATCTATATATACTTAATGTTATAAAAGAAGAGTGCGATTATTTCTTTGTTTGGTTGAACGTACTAATCTCAGGAACTACAGATTCAAATTGCAAAAATATTTTTGTGTTGGATACTCCATTTATCGAAAAAGGCTATATGCTATATACATCACACTACAACCACACGCTGTGCGGACAGGGTCTAACAGAAACGTAACTTTGACAGCGTTTGTGTTTCATCTACGTTCGAATTGAAATGATTTACCGCGATCGGGGCCCTGAGCATTAATGAAATCTACGCTGATGAAGTCACGGGCACAGCCAGTATTATGTTTGTGTAACTACTGAGATTCAAACCCGTATCGTTTGATGATAGCGTTACTGATCACTCCACAATGCCGGCATCAGAGACATCTAAGTATAGTTTGTAGGTACAAAACTAGGTACAAAACATATTTACAATTATGAAAAAATCATTGATATTAAAAGTCAAATTACCTAACTACTTATTGTGTTTTTGTTATTATACCAAGAATTTTTCAATTAGGTTTACTTAATAGGATATTTAGTATGTAAGAACTGACATATTGATTAATAGATTCTACGTTATTTTAAATAGGGATTTTTTGCCGGTAAAGTTTTTTAGGTCCTTCGTGTCGTATTCAGAATATTACTATTATTCGTATTTTAGATGAAACCTAATCTTTTTCTTACCATTACAGCTTAATATAAGAAAACTGTAAAAATATAGGTACTGTAAGTATGTATACTTTTAATAATGTAAAATGATAGATCTTCTAAACTAAACAAGTATATGTAGATACCCAATTAACTCTAGTCGGTCTAAACATTACCCTAATGCTTATTTTGGCTTTTTTTTTTTTAAATCTATCTTTTATCATTTTTAATACTTCGGGTTCGGGAGTGTGATTATCACTACTTATAAACTTTTTGGAAATCAAATACAATTTATATCCCCCTAGGGATCGAACTTGGGACGACTGGAAATCGGTGGGCGAACTATTAGGTGAAGTAGGAGGTTGTGTGTAGGTCACAGATTAGAGAGAATTTATGTCTACAGAATGTAGGTTTAAAGAGTAGGTAGACGGTTTCACCGTTTAGGAGCATAAGGTCAAAAGCGCAAAATGACAAACGATCGCAAATTGTCAAAAAAGCAGAATGTCAAAAGCGCACATAGTCAAAAGCGCAGAATGTCAAAAGCGCATATAGTCAAAAGCGCAGATTGTCAAAAGCGCAGAATGTCAAAGACGCCCAATGTCAAAAATCCTACTTACAACACTACAGACAATAATATAATACTATACTAGTATTTTCACCCAATTTTGCGGCCGGGTAAAGGCCATATACAGTGAAAAGTACTACATAGATTTAATCTTGAGTTTAATTTTATTTATTATTACAAAAAAAGAAAAATACATTGAATTATTAGTAGTATCTTAAAGCCTATGTTAGGTTTGTCTAGATACTAATGAATTCTCACATCATCTCAATAGTACAGTACTAAATTACTAGTAAATATTGCAATTAAAACGGAACGAGCGCCCAAACGAGCAACGAAACCCATCTACCGTCATCAATGTGAATTATTCTTGAAAGTACCCGACATTGAAAGATGCTAAAACGATCGCGCATACGCCCGTATAGAGGCTGCTCCTATTGACGTATGGCTACTGGGTCATTAAAGGTATAGTATTTTAGAAGGATTTTTTTTATTTATTTTTCGTTTATATTGTTTTTTTATTTTAGATGGTAGGTTATTAGATAGCTGTATTGCGTTTTGTTGTTTTGTACACTTAATATTACGGTATTATTTGCCGAAGCCATGATTATAATCGTATCAAGTTTACTTATTTAGGTTAATATGTTTGTAATAGCTTCAGCGAGTTTGTGATTCAGTTAGTGCTTATAATTAATTCCACCAGCCTTGATCTCTGCTTACTCGCTCAAATTGAACAAGATAATATTCAAAATACGTAGCAAAATATTATTTGATTGTGTCTAAAGCAATAACAATATTATAATAAGTACTTACCAAATGTTTGATTTATGAAAATAAAAATTTTATTGAACCACCACCGGGCGGCGCGGCGGCGCCGCCACCAAACCTTTCCACTGTTCCCTATTTTGTGTCAGGGTTTAAACTGTAATAAATAATTTAGCGTAAATTTTTGAGTGCAATTAAAGTTATGTATAATAATATAACTTTAATTGCTTTAAAAAAAATCTAAATATGACATTAAAACGGGCAAAACTTGAATTCATAATATTTCTCCTACTCTGCCCCCAATTTATTTGCGGTCGGTACAGTATATCTTGATATCGACAATACTACTATAGGGGTTGGTATTTAGATTTTTATGGTCTGCCGCCTGTCAGACACCAACCCTTCTTGAGAACGACTGCTATCTTTCCACAGCACCCGGGACCACCAGCTTAACGTACCGACGAAACACAGAGGAAAATCGATTTGACAAAATTTTCAGTCACCCATTAGAGTACCGACCGCGCACTTGGGGTCCACGTCCGGAAGCCTCCTCGTGGCGGACCCTGGTAACGTGGTGGGGAAACTTTCTCGGCGGGTCTGTGGCTTTTGATGTCAAGTGTGTCCGCTTGGCATTCGAAGTCACATGCCATCATCGAGTTGTTTTTGTTTTCCCACCACGGCTAGTTCTTGACAGCCCTTTTTAGGGCCACGACCGCGCCCGAAGTGTGGTCCGATGGCTGCTCCCGGTGTCCTCGTCAGGAGGACGCGCCAGGTCGAGCAGCCGTCGGTGGAGGAGTGGCTGCTGGCTACCAATTGGTACAAGGAGTGCCTAGACGGGCAGCGTTGGGACGATTTCGGTGTAGTTGCGCTCACGAGCGCAGATCCCGAGCCGTCCCGCAATAGCGCACCGGAGGTCAGGCTGGGGAGGATGTTTAGTGGGTATGGAGGGAACGCCTTTACCCCGAGTTCCACATATCCCCTGCGGTTGGCGCCACTCCGCAGGGACGATGCGTAAATTCATTTGACCTCCCGGCCAAAAAAAAAACCGTGCACTTGGTAGCTTTTGCCATCAAACTCCTCCACCTCAGGCAAGATCTAAATTCATAAAGTTGATACCCCTTAACCCAAACTGGGGCATTGATAAATTAAAACAATACGCATCGTTGCTATGTTTTACAAACTAAATTAATTTATGTTGGACTTAATTAATTACATTTGCCTTCAAGAAGTCCTTCTGTTAACAGAGACCGATATATCCTTCTTGTCAGTGCTGTGCTAAACAAACATTGTATTGTTTATTGTTTGTAAATGTTTTATTACAGCAGTAAATAACATTGTAGTAACCGCATTGAATGACCAATTTTTCATAGAACCTTGGTGAGGAACAAATCTCCACAATGTAATTTTTATTTTAAACATACTGTTGGATAATATAATATTATATATACTAGCTGTCCCGGCCACGTGGACAATACTGTGCTAATTTAAAGCTACTCTCAGTGGAAAGAAGTCATCTCTGCCTATAACTACTACTGCCTATAAGTACCTTTATTAGGAGAAAAGGATGACTTTATGTACTATGTATGTAATAAAGGAGGTCTCATTCACCGCAGAACAGGATGATTGGGTGTAAGGTTGCTCCAGTGGACACCACGAGCGGGATGTCACAAAACGTAGGAAGGGGCAACCGAAGCTTTAGACAGTTAGATGGCAGATGGACCCGGAATTATTTTTCATCTTGAGAAGAAAATATATCACCCCGACCACAAATAACATTGAGAGCAGGGCAGGGAAATGTAGAAGAAGAGAATAAGTCTTGTTTAAAAAAAAATATTTTTAATCTAAGCGGGAAAATTGTTTTATAAGTAACAGCGATATGTCATTAGGTCGTGACAGAAGCACAGTACGTATGCAGTTCAGACAGTGAATTATTCAGCAATGTGAATCCTGGTACAAAATGAATGTGATGTTGTTAACATGGCTGTTACGCAACAATATAACTCATTTTATTATTATTGAGCATTTAAATTAATTGCCGTTATCCGTACCATGTATCTGAGTAATAAACAAACAGCAATCTTACATATTAAGGCTGCATACACATCTGCAGGTGGACTGGACGCAACTTTGTTAGTATGCTCTTTCAGCATCAGCGGGCTCAGAAAGGTGGCAATCGTTTCATAACGATAACATATCGAAATTTGTCATCATCGGCCATACTGCTTGGTTACCTACGGCGTCTTATCTTGCGCTACCAACTTACTTAGAGCTACGGTCACGTGATTTAACGACGGCTTAAGCCTATCCCATACATTTTCGTTTTTCCATACAACTTCGTTATCGTTTCTATTTATTACTTTGTCTACGGGCCTTGCTCTTATCGTCGCCTTCTATCACACTGCCAATGAAACTGAAATATTTTGATTTTGCCTTTATTGTCTCCAGCTATACCTGACGGTTACTAAGGGTTTATATTTATGCCCTTAAGAGCGTTTACGCCGTACGGCAGACTCCAAGTTTAGGTATTTACACGCTGTGCGGTCATTCCCTCTCGCATTACTCGCGCTGCCGTCCAGATACAGAGCACAAAAAACAAATTGATACTTTTTCACAAAATAAAATTAAATATACAACACAAGTTATTTAAATTGAATACTATGGAAAATTAACGGTTACACATTTAACATGAATTAAATTTTGAATAAGTAAGTAATAATAACATCTGGTGGCCACCGGCCACCCTTGTCGCACCTATCATATTGTTACACCATAGTACATGGGTATAGTAGTTTATGTTACTGTCACGTAATAGGGTTTATTAAAACACGAGCGGGGTTTTAAAAAACGAGCCTTGGCGAGTTTTTTAATAATATCCCGCAAGTGTTTTAATACCTAATTATGTGTAGTACATAAACTACTTTATCTACACTCATCCACAAATATAAATAAAACAAAAATATTGTGAATTTTAAGTTTTCAAAAGCAAGTGCTTCTTTGGCGTCCCTTTGGCTCCCTTTGCCGTCCCGTTTTGCTCTAAGTTTTTAATTTTTAAGAAAAATAACTGTAACGTATTGAGCCGAACATGTTGCATAATGGTCATTAATTATGCAACAGGTAAATGACCTTTATTTTCATTTTGATTATCTTTGTTAAAAAGAATGTCATTTGAGGTACATCATTGAGATAATAATTTTAATATTATGTCATGAGTGTAGATATTTTTTTGTGTTGGATATTCCATTTCGAGGAAGGCTCTAGGCTATTTTATAACCGACATTAACGCGAGCGAAGCCGCTGGTGGCCACTTGTATGATATAAATACTTGTCGCGAGATTTACTTGTGTATATCAGCGATTGGATAAATAAAGAGATTTAAATAATAGATAGAAGCAAATCTTGCCACAAGCATATGTATCATATAACTAGCGCTCAGCCCTTGGCTTCTTTCGCGTATTGTTGGTTATTATATAGTTAGCCTTTCTAGATGCATGGTCTACCTCACACAAAAACAATTTTCAAAATTGGTTCAGTAGATCCAGCAATTACCTCCTACAACGTCACAAAAAAACAATTCACAAACTTTTATCATCACAGCCTTTATAATTCATTCCACTACTGGAAGACAAGACCTCTCCTTTTCAATGAAGGAGGTATAGGCAGTAGTCCACCACGCTTGCATAATGTGGATTGGTAGTCAATACCCCTTTGCTGGCCTATTAGTCGCTGTCTACGACACCCATTGGAGCATATGGGGTGATGCTATTCTACTCTGCCGGTATCACGTATGGCTATTCACAAACTTACATAAACTATTTACAAACTTTAACTCTTTATCATATTAGTACATACTTACCTATAGATTTTTTTAAAATGCAATTTAAGTTTACTTTCTTGTTTTTAGAGCAATTAAGTAAAATCTTTGTTTTTAAAGTTTTTTATCAGTAATTTATTGTATAGTTATTTTGACACGGTTCATTCGCATTTTCTCTACAGAGCCTTTCATTTGATACCCATATTATGATAGTGCTAAAAGTAACAAATCTTGGGTAGTCGACAATTCACAATTCTGCATTTAAAGTAATTTTATTTATTATAAAAGTATTTAGCAAAAACCATTGACTTTGCTAAGTAAAAAATACATAGATTGGAACATAGAACCTCCTTTTGAAGTCCGTTTATAACCTGAAAGAATACATAAGGACAAACAAACATAGGGACAAGAACGAACAGTACAACAAAATTGTACAGAATCAAGGTGTGGAGGGGAAGCCAAAGCAAGGACCACGGGTTTATCGTTCTGTACATACCTATGATATTTTAAAAAAATATTCTCCATCTCTTAACCGTTACCGAATATTACTATGGGACCATAATATTAAAAGAATAATCCTCAAACTCCTAACTTTTGCAGTTTTACCCTCCATCATCAGCTCACCTGAAAAACCTGAAAGAATAGAAATAGAAAGAAAAAAACTTAATTCAACTGTCGATCTATACGTAGGTACACATAATATTTAAGGAATTATCATCCAACTCCTAACTATTAGGAGTTTTTTTTTCATCGTCAGCTCACCTGAATAACATAAAATGATACAACTATCGGTTTATAAATACATATATTAATTCAAGAATTATCATTCAACTCCTAATCATGGAGGAGTTTTACCTGCCATCACCAGCTCATTAACATGATATGATGACTACCAGACGCAAATACTTCAATAGCTTCAGGAAATAAAATATGAAGCATATAATACCTGCATATAAAATTTGAGAGTTGCTGTCGTTTTCCTAGGAATCTCATCATCAGATCCTGACTTGGTGACAATAGCACCATATCAGAAGTATTTAAAAAATAGGTCCACAATTAACAGAGATATCCGTGAACATTCATAAAATAATACATAGAGTGCAACATAGAACTTTATATGAAGTCGGTTATCAATACTAAAAGTATCAACACCATCGTTCGTTCTGTAGTAGCATTACGAATATTTACGCGTGATCACGGAGCTAGCACCGAGCGACGTGACCTCTCTCCGACAAGCCTCATGGGCGACTGATTTGAAAGCGATTGCGCGGAGTGATTTATACTGATTTTTAAAAAATTGTTATAAATATATTATAGTTTATTCAGATATCATTTTTATACCAAAATTTAGAGTATATGTTCTTCTTTTAAATTACATCATTCGTTTCTTCAAATAAGGGATATTAATTGTTAGAAATAGCAATTTTCCAAATCGTATTTTCGTAATACTTGCAGTGTGATTTGATTTTTTTTTTATTATTAATTCTATGAAATTTAATTTTTTTCCTTTACAACTATTTTGTTCGGGATATTTTCAGTTACACAGTATTTTTTATTTCATTGTAATATTAGCCTTTTCGGATATTAAGGGCTTCGAAATTGCATCTAAACGTAAAATTTAAACAATGCTGTTAATATATTTTGTTATAATTTATGAATAAAGAATTAAATGAAATATTTTCCTTTACAACTTTTTGCGAAAGAATATTATCTAGTAGTTTTTATAATATTTATATTGGTAGAATAAGAATTCATGGAAATTAAGAAGCTCAAAAAGTGCCGATTTTCGCAATATACGCGTAAACGCTCTTAAGCAACTAAAGAATTATTCTTTATTTAGAAGTTAGTTACTAAAGAATTATTCTCTAGTTGCTTAAGGGCATAAATATAAACATACCAGCTGTCCCGGCCACGCGTTGCTGTGGTAATTTCACACTACTGTCACGGTAATATTATCTATACAGTATTCTATCTTCATACAAACGGTCGGAAAGCGCGTCATAGCTACGCGCCTCGAGTTCGCGGGGCACCCGGTGGGCATCCAGTCGCGAATGCGCCGCAGCGACTACCGAACGGTGTGAATTGTTTTTTAAGCAGTTAGCCGTGCATAAACGTGCGATTTGTATTGTGAATATTTGATTGAATTAAGTAGATACCTACATAATTCAAAATGGCAAAGAGCAATATTTTTTATGTACCTATCTACTAGTACGTAATTTGTTTTTAATATTTAGGTATTTCAATTTTTGCATCGGGCAAAATCTGGAATAATATATAAATAAGTGGAGAGGGTGAAAAAAGACACAAACAAGTAACCTACCTACGCTCGCGTTAAAAACAAAACTACATAATACGTAGGTAGGTAGTTTCCTAGACTAGGCTATCTACTTACTTATGTACCAACATATAACTTAACTACCTACATATATTATTAAATATGATGAAATATCATTATGAAATAATTTACGAGAGTAATAAATGGTAGTATTTGTAGTGATCGGATTTTTTTGGTGTATACTGGCAGGTTATTAGGTAATTTGAAAAAGAGACGGATTGTTGACAGGAATTGATAGATGGAAAATTATAAAATAGGGTTATTTGTGCGGAGTTTAAAAAAACGATATTTTGTTTGTTGATAATAATATGTAATTTCTTGAAAATAAAAGTGTTTCAGTGACAATATAGTACCTACGTCTCAGTCAAGGCGAAAATATTTTTGTCTCAAATCTATAATTTTTTTATTATTAAATACCTATTACCTAAAAAAACATGTATTTTATTGAACACTTCCTATTTCATTCACAACATATTTATTTTACATATAAGTAAAATAAATTATTTACAATCATAGAACTAGAAATGTAGAAATTAAATATAAAGTAAATAGTAGGTATATAATGTGTGTATGTTAGTTTTTGTTAACGTTTCTTTTCTTTAAGTATGTGTTGTTATAGTTTATTAATAATTAGGTAATATCGTGTTCTGTGAAGGCCAATAAATTTATTTTCTTTCTTTCAAATTGTTAACGCCCTCTGTTGGAGACTCAGCGAAACTTTACGGGGTTAGCAGCGGGGCGAGCGGCGGAGCGGCGACGGTTATATAAAAGCTGATGACACGCATTTTTTGGGAACTATTCGCTTCATTTTTTAAATTATATTATTTGTACCTATATTGTCAATTAAACGTACCTAATTCAAACTTTAATACAAAAATCATTTGATGTTATCTGGAAGTCCTGATTTCTCCTGAACCACAACATACGAAAACCACACATAATTTGGACCTTCAGCACGGATCTCTTCAGGCAACGGTGGCAGTCATCGTCAGGACCAGCTACTATCAAATACGGTCAGGCCATCAGATTTCCAGTCCTCAACCCATCCCAGTGCTCATTTGTGCTAATATCGTGCTTAATATCTGAATTTTAGAACCGCGTCAGTATAGAATTTGGTCGACGAGCTTTTCAATTCTACCTACACACTTTCAACGTTATCCAAAAGGTCGCCAAAATCAAGCCTACAGAATTGTAAGTACTTTCTTCTGTCTTTATAGTCTCCCAAAATGTTTAGTGACGAAAGCGTTAAAGATTTGATTAAGAAAAGGGGGGTTATTAAAGGTAAATTCACTTTGTTTGTAAAATACATGCAATCATTAGATTCGGAATCAACAGATATTCAGAGGGTAGCCTTGGAAAGCCGTTGTTCGAAAGCGGATAGTTTATTTGAAAGCTTTTCTAAAATTCAAGATGAAATCGAGTTTAAGTTGCAAGAGAAGGATTTAGAAAGAGAACTTATAGAACGAGAATCATTTGAAAATATGTTTTATGAGTTCTTATCCAAAGCTAAGTGCATATTAAATAAGAATGTAGTGAAGTTTTCAAATGATAAACCTTCCTGCATAAAGTTACCGACTATATCGCTACCTTCCTTTGACGGTACATTTGAACAATGGTTGGAATTTAGAGACACGTACATATCGTTAATTCATGATTCGAACACTATTGACGATATACAGAAATTTCACTATTTGCGTTCTGCCCTTACTGGCAATGCTCGTCAATTAATAAAATCTTTGCAATTCTCAGCTGAAAATTATGCAATAGCCTGGGAATTATTGGAAAATAGATACAATAATAATAGGTTACTTGTACATAATCATGTCAAGGCCCTATTCACAACTCCGTCAATTAATAAAGAATCGTCATTTCAAATCCGCAAGTTGATAGATAACATTTTGAAAAATATTCGAGCTCTTCAAGCGTTAGGAGAACCCACTGAAAGCTGGGATACCTTAATTATTTATTTAATAGTCACAAAGTTAGACCCAGCAACTGAACGTGAGTGGGAAGAATATAAAGGTACTCTTTCGCAGTCATCTGACACCGTTAGAATTACGTTAAATAATTTAATTAAATTCCTCACGGACAGAGCAGATGTTTTAGAAACTATTAGGGCAACGCACAGTTCTAGTAAACAAAGCTCGGATAATTTCATCAAAAAACACTTTCAGAGTTCACATAGTGGCCTCACTACACGCAATTCGAGTAAGGTCCGAGAATCTAACCTGTCTAGTACTGAACCAAAGCATTATAAGAAGTGTAATATGTGCGAGGCGTATCATCCTCTTTACACGTGTAGTAAATTCGTAAACCTTTCTGTCACTGATAGGTTAGAATTCGTAGACGAAAATAAACTTTGTAGAAATTGCATGCGCGCCGGTCACACTGTCACTGACTGTTGGTTTGGCCCATGTAAAAAATGTAATCGTAAACATAATTCATTGCTTCACGGCGAACACTGTGATGATAAACAAGCATACCCTCGCACTGCCTGCGCGCACACTACGACTGTGGAGACCTCGGCGCAGCGGCCACCGATCGAACCAAACTCGGGGCACAGTACATCGCTACACAGTAACTCAACTTTAATGCGTCAACCTACTAATGAGCAATTTTCTTTAGAAACCGTTTTATTATCAACTGCACTAGTCGAAATTGCAGATTGTAATAATAAATTTCACACAATTCGAGCAATTTTGGATAATGGAAGCCAAAATTCATTCATTTCGAAAGCGTTATGCGATAAATTAGGTTTAATTCGACTTTCTGATGGACCTCATTTACAGAATACGAAGTTAGGTTGGGTCATATCAGGTATTATTCATAATAGCAACTTGCGCATCAATCAAGTTCATTGTAATTTTACGCAAACGTTAGATTTTCAATTACGCAAATTTTGGGAATTAGAAGAAATCGTATTACAGTCGGATAATTTCTCTGATGAGGAGCGCTCATGTGAGAAGTTATTTTTTGAAACAACGAAAAGAGATACTGACGGTCGTTTTTGTGTGCGAATACCATTACGCGAGTCACCTGACCAATTAGGCGATTCTTATAATTTTGCTAGGGAACGCTTTCTGAAACTCGAAAGAAAATTAAGTTGTAGCACACCAAGCTATAAAAAAATGTATGTTGATTTTATGCGTGAGTATTTGGAACTCGGTCATATGACAAAAATCGACTCGTATCCGGATCAACATTATTTTTTACCGCATCACGGTGTCTTTAGAGAACACAGTACAACAACTAAACTGCGAGTTGTGTTTGACGCAAGTGCTAAGACCACGTCTGGAAAATCTTTAAACGACATTCAATCGAAAGGGCCTTCATTACAAAATGACATTTTCTCTATTTTGTTGCGATTACGACAGCACAAATACGCTGCTTGTGGTGATGTCGAGAAAATGTTCAGAATGATTTCAATTCAATCCGATCAACAGAACTTGCAGTTGATTTTGTGGCGAGAAAACTCCTCAGAAGCGCTTGGTGTGTATCGACTTAATACAGTTACGTACGGTACTGCTTCTGCGCCATATTTAAGTATGCGATGTATTAAACAATTAGCTTCGGAATGCAACGACGATGTCATATCTAATGTTATTGATAACGATTTTTATGTAGACGATTTGATCACAACTAGTAACGATAAAAAAGAATTGTTGAATATTTGTACTAAGGTTTCTAACGTTTTAAGATCGGGTTGTTTTTTATTACGAAAATGGCTATTTAACTTCGACATTTCGACATTAGATTCATCGAAAGAATTATGTTTAGGAGATAATTGTCAGAATAAGACTCTTGGCTTAGGCTGGGACGCGCGAGCTGATTATTTTTATTTTACTACAAAGATTAACCAAAATGGTAATCATGTATCTAAACGTGTTATATTATCAATCATTTCACAAATATACGATCCTTTAGGTTTATTAGCGGCAACTGTAGTTCTGGCAAAAATTATGTTACAAAAATTATGGTTATGCAAAATCGGATGGGACGATCCGGTCCCACACGATATTTTGATAAAATGGCAAAAATTTATAGACGCGTTTTCTTACTTAGAAAAAATACGTATACCGCGTCATGTTATAGGGCATAAAGCAAACCGTACAGAGTTACATATATTTACCGACGCCTCACAAATGGCTTACGGGGCTTGTGCTTATGTGCGAACGTATTGTAATGACGATATTGCTGTGTCAGTGAGGTTGCTTTGCTCTAAGAGTAAGGTCGCGCCCGTCAAACCCATAACTATTCCGCGTTTGGAATTGTGCGGTGCGCTATTAGGTGCTAAGTTATATGATAAGATTACTCGCTCACTTCGTATAAAATTTGATAAGGTTTATTTTTGGACAGACTCAACAATTGTCTTGGGATGGTTGCGAATGATGCCTAGTGCTTTGAAAATTTTTGTTCAAAATAGAACGTCTCAAATTAACAGTCTTACTAATGACTTACCATGGTTACATGTAAGTGGTAAAAATAATCCAGCCGATTTAGTATCACGTGGGCTCAGTTTGGATGAGCTGTGTGTCTCTGATATTTGGTGGCACGGCCCTGCTATGTTGCGTGAACATAATTTGAACTACGAGCGCGAGTTTTGTTCACGTAATATTGATTATCAAGAATTACCCGATATTAAACAAACCACTGCTTTTTTAATTTGCCGAAATAATTTAAATTCATTCCCTTTTGAAAGATTTTCTTGTTTTAATCGTATGAGACGGGTATTTGCATACATGTTAAGATTTATATTAAATATTCGTAACAAAATAAAAAATAAACGGAATTTCGGACCACTTTCAGTAGAAGAGTTAAATAATTCAACTCTGCGTTTGACTCAGTTTGCTCAGAGACAATCATTCCCTGATATTTTTGACATGTTAAATAAAAAAATAACTTTAAAATTACCTCGTTCGATTTCCGGTCTAAATATATTTCTTGATAAAAATAACATTATCAGAGTAGGTGGTCGCATAGAAAATTCTTTATGTTTTACATACGATAAAAAGCACCCTATACTGTTATGCGGTAAACATATATTCACTCGTTTGTTATTTCGATACGAACATAAACAATTGCTGCATGCCGGTCCACAGTTATTGTTAGCCACTATACGAGAAACTTGGTGGCCTCTTAGAGGCCGTAATTTAGCAAGACAAACCGTGCACAAATGTGTAACATGTACTCGTATGAAAGGTAAAAATTTACCTGTTCAAATGGGTAATTTACCTAAATCTAGATTGGAACCAGGGTTTGCTTTTCAACGATGTGGTGTCGATTACGCGGGACCAATGTACATGTTAAATCGTAAAGGAAGAGGTGCTCAGTTGGTAAAATGTTATCTTTGTTTATTTGTCTGCTTCACTACACGCGCAGTGCACTTGGAATTGGTTACAGACTTAACTACCGATACCTACATTCTAGCACTTAAAAGATTTATCTCACGAAGGGGTAAGCCTTCTGAGATTAATTCGGATAACGGGAAAAACTTTGTTGGGGCCATGAAGGAATTTTCACAATTTTTAAATAATAATAGTAATAAAATAATAGAATACGCAGGTAATGATAACATTAAATTTAATTTTATTCCACCTTATACGCCACATTTTGGGGGATTATGGGAGGCAGGAGTAAAGTCTTGCAAACATCATATTCGACGCGTTATTGGTAATACTCGTTTAACTTACGAGGAGTTCAGCACGGTATTAGCACAAATAGAAGCCGTCCTGAACTCCCGTCCCATGTACCCACTGTCCACAGACCCAGATGACCTTCTTCCCCTCAGTCCAGCTCTCTTTCTGATTGGCCGACCCCTCGTATCCCCTGCGGGCCCGGACTTGACTGGAGTTGCTTCACACCGCCTGTCACGCTACGCTAGAGTGGAACAGATACGACAGCAGTTCTGGAGGAGATGGTCTAAAGAATATATTTCGGAATTACAAACTCGAACTAAATGGAAGACAAAGAAGGAAGAAATTTTACCCAACACACTTGTCCTTATTAAGGAAGATAACCTTCCACCACTCAAGTGGCGTCTGGGAAGGGTACTACAAACGTATGCAGGCAAGGATGGAATTTCGCGAGTCGCAGACATCAAAACTGCAACCGGAACAATTCAAAGGGCATTCCCTAAGATATGTCCTCTTTTCCCACAAGAAGATGGACCCCTTTGATGTTACACCGAGAACAAGATACTTCGTTGGAAGCAGGTACAAGCTTCCAAGGCCGGCGGCTATGTTAACGCCCTCTGTTGGAGACTCAGCGAAACTTTACGGGGTTAGCAGCGGGGCGAGCGGCGGAGCGGCGACGGTTATATAAAAGCTGATGACACGCATTTTTTGGGAACTATTCGCTTCATTTTTTAAATTATATTATTTGTACCTATATTGTCAATTAAACGTACCTAATTCAAACTTTAATACAAAAATCATTTGATGTTATCTGGAAGTCCTGATTTCTCCTGAACCACAACATACGAAAACCACACACAAATTAAAATACTGTAGGCGGGCAGCCCTTCCGCGTGTTTACGCCCCGCTCGGCCGTAGCACGCCGTAGCCAGTTATTTCAAGGACAGGGCCGAGTCACAATACTGGATAGATAATATTACCGTGCTACTGTCCTATAACATTAAATTTGCAGTACAAAAATTTAGGACTAATTGTCAAGGTAAAAACAATCCTATCTTTCAAGATGGATCCAACTGCACAAGGTGTACAAATTTAATCACTTTTAAACTTTCGCGTTGCATGATTAATACGAGAAAAACGGGAATTAACGCGATAAAATTACCTTTTTAAATGCCTGACGTTTCAGCCGGGTTGCACCGACCGTGGTCACAGGCGGACTGGAGAACTGCGATTCACTCCGTATGTGAGGTAGATTCATACTCGTCTACCCACAGGATGTTTCTTCTGCTACCGTCACACACCACACTTACTGTGTCCCTATTCTGTAAACTGACCGACGCGTCCGTATTCTGGCGAAATCTCGTCTGCGTAATGTTTATCACTGGATTCCACGTCGCTGATAATTTGAAACCGTCTTCCCGATTAAAATTATCGTGTTTCTTGATTTCAATCGCTTCACGCACGACTCTTGAATAAAAGTGGCGATCTGTGGAGAGGACTTGCGTATTGTGGAATTCAATCCAGTGATTAGTGCCTGCTTCGAGAAGATGTTCTGCAATGGCCGATTTGGTTATTTGTCGGTTTTTCACAGCGGCGATGTGTTCTTTGACCCTTTCAGCAATAGTCCGCTTCGTCTGGCCTATATACGAACTACCGCAGCTGCAGCCGACTTTGTAAACGCCCGGAGTTTGTAGGGGCAAGACATCTTTTGGTGTGCGTAATGCATTGTTTACCTTTGATCCAGGAATATAGACAGTGGGTATGGAGTACTTTCTCAATAGGGAGCCGACCTTGTCCGTTACCCCTTTCACATAAGGCAAAAATGCTGGATGTCTGTTTACGCCCGGATTCCTAGACCGGCTGAAACGTCAGGCATTTAAAAAGGTAATTTTATCGCGTTAATTTCTGTGTACAAATTTGATTAAAATCGGTTAAGTAGTTTAGGATTCCATCGCGGACAAACAACGTGACACGTAATATAAATATAAGTATATTAAGATAGGTGTTTCGAAGTTTACCTGAGTTCTTGTCGTAAAAACACGTGTTGAGAGACTCCATTTTTAACCTCAATCAACCGTACAATTTTTGTTACCTACTTTAGTTACATTTTCACTTGACATTGGCAAAATGCGTACGCTTAATGCGACGCGACGCCATTAATTAAGAATAGAATAGAAAGATGTTTGAGAGAGAAACCACGTACTTACTAACTTAATAACCGTCAGGTATAGCAAATTTGGAGACAATAAAGGCAAAATCAAAATATTTTGTCAGTCTTTTCATACAAGCTTAGTGTAGATGTGGACCACGATGTATTACACTAAGATTGGATTAAAAGACGGACAAACCTTATACAACAAGTCCTAATAGGCTTATCATCAATCGATGAGGGTAAGTTATGATCAATGAGGGCCTTTGAAAAAAATATCTATACATATAATTAGTGTCCGTGCAACTCAGTTGTACGATTACCCCTAGTACTGTGCCATCTTTAATACATTATTTATAAGATAAATATATAATACATTAAGTTGATAGAAGTTTCCCGGCTTGAACAGTAGTTCATCGTGGAATCTTCGTGTTTATTATACAAGTGAAGTTATTATCAGTGGCGACTGCTTATTTATGAATATTTAGATTCATAAATGCGCACTTGCAACTAATAACTCATTTCATTAGGCATAGCGGTTCCGGGTTAAATTAATTATAAAGAAAAGCTTTTACAAGATAAATTATTAAGTAGATAAATGATCCAAATTCGTGGGAGTAATAACTGCCCAAAATTTACGCATGTAAAACTGTAATTTTAATTATATTGTTATTAATTATCTAGTGACCTGTAATGATGTTTTACAGGTCAATAGATAATACTTATTTAGGCGAAGATTATAATGCTTATAAACTTCGCCTCAATCTTAGTTCAGGCAAGTACTTCTGGCTGTAAAATAACTATCTGGTTCTCAAAACACAAAATATCCTTGACCCCTTTGTTCTGCCACAATCAGGGTCATCCCATTTCTTACGAAGTGTATGCAAGCGTCTAATTGTTCTATTATCGGCCGCGTCCGGGCCGGACGTTAGCAAACGGTCGATCGTGTCCGGATAAGCGGACAGAAACGGACACCCTTGTTAGCCTTTGTTTCATTGATTGGAACGGTTTTAAAAGTATTCAATAGATTTTTTTCCTAATTAAAATGTTTGCTAATTTGCTCTGTCAATCTAAATTTGATGAGGTCGGATATTGTCACAGCTTTAACAAAAAAAAAGGATTTTCTTAGATAACTTTTATTGGGTTAGAGTAGAACAATATTAAGTGTTTATGTGGTATGATTTAAATTTTTTGAAAATATTATGTAGATCGCAGACCGTAGCGAAAGTCCATTTAAAAAATACAGGGTCCATGTCGGGATAGGCCTCTCTTAGTTTTAGTTTTTGTGCAGTTTCGAAATTTTGTTATATTGTATCATGCTGTATTTTAACTGTGTGTTTTTGATTTGATGTGTTAATTTTTTCTATCTATTTATTTCCTCCTGGCACAGGCATAATTTTGCCTAAAAGGAGGCTCTGTCAACTAGAGTGAAGTTTTAACTAGAAAAAAATAAGGATTTTTTTTTTAAAATTGCGTATAATTATAAATTTCTGGCTCTGTGTTCTGAAATAAGATTATTATTATTGGCCAGCCCTGCTTTCAATTATATTAAGTTTTCTTCTTTTACCCATCTCGATCAGGTGTCTTTTCAACATTCTTTATCGTTTTATTACCATCTTTCACATAGTCTATCCACCTTTCTTAATTGTTTTGGTATCACTACATAGTATAAAACAAAGTCGCTATCCGCCGTCTGTCTGTCCCTATGTATGCTTAGATCTTTAAAACTACGCAACGGATTTTGATGCGGTTTTTTTAATAGATAGAGTGGTTCTTAAGGAAGGTTTATAATATGTATAATACATGCATATTTACATAAGCAACGCACCCGTGCGAAGCCGGGGCGGGTCGCTAGTATTTTTTAAACTAATGCCTTTGAAACAGTTAAAATTACTCCTACGATTGCAATTAAGCCTTATTTCTATTACAAAGTTGTGACGCCCGGCGGCTATGAGAACTAAAAGCGATAAATAGGTCTGCCCTTGAATTTAGTCTGAAACAAAGTCTGACTGAGAATTAACCATTATGTCAGAAGCTTCTCACGTAGATCAACGCAGTTGGCTCATTTAGTTAGGTAACTTATTTAAGAATACAAAACAAAAGTTATGAATGTGTATTATGAATAAGATATTACTCGGTTTTTGTGTGATATCAGATGCCTTTGAAAGGTCATTTGCGAATACTATTTCGAATGCATCTAATTTAATTTCATCTAAGCATTGTTTAAGCAATGATTTATTTATTGTAATTTCACCACCTCCTAGTCTGGTGATTCACCTATGTGTATTTATTAGAAAGAGGTGTCGAGTTTTGTTTCCAATAGGGAATATTATCTGTTAACAATAATGCTAGCACTATGTTTTCATTTTCTATGTATGTGCCATTTTTTATCCTTGACAGGGAAGCCGTATTTTTTTTAATTCTTGACAGAAAAGCTTTTGATATTGTTGAGCTGTTATTTTGACGGTAGCGTAATGATAACACCGAAGGTGGAACAAGCGAGTTTCACTCGAAACTCTCAACCTTAATGATCTTATTAATGTCACCTGTTTAAGTACGTAAGTATTTAAATAAATATATAACTACTATGATTTATTTTTTGATAAGGAACCCTAAAAAATTGTACAGGTGTTAATCAACCCGGTCAACAGTTGTAAAAAATTGTAACATTAAACAATGGACAATATTAAATTACGCTCCGAACCAGATAAGCATCTTATAGCAGAAACATGCAAATTACATCAGGCGAAGTAAAATACAACGAAACATCAATTATGCAGTAAATTAATAAGACGCTACTCCGCAACGTGTGAGTTGAATAACAAATGCTAATGCGCACGCGCGTTGGCTTGTATTATGATAGACTTGTGTCATTTTCGCACGGATCTTGGGCAAAGGTTGTTCGTTTGTTTAAAATTGTAGTCTACAGATCTGGCTACTTAACTAGATTAAGAAAGACCCTTATTACATTACGCTAAAGTTTAGAATAATAAAGTGAAAATCTATTGTGCAGCTGTAACACATACGATTGCTGAGAATGAGGCGATGGTGTGTTTGGCTTTATTCTTAAACATTGAGCAGTAAAATTATGGCCACTGACATAATTATTTGACAAGTTGAGTATTGCATTTCAGTGAGGACATACATTTTACCCACTATCACACCATAAAAGGGATGAGCAGAGCTTTAGGTGACATTTGGTTATACAAAGCTACATCTGGCAGTATAGTCCATGCACACTCAAAATAATGACGAGTTTTTTTTTATATTACGAGATGGCAAACAAGCTTGCGGCCCACCCGGTGTTAAGTGGTTACCGTCACATATAGACACTTGCAATGTTAAGGGTAAATCACTCAACACTGAGCAAGTGCGTTGCCATCCTGAATTGCCATAATAAGATGATATGCCTTCCATGCCCAGTAATTACACTGGCTACCTTTCCCTTCAATCCGAAACACAGCGAACAGAAATAGGAAAGGCGTTGGCACCTACCCAGACGACGTCTACCACTTAGTACATAAGGGTCATCAAACAAAATATTAACTAAACCTTCAGTGAACCACAAGACTGAGGAGGAAGGAGTGACAACTTTCGCCAGCAGCATTCCCTAACCGCTACGACCTTGACATTATCAAAAAAATATCGTATTCCTTCCATATAGGCTGGCAACGCAATTGCGCTTCCTCTGGTATTTGTCCCCGTTTCTGTAAAAGAAAACCAACAAACAAATGCCAACAAAGCCTGCTATCGTCTTATCAAAGTCTATTACTGTAATAATAATGTTCACAGCGTTGTTGCGTTCCGACAGTCAAAATCAAAATCATACAATTTACAAAAGAAAAAAGTTCTTTATTTAAATGGCCTTTGCTAAGTACTTTTTAATTGACAATATATTTTCCACGCATACACCAATAAGCACAAATTAAATCTCATTAAGAACTTGTGTTATGGATAATAGATAACGGACAAATTTAATATACGTAACTTATAGATATTTTTATAAATATACTTTAATAAATACATAAACAACCATGACTCGTGAACAAATGTTCGTGTTCATTATACAAACATTTGCTCCTACCAGGACTCGAACCCGGACCGTTTGATGTGCAGGCAGCGTTACTGACCACTCCACCTCGATGGCGTCTTAATACATTATGTATTCCGAGTATGCCTTTTGAATTTACAATATCAAAGTGATTGTCAAAAGGTTTCTCTGATGAGTGACGTTTCCCTCGAGGCCCGCGCTCTCGTAACTTGTATCGAAATAGTGGACTATATTTACGTAGTATACTATTGCCAGTCAGTAGCAAAACTTGGTAGCAAACAATTTGTGACAAAAACACTTGTGTCACAAGTTGTATGCACTTGACTGTTTAGGACTCCTCTCTCTGCAACACTATGAGCCCCGGCACTTGCACGGTGCATCTTTTTTTATGTTACAAGATGGCAAACAAGCTTGCCCACCTGATGTTAAGTGGTCACCGCCGCCTATAGACACTTGTAATATTAAGTGTAAATCACTTAACACCGCAAGTGCGTTTGCCATCCTGGGGACTAAGATGATATGCCCTCCGTGCCCAGTAATTACACTGGCTACCTTTCCCTTCAATCCGAAACACAGCGCACTGCTTCACGGCAGAAATAAGAAAGGCGGTGGTACCTACCCAGACGACCCTACATAGGGGTCTACCACCCAGTACTATCGTAGCATCTATGAAAATATTGTAATTAAAACCACTTTTTGCGTGTAATTAGGTTTCAAATTTTGTTATTTATTTACAATATATATTTAGGTGATTACACTTGAAACAAAAATTCATTCAAATATGTTACGAACCATTATTATAACGATATGTTGAGAATATTAATGATTATTGACATTTGTAATAGTTCTAGTACCGCTCTCCGCGAAAAATCTATTAATCTCATTTATCAACCTATAAGCATAATTAGAAACACAAATTTCCGAATATACTTATTAAGGTATTGATCAATATATTTCACTGTGTGTTGTTGACAGTTTTTGAATGTTTAGTCATTGCCAATTTCGGTTGGAATATTTATACACTCCATCTCCTTTCCTTCTAAGGACTACGCGTGCTTGTCTACGTTGTCACCGACAAACTGTGGCTACCATTGCAACGCGAACTAAGAAATTTGGCAACTCGTTTCTCTGTCGCACAATCAAGAAATGGAATTCACTGCCAGCACATGTGTTCCCTCCTTCGTACAATCCTGGGTCATTCAGAGACGTGAAGAAGCACCTTGCAGGTCGGCAAGGCGAAGGTGGCTAGCGCGGCGGTTTATCTTTCGCATCAGCTATCTTCGCGTGTGGACTCCACTTCTGCTTACCATCAGGTGGAATGGAGTCATTTGCTTGACTTTTTATAAAAAAAAAACACACATAATACAATTACGCTCAAAATACCAAAGGGGTTGAGGAGATCTTTAGGTAATATTGGGTTACATAAAAAACCACATCAGGCAGTAAGTGCTATACAATACCCTTGTTAAAAAATAGTGACAGGTTGCCAGCTTACAAATAAGGGGAAAAACAATACAACACAAGGAGGTAACACCGACTTCTTAATTAATGGCTTTTGGGGTAAAACGCATTAAGCCAATGTTAAGTAACAATAAACGTAAATAAATAATACAGTAATTAAGTAAGGAATGGAGTCTATCAGTGCTAGCCTATTGTATGATCATAGTATCACTTGATTGTATTGTAACTATATTATCTACCAACTATATTTTATATATTTAAATTGACTTTTAATTTATTTTATTTTAATTTTGTAAATTATTATTATTAAGACAATTGTAAAATGACATACCCTGTTATAAGGTTAATAAATGATTTGATTTGATTTATCAACAGTGCGTGTTTTCCATCGAAACATCACCTAATTTCTCTGCGCGCTCATTTTGTGTTGTCAAACTACATAATATTTTATAGTTATCAAGCAAGCTAGGTATGTTTTAAAAATAAATGTAGTTTCCAATACTTATGTCACTATATTTTGCGATTGCAATTTTAATTGTGTCGAGATAAATGTTTGGAAATGTTTCCCTACTGTCTGCCAGTGCACTGTCCTTCAATACAGCGGATGTGTACGGCTGTGATCTATTGCTGCGACATGCCTTAAACAGTCTTATAATGGCTTTTGGCTTGTTTTGGTCAGTACAATAAATCATCATTACCACCAGGGCAACGTGCTTTCTTCCTTTGTACCATGTTAATAGAATTTCGTTTGTTGTTATTTATTTTGACCTGTTTAGATTATTTCCGCTTTTACTGGACTATTCAGTTCGAGCTTGTACTTTTTTTCGCCAAATGTGTAATTTGGTTTAGTCTAGACTTTTGTGTGGAGTTTCGAAAAAGTTTTCTAGTAAGTTCTTTTATGAGGTAACGTGTTTATTGAAATATAAGTTATAATGTATTTTCGAACGCAATTCCTGTGACAAAAATGTATGGTACAAAATAATTAGGTATATTATGGAGCCTCTAGGGCACAATAAAAATTACAGCATGAATATCGAGGTACATACAAAATTCATTAAAATATTAATAAAACGTCCATATCAGATATTTTTATTATGTTTGTTTGATTGTTTTTGTGTTGTGTAACTTTTGTATTATTTTTTATTGAGTTTAGTGTTAATCAAAGAAAAACCGATAAAAAAATCTCCGTTTTTTTAAAGTTAACGCAATCGTGCGTTCTTCGTAAAGACCACTAAGCTACCAAGTGCGTGGTCGTTACTCGGATGGGTGAACAGAAAAGTAAAATTATGTATAATTATGTGTTACAAAAATATAATTGAATAAAATAGTCGGCACTTTTTACCTTCCAATCAGCGAACTAAACTGTCAATTCTGTCAGTAAAAAAAATCACGGGTCAAAATTAATTTCAGTAGGTACATATTTAGAATTCTTATTAAGTACACTTATATTATTTAAATGATTATGTTATGTTAGAATGGGTAGGTTCGCTTATTTCAAACTTTCTGTATGCTTTACAATGAAAACATACGAAAAGATTGTCTATAATTATTACTAACAATCTATAACCAACGTTATAGAGAGAGAGAGCTGTGGTTATATTTTTCTCAGGCGTCATTTGACAATTGTACCATTAACAAATCTTCGGTCACGAGATGTTTTTCATGTAACATTAAATAATACTGGTGATTGCATTACTCTTCAATTATCACGATTTATATAACGATGCGCCCAGTTTCTTTGTTAGGCGAAATTATAGTGTGTCTGCTCGCTTGAGAAATAACTCCAGGCCGACGGCGTGAGTTATCTAGACCGATGGACAGATATCAGCTAATAGCTAGAAGCTTTGAGATTTGAGTTGGTACATTATAATTCTAAGGTTCGAAACTTATCAGTTTGAAGATTTCGTCTAAAGCGGTTTAAGTGCTGTATCTACTTTTAATAAAGAAAAACAAAACCAAAAAGTTTTTTTCTATTTATTCACTTTGCTAAGTACTTATTTACAATGTTAAAGTCCGTACCAAATACTGGGTGTAAAAGACATGAACAGTCAAACGAGAACCATGTATTCTATACATCAAAATAAGACAGCGAAAGATTTCAAAAAAAAATATTGCTGGGAAATGATTTTTATTTTTTGGTGTTAAAAACAATTGCAAATTGTACCGCGCAATGTAAAGGGCTCAACTCGCAAAACCGCGATAATTTTGCCAGACGGCGGCCCCGTTCGTTAGTGTCCGTGCGCATCGAGTGAGCTACATTGAACGCTAACGTTTTGAAGCCATTTTTTGTTATGAAATACTAAAAAAAATGATAATGTTTCTTCGGACAATAATTAAGAAATAATGTTTAGAATACGTTTCCAAAAAAAAAATGAAAAAAAAATTATGTCTTGGACCTTCAATAAAATCGTAACTATCAATTTCCCAGGAATAGTCTAAAGGAAGAAAAATGTTATGATGGTGAGCAGAATACATAGTTCTCGTTTGACTGCTCATGTCTTTTACACCCTGTATATTGGTAGGCGCCAAACATGTTCGCAGTATCGATAAAATTTCAAGATTGCTGTTATATCCAATGATTTTTGACAGTTCAAAGCGATAAATTGCTACATCATATCGTGTTTCGGTGGTCATGCTAGGCGGGTGGGGCCTTTTTTTAACTACCGATGCAAAAAGAGGGGTGTTATAAGTTTGACCTGTCTGCGTGTCTGTCTGTGTCATCGCAGCTCCTAAGCGAATGGACTAATTTTGATGCGGTTTTTTTTGTTTGAAATCTGACGCGACCGATATGGTTCTTAGCTATAAGTTTATACTATTTTATTTATAGGTTACATAAAATTTTCAATTTTGTAGTTTTGCTCAATAGACTTTAATTTATTGTATTCTCTTGAATTAAGGTCTTAGCACACTTATCAGCTCGGAAAAAGTTCACCTCTTATAGTAATAAGAAGAAGGCCGTAGCGTTCATAGTAATAAACGCTACGGAACGGTGGCTACGACTACGGAACGACGGCTATTGACCCTATCACATCGCCTCTTTTTCATAATAAACAGAGACGATACAGTTCAGAGATGATAAGAATGCTATCCTAAAGGTTGATAAACAAAAATTGAATCTGATAGTTCTGCGGTCGCCTGTGTCTGTACAGTGGATATATCGCTCGAAATTGGATGGAACTGTCGCTCGAAATTACTACGATGCGATTCCAATAAAGGCCCAGGCTCTATATAAAAAGATTACACGTCCTTTGTACTTTGGTTTTGGTTTGGTCAGACAAAAATCTTATCAAAAGGGTCCCGGGTGAAACCTCTCGGCCTTTTAATTCATTACTTACTTACCTCTTTTTTTCCTACACTGGTTCCTTTTTATTGTTGGTGTAATATGTCACCATACTGCTATGGTATAATTATGGTATATGACGTGCTGCCGACCTGACACTGACACCCTCCATTGGAATGTTGTTGTGGATAAAACACCCACCGCGCGAGTGAACCCTGGGTGCGATAGGGGGCTCGGAAACTACCTATGGAAACACTCACGGAATGAGAAGGGGTAGGCCTCTTCATGACCGGGGATATAGGGGAGTTGTGCTCAAGATAAGATGACACACCATCAATATTGATTTAAAATATACGTGCTAAAAGCGAACCAATAACGCTTTAAAGTGTGTCTGTAGGTGCCGCTGATGTTGACATTCAGTATGGCGGAAAGCGAACGCGTATTGCAAAGTTGTGTTCGTGTTTTTGTGATTTTGATGTGATTAAAAATTTTGCTTTCTTTTGTTTGGTGGTGAAAATAATAGCAATGTAAGAAGCTTCTTGTAAAACTAATATAGACGTATTCTAACTTCAAAGTTTTTGTCACAACAAATAAAATGAAGTTTGCATTGTCTATTGGGTAAGATGACATATTCAGACAAGTGGCAATAAAACACCAAAATGGCGTTGAGTGGCAGGCCCCTCCGAGGGTAGTATGAAAAATGCAATTAACAGGCAGACATAATATGTCTGCGTGCCACACGCGCGATATAAACTGTCAGACATATTATGTCTGCCTGCCACTTAAGGGGATATAACATTTTTCTTTGCGAACTATGCTAGTAAGATCATTATTGTATAAAACTACATACCTTTAAAATCTAAGATGGATATGTCGTCTTACTCACGTCGACCTAAGTGCGATTTATGTTATTTTTTATGTTACGTTGATTGTTCTAAAACTTTATTAATTTCTTTGATTATGTTACATTTAAGAATATACATACGCAATCCTTCAAGATTTACGAAGAAAAATAAATATGAAACCGTTTTGTTTCACCCATCACAACAACCTCCACAGTTGCACTTCTGCAATCGTTTGTTTACCATCGGGGTTGGTGTGCTATCTGAAGCAATATTTTCTTGTTAGTACAATTATTGTGCAATTTCCAACACAAATAAGTCTGGGTGTCGAACGCGGCGCTACGTAGTGGCGCCTGCGCATGCGTGGGCGGGCTAGTCAACGAGAAATAAGCCTTATAAGGACACAAGTGGTTACAAATTTTCACGTATAGACCACAAATGCGTTATTTTGTTTGTTCATTCTATATGGATATATTTTTGAATAAGCGATGAATTTTATTTTATGACTTCTTAATGATCATCAAATACTATTTTTTACAACTGACATTATCTTAGTATAGACAACAGAAGGGCAACCTGTCAGTATTGGAGACACTGCTTGGCCCATACTGCCAAAGGTGGCTATTATGTGTATCTAAATGTTACCTAAAGCTCTGCTCAACCCCTTTTGGGACAAGCGTGATTATAATCTATGTACGTTAGGATGTCCCAAAAAAATCAAATAAGTTATTTTTTAGAGGTCAGGCCGGGGAGGATGTTTAGTGGGTATGGAGGGAACGCCTTTACCTCGAGTCCCACATATCCCCTGCGGTTGGCACCACCCCGCAGGGACGATGCGCAAATGCATTTGACATCCCCGACAAAAAAAGGTACTCATTTTTCCATGGTACTAGGTAATTATTAAGGCGATGTATGCAGTCGTCGAGCAATTAATATTTTATGGATGTTTTTTGTGAACTGTGGACGTGGACCCTTTTTCTAGATCTCGTTCACAGAGAGAACGTTCCAGAATTCGAATTTCGCGAAATTGGAATGACACTTACTGTCCATTTCAAGTGGTAGACGCATTATTAATATATGAAAACAGAAAAAAAGAAAAATCATACGCAAACAAACAATATAAATAAATAATAAGAATAAATCAGTTGATCTAATTAAAAACAACCTCAAGGGGTTGATTTTCGAACAAGAGATATACCTAGACAATTAATTAATACATACTTAATTTTTATTACATATTTAGGAAATCATTCATTACCAGAAGGAAAGATAATAATATAATATAAAGTACTTGTGAAACATTTAAAATATAAATTACAACCCTGACTCCGAAGTCAAATCTTAATTGAGTAAAAAATTAACCTTTTAAGGCCTTCAAATAATTAAATCATGCCGCTGCGCGCACGCACCACCGCGCGGCTGTTGATTGATGGAAGTTATAGCGTTAATATATTTGTATCTATTGTTTGTAAATATAGTTGTTTTATTGTGTTTAATGGAACTGAACCCGTGACCTCTTATTCTGATAACTACGTGTCGTGATTGTATATCTTTCTCAGACGACGACGTATGCTTTCATTGTTTAAGATCTTATCATCTCCGACTTAAAATGTTTCATCGGTAAATAGCCTGTTTGTCTGTTTATACAGGCCACAACAAATTTTGAACTTTATGACAAAAAGGTAGAATATTTATTTATTCCAGCATATTGTGGTAGTCTGCCTGTCCCAAAAGCGATGCTGTTTTACCGTTAGTAAAAAAATATGCCATTAAAATAATTATAACAAATATTACGGATAAGCTATTAACAAAACTATTATGTGTATGATCATTTTAATGGATTTAAAAAAACAATTTATCAAGAATAAAAGACAGGTGTGACTATAGGATAAGCTTAAATTGTTATATTTCAAAATAAGTCAATGGGATTTATGGTAATTTTTCTAAAAACGGGGATGGCTAATTCTTTGTCAAGGTTCTCATTATCAATCAATATCATCTCGATCTATCTAAACATTTAAATCTTTGATGAAAAGCACGTCCTTTTAACTCGAATATAGAACGATTTTATTATCATCCAAGGCTAGTGAGTGGCACATGTCAGTATCGATAACCCCCAATTTCTCTAGTGCTATTGATGTCTATCGACTGTAGCCGCGGGCACTCGACCCTCGACCTCATTGTCGAGAGCTTAGAGATCTAATTTATTTGTTTGATGCCTAATTTGGTATATGGTTTTGTAATTATAGTTTTACCTAGGTTATTTCGTATTGAGTGATTTCTATTCTGTGGTGCTTAACTCTAACTCTGTTATTTTAATTCAATATTTTGGGAGTCGTTATTGTGAGTTGAGAATGTATTCAAAATTGATGTAGAACATTTGACAATAGCCGAAATAATCGCTGCTTAAGTGCTATCCGAAGCACGGAAGAATTATATCACTAAGCCCCAACTTAGTTTCTTAATTATCGGTGATCGTAACATATAACATAGAACGATGGCTCGTGAAAAAATATTTGTTCGCGAGCCAAATCACACAAACCTTACCTATCAGGTTTCGAAATTGGACGCGTTATTGATCATTCCACCACGAAGACGGGGCTTAACAAAATATATTTGTTATAATTAAGTATATTAAATTATAAATTTTAATATCATTGAATTATTACTATTTAGCCATGTGATGTCGGCAGAGTAGAATAGCATCACTCACTAACCTCAAATGAGTATCGTAGAAGGCGACTATTGGATCAGCCAAGGGGCAATAGTTTGTAGTAACAATGTCAGCTAAAACTTCAAAAATGCGATAATATTCACCACCTTGCCTAATATTGTGTAGATAATATTCAACAAGGAAATGATTTATTGTAGTGATTATTTAAAAATGATTATCGACGTATATGTAAGTAACTTTTTAAGTTGAGCAACAAATTTTATTTACAAGATTGCTATCATTAGCGTTGGCTAATATAATTAATTATTTCAGGCAGTTATGTTACACTGAATTATTGCGATGTAATAAAAAATGCAAGCTTTATTAATATTGAATCAATCTTGCAAGATGTTGTTTTTATATTATTATAAGAAGCATTGTCAGTAGTGATTACAACAGTAATATTTAAAAGTAATCAATATTCTTCTTCTGATCCATTAGTCGCCTTCTACGACTCCCATTGGATAGGGTATTGATCACCTTATACTCCACTAATTCGTAATTGGCAAGCGTAATGAACTGCTGCCTAAACCTTTTTCGATGACTAGCAGTGGGTCGATTTATAAAGGCTGTTATTATGACGATCGCTAACGAGCGCGTATAAAATTAATTTAGTTTAATACACAGCGTACATTATAATATAATAATAATATATTTCTACGCTCACACCAATTATCTAGCCCGAAATAAGTATCATTAAGAACTTGTGTTATGGATACTAGATAACGGACAAATATACCTAATAATCTAGATATTTTTATAAATAAACTTAAATAAATACATCAACAACCAAGACTCATGAACAAATGATCTTGTACATCACACTAACATTTGCCACTACCAGGACTCGAACCCGGACCGCCCGATGTGTAGGCAGTGTTACTGACCACTCCACCACGGCGGCGTCAAACATTATGTCGTACATTATGTTACAGTTTATGTATTTAGGTCTTAATAATATTGTCTGTGTAAATATTTTGTGCGTTTGTGTATGAATGTACGAGAGTATATAAATACGATATGTGGTGTGTTAGACAAAGTAAAGTCTTGTGAGTGGACATGATTGAAAAAAGATTGAAAGTAGATGAAAAAGTACAGCAGAAAGTTTTCAGATTCGTAGAAAAATGGGCAATTCGTTTTTTTATCATTGAGCTAAGAATCATGATAGGATTATCACGTTAAGCTGGTGGTTTTTGTATTTTAGGAAGATGGTAGTCGTTAATGGCAACTTGTAAAATTCTTATAGGTACCTAACTAATAGTCTATCCCACTCAGTTGAAAAATTTTTAAATTAGGCTAACTAGGTGGTTCAGATATCCCACGCAGTAAAACGCGGTGTTCACCCATCCACGTTACACCATGTTTGCGTAGCTTTAATAATACTTATTGAAATGGTTGTTGAGAATGATTCATTATTGGTTCAGCTAAAGAAGAATGACCAAGAATACAGTTGTGGGAATTTACGCAAAAATATCCTTTTGTGAGCATATGATAATCTGAATCATCAACGATTGAATCAATAATTACCTAACTTTGCCTGATTCACCTTGAACTTGAGTCTCTGAATTTACCTAATAAGGGCCGTTATAGACATAAGTGGGTGGTGAGGTGAGTTGTGGTTAATTTTATAGCGAAAACTGTGACTGTGGGCTACTTCAAGGTACTAGGATCGGCATATTTTTTTTGCTTAAATTAATAAATGAGTAATTTGTATTGCATTTGTATGTTATATGTAGGTTATATAGTAAAGATTTTAATGATTTTTTTTAAATAGCAAGTTTTATAGTTTAAAGGTCATTAATTTAGTCAACGACTTCTAAAAAAGGAACTAGAAAATACTAAAAGCAAAAAAACGGAAAAAACGAATCTAACATAACATTAATAATTATAATAACTGGTTGCCTATTCGTCTTCGCCGGAATGTTCATATCCTTTCCCTACTTTACAACATCCTTTTCAACCCAGCGACTACATTTTACCTCAAAGAGCGTTTTACATTCGTCAACGATACTCATCCTCGAACATTAAGATCATCGGAGAACTTACGCTTAGCTATCCCAATGCATTCCACCAAATTTTATGCTAAATCTTTCACTGTTCAAGCAGCACTGTTATGGAATGCATTGCCCACTATAATAAGAAAATCACAATCACGTGATACTTTTGTTGACAAAGTGAAAAAGCATTATCTTACAATGTGAAGTTTTTTCCTTGTTTATATTATATTATATTGTATGTATATTTTATATTCATATACCTATACTGTATGTATATATTGTATTGTATCTATGTACTATGTATTATATTAGATTATTCTATTCTATTCTATTCTAATAATACGTAGCATACTTTATTCAGTACACTTAACAATACAGGTATGATAAGTTATGAGGCACACCCTTTAAGCATACATCTTGTAGCCTTGTGGTTTCTCAAAAGGCTCTATCGCTATTGTTGACATTTCGTTAAGTTCTCGATGGGATGCGAAGGCGGTGTATGTTGGCATAGTTGAGCTTCAATGGCAGGACGAGTATCTTATAGTTTTGAGTGGAAATAAAGTATTCTATATTCAGGGCCGGATTTAAAGGTCTGGAGGCCTCGGGGCAACAAAGGAGTGGAGGCCCCTTAGCCCCAAATTATTTTCCAAATAAAATGAACAATTTTTTTCAATCGAGTTTTCGGTTAAAAAATAGGCATACTTCTTTACGACCGACGACTGTAATCAACGAACAAAATAGAAAAATATTATTATTATTATTATTCATGTAATCATGTTTGTACAAAGTACCGTAAAGGTAAAAGGTAAAGGTAAAACGCGAAATAAAATATGAAAGGAAAAGTTGTTTACTGGTGTTTACTAGTCTGAATTTGAAATTTTTTTTCCGAAGTCTCTATTGTGGGGGCCTCCACAAAAGGGGGGCCCCCACAATAGAGACCCCCCTTTTGTGGAGGCCCTGGGCTGTAGCCCCGCTTGCCCTCCCCTAAATCCGGCCCTGTCTATATTGCACACAGTATACACCGCAATTTGTTTATCACCCCTCATAATTTAAATATTTAAAATATTTTTTGAGGTTGGTCACAAATACAAGTGACTACGTTTATTCCAAATATTGAGGTTGGCACCGACATAAAAAAAAATTAGATATTTTTAAACATATAATTGTTATTTCTCCGTTTTTAGTTTTGAAGGTGTTTTTTTAGAAAAGTGCAATACTTACCTACGCAACCAAAATTTATGAGACAGGTACGTAATCTTGGAAGCGTCTTTTAAAATATGAGGGGCGATATAAATAAATTTGTATATTCAAAACAAAATTAAAGCAATAACAATGTACAGTGGGTCTATATATTTATGCAAGCTATCTCTTCCAGAAACCTTCGGATGGACAGGAAAGACGTAATACGAGGGAAATATAATGGTTCGACGCCTTTGAAGTTGAGGAAATGCCGCTTTTATCTAGACAGCGTACAGTAAACATACAGTGGACCAGCGTCTACCGAACGAGTGTATGGCAGTTCGGTGGCGCAACTGTGCCCCTCTCATCCCACGTCACCTCACGATTGCCCTGTCTGGAAATGGTCGTTGGCTGACTCTAAGGACTTTTATAGACTGTGGAAATAGTATGGAAATTTGGTATCCCACATTATAGTTATTATAAAAAGTTAATATTAAGCGCATAACAGCTAGATGTGGGCAGCGCTGGAACGATCTGATTGGAGATCCTTGGGGAGGCCTATGTCCAACAAAGGGCGTTTCTCGCCTGACATGATGAAATAAATATGAAATAGTTGACTTTTATTTTAATAGTAAAAGTGAAGCGTCTAACTACGGTTTGGAACCTATCTGTGATTGTTACATATATAACAATCACAGATCGGTCACCCATCTTTTCCAAACCTTGTTGAGTTGAGCTAGCTAATGTCATAATATTGGTCATTGCTAATAGTGTTGTTTGTGTAGACTTATTTGCAGTAATGATCTCTATTACATAATTTATTACTCTTAACTCAGAGATCTAACTAGAACAAATTCTTGTCCTGAGGCGAGCCACGAACCCGCGACCTCTTACGTTCTCTAATAGGCCAATAAAAAGATATAACTACCTGTATGTTTTGTTGTTTTTAAAAGTGTGTTATTTTTTTGTTCAAGAATATTGGTAATTATCTTCATCAAATTATTAGGTGCTGAGTGCACCTAATAATTTGATAAAGATAATTACTTGTATAAATTAAATGCTTCACAAGACTCCTTTTTACCGACTTCAACTAAAGGAGGAGATTCTCAATTCCACTGTATGTTTTTTATGCATGTTAACTCATAAGTCATTAGTGGGTGTATCGATTTTGAAGATTCTTTTAGTGTTTGGAAGCTGGTGCTTTTCATGTGGGACTACATGAAAAGCACCAGCTTCCAAACAGTTTTAAAACCGTGAAATTTAAAAATATTATCTAGACACTATGAAAAAAAACCTTTATAAAATAACAAACGCAACTATGATCAGTTCCAGCTCGTATGGACGAAGTTGGAAACGTATGAACTTTATAATTAAAAGTATTTTTACAGGACTGTGTAGTTCAGTTGGAAAAGTATCCTCTGCATCACTAGAGGTCACGAGTTCGATTCTGGTCTCCGTTAAATTTAATTATAAACATTTAAAAATAGGTAAGTATAGTTTTAAAAATCGGGAGTGGTCTCCCCTTGACTTTCTCGTATACCGGAAAGGAGTCAAAAGTTGATAGAAACCTTATAGTTTGATGTCATACATGCATGTTAAATTTGGTTGCAATAAGTTGAAGCATACTCGAGTTAACGTGCTAACGCACAGATACACAGACACACACACAGACATAATTCCAAAAACGGTATTTTTGGACTCAGGGAGCGTCAAAATCGCGAGGTTGAATTTTTTGAAGATTACAAGACTTCATCTTTACTACGTATACAAGAAAGTAAAAGATAAATACAACATACTATATATAAGTACATTACAGTAAGTTTACCTCTGTTCATTGCACTATGTCGCCGATAGGTATCGTCGTGACATTTCATACAATAAGTTAATTCAATTCTTGTGACTTCAACAAGCGATAGAATTATATAGAATGATGACGATAAATTACTTTGATTCTAATTTTGTGATAATAGGACAGCTACCGTGCTGTAACCGTTGCATTGTAGCTTATAATAAGTTGATGACGTCATTATTCGATAAAAGTTAAAATAAAAATATTTAAAAAAATAATAAAAACAGTTTAATTTTCTTCACAGTCTTAAGTAGATGCATTAGGTACACATCGTGATATCACTAAATAAAAGGGGTAACAGAAGATTATAAGAGATCGGTGCCTGAATCGGGCTGAAGCCAGTATCACAGTACACCATTACCACGGGAACGATCGGAATTACTGTTGAAATCCTTACCTATGAAACTACATATTTCTTAAGTTAAAAACGTATGAATAAGTAGACGTGGAATCTCAAGGCATAGTGGGAGTGATAATATATAATGTCCCCACCTCGTCTCGAGCCTACCCCACATTAAGGGCGATTAGGCCTTAGTCAACCACACTGGCCAAGTGCGGGTTGGTCGACTTCACACACTACCTAAGAATTTCTTCATAGATGTGTGCAGGTTTCTTCACGATGTTTTCCTTCACCGTAAAAGCGTCAATTAAAATTACATATGAATTCAAATTTGAAAACACATTGGGGTTCGAACCAGTGTCACCCGGGCGTAAGGTGACGCTCTTACACACTACGCCACCGCCGCCTTCTTTCATCTCAGCTTAATAATAATTATTTAAGTAAAATAATTATTTGGATCTGAAATGGTGGTAGGGCTGTTGACGATTTAAAAGTACTAAGCAAAGTCCATTTAAATAAAGAGATTTTTCATTTAATTTCACGCCTCTATTTGACTACCCAGGATTATAGGGAGGGAAAACGTGTTCTGGCAGAGAACTCCGTTTTCTTAAGACGGTCAAGCAAATGACTGCTTTCCACCTGATGGTAAGCAGAAGTGGAGTCCAAAAGCGAAGATAGCAGCGAGAGATAAACCGCCGCGCTATATTAGCATACCTCGCTTTGCTGACCTGCGAGGTGCTTCTACACGTCACTTTTGAATGACTCAAGATTGAGCGACATAAAAATGAGTTGCCTTTCTTAGTTTGCGGTGGGATGGTTGCCACAGTTGACAAACTGAGCTAGCAGTTTACTTTCATGCATATTCTTAAACATACATATAAATAACTGTATACTATAATATCTCGTCAGTGACATAAGGTGATATCTCAATGACGTTTTGGGTTGACTGAAGGAGATCTTCTATAGAGATAAGTTCGCCCTTTTTATAACAAAAAAGTAATAAAAAGTAATACTGATTATTACTTTTTTGTTATATAAAGTGCGATCACGAGTTTAATAAAAAAACCGGACAAGTGCGAGTTGGACTCGCCCACCGAGGGTTCCGTAGGAATTTTTAGTTACAACATATTAAAAATAGTTCAGGCATCGAGTCTCGCAGTGTTTTCCAAGCTTTTCCCAAGATTCAGTTTCTAAAACCTTATTGTGTTTTAAAATTGTGGTTATACTAACAGTTCATACCTAAATTAGTCAGGTAACATAATTAATGTTGTTTTTTACTTAAATCTTAAATATAATCCCGATTTGCAAGTGGTGACTGCAAAAAGAATGAATTGGTAGTATTACATTGTACATCAAAGTGCCATGTAGAATTGTAGTGTTCAGTTCAGCGCCAGTTTTTTTGCGTTAATTTAGAACTTTGATTTTTTTTACAGCTTCAAGGAACTGTAGACTTGAGTATACGGTTTTAATTTCAACTCGATACCTCCACTCGTTACCGAGATAAGCGCATACCTCGATGATTGATTACGTACTTTAAATAAAGACTATATTTTATATGATTTAATTACAAATTAATAGTTTTCAGAGTTTTCCCTGTATTTGTAGCATATGACAATATTACTTGCCAAATTTCATAGTTCTAGATCAACGGGAAGTACCCTATGAATTTTGATTTCTTGAGAGTGTCGAATTATACGTTTTTTGAGACATAAACGGCCGTATCTTTTTTTTTACGTAAACTAAGAAGTATGATTTTTTCACAGCTTCAAGGGACCGTAGATATGAGTATATGGTTGGTTGGTGGTTGTGGTTATAATTTCAACTCGATACCTCCGCTCGTTCCCGAGATAAAGGGTCTTGACAGACAGACGGACAACAAAGTGACCCTATAAGGGTTCCGTTTTTTCCTTTTGAGGTACGGAACCCTAAAAACAACAATATTAAATCTCGACTCACGAATGTTCGTATATGTCACACGAACATAGTCACTACCAGGATTCGCCTAGACCGATATGTGTAGGCATCGCTACTGACCACTCCTCTACGGCATTATAAATAACTGCACTTTGACAAAATCACTTAAGTAAGTACTTGAAAAAATGTATAATATTTCGAAAAGACTATGTCGAAAAGAGTAGGTACTTGTAAGTTATGTACTTATCTTATGTCATTAATCAATTCTGGCAGTTTAGTTTGTTATTTAGGACTGTAAATACTATTTTTCCCACGCCCCCATACCAATTATTTTGTCCAAATGAAGCTATAATAATAATGATATATTTCTACGTCCACACCAATTATCTAGCCCAAATTAAGTATCTTTATGATAAAAATGTAAAGACATACATAACATAGTAAACAATTTAACATAAACACAGTCGAAAAGTGAATGTAGATGAAGATTGACGCCCCGCCATACAAATATATTAATCACCGCTCGGTGGAATCCACTTAAGCTAAGCGGAGACGAGATGTATGAATAACGAATTTCTATAGGTTGTTTAAAACACAGCTCCTCCCTTCTCTTCTCGTCTCCGCTTTGGTGGAGTCCGGGTCTAACGTTGGATACACATCTAATGGCCCGGGTTCGATATTCCGGTAGGGGCAAATATTTATGTGATAAAAAAAAATATACTTAGAGAGAGAAATGTTTACGAGTCATGGTTGTTTATATTTAAGTTTATTTATAAAAAATAATAGTTTATAACAAAACTAGAAAACACGCTTAAATCGGCCTAAAAAGTGAAAAATAACCTTTTAGTATAGAAACTAAATAATGAACGAAAAGTATAATTATTATTTAGAGAAAAGCGTGGGGTGCTCAATTACATTAGTTCTTGTAAATATTCGATCGGTACAATTAAATTGAGCACCCCACGCCTTTCTCTAAATAATAATTATACTTTTCGTTCATCATGTAGTTTCTTTATGTACAAAAAAACGTGTTTTTTTTAGTTTTGTTTTAAACTATTATTTTATTATACACTTTTTAGTGCGAATAATAAACGCCGATGAAAGTACTTATATTATTAAAAAAATAATATCATAGCACCGCCAACTTAACAATGACATTCCAAACGTTTAATTTATAAGTCCTGGCGATTATAATCAGCATAATGGGATATTCTTGTCGAACTATTGTAATATCATTGGTCTTTGATAAGTCTATAAAGTTTAAATGAAATCTGACATACAAACATACAGGAGTTACAAACATACAGGTGAAACTAATATAAGCGTGCTATAAATATAAAAAATTATAAATATATTTCTCCGAGAGAATAATAAAGGGAGTAATAGACTGTCTGAAAGGTGATGTGGCAGAGAAGGTTGTTAATGTTGAGATGACGGCTGATCGAGGCACTCTCTACGCGGGAGAAACCACGGGCATAAGCTAGTACTAATAACATGTCTTTATTCCTTCAGTAATCTGCAAGACAACATACTCGTAGATTGCGAGTTGCGCATTCCATCTTCTATTCTGTCACTGAAGATAAAAACAGCCGTATCAACCCCATTAAGTCATCGATTCTATACACCACTTCGACTTTCGACAGTCGCACCATTGACAATCGATATCTCAATCGGAGCGATGAATCGATAACATTCGATTACGGATCGAACTGGATCGGCTCGCGCTGATTGTTATCGTGATGTGTGCCTTTTACGGCGCATTCGTTAGAGTGGCGGTTAGAATATGTAGCAGTAATTATTCTTATTTGGGATCTGCTACCAAAACGTAAATAAGAGAAACAAACTTTTCAGATGAGGCTCTCTGTTAGACGTGACAAATTATATTGATACGCGTAAAAATTGTATGTAACCCTAGAATTCTAATGTAATTTTTCATCGCCTGAAGGCTACGCTTAAAAACACAATAGTTTTTTATGCAATTAGAAAAAAATGTTTTCTAGATCAAAACCGTCTTAACTTAAATGGTGCTTTGAACTTTACACAAACTGAACTACATATTTATGGCATCATAGAGATATCTTAAATGTATGGGAAAAAAATGTTTTCTTACAAACACATTAAAACTTTTTTTCTCTAAAAATACAATAACAATCTGTTGAGGCCATTACAATTTAAATTTCACATAACTTTAGATTTAGTATTTTTACTACCTCAAGAGAAGCAATTAGGCGATCAATAGTCCAGACAAGACAACAAGTTTTGTTACATGTTGCACATAGCTTTTTCCATTTGTTTTTTGTTGGTTTCTTTTCATTAGAATGATAGTCTTCGATTACTGAATTGTCTTCAATTTCACTAGCAGAATCATCTTCCATGATCCAATTTTAAATTTACCTATCGCCTAGTATCATATACAATTTTAATTGTGAAAATATAAATTTTCATAAATAAAATTAACACCGATCACCTAAAAAAGTCTAATAATAATAAAAAAATCCATAAAAAAATGATTACCTTTAATCCTAACAATACAAGGCGATCCACCACTCTGCAACTGGCTAAAGACAAGGGCTAGCAATACGTGGAACAGCTATCCACTGAGTCTCGGGGGGCTCTTAGTTGAGATGAAAGCACGAGTCGCAATATTCGCGCGATTCGAAGTAATAACTAAAATAATTTGACAGTGCGGCTTACTAGGCAATGATTAGTACTCTAGGGTTACATGAATTAAGATATTATTTGGAATTGGAGCTTACCCAAAATGCTTGAATCCTTAATTCTTACCGAAGATAGAATTCATATAACATTATCTTTTCATAGAGTTCAAGCACTTCGACTGATTGTTTGTCATCCTTTTTGTAAGAAGAAAACGTTATTGCTGTAGACTATTAGTACTCATTAGTAATTTATATAATTGTCTATTTTCTTAGTCTAGTTGCAACACAAATTTAGATAGTGATCAGTTCGTGATGTTATCCGCGTGTTGTACTTACGTTTATACGTTGTTTTGCAATATTTAAAGTTGTTTAATTCGCGCAATTGTATTGTTGGTGTGAAATTAAGTTGTAGGTGTTGATTTGCAACACGTCTTGATGTAATTCTTAACCGACTTCCCACAAAAAATCAAAAGAGTTCAATTTCTTATGTTTCCTAATTGCCCATTATGCTGAGTAATTATATCGTAACTTTTGAGGCATCATTTGGTTGTAGACGCAAGAGATGTTAACACCTTCTATGACAAATATCTACCTTCTCTCCATTCTGATTAGACTTCGACCAGAGTAGGAGAAGTGGAAAAGAATGAGACCGGTGCAGGAAACAGAGCAAAACTCTTGAAATACTTTTCCACCCACCAAAAAATTGAGTTTGGAAGGGTTTTTAGCACGAATATCCTAGAGATTCTACTATAGATAATTATGAAAACAGACTCCACTATGATTTTAACACGACATTAAAGTCTTTTAGGGATATATCACTTTAAAAGATCAATGATTAGTTTTTTTCCAAACAATATCTGTGTTCTCTACGACGATGGTTATAGTAGAATATAATTAATCTTTCTTACAGATTTACAAAAATATAAAAGATTATAAATAAAAATATTAACAGTAAATAATAATTGACTTGCACATCAGGCAGCCTTATCGCAAATAGTTTTAAGTTTGAAGTGTACCTACAATTAAGTAGAACCAAGCGCATAGTCAAATTATATGCAATCTAATGTTTCCTAATTTTATGCATTATCACGTCCAAAACTGTAGAGAGGGATAGCAATAAATGATATTCTGAGTCTAATTATGAAGAGCAATCCCTTCCAGCCATTCATAGAATGAACAGGCTTTAAGTGAAAAAACATAGTGGAATGCAACATCTGAAAATCTGACAGAACCTAATATATTTATACAACCTACATAATCATATTATGATAGAACGAAGAAAAAATTATTCGGTCTCTTACGGGACCTAATTAAGTAGTTATAAATTGACGACGAAGCACCTAATAACCATAAAAGGATCTTACCAATTAATACAATCCATCAGTTGCTTATATCAGGGATGGGTCAATTAAATTGCGCTTAGATGCCACTAATGGCAAGGAGACCAACATTTAAAAAATCTCAACTAGGCATTTAATTCAATATTGCGAGCTCCAATAATTGCAAGCTATTTGTAACAGCATAGTCTAATTACAATTTTAAGTACACGCTTCTAAAGTTCAAAACAGCTTACGGTTTCCGATTCATTGAATTAATGTCGTTTGAGCCTTTACATGCTAATGGTTTTTCAATTGTGCCTTTGTTACCTTGACTCTGCATATATTGAAATTATGTGTTTTTGACTTGTTCGTCTTTGTTATGATTTATATGATGCGTAATAATGTCAATGTTTACTTAATTACTCATGTCGTAGATTTGAGTCATGTCAAATGATTTAGTAGATAGTATGGAATTATTGATAATGTTAGCAGCATAGTTTTTAGTAAAGTCCATTATAATGTTTGCAGTGTCTTATCAAATCACATCTGTATTTAAGTAAAGTGACAAGGAAAAGGAGAATGTATTGAATGGGCGATGCTTCAGTAAGATATGATACATTATTAGATAGCAATTTTTATTTGCATCAAAATTATGCACCTACATGCATTAAATACATTGTTCCTTAAATTATATAAATTATTAAAAAAGTTATAATGTTCAATAGACATAATTTGACAGCATACACGGATACAAAAACGTGTTGTTTAAGGATACAAAAGTGTGTTAGCTCAGTACTCGTAGTATAAGTTTTTTAGTATAAAACGTTAAGTACTATTGTAGTTGCGTTAAGAGTTCAATTTGTATCGGAAACATGATTTACGCTTCTTTCTTCTAGGGGCGCTATTCACTTTTACTATACAAATTGAGCTCTTAACGCAACTACAATACTAACGTTTTTTATACTGACAATCTTACACTACGGGTGCTCAAGATACTCTAGAAATAAACCGCAATTATAAATAAGTTTGTATTGATGCATAATATGTTTGTCATGCTGAAACGGCTAAATGGATCTGTATAAAAGCACAGAGAAAAAAAATCACAGTTTGGAATACTGTTTAGGGGAGAATCTGCATTAGCGAACGCCAATGCAGTTCCATACAAACTATGCAGGTGTCTGCTTGACGCAGATTCGGCTCTTAAAGTGTTTTTTTTGGGCTTAAAGCCCTAAAACCTATTTTGCTTTGCTATGTATTTACGTCTGTATATATAAACGTATTTGTATAATATCTTATAGGTACACACACACCAATGACATTCCATATTATATTAATTTGATAAACAATGACACAACAATGAATAATATTAATATATATTTTTTTATCGTTGTGTCATTGTTTGTATTCTGTTAAGAATATGAGCACTGAAATTTTAGGATTTTAATTTTGAAAACAATTTTTTTTTAAAGATTAAGGATAAATTACAACTTGATATTATTTTTTAGACACGAAATAAAATTAAAAAACACTAGTTTTTTGCTAATATCTTAGACGTCACCTAATAAAAAGAATCCCGAAAAACTCTTTTTATATCCACACTATTTTAGTATTCAGATTTATTTATAATGTGTGTTTCGGATTGAAGGGAAAGGTAGCCAGTGTTATTACGGGGCATGGAGGGCATATCATCTTAGTCCCCAGGATGGCAAACGCACTTGCGGTGTTATGTGACTTACACTTAATATTGCAAGTGTCTATAGGCGGCGGTGACCACTTAACATCAGGTGGGCCGCAAGCTTGTTTGCCATCTCGTAACATAAAAAAAAAAAAAAAAAAATGTAGCGTAAATAATTACATTAAAGTGCTGCCATATGAAACATATTTATCATCATACTAACCACACCATACATTTATGATACGATGAACATGTGCAATTACTTTTTTCTCAAGTATATACTTATATTGTTATAAGTGAATTAGGGCATAAAGATGTTTCACTTTCAAAGAAATATGTAGAGTCGGTAAAAATAACTTGCACAAAAATATAAAAAGTTCAGCTACAGTCTTTTGTCAAGATAACAATTTATATTAGGCTTTTGCTTCACAAAAGATATTAAAGTTGTTTGTCAAGTACATATTAGGCAATTAAGATGTCGAGAAGTAATAATAGTTTAAGGACTATTTTATTTTGACCAAATTTAGAGAATTAACTTTAAATTAATTTAAAAATAGAATAATTCTCTTATGATTATATTAGAATAATAAACTCATGTTCAATTTCTATTGACCTGTAATGTATCTCTTCAAGCTGATCTTTGTAAGCTGTGGGAGTCTGTTTCACCGTTTCTTCTCAATAGCATAATCTATACATATGCTTATTATCTATCTTTAAAATGCTTTGTCCTGAATGACTGATAAACGGACAGCCTAAACCACTGATCATAGAAACCTGAAACTTGGACGGTGTGTTCTTTGTATGACGTAGGTATTCGATAAGAAAGGATATTTCGAAATTCTACCCCTAAGGGGATGAAAACAGTTTGTATGTATGGGACAACGTGATTCCTTGGTCGTAAACATCCCTTCCGATCCGGACGACCTAGGGACGCTAGGCGGTCGAGAGACTCCCCATGGGGGAGATGCTCGGTCGCCCAGTAATCCCCTAGGAACGTCCGCCCTATAGGCTTGAGGACCCTCCAAGGTTTTCGCCTTCTTAAAAAATCCGGTGGAGCAGTAAATGCCATCAGCGGCAAACTGCAGTAGTCATACAAAAAAAAAGGTCGTAAACATAAAAGGAACCTCAGCGGAGCAAAGGAAGAAAATTTCAGCTATCTCAAGGGTATGGGCTAGGCTTTGATCAGTCAATCAGAGAGTCAGAACTTTTCTTTCGCTGGTGCTAAACGTGTATCCAGCCCGCGTTCTTACGTTGCGTATACTGATCGGTGAGTGGCGCGTGCGGCTCACTTACTGTTTTGATTAATTAATGAGGTGATGTGTGAAATGAAAATATTATGTGGACTTAAAACCAATGACGTCTTTATTCCCCTATTTTATACCCTTCAGGGTAGAATTTCGAGATGTCATTTACTAATTTGTATGGATTTTACTTTAAAAATGACGGATTTGTACATAAAAGGTTTCATCCCCTATATACTCTTATGGTAAGAATTTCGAGAAAGTCTTAAATACATCTTTCTTAATTTTTAACCGAAAGGCCATGTAGCATTTTGTGTGAATTTTACTTGAAAAATTCAGGATATCCATACAAACATTGCACCCCGTTTCACCACCTCAGAGGTTTAATTTAAAAAAAAACTTTTTTTAGTGCACCCCTAGACCTCATAAAGAACCTACGTGCCAAATTTGGAATCTCTAGACCCAGCGGTTCGGGCTGTGCGGTGATACGTCAGTCAGTCAGTTTCTTCTTTTGTATATTTAGATAGAGTTTAAAGTCTATTGAAGAAATCGACAGTGTGTGATAGCCTCAGTAGCCTGCTCCACACTCGTCTGTACTACGATGGTATGGGAACGCATTATGTCTGGTTAATTGAATTGCAATTAAGCCAAGTTCCGTCCGAGGCACATCGCTTCCTCCTACCATGACGTAAGCCATGCGTGCGCATATGATTTAGGAAGCGAAATACAATTGATTACAGAGTGATTTCATTGATTGTTATACTAAATGCTTGGGTAAAAAAACATCATTCTATTTGTTCAATTTAGTTTCGGTATTTAATTCTTTTAAGAAGTTCCTATGTGTTCGACCATTGTTGGGTATTTCAAGTACTTGTTTTCGGCATTCCGCGTGCAAAATACCAATATTTGGTATTTAGTTACTATGAATGAACTACGATCGCAAAATAAGGTGAGCACAGAAGACTAGCTGTTCTGTTATATTTAGAATGGAAAAAATATATTTGAGAGAAATAAAAAACTTACCTTAAAAAATCTATTTTTTTTTTGAGGCCGGTCTAAAATACAAGTGACAACGTTTAGGTACTCCAAATATTCAAGTTTACACTGTCCTCAACAAACTATTTTGATTTTTTAAAACATATTTTTTTTAGCGTTTTTAGTTTTGAATGCGTTTTTTTTATTAAAAAATAATATATTTTTAGCTTTTTAGTGTTGTAAGTATAGAAATTTTCAGGAACCTATCTTGAGATTTTTTGGACAAATAACTAATAAAATGATAACGATATCATCGATGTCAATGAAAAAGGCATTATTAGGGATAACTCTAAAAACTACTCGTCAGATGTAGATCAAATTTAAATGGGACCACATGACAAGCATCAGCTTGCTTTCAAACGTTAGAAGAGTCTTCAAAATCAGTACACTCTTTAAATTAAAAGTAGGAGAGACAAAAGGATGATGATGAGTCAAGATGCCCAATGAAACAATTAAAATCCATTCATCTTAATTTAATAACTTGTGCTAATCCACTGGTCACCAGCAACTTCACTTTTTTTATGTTACGAGATGGCAAACAAGCTTGCGGCCCACCTTATGTTAAGTGGTTACCGCCGCCTATAGACACTTGCAATATTAAGTGTAAATCACTTAACACCGCAAGTGCTTTTGCCATCCTGCGGAATAAGATGGTATGCTTCCATGCCTAGTAATTACACTGGCTACCTTTCCCTTCGATCCGAAACACAGCGAACTGCTTCACGGCAGAAATAAGAAAGGCGGTGGTACCTACCCAGACGACCCTACATATGGGTCTACCACCTAGCCTATCACTCGCGTCATGTCGTCCTAAAAAGTATACTATGTCCTTCCCAGGGTTTTAAACTATTCCATACTAAAAAAAAAAAAATTCATTAAAATCGTTTCAGTGGTTTAAGCGTGAAAGCATAACAGACAGACAGAGTTTCTTTCGCATTTACAATATTAGTAAGGATGTCGTCGTTGTTAGAACAAGCAATTACACGGCCCATGACAAATTCACCCAGCTGCGTCATTCAAATGGGAAATGGACCATTTACCGTGACTCCGCAAGAATGTGCTCCGTCTTGAGCTTGGGAAAAAAAATCCATTTAATATCATCGTTAGATTCTGATATCCTGCTACTTAAATGTCAAGAAAATATCGGTGAATAATGATTGTAGTAATTGTAAGTAAATCGCAATTTGCTCCATACATGCTCTTAAAAGTATTTACTTACGTATGTTTTTTGTGTGATTCAAGGAAGAGACTTGAAGGTTCCAAATGCAATTATATTTATTAAAATGATTTTTTAATTCATGTTTACCGATGTTTGTTATTTAGCACTATGTTTAAATTAATATAGGGTGTTATCTGAACTACTGAGATAAGTTTGAGTGTCCTGGCCGTTGGCTTTAGTTGGTTAGTTTATTGAAGGATTGTTATTTTTTGGGTTTAGTGCCCTTTGTCTGTAGACGACAGGTTGGCAAACTATTTGAGGGTACTGTATGCCCCATGCTGCCAGATGTGGCTTTGTGTAAATGTAAATAAATAATAACAATCTTTTTATGTTGCAAATATACCTACTACATTTTACACAATGAGGTGTACAGAGCCAATTTTGTAAATAGGTATACTTATATACAGGGTGTAAAAGACATGAGCAGTCAAACGAGAACCATGTATTCTGCTCACCGTCATAACATTTTTCTTCCTTTAGACTATACCTGGGAAATTGATAGTTACGATTTTATTGAATGTCAAAGTCAAAATTTTGTTTTTCATTTTTTTATGAAAACGTATTCTATACGTTATTTCGTAATTATTGTCCAAAGAAACATTATCATTTTTTTTAGTATTTCATAACAAAAAATGGCTTCAAAACGTTAGCGTTCAATGTAGCTCACTCGATGCGCACGGACACTAACGAACGGGGCCGCCGTCAAGCAAAATTATCGCGGTTTTGCGAGTTGCATGCGAGTTGAGCCCTTTACATTGCGCGGTACAATTTGCAATTTTTTGTAACACCAAAAAATAAAAATCATTTCCCAGCAATATTTTTTTTGAAATATGTCTTATTTTGATGTATAGAATACGTGGTTTTCGTTTGACTGCTCATGTCTTTTACACCCAGTATATTGAGAAAATCTGCAATTTCCAACAGATATTTTTTTCTTCTTTTTGAGAACATTTAGAACCTATTAAATCGATCCAGATAGAATTGAATGAAATTTCTGAAAAATAATTTGTGGTTCTCAGGAGGTTAATTACCAAACAATTAAATCAATTAAGCCTCCTCTTACGCATGACATGAAAGGCTAAATTCCTCGCCATGTAGATAAGTGAAGCACAAAGGTGCTTTAATTGAAATAAGTTTCTATTATAAAGCCTGAACCTCAAGGACGTGTTCAGGATTCCGCGCAGGGTAGAGACGACGCGCATGCACATCACCAGACAGTTACAGCGCGCATAGCACTTACAGCGCACGCGCACGACCGAACGATCGCCGCGCCGCGAATTATCGATAAAGCTCAATCGAAAAAATTCTAACATCGACTGTTTTTTTCCGATTTAGTGACATCTCTAGTGTTTTCTATTCGAATTTTGGTTTTTACTTTACCTGTTATTCACGAGGTGTGCGTGACATTTTGGCAGTTTTCAAATAATTATCAAAAGCAAAGGTGAATCGAGCAAGTGAATGCAACATCGATGCAAAGGTGATTATTCGTTATTAATAACAACTAGTTGACATCGATTAGGATTTTTTTTTGGTTGACATTTGTATTATTTAGTCATGATTTTTAGAGTTAAGGAGTTCCATTGATGTGATTATTAAAAGATGGCTTACTGCGAATATTAAATGCAATGAAATTTTGACAAAATGGCAACGATGATCAATAAAAATATAGGTACATATTTCCACACTCACACCTTGAACTTGTGTTATAGAAACTAGTATTCATAACACAAGTTCTTAATACGAACCATCATCTTATTCTTCTACCCTGGTGCCGATACTGTCCTTCCACCAAGACTATTCCAAAAAAATAATATATTATTTCAAGACCACAAGATACCTATATCCTAGTTCGTTGATAGAAGTCTTAGATTATATACCTGATTGAAGTATATATATTTGACATTTAGTAACGTTATTTTCGCTATTTTCGCACACACTAAAAACTAAAAGAGATGATGGTGTTTGGATGATCCTCCGACCCTGGACACGGATGGAGCTATTTTTTCTGTAAACGCCTCGATTTATGTCAAATATGTCATATTTTGTGGATTTTTCAGTACTGATTTTGAAGCGATGTGAACAGACTTTGCAAAGAAATTATATATTATAGGATGATTAATTCTTGATTGAAACCACTATAGACAATGATATTATATAATTATAGAGAGATATTTTAATTTACAGTTGTGTAAAGTGAGGAGAATCTTATGGCGCAGTTTTACGAAAACTTTCAGATGAAATACAAGCATTATAATAGCAAACAATACTTTGAGAAAATTCTTTTTCCAATAGAAAATATACTATTATGAACCACTATGGAGTCTTAATAAATAAAAAAATGAGATACTTAACATATTAGAAAGAAATACAAAAAAAATATATATAAATTGGTAAATTTTAATGAGGAATATGATACTCTTTTTGAAATTATACTCATTTAATATACTAACTATATAAGAATGTATATACATGTATGTATATACATGCTAGGTATAATACCAACATTATAACAATGTTATATCCATTCAGTTATTTTTAATATTTATTTGAAAAATGGTCTAAATGCGGTCATTTTTCGATCGTACACCCCGGGTCTTCCCAGCTAGTGGACCTATTGCTAAAAATAAAGCTAAAAATAATTATTTTGGAGAATTGGACGCTTATAATCATATTTAAATCTAAAATATATAATCAATATCACCCTTCGTTTATAACCTAATTTAAAGATAATTATAATGATTATATATCACTAACTACTATATGGATTTGGTATGAAATAAAAGATTTCTTATTATATTATAAATTTTAATTTTGTTTACATAATTCGTTTGCATTTATATTATTCTTCATGTGACTGTCAGTACAATGGAATAAATTTATTGTGAAACCGTTGGTAAACCCTACGCGCGTGTCTCCGTCCTTGTGGCCCACACGACGCCGACATTAAATTGGTTACTGTCAATAAAATCCCAAACTTAATATTGGCAATTAATTATATAAGATTAAAAAGGAATTGATTTACGTAAGCACAAAAATAGGAATCAAATCTTTTTTAGATTGGCCTGTGGGCGATATAAGAAGTATGAATGGATACTACCGAAATATGATAGGAAAACTATCACTCTCAAGTCAGTGTTGCGTCTATATTATGGTTAACTAGCGACCCGCCCCGGCTTCGCACGGGTGCAATGCTTATGTAAATATGCATGTGTTATACATATAAACCTTCCTTAAGAATCACTCTATCTATTAAAAAAAAAACCGCATCAAAATCCGTTGCGTAGTTTTAAAGATCTAAGCATACATAGGGACAGACAGACGGCGGAAGCGAATTTGTTTTATACTATTTAGTGATAATGGTCAATACAATACACATAATCGTTGTCTAACTCTTTATTATTTGAAGTCAAAAAACTAATGTCTCCATTTAAATGGACTATGCTAATTACTTTCGAAGTCATTAAATACCCTACAACCGGTACCGTTTGGGGACGAACTGAATGATATCTTAATATATATATAAATTACGTGTCACGTCATGGACTCCTAAACTACTAAACCGATTTTAATCAAATTTGTACACCGTGTGCAGTTTGATCCAACTTGAAAGATAGGATAGTTTTTATCTTGATAAATAGTTCTCATTTTTTTAAACTGCAATTTCAATGTTATTCCTATAACATTGAAATTGCAGTTTAAAAAAAAAAGATATACAACATGTAAATGAAATAACCAACATCCTGAATACAGGTGGTTGGGGATCGGCTTCTGAGTTGATTTCAATATTTTTTTTGAAAAAAAAAAAGCGTTTTTAAAAAAAAACAAAAAAAAAAAATGGTGTACTCTAAAAATGTTGTACAACATTTTCTGGGTACTTTTGTTTTTCTTTTGGTTTTTTTTTCAAAAACAATTCGTTTTTTTTAAAAAAAATCTTGAAATCAACTCAGAAGCCGATCCCCAACCACCTGTATTCAGGATGTTGGTTATTTCATTTAGATGTTGTATAAGAAGTATTAAATTACCACAGCAACGCATGACCGGGACAGCTAGTCTATAATATAAAAATGAATCGCTGAATGTGTTGCTAAGCGCAAATCTCGAGAGCAGCTGCACCGATTTCGCTAATTCTTTCTTTATAATATTCCTTGAAGTACGAGGATGGTTCTTACGCATAGGAAAATTGAAAAAGATATTTAATTACATAATGTAATTGTTGACTTATTAACTTTCTTTTTTCTGCTGTTCGGGACACCGGGTCTAGAATAGCAGAATAAATATTAAAAAAAATATTAAATAATCGTTAGGCGGTACGAAGTTCGCCGGGTCAGCTAGAGGGGATGACTACGCGTAATGCGTTCATCACAACTTGTCTCATTGTATTATCAAAGAACAAGATAAATGTCTTATAGTTTTGAATAGATAAAACTTGCAAATATTTTTTGTCGTGATCAAAAACTGCGACCGGAATCGTAACAACAACCTTTTACAACTGTTCGTCTTTTGGTGCATAATTTTATTATATTTAATTTGGTACATTCTCAAATATTTCAAATTGGACTACTTATATTAGATAATTGGTGTGAGCTTGGTCACATTATTATTATACTAGCGGTCGCCCGCGGCTTCGCTTGCGTCCAGATCGGTTATTGCCCAAAATTGTATCTTAAGTCCTTCGCAGTGTATATATCTACATACATACCGCTTTAAAAGTACTAAGCAAAGTCCATTTAAATAAAGAGATTTTTAATTTTCATTATCAAATTTCATCAAAATGGTTTCAGTGGTTATGCGTGAAAGAGTAACGAACAAACAACACTTTCGCATCATTAGTTAGGATTTTTATTACATGTTTTTATAACCCTTTTTTAAGAAATCATTTTTGCGTTCTTGATGATACTGAAATTATTATTTTCTTTCTACTTCTGCTTGGTTTTTAAGTGGACTTGCTTTTGAGTGTTTTATTTAAAACTACCCTTCCCTTTTCTATTTGTTCTCTTCTCTTTTTTGGCATTTCTCTGATATAAGTAAATGTGTTTCATTTAAGACACTATGAAAATTAAAATACATTTATTGATGGCGTTTGCCGCCTGTTATCTATAATATTTGATAGGACAAAATAATCTGAAGTGGCCGGTCAACAATTGTCTAGATTTAATTGTTCTCTGCGCATTGAAGACCTGAGCGAGTCACGACTCCATTTTGTGAAATCGCTTTCTTATATAACTGTCATAATCTTAATAAAAAAATGAGTAAGTAGCTTAAACTGTGTTATAATGTTCATATTCGTGAAACTGAAAAAAAAACAGCTGGTTGACCAGCATAAATAAGGATTTGTAAGGAACCGTATCACCTCTTTTTCATACGGTCCGTAGTCCGTAGCGTTTGTAGTAAAAAAGATGCGTCTCCTTTCCGAGCTGATAAGTGTGTTATGACCTTTAGTCATGTTTCTCAATGTGACAGTTGAGGTAAGAACGGATTGAAAAGAATATTTGAACAATCTATCAAAACAAATAAGTATTATATTTTTTTCCTTGTCGTTCTAAATCTATTTAATTAGGTAACATTCTAGAGAAAGACGGAAGTTCAGGCGACAGCTGATCGAAAAGTATAGATAGATTATTCTTTATTGTACACCAGAAAGTAATTAATGACAATTAAAACAATAAAAGATAAAATTTACAAATAACCAAAATCATTGGTACTTACATGAAGAAACATCACGGCGACCCCAAATAAAACCGCGAACAGACAGACAAATTATGATGATGGATCTCCAACATGCTATAAATTCAGGAGCCTAAATTATTGGATTAGTAAATATAGTTATTTTTTAAAGTTATTTTTATAAAATAGATAGGTAATACATATTTTATTCTGAAACAGAGTATTTACATGTCAATGTTATTTGCAATATCTTTAACGTAATATGTTTATTCGTTGCAAGCTATCTGTATGACGTTTAACCTTTGCTCTTCATATCTGGGTCGCTCCAGAAACCATATTACGAAGGTAAACATTTCACTGTATACATCTGTGTTATTTACACGTGACATACTATTATTTTATAAATATTTAACTGAATAAACTTTTACGATTTTGTCATAAAACGGGGAATGCTTATGAAGAACTATTGTTGGATGTATTTTTTTATAAAACACTGCTGTTCCGGCCATGCTTTGCTGTGGTAATTTCTATCATATAACATTGAATTTGCAGTAAAAATAATGAGGAATGCTTACTTATCAAGATAAAAACTATCCTATCTCTCAAGTTGGAATAAAACACAAATAAAAAAATCGGGAGTGGTCTCCCCTTGACTTTCTCGTATACCGGAAACGACGAATGTTGAAAGAAACCTTATATTTGTCCTTATTGATGTCATACATGCATATTAAATTTTGGTCACCCATCCGAGTACCGACCGCGCACTTGATTGCTTAACTTTAGTGATCGACGGCTCAAAATTTGATGAAACCTTATATATTGATGTCATACACGTATGTTAAATTTCATTGCAATAAGTTAAGGCATGCTCGAGTTTTCGTGCGAACGCACAGACACACACACGGACATAATTCCAAAAAAAAGTTTTTGTACTCAGGGAGGTCCAAAACGTGTAAATCCGTCAAAATCTCGAGGTCGAATTTTTTGACGATTACAAGACTTCCTCTATACTACGTATACGAGAAAGTAAAAAGTTAAAATCGGGTTGTTAGTTTCGGAGTTCATTCCGGACAAACATCATCACACGAGAATTATGTATAATAGATTTAACAATTAATGTCTCCATTCATTTCGATTTTAAGAGTGAGTAGAGTCCCATTGCAAAGATAGCTAAAGCGAAAAATAATATGTGCGCTTCTCTAGTTCGTGTTACCAACCTGCTAGATACTTCTTCACGCGTCTTGAACGACCCAACATTGTAAGGAAGGAACTCGTATGCTGGTAGAGATTTCCATTTCTTGATTGTGTGATTTGGAAACATAATGGTTTTTCAAAGGAAATTCTATTATGTGCTACACATAATAGTAATTTCTGACCAATATTAGATGACTAACTTATGAGCTTTAGTTAATATACGGATGAATGTCTGCTGGAACACGGCATTTATTCCGTACATATCTCTTACGCACATAAGTTTTCTAAAATCATGTTAGCTCTCGCATTTTCGAAGGTGTATAGATGGAAGTTTTTACCAATGATTAATTACATTCTTTGACTAATTACTGTTTATCAAACGGCGATCAGTCGCTACCCAATTACCACAACCATTGTTGTCTTTAGTTGTTGCGAAAGGAAGTTTGTTTAACTATCAGTGTACAGTAAGTGTAAATTGCGAACTTAGTATGCACCTTAACGTTTTGTAGTAAGAGTCTATTTGAAGTTACGGAGTTCTCTTATTCTTTTGCCAACTGTCCAATCACAAGCAGATAGAGTTTGTTAATCTACAATCACTCTTAAAATGAAGGTATTTAAGGTGTAAACTTTTACATTCCTTCTTTGTTGCAATGTTTGTTTTTGTAGTTTATTTAACAGACAATAATATCCGTGGGAAATGGGAATGAAATTGAATTTGGGGAACAAACTTGCGGAATTTTTAGTCGCATTAGATTATTAGTAAGCAAATTTCTTTTGAAAGCTTATTAATATATTTAATTTTTTATTTACTAACCTTTAGTTCAGGTTTGGATCTCGATATTAACAACAGGTCAATAAACATTTCTAAAAGTTGCATAAATTGTTGTTGAAATACTGTATTAGAATATTTGAAACAAAGGCCATTATGTGAATTCAAAACAAAATGTCACACAATCAAAAATGGATTTCTCTTCCAGCAAACATGTTCCCACATAATAAATAAAATTGTAATAAAATTTTCAATTATATCTTCTAACGAAATATTCTGGGAACAGGGTAGGATATTTTTTGATTGTGCTACATAAAAATGAGTTGCCGAATTTCTCAATAGTTAGCGTTGGAATGTTGGATTGGTAGCCACCACAGAGCAGATAAAAGAGGTTAGAAATCTTATCAAGCCATGTCAATACCAGAGCCATTGTCGCCACACGCGACATAATATTTTTTCAATTCAACAGTATATTTGTATTGAATATGAATGTTTACTCATAACCAGCAGCGCGCGCGCCCTGCCTACTTACGACTTCTAACCTCTTTTATTTGTTCTGTGGTAGCCACCGTTTGTCGGTGACATAGTAAAACCAACACGCTTAGTCCTCAAAAGAAAGGGACGTTGGATTAGAGAAATAAGGTCCTCAGAGCACTCGCCGTGGTTAATTCGAGCACAGCCCGCTCCATAGCTCGCTGAGCGACATAACTTATAAGCTAATTGTACCAGTGTGTCCATATTTTCCGCTTAGGAGATCATAGGACGCGTTGAAATTACCCACCTTACCAGTTAGATTTGCTGTTGTGTTCACTCTTTAACACGGGGATATCACTCTATCGGCCTAAGTATCGGCTCGTTACGACACCAGCAGCTGGGGTTAACACATCCGTTCTCGCCCGCGGCTCTCACGTGACTGCCACCCCCCTGCCCGTGCACCCGAGACCAGTGTATAAACACTACATCCCTTCCTTATTATTTTTATAGGAAATATAACCACTAGCTACTAATAGGTATGCAATAAAAGAACAATTAACTCCAACACGAAATGTTTATTATTATTTAGTACTTAAGACACAACACAATCAACACGATATATTTCTTAACAGTTTGTTATAGTTAGGATGATCATTTTTACATCAGAAATAATTACTTTAACAAGTGTCACTAGGTATCATTGTTATCCTATTTATCAAGTGAGTCTACGGTTTTTTACTCATTCTGAACCGGGTCATCTCCTATCTCTTTTTCTTCGATGTCTTTTTCCTCTTTTCTTTTTTTGTATTTTCCATTCACCTTCATTTTTTTTTCAATCGGGATAGATATTCTTCTGTAAGGTTGTGATACTGGTTTGCACTTTTCATCAATAGGAATTTCTATCAAGGCATCCTTCAATTTTGGGAAAGGTTGGTGTGTATGAGTGACTTAATGTATCCCGATGCCCAATTTTAATACACCCAAATTGATTGCAGTTTCTTTCCCCAGTAGATTTCTGGATCCCCTATTTATAATATAAACTTTAGTTTGCACGGATCGTCCATTCGTTTGAATAACGGTATCAAAGGTTCCTTTAACATTCAATGCCGCCTTACTACCATAGGAGTATAATTTATGTTCTGATCCTTTTTTTTTATTAGTTACTTTTACTCCCTTTGCTTTCAACATTTCCCAAGCTTTTCCTGTAATGAGGTTAAGCTTGCACCCAGAATCAATTAACATATCTAAATTAACGCCTCCCATTACACACTCAATCATAGCATCATTATCTCCGTTCATATTGAAAACATATTCTTCTGGTTCTTCGTCAACCGAATTTACCTCTTTCTTTTGTTTTTTACTTCTATGATTTTTTTCTTCACTTTCTTTATTTTCCAGCTTCCGTTTCTGTGTTCTTGTTCTGCACAACGCACTAAAATGACCTATTTTTCCGCAAGCGTGGCATGTTTTCTTCTTTGCTGGACATTCTCGATTTGGTAGGGTGTGTGTTATGCGTCCACATCTTCCACATTTGGTGTTTCCTGATTCACTAAACCCTGGCTTGGTAGAACGATTTCGAATTGTATTTATGTCAGAGTTATTTGAAGTTGTATTTTTGATTTGCCCGTATCCTTCTAGTTGATGTCCCACAGCTTCTAGTGTATTAGCTTCAAGAATTATTTTATCTAGTGTAACATCATCTCCTAAAGTCAATATTTTCTTACGAAGTTCTGACGAAGAACATTTCTCTACAATCTGGTCGATCAGATTCTCTTCAGAATCAGTAAATTTGCACTTACTTGCTTGATTTCGTAGTCTAATAACAAACTTTTCAAATTTTTTGCCATCCTCTTGTTTAATTTGATGAAAAATATGTCTCTCATATATTTTATTTTGTTTTGGTAGGAAATACTCATCGAGTTTTTCAATGGTAATGTCGAATGCATCCACTCCTTCAATAACATCTACGTATGCCCCCGGTAGATTATAAATTATTTCTTGAAGTTCGGATCCACCTAAGAGTAACAATGTAGCCCTTTTCTTTTGGTCTCCTTTGATTTCTAGAGCATCGATATAAATATTGAGGGATCTCTTCCATTTTTCCCACCGCAAGGCAATTGTAGCATTGTCACCTTCTAAATCAAGTTTATCTGGTGGCGGGAGTAGATTTGCCATTTGTTGGACTGTTTTTTTTTCTTTTTCTTTTTTTGGTGCGACCTGAAACCAAAACGGCTTTTTATGGACAACAACCTATATTTAGGTATGTATGTTTACCCTTTGACGGGAAGGCCCATACTGCCTACAACTTGTGATTAAGTATGTATGTTTACCCTTTGACGGTAAGGCCCATACTGCCAACAACCTATGATAAGGTATGTATGTTTACCCTTTGACGGGAAGGTCCATACTGCCTACAACCTATGACAAGGTATGTATGTTTACCCTTTGACGGGAAGGCCCATACTGCCTACAACCTATGATAAGGTATGTATGTTTACCCTTTGACGGGAAGGTCCATACTGCCTACAACCTATGATAAGGTATGTATGTTTACCCTTTGACGGGAAGGTCCATACTGCCTACAACCTGGGATAAGGTATGTATGTTTACCCTTTGACGGGAAGACCCATACTGCCTACAACCTATGATAACCCCTATTGTGTCGCCGCCATTTTGTAAAATTTCGCGCATGTGTCAGTTACTTCCGGACTTTCCGTCGCGAATTTTCCGGGTGTAAAAAAATAATAATACAAATTTTGTAATAAAACTATAAATATGAGTTTTTGTCATTATAATCGTTATAAAATAAGCTAACAATAAAATATAATTAGTACAGTTATATTTTCAAATAATAATAATAATCATCATCATTTTCATCATCGGAAAACTGTGGAGGGGGGGAGCGACCTCCAGGAGGTCGGCCGACACACAGGCGTTTTTGACAGCGACCTCCAGGAGGCCGCGCGACACACAAGGGGTTATGGTATGTATGTTTACCCTGTGGCGGGAAGGCCCATACTGCCTACAACCTATGATAAGGTATGTATGTTTACCCTTTGACGGGAAGGTCCATACTGCCTACAACCTATGATAAGGTATGTATGTTTACCCTTTGACGGGAAGGTCCATACTGCCTACAACCTATGATAAGGTATGTATGTTTACCTTTTGACGGGAAGGTCCATACTGCCTACAACCTATGATAAGGTATGTATGTTTACCCTTTGACGGGAAGGCCCATACTGCCTACAACCTGTGATTAGGTATGTATGTTTACCCTTTGACAGGAAGGCCCATACTGCCTACAACCTGTGGCCCATACTGCCTACAACCTGTGATTAGGTATGTATGTTTACCCTTTGACGGGAAGGCCCATACTGCCTACAACCTGTGATTAGGTATGTATGTTTACCCTTTGACGGAAAGGCCCATACTGCCTACAACCTATGATAAGGTATGTATGTTATCCCTTTGACGGGAAGGCCAATACTGCCTACAGCTGACTAACACATAATCGTACGGTTTCCATTTGCTTGAAGGCCCGCACTGCACAAGCACAATCATGTATACCTAGTTTTCATATAAAGGCCTATACCTTAATTTTTTTTTTTATATAAATAATAATTAACAGACAACATCATATAATACATTGATCCTACTCCGAGACAAGCAGCCAAAGCACTTGCGTTACGGCCATCACCATTTAATTAACAGTAGTATCACAACCATGTACTTAATCAAATAAATATCTCTACACCCGGACACAGAACAAACACAAACATTCACCACACGAATACTCGCTCCGGGCGGGAATCGAACCCACGACCCCCAGCGCACAAGGCAGGGCCTCTACCTATGCGCCCGTCGAGCCCATCGAGCCCACCGAGCCCGTCGGGTAGGTAGGTATTACTTATACCGAATGAAAAGTAGGTACCGCCCCATAATGTAAAGACAGTAGGGTCATTGCGCCTGTTTGCCGACCGCTTCCCCTTTCCGTCCATTTAACCGCCCTCCTTGATATAACGTCAAAAAATAGCAAAACGGTTATACATGGGTCCTTAAAATATTTATGTATTACGACCTGAATAACTTCACAGTAAGTACATGCCTACACAGTGCACTGGAACGCGGCCATTAACTAGGATTAAGCTATGCAGTTTATGGTACCCGGCGCAAGAGTGAAAATGTGTCAAATATTGCAGAAAAAATAGTGACGTGCCGGAACTTACGCAGTAAATAAAAAATAGTTCTATTGTGTTTCTTGGTTTGTTTACTGTTTATACATATAGCTTGCTATAAATATAGTGTGGACGAATAGTTTATTATTCTAATTTACAATAATTAATATATAAAACGAAGTGGACGAGAAAGGGTACTCCCTTTTTATTAGAAAGTCCTAATCTCGACCGGGTGGTCTATAACAGGCCCGCCCATGTCAATTAGGTTCTGTCTGATATACGAAAATGCATGTAAGTAAACTAAATTTTATTTAGCAATATGAACTTTATGTGTACAAATATTTGCAATGGCCAATTTTCGTCCGCTTATTAGCTTTAATAAAGTATAAACCTAATACGTTGAAATGGCCTATGGTCGGAAATCGGGCATACAGTACAATATGTCCCAGTTTTCGACATACTCTGTTACAAAAAACTAAACGTGATTATTTTATCATACCTGCAACCATATGTTACAACATTATTAAATGAAATAATATTAAAACAATTGAATGAAAAAATATTTACGACGGCCAATTTCAGTCCGCTTATTAGATTTAATAAAGTATAAATGTTAGACATTTAAATGGCATGCGATCGAAAATTGGACATAAAGTAAAAAATCCCAGTTTTCGACATACTTTGTTATTTTAGAATAAATTAAAGTGATTATTTTATGATAGTGTAATAAAATTTTACAATATTATTTATTCAAATAATATTCAAACAGTTGAATGAATGGGCCTTACAATGTCTTACAATGGGTCTGATAAGAAGGCTCAAGGTTACCCAAAGCGCAATGGAGAGAGCTATGCTCGGAGTTTCTCTGCGTGATCATATCAGAAATGATGAGATCCGCAGGAGAACCAAGGTTACCGACATAGCCCAAAGAATTGCGTACCTTAAGTGGCAGTGGGCTGGGCACATTGCGAGGAGGACTGACGGCCATTGGAGTGGAAGGAAAAGTCCTCGATTGGCAACCACGTACTGGGAAACGCAGCTTTGGTAGGCCCCCACAAGGTGGACTGATGATCTAGTAAAGGTCGCGGGAAGCCGCTGGATGCGGTCAGCGCAGGACCGACCGGTTAGGAGATCCTTGGGGGAGGCCTATGTATGTCTCTCGGCTGATATGATGATGATGAATGAAAAAATATGCAAGTTTAACATCATATTTTAGGGGTTAAAAAGGCAAAACGGACTAACGGGTTGTTTTCGGCCAATTTTCTTTAAATTTGTAATATTATGATGGATAATAGTAATGACCTCATTATTTGAATAGTGATTGGTGTTATTTTTTATGGTAAATGGTTGGCAGACAAGCATACGTCCTGCCTGGTGGTAAGCAGCAACTGTAGCCTTAGATGCTTGCAACAGTGATCTGACACTCGCGCGCTAGCAACCCTTATCCCTTCCCCGTGGAGCTCTAGCGACCTTACTTACGAACAGAAATACAACATCACAAAAAATTTTTTTTGACTGTGGTCTTTTGTAATGGGGAGGTAGGTACTACCTAGAATTTGCAGCCTGAACTTGGGCTGCAAATTCTAGCGGCTAGTCTGTTGTGCCCTACCTCTACTCTATAAACGGCAATATTTCGTTCCGATCTTAGAAGGTCAATCTTTTTCAGTGTATTTTTTCTAGTTTTAAAAAATATTTACGCGTTTGTAAATGCAAAAATTATTACATATTATTATTAATTTATTTTAAAAACATAAATATCATAATTTTCTACATCACAATCACGACATTTCTATAAAACATATTATAGAAATGTCGTGATTGTGATGTAGAAAATTATGATATTTATGTTGATTAAGACTATGTCTTGTTATATTATTCGTTATCTTTTTATAAGTTTTATGAGATTTATATCATGTGAGTGTGTGAGTAAAGATATAAAAACAAAATTTAAATTAAGAGAAATGCCTAATTAATACGAAAACTAATTCTGATCGCTTGTATTTTTTTTAATTAGATAACTATTAACAACTTTTTGTAACGAAGACTGATTTTTAGACTACAGTTATTATCTTGATTAACAATTTCATTTTAAAACATATTTTTATTCATGAAATCCGTACTCAATTGAAGCGGTCGAAAATAGGACAACTGGTGGACGAAAACTGAACTTTGCGGTCGGAAACTGGTAATATTGGCATTTTATTACTTATTTTAAAATATTAAAAACAACATGACTGTCACCACTAACACGTTCGCAATAATTATAAATAGACTAATATAGGAATTCATTTTAGTAGTTATTTTATAAAATTATAATTAAAAAATATTTTAATTTTATTTTCAAAGTTGATAACTCCACTAAGTGGACGATAACAGGCGTAATGACCCTAAGTACCTACACGTATAATCGGGTCATCTTCGTTAAAACAAATATTTATTAATTTCTTATCAAGGGCCTGAATTCAGTTTCATAGTTGTAACTTATCCCCTCTTAAACATGTCGAATTCAACCACAGCCAGATAAATAATTCAAAATATACACAACATAATCTGTCTATCATTGAGATAAATTATCATGACTAATAGTTTGAGCCACTAACTCTATATAGACGATATAAAACTATAAACGAACCAATTATCTAACCTAATAGAACAATACACCAACAACTTTAGAATGCAATTTGGAATAAACAAAGAATTATTATCAACACCAATACACACTTGACACCGGAGAACAAAATAGTACCCCTGGATGAATTTGAGACAGTAACAAAAGATAACTTAAAACGACAATTCCGACACCAACTTAACACTATCATCAAAACACAACTCTACTCCCGAAATACAGTTACCTAAACCATCAATGGATTCACTATACCCGTACTGACGTACTTCCTTTGGTGTAATAAACTATTCCGTCTGGGGCCTTACCACCATCTATAAAAAAGCGATTCAAATTCCACACAGTTGAGTATTGGTTCGTAAACTGAATCGTATTATTTCGTATCGTAGGGTCATTGCGCCTGTTTGCCGACCGCTTCCCCTTTTCGTCCATTTAACCGCCCTCCTTGATATAACGCCAAAAAATAGCAAAACGGTTATACATAGGTCCTTAAAATATTTATGTATTACGACCTGAATAACTTCACAGTAAGTACATGCTTACACAGTTCACTAGAACGCGGCCATTAACTAGGATTAAGCTATGCAGTTTATGGTACCCGGCGAAAGAGTGAAAATGTGTCAAATATTGCAGAAAAAATAGTGACGTGCCGGAACTTACGCAGTAAATAAAAAATAGTTCTATTGTGTTTCTTGGTTTGTTTACTGTTTATACATATAGCTTGCTATAAATATAGTGTGGACGAATAGTTTATTATTCTAATTTACAATAATTAATATATTAAACGAAGTGGACGAGAAAGGGTACGCCCTTTTTATTAGAAAGTCCTAATCTCGACCGGGTGGTCTATAACAGGCCCGCCCATGTCAATTAGGTTCTGTCTCATATACGAAAATGCATGTAAGTAAACTAAATTTTATTTAGCAATATGAACTTTATGTGTACATATATTTGCGATGGCCAATTTTCGTCCGCTTATTAGCTTTAATAAAGTATAAACCTAATACGTTGAAATGGCCTATGAGGACTGACGGCCATTGGGGTGGATGGAAAAGTCCTCGACTGGCAACCCCGTACTGGGAAACGCAGCTTTGGTAAGCCCCCACAAGGTGGACTGATGATCTAGTAAAGGTCGCGGGAAGCCGCTGGATGCGGTCAGCGCAGGACCGACTGGTTAGGAGATCCTTGGGGGAGGCCTATGTCCTAAAGTCTCTCGGCTGATATGATGATGATGAATGAAAAAATATGCAAGTTTAACATCATATTTTAGGGGTTAAAAAGGCAAAACGGACTAACGGGTTGTTTTCGGTCAATTTTCTTTAAATTTGAAATATTATGATGGTCTCAAGACGAAAGTCTTTAATTCGCGTGTGTTGCCAGTGATGACTTACGGAACCGAAACGTGGCCGCTTACAATGGGCCTCATAAGAAGGCTCAAGGTCACCCAAAGGGCAATGGAGAGAGCTATGCTCGTAGTTTCCCTGCGTGATCATATCAGAAATGATGAGATCCGCAGGATAACCAAGGCCACCGACATAGGCCAAAGAATTGCGAACCTCAAGTGGCAGTGGGCAGGGCACATTGCGAGGAGGACTGACGGCCGTTGGGGCGGAAAGGTCCTCGAGTGGCGACCACGTACCGGGAAACGCAGCGTTGGTAGGCCCCCCACAAGGTGGACTGACGATCTAGTTAAGGTCGCGGGAAGCCGCTGGATGCGGGCAGCGCAGGACCGACCGGTTTGGAGATCCTTGGGGGAGGCCTAAGTCCAACAGTGGGCGTCTCTCGGCTGAAATGATGATGATTATGATGGATAATAGTAATGACCTCATTATTTGAATAGTGATTGGCGTTATTTTTTATGGTAAATGGTTGGCAGACAAGCATACGTCCTGCCTGGTGGTAATCAGCAATTGTAGCCTTAGATGCTTGCAACAGTGATCTGACACTCGCGCGCTGGTAACCCTTATCCCTTCCCCGTGGAGCTCTAGCGACCTTACTTACCAACAGAAATACAACACCACAAAAAATTTTTTTTTACTGTGGTCTTTTGTAATGGGGAGGTAGGTACTACCTAGAATTTGCAGCCCGAACTTGGGCTGCAAATTCTAGCGACTAGTCTGTTGTGCACTACCTTGATTAACAATTTCATTTTAAAACATATTTTTATTCATGAAATCCATACTCAATTGATGCGGTCGAAAATAGGACAACTGGTGGACGAAAACTGAACTTTGCGGTCGGAAACTGGTAATATTGGCATTTTATTACTTATTTTAAAATATTAAAAACAACATGACTGTCACCAATAACACGTTCGCAATAATTATAAATAGACTAATATAGGAATTCATTTCAGTAGTTATTTTATAAAATTATAATAAAGAAATATTTTAATTTTATTTTCAAAGTTGATAACTCCACTAAGTGGACGATAACAGGCGTAATGACCCTATAATATTTCTAAGGAACATTTCTGTTTGTTTATCTCAATTCAATTCTTGATCCAAAGCTATTCCAATTTCTTAATAAGTAAAATTATTTTGTAAAAAGTAACAGAAAGTTAAGTTTTTATGTAAGTAGATTTTAAGAATGTCTCTATTAGAGAACCATTGGTGAAATAATTATTTTAATACCCTCAAACTTCCCGAGATCTGACAATTTTTTAGACTCGCTCAAACACTTCTAAAAAACAATAGGCGAGGTGACATCGAGGCACAAACTGTGGTTCGCGCTGTGTAGGTATAAACAACCCGCCCGACCGAATCTTATTACAATACAATGCCGAGCTTAGTAGGTAACATAACTAACATTTCATTGCTTATTCAAACAAAACCTCACTTCTAACAAGTTCATATTTCTATTTGAATATTAGTCTTATTACAATCAATTTATGCATCTATTGGAACTTAATTGGAATTGTCTGTCCATTCCAATAGTCTATATTAAGATATAAAACTTGAACGAAATATTATTCAATTTAATTATTTATTTCAATTGACATACTTACAATAGGCTAAAAATGCAGACATTTTAAAATAAAATTTATGTCTTTCCTAAATCGGCATATCAATAAGTACCTACCTACTGTTTAATTTCTAATATATAGTATATATTCATTTATCCTAGTTTTGTTTAGTAAAGAAATCTGTTACCTACTTACTCTGTTCCGTAATGTAAACAATGTTTTTAACTTTAATAATTAATTTGGTTTAAACAGCTATTTAAGTATATTTAAAATCTTCGAAATAGTTCAATATTGACTTGTAAAATTATAGTTAGGTACTTAATTCACAAGATGTTACTTCCTATTTCTTTATAAGTAAATGTTTATTATTTCAATAGAAAGATTTATTCAGCACAAAAAAACGCTTTTGTACTTGCCTTTTGACTCGTCGCCACTTGTTGTGTTCACTCTTTAACACGGGGATATCACTCTATCGGCCTAAGTATCGGCTCGTTACGACACCAGCAGCTGGGGTTAACACATCCGTTCTCGCCCGCGGCTCTCACGTGACTGCCACCCCCCTGCCCGTGCACCCGAGACCAGTGTATAAACACTACATTTGCCATATTCTATTATAATTATCTCTTTTCAAGTACTTATTTCTCTTTGTTACAGTTCGGTGATGTTGCAGTTATAACGTCGTATAGTTTGTGATAACAGCGTGTAAGTGCAAAAGGAAACATGAACACACACAACCGTTTGTTTCAACTGTGTGCGGTGGTCGCGCTGTATTACATCGCCGCTGCGCCTGCGCAGGTGAGCTTCATATTAATATAATTTTTAATCTAATTCAAGGTAATATAGCATGTAAGATGTTTAAATGAATGCGACTGTAGTTACGTTACCAAGTTAAATATGGTGATAGTAAAATTAGCAATATGCGAATAAATAGCTAAAAACAAATAAAATGCTATAAATATTCCTTAGAATGTTCCAAGTATACTTTTGTAATGTGTAATAGATACTGTTGTAAAATCAACCTAGTCATGATTTTTCGAATTCTTCACGCTAGCGTTTATGAGAAAACTGACTAGACATACCTGAACCAGTGGAACCAAATCCAAGTTTACTTCTATAAATTTTACGGTATCTTAAATTTAGTTCTTAATTTTTTTGAAGGAATGACCAGTACGGTAAGATTTCTGTTCACAGGCATAAAAGCAAAATAAGTTCAGCGAAACGAACTTTAAATTTTTTAGTAAACATATTCTTCGTTTATGTTGCAAACTATGTTGATTACAGCAACTTAATGAGCAGTCATCTCGAGTGCGTAAAGTAAAGTAGCGTGGAATCCTGAATGCAACACACTATTCTTAGAAAAAGAGTACTAATATCCGACGAACAATTACAGGATAACTTGCATACTTTACATTTTGTTAACTTAATCCTAGAATTATCTAACCTTATTTTTCGTCGCTTAATACGAACTGTCGTCATTTCGACTACGATATTTAATGAAGTAGGTCAAAGGGTTTTATGAAAAGAAAATGTGCACATGTTTCTTTGAAAATATTCACACATTTTAATGAGAAAATTGGATGTAAAATGTAGGGTTTCAAGTCCGAACTTTATACTGTCGATGCTGATGTCAAGAGTGATTATAAGAGTAGATTTAACTGTCGTAGAGTTTATTAAACACTAAGTGTCTTATTCACAAACACTCAATAAACCTATTTTAGTTATTACCTTGTTAGAAAGTGTTTTGTCTCATTCATCTCGTGCCAGAGTGACAGAGACAAACGATTTATAAATCTCTAACAAATTCACTTGTTTTTATGAATAAGGGGGTAATAATATTATATTTTAATTACAATAAAGTCTCGAACTCGGTCATGTTATTAATTCGTAAAGAGATGAAAGCTCTTACTATTCATGGATTTACTATGAGGGTGCCGGATCCAGAGCGTAGCAGAGAGGGGATCCAGGAACAGTGCCTGGGACTTGTGAGTAGGAGCTCCTGATGGGGCACCGGCACTCCCCTTCACTACGTTCTTTACTAGGTGATAGACTCATATGTAGGGTCGTCTGGGTAGGCAACACCGCCTTTCTTATTTCTGCCGTGAAGCAGTTCGCTGTGTTTCAGATTGAAGGGAAAGGTAGCCAGTGTAATTACTGGGCATGGAGGGCATATCATCTTAGTCCCCAGGATGGTAACGCATTTGCAGTGTTAAGTGATTTACCCTTAATATTGCAAGTGTCTATAGGCGACGGTAACCACTTAACACCAGGTGGGCCGCAAGCTTGTTTGCCATCTGGTAGTATAAAAAAAACGCTGGCTTCTCTCTGCCTAACCATATTTGATACGATTCCGAGATACTACCTCAATACTTTTTTTTCCACGCTCACGCCAATTATCTAGCCCAAATTAAATATCATTAAGAACTTGTGCTATGGATACTAGATAACGGACAAATATTATATATATTGTAGATATTTTCATTATAAAATTAAATAAATACATAAACAACCATGACTCTTAAACAAATGTTCGTGTTCATCACAACACATGCGCTCTTATCAGGACTCGAACCCGGACCGCTTGATGTGTAGGCAGCGTTACTGACCACTCCACCACGACGGTGGCATAATAATAAATGTAACGCTTCACTTGTACTTACATATTGCCGACTCTAAAAGACGATTACAATATTAGACCACTATCCTTCACAATAGCTATGTCTGAGTTAGCTTGGGTATTATCATGGACAGCCAGGAGTACAAGTTTCTTTACTGGTCTCTATAAGATGGTGTTTAATGGATCTTCAAAGAGACTACTCGCACATTTATCTTGTCCTGGGTGTTAACTATTGCACTCATTCATTTTATAGTTTAGAATTTTTGTAATACCATAATGTATTTATGAGGCGTGATTGTAATACCAGGTACCAAACAATGTGTATATTTTTTTTGTCTTTGTTATCACACTTCTTCTTCTTTCGTTTCGATGGCTTCTTATTCCAATGCCCATTAAATTGTTGCCACCCAGAATTCTGCCACTCGAATTGTAGGATCAGCAGCGTTCGTTCCACAACTCTTCAAGCGTGCAATTAATAGGGCATGCGGGGCAAGATATTAAATGAGCCATGGTTTGCGGGGAGGCACCACACTCGCACTGGTTGTCCCTGATGTAGCCCCACCTGCACACATTTTCCTTACTGCGACCGGCTTGTGTTCTCAATCTGTTCAAAGATTTCTAAGTCGGCCACGGTAGCTTATAGCCAGGGGCGAGATTTTCCGACAAGGCTATAGGCGAGTAAGGTATCACTCCCCTCAAGGGTCTGAGTCTAACCTGCGAGGGGTCTTCAGAAGAAGGGTGCACATGTTATCACACTAAAAACTACATATTATGCAAATTCGATGTTTCATAATGTGTTAAGTAATATTGCTTTAGTTATTTATTAACATTAATTAACTATTGTTCTACGAATACAACGTGAAGTTTACTAGTGTGTGTAAACATGACTAAAATGTTTTGATTTTCATTTGGTCATCAATGAGTAAACCTTGACCTTTTTTAGTGATGGAAATTATCAAATTAATTTCCCATCATGCAAGTTAATTTGCTCGAACAATATAGATCTTCATAACCAATTAATTTAAGCGCCTTAAGGTATTCAGATTACATTTGAACCTGCAACCTATGCATTAAGGTCGGGGTCACATTCCACAAAAAGCATAATACCCATAAGTATAATATGTATTATATTAACTATGCGTAATTACAAAGGAAGAGTATGTACACTTATTAATGTTTAATTGGTTATTCATTATCTCATGTTTGACTTGAGGCCAAATGAATCTCTTCATGGTGTTGTTTGAAACACTTGACTTCAACGACCTTCCTCGTTGATGTTCTTAAATGATAAATAATATTTTTGATTTGATAATTGGTATTCAATAATTTGAAAATAAATATGTACAATAATAATTATCAATGAAAATAATTATATATTCAGAACTTTGATTTTAAAGCTAAAAGTATCTTAGAGCTATATTTCCTGTCATTATCACAGTTACATAAGTCATAGTAAATACAAAAGAAAGGACTTAAAAATACGGTCAGATTGCACTAATTTAAGATGTATTTAAATTAAAATTATTAATATCAGATAACAATGTAGTATTCATAGTAATAAAAGCTTTATATAATGTTAGTAAAATCTTCAAAATTATGTTAGTAAAATAATAATGCAACATTCTCATCTGTACTTCTGTAGGTACCACGGCGAAAACTCTGAAGAGCTTTTTATCCCAATCCCCTAAATCCCACCATCTTCCTTCCCTTTAAGGACTACGCGTGCTGGTCTACGTTGCCACCGACAAACTGTGGCTAACATTCCAACGCAAACTAATAAATTTGGTAACTCGTTTCTTTGTCGCACAATCAAGAAATGGAATTCACTAAATTATATAAAAAGCTTATTGCAAGATAAATTATTATTTAAATTGTCCAAATGCGTGGGAGTAAAATCTAGCCCAAAATTTAAGCATCAATTGACCTGTAATGATGTTTTGAAATCATTACGAAATTGTAAGCTGTGGAGTTTCTTTCGCTATTTCCTCTCCATCACAGCATATAAATTATTTAAGTAAGATAATTATTTCATCCCGAAATGATGGTAGGGCTTTTGACGATTCAAAAGTACTTAGCAAAGTCCATTTAAATAAAGAGCTATTTCATTTCATTAGTCAGCTAGCCAAGCTAACAACCACCAACATTAATTTTACCTTTAGCAGTTCGTAATGTGTACCAATTCACGAAAGACAAGTATAAAATTCTTAATTTCAACTAAATTAAAACGCTTAATCTTTAAAAAGATATCAATTTTGAAACTAAATCTAAGCCTGTGACCTTTTGCTGTCTGACCAACTACTAATATGACACATTTTTCGAGTGTTTCAAGTTTTTACAGACTATTCTAACACTTCTTTCCAATTTGTTAAAGCCATATGGTTAAAAAAAACTATAGAATAAGTAGGTACTAATTAATTAATTGATTTACAACTCTATCTTTACTATAATTGAAATTTCTTATTCTCTCATCACATGCACCCGCGTTCTGTGTGCCAAAGGCATTACAGACATAATTTATCTATTCATAAATCAATGAAGTTAATTATAGTCGTCGAAAAAATTATACTGTTTATTGTAAAATCTTATTTGTTATTTAAAATCTCATTTTTATTTACACGAAAGAATCCAGCATTGATGGTATTGTGGAAACACAATAGATATAATTGCGAAACAATTAAGCTCAGGGCCAGAGTGGAAAATAAATTTAAAACTTAATACAACATCTAATTATATGATAAAGCTCTTATGTGTTGTATATGTTTCAAAATATGATTTATGTCCAATAATACCTTTTTCTTTTGCGTAAATAGTTAATCGGTATTGCCTTCTAAACAGCTAGATAATTTTTCATAGTAGAAAAATGATAATTACTAATATATTGAAAAGACTTTCACGCCTTTCTCTCATAGCGGTAGGCAGAGATCACTGGTATGCACTTGCTACTATCCTTATATACTTATTTCGCTTCATCTACTTTCATTACTGTCCTCACACATGCTCGGTGATTTCGAGTATCTTAATTTGATCGTCTTTATTAAAAATGTAATTGATCGATAAAGTGTTAGAATACGTCTTTCTCGTCCCACTTAACCGTCTGACGAATTTGCTCATCTCATGAGAAAGGTATCCTCCCCACACTGTGAAGTTTGTGGCATCATAGATGATATTCAACATATTCTTGTGGAATGTGAAAAATATCGCAGTGGAAGGGACTTAATTATCCATAACTTTAAGATAAATATGAAAAATTTTGGTATATTTATAAGTATTTTGGCTGATCCAATATCTCAGGCTGCAAAATGTTTGGGAGAACTCTTTTCTCTTGATAATCTAGGGTACGATGGCGCCTAAATAAATAAAGAAAAAAATCTCCACTTACTTTCAATTTTTAGACTTGTGGATTTCCACAAGTCTAAAAATTGATTTGACTGAATTGATTGGACTGTATAAGAAAAAAACATCTTTTGTCGATTTTTATTTAACAACTGTCCTAATGACTGCCTTAAAGAAGTTTGAAGTGAAGGCATTTAGGTGAAACTATTGCGAGCTTTCCCGAATAATGACTACATTAATATTATGTAGTGTTGCCCAAATGCAAGAACAAGACGAGACTTGGCTAGTCTTGGTCTTGGTCTTGCGCCAATGCACCTGGTCTTGGTCTTGGTCTTGGTCTTGCGCTCCCAGTCTTGGTCTTGGTCTTGGTCTTGCAGCAAGAGTCTTGCAAGTCTTGCAATTACCTATTAGACTATTGCTATTTATTACAGTTTACTTTAGATCTTAGGAATTAACATAGCCATAGTAAAGACCAATCAGATTAATAAATGTCTGAAGATTTGATAAGAAATTCGATAACTGCCACATGGTTATCAACTGAGCTATATGCCGTTTTCCATGGGAGTAACTGTTTCTTAATAAACATTTACGCTTTATAAGCTTACATGTGCTAAAACATGTAAAAAACAAATTAATTACAATTATTTGACTGTATTTTAAAGAACAATATCTCTCTAGAAAGAGATTGAAACCTCAACTTATATGAAATTTAATAAAAGAGTTTTACGATTTATCATTTATTTCAATAAAAAATATAATACAATAATGTATTCGTTTCCATTCTAAGCACACTGAAACTTATTTATTCTTTGGAACACCTGTGCTCTTAAAACTATACCTAGGCCCTGTGGCGGCAATCAATTAGTGTCAAATGTTGTGATTTCGGCGCGGCGGCACCGATTGTTGTATGTGATTTCAAAAGAAGCCGCCGGCGCGTGTATCATCACCATGTACTTCCGAAAAGCGGCAAATTTCTTTGAGAAGTCAGTACAAAACCTTTGATGCCGCATTAGTGCCGATGGTTAAACTATGCATGCACTCTGTTTGATTTTAATGGATATTTTTTTATTCGCTATGTATGTTTATGGTAGGTATTGGTCGTAATGCGCATAGGTTCAGTTTTTCATATTCTTTGATACAGTTTTTTGCGTCTCATAGAATTACTAAGTGTACATACCTATACACAGAACTGTTATACCTAACTACTCTGTGAAATAGCGCTAAGTCCTAGCTGCAAGACGCAAGAGTCTTGCGGGATTAGTCTTGTTCTTGCTCAAGTCTTGCACGGTCAGTCTTGGTCTTGGTCTTGCTAAAAATACGCGGTCTTGTTCTTGGTCTTGGTCTTGCATTTTTGCAAGACCAAGACCAAGACTGCAAGACCAAGACTGAATTTGGGCAACACTAATATTATGCCTTATTCCCTCAATTATTTCACCCGAATTAGTCAATATACTTCCTAAATCAATATACGCCCGAAAACCCTCTCTATCCCGAAAATTCTAAAATAAAAAAAAAATGGCAACGCATGCCGGGTGCAGCTACTCGTAGTTTAAAATAGTATCAAAATTGACTTTCATGAGTATACAAATAGTACATAAATGAATCAAGAAATTTCGACTGACTGTATAAAAAACTTAAAAAACCTTTATAAACTACTAATGGTAGTTATCAATATAACCACTATATTCTGAACCCCACACAGAGCATTGCACCAAGGGTCACTCCGCGTGTCAGTATACCACACACAACATCATATCCAAGGATGGTTTCAGGCACACCGACGTACAACTATGACATAACCCACAGAACAAATAATTTTCCCAGGTGGTAGACCCGTATGTAGGGTCGTCTGGGTAGGTACCACCGCCTTTCTTATTTCTGCCGTGAAGTAGTTCGCTGTGTTTCGGATTGAAGGGAAAGGTAGCCAGTGTAATTACTGGGCATAGAGGGCATATCATCTTAGTCCCCAGGATGGCTAACGCACTTGCGGTGTTAAGTGATTTACACTTAATATTGCAAGTGTCTATAGGCGGCGGTGACCACTTAACATCAGGTGGGCCGCAAGATTGTTTGCCATCTCGTAACATAAAAAAAATAGAGGTTACAAGTCGTAAGTGGGCGAGGCGCGCGCGCTGCTGGATATGAGTAAACACTCATATTCGATCCTTTTCGAAGAGGAAAAATATTTAAAAAATAATTTTAAAACACCGTCTTGTGCTATTTTAACTGGCAGGAAGCAAAGTAAGACTCATAATCTTACTAATGGAGGCATTTCTTTTCACCGGTAAGTACAAATATACTGTTAAATTGAAAAAATATTATGTCACGAGTGGCGACACTGGCTCTGGCTCTGGTATTAACATCGCTTGATGCGACTTCTAACCTCTTTTATCTATTCTGTAACATAACCTATTATATAGCAGGTGACATAGTGCACCGTTCCAAATCAATTGAGCCCAGGGTAGGAAAAAGAAGACTTACGTCTTCTTTCTTTCTTGACGTGCTCTTCATTGCTGAAGGTCGTGTCCGTCCTGAAATGCCACCGTCACGATGGTTACTAAGCTCTTCCATGCACTTTTATCTTCGGCCTGTCTCAGGGCGGTAGTAATAGGGAGGCCTGTGAGGGCTTTAACTTGGTCTGACCAGCGGGTAGGTAATCGTCCGCGCGGCCTTTTTCCCTCTACTTTTCCTACCAGTACCAGCTTTCCCAGGTTATCAGGGCATCTGCGCGCCATGTGACCGAAATAGCTGAGTATTCTTTGGTAACAATTTGTCGGTACTGGTTTTGACTTTCAGTTGGTCGAGAATTGATTTATTTGTTCTTTTGGCCGTCCACGGAATACAAAACATCTCCAATGCATCTATTTTCTCTCGCTTTCAGACTTACGTCTATCAAACAGGAAAAATATTTAGCAATCAAGTCGGATTAAAATTATAAGATATAAACCTGACAAAAAGATATGTCCGAACCGCTTAAGGCGAATCGTAATTTAATAGTTAGTTAATCAAGACTAGAAAGCTGTCAAAGTTAATAGCTCCGCGAGATTTGTCTGTCCAAAGTTACACAAAATAAGCCGAGTATAAAAGATAAGATTCGTGAGATAGGTTCCTGTGCAAAAACACTGTAATGTCATACATGTATGAAATAGTTTTATTCTACTTTAAAAAAAACTATTGATCTTTTAACTTGGTATTTACGAGTTATATTGGTATTAAAAGAAGGGCATTTCAGAACCACAGGGTTTTTGAAATGTGCCTCTTTTCTGCAGTTTGTATTCATACCGATTTTATGCCTAACCTGACCAGAAAGTGGCGTACGGAAAAACCCATTTCCTGGTGAGGAGGTAACATAAAATTTTGTACTTACCTCGGGTGGTTAAAAAGAAAGCCACAGATCGCATATTAATCGTCCTTGCCTTCAGCTCGGGCGTCAAATACCTACAATCTGAGACATTCTTTATTTTACCACCCTAGCTAATAAATGTATACTATTATTGTGTTTGCTTACGTTAAAATTATAAGTTGCAGTGAAAATACTATTCTCGTTATCATTTACCCATGTATGCACACTTTACGCATAAGATTTATTACATTCTATTCCATTAGTACGTGTCGTCGTCGCTCATGTTCACACAATTTCAGAGAATCATAAAGTGTTTGCCACAATAGATGTTAAGCTTTGTTAGGTTTTTTTTTAATTTGTAAGCAACTGCGATCAAGTATTAAAAGTGAACACAAGAGCTACCTACTGCACTCTTTTTATGCTGTGGTAATAATGATCCGTTATGGCACTGGGTCGTGGCATATGCGCTTTAATTATTGTTGTCGGTGTATCAAGCTCGGAATTGTGATATAATTTATTACTGTGACATAATGACGAGTAGACGCCATGGAAAGTAATGCTGGAGATACACGCTTTAATTGTTGATTCAATTTAGAACAATTTATTTTATTTTACAAGCACAGATAGGACTAGCACAGTGGATAACCGCTCTGTTCGGAGCACTCCAAACTGGGGTAGTAACTATACATTTTCGTAGTGTTGGGTTAAGTTTTACTAATCGTCGGTAGTCGTAAGTTGTGCGTGGGTGTGGGACCGTTCTCCTACAGTCATTTGTCAGTTGAACTATTAACCAAAACAACTATTTATCGGCTAATGTTTCTCTAAAATATCATTCACCAATGAATTTTTACTCTGCATTAACTTTTGCCAACGAACGTTTCGCCGGCAGTCGCTTCGACGGCAATCATTTTGCCTGAGTAATATTTTCACAATGATCTTTTCATAGCCAGACGCAAAGAATAAAATAAAAGGCTTTGTTATCTGATCAAATTCTCTTCATTAAGCACTTCATGTATTTATGTGCGGTCATCAACGACAAAATTTGATGTCACGTAGGTAATATTGAACAGTAACCGGTACAAACCGGTAAAACAGTAATATTGAAAAGTAAAATTGACTTGACAAACAACAAAAACAAAATTGACTTTCGTAGTAGAGTTTTTCCAACCAACTACAACAAGGGGTTTTTCAAGAAAGTCGTGAAAACGTAATTCTAAATCGGCAACGCAAGTGTTTTGTAATGTATTCGAAGATAAATGGAAATCTATTTAATTCATCTTTTATATATATATATATAAAAATGAATACTGACTGACATATCAACGCACAACCCTAACCGCTGGGTCTAGAGATTCCTTAAGAGGTCCAGGGATGCACTAAGTAAGGATTTTAGGAAATTCACCCTCTAAGGTGGTGAAAACGGGATGCAAAGTTTGTATGGAAATCCGTCATTTTTAGAGTAAAATTCATAAAAATTGGTGTATGGCCTTTCAGTTGGAAATTATGTAAGATCTATTCAGGATTTTTGAAAATTCAATCCTTAAGGGGGTAAAATAATGGATGGAAGTTTGTCATTTTTTAAACTAAAATCGATGAAAATGGGCCCTAAAATTTAAATGCTGCCCGAAATAACTATTCTACGCGAACGAAGCTAGTGTTAAATAAAATTTGAAAGAAAATTCAATTTTCCATAGCTGTTGTATACCATTAATGTAGGTCACCAATGTGGTATTAAAAAAGTGAAGGTTCGTAGCCTGCAGGAACGTTTTCGTCTCAACTCTGGGAAAGTTCTCAAGTTAAATGTCAAAACTTACAAAATCTCGAGACACCCGTCACGATCTAATTTGTGAACAGCGAGATCATCTGCGATTGGCAAAGAATCTGTTTCAAAACGACACCGATGTATCGATTGTGAATGATTTCCTAACGTGCGCGATTCGATTGTCGATTCGATTATTGCTAATTTACGCTCGCTAACTCGATACAAGAGTGATGAATAGCTTGCTTTTAAGAGAACCAAATTAATTTGACATTTCTACCTAAAAAGTGGTGTTAATAAGGTTTGTATTTTGTTAGTTATTTGGTTGGGTTTTGAGTAATAGTTCGATTATTACAAATTTGTTATTCAAGTTGGAGTGCGAAATAGTGGAAATAAGCATAAAAATTTTAGCACCTTATTTTTCCTTTTGTGTTAAAACAAAAGCATAGAATATAATATCACTTTATTGCTGATCAAGACAAAGATAACAACACAAATATTTATCTACAGGAAAATGCGAAAGGTATAAAAGTAGCTGTGTCGATGTCTTTCAAACATCTAAGCATTTAACATTGGAGTGCGGCCGACAAGCGAATACAAAATAAAAAGCCCTGCCCTGCTCCATATGTTATTTGTGATCGGTATAATACGTTTTCTTCTTCCACTCTCCTCGATCAGCCGTCATCTCAACATTAACGCCATTCTTTGCCATATCATCAAACTTTTGTATTCATTATTGATCATATTCGTTTGTTAGAAACAGTCCATTTACCTTTTTTTTTAGTAATTTGAGGGTCAACATCAATCTAGTCAACAGCAGAAGGGCGAAACTAAATTCTTTAGATATTTCTAATTATAAAAAGTTTCTGTAACGTCCATTTAGTTGCTAGCAGTGCTATTACGCTGAACTTTCCTACAAATAAAATTAGGTTTCGTTTTGTTACTGTATTTATTGATACTATCATGAGAAAAGAGAGCGTAGAAAGCTACTCTTATGTACTACTTCAATTTTAGCACCTATACTCGTGCGCAGTGCTAATATTATCAAAACAATGAGTATATTTCATATGAGTGAGTATTTCAGCCGTGAAAGAGTTGCTGTGTTTCGGATTGTAAGGAAAGGTAGTCAGTGTAATTACTGTAATTTATTTTCCTTTTATAACTCGTTCCTTTGTCGCACAATCAAGAAATGGAATTCACTGCCCGCACACGTGTTCCCTCCTTCCTACAATCCTGGGTCATTCAAAAGAGGCGTGAAGAAGCACCTTGCAGGTCGGTAAGGCGAGGGTGGCTAGCGCGGCAGTTTGGAGTAATTTGCTTGACCTTTCTATAAAAAAACGCACCTTTTCTTAAAAACCGGTCCACGTGTATTTTTATACTGTTTAGATACAGGAATGCGAAACAAAAGTTATATAAAAGTGTGTAATTTATTTTTTTATTCATTAACTTCTTATCTCTTTTGTGTAAACAATAAAATTCAATTTATTTTAAAGGATTTAAAGTTTGTAATCGACACTGTGTATTTATATGTTATATACGGAGACAAATTCAAACAAGACAACTTTTCAATCATTCCTCGCGAAAGCAAAATTATTACTACTAGAAAAATGCACTGAAAAAAATCGACTTGCCTCAGGCGGGACTCGAACCCGCATCTTCCACAATCCGGGCGGACGCGTTGACCAATTACGCCACCGAGACACTGCTTTTAGCTGTCGAAATTAGCTGTGGAAGATGCGGGTTCGAGTCCCGCCTGAGGCAAGTAGATTTTTTTCAGTGCATTTTTCTAGTATTCATATTTACGCGTTTGTAAACGCAAAAATAAAATTATTCCAAAATTATTACTACCATACCTGATAACTCCATCACAATAATCCCATTCTGAGTACAAGCCTCGTATACTTCAAAAGATAGTTAATTTGCTTCATAACATTTATTATCTCATATTATCTGCGTCTAAACAGATTACATGACTTAATATAGGTTACTGTCAAACCAAAATCGGACTGACCATAAAATTTGGAAAGTATATCAGACGTGCCCACTCCTATAAAGGTTGGAAGCTCTACACTGGAAGTTGTCGACGATTATGTTTACCTGGGACAAACAGTCCAACTGGGTAAGTCCAACTTCCAGAAAGAGGTCAATCGACGAATCCAACTCGGCTGGGCAGCGTTCGGGAAGCTACGCGGCATATTCTCGGCCCATCTACCGCAGTGTCTCAAGACGAAAGTCTTTAATTCGTGTGTGTTGCCAGTGATGACTTACGGAACCGAAACGTGGCCGCTTACAATGGGCCTCATAAGAAGGCTCAAGGTCACCCAAAGGGCAATGGAGAGGGCTATGCTCGGAGTTTCTCTGCGTGATCATATCAGAAATGATGAGATCCGCAGGAGAACCAAGGTCACCGACATAGGCCAAAGAATTGCGAACCTCAAGTGGCAGTGGGCAGGGCACATTGCGAGAAGGACTGACGGCCGTTGGGGCGGAAAGGTCCTCGAGTGGCGACCACGTACCGGGAAACGCAGCGTTGGTAGGCCCCCCACAAGGTGGACTGACGATCTAGTTAAGGTCGCGGGAAGCCGCTGGATGCGGGCAGCGCAGGACCGACCGGTTTGGAGATCCTTGGGGGAGGCCTATGTCCAACAGTGGGCGTCTCTCGGCTGAAATGATGATGATGATCAGACGTGCAGTCTGCGCATGCGCTCTGGCTGACTAGCATACAAATTAACAATTTCGAAACATCAGGAAACGGTCATTGTCTTAAAAGTTTGAGTCAAGTAATTGTAGGCGATGTCGATGTCTTAACCATTATGCAATATGAGATTTACGGACAAATTCAATGGGCAATCCTATTTGAAACTCACAGTTACATACGTTAAAGGCAAGGAAATGTTTTGTGTAACACAGACAGGGAGAGAGTAGAGAGAGAGAAAGACAGACACAGAGTGTAACTGATAAATTACTCTATGTAACCTTTTCCATACCTACCGCTTTCATAGCCTATTATCCGATATCGATAATGACCTAAGGTTTTGCGTCTATGGGTGCGTTAAATTTTTATCCAACACAAACTACTTATACCAATTATTTGCTCTAGGCGTAGGTATTCATTAAATTATCTACCTGAAACGATGTTAGCCGGTTTTCGAGGAAAATCGTTTACGAATTTACCGTACCGCCTGACTAGGCATCGTGGCATAATAATATGAGGGACTCGTCCGCTGAAGGTACGCAGGGAATACTCACTATCTTTCATTTTCATTTACTTCATAGACGTAGGCAAAACTGTTCTCCCGCCTGATCATGCCAGATGTTTTTTTTTTTTAGTGAATATAGGAAAGCATTTGACCACACTCTCACCTGATCTTAAGCGAAGATGTGGCCTACGATGTTACATGCTTACCTAGAAATAGCCTATTCACTCTTCTCTCACCCAAGTTATAAGTATCAGGAAACACATCAGCAGGCAACAAGTTCCACTCCTTAGCTGTCCGCATTATAAAGGAGTTAGCAAATCGCTTTGTGTGGATGGTAGGGACATCAACAACATAAGGGTGGTAATTTAACCTGCGTCTTGTGTCCCGGTAGTGAAATGGGGCTGGTAGAATTAATTCGTGTTATTCCGACGCACACTCTCCCTCGTTGTTTGTTTCCCCAATATGCAAGAGTTCTGTCTCGTAGGAGACGACTGCCGCCTGAGCCCTCGCTCGGAATATGGCTTTGACCATACTTGGTAATGCGCCTATTGACCGGAACCGAAGATAAAGAGTGTCGAAATTGAAAATGATATACTCAATACCATTTGGGTCAACAGCTGATTTTGACATCATAATGATCATTAAGATAGTTTCTACCAAATTAGTTCAAATAAGTTATTGTTCAATGGCAATCACAGAGTCATCATTAACTTTAATTTCTCATACAAAAGACGTTTGTCGGTTTGATATTATGCATTTGAAAGGTTATCTTTCAATTTTATTTTCAATACGATTGTCAGATTGTAATAATAAGGTTGATAAACCTATTTCTCAATTTACTGTGCTACTTACAAGGAGTGTGTTACTTACTTACGGGTGGTTAATTAATGTATCTAATAAGTAAGGTTGTAGGCTTATGGTATGGTTAACCATTGGTTTGTTTATTTTTTGTACCGAAAGTAGTGGCTAGTAAATGTGCACTGCAGCCAGCCAGGTGTTCAGCAGGAACCTCCTCTGGTTTGATCCGCGAACGGGGTGAGATGGAAGAGACGTGGAGAACGTCATGTTCAGGGCCGTCTTAACCCGGGGGTGCAAGGGATGCAGTGCACCCGGGCGCCGGGTGTTAGGGGGCGCCGAGAGCCACTCGCGATACATAGAGTAGAGTCTCCACTGTAACGCTCCGTACGGAGCGAGCGCATCGCACGCAGCGCTTTACCTTTGGGCAGTGCTTCGTTGGTTCTTGAGGTGTATCTACCGTGAAATCCCAATTTAACGCGGCGACACCAAAACAATAATTGATTGACTTATAAAGCTAAAGTAAAATAGTCTAAATACTATTTATTAAGCGACCGTGGTAAAATATGTACGAACCTAATTTCAAGGGAAATTGACTTTTACTTCTTAAAAGCGCAGTCTCTCAGTGAGTGATTATCGAGACGTTTTGATCGATGATGAATGCGCGGGCGCGTTATGTCAACTACTCTGAGCTGTCTTCTTATGACAAGTAACGGAAGTTTCTTAATTTTTGCGTTCCGTTATAAGGTTAGTTATAATTATTATAAATTAAAATGTAAGGTAGGTATTAGATTAATTTAAAATTTAAGGTTTTTAATTAATAACTATAAGTTTGATAAAGGCAGCTGATATGTATTTACTCTGATATATATCATGCAACTTACTACGTTGCTAAGTGGGATAGAGTCATTTGCCCGAAATTTTAAGGCAAAATAGGGCTTTTATTTTTCAGCATTTGTTGTGTGATAATAGTTTATATTGGTAGGTAGTCATCTATTTGTACTCTCATGGGGATTGAATCGTGATCTCGGGATCTTAGACGAATCACTAGACCGCATACCTACATGGTTAACTTGTTGAACATGCCTACCGAAAACGGAGTACAGATAAGACACATGTATGACAAGTCATTGTGCTGCATGGTGTTGCGTCAATGTCGTTAACGTAACCAGCTTAAAGGAAAGGTAGTGTTTTTTAAAATAATAATTATACTATCGAGTGAAGTGGCGGATAATTGCAAAGTTATTGCGGATGGGAGCAGGTAGATACTGCAATTCACCTCTTATGTCATAACGAATTATTTATTTATCCATTCCATTAAAATATTAATTTTAAGTTAGGACAGATGGTATAACATAAACTAGGTAAAATTATATTAAGTTGTTACATCACCTTCACTTCTCATTTTTTTTTCAAACTCCTCTTCATCATAAAGTTATATGATTATGTAAGCTGCAGATTAAACTATTCAAAACTGAATTTCCAAGTGACGTTCAGCGATGTATATGTTATCGAATTTACTCCAAACTTTATTTTAGATCGAGTTTCGGTCAAATGTTTGCTAATACAATTAAAAATCGTTGTCCGTGTCATGTTTACGTACGATTAAAGTTCATAGAATTACCTTCCGGCAGAAAACAAATATTCTCTATGTCTCTCAGCGCCAATAGATATTATCTATCTTGACTTTTGTGTACCGAAATGTGTCCTTAAAATTTTACTCTGAATTCTCGTACATTTAATTAAGGAATCGCCGTATAAAAAGAACCATTTCCAACATGCCACCTGAATGCTTCCTATTACGCAGTGATAAATTAACATTACGCAGTGATAAATTAACATATTTAATTGGCCTATTTTAAAATTATAGTCATCAATGCGCTACGCTTACTACTCGTAAATTCGTATTAAATTAATAATTTATTTCAAATATTCCAATAGCAATATTAAATTACACTAGAACACTGACCATTAGGTTCAACCTACGTAAGAGTATGTAAGGCATCGGAACCATCACCCACATTATATAATTATAATGGGCGTCACAGAGACCGAAGTTCAAGGACGGTTAAGGTTATCGCTTTTAGAGCCAAAAGTGAAAGTAAATAAATTACATTTTTTTTATTTAATAACAAGTGACTTTCAGACAAATCTTGTATATTATGCCGACCCCAAATGTAGTTGGAAGTAGGGCAGGGAAATGATGATTTATTAACAAGTGAAGGTAATGCGTCGGTGGCGTAGTGCGTAAGAGCGTTGTCTTCCACCCAGAAGGCACCGGTTCGAACCCAGCCACGTACCAATGTATTTTCAAATTTCTAATTCATATGTACGTTTAATCGGCGCTTTTATGGTGAACGAAAACATTGTGAGGAAATCTGCACACACCTGTGAAGAAATTTTTAGGTTGTGTGACCAATCCGCACTTGGCCAGGGTGGTTGACTAAGGCCTAATCGCCCTTAATGTGGGGTAGGCTCGAGCCCCTCGGTGGGGACATTATATGAGCTGATGATGATGATGAAGGCCACGTTACAGTAAAAAGCAGTATGTAAGAGCTCTTAAGTAACCTTTTTTGTATTTTGAAATTGATTTGAGAAAAATCTTTTAAATATTTGCCAGACAGTAGGATTTTGAATACACCATCGAAAAAAGTTTTCGGGTAAATTACGTAAGTATCTATACTCAGATCATATTAATGATCAATTTATGAACAAATATTATAGATGCGAAAGTAACTTCGTGTCTGCTAGATTTGGCGTGATCAATGATGGCCGACATCCACGCGAGCGGCCTCTAATCAACAGATTTAGACCAGAAGGTGGTTATTAATATCTGATATCTGTCAGGATTAGAATGTGATTGTCATTATTTATTAAGTATTAGTGGTTGGTGATGCGGGTGAAAGAATCTTATTATTCGAAAATTTTAACAAAGTGGACTGTATTTTTGCGATGAGAAATTGACGCTAAGCTTCGGAGAAAATTATGGAAATGGAACTGCCTGCGGATGAAAATAAGAGATAGGCAGCTGCTTAAATTTGGAAAGGATTTTGCACAAACCTTGAAAATATGATGGTCTTCTTCCTGTGTACAGTGTCCAGCGTTCATGCGACAGCTTACCAAGGTCCGTCTTCTTGATTTAGGCAATTCACTAGCACTAGCGGTGGCCACCGTCTTTTACACCGAATGTAATTAGATAATTAATTTATTTGTTAATATTATGTAGACGCGGGTTCTCAGAGAGTCTAACGCAAGTATATCTGCCCGAACAGTCTTCTCGTCTCACGTGGTTTTCCCTCCCTTTCAAGCCCGGTTCGTGCGTGGGAAAGGGATGCGATTATAGGGAGGAAGAGGATAGCAGTATTGTCAATTCTCTTGCAACCAACACAAAAATAACATTAAACAAACGCCTAATTGTCGCGTTTGTGATATGGCGCGAACAGTGGTAGTGTCATTTTTATAAGTCTGTGTCACTGATCTATGTTTTTATATCTTCCATGCAGAGTCTACATGGAAGATGTAAACACAAAACAGACCAGACGATTGGCTGTGCCATTATCTGGTGCGATTTTTACGTAACTTTTTTCCTCTATTCTCAACTTGTACTTATAGCCTAAGAGCCAGTGGAAAGCTACCTGTATGTATTTGACCAGACTTGGGGTTTTGTACAGTGAGGCCCCTATACCTACCATATATGAGATGGGGGTTCACTAAGCCCCAAGTGGTGGACACGGCGCGCGCTCAAGCAAGACAGGTATCGATTTTTGGCGAATTTTTAATGCATTTGACGACGTCTGCCGTTTTTAAAATTTGATAATATATTATTATTATTATCTAAAAACAACAATGGCAGACCATTATCGCGCGGTTAACATTGTGGCAGACAGTTTTGAAAGAGCTGAAAAAAAAAAATTTTTGAATTTATTTGAAGAGATCTGCCATTGATATATTTTATTTATTAGGGTCTTGAAAACTTATATTCATCACGGCAGACGACTTCATTGAGTACACACATCAGCAGACAACAAAATCTTTGCTACTATCCGGTCAGATGTATGTGTATTACGTTCCCTATTTTACATCAATATGATTTACTTTATCACTGTGATTAACTAAAATTGATAAGTTTGATGATTAATAAGTTTGATGATAAAAAAGTTAGTATATTTTGGAAGAATCTCAAATATTAAGGTATATTGCAGATAACAAATAATTATTCAAATATTTATTTAATTTTCTTCTTTTTATTTATTTAAGACATAATTAAAAAAAATGAATAACAAAATATGAAACGTGCATGCAATAAAAAAAAATGTATGTTTTTTTTACTTATTTAAATCTTTATTCATCGTCATCGGAATCATGGTCGTCGTGGTGTGACTCGTCTTCATCATCCATAGAATCGGAATCTGTAAAAAAATAATATCAAAATAAAAATAATTTGTAAAGTGATCCGAATATATTCGATTAAATTTGGTTATTAATGAACTTACCATGGACTTGGGTGATTAAGTCGCTCACAGAAGTTGGAAGTTGATCACCGAACCATTTGAATAAAAATTTATCATCCTGTTCAATCCAACCATACTCTAATGGGTCCAATGTGGTAGGTTGCTTCTTATAAGCATTTCTCCAAACACTTGAAATATAATGTGCTCTTAGAAGTTGCTGGTAAAGCTCACTCTTACACGGTGGTATTGAGCTTGCATCAAAATTCAGTATTTTTAGGGTTCCGTACCTCAAAAGGAAAAAACGGAACCCTTATAGGATCACTTTGTTGTCCGTCTGTCTGTCTGTCTGTCTGTCTGTCAAGACCCTTTATCTCAAGAACGCGTGGACGTATCAAGCTGAAATTCACATGAAATACTCAAGTCTATTGTCCCTTTAAGCTGTGAAAATATCAAACTTCTAAGCCAAGCCAATCAAAAGATACAGCCGATTATGTCGATATTTTCAACAAATTTCCGACACTCGCAAAGGAATCAAAACCTACAGGATACTTCCCGTAAACTCAGAATCTTAAAATTTGGCATGAAGCATTGTCATATAATGCAAATATAGGGAAAATTGTGAAAATCACATTTTTTTAGTTAAATGATATAATAAAAATATTTTAATAAAATGAAACTTACTACCTTATTTCTCACGAACGAATAAAGGTATCAAATTGAAATTTATACCAAATACCTAGGTCTATTGTCCCTTTAAGCAGTGAAAAAATCAAACTTCTAAGTTAACGCGATCAAAAGATACAGCAGTTTATACCGAGGAACCCTCGGTGTGCGAGTCCGACTCGCACTTGGCCGTTTTTTTTTTACTGAAATTTTCATTCACGTCCGAAGCTTTATAATTGTTGACGAAAAGTTGGTACCTTCCATCATCAACGTCAATAGATTTTTTGGCATTATAGAGCTGAATTCAAAATTTAATTTTTTTCAGCACTTCCAAAACTGTCTGCCACAATGTTAACCGCGCGATAATGGTCTGCCATTGTTGTTTTTAGATAATAATAATAATATATTATCAAATTTTAAAAACGGCAGACGTCGTCAAATGCATTAAAAATTCGCCAAAAATCGATACCTGTCTTGCTTGAGCGCGCGCCGTGTCCACCACTTGGGGCTTAGTGAACCCCCATCTCATATATGGTAGGTATAGGGGCCTCACTGTACAAAACCCCAAGTCTGGTCAAATACATACAGGTAGCCTTCCACTGGCTCTTAGGCTATTACTAAGTAGTAGGATTTCCGCGGAGATACGATTTAGGGTTCAGATAGGCCTAGATTACTTCGGCCTACCACCTAGTAAATTATAAATTAAACTTGACCATATCCAATTGGATGATATATAAATATCACTAGCAGTTTCTTATTCATATTAAAATTTATTATCAGAACATTAAATTTGATTTATGACCGTTATGAAAAGTTAAACATAATTGTATGTATATTGTAATATTAATATCCAAAATTAATATTAATTTGCAAATTTGGTTCACTAATGAGATGATTTTGTGGGTGTGAAGTGGGTTGGTAGTTTGTGAGGTAGGCGTATTTGCGAAATTCTCAGTGAGTCATTTTCTTTTTTCATTTTGTTGTTAAGTACGCACCCCCGCTAGCATTTTCTTATACAACTAGAAATCTAACCCTTCGTACGGTTGCAATGTAGATAAATTAACTATATATTTAAACCTTACATTCTTGAATCACTCTATCTTATTGATATAAACAGCATTTGTTGCGCAACACATATTTAAGCGTACATAAGATGAAGCGACTTTGTATTATATTATGTAGAGCAGGATCTCACCATGATCTTACCTAATATAAAGTGGAAGTGGATTCTTATTGTGAAGATAGCAAAAACAATTTTGACGATTTAAAACATAGCAAAGCCCATTTAAATAAAGAGCTTTTTAATTTTCAATAGAGCCGCACTTAACGCACTATATTTTTATATAAAAAAGTAGAACAAAATATGACTCCTTTCCACCCGATGGTATGCAGAACTGGAATCCAATTGTGAAGATAGCTAGTGCAAGAGGTAAGCCACCTCGCACTCTTGACTGTACGACATATTCAACCGACAAATAAGTTACCAAAATTTTATTCGCTTTCGTTCGTGTTAGCCATAGTTTGTGGTCACAATGATAGACATTGCGGCATTAACTTTCAATATCAACTAACTAGAAAATCAGATAACTTATGAAAACAGTGAACATGGTGGTAAGAATCGTTACCGTACCTTACTCAACATTAGCATATTGTATATACCAAGTAAGGTCATGTTCGTTGCTTGTAGAAAATGTGAACTATGTAGGTCGTGCAAATAACTGAAAGTTACAATGTGTTATATTAATTTATGTTATTGGTGGTATTATATAGATGTGATAAGCAACATTCAACAATAGCAACATGTGCTCGCAAAACTCAAAGAATGTCACCTAAATTGTGATCGCGTTACATAATGTTGCATTCACATAAAGTGTTCCGTGTGGATTCACGATTACTGCGCGGTTATCCGAACATAGACTAAGAGTAACCAATCAAAATTGAGCTTTGCTGCGCTGTTCTATGCTATGCTCTATTTGGTCGAATCACTGCTCTAAGATTATAATGAAGAAACAAACATACCTTGCTGCGCTGCGCTTTGTTTAAAGCATAAAACTTAGCTGAACACATCAGACATCATTGTTTGTTCGCCCTAAAGAGACATGATACAGTTACCTAATGAAGGTGAAAGGAGTAAATAATTAGGATATCCGACGATTTAATCTTGTATTTGTTACTCATATTTATATTAATACTACCTGACCCACCACACGCTGTTGTGGTTAATTTGAAAAAAAAAAATGAGAACTACTAATAAAGACAATCCTTTTATTCTGGACCAGCCAACACATTTACAAAATTTGTGTTGAGAATGCAGCAGTGTCGTTATCAATATATGTTTGCTTTGTAATAATTTCAGTCAGTTTTCTAACTATCCAATTTGCTGCGCAATTTTCTTAATTTTCTTTCCGTAAGAACCTTCTACAAAGTATTATATTAGAAAACTTATGAAAAAAGATGAATCAAATAGTGGGTAAAGTAGTTCTGAAGTTATGACGTGACCAAGGGAAACAGGGATTAATTTTTATTTGTAGTAGTATAGATAGATATAGATATGGATACACACATGCATGTATAATCACGCTTGCAATCCCAAAAAGGGATTGAGCAGAGCTTTAGGCAACATTTGGTAATACAAAAAGCCACAACGGGCAGTATGTGCCATACAGTACCACAAAATAGTGACAGCTTGCCAGTCTGTCGCCTACACAAAAGGGGCACCAAACCCAAAAAGCAATCCTTCTGTAAACAAAGAAAAAAGCCTACGACCAGAACAGGTGTTATGCTCAAAATAATCTCAGCATTTACATATAACCTACAGTATTAGTAATTTTCTGGTGTTAATTTTAAAATAGCTAATTTGGATGGTTTTATGTTATGCAGATCTATCTATATTACAGAATTAATTTAGGCATTTATTGCTCAGATGATCTTTTATTAGTAGTACCTGTTCTCATATAAAAGTCAAGTCTTGCATATGTTTGCGTTTATTTTCTTTAAACCTGCGGAAAACAAAATATGATTGGTACCATCTTGAGCAAAATTTTCCTAAATTATTATTCGTGATAATGATTGAAGAACAATTTTAAAGATAGATATAGGCAAACATTATTATATGTAATGGTAAATCCATTGTATAAATCAGTCGTAATGAAGAAGTTTTGAGAATCTAAATTAGTAAATCGTTTCTTTTATTTAAATAATGTAAATTTATATGTACGTTTAATCGACGCTTTTACGGTGAAGGAAAACATCGTGAGGAAACCTGCACACACCTATGAAGAAATTCTTAGGTTGTGTGTGAAGTCGACCAACCAGCACTTGGCCAGCGTGGTTGACTAAGGCCTAATCGCCCCTAATGTGGGGTAGGCTCAAGCCCCTCGGTGGGGACATTATATGAGCTGTTGATGATGATGATGATGATGATGGTTTAAAAAAGGGGTAATATTAAGTTTATTTCTGTAATTTGATCTGTAATAGGTCTTAATTTTCACATACTAAGACCTACAAGTTTCACTGTTGTATAAACGTTACTTCATAATCATATTGTCATTTGTGTTGTGATACTTTTTGTTTCTCAAACAACATACCTACACGAAATTTTATATGTTTGATATTGATAACCAAACAGACTACCACAGTCTAAACAAAAATAGTATAAAAGATTATTGCTCCGACTGATTCATTAAATACCTATCGAGCTAGGTGGCTAGATAAGACACGCAAAACAAGTTAAGTTTTCATTCTAAAATGAGACGTACAAATAATGATACTTTCGATTTCGGAGTCCGATAGCCTCATAAATTTGAGTTGGCTATAAAAATGACAATTTGTGTGAATTAATGCTGGATTAAAGTCCGTTATAAATTAACGTTGAAGATATTCCATATTATAGTCGCCTGTTATGGACTATTACGAAATATTACATTTTAACTGAGGTGGGATATTGAAAGCTGCGCGTAAATAATTAGTAAGTATCTACAATTTAAATTGCCTCAAAGGACCTTATCGCGTCATTACGATTGTAGAAAACGAAACGTATACGTTCTCACAAGTTTTAACATATGACAGCTGTCAAGCTGTTATCGAGTGCTTTTTGGATTTATTTGATATGCGAGGGGACGATATGTGGTAAAAAGCGTAGTTGCTTTTTGTAGCATACGCTGCGAAAGACGCGTGTAGCAAGCACCATTCTCTTTTTCCATAGAATTTGTATGGCATTACGAATTTGTGACGTCATAAGTATGACGACTTATAGTCAACTGATTGAATATTAAATGATTTTGATACGCTTAAAAATCAAATTGTACAGATAATTTGAAATGATGGAGATTTTCGGGCATAAAATGTCATCACCTTTTACCAATTTAACACTTTAACGCCTTGTAATTATTTGTGAACGGTGTCAACAACCCTGTATACAGAATTTTTTTAATTTGGATCACACCGCGTCACCGCCGCTCACCATCTCGCCGATTTTGAGAGACTAGGTACACTCACTAACCAAATACAGTTATGAGTTTTTAAATAAAATACTGAGATCAAACAAACGCTAATTTCCGAGTATGAGAAATGAAAAATAAGTTTAACATCACGTGGAAGCCTTTTCGGAGTCACACGTGACGTATTTGACATTTCAGACCTTTGTTTTAATAGTTATTATATTATGTATTACAAAAGTTACATTTAAACGCAGTTTCAAAAGAGTTTTTAAACCAAAGACTGTTTTGTCACACGCAACAATAGGTTGTATTGAAATTAGCATTGTGCTAACTTAACAGTATATATTCGTATAGAGACCGTAAGAATGAAACGATTTAATTGTTTAACCCTCAAATATATTAGAATGAAGTCGCAGCGACTGTATATTTCTTTATATTTTATATTTCTTAAAGATTGGATGTACATACTTGACAAAAAACCGCCTTCAAAGCTAAATACGCATGTAAAAATTTTGTGTTTAAAAAAATCTAAATTTTTATTTTTTGAGGTCTGTTCTAAAGACACGTGACTATGTTCATTCCAAATATTGAGGTAGAAACTGACCTCAAATTTTTTTTTAGATTTTTTAAACATATTCTTTTTATTTTTTCGTTTTTAGGTACATGTTTAGGTTTTCTCGGTATTTTTATGTAAAAACATTTTTTTTTGTTTTCAGTGTAACTATAGAAGATTCCGGGAAACTATCTCGTGATCTTTGACAAATAAGTAATAAAATGTGAGCAATTAAACGATGTCAATTAAATACGCATTGTTAGGAATAACTCAAAACTACTCGTCAGATGTCGCTCAAATATATAATGGGACCACATATTATGACAATCACCAGCTTCCAAATGTAATGAGAATCATCAAAAACGCAGTAAACAGTTAAGAGGTAAAAAACATACAGTCGAATTGAGAACTGCCTCCTTTTTTGAAGTCGGGTAAAAAAGAGACTGGATAACGCCTTGGTCTTACTTGTTTTCTCAAATCTTTTAATTTATGTTTTTACTGCATAAAATCAGTGGTTGTCGAGATTAACGCGGCCGTACAGACAGCCAAAGGGCAAGCTCCATTAAAATTTATTATAGGTAGTTTGTGAAGGTTCTTTTTATCAGTAGATATGATTTTGATTTTAATTCATGTAAAATTTTCTATTCACAATATTTAAGGTGCCTTCCCCCGTGGTATCGCCGTAGGACATTCTCAAAGTTAAATATTGTATATCAGATTTGTTATGTATTTTATTACTGGCATCAATTGCACAAGTTTTTAAAGGTAACATAATTGGTACGTGCGTGGAAATATATTATTACCGCCGTCAAAATTTACGTATGTCCTCGTCCGTGAGAGCCTGCGGTTTAGATCGTAAGTGATCGCATATTTTAGCTGTACCATCATAGGAGGCAGGTGCATCAAAATATGATTTACTTGTGAACGTTCAATGCCGCCTATAAGATTCTCGAGCGCGTTCTAAATTATAGTTTGTACGAGTATCTTATTTTGCACGATTGATAGACTTCGTTCTAAAATGCTTTGCTCTTTGTAAAGCCTTCAAAGCCAAAAAGTGTGGATTTGTAGACATTGCGGACAATAGTGATCATGACATTTGTAGATGACGTAGACGAAACTGGTGGTAAAAGCTACAGAGAAACTTCAAGAAATCCAGAAAACCTGAGAGAAAACCACTATATTCCATCAACGTAAAAAATACAACCTGACTAGTATCAAAATCAAACGAGTATCAAAAAATATTCAAAAGCAAAAAGAAAATAATATCAAAAAGGATTTATACCAACATCAGTCGACAATTAGAGGTGACACACGACATGGTATCGCGACCGCCCGCTACACGGGGCTGGACTATGCTGTATCGTGGGCTGTGTTCTTATTTGCCACCAAATACTGAAATCTGTTTGACTTCATCGAAAACGAGATCAGGCCATCAAAAGAGGTTATCGGGGTAACTGTGTCTTCGACATGAAAATCGTCAACGATGTCATGTCTGTTCTCTACATATCTCTTCCCATGACATGACATCACATACCCCATGCACAAGAAAGTTTGAACTTTAAATATCTTTGATTTGACCTAATGTCGGAATCATTGCGTTTAGTTACATAACTGAACCAAGTCGGAAGTACATCTATCGTCATATTTTAAGAAGTTAAGATAAACTTTATCAGTATTTCAGATGCGAAATTAATTGGAACAACCTTTTGAAGTTACATATTTTATTCGACTAATTTCTTATTTAATTCAATTAGAAATTGACATTCTAAACTTCAAACAGTTGACAGTGACACGTGATACGAGCTAGATTTGATTGACAACACAAAAGACGAAGCATTTTGAAATAATTAATAGTAGCAAATAAGATTTCCGATAAGCTGCACTTCCAGATTATCAGTAACGATTTGCATTAAATATTGCTCAATTTGCGCTAAGTAATAATTTTCTAAAAATATTCCATAAAGCCAATTGCTATGTAATGGTTGCTTAACCAAGCATATATCGTGATCAATTGAGAATCAATTTGTTTGATGCTTTACGTGTGAGCAAGTTCAGCTTTACTTATATGTTAAGGCCACTTAAAATCTACTTACTGAAGTCAAGACCGTTCACAACACTTGACATCTGAGTAAACATAATAATTTTATAGCCTACTGGAAAATAAAAAAATAAGGAAAAATAAATGACTATTCTACTCTATATGTTAATTAATAAATAATAAATAAATAATAAAAATAAAAATCTTTTATTTTCAAGCTACAAAGGCTCATAGTGTGTTAGTACAATTGCTTAAGAACTATGTTAGTATTAATAACAAAATATGAAGATAGGCACAATAAATTCAATTAAATTAAAATAATAATAATAGTAATAATAAATATAGTTAGTATTACAATTACTTAAAAACTATGTTAGTATACATAATAAAATAAAATAACAAGAAGATAGACACAGCCACCATAGGGAGGTTCATCAAGTTTTAATTAAGAATTTAATTGTAAAGCTCCTTGCTTAGACTTTCGTTATCGACTAAGTGGTGTGTAAAACCAAGAACAACCGTGGAAGCACAGGCGCTAGTCACCGTTAGAAAAATCCTTAACCGATAGCCTCGTTAAATTAAATTCAAAGGCACGCTCATCTGGGTGATCTCGCCGTCCGTCCAGCAATTTTTCCCTTTATTCAAGACACCTTCACTTTCTTCTTCCTTTATGTGATTGGTTAGAATTTTTCTCCCGGGAGATTATAATGAAATAAAATATTAGGAGCGTGCACACGTGTCTCAAATCCCCTGATTTGCGACACGAGCTCTTTCGGAGGGATGGTACACGTAGATATTACTTCTTTTCCTTTGTTCTCTTCCTTACACCTTTCTTTCGCTTCATCTACTCCTATCAGTTCTTAAACATATCCGTCATTTTCTGTTACTCTGGATCTGACTGCTTTGTAGTTTTTAAACAAACGTCTTCCCCGTTGCGAATGTCAACTTCCTTCGGCTTTATTCTTATTATCAAAACCTTTCAATCATCCTTTCTGCATGTTCAAACCATCGGATCATACTCGTATAAGGTATCGACTTAGATCACACTTGAAATTGATGTAAGTACTTATATTTTTGTAACGCGGAGTCCATCAATCATCATTGGGCAATCTGTGATTAATGTTGATAGCGTCCTTATCTCAGTGTCATCACTGGGAACGTTATGTTAACTTTTAAGCTTTGTTTAAGTGTCTCTGCCTTTGTTTTTTTCTCATGTCATTTTTTTTAACATTCAAAGATGTTTATATTTAAATGCTATAATTTTCTATTCAGTACAATCACGGTAGCAAATTGTTTTAAATTTATGAGAACTATTAATAAGATCAGTGTAGTAATCTAGTTTATGATTCAATACTTTAATTAATTTAAGAGAACAATACTATAAATGTGATACGACAAAAGTTCAACAGTACAATATACTGTATTCATCAAAACAGCCTTTATAATTCGACCCACGGCTGGGACACAAAGCCTCTCCTGAGGTCAAGTCAATAGTCTACCACGCTTGCCCCTTGGTGAATCCTTTGCTGATCCATTAGTCACCTTCTACGACACACGACACTGAGGATATGGGGTGATGCTATTCTACTCTGCCGCGTCTATAAATACTTGTGCTTTTTGATATTATCGTTTTAAATTTGGTCAATGACCCTTTCTTTAGAACGTATCTATCTTATTATCTTATCTTGAGGTCAGGACTTACGAGTATAATGAACGTTGACTTTGGAATCTTGTTTGATTTGTTTTTTTTTTTACTTATGCGTGGGTCAATTAGGTAATATTAAGTTTTTGGGTACGTTAGTGACGAAAAATTATACTAATTATTATTTTATATAAGGCATATCTATTGAACTTCAAAAAGGCATAAGTGGCGATATTTTCTTGTAGGTATATAAAACGCTGAGTTAAAAATTTTAGAATCGACACAAGTTATAACAATTCTAAAGAATAAAAGTCACTACGATTATTCATAATTTGCCTGCCCTGCTCCCATTTTTTTTGGGTGGGCGTCATATGTTTTTCGCTACGATTAAATATAGGTAATTAAATGTGTAACCCACATTAAGGCGACGATTAGTTCTGGCGACCTCGCCCACAGTGAGGGGAACATCCCGCTCTTGCATAACAAAGAGAAAACGAAAAATTAACGCTTATGAAAATAGGTCCAATAGTTTCAGAGTTTTTTTTTATTATGGTACAAACTTTTTTAATATTTTTTATATCAGGAACAATAAAATGTACAATTTTTGAAAAGTTCTCATACCTGTGTCTAAGTACCTGTCTCATTCTGACTTGTCATGTAAACAACGAATGAGACAGATCTAGTTACCATCTTTATATATTTTTTAAAAGTTACTTTGTTATGTTGCATGTTACTAATAATTTTCCCTCTAACTCCATACATACATAATGTAACGCGTTTCTTTTATAGGGTTAGGCAGACTCCATCAGAGTGCAATAATTTGTGCTACGTAATTGGTGTGCATGTGGAGATGTGTATGCCTATATATTGTAATATTACACTTGTTATCGCCTGAATGAGTTCTCTATCATAACAAAAGCTTCCTTATTATAATGAGCTGTAATTTACATGCAAAACAACTATTAAAAATACAATCTCTCATAGGCATCGAGTGCTTAAAAATCACAATCGATTCGTGACCTATAGGTCGTTAGCTAAAATCGATTCCTGCTACAGATATCACTATCTCGACTATCGTTATGACTTAAAGAGCATCTGATAACGAGTTATCTGACAATAGTCGACATAAATTATAAGAGGCTGTGAAACTTTTGTTTGCACACATTTTGAAGTGAATCATGGTCAAAACTTGCAAAAAAAAATTTTTTTCGCACTGTACGGAGAGCGAGGCTGGTTTTAGAGCTTTTCGAACTAAAGACCTTTAGATCTTTATACGAATAGTGAATTACTAGACTTTAAATAAGATTCCATATTATTATAGAATATTTCATAGCATTTTATTACATTGTCATGATTAATTACTTAACAAGCGGATTATCAAAGCTTTTTCAAGTAGAGATTATAGTTTTGTATTCTAGGATAGTTTTAATTAAGGATACAATACAGATTTTTATATAATACGAATATAAATAACAAGTGTTTTGTATAGATGAGACGACCTTCACACTGTCACCAGTAGGAACTAATTAACGTCATAATATTAATATTTTATACGGGCATCGAGATTTGGCGTATTTCAAGTCTTGCAAATTTTATAGCTGACCAGTTTGGCCTTGACGACCTGGACATTAAATCATGTAATCTCTGGCCTTATTTGGTTCGATTGAGCGACCACATGTTAGCTTTTTGACCAATGTGCTCCGTGAATCATCGGAACCAGCCTACAACTTATAAATGAAATTGCATTACGTCTTGTACGTTGACACGCGTTATTTGTTTGACTACGAGATTAATGTGTTTGTGAATTCTTTGCTTAAGATTATTTATGTATTTTTTAAATACAATAAGCCTATAGAAGCAATTGGCTTAAGAGCGTTTACGCGTTTTCATTGAAAATCGGCATTTTTTCAGCTTCTTCATTTCGATGAGCTCTTGTTCTACAAATGTAAATATTGTAAAAACTTCTAGATATTCTTAAGAGAAAAGATATTTCCTAAAAAAAAAGAAGACCTGTAAGAGAGAATATTAAATTTTATTCAGTATTTGTAAATTATAAAAAAATATCTGAGAAAAATATAGCTTTAAGTCAATTTCAACGCGCTGTAAATATTCCATACGACTCTCAATTTAATCAAATAAAAAATATTATAGTGTAATGGACATTTAAATAGTTGTAAGAGAAAGGAGATGTTCCATATTGGTATTTCAAAACGAAAGCTTATACTAAGAGGATCTTTAAAACATCCTTTTTTTAATTTTAAGCCACCGCCTTTTACGAGAATTTAAAAAGTGTATGCGAGAAATGTAACCTTTAAATCGAATGTTCTCTGATTGGTAAAAAAAATAATGGTAAAAAAATTAACATCCCTATTGTTAGAAAGAAAATCAAAGCCTAACTTGCCTTCTTATAACATTTATTATGAAAAAAATGCAAAATAGTCGTAGGCTGAAAAAAACCGGCCCCATGCCTAGTTATAAAAAAAAATAATTTGACAAGACATAACAGGTCAGCTCAGCTAAGATTTCCTCTGAGGCTTAGATTAGATACCTGCAGCTCAGGCTCTCAGGCCAACAGCTAGTGTCTTATACTTACCTACGAAATCCTGCGTTATTGTACCTACGTCATTGGCTGGCTCTGGCTAGTGTCATTACTAACACGTGTTACTTTCCTAAATTGAATTTTACATATTTGTATAACGATTTTTAAGCCAGAATAAAATGTAGAGGTTGTCACAAGATTTTTGCAACCGTCACATTAACGTCCTTGAACAAACCCTAAATTGATTATTTCCTGGTTATTCTTGATTACTCCTAAATTTGGTGAACTTATTAAACAATTAAATATTTATCTGATTTGTCACTCGCCACAAGAATGCTCACAAAACAAAGTTATATATATAATGTCATAATCATATTATGATTATGACATCATTCACTTTTGTCACATCAACATAAGACATAAATGGTAAACAGATGATTTACCACCGATACGTTGTAAAACTGGAACAATTATTTCGAAAATCAGCTTTATAATACTGGTTATGCATTATTTTCTAACAGTTTATGTTTATTGTTTGCGAAATGGTGGTGTTTAAGGATGGTATCGATGGTAGTAAGGTCTTTGAAAATTAAAAAAAGCTTAGCTAAGTTCAAAACAACTTCTTCACTAACAAACAGTTATACATTAAATATTTGCAATGGAAAGCACTTAAATTAATAAATCAAAATCATAAAGTTCTTTATTTAAATTGACTTAAGACTAATGTTCGTAATATAGAATAAGTTTCAAGAATTAACGCCGACTTGAGCGTCCTACGTCTCTATCACTTTGTGCGTGATAGAAAGTGACAGACGATTCTCAAGACATGTTTGACTTCTGAGTGTCATTCTGTAATACGGGCCTAAGTGCTTTTAAATCGTCATAGTGCGGAAATACATGAAATTTAAATTTAACAACAACAATCAACATTACAAAGATTACATTTTTTTTATTTAAATAAAGGTACCGTTATTGTGCAATATAATTCACTCCATGCTTTTTTATCATTAATATAATCATTAATTGTATAATAAGCTTTTTTAATCATCTTTGTTTTTAAATAGGTAGTGGACCTAGAGAAGCGTATACATTGCTCCATAAAAGAATTGTTTATTTTGTAGAGACGAGTAGTGTGTCCAACAAGATTATGCTTCTGCCTTGTATTTACATTATGTGTATCAAATGCATAACCAACTACGTTATTCGCGGATCAATATATGGGGTAATGTCAAACATAAGACACTGCTACCCCTGTTAGTGTTATTTGATCTTTAAGAGACTTCTCCGAAACTCAGCCGGACTGCAGAGACGATATAAGGTCATAGCACACTTATTAACTCCGAACCGTATCGCTTTCTTACTGTGAAAAAGAGGCGACGCGCTATGGTCCTTAGCCGTTTCGTAGCCGCTGTTCCGTAGTGTTCATAGTAAAAAAAGAGGCGTTCCTTTCCGAGCTGATAAGTTTGCTGCGACTACTACGTACGTAGTGTAAGTTTTTTAGTATAAAAAATGTTTGTATTGTAGTTGCGTTAAGAACTCAAATTGTATGGGAAACCTGATTTACGCTTCTTTCGCTAGGGGCACTATTCGAGTTTCCTATACAAACTACAATACTAACGATTTTATATTAAAAAACTTCGTTGGCTCTTACTTGTTGGTTCACTGAAGGTTTTTTACTTTTTGGGTTTGATCCCCATTTGTGTAGGCGGCAGTCTGACAACCTGTCACTATTTGAGGCACTGTCAAATGTTACGAGTACCTCCGCTCCACCCCTTTCGGGCATATGAAAGTGTTTCACCGATTTCTTCACTTGTTCTTCATAGTTGCCTCATCTTTTCTGATCATAACGGTGGCTAGTGCGGCCTTTATCTCTCGCACTAGCTATCATCGCATTGGACGTGGATTTGGTGGACGGAGACATTTGCTAGACATGAAAAAAAATAATCATATAATGAATCTCTTCACAGTGCACTTCGGGATAGATATTTAATATTTATTTATTTATTGAGAAACTGCTGTATTACATTTTATAGACTAGATTACATAGACCAACACTAAAGCCAATTAATTACAGAGTTTCATAGCACGCTTATATGACATTTATCCTATTTGGTCCGATCAATAAGTTACATCTTTCCATAGGTGATAACAACACAATATCTGATATTAAACATAAATAAATATTTAAGAATAAAAAATATAACCTTAAGTTCTTCCCTGGTTCTAAAACTACCCTTATTACGTCTGTCATAAAGACTTTTTGAATTCTACAGCTGATCATTAGCACAATCTGAATCTGTTTTCCTCAATTTCATGAAGTGTGATCAATCTTCTTGATCTTTTAATGATTATTTATGGCGTGAAACTTAGGACTCTATATTTGAAAGTACTTGTACGGCTGTATGTTCTCTGAGACGGCACTTTAAGTTTTAGGAGTTCAAATCCATGTAAAAACATAATCAGATGATGATGATGATGCTGAAGGACTTTAAGTTTGGTTTTGTAAACAATTTTATTACGTTTTAAATTTTGAAGGCGGTTTTTAATTTGAAAATAATTTCTATTATATTTTGCTTTTTAGTGTTTTAAGTATATAAATTTTCAGGAAAAATTTCAGGTTCAGACAAACAAGTGATAACATTTCGATATCATAGATGTCAATTAAATAGGCATTTTTAGAGATAACTCAAAAAGTCAAGTCATACGAAATAAACGCTAGTGGATGGGAGGCTAATTTATGACTACGGTCGCCATAGACCTTTCTCAGTAAAACGTCAGTTTCATACATTATTATTATTTTCGTTAGACGTTCAACGCAATCAACTGGTCACTTGGCTAGGCCCTCTGGTTGTTATTTAATCTTAACTAAATAATGACTTCTACTTCTTCCCTATTGAATGAATGCAATTGACTAAAAGCCATTAATCAAATTAAGGTGAGGTTCAGTATTATAAATATTTCAAAACACATTTAATTAATTTTAACTAATTCCTATATATCATTTTGATGAATCACTAAGTAATAAACGTCGGTTTTTGTGTTGTTTACTCGTATGACGAGATGATTGAGTAGCAGCTAATATATTAAGTATAATATATTTCCACGCTCACCAATTATCAGGCCCAAATTAAGTATTATTAAGGACTTGTGTTATGGATACTACCTAGAAAACGGACAAATTTTTTATATACATAATAATGTCCTAGATATTTTGTAAATAAACTTTAATAAATACTATAATGACTTGTAAACAAATGTTCGTGTTCATCACACTAAAATTTGCTCCTACCAGGACTCAAACCCGGACCTTTTGATGTGTAGGCAGCGTTACTGACCACTCCACCACGACAGCGTTCATATTGTTTTATTTATTTATACTTTATTGTACACCAACAAACAATAAAATTACGTAAACAAAAATATACTAAAATTGGTACAACGGGCGGCCTTATCGCTGTGTGCGATCTCTTCCAGGCAACCTTAGGATGGACAGAATCAGCATGGAACAAGTAACTTAGTGGGAAGTTGGCACAACATGAGATACATATTATATACAACAACCACAGAATAAACATACACACATATAACATAATATATAAACCTACATACAATTTAAATACATATACTACATAAACAATAGTACACATACTATATACACAATGTTATAAATACAATTTGGAATACATGAATGGTAAACAATAGCAAATTAATAATAATAGAAGAATCTATACTACAACAGACAGTGACAGATAGTGATCTTTTACTAGACACTTGAAAATGTTCAGAGATTTAGCACGTCTTATCTCGACCGGCAATGCATTCCACAAACTAACAGCATGCACTGTAAACGACTTGCTATAGAATTTTGTATAATGCATTGGAGTCTCCAACCTCAAATTACTAGATGATCGCCAATCTCGTGAATGAGCGTCCTGAAGGAATGTAAAACGTTGTTTGAGATAGGATGGGGTATTGGGATTAAAGAGAATATTATATAGGAGGGAGACAATATGTGCAATATGTTTTGTTTTACCTATAAACCTCCGTGATTTTGTTGCCCACCAGAATCAGATCCATCGTTTTGGTTAGCGGTAGGCACTTTTTTACGACCTGGATAGCTACCATCATGTTATCAAAATCTGTCGCCATAATAATAATGTTAACATCATTATTGTTTTCCGACAATTAATGATAAGATATCCAGTCCCTCTGTGGTTGAGGGTTCAGGTGAAGCTCAATGCCATTTTCGGCTTTACAAATGTTTACACAAGCATGGAAAATCGGGAGTGGTCTCCCCTTGACTTTCTCGTGTACCGGAAACGACTCAAAAGTTGATAAAATCCTTATATTTTGATGTCATACATGCATGTTAAATTTCGGTCACCCATCCGAGTAAAGACCGCACACTTGGTTGCTTAACTTTCGTGATCGACGACTCGAAAGTTGATAGTAGATATTTGATGTTATACAATTGCATGTTAAATTTGGTTGCACTAACATAAAGCATACTCGAGTTATCGTGCTAACGCACAGACACACACGCAGACATAATTCCAAAAACAGGGTTTTTGGACTCAGGAAGGTCCAAAACGTGTAAATCCGTCAAAATCTCGAAGTCGAATTTTTTGACGATTACAAGACTTCCTCTATACTACGTATATGAGAAAGTAAAAATGTAAAAAAAATCAATTGGTGTTTCGGATGTTGCTTCTTAATAACAAAACCTTAAAAAACAATCAAGAATTTGTAGTTTTTCTGTTAAGTATTATGGAGTCGGACCTTTTTTCTCATCTGCGGAGTGACTTGTGCAACTTGGCTAACCTTGCGCTCGCGGCCTGCGAAAGTTCAAGTGGCTTATAGGAACATTTATTTACATATTCTATTTTTTTAGGAAATGTTTCATACATTTCAAAATCATTTGTTTACGTGTAAAAATGATTTACAAGAGAGAAGCCAGAGTTGGAGGTGAGTGCTGCTATAAGGAGCTTAGAACTACACTATGGATGGTCACAAGTCTCAAACTCCATTCTCTGCGACACTATGGATCCGATACGCGCACGGTTAATCCAATCCATGGAATTCTAAGAGTTTTCGTGTTTATATTGAGAGACTAATGCCCGTTTTCTAGCAAAGTCAATCGTGAAAAGAGTATGATAAAAGTCTTAGGTTGTGTGTGAAGTCGGCCAACCCGCACTTGGCCAGCGTGGTTGACTAAGGCCTAATCGCCCCTAATGTGGGGTAGGCTCGAGCCCCTCGGTGGGGACATTATATGAGCTGTTGATGATGATGATGATGATGAGTGTAAAGTATGTACAGTGTAAATTTAAAGATATTAGTACGCACACTCCTCACAGTTTTCCATCTTCACTGGACACTGGTGACATGAGAGTCAAGCTTTCTCGCTGTAAAATCAAAATTTACACTGTGTCCTTCTTCACTGCAAGCTGACTAGATATTTACAACATAAAACGAAAAGAGACTGATGCTTGCAGGTTCTGCGGGCAGGAGAGTGAAACACAAATGCAGTTATGAATCTCTCATTCGTGAAAGAATTCGACATTTGGGGTGACACATTCTCGACCCAGCTGATATCAAAACAAGCCGGGAACAACTTATCAATTTTATGTGTGCTCAGAGGAATACATGTAAGGGCTTAATAGGACTTAGGTACCTGGGGGCTAGTCACAATAGATCTTTATAGGTCACAGTGACGCAAATAGTCCCGAAACATTGAATAACAAATAATGTCCTTCTAACCCTTTGGGGAACATTCTACTGCTAGTCGCTACAAATGTTAACTCTTGACATTAGTTTTGTTATTTCAACACTTTTATAACCATTTTCGTGTCTTAACCGACAGAATAACAGAGAAACATAACATACTAATATTATGAAGTAATATAGCATTCCACATAAAGTATTCAGTAAACAACCGCCTACGCTGTTTTCTTTAGATAAATTATTAAATTAGGACACATTCAAAAGCTCTGTTCAAATAACGTCACACGCAATCACAAGAGCCACAGACAATGACTAAACGAGTGTTAATAACGGATTATCCATCAACAATAGACTGTCGCGTGCCATAAGCGACTGGTGCGGAGTTTATGACGGATTAACATAAATAGCATCTTGAGATCATAGATTACAGTATTAATACACGTTACATTGTATTCTGACAGCTAAGTTGTGCCACCGGTAACCTTAACCCACCGATGAAAGGGAACATCGAAATAAAACAATGTTTTTTCCCTGTCCTGCGTTCTTTCTTCGTAACGATCACGGAAGCTAAGCTACCAAGTGCGCGGTCGTTACTCGGATGGGTGACCGAAAATTTTTCAATTCGATTTTCCTCTGTGCTTACGTAAAGCTGGTGGTCCCGGGTGCTGTGGAAAGATAGCAGTTCCCAAGGAGGGTTGGTGTCAGACACACGGCCGTAAAAATATAATGCCAAATCTTATTAGCAGTATAACGAGACATATTGCACCGACTTCAAAAACATGGGGAGTAGGGTAGCAGAAAGAAGAAGATTGGATAGCAAAGATGAGCAGTAATTGGTCCAAGTGCATGATAATTTTGTAAGGGGAATTCGTGAGAGTGATTCTGTGACTACATTCAAATGAAAATTGGAAGAGCACTATTTCTTTAATCTTAAATTTATGTATATACATATTTATATTTATGTAGATGTGTATATTATATATTTATGTAAATTAAGTATTTATAAATATACTATATTTATGTTAGTTAGTTTAGTATTATAATTTTAGATAGGCACCTACTCTTAATTATATGGATTATTTTCCGTGTACACAATACTCCCGCATATGCTAGAGTAGACTGGAAGAGATCTCTTTTAGAGATAAGCTCACCTTTGTACGTGTTTTTTCTTGGACATTTTGTGTGTACATTAAAGAATAAATTATTATTTTAATTCATTCTCCCTCCACCTGCGGGCGTTTTTATCACTTAGTATCAGGTGAAATAAAGCCCAAGAGATTTCCTATCAAACCTATAAGGCACCAGATGCCGCACAAAAAGCATTAACATTAATTACGTAAATTGTGTAAACATAATCATTACAATTTATCTTATAAAATTATCGTGCACTTAGACTAATTATTGCTCAGCTTTTCTATCCCGGCGAACAGTGTTTGCCAGATTAATTCAGAAAGTACGGAATAATAACTTAATAGCCGTAACAAGTTTAACCGGATCAAGAACTAATACCTACCTACTTGCACTAAGCGCTAAAGCCATTGTTATCTCACCGCGGTCTTAGCTGCGGTTAGTAAATTATGTATAATTTTATGCCCCACCTTTTATTCCTTACATAGTTTTGATATCTTGGTTTCGCATCTACCTTATAATAAATGCAAAACTGAAAGAATGAAATCTTTTTTTTTTGTTGTAAATATACGGAAGTTAATACGTCATACGCCATTTCTGTGACTATGCCGAGAGAGTTGTTTATTGAATAATTGATTAATCTTACAGCTGATTTCTTCAAAAATTTTAGCTATTTTACCTGTATTTGGTTTTCAATTTGTAAAATCAACATTAAACCAAAATATACCACAGTAAAAACTGGTCTAATGTAAGTTTAGTTTCTTGTTTAACACACGGGGTTAAAAATTATTATTTACTAATTGTAGATTTTGATTGGGAGTTCTGAACCTAAGCGTACCCGTGAGTCGATTTCATTGCACGTAAGTGTATATCTACACTAATAATAAAGAGAATAGACTTGTATGATAGTAATGAGTACCTAGGCTCAATAAATAGGTACCGAACTCTGTCTTTTTTCCTTATTAAAAGGTCTAGCGAATGTCTCCACTCCACCTGATTGTAAGCAGAAGTCGAGTCTGAATGAATAAGAGAGAGCGACAGGTAATAAGCACTGCACTAGTCACCCTCGCCTTGCCGACCTGCAAGGTGCTTCACGCATTGACCTCCGTGAACGATTCACTCCAACCTTTTGACAACTTTGTGTAGCTTAACCTTGGCTTTCCTCCCTCTCCTTTGGTCCACTTTTCCCTCACGATATTTTTAATAAACTTTCAAACATTCTGCCCCTTCTATTCTCTGTTGTTTCCAGTAGTGTGTTCTTTTCTTGTTCACTATATTTGTACGAGCACGCTCGACATCGTCGTTTGCTGACATCGCGCCCCCGCGGATCGGCGCAATTTATACAACATGTAAATTAAATAACCAACACCCTGAATACAGGTGGTTTTGGATCGGCTACTGAGGTGAATTAAAAAAAAAAAAAGGATTTTTTTTTTAGAAAAAAAAAATCTACAAGTACCTAGAAAATATTGTACAACATTTTCGGGGTACTTTTGTTTTTTTTTTGTTTTTTTCTTAAAAAAATTTTTGAAATCGTTTAAGAAGCCGATCCCAAACCACCTATATTCAGGGTGTTGGTTATTTAATTTACATGTTGTATACATGAATTTGTAACCTTATTTTTAGTGCAATAAACAACCTTACTGGTGACCACAGATATATCAATCTAAGGAGATCGGTCGAATCGCCGAGTTAATAGGAAGACCAAGTGTCGCGATCTGCGGCCGTACTACATAACATGGTTCTAGTTGACCATGCCGTAATATACACTATTCATTGCACGCGTCTTAAGGACTACGAAGCGATGAAAGTTAAGCACAGCCACAAAGGAGATCGGTCAAATCGCTGAGTGTTAATAACGGATTCACTTGACTTTATCGGAAGGCGAAGTGGCGGAAATGTATGCCCACATACACTTGTCACAAGTTAAACGCCGGCTTGGCCTATCTTCTTGTATTATTAAATCTGTGCTGGTGACGGACGCTTTCATTTAACTTTCCGCTCCCGTTTATAACTTATCTTGCATTCAACAAAACTTAGTACTAGAACTTAACTTCTAATCTATATACTTACCAACATCCATCTGTAAGGGCCTACCTACCCTTACAATTTTATTGGTTAAAATTAGTCAAAGAACACCTAAGCTCAGATCCTATATTACCCGTCCAGTTACTCCATCTCCACAAACGAGTATCCAATCATAAATTAAACATAACAAGCTTCGGCCATATGGATCTAAACATTATGATCCGTTTCCTTTCTCACGAGGGTTTATGCAATACGCAATCATCTGTAATTGTTAACTATAGGCTGAGACATACCAATTCGTATATGGGTTAAATACAGCATAGGTACGCATTATTCGCTTCCTATACAACAATTCCAATGTTGTTCCCGTAGCAAGATTTGTTTGTATGTAATGTAGGAAGCGTCCCATTAATTATTGTGAGTGATAAAAAAGTACATCGCTGCTTTTTACTTTCTCGTATACGTAGTATAGAGGAAGTCTAGTAATCGTCAAAAAATTCGAATTTTGACGGACTTACACGTTGGAACTTCCTGACTCCAAAAAACCCATTTTTGGAATTATGTCTCTGTGTGTGTCTGTGTGTCTGTATGCATGTGTGTCTGTGCGTCAGCACGATAACTCGAGTATGCTTTAACTTATTGCAACCAAATTCAATATGCATGTATAACATCAACATATAAGTTTTCTATCAACTTTTGAGTCGTCGATCACGAAAGTTAAACAACCAAGTGCGCGGTCTTTACTCGGATGGGTGACTAAAATTTAACATGCATAGGTATATGAGATCAAAATATAAGGCTTCTATCAACCTTAGAGTCGTTCCCGGTATACGAGAAAGTCAAGGGGAGACCACTCCCGATTTTTTACACCGTTGCGTTTACTTTTAAGCACACATAACGCTGCGCAGCGTCGTGAAACAAAGCTCCTACAGTATCTTAAAGCACTAAAATGACCATTTCCTCTCATAATAATATCTGTACAAGTGTTTACGTCTATTTACAGTCTAAAGCCATAATGAACTATACTATTTTTTATATCTTTTATGCCGGACGAGAGTGTTTAATGAAGTACCAAGGCACAATAGGCCACAGCCTGCGGGCCATTGTGCCAAGAGATTAGATCTAGACATCTAGAACGATCGAAAGTAACTGGGTCTTACTTAACAAAGAAAGGGGGAAGAAAAGGTTGAACGCGTAATCAGTGGAAAAGGTATGTCGAGCTTAGAATGGTACGATTTTGTTTTTGTTATATTCGACAACATGAAGTATTGAATCTGAGGGCCATTCACACATAAATAATCGCAGAGTAATTTTTAAATACTGTCTTTCACCTAAGTTATAGCATAACCCCCTTATGAAATTGAATTTAAGTATTTTAGACGAACGAAGAAGCGTCGGTGGCGTAGTGCGTAAGGGCGTTGTCTCCCACCCGGGAGACAACAGTTCGAACCTCACCTACCAATGTGTTTTCAAATTTTGAATTCATATGTACGTTTAATCGACGCTGAAAACATTGTGAGGAAACCTGCACACACCCATGAAGAAATTCTTAGGTTGTGTGTGAAGTTGGCCAACCCGCACTTCGCCAGCGTGGTTGACTAAGGTCTAATCGCCCCTAATGTGGAGTAGGCTGGAGCCTCTCAGTGAGGACATTATATGAGCTGTTGATGAAATTATTTTAGAAAATCGTTTATACTGCCCTTTAACTCAAGCTGTCATGGAAGAATTCGCTTATTAACAATAAAATGTAGTTACAGCCTAAAATGTACATACAATGACCGTCTATATTTTATTTATTTTGTATGTATCTCCGCGCCGTTTTGTAATACGGCATGTTATACGATCCGCCCGCGACATCTCCATTCATGCCAATAGTGTGAACAGTCATACCGATGATCTACTAGTTAATGGTCAATATACATAATTGTCATATTTTCGTTCGTTCGTAATTTTCAATTAAGAATATTAACAAAGATAATAACATTGTAAGCTTAACACACTTGCACCATGCACAATACGGTGTTGGAAATTACTTTGTAAAAACAAAACACAATCAAAGTTTTAATTTACGAAATAATTGCATTTGAAATTATGGGTATTTGTAGTCCATTTTTATAGGACTACTAAACCAAACAGAGCCATGTAACATTTGCACCGTAGCACGGGGTTATTTCGCAAGCCCTTTGTTCCAAATTACGAAAGCAGCGGTGAGGATTCCCGTGGAGATAGCTCAAACAATGGCGTTTGAAATACCTACAATGGAGCGTTATCTTCAGGGGCTATTGTGGTGATTGAGCGATTTTTTGACGAGTTTTAACCGTTGATTGACGCCTCGAGGCTACTGGGGTCGATCAATCTAGCACTATTTCTTTCTGTTTACCTAGCGTAAAATAGTTTATTACATACTTGGTGAGCAAAAACGCTGATAATCCTTGCGGTTGAGAAGAATGAGTAGAAATTGAGAAGCTTTAACACAAAGCCACATCTGGCAAATGTGACAGATTGCCGACCAGTCCTACCTTAGACAATTCTTTGTCTAAGAGTCCTACATAAAAATGACATCATACCAAAAGAGTAACTATTTAGTGAACCCAGCATCAAAATCACAGAAGCCCCGAATTCCTTTCCAATGTATTGAGTTTTAAACATACTTCCTACTTTGCAACGAAAAACATTTTGCTTGCATTTACAACATTACCGTACTGTAGCTGACGCTGACGTTTATTAGTATAGATTCAACCGCCGATGCAGACGTTCCGGGTTCAACTTCTAGAGGGAACAATTTGAATTAAATGATAGTACCTAAAGCTTGTTTTAAGTCCGTCCTAACAACCGCTATCTTATCAATTTCGGTCACCATAAGTTGTTAAGAGAATTAGTGACATCCTCACATCCATTTCCCTCGCTGGATGAGGGATGGACTGAGCTAAACACAGTGAGTGCATACATAAGCAGCTCAGGTATAACTTAATGGGGTACAAGAAATAATAATAACCCTAAAGGAGTTTGTTATAAAACTTTTTTTTATATTACGAGATGGCAAACAAGCTTGCGGCCCACCTGGTGTTAAGTGGTTACTGTCGCCTAGAGACACTTGCAATATTAAGGGTAAATCACTTAACACTGCAAGTTGTTGCCATCCTGGCAACTAAGATGATATGCCTTCCATGCCCAGTAATTACACTGGCTACCTTTCCCTTCAATCCGAAACACAGCGAACTGAATACTTATGAAGTTCCTTTACACTGCAAGTAAAAAATACCGGGTAAGTATCACTTTATTCCCAATTTCTCCAAAAGCCTTGGGTGACTTGAGATCGTTCTCTTACTGTGACAGCATGGGTTTATCATTGCATCCACACTTAAATTTATTTACTTTGTGGTATCGGTTCTTTATAACTTACGAACAAGAAATGAAGTATTTTATTCCGTTCGTTAGTTTCTTTGAATGAAAAAGATGACATGAGGATTAGGCGGATATTTAACTAGGAACCCTTTAGAGCCTTTTAATCATAATAATTAATGCAATCTAATTTAATTCATTTCGCACCTGCCACTGTGTTTAAATGTAAATATGGGTACGTAATTCCTATCGTACGTTATTATTTTTGTCAAATTAAAAATTGTAATCACGAGTAATATGTAAAAAATAACTTTCATGACTATTTTATTTAAACAATAAGGTGCTTTTGCTGTTACAAATTTAAGTTTTTAAGATTTAAGGTGGAAGTTTAACTAACTATTAAATATTACTGATAAACTTGATAATTATTCACAGCCGCAGTAGGTCGTATAAGTCATAAATTATTAGTATTAGTAATATGATCTATATGGCAAATTTAATAATGTAATATTCAAGTATCATAAATAATCAAGAAGGAATGGCCATAACTTGCCAATCCTTAACGGGCAAATCTTAGATTTTTATTGATTATTGGTAATAAATAATACGTAATATTATTATTCATCATTCTACTTTTATAAAAAAAATTAAAAGTCTATTATCGGTATCTAAGAGACACGTCTGTATCATCGGTATGTTAACAGTTTTTTTTTATGACCAATAAATTTTCGAGCTTCATCAATTCTTTATTTCAGAGCATAAAGTCATCCGGTATGCTCAGACTTTAATACGTGTAAACATATCCATAGTATTGTTAAATTAAAAAAAAAATGAAAGTCCAAGTAAGTAGGTACTATTGACATTTTTATTAACCCAAACCTAGACCAAAACTTATTAGCTGTGTGATGCCGGCAAAGTAGAATAGCATCTATTATATTCTCCAATGGCTGTCGTAGAAGGTGACTAATGGATCAGCAAAGGGGTATTGAGCACCCAATCCGCATTGGGCAAGCGTGGTGGACTACTGCCTAAATCTCCTTTGATGACAAGGAGAGGCCTTGAGAGGTCCCAGCAGTGGGTCGAATTATAAAGGCTGTTATGATATGATGATGATAGATCTAAACTAAATTTGATTTCAGCACTGGCTTTAACGTTTTTTTAACACTATCTGATCAAAGTCTGTTTCACCATTTTTTAATTATAATTTTAAGCATTGTTAAATGATAAAAATGCAAGATCCTAGTAAAGCTCGCTTCCACTCTTAGTCTTATCGGCACCGAAGGAGTGAAAATAAATCTCATCGTATCAGGTGAAGAAGACCAAGAGATTCCCATGCCAAGATAATAAAGGCATTGTGAAATTCAACATTTCAAGATTTAACATTTGACCACAATAATATTTTGTTTCATGTTTTATAAATTGCATTTCATATTTCAAACAAATCAAATTTTGGGAACTGGAAATATAAAAACTAATTTAATGATAACATTAGGTATATGTATAGACCTATACCTAACAGAAAAATAAATTGTCGGGGATTTGATTCAGCATCTCTAGTTTTATTGGTCACTCCACCAGCTGACTGTCTATTTATATTACCTAAGAGAGTGCATTCATCGAAGTACCGATAATATTTTTTTCGCTGTGTTGTTGTTAGATACACATGTCTATGTGAACCTATACACACATAGACATTGCTCGCAAAGCGATAGGTCCACAGTGATAGGTCCGCAGACCCCGGGTGTACGATCGAAAAATGGTCGCAAACTCGGATTTAGGCCATTTCGAAAATAATTATTAAAAATCTGATCTGACTGCATTTATCAATGTTATCATATCATTATTATGTCTAGCAATATATCTTTTTAATATAATAAATATATTAAATGACTTTAATTTTAAAAATATTATATAAATCATCATTAAAATTTACCAATATATATTTTTTTTTGGTATCTCTAATATGTTATCAAATTTTTTTACTTATTTAGACTCTATAGTGGTTTAAAATAGGATATTTTCTAGCAAAGTATTGTTTGCCATTATAATGCTTGTATTTCATCTGAAAGATAGCTCCAAACTGAATTTTCGTGAAACAGCGCTATAGGATTCAACTTGCTTTAAAAACCTATTAGTGTTAATTAAAATATCTCTCTATAGTGGTTTCAATCAAGAATTAATCTTTCTATAATATATAATTTCTTTGCAAAGTCTGTTCACATCGCTTCAAAATTAGCAAAATATGACAATTTTGACGTATATCGAGTGCACGCCCTTAATAATTCTCTAAAATATTACGATTGACAATTTACAAAGAGTCACTCGGAACAGTAAATTCGTAAGCATGTTATTTCAAACAAACAATAGTGCGACCAGACGTAACAGTCATATATTTGAGTTGCTCCATCGGCTTTCGGGTATGTAGGTCAGCACTTCTATTTATACGACAATAAGGTTTATGTTACACTACGTTTAATTTATCTCGATTTGTGAAACCACTGAAAGGGTGGTCAAAGTTCATATTTGGAGGTTTATGTCAATTTAATATATTTCGAATAGCACCATTTGTTGTGTATACATAGTTTGTATTATTAAACTTCTTCGTGAAAACACATTATTGTAGGTGGTTTGCAAAATATGTCATTCTTGATGCATATTCCAATGCTAAATATCTACATAATGTAGGGCGTGTTCTAACAGTGTAATTATTAGAATATTTTAATAGAATACAATATTTTTTATTGAACATCAGCAATATCACACAGTTTTAAGAAACACTAGAAATAAAATAATAAAATGTACAATGGGCGGACTTATCGCTATAAGACAACATTTGGATTTACACGAATGTCATGATGTTACACATGAGGGAAGTCGTTAATGTACCGTGTAAGTGCGTGTGTCGGGAATAAATAAAAAATTAGTTACCGTGTTTCTTTACTGGTGGCGCGGGACGATTCCGCTAGAAATATTGTTTAACAACACTGTGCTTAGGCTAGTGAAAATATAGGTTAACATGTATTGTCCCCACATACCGTACAATATGATATACTAAAATATACATACATAACACATAACACTTTACATATTATATGTTATGTATGTACCATAAGACATATTAACTACATCACGTATACATACTTGCATAAGTTATACTAAAAATAAACATAAATACTAGACTTACATACAATGTCATCAGCGGTAGATTTAAAGTATTTAGTAAATAAAGAAAATTGTGTTTTGGTTAAGAACAATGTGGTTCCCATTTATAGTCTAGCAGTTATTACCTTGACAATTGACTAAACGCTTGAGACAAAAGATTAAAAAAAATTAACAGATTTTGTGCCATATAAACTTTTATGCGTTCATTCAAAAATCAAAAAGTAATAATAATATATTTCCACGTTCACACACATTATCTAGCCCAAATTAAGTAAGTATCATTAAGAGCTTGTTTTATGGATACTAGATGACGGACAAATATACATAATAAACTAGATATTTCATAAACTTAAGTAAATATATAAACAAACAACCATGACTCTAGTCAAGTTTCGAGGAGCGGTTGAAGTCTTTTTAAAAAGAATCAAAATTACTTATTTTAACTAATTTAATTATAATGAAACTTATTCTAAGCTACAGAGACGTACGCACAGAGTTGGATGCGCGTACTGACTGAACTTATGACTAACTTATGCTCTATCATCAAAAAGTGCTTACTCTAAAAGGATGTGCTGGTCTTGCAGCTTTCTAGCCATTGACCACCACACTCCTCAGGGGTAGGGGGTTCATAACTTCTCCCTCCTCAAGAGCTAAATTATCTGACGATTTGGAGTCTAGATGATTTCGCATCTTAGAGATAACCTTAAATTTCCATACAAGGAAAATAGTACAAATTAAAATTACAATTATATAGAGAAAAATGGTGGCTACACTAACACTCCGCGTTTGCACAATTCCGTTTTCACTCGCACTATTTTCACTAAATAGGGTTGCACCTTTTAGTACACTTGATAAATGTTTCAGGTCGTCCAAATTCACTCCTTTTATGTTAAGTTTGGTTTGTTCACTAGCTGGTATATTCTTTAGTTCAGGTAGACTTGCAACAGATGTGATTTTAAAGTGCAGGTCTGCAGCAGAAGATCGGTGTCTATCAATTTTTATATTCTCTAGGTAGAGTTCGCAGGCTTCGTCAGCGGTTAAAAGGTAAGTCCCTCTCAATTCATATTTGGTGGCGTCATCGTGACATTTCTCTGCTAACACGCTGTTTACTTGGGTATAAATTATCCAACTGGACGGACCAATACGTTGAACTCTTATGCGTTCAGACTCTACTGGGTATTGAATGCAGAGGGTCAGGTTGGACTGAAACTTCATCAACTGCTCTGCGCAGGTAGGTTCAGGGTAAGTAACCATGTGAACATCACTGCATAGGAACTGATCGGCTGCTACTTCGTCGCAAGGGCTGGCGGCAGGTAAGAACTTCGAATTTTTCACCAGAAGGTAAGGATAACGTGGGATGATTACTGAGGTAAGGTTTGATAATGGATTATAAATAGGAACGGAATATATTTTATAGTAATTATATACATTATTGTCTGTTAATGGTATTTCCATAATAAATGTAATCTGACATAGACCTTTCTATTTTTACTAAATTGCTTAAACTAACAGGGTATATTAACTTATTGTGTTTTTCTATTGATTCCAGTATAACAAGCAGTTCAGTAGAGTTAATGATCGACTGATGTAATATCGAGACCTTACTTAGTGCCAATGCCGTTTCAACTTCACTAAGTGATATATAAAGAGTATAGAAATTATTAATGAATAAATTGATTTGAACCTTTCCATCTGGGAGCAAAGCCTTCTGGTCCCTAGCCAAGTCAGTTGAGGCCAATTTTTGCCGGTCGTCGCTGCCGCCTTTAATAAAACCTGACGGATCACTAGCTCACACCGCTAAAGATAAAGCAAATTTGTTAGCTTCTAACTTCGCGAACAACTCACAACTGGATTCTGCTGGCGTATATCCACCTAAGCTCCCTCTGTGTTCTTCTGCAATGTCGGAAGTTCACATCCACCAGAAAGACGTGCTCAAAACTCTTTGCGCTCTAGATGTGAATAAAGCTAGTGGACCCGATGGCATTCCAGCTATTGTCCTGCGGAATTGTGCACCTGAGTTGTCTCCTATTCTGACTCGCCTTTACCGCTTGTCCCTTAAGACCGGCAAAGTTCCAAAAGCCTGGAAGATGGCCAATGTTCAACCTGTACCTAAAAAAGGTAGCCGTGCCGACCCTGCCAACTATCGACCCATAGCAATCACGTCCATACTATGTAAGATTATGGAACGTGTATTGAACAACCGTCTCCTGGCTTACCTCGAAGATAACGACCTCCTCAGTGACCGTCAATTTGGTTTCCGCCGTGGGCGATCTACTGGGGATCTTCTTGTGTATGCTACTCACTTATGGAGCGAAGCCATAGAGAAACACGGTGAAGCTCTCGCCGTCTCTCTCGATATCTCTAAGGCTTTTGACAGGGTTTGGCATGCAAGTCTCATTGGCAAGCTTCCTTCATATGGAATCGCTACCGGGCTTTGCAACTGGATTGCGGATTTTCTGGGAGGTAGATCAATTCGAGTAGTCATTAACGGCTCCTCGTCAGATCTGCTTGGCATAAATGCCGGAGTCCCCCAGGGTTCTGTTCTCTCCGCGACTCTATTCCTGCTGCATATCAATGATCTGCTCACAGCTCCCGGTATCTTTGGGTATATTTGAAATGGCCATGTTCGTAAAATCAAATCCTCATTTGTTTCCAATGCTATCAGATACTGTTAAGCGTAATAGACGTGATTTCAATCGATTATGTACAATGACTGCAAAAACATCACTAGTAAGAAAAAGCATTTATGGTATGAGCATTAAAATCTTTAACAAATTGACAAGAGAATTTCGTGACTTGAATATAAACTTATTTAAAAAAAAATTAAAGCAAGTACTTCTAGAGAAATGCTACTATAATGTTAACGATTTCTTAAAAGAATAATCTTGACAGTAATTTATTTTTAAGTGTTTCGATTATTATTATTATTTCTCTTTGACATTCACTATTATACGTATGATTTGATATGACAATTGTAATTTTTTATATTATTTATTTGTAATCAATTCAAATGACTCAATCAATTAATTTTTATTCAAGTAATTAGTATCAGAGACATATTTAACTTTAATTTTGTACGAATTCTAAGGAATAACATGTCGAAAAAAAAACTGTTTAATTTAAGTATTCGATTATTATTATTATTATTTGATATTCACTAGTAGGTATAATTTAACAATTGTACAAATTTAATTTTTCTATTTGTATTCAATTCAAATTAATCAATAAATTTTTATTTGAAGTAATTAATATTAAAGACATAATTTTCAGTAATTTTGACAATTAATTAGTAATTTTGTACGCCTTCTAAGGCAGAACATGTCGAACAAAAACTGTTTTAATATAAGATCTTTCCTGTACACATGTTCAAACAAATAAATATCTTTTATCTTATCTTATCTTATCTGATGCGAAGTCTGGTGCAGATGTCCGATCACTGAGGGAGGCAATGATGAAGGGAGTGAATTCAACCCTGGAAGCTGTTTCCCTCTGGGGTGAAGCTAACTTGGTTGGATTCAATCCCTCCAAAACACAGGCTTGTCTTTTCTCGGCGAAACGGAGTCCACTCCATCTGACTCCGACTTTCCGAAATGTTTCCGTGCCGATTAACGACCATCTCGAGCTTTTGGGTATAGATATCTCCGCCAACCTAAATTTCGGTCGCTACATCGAGTCCATTGCTAAAACCGCTGCCAAAAAACTTGGCATACTTTTTAAGGTCAGACGATATTTCACATCTGAGCAGCTTCTAAGCCTATATCGAGCGCAAGTTCGCTCCTGCTTAGAGTACTGTTGTCACCTTTGGGACGGATCTGCTCGATATCAGTTAGATGCATTAGACTCGGTGGAGCACCGTGCGAAGAGACTCATCAGTAATGACGCACTCGTTGGAGAAAATCTCCAGAGCCTTGACCATCGAAGGCGTGTGGCTAGCCTCTCTGTCTTTTACCGGTTACATTTCGGAGAGTGTGCGGAAGTTTTACATAATTTGATCCCCCCTGCCCCTTTCCACCACCGGACGACCAGGCGCGGCGAGGGCTTTCACCCTTATGTTGTCGACATTCCTCCAATTCGCACGAAGCGATTTGCTTCAGCTTTCATTATGCGAACTGCTAAGGAGTGGAACTCCTTGCCGAGGTCTGTTTTCCCGGATCAGTATAATCTGGACATCTTTAAGGCTAGAGTGAACAAGCATCTTCTAGGCGAGCGTGTACCACCATAGGCCTCATCATCGCTTTCCATCAGGCGAGATTGTGGTCAAACGCCCAGCCTATTTAACATAAAAAAAAAAAAAAAAAAAAAAAAATTGAACATACTCAATATATACGTAGCGTATATAGAGTTATTTTCTTTTGTAGCTATATTAGTTACTATTCTTTCTATACGTTTTATACGTTCATCTAAGATTAGAGTGTTATTATATAAGATCCCGGTATTATTTACCATATTATCTAACATTTTCGTGACAATTGTTAACCTTTTATCATTCATAATCTGACCATTTTTAACTTGGGAGATCAATCTATCATATCTCAATGCGTCTTCGTGATCTACGTTACCTGTAACTATTTTAATTAATGATCCGAGCGGGTTTAAAATACCCCTTCTTACTCTAAGGGTAGGAACTAATTGCCTAAACTTTTCTATAGTCATATCATGCATGTTTTGTGTCTGTATTCTAATATTATGGAATTCATAGATGTATGGTTTATGTAATAGGTTGGGGAAAAAGTTTCTTCTCATTTTTTAAGAAAATTCAAAACATTTTTTAATATAGTTTATTTACATTTAACTAAAGTATGTAGGTACCATTTTGTTCGATAACTTTTTGCCATCTTGTAGGTAGGGACATGATCCCATTGCTATAGAAATTTTGGGACTTCTGGTCAAAATACCGCGACAAGTGGTTTTGGCAGTCCTCTCGTGATGTTAACCTGACACTGCCTAAAGAATTCTGAAGAGGCCGAAACAGGTGGAAATCTGAAAGTGCAAGGTCAGGACTATACGGCGGATGCATTAACACCTCCCAGCCAAACTCTCTTAATTTTTGCTGAGTGGCTAAAGATGTGTGAGGTCTAGCGTTATCATGATAAAAACCACACCCCTTCTGTTGATTAATTCCGGCCGCTTTCTCTCAACTTCTTGCTTTAATCTCATCAGTTGTTCGCAGTAGAGTTCAAAATCGATGGTCCTGCCTGGTGGTAACAGCTCATAATGAATAATGCCCTTCCAATCCCACCACACACACAGCATCACCTTGTTGCGAGTTAACCCGGGTTTCGCCACAGTCTGTGAAGCCTGACCGGCCTTTGACCACGACCTTTTTCGCACGTTCTTGTCGTACGTGATCCACTTTTCATCACCAGTTATCAGCTTCTTCAAAAATGGTTCGGTTTCATTACGTCGTAATAAAGAATCACAAATGAGTACACGGTTCATTAGGTTTCTTTCAGTGAGCTCGTGAGGTACCCAAATGTCGAGCTTTTTTGTGTACCCATTTTTTTTCAAATGCGCCAAAACTGTTTTGTGGTCAATTCCCAGTTCTTCAGCTACGTCGTAACTACTGACATGCCCATCTTGCTCCACTTTTTCAAAAATGGCATCCATTTTATCTGTAATAGGGCGACCAGAGCGACGTGCATCTTTGACATCAAAATTTCCGGATTGAAAACGCTTAAACCAAATTTGTGCTACTCTCACAGACACTGCACTAGGTCCATAAACATCGCAAATTTTTTTCGCGGCTTGCGTTGCATTTTTACCTTTTTTGTAGTAAAATTTTAAAATGTATCGAAATTTTTCATTACATTCACTCATCTTGGCGGTACGAAAAACAAATGAAAATCACACATTTTCCTAATTTGAATTTGGAATTATGTTCTTTAAAATTTAAACTTTCAATGATACCAAAACCAGCCAGATACAAATAGTATAGCCAAAGAGATTTTATTACAAGTTTATACATACTATAATGCGAAAAGACTTTTTCCCCAACCTAATACATCGACTAATTTTTCAAATTCTTTATATTTTAAAATGTTATAAAACAAGTACTCTTGTGTAGCACTTAAGTCTAAGACCTTAACGACTGTCCATTTATCTTCTTGTCTGTAAGCTTGTCCAAGTTTAACTGGTAAGAGGCCAGGGTTCTGATTAATGTCTCGAAGTTGAAGGCCCAGGATCCCCTGGTTTAGGATCAGGGTGAGACACCACCTGTGGAGGACGCTTTATGTTTTTAATTGGTACTTTGGTTTCCCTTGTGCCTATTCTAACCGGAACTACATTTCTTTCTGGGTTTCCTATAACTATAGCTTTCTTATACCTAGCCTTATCTTTACTTTTTCTTAAATTAATATCCTTAGAATATATTACGTCACCTATTTCTAATGGTGGTTCGCTTTCGCCACCTCTCTTTTCTTTTGCTTTCTCCTTGCTCTCTATCATGTTCTTAGTAATATGTTGATAAAGATATTTCACGCGCTTTGCATGGTCTTTTGTAAGTTGCTGTACGTATGCTTTCTCGAAGTCAATATCAAAACCTTTGCTTGCATCAGTATGCCCAAAAACTACTTCAAAAGGAGTAAGTCCAGTAGTGGAGTGGATAGTATGGTTGTATGCCAGTATCGAATATGTCATTATTGTAGCGGCATCTGTACATTTCTGCTCATATTTGGCTAAACGATAAATTTCAATTAATGTGGAATGAAATCTTTCTACTATACCTGTAGAGTTGGGGTTATTCGGTGTGGTGATATGAAAATTAATCTTGTACATATCCATGATCTCTCTCATTAATTCATTATTAAATTCGGTACCAGGGTCACATGAAACTTTTCTGGGTATACCGTAAATTGAAAAATATTTAACTAACGCTCTTACGACTTCTGGGGTTGAACGGTTGGAAATTTCGAATGCTTGACCAAGTTTGCTGAAGGCATCTACCACCGTAAGGTGATATTTCCCTTCAATGCTAAACAGATCTATAAATATTTCCTGAAAGGGGGCACATTGTGTTTGAGTGAGCTGTAAAAACGGTTTCAGAGGTTTCCTTTCATACTTCATCTTTCTGCAAGCTTCGCATCCGTTTATAACTGCAGCTACTATATTTATCATATTATTCCAAAAATAATTTCTGCGTATCCTAAGCATGGTTTCTTTTATGCCGTGATGGCATGTAGAGCCTGTATGATATTTTAAAGTAATTGCTCTTTGCTCCCCTTCATCTTCTATATATACTACTCTTTCGGTACATTCTAAAAATTCTACTGTTCCCTTTTTGAATAACTCTATCACTACCTTAGAAAAATCTCTTCTGTGACTAACATGCTCAAAGTAAATAAAATATTTGGTTTTTGGTTTAATGTACTCTTTAAGGAAAGTTTTAATTATCTCTTCGTTATCAATTGGTAAGAACACCTCTAGTACTTTCTGCTTATCTCGGGATAAGTCTTGCACTTGCATTTCATTCTTAAACCAATAGTAGACTATGATTTGGTTTGGTTTAGTATCTATTGCTTCGTGAAGGATAGGAATGCCATATGATTCTAACTCTTGACCTGAATGAGCGGTTTCCGTAGAACTAGAGCTTATGAAAGGAATGGGGTATTTTGGTTCGTTATTGTCTAAGTCCAAAGATATAGTTGTGGATGAGTCAGAGATCGATATTATGTCAGTGTTTCTGGGTAAGTGTTCTTTAGCTAATTCTTCTATTTTATTATCTAATTCTTTCATGAAATCTTTAAGTTCTTCGTCTTTACTGTCAATATTAACCCTCATTGATACGTCACCGTCGTCGTCGTCAGAGTCTAATGCGTTAAGTTTTATTCTTGATAGTGCATCGGCGTTTGTATTTTGTTTGCCGTTTTTGTAGATTATTTCAAAGTCGTATTCCTGCAACCGTAGTCTCCAACGCGTTAATTTACTGTTGGGCTCTTTCAGTGAATACAACCAAGCTAATGGTCTATGGTCTGTGTATATGTAAAATTTATTTCCATAGAGATATGGCCTAAAATGTTTTACAGCCCAGATGATAGCTAGTAATTCTCTCTCTATGGTGCTGTAACGGGATTCGGTGTCACTTAATGTTCTGCTAGCATACGCTATGGGTTTGTCTTGTCCAATAGGACCTTGTGATAACACGGCACCTAAAGCTGATGCTGATGCATCTGTCGTTAGTACGTATGGCTTACTAGGGTCAGGATATTGGAGAAGTGGGGCACTGGTCAGGAGTTCTTTACATTTTTCGAATGAGTCAATATAATTTTGATCTAGTGTAATTTTGCTCTTCTTCTTTAAACAAGATGTAAGTGGTTTAGTTACTCGTGCAAAGTCTTTAATGAATCTCCGATAATAGCCAATAAGTCCGAGGAAACTTTTTATCTCTGTGGTAGTCTTGGGGAGAGGATAGTTCAGAACAGCTGCTATTTTATCATCATTAGGTCGGAGTCCGTCTTTTGTTATAGTGTGCCCTAAGTATAGAATCTCTTTCCTAAGAAATTCTGTTTTGTCAAGTTGAACTTTTAAATTAGTCTGTCTTAATCGGTCAAATACGTTTCGCAATTTCTGTAAGTGCTCCTGAAGGCTACTCGAGAAGATAATGATGTCATCTAGATAGACAAGGCAGTGAATGCCTTGTAGGCCTCTTAGTATATTGTCCATAGTTCTTTGGAATGTCGCTGGGGCTGTCTTAAGTCCGAACGGCATTTTAAGGAATTCGTAGTGTCCAAACTGCCTACTAAAGGCAGTTTTCTGTCTGTCTGTCTCGTTTACTTCAATTTGGTGATAACCACTTGCCAAATCTATTGTAGTGAAATATGTACTTTTGCCTAGTTTGTCAAATAAGTCAGTTATATTAGGTAATGGGTATTTATCGTCAACTGTAATCTCATTTAGTCGTCTGTAGTCAATAACCATTCTATATTTGATTTCGCCTGAAGCATCTGCTTTTTTAGGGACTAGGTGTACTGGTGAACTCCAGGGGGAGTATGATTCTTGAATAACATTATCTTGTAAGAGTTTAGAAACCTGTTTCTTAATTTCTTCAGATTGAGCTGGGGGTTGTCTGTAAGGTTTTGTATATATAGGGTCCTCGTTTTTAGTTCTGATAAAATGCTTAACTTGGTTTGTGAATGTTAGGGGCAGTTGGTCACAGTAAAATATCTCTTTATATTCCTTACACAGTTTTAAAATTAACTCTCTTTCTTCCGTGTTCATATGGTCTAGGCGTGTTTTAGATAAGTTTTCGGTAAGTAACATGTCAATGTCCATGTCTGTTCTGTCATGAGTAAAATTAATTTCTAAGTCATCTGCATTATATTCTGTAGTTTCAAATGGACCAGTTACAGTCAAGTCCATGTCTTGGTCTAGGGTATTTTGTATGACAGTAGTAGCATAACCACTATTGCAACTAACAAGTGCATCTGGCATTCGAACGCCTGGGCAAAGTTCTTTAAAATTTAGTATGGCTTCCCCTTTATATAAATTGGTAGGTAATTTAACTCTTGTTTCAGATCTAGCAGGTAATTTTATTACATAATTAGGTGAATTGTGAATTATAGGTATGCTTGTAGATTTAGTTATTAAAATTTTATTTTTCAAATCAATAATGGCATCTAGCTGTTTTAGTAAATCATTTCCCACTAGGCCATCATACCGTGAGTCTACGTCATAAACATAAAACTTATGCTGATTGTTATTATTAAAAGTGGGCATTAGTGGAATCTGAATGACTTTATCGTGTGAGGAACTAGCGTGCGTGCTTATTACTTCGAACGGTTCGTGATACATGTATGGTAGAAAATACTCTTGTGCTTTTTGTGAGCTGATAAAGGAACGAGTGCTACCAGTGTCTATCATAAGTTTAGAATCTATTTCGGGTATATATATGTAAGGTAACTTTAACTTAATATCGCAATTTAATTCTATGGTTTCCTTGTCTTTATGGAGGCATCTATGTAAAAAATTTCATTTTGTGACGGAGGCTGAGCCTTTTTTGCTTTGGGGGATTGTTCACAATCCTCTGTTTGAACGGAAGAAGTTGATGGTGATGGATGATTATAGTCATAGTTTACTTGCATAGGAGGGTATTCAAAATATGGGTTAAATTCATTGTAGTACTCCGCCTCATAATGGTCAGGATAGAAATATTGTTCTGGCTCTACATATTGTGTTTCGTATTCCTCGCTATTATATAGGTCAGTCTCATTCACACGAAATCCTTGTCTAATTGGGGGTGCGGTGCGCATTGAAACGTCTGTGTTATAAGGCCTATTGCTTGCCTGCTGCTGTTGTTGCTGCCCAAATTGTTGAGGACGCATTGGTGGCTGAGGTTGTAAGCCTACAGGTCTATAACCAAACTGTGGTGGCCTCTGGCCCACTTGCGGTTGGGGCCTATAGCCAAATTGCGAGGGGTAGTGTTGAGGGCGATAATATTGCTGTTGAGGTTGACCGGTATAGGGGGCCGTTACCTTCATTTGCCTACTTTGTGGCATGCCAAACTTAAAGTTATTTTGTTGAGAAGTCGCGGGAAATCTAAATTGACCGTTCGTAAAATTAGCTGAAGGGAATTTAAATGGATTTTGAGGTTTATGTGTAAACTGGTTATTACTCTTATTTTTTAAATTATACTGTTCTAAGAAGTTAACCTCCTCTAATACTATGCTGAGGGCTGCCTCAAGAGACTCGGGGGCTTTCAGTCTTACAATTCTCACCATATTTTCGGGCAAGTTATATAAAAATACGTTGAGTGACGTCTTATTGTATATCGTAATTTTATTTAGTCGCATATTCTCGTCTTGTAATAGATTTACTTTGGATATTAAACTTGAACGGACCGACTGTACGCGGTTACAGAAATCCAAAAAAGTTTCGTTCGATTTTATTTTTAAACTCTCTAATTCTATGGCGATACATTCCTCACTACGTGGGTCGCCAAAGTGCTGGATTAACAAATCCTTGAACTCGGCCCATGTCTCGATGTCTGCTCGCTCACTGATAAGGGCCGCTGCATTGTCTACGAGACGGCTCGTTATGATTTGCATGATGTAACTATTTTGCACTTCATTACCTCTAAATTTATCAATTATATATTCGCATTTTCGCAAAAACAAGTTTAATTGGCACTTGTCGCCATTGTATAATGGAATAATTTTAAGTAATTCACCTGGGATTAAATTGATCTCCGCCATTTTACAATATTACACTTAAAATTAACACACAAAAATCAAAAGAAATTAAACTGACGTTAAAATATAATATTAAAACACTGTGATATAAGCGACACAATCTTCTAATAATTTTATAACTATTTATATATTTATACACTGTTACCTATTTTTATTTTAAACTAATTTAGTGAACTCTACAAGACTCTCTATATATCTAAATAAGTATAACTTTTATATAGTAATTAACACGTGATTAGGTACTTTAGTGTTCGTTATTTAATGACTTTATTTCTATATACTCTATTATATAGGTAATATTTATTTTAAGAAAATTAATTTTAATAGGAAAAATCAATTGTGTTATATAGAGTATAGAGACTTATTTATAAATGACTGAATATCAAAACTGCTATTTCAACAGTATAACTTACTTCCTATAAATTTATTTAATAACTTATTTAATAGACTAATTAGCAAAATCAGATTACGTTTTGAAATAGGAAAAGTTTTATCCTAGATACAACGAAAGGATGGATTACAAGGAACGGAAGGTGAAAAGTTCTACTCACCAGCCAGCCAGTACACCCATCTGGATCACTTTCTCGAATTAGTAGACTTATTTCTTTGGTTCGCAGGATTCGCACAGGGACGCGCCGACTTTCCGCGATTTGAACGATTTTAGCCCAAAAGCTCGCGCGAAGGACGACACAGCCACGATAGAGCGAATCCTACCGGCTGCGCCAGTCAAGTTTCGAGGAGCGGTTGAAGTCTTTTTAAAAAGAATCAAAATTACTTATTTTAACTAATTTAATTATAATGAAACTTATTCTAAGCTACAGAGACGTACGCACAGAGTTGGATGCGCGTACTGACTGAACTTATGACTAACTTATGCTCTATCATCAAAAAGTGCTTACTCTAAAAGGATGTGCTGGTCTTGCAGCTTTCTAGCCATTGACCACCACACTCCTCAGGGGTAGGGGGTTCATAACTCTCTTGTACAAATAAATATAAATAATAAATAAATATATTTTCACGCTCACACCAATTATCTAGCCCAAAGTAAGTATCATTAATAAAAAAATATGTCCGTTATCTAGTATCCGTAACACAAGTTGTGTTACGGATACTAGATAACGGACATTTTTTTTTATATATACATAATATTTTTTTTAGATATTTTTATAAATAAACTTAAATAAATATATAAACAACGATGACTTGCAAACAAATATTCGTGTTTATCACACAAATATTTGCCGCTACCAGGATTCGAACCCTGACCGCAGTGTTACTGACCACTCCACCACGACGATGTATTTCGAATTAGTCACTGAAAAATAAAAGTTGTCATTTGAAGACACAAACATTAATAAATAAATTTCTTTACAATAGGACGGAGTCACGAGCACAAGACATAGCAATCATGGTTTCCTGAGGTGTCCCGACATTTAGCAAAAAACTTTTTGACATCAAAAAAGTGTCTTATTGAGCACCATCCAATTTCCGATTAAGTGTTTTTAGACATACACTTCATGTGCTATATCATGCCAACTGCAAATTTTTTAAACCTCGGTAGCCTTGAATAAGTAATGATCTCAAATTTGATGTATTGTCCCGAGCATTATGTGTAATCATAATAAGTGTAGTAACCTCATTATGGCATAGCTACTGTTGGCGATATTTTTTTAAAAGCAAAGGCGCTCATTTATATTATAAAGAATCATCACGCAACGCGAAACTTTAATTGTGAGTGTAGGAAAGACTTCTATTTATACTAGAAAAACGCACTGAAAAAAAATCGACTTGCCTCAGGCGGGACTCGAACCCGCATCTTCCGCAATCCGGCCGGCTACGTTGACCATTACGCCACCGAGACACGGTTTTCGGTCGAAATTTGTCAGTGCTTGGTGCTTATGTTATTTTTTTCTAGTATTAAAAATATTTACGCGTTTTTAAACGCAAAAATAAAATTATTCCATAATGTAAGGTAGTTTTATCTTAACTGGGCTTCGATCATCTACAACCGTGGATACAGCACGTCATACAATAACAAAGCTGAAACTTGGCACATGTGAAAAATTCACCATATTATGCTTCTACTGGCTTTGTCCATACATTGCCGCAGACACCTCAGTCCTTTAAAATGTCTTCAGTCATTACACAGTAATGTAAAAAAACAGTCACTTGAAGCTACCTAAGGTAATTTTTGAAGCTGAAACGAACAAAAAGAGCAGAGGAGTAGCAACGAGCTGTTATATTTAGTTTTCTTCGTATTTATTTTCTACTCTTTAGATATTATGCATTCTAATTAAATTCATTATTATTAGTAGATAAAAGTCGATGACTTTTAATCAAGCCGAGTCGTCATGTGAACGACGTATAGTTTTGAATACTTGATAAAGATAATTTATTTAAATGAAACTTGAAAAAATATTAAATGGAATAAGTAGCTGTGTGTATAAAATATTTTTACTGAGGTCTGCGGTATTTATTTCAGGCTTAATTACTTGCCCTGAAATAAATTAATCTTGTTTCAAACTTGCCTTTTGGAGTTACGGTTCCTTTCAAAATTTTAGTGTTGTGAAGTGTGTGATTTCATGATAAAAAAACAAGTAAGATTTTTAAATGACTTATTATTATTTAAATAAATTATTATTTAGATAACCCAATACTAGGGTCTGCACTATTTATTTTATTGTAGATTACGTGCCCTGAAATAAATTTATCTTGTTCCAAACTTGTCTTTTAGATTTACGTTTTTTTTCTAAATTTTCTTGCCTGGAAATATAGTGAAGTCTTAAATCGACATATTTTTCGATAATGGCCTTCGTCAGATGATAGACATGATGAGATTGATTGAAAGCTGAAAATAGATCATTTTAATTTACTACACTAATTTAAAAATATATATGAATGGCTATACGAATATATAGGAACTCCATTCCTAAAAACTTGACTATGTTCCGATTTTATTATGTATTTTGTCTCACTTTGGCTATGAGTATGAAAGGGATGGCTAAGGGCCGTTGTTTTATGAAATTATTTTATAATTTTCAATAACCAAAGCGTATTTCAAGCTAGTTTTAGCATAAGTTCAGTCTCAAATTTTATTAAAAATACTAACTTACTGGTGGTAAGTCACACCATGTTTTTTTAACTAGAATTTAGGAGTGATTTTTACAATCTTTTACGGAGCATTTTGACATGTTTACCGTTTGACAAATCATGCATCACTGAATGCGAAGTCCGCTACGGCTGCGTTTTAGCGGAGTTTGAAGTGTGCCACCGACGCTATTGCCGTGCATTATCCACGGTTGTAGATGATCGAAGTAACTGGGCGTCAAATATTGGCAAAAATATTTCGTTCGGGTCTTAGAAGTGCAAATTTCAAAGATTTGAGGAAACAATGTTTACCATAAAAACATAAGCACCAAGCACTGACAAATTTCGACAGCGAAAGCAGTGTCTCGGTGGCGTAATGGTCAGCGCAGCCACCCGGATTGCGGAAGATGCGGGTTCAATTCCCGACTGAGGCAAGTCGATTTTTTTCAGTGCATTTTTTCTAGTATTAATAATATTTACGCGTTTGTAAACGCAAAAATAAAATTATTTCATTACACACCGAATTATGACTAACAAAATAATAACGCTTATTATCCCAAAAGGCTTTGGCTAAGCAGAGCTTCAGCTAACACAAAGTCACATCTGGCAGTATGGGCAGTACCCCAAAACAGTGACAGGTTACCAGCCTGTTGCCTGCACAATAGGGGCGCCAAACCCAAAAATTAACACTTCTGCTTACCATCAGGTGGAATGGAGTCATTTGCTTGTCCTATTTATAAAAACAAAAGCATCTCAGCAGTCCGGGAATTTTTACTTTAATGTAAACACTTTATTCTTTATCCATAAAACAAAATTTTGATTATCAATACGCCCAACGAAGAGTGGCTGGCTTCTGCACTACATCAAATAATTGAGCCAAGCACGTGCAGAACAAAAATGAGAAATACCGAATATTTTCTTCTAATTTGTGCGGTTTCATGGATTAGTAAATGTGAATTCTTTTACAATTTCTTTGAAAAGAAAGGTAAAGAAAAAATTTTACTGACGTCAACAGCCGCGTGGTCAACTAGAAAAAAAAATACTCCGATGACCCGAATATAAAACCACCTTACAGATTTTTTTAAAAATAGTACAATTCGTTAGACATTATTATAAAAGAATTGTTTACGTAGACCATTCAATGTGAAGTGAGAATAAGGTAGACTCTTTGAAACTAAAAAAAGTTAATACTGGCTATTAACTCTGGAGTACTAATTAGATTAAAAAAAGAAATAATTTGAATATCTTTTGTTTTTTAAAAAGTAAAGTCTTTTGTTTGCAATCTGGCGTACCATGTTGTCGAAAATGGCGCGTGGTTATTATTTCCATATTGAAAATTTTTACTAGGGAACGAGGTGATCAAGATTTATAGGTTACCTTAGGAGCAAATGCTTCGCCGTATTCCACGGTTGCAAGTTGGTGCGCATAATATAAAGTGGAGGAATATCCACCAAAGATGATCCTCACTCGAGCCGCCCCACAACAGCAGTGACGTCTCTTTTCTGGGATAGTGAAGAAGTGGTCATGATAGAATATCTCAATCATGGCGCCACCATTACATGCTCTTTGTATGCAGAACAAATAAAAAAATTGGGTAACAAAAATTGCGAGAAACGGCGTGGCGAACTAGCAAAAAATGTTTTGTTCCACCAAGATACCTAATACTCCAGGTCACAGGTCTGCCATTGCTATGGCTGCAATTCGAAATGCTGGCTTCGAAATACTTGTCCATATATAACCGATCTTGCCCTTAAAGATTCCTATCTATTTCCAAGGTTGAAGGAGTCTTTGAGAGGAGAGAGCTTCTAAAATGATGAAGTAGTACAGGAATTTTTAGATGCTCAGGAAGAATAGTTTTAAAGACAGGAATTTTCAGCTTAGAAAAAAGATATTCCAAGTGTATTATGCTAAAAGGTGACTTTATAAAAAAATTAAATAACATATAATAAAAGTTACCGGCAACATGCTCATTCTCACTTTTATTGAACGCCCTCGTATATACAGGGCCGGATTTGGAAGTCTGGGGTAGAACGAAGGAGCGTAAACCCCTAATTGTTGTTACAAATATCCCTCCCACGCCCCCTTGGTCCGTAGCTATTGTTAAAATAATGTTTGTGCCCCATCAAATGTTAGGTTTTTTTCTCTATTATGGGCCCTTCTCCTGTAGGCCCCAGGGAATAGCCCGCGCCTGACCTCCCCGCCCTGTTTATATGTCTAATATAATTAGCGATGTCGATTGGTCAAGTGATTTAATGACGGCTTAAGTCAATCCCATAAATTTTGTTCTTATCGAAGTTTGTTATCGTTTTTAATTTGTTATTTTCTCTAGACCCGCTGATAACATTATTTACCAACTTAAAACCACACGAAATTTTTTTTGTTAATGACTGCCGTCTCCTGCAAGGTAGAACTCTACAGTTATTTAGGACCTTTGTATTACGAGTTGAAAAAGGTACAAACTGCCAGTCGAAACTGGAAGGAACAAAGCTGGTAGAATGTGGAATAGAAACTGGTAGAATGTGGGAAATTATTTCGGTGGTAGAAAATTTGCTCGCCGAATAACCACTTCAGTCTGGAGCAGATGTGTTGTACCACCACTCCCATAAATATTAGGTATTAATTATTAAATCTGGTAGAACACTACCACATTTGAAATAACAATATTTATGCTCAAAGTAATCAAGTAATCCAGTAAAATATTAGTAGTAAATATTATCCAAAGTTAATCAGTAAAATACTATTAATGAGAAAATAACAACTTCACCTTTAAATATCATTGATTGAAATTCAAAATTGGCAACGAATCAATAAATCATTATGTTACGGTGGCTTATTGATTTTGGTGCGACGCCCGCCGCGGTTCGGTGATCGCTCTTAAGTTTTTGTATTTGGTTTCAAAACCTCAATACGCGTGTAGACTTTTTTTGCTCACCGTCGCTAGGCCTTCCTTTGTCAACCTGCATTTACATAATTTCAACATTAAAGTAGATAGTACACTACAATACAATCAAGACCATCGTGCATTAGATCAATTGATTTCATTTTCATGATGAGGTAATTCGGCATAAGTTACATCTTCACAGAGAAAAACGAAGAGTAGAGAAGACTATCCTACTTTTGTTATCATAAATGGGTATTATGATAACAAAAGTAGGATAGTCTTGTAACGCGTGCAACTCGCACGCAACTCTCCATTTCTAAATTTTTCCAGACGGCGGCCGCGTTCGTTTGTGTCCGTGCGCATCGAGTGAGCTACATTGAACGCTAACGTTTTGAAGCCATTTTTTGTTATGAAATACTAATAAAATTAATAATGTTTCTTTGAACCATAATTAAGAAATAATGTTTAAAATATGTTTTCATAAAAAAAAATATGACTTTGACCTTCAATAAAATCGTAACTATCAATTTCCCAGGTATAGTCTAAAGGAGAAAAAATGTTATGATGGTGAGCAGAATACATGGTTCTCGTTTGACTGTTCATGTCTTTTACACCCTGTATATGCCAAACGGTAATGGAGCATAAGAAGCAGTGATTAGCAAAAACATCGCAAGGTTGTAAGACATAAACAACACTAAATTGTTGTTTATGTCTTTTTCTCTGCCCACTTAAAAGTGGGTTGAAGAAAAGGTAATGTTGTACTTCCACAAATAGAATAGAATAGGAAGATAGAAGCCCCTCTAGGCTCATGTGACCACTGCCTGGTATCTTCCAAAACTCTGTATATTTTATGTTTTTAAAATCAGCTTTTCTAAAGTTCAGGCGTAACTGCAACACATGATTATCATGCGTTGAAGGTCACAGTAGTGGTGACAGACGCATTTTACATTCGTCTACACATTTCAGCACATCTGTTCTGCGGGCTCTATCAATCATAGTTGAGGCGATAGCCACGGCCTTTCACCTCGGATCACGATAATACGTTTACGTAAGCTTGTAAACATTTATCATAATAAAGCAAATCTTGGTCAATCATTTAGTTAAGTTTGTGTTGCACACTTTTAAAACTCTATCTGGACGTTATTGAAAGACGAGGTACTCATTAAAAGGTAAAAAAAGGAATCAACAGGAAAGGAAGGAAAAACTGTGGCTACCATTCCAATGCGTACTAAGAAATTTGGCAAATGGTTTCTTCGTCGCACAATCAAGAAATGGAATTCACTGCCAGCTCACGTGTTACCTCTTTTCTACAATATTTGATCATTCAATAGTGGCGTGAAAATGATGCACCTGCGGGTCGGTAAGGCGAGGGTGGATAGCCATGAAGCTATCATGTGGCTAGCGCAGTGGTTTATCTCTTGCGCTAGCTATCTTCGCGATTATACTCCACTTCTGCTTACCATCAGGTGATATGGAGTCATTTGCTTGACCTTTTATAAAAAAAGAATACAACATTTTTGTATTACGACAGTCACTAATAAGATGACTGGCCCGTTAATAGTTGAGGATTCCTGGAGAAGCTCACGGTCCACCTTTGTCAAGTCATTAATTACTATCAGGTAAAATGAAGACGAAGACCTTCCATTTCTAAGGTAAAATAAAGTTGGAAGTTTGCGGTAGGGTAATAAGCGGCTTACGGTTGCAAAATATTTTTAATTACTAGTAACTATGAGTTGATAATTTCACATTTTCTTTAACTAATAAAGATTGACACATTAATTTCAAGGTTCAATAAAAAAATTACAATTTGACAAGGTAAAGCTTTGTACTTAAGTAATTGCCCATCTGAAGATCTTGGACATAAGCAATTATAGTGATTTTATGTAACTAAGTACTTTATAATGGCTGCCTACAATGGCTACCTGCAGCAGTAATTAGTTATTACTAGCTAACACCTTTAACCTATATTTCTCTTACCTATACCGTAATATAAATTTAGGCATATAGGGTTGATTTTTGAAGTATGATCTACATTCTATTTTAATATTATCAAGAATGTAGAATAGAAATTCTATATCTACTATTATTTTTAGTTCATGCGGTCGAGTAACCTACCGTCGAATAGCCTAGACAAAATTACTGCCTAATAAGATATGCCTAGGCATATTGTTAAATGTGGAATCATACAAATTGCCGGCGATATATTATGCATAGGTTCCTTAGACCACATACCTATCAGTTGTCCATTCACGGTTTTATTGACACTCGACATAAAATTATTGCAACCTATTTCACGCTTCCTACACAGTTATGTCATCACCTATTTATCTTATTGTCTAACGTTTAGTATGTTGTGCCACCCAAAAAGACGCTCATATACTTACCATAAATTCCACAGTTTGTGGCATATCCATTGTCACTGATTTCCATAATAATAATTTGCTTGTTTTGCTTCACATTGCTAAACAAACTAGACAGTTCATCATAACAGCCTTTATTATTCGACCCACTGCTGGGACACAAGGCTTCTCCTTGTCATCGAAGGAAGTAGTTCACCACGCTTGCCCAATGCGGATTAGTGGACGGAGTATAAGGTGATTGGGGTATTAATAGCTGATCCATTAGTCGCCTTCTACGACACCTATTGGAGGATATGAGGTGATACTTTTCTACACTGCCGGAATTACATCACAAATGAAGAACAAAGCCTCATGGTAGGATTAGGGAGAGTTTACGTCTCTCTTCGTCAAATAAGTAAAACGGCATGCGAAGTTCACTTTGAACATATTTCTGTGTTTCGAGCTTATGCCAACACAGTTCTGGCTTGTTGATCCCAGCGATTTAAACAAAATAATGCAGTTTTTAAAATGATTTATCCTTGTTCCAGGAGCAGAGGCCATTCCGCACACGATTCACTTGTTATGGACGAGCATCAGGATACTACGCTGACGTTGATACCGGCTGTCAGGTCAGTAACTTTTCTTCTTCTACCTGACGGTTTACCGGCCTGTTGCAAGGGTCCGATTTACATATTAATTTCCTCTTTGCTTGGTCTTGTGCATCCTCTGTTGTGAGTTAGTTCTACCGCATATCTACTTTTACGACGTCCAGGTAACACTTTTGAGCCGGCCACGAGATCTGTACCTGTACAGTGACGAATGTGGTCGAGATTTCTAATGATAGTTAAAATGAAAATGAGAAATGGTTTTTTATTTATTTATTCATTAGCGAAAAGTTTTAATGTTTGAGGTTGATTTCTCATTTTGATGAAAAAATACTTAAACTAGGAGACAATCACACGAGCCTAACCATAAAAGTCATAATATAATAATATGTTCATTAATTCAATAGTCATTTAAAATGTTAATTAAATTAAATTTAAAATGTTATTAAAAGTATATTCATCTTGTGGGTGTCAGTAGTCATTTCTATTTTTATATTATTTAAATTTCTAATATTCATAGCTTTCATTTAGTGTACATAGTTTTTTATTTTGATCATCTTCTTTTGCTGTTGACTGTATCTACTAAAATTTTGATTTTTATTTATTGTTTAAAATGTAATACAAAAACATAGAATTTTCATTTTTCATCATAAAACAAATTTAAAGCAAATAAACATGACCCTTCATTTATTTTTATCTAAGTTTTACTGCCGTTTTTATAATTCACACTGTGACACTTAGGTTTCGTACACAATTCTAAATATTGAATACAGAAGTTCAGAATAGAAGTCAGATCGAAAGCATCTTGAGATTTTAAATCAACAGTATTAATATTGTGTTTAAATCAAAGCCATAATTAAAATGACTGTTTAAATTTTTACATAGCCGTGTTTACGACTATAAACTTTAGCTTTAGTAAGAGATTAGTATTTTATATTCATCTAAAACCTTAATTACTTTGGTCTGAAATATAGATGTTTTTTATATATAATTCTTAAATTTCTTAAAACAATTGTCTGCAACTTCCATATCAAAGATATTAAGATGAAAATAGCTTTACCAAAATCATGATTTGGCAGTATATATTAACAAAACCTAAGTCAGCATATTTCAAATTAATTTTTTAGTTAAACAAGACATTGCTAACGTAAGTTCGAATATGCAAATAGTTGTGACTCTAGATAAACTGTTAGCAATGTTTGTGTTGGGAACTAATAAATTCCTCAGTATTGTGGAATCAGTAGCATTACGCTGCAAAGGCAAATACATGCACGACCTTCTGTTGGAGTCAAAAGTCAAAAACAGAAGACTGTCGCATGTGAACATAGCTATCATTTCTAAGACCTGTATTAGGAGGCCGTATAGAATTTGCGGCGGTCGAATAATAGGTATTTGGTATTGTCCACCGACTTCAAAATCGAAAAAGGAGGTTATCAAATCGACCTGTATGTATGAAGTCGGTTTAATTTTATTATTATGTAACACAGTTTACAATTCAAAATACCTTCTACCTTAAGGTGAGATAAAGGCATTTTTTATATTACGAGATAGCAAACAAGCTTGCGGCCCACGTGGTGTTAAGTGGTTACCGTCGCCTAAAGACACTTGCAATATTAAAGGTAAATCACTTAACTTACTTGATTTTATTTATTATATTTAACACTGCAAGTGCGTTCCCATCCTGGGGGTTAAGGTGATATGCCTGGCAATACACTGGCTACCTTTCCCTTCAATCTGAAACACAGCGAACTGCTTCACGGCAGAAATAAGAAAGGCGGTGGTACCTACCCAGACATCCCTACATAAACCTACATGGGTCTACCACCTAGTTTCTATGTCAATGCTAAATAAAGTGGTACGGATAATCCTCTCTGAAAATAAGAAGTGCTGCTTAGTTGTCACACGTTGTCACACGTTGTTATATTGAACAAAATATTTATTTATGTTTCTTATTACGATTCAATAGTAAGGTTGATGTCTGATGGGCGGCCAGTCGTAAAACTTCCAGCCAAATCTTAGATACGTTATATTTTTAAATAAATATTACCTACGCATACCCAAATAAAATTCAGAAGAGGGCCGGCCAGTGGCACAGAGTAAATAAATTATTAACTTTGTGCCAGTGGTGATTGCGATTTAATTGTAGAGCAATCTTTTGTAAGGAGTTGCATTTAATATAGTTACCAATTGCTTAACTAACGACCAGGAAGTTGTTTTGCTATGCATAAAGTAATTTAGTATCAAAGCAAATGGCGACACGATATTATTAATCAAGTAAATAGACTCTAAGTTCATTTTGAAAGGGTTCAAATTTGCAGGGCTTAGTTTGGTTGTAGACACCCAGAAGTGACTACTATAAATAAATATTTCGTATAATAACAAGACTTGCGCAGAGCCGTTTCGAAGATTATTTAGTAACTACATCGTGAAGGTAGAAAGTGGGGCAATTATTATATTGGTTTCTCTCTAATAATTAGCCGTGTGATGCCGGCAGAGTAGAATAGCATCATCCCATATCCTCCAATGGGTGATCATCTTATACTCCTTCCACCAATCCGCATTGGGCAAGCGTGGTGGACTACTGCCTTAACCTCCTTCGATGACAAGGAGAGGCCTTGTGTGCCAGCAGTGGGTCGAATTATAAACGCTGTTATGATGGTTTTCAAAATGCATGACGACAGCTATAACTGCCTCTGAGGCCTAGTGGTTTGCCGGAAAAGAATAAAAAAAGAAGAAGAAAAGAAAAAGAAAGGTTTTGATCCCCAGTGGAGTACATATTTGTGCTGGGTTTGGTTGATCGGATGACTCAGTTCTATTTGGCTGGCTACCACCATGTCAAAATACGTCGCCATAATAATAATGTTCCTATATTTAACGACAAGATTTCCCAATGTCCTCAGTAGTGTGGTCTGAGTGAAGCTTGTTTACCTCTACGGCTTTATTTCCCTGCCAAAAAGAACGTACTGAATAAAGAAATATTTTCCCGGCTCTACATAAAACACTTGTCCAAATTCTGTCATTAAAAATTAATAGTTAGCAAAAGCGCATCAAATCATTGTAATTAACGTTTCAGTATTAAGTCATTACGTATTATCACCACTAAATAATGGATAAGATTTCATATGTCATTACATCGTTGCTAATGTGAAGGATATTTTACCTTAGATGTCCCTTCTTTATTAGAAATACTAGCTGTTGCCCACAACTCCATTCACGTGGAAACTTTGATGCGTCCAGTCTATCTCATGACAATCGTCAATTTTACGGGAAAAATTAGATTATAAGCTATGAGTATTCTTTTAGATAACAAATATTTGAGTCAATTTGATCCAAATCATTTCAGTCGTTCCGGCGTACAATTACGCCACAGTAAATGTAATACATTTATTTATCTATAGCTGACTCACGACATTCATTTTTTCAAGCTGTCTTCTATATTATTTATTTGGGCAAGTTTGGCGTAAGGGAACTTATGACTCGTATTATTAAAGTTGTGGACGAAATATCCCACAGTCGCATGTGTTCACCTTGATCCAACACCTTATAGGCGTCCAAGGAAATGTGTGATGTTGCTGTTATTTTAATTACTATGTTTATGTACGAGTACAGTAATTGGCCGTGGAGTGCGATTAGCTGTTTGGCCGTGGGATTGACTGATGGGCGGCTTATTAGTATATTTTTCTTATCACTTACTAAAAAATAAGCGTCGGTGGCGTAGTGCGTAAGAGCGTCGTCTTTCACCCGGGAGGCACCGGTTGAACCCCGCCACGTACCAATGTGTTTTCAAATTTTAAATTCATATGCACGGTGAAGAAAAACATCGTGAGGATACACCTATGACGAAATTCTTAGGTTGTGTGTGAAGTCGACCAACCCGCACTTGACCAGCGTGGTTGACTAAGGCCTAATCACCCCTAATGTGTGGTAGGCTCGAGCCCCTCGGTGGGGACATTATATGAGCTGTTGATGATGACTTACTGAAGTCGAAAGCGCAGCGCTCGCTCTAGGTATCACAAAGTTAAGCACATAAGTGCGCGGTTGGTTCTAGGATGAAGGACCCACATTTATTTTGCTGGTAAAGAGAGAGTGATGGCGAAGCGTATTAGCAACCATAAAAGCCTTATGCTAGGTGGCGACTGGTCTGCAAGACTGGCGGTCTGTTGTCCCGCCAGACATCGGAGACGATGAAACGCCACACCGCGTGGGTGAAGCGAATTGTCGCGATCCCGGGGTGCTGTCGTAGTATGCTTTGGCAGGATGTCCGGCGAGGATGTTTAGTGGGTGCTGTACTATCTGCAATTGCATCGTACTGCAGGGATGTTGCGAAAATTCATTTGACCTCTCCAATAAAAAAATCGGGAGTGGTCTCCCCTTGACTTTCTCGTATACCGGAAACGACTCAAAAGTTGATAGAAATCTTATATTTTGATGTCATACACGCATGTTAAATTTTGGTCACCCATCCGAGTACCGACCACGCACTTGGTTGCTTAACTTTCGTGGTCGACGACTCAAATGTTGATAGAAACCTTATATTTTGATGTTATACATGCATGTTAAATTTGGTTGCAATAAGTTAAAGCATGCTCGAGTTATCGTGCTAACGCATAGATATGTGTTTTTTTTTTGTAAGTACCCTCAGAAATAATTGTATTTTGTTTTTAGAATGTTTATCCCAAAAACTTGAATTGTCATACCTAATTAAACTTTTGCCAGAACAAATGTATTCGAACAACAAAGAGGTGGAGGGTTGATAACCTGAGATACAGGTCTTACCTAGTTCAGGTATCAGCCCGCCATAATTATTAGTTATTCATATTCTGTGTTTTTAGCATAGGTAATACACTATTTGTAATGATTATGGTGAGAAATAAACGTTTATTATTATTATATTATTATTATTATACACAGACACATAGACACACAGACACACACACAGACATAATTTCAAAAAAAAAAAAATTTTTTACTCAGGGAGGTCCAAAACGTGTAAATCCGTCCAAATGTCGAGGTCGAATTTTTTGACGATTACAAGACTTCCTCTATACTACGAATACGAGAAAGTAAAAAAAAGGAACATGATGTGGAGCGCCCGCGATGCAAAAACCTCCTTAATCCCAATACCTACTTATAAAATTTCGTACACAAAATCATTACTGACCTTATACTCCAATGAATTTCACAAACCTTGACATGTCACCGCCACCACCACTTAACTTACGTTTTTAAAGGGCTGCGTTAAGGTTACTCATAATGACCCTCATTATTGGACGACATTAATCTTAACACCATATTATTACGATAAACCGAATTTTTCACAGATATTTTTTAAGAACACGAGCAATACCCCGGTATTTTTTTAATAAAACTCATTTACCTAACTTGTAGTGATGTTGGTAGATAATTTTCTCTTGTGAAATAAATGTACTTATCTAAATACGAAAATGAAATTAATTTAAAAATATGTTTATTGGCCCCAAACCTTTCATCCGAATGAAATCCGTAAAAATAGTTTTATTTACTTAATATTTTCATTTTCCAACTAAATGTGAAATTTAGTTATTTCAGTTCATATTTCGTAAAAAAAATCAAAGTTCTAGGGAAGACTAAAAATAAATTTATTCAATATATGTGTGTGTGTGTGTGTGTATTGCTCACACACATAATAGTATTATTAATTTCTACTATTTTCTTAGATTTGTGCAGGTATTTTGTGTCGGGTCTTTCTGCTTTGGTGGAAAACGGCCCTTATTGACGAACGAACAAAATAAAATTTTGTTGTACGGGGAAAGCCGAAGGACTTGAGTCTACTTACATAGAAATCTTTTGGAGAGATTGCCAATAACCGCCTCTGAAAAAGAGAAATATAACAAAAAATAATTAGCGCAAGGTCTAAATTTCGTCGAAAGTCCAGCTCTCTCGGGCCTGTGATTCGATATAAAAAGTTATTTTGCGCAAGATAGTTACCTATTGCCGCGTTTCGTGTTTAGTTGTATTAATTTTCACTTATTTCCTTGCGTGCGTAATAAGACTAATAGGCAATCATGTCGCAGGGTTACGACTTACGAAATTTTAGCATATTATAAATTTTTGTGAAATAATAGCCAATGGTGAAGTTACTTTACTTGTGGTGAAAACAAAGTGGAGAATAATAATATGTTTAATTTTTGGCTGATTGAAGCAATTCAAAAATATCAGGAAATTTCGTCCTTAGTAAGTTCAAAAGTTTATTAACTTATAACTCAATTTTCAAGAATTTTATTTATTAATATATTTTTAATACACCATCAGAAAGTAGTGATTTCAAAGAGCAAAAAGCCCACCGACTTTTTTAAAAAATCGGATTGATGAGCGAATTTTCGAATGAAAATTAGGGTGGTGAAAAAATAAATATTTTAAATAATAAAATACAGTGTATTTGGGGCATAAAAAGATAAGTTTTTACCAAATTTCGTGATTTTTTTTTGTAAAATATAAAAATAAAAAACTAAAAACATCGTAATTTAATTGTATAAAAAGTGTAAACACAAACGTTGTAGATCTTTTTATTACATACAACTTTTCTAATTAACTTTTTTCCATAGGACTTGTAGTTTTGCCGAAAATCGAGATAAACCATTTTTTACCGTTTAAAACTCACCCCTTTCCACTTCCCGACCTCAGGTCGCCCGTAAATTTTTTTTTTTTTAATTTTTGTTATGTTCTCGTCCTTTTCCAATGGGTTACATCGTACTAATTTTTTTTTACAATGTACCATTTTCTGACCTATAGTTTATTCACGTTATTTTGCAATGTGGGTACTGTGTTCTGTGGTTGTAGCACAACTCGTTTTCCTCTTGTAAAAGACATCAACGAAATCGTAGAATGAAGACAAGCAACGGAAATTACGAGTATCATGGTATTGAAAATATTGAAATACTTTAGAGTTTAAAACATCTTCCACGCCATAAAAATTATTTACGGATTAAATTAAGGCCGACCTATAAGATAGGATAGAAACACGAAGAAATTGGAGCTGTAACTCCAGCACTATGTGACTTAGTGGGTGACTGTTGAAGCAAGAATAGAGAGTTAACAACTATGATCATTCTAAATTATTTTGTGGTTTGTTTTATGTTATCCACGACGAAAAACTATAAATTGCACTATTCGTTTATTAATGTAAACATGTAAGCTGTTGGTGTACCAAAGTTAAAAAATAAAATAAAATGAAAATGACTTTATTTTCGATTTGAACGCAACAAAACTTGTAGTAGAAAAATAATATTCAAATAGTTACATAGTGGTATTCCCATTCAGTACACTTTTCTTCGCTGTGACTTCAATCATTAGGAAGTTTAGACGGCCTCTAATTGATTCTATTACGATGTCTAATTTAATTTAATGGTTAATATATTAGAAAAATGCACTGAAAAAAATCGACTTGCCTCAGGCGGGACTCGAACGCGCATCTTCCACAATCCGGGCGGATGCGTTGACCAATTACGCCACCGAGACACTGCTTTTCGCTGTCGAAATTTGTCAGTGCTTGGTGCTTAAGTATGTTTTTATGGTAAACATTGTTTTTGATTGGTTAATAAATTTTAATATTTAAAACATTTAACATCTAACTATTAGTTAGTAACAGATAAATTAATTACTGAAATAGTTTTTATGGTGCTCAAAATCATGTTAGGGATGCGATAACCCTATCACTAAATGTAATTAATTTTAAGGAGCACACTTCTCGTGTAATCACTTACAATTTAAAACATTACTATACAGCATAATCGATGTTGAACCCGTTTTATGTAATCGTCAATTAAGCTGAAACTAGCTTTAATAACTTTATTTTACTCATGTTTCAATACTTCTTAATTATAAGGTAGGTAAAAAATCAAGTTTTACAGAGTACGTATGCAGTCTTCGCAACTAGTTGAAAATTATCTTCATAAGTACAGTACATCTGTTATAAGCTTGTTATGTAATGGTGTAGGTTTTGATATCAATAACAAAAATGTCCGGACTGTTGCCATGATTGAGAGTGTAACATCTGTACTGTTCGTTGGATTTTGTTTGTTGGTTTACTAAAGGCCTAGTTACTTCTCGATGACCTCTTTAATGTAGGCGACAGGCTGGCATCCTGTCAGTAATTGCACTAGGCACTACATCCACCCGTACTGCCAGATGTGGCTTTGTGTGTAACCAAATATATTAACGCTTTAAAAATGGTGAAAGTAATATGTTTAAGTATATATGTGTATTCGAAAAAGATTTATTTATTTAAGTAGGTAAAATAATTATTTTCATCCCGAAACAGTGGTAGGTTTTTGACGATTTGAAAGCACTTAACGAATTTTCCTTTAAATAAAGAACTTTTTGATTTATATTTAACCCGCTATGTCTTACCTCTCATAAACACTTATTTTATTCATGCTGGGTTTCAATAACTTATCTCTATCTGCACTTTTCCTTACTAATTTAGGCATAAGCTTTTGATACATCATCATCAACAGCTCATATAATGTCCCCACCGAGGGGCTCGAGCCTACCCCACATCATGGGCGATTAGGCCTTAGTTTGACCACGCTGGCCAAGTGCGGGTTGGTCGACTTCACACACAACCTAAGAATTTCTTCATAGTTGTATGCAGGTTTCCTCACGATGTTGTCTTTCACCGTAAAAGCGTCGATTAAACGTACATGAATTCAAAATTTTAAAACACATTGGTACGTGGCGGGTATCGAACCAGTGCCTCCCGGGCGGAAGACGACGTTCTTACGCCTCCCTGTTTTTGATACATATCCTATACAAAATATGTCAAAATTCTACCGTTACCAAGGAAAACTGTCGGCAGCTTTATGTTATTTAACTACAACCCGTAACAATTTAAAACCCGTTATTAAATTACAAATTAATAAAGATTTTCTTTATTTAAATTAATATCTCATTACTGATTCGTTACGGTCAAGAGCCAGTTCAAATTAGATAAGCAACCCACGGCCAGCTGATCGGATCCGCTCGCAGATAGCGATCGAAGACAATGAATGCTATCTGCAATCTGAAGCCTAATTGTTTGTACAGTTAATAAATTGGACAGGTTATTGTTATTTATGTTTATTATTAATCTTTCTTTAAAAGCGACCTTGGCCTATTTACGGCTACTATTTTGAGGAGATGAGGAGACGGTCATGACTTTATTTATGTAATAAGTGAATTATTGCAAACTTTACGTGATTTTTACAAACGTCAAATAGTCAAATGTAAAGTTTGACATATTACATTCGTTATACATAACAAAATAAACTTAGATTAAGATACACTAAAATTTATTAAAAAAAACACATATCAGGATAAAGTTATAAAACAAGTTACAAATACATACACGAGTCTGATCAAGTATCAAACTATACCCAACAACATTGTGTCCCTAATGTGAATTGAAATAAGAATAACAATTTTTATTTTGGCAACACTAACACACACATATAACAACTACATAAGGCACTTGAAACGAGCAACTATATCGATATAAGTTTGTATTACTGGCTTTGTTGAAAAGCGTTTTGCAGAATTATCCACAAGTTAAGTGCGCGATTGGTACTATGATGGGTGGCCAAAATGCCTAAACTCGAGTTTTGCTCCATGTACAGCTGCTGATCCCGGCTGCTGTTGAAAGCTAGCAGACTGCCGGCAGTCTGCCGGGTACGAACATCTAAATATATTGAAAAGCAATCGATTAACTAACATATCAACGCACATCCCAAACCCCAGAGTCTAGAGATTCCAAAGTTGGCATGTAGATTCCTTATGAGGTTTAGGAGTGCCCCAAGAGAGGATTTACCTCCCTAAGGTAGTAAAACGCTTAGTTTAATTAGATTATTTTATTCGAAACTTCACAGGGGTAGAAGAAGAAATTGACTGACTGACATATCAAAGCAGGCCCAAACCGCTTGGTCTAGAGATTCCAAATTTAGCATGTAGGTTCTTATGAGGTCTAGGGGTGTTCTAAGAAAGGATTTTTCAAAATTCACCCCCTAAGATGGTGAAACCGGGGTCCAAAGCTTATATGGGGAAACAAGAACTTCGCAGGAGTACTCCTATCGATTTTCCAGAATTCAAGGAAATAAGGTGACAACAGTGAACGCGTCATGGTGACAGAGTCTAAAAATCAATATGGGGATTTCTTCGTCATTATCAAATATAAAACCAGGAAACCTTAGAAGGTTATATGTGGAAACTTGTAATTGGCCTTTTTAGTTTATAAGTTGGTTTATTTCTATAACTAGCTGTAAGATTCCCAAATATTATAAAATAAAATAAAATAAAACCACAGATGAAACTTTGAATTTAGGCATTTGATAAGAAATAAATACCTACCCTAAAAAAATTATAATACTGCCCGAAGTAACTATTCCACGCGGACGAAGTCGCGGGCAAAAGCTAGTTATAAATATTATTAGAAAACCATTGATAATAAAAATAAACAGCAATGTTTCGGCGGATTTAAAATTGCATTCTATCAGTTAACAAATCGCCAAAATCCAATTAACTATTGAATTTTTATTGATATTTTATTTTATTGTGCATCATAATATAAAACAAATCAATAATAGATATAAAATTTAAGAGCTAAGTTGTTTAAGCTTTCGTTACGGTAAACATTAACAATTTTACGGCAAAATTATCTTACTTACAAACATACATACAATCATGCTTATAAAGTCACATCTGGCAGTATGGGCCATGCAGTGCCTCAAAATAATGACAGATGCCTGCCTGCCTGACGCCGATTTAAGATTAGCATACTAGTATTAGCATTAATTTTGAGTAGGTACAATGATTGATTTGTGGTGGAATTGATATTTATTGCAGATGGCTTAAACTCCTTTTCTGATATCTGAAAATGTTTATCTAGTATCTTTAGTAGTTCGCAAAGTTTAGTACTTTGGGTATAACTTTAGGGCGCTACTTTACAAACGGTAAAATTCAAAGTGTTTTCAATCTTTGACGGCTTGAAACAATGACAAATCATTGTACGAATTTCTTCCTGCTCCGCGACACACTCCTACGCCAACATCCCATGCGACGATCGGGAAGTAATCGCACGACGGAGAAGAGGATGGCGCAGCCTTGTCCACGGGGATGTGTCTGATTTCGAAGAGCGCCGATTGGTGGATTTTGACGCAAGACGTATGAAAAGTAAGACTAAATAGAAGCCATCATGTATTTATACATATGATAACAATGGCCAGTTGCATTGCGGGGCTTGCAATAGAATTGTTAAAACTAAATTTGGCTCTGTAATCCATATTCGTGCTTGACATAGCCAACCCTAGCCAAGCCAGGTTCGCCGTTGACGGAGACGTCAAAGATGACTATTATACAACAGTCGGGTACAAAAACTGAATGTTGGTTACAGTTAGGTAAATAAAAACAGCGAAACTCTAAAATAATATGACTATCTTAATCGTCTTATAGAGTCTGACATTTGAAACGTCAAGTCTATGTGTCCAAAACACAGTCGATAAGTACAGTACTGGGAGAGTCCGACGAATTTTGTTGCAGTTTATCGTTTCTTATTATATCATAACCTGATGTGTACAGAAGAAATGTTGCTGTTACGATTAGTCATACATAGAATATTACTCAGACTCTATCGTATCATATTTCACATGCATCGTTCATATTTTATTAACCAGCTAACATTTATTGCGTACCTATTGATTCGCGTGAAGACATTTCCTAAAAACTAATAGAACAAACAATTTTATGGAAGGTCGTTATTTATAACCGTTTATCAGGTCACGAAGGTTGTGTTATATAAATCCTAAGATTTTGTTACTGACCAACATAAATTGACTCTTCGATATGGTTGTACTGTTCGAGTCTACCTGTGACGGTTGGGGCAACCCGGTCCAAATGTCAGGCCAAAATAAGGTTTGATATTATGTTTTACGAGTGTTAATATTGAATGCAAACAATATGACGTTGGTGAATTACAAATATAAATAAAATATATAAAACTTACACATCATTTGTATTGTAGCAGCAACTAATATCAAAATTACACCGTTGCCTAAATCTTATCATCCAAAGAACCCAGTGGCCGTACCACATTACACAAAGTAGGCGTATGTTCGCACGAGTGGCGTAAACCGCAAAACTACCGGATCAAGTAACAAAAGGGTTCACACGATGTTGCCAACGTAACCTTGGGCCCCTGACGCGTCGACGCTCACGCACCAACACTGCTGACACTATTTCATGACATGAGTTAATTGACAGATGGTAATGAAATATATAAAGTAGGTAGCAGTTTTAGGTTCAGTGGTTCGGAATTAGATTCACTTGTCCCGGGTAATCCCTAGGAGTACGTACACGTACAAAGTTGTGTTCGGTTTGGTTAGTGATAAGATGGTCGTTATTAGTCAGGTGGACTTACCACTAACCAAAAACGACGGCATTCGGTACAGCAGAATGACACTTATAGAAGACTGTATATTCATTTTCATCTCTTTTATTCGAAAAGTGTCGCTTTGTTCCTATATAAGTGGGAGCAAAATAGCTCTTTTCCGATAGGAACTTTTTAGCGGGAGGAAATGAGATTTGAATTTGAACATCTCTGTTCTTGTTACTTAGTACATACATATCTTCTCATAGAAAAGGGATGAAAAGTAGAATATATGACTCGAGACCAAATTACTTTTCCCTCGGACGATGTAGGTACTTTGAATCCCTCGCTGCGCTCAGAAGTCTACGTTGAAATCCTTCGCTTTGCTTGTGGTTGAAAGCGCCCTCGCCGTAAAAAATACTATTTTCGTACCACTTGCTCAAAAAAGTGACATTCTATGCCACAAAAAGCGAACATAACAATAGTCATTTTTAATCTGTTAAAAACAGGGAAAGAAAATTGTACTGAATTTCATTCACCTCTAGGGGTGATTTAAGTTTTTAACACCCTCGCTACGCTCAGAAGTAAACCTCGAGTCCTTCGTTACGCTCGCGATTTAAATCGTCACCCGCGACAGAAGACACTGCTTTATCCCGTTAGTTAATAATCTACTATTTTCTCCCTTGTCATACAATCTACTATTATTATTCCTTAACTATAAATATTCATAGCACTTATTTGATATCGTTGTTTGAGAGCGTAATTACAAATAGAACTGTTAAAATTTGAAACAATGCCAGTGAATATTAAGCGTCTTAATAAATCTTTATATGCTGTACGTAAAGGTTAAGAATAACGACGGTGACCTTTTATGATATACATTACATATCGTTCTATCGCCACAAAAAATTAACTTCATTAAGTATGTAGCACTCGTGAAACGCAAAAGATTTTTGAGTGAAGGCAAGCAGTCAATAATCCGAGGTCCACATGAAGATACACCTGATCCGAGATCCTAGTATTCTGTTCAATCGATGGTAATAGGGCCTCGGAACGTCAGTGTTTCCATCGATCTTCGGAGTTACCTCAACTTGATAGGTACCAGGTCAGATGAGGCAAAGTGCCTCCCCGTTATAGAGAAAAAAAAATCTGGATAGTTTATGTAGGTAAAAAACAAATAATCGTATGATTATTAGGTGTTACAATGAAAGAAAAACAATGCAAATAAGAATTTACTACGATCTTCTGTAAGCACTGCATATTTATTTTAATTACAGTTATTTGAAGAATTTGACTTCTTCGAGAAAAGAAGATAATATCTACAATATTGCGAGAACCCTTATAAAGGCAGTGTCAACCATGACCTATACTTGAAACATGCGCACGCGCACGACGATCCGTTGCCGTACTTATCAATAATTGAAATTTATGAAAGGTTACCGTCAATCCTTTATAGAAAATAACATTGGAAGTCTTAGAAGAATCCCTCCTTTATGGGAAAATGAGCGGATGTTATATATATGGAGATAATTGTGATTTGTGTTGACAAAGTCATGTGACATATTCAGCAATCACACCGTTTCAGTTTAATCATGACTTCTAAGGATACATTATTAAGCCTATAACAGAATTTATAAGGTTGTCTTGTAATAGTCTTGTTATTAAAATAAATCTAAATGGTTGTAAAGAAGCAAACAATCATGTTTTATTTAACGTTATTGAATCACTTACTTTGGAAGAGCGAGGACTTTCCGTAACTAACAATATAAAGACGATAAGAAACCGTAAATAATATTGTTAGTATAAATAATTAAATGCAGTAAGAGTTTTGGAAGTCACCATTTCGGCTATCTGGCTTGCTTGTTTTGTATGTACCGCTGTCATTCAGGTCAGGTTATGAATTCCTTTCAATAAATTCGTGTTTTATGTCTATACTTTACTTGTCACACCAATAAATGTCAGTTTTATGGAGTCACGCTCAGACGAGTCACATATTTTTATTTCGTAAATTAAATATATTAAAATTTAAAAAAGGCTCCTACAGCTAATATTTAACGACCTGTGGGACAGGAAACATAACAACACAGGGACCATCAGCTTATCTTTCCTTGTCTTTCCGAACACGGAGGCAAAACGAGTAGAATTTATGGAACATAAATTATACTTTAATTATAATTAAAAGAAATTATTAATTTTCTTGCGCAGTTGGTCAAATTATAAAGGCTAGTATGATTATGATGATCCATTTTCCTGATTTTGGTCCTTTGCCTCAAAATTAGCGACTGCCACATAACGTTATAGGTTAAATAGGGCTATAGTTAAAATTACTATTAGCTATGTGTTCCTTAAACATATTTGAGGGTTCAGTAAGATTTAAGTGAACTTGGTGAATTCGGGTAATAGTTGCTTAATTATTAACTAGAACATGGGATCGTTTTCGACTTCCTCCGCATCATCTTCACTGTTTCTTACAATTGTAAAAGCATTAAATTTTACTTCAGATGATCTACGAGTAACTTGGCAGTAGTGACTATTAACAAATGTCATACAGTACAAAACACCCAGTGAAAAATTTACTTCTACTAAGTTAGCACTGTCTTATGCAAATGGATTAGAAATTGCCAGTGGGCTTATCTATTGTTTGCTCCAAGGAAACCACGGATCGTGTAGGCAAAGGTCGCACTCGGAAAATGTGATTCTGAATTTTGAACTTTATCTCACAAGCTTCGAATGTAAGTTTTGTGGGAAAAGGAGCTCTAAGTCATCAGTTCCTGATATATATTTAAATACGAGTGGTCGACTGCGGATTAGCTCCTTTTAATGTTGGTTATTATATATAGCCTTTCTCGATAAAAGGACTATCCAACACAGAAATAATTTTACAATTTGAATCAGTAGCTCCTGAAACTATCGCGTCGCGTTCAACCAAATAAACAAAAAAAGCTCTTCAGCTTTATAATATTCGCATAATTATGTTTAAGTCGTTTAAATATATTTTTATCTGGCGTGGTTTAAAATATTTGAAAAATATGCCAAGTTACGTAGAAACGAAAAAACAAAGATAAAAAACCTGTCGTGATCCCGTCTCAGCACTTGATCACGACAGATGTTGTTTAATGTCTTTATTTGAAAATTTCGTATAGCTGTTGGACGCAAATGATTTTTACAGCGCCATCGGCTGCAGGGCCCGATCTAGCCAGTTCGCCGCTCTAGGCAAAAGCACCCCAGAGAGATAAAACCCGGAGATTCGAAACTAGACTAGGTACTAACACAACAAATTACTATGAGTTTTTTTTTACGTTAGACAGTGAAATCGCTCCGAAACTACTGAAGCTTTTTTATAAAACTTTATTAATCTTGTCCACAATTTTGCGGCTCTTCATTTTTGCCGCTCTGGACAAATATCCGGCTTGTCCCCCCCTAGATCGGGTCCTGTTCGGCTGTTATAAGGAAGTCATGAACTTGGTGGATGTCGAGAGGTCTATGCTATGGTGGAGACCATGATTTATAATTACTGACGTTTATAGATTGGCAGCAATGAATCGACTAGGGCGATACCAAAACCGAAATGCACCGATGTGCGAGCAATGCGCATATGTGACAAATAGTAATGCAGTCTGACAGTTGCTGTCTTTTCAACGTGACTACAGGTCGACCTAGGCCGCCTGCGTGTACGTGAAATGGTCTCGTCTCTCTATGGCGTTCTAATATACACGATAGTACCCGATAGGGGGCGATTACGCCTTAGTCAACCACGCTGGCCAAGTGCTGTTTGATCGACTTCACACACAACCTAAGAATTTCTTCATAAGTGTGTGCAGGTTTCCCCTCACGATGTTTTCCTTCACCGTAAAAGCGTCGATCAAACGTACATTTGAATTCAAAATTTGAAAACACATTGGTGCGTGGCGGGGTTCGCAACGGTGCGTCCCGGGTGGGAGACAACGCACTTACGCACTACGCCACCGACGCTGTAACACTCACATGCACTTTTCTCAGATGAAAAATAATAACAGCGTCTGCGGTATTCTAGAAGAAACAGGTTTAGACTAGTTCACTGACCACTTCGACTGCACACGTCATGTGCATTTAATTATATTATGATAAAATTCTTAATAATGAGGTCATGACTTTAATCTTTGTTTTTTTTTCTCTCACGGGCAAGCTCTTGGTCTTCTTTTTACTTGATGATAAGTGATGATGATAATATGATATAAGGTGGACTAACATGTGTTGAATGATGGCCACCTGTATTTTCCCAAGCCACCTTTATATTACCCGGACTTCATCATCATCATCATTTCAGCCGAGAGACGCCCACTGTTGGACATAGGCCTCCCCCAAGGATCTCAAAACCAGTCGGTCCTGCGCTGCCCGCATCCAGCGGCTTCCTGCGACCTTTACTAGATCGTCAGTCCACCTTACTCGGACTGCTGTAGATGATTTTGAGTGTAGCATCTGTCCTGTAGCCTAATCCACGTAATTAAAACCGTAGCGAAATCACAGCGATTTAGTCGCATAAACACTTTTTCGTATTCACGTACCTACGTCAAATGGACCGATTTTGAAATCGCTCGATCGCAATGTCGTTGAACCTGATCTGATGATGGAGTTGATAGGTGGCCATAGGTACTTCACAATGAAACAACACAATCTCGTCGAGTTTGGGGTCGTTTGTATCGTCTTGACGAGTAGATTGTCTTTCAATGGTAACCATAGGAACTGTGTAATGAAACGACGCAACCCCATCGACTTTCGGCTCGTTTGATTCTTGACGAGTACTTTGGTTTAGATGGTTACCACAAGAACTAAAAGCTTGTTGTTAAAAAGTTTTCTTTTTAAACTTTTTTCGTGTTTTTAATAAAATTTGTGTCCATCACAACAATGTACTATATATATGATACATAGACCGTAATATCAAAACAACAAACGACATTTCCGGGCTTTTGAACTGAAACAAAAGTTAACAAAACAAGTTTTATACTTACGCCTTATACAATAACAAGATGTAATATAGCGGCGTCTGTATACTTACGTTTTCATTGAGCCGGTCGCATCGGCTGTGCTAGTGAACCAGTTCTCTCACCTTGACCTTTCCACTCACTTTCGTTATTGGCCGCGATTTGTTCACAGGCGGAGCGGGTAGCGATTTGAGGTCATATTTTTATGCCGTAAGAAAATAAAATTATTGTTGCCGTATTTAAGTCTCGTTATCGTTGATACAGTAGGTAATATTACTTTATAGTTTTAATAAAAATAATTGATATAACTACATATGTCTTGATTTGTGGTTAAGAAGTTACAACTAATAAATTGTGAGTGGAAAGCTTTTACAGTTTTTTTTTAGAATCTTTTTTTAGTTAGATCAAAATTAGAGCAAAATTAAACAAAATTCTGAATTCTGCCTAAACGCGTGTTTTCTTAAAATGTGTTAAATATTGTGAATAAAGTAGACCTAAGAAAAACTTTATATTGCATTATAATTTTTAATTAATAAAATTGCATGCATGCATTGCAAAATATATAATTCGTAATAAGCTAAATTCCAAGAGATGAATTAAAAATATATTTTTTTTTTGTATACAAATTGTAATGAATATGATGCATAGGAGCAGAGAACTCTGGCACAAGTAAAAATGTTTTATAGATGTAATTTGGTTACAAAATAAATATCACTTCACTTCAATATCATTTCATTCCCTACGGTAATTTATGGGCTGTTCGCTTGTTTAGCCGCCAAGTAATTTTAAAGTAGGTAATGTTTTTACCCGCTCAGTCTTATCACCCTGTGATAGATAAAATGTGAAAATGTTTTGTTTACCGTAGACCGTAGGGAAAGAGATTTTTGAAGATATGTTTAAAATTATCCTATAGGTTATTGTAAATAGTGACCGCTATGAGACTATCTGTCTGCCCACTCGTTAATTAGCAACCACAGCGGCATAATAAAACAGCAAAAAAAGATTTACAACTAGTTATTGACCTTTAATAATATTAGCTCAGAATTTGGCGCGGTTACATAGAATGTCGGACCAAATATATAGAACCAGTCAGCCATTGTTGGTTTAAGAAACTAGATTCCGATACTTGAATTGTTTTCGTCAGCGTAAATCGAGTTAATAAAGTGTATCTAAGTAAAATTTTATTTCGTCATTATTGGAAATGATTGAATTGTTTGCCGAACTAATTATTATTTACTAGGTGGTAGATCCATATCTAGGGTTATCTGGGTAGGTACCACCGCCCTTCTTATTTCTGCCATGAAGCAGTTCGTGTGTTTCGGATTGAAGGGAAAGGTAGTCAGTGTAATTAATTACTGGGCATGGAAGACCTATCATCTTCGTCCCCAGGATGCCATGACGCACTTGCAGTGTTAAGTGATTTACCCTTAATATTGCAAATAGGCGACGATAACCACTTTACACCACGTGGGCCGCAAGCTTGTTTGCCATCTGTAATATCATCTTGTAATATATAAAAAAAATATTGTAGAAACAGAATTTGATAAGATGGTGTTAGCTAAGGCGGATTTAAAACAGGGCCTACAAACTACAATTATAATCCTCACAATAGCTTTTGTAATTATTTTGACCCACTGCTGGGATAGGGTACCTCGAAGGGACTCGAGGTACAGGCAATGGTGGTCCCGTCCCGAAATGGTGGTAGTACTTTTGACGATTTAAAAGTACTTAGCAAAGTCCATTTAAATAAAGATATTTTTCATTTTCATTCATTTTTCATTCATTTAGGCGTCCCCTGATATCTAGATGATGTAGTCCCATGATAATTACATACAAGCGCTACAATAGTTATACTTAAATCAGAGTTATGTCATAGGCCCACGTAATTATGCAAATGCGTCCAATTACATTTGAAATGAACAAATTAAGGATATCATCTTATATACATTTTGAATAAAATAAACATTACCTCTAAATATAGATCATAAAATATATATCTCTATTGTAAGCCACTAAAATGGCCTATAAATCTATCAGACGGTTTTCTTTAATTATGCAATAATGCGGATATATTTCGGCTTGTATTATGTTCTAAATAGTTCATCTTAGAATTTATGATGTTATTTTTTGTGAAAATTAAACCTTAATGCGATGACATTTAGATGCCACCTCTATTATAGATTTGTTAAAAACAGTATATCTATCAATATGTGAAAAAAAACTGAAAAACATATTATTGCGAAGTTTGAGATTTAGCATAAGTAAAGTTCATGTAGAGAATTGCGGAAAAATAAAAAAAATACCATTATAGGAAAAAAATATTTTTCATTTCATATCTATTGTAGATGATTGAATAAAATAGTTGGCATTTTTGGCGACTATTATAGTACCTATAAATTGAAACATTGCATTTACAAATCGCGTATGTACTCATTTTGACAAATTTGACTAATTGCAAAAATAATGGCTAAAATAATAAAAATATTACATACATAACACAAACAGAGACAGTTCTTACCAAATAAATAAATTGACAATATATTAATGAAGCTTCATTTTTAAAATTAGACTTGTAACATCCCTAATCCCTAACCTACTTACTTGTAATTCGTATAAGGAGACCTAATAATTGTCCTTACTGCTAATGCATAAAATGCTATAAATACTTACTGTAAGCCTGTTTGGTTTCTGTATATAAATAAAAAAAATCAAGTGGAGCAAGTCACACGGGCTCCCGTATCGTCCCTTTACCTCGTAGTAGCATAGCGAAGAATCTTTAACTCATTTCGAAAATGACTTCCAATTCCCATGTGACATACTAAAGACTACTACACATTTTATTTTTAGTTAATGCATGTGACTTTCTGAATTAGATCAAATCTCTTGCTATAGCATACGACTAACTTGGTTTTTAATTTACATGACATAAGCTATGATGATCCATTAAATTTAACAGATGAAATCATAACAATATCCTCAAGTCCAGGGCGGGCTTTGTATTTTATTCTTTCTCCAGATATAATGGTTGCCTCATTGGAATTAGATCCTGAGTGCCCGGGTTCGATCCCCATAAGAAAATTTGTGATTGGCTTGGTTGGTGTTAGCGGACTCATTTTTAGTCAGTATCTTGCATTTTCGGTCTTTTTATCGCTGGTGACGACCAGACAGGTGAGATGAAGGCCAACAGCTTTCCCGTCAAAGGTAAAAGAGTAAGCCTTACGGTCCGCTACGAAAGAATACTTTCATATCTTTGCGATCCGCTACGACAGAATACTTTCATTTCTTTATGGTCCGCTACGACAGAATACTTTCATATCTTTGCGATCCGCTACGACAGAATACTTTCACATCTTTGCTGTCCACTACGACAGAGAACTTTCATATTTTTGTGCTTCGCTACGACAGATAACTTTCAGATCTTTGCGGTCCGCTACGACACAATACTTTCATATGATGGCGGTCCAGTACGACAGCGCACTTTCATATCTTTGCGGTCCGCTACGACAGAATACTTTCACATCGTTGCGGTCCGCTACGACAGAATACTTTCATACTTTTGCGGTCCGCTACGACAGAATACTTTCATATTTGCGGTATTTGCATAGCTCTATGGACTGCTACGACATAGAACTTTCATATCTTTGTGGTCTGCTACGACAACGAACTTTCATAACTCTGGGGTCCGCTACGACAAAGAACTTTCATATCTGTGCGGTCTGCTACGACAACGAACTTTCATAGCTCTACGGTCCGCTACGACAGAGAACTTTCATATCTTTGTGGTCCCCTACAACAGAGAACTTTCATGTGTTTGCGGTCCACTACGACAGAGAACTTTTATAGCTTTGTGGTCTGCTACGACAACGAACTTTCATAGCTCTAAAGTCCGCTACGACAGAGAACTTTCATATCTTTGCGGTCTGCTACGACAACGAACTTTCATAGCTCTACGGTCCGCTACGACAGAGAACTTTCATATCTTTGTGGTCCCCTACAACAGAGAACTTTCATATCTTTGTGGTCCCCTACAACAGAGAACTTTCATGTGTTTGCGGTCCGCTATGACAGAGAAATTTCATATTTTTTCTTGTGCGTGGCTTGGTAGCTCACTCAGACTGGTGCGCTATCTATACTCTAAACGTAATTATCCGCTTTCGAACTGCTAGGTGATGAGCATGATTTTATTTAACACATTAATTGACTGGTCTTTAAGTAACATAAAAATATTACCGAATAAATATTTCAAGACCTCCACCTGCATATTGTATTTCTATTTCCTTTTTCTTGCTAATTATTTAACAATACCGTGATTGGTTAAGCAATTACTATCATTGTTATCTGAGATAATATTTGACGTGTAAATTAGAAATAATTGGTGGACATAGAGCAACTTTTATAATTTTAAAATTTTCGCATCGTGACGTGGTCGAATTAGACAAGAATGAGGAAAGACCTTGGGCACAGAAAACATCATTAAATGGATGCGACTCGTGAGTAAAACATCATCTCGATTAACGTATCACGGCATTTTGAATTCTATGATGGAGATGTTAAGACATAACAGCTTGAACCTTCCCATCTGTCAGCGTAGTGTGATATTGATCTATGTTCTGTCACGAGCAGGTCACGAGTAAACGATTGTTTCAATTTGTTAGTTTAAATCTTAATCAGTCATTTGTAATAATGCATTTACCTACGATGTATAGGAACACATGTCGAGATTTTTAAATAAATCACATTAGGTCGTGAATCCGCGTGTGTGGTACTTGATGTTTGACAAACGGTTTAGGTATTAAAAATATAAGCTTCTTGGGTATTAAGGTGTGTAACGTGTTGTAATAGAGTTATTTTTAAATGCATAACAAAGAAATTATCACCATTCACCAGATAAACAATTTTTATGTCAAATAAATTATTGCACTACAAATTAACCAATAATTTAACAAAAGGCGACAGCTTGGCAACTTGTCACTATTTAGAGGCACTACGTAGTCCACATTGCCAGATGTGGCTTTATGTGTAATAAAATGTTACCTAAGGCTCTGCTCAACCCGTCTTGAGAATAGTCCCAAACAGACATACGATCAAGCTCTTAGGAGCGTGATCGTATGTCAGTTTGTATGTATTTAACAAAACTAATCATCATCATCAACAGCTCATATAATGTCCCCACCTCGGGCTCGAGCCTACCACACATTAGGGGCGATTAGGCCTTAGTCAACCATGGGCTCCACGTCCGGAAGTCTCCTCGTGGCGGACCCTGGTAACGTGATTCCCCACCACAGCTTTCTCGGCGGGTGTGTGGCATTTGATGTCAAGTCTCCTTGGCATTCGAAGTCACATGCCATCGTCGAGTTGTTTTTGTTTTCCCACTACGGCTAGTTCCGGACGGCCCTTTTCAGGGCCACGACTCGCCCGATGTCCTCCGGGTGCGGTCCGATGGCTGCTCCCGGTGTCCTCGTCAGGAGCCCGCGCCAGGTTGAGCAGCCGTCGGTAGGGAGGCGGCCTATAAGGCCGGCGTCGGCCAATGGCCCACAGTGGCTGGCGTTAGTCGGTAGCCCCTGTGGGCTGCTGGCCACCATTTGGTGCACAAGGAGTGCCTAGACGGGTAGCGTTGGGACGGTCTCGGTGTAGTTGTGCTCAAGTGCGCAGATCCCGAGCCGTCCCGCAATAGCGCACTGGAGGTCAGGCCGGGGATGATGTTTAGTGGGTATGGAGGGAACGCCTTTACCTCGAGTCCCACATATCCCCTGGGTTGGCACCACTGTTGGACGATGCGTAAATGCATTTGACCTCCCCGACAGCAAAAAAAAGGCCTTAGTCAAGCACGCTGGCCAAGTGCGGGTTGGTTGACTTCACACAGAACCTAAGAATTTCTTCATAGGTGTGTGCAGGTTTCCTAACGATATTTTCCTTCACCGTTAAAGCGTCGATCAAACGTACATATGAATTCAACCTTAGAAAACACATTGGTACGTGGCGGGGTACGAACCGGTGTCTCCCGGGTGAGAGACAACGCCCTTACATACTATCAACAGTTTTTTTCCACGCTCACACCAATTATCTAGTCTAAATTAAGTATCATTAAGAACTTGTGTAATGGATACTAGATAACAAATTTAATATACAAATGGCAAATTTAATATTCATAATAGTATTGATATTTTAATAAATAAACTTAAATAAAGACATAAACAACCATGACTCGTGAACAAATGTTCGTGTTCATCACACAAACATTTGCTCCTACCAGGACTCGAACTCGGACCGCTTGATGTGTAGGCAGCGTTGCTGATCACTCCACCATGACGGGCGGCGACAGCGAGTTGTTGAATGTGATGCAAACATATGACTTAATTAATATTAGGGGTTTAAGTATGAAATTGCCGTTTTGTATGCAGAATTTAACGAAAATTTATTTTTCCATACAAATATATTTGCGATTTTTTAAGGAACCACAAATCTAAATTTTGTATAATTTTGTGAATATATTAATACAACATTAAGCTATAGGATACTTAGAGAAAAAAATTGAGAATTAATACCTGTAAAAATATATTCATATTTTTATAACGGAAACCGGCACCTCTTAGGACGAGCTGTTTTTGAAGATGTATTACTAATGAAAAAAATAAAAATAAGAATATTTTTTTATACATAAATAAAAGTCCTTGTGATGAAGTTTAAAATAAAAAAAGAATAATGGAATATACTGCTATTGTATGAAAGAAATTATACACTAATGAATAATGAGGAAAAAATCGGCAATTTCATACTTTAACCCCTATTATTATGGTGAAAGATTTTGATACCATGGTGGAAGCTAGCCAGGCAGACTCTTAAAACAAGCCACCAAAAGATGTAAAAGTAAATCTATATCTATAGGTACTAATAATAAAGCTGAAGAGTTTGTTTGATTGTTTGTTTGGTTGGTTGAACCCTAAGATCTCAGCAACAACTGATTCGAATCGAAAAATTCTTTTTGTGTTAGATAGTCCATTTATCGAGGAAGGCTATAATTATAATATCACGAATAAGAGCTGAGCATCAATAGTTTTCATTGATGCAAAAACGGGAGAAAATAATCCCTTTTTAAAGCTTTCGCTGCGTGCGGTGCTTAAACAATTATAGTTACGGAAAAATAATGTACCTATGACGGAATTGTTCTCGTTTAAGTGAGAGTAAGGCCTTTAAATGTTGCAAAAACGAGAAATCCACGCGAACGAAGTCGCGGGCACAGCTAGTAAATTATTATTATTATTATTAAACTAAAAATTTCAGAATGAGCGACTAAAAATACTAAATGGGTGACTAATCAGCGGTTAGTCGCTCACTAAGGATTTTTAGTATCTCATTCTGGATTTAGATAGGTTTAGGTTAGGATAATCTGCTGGCCAGTTAAATACAATCCATTGCAAAATAGATATTCTATGGAAGCTTTTCGACTATTTATGCTTTTATGAAATCAATTCAACTGTGAATTCTATAAACAAAACTTTCGATTAATCAAAGTCAGGTTATATAATATTCGGGTCAGAAGTTCCATATCGTTATAACCGTAGAATTAAACAATAAACCCACATAACTGGCGGCGTTCGTGCTTTGCAATAATTGCACGAATTATTCTAAGCTTTGTAATTATATATGTGATTGTTAACGAATTGACAGCAAATTGAAAGAACACGATGCTGAGAGGATGTTTATTGTGTACTAACTGATTGTATAATAAGTTTAAAGGTGAGACCGCACTTTGTAGACGTTCACGAATGCATAAGCCACTTAAAAGTCCAGGCAGCAAGTGTGGCCCAGAATATTTTTTTATTGGAACATTAAGGCCAAATATGAGGCGACAGACTGGGAACCGGTCACTATTTTGAGTCACTGATTTACTCATACTGCCAGATGTGGCTTTATGTGTAGTTAAATATTACCTAAAGATCTGCTCAACCCCTTCTTGGATTATGAGCGTGATTGTAGGATTTGTATTTTTGTGTATGCTTCGGAAGGTTCTTTAATCTGGTGGTCACGTTGCTGGCCGAAGATGGTAATCGTGAAAGTCGTCGTAGGCTATGTCAGAGACCTGAAATGGTGATTCCAAAAACTGTGACACACAAAGATGTTATCCGGAACCACTGGTTATTTGTATTTTATTATATATTTATGAATACATGCGCTTTAGTGTATTTGGACCAGTTTTCTTAAACAATTTGGATCCAAATTCTCTGCATCTTGTCAACGTCTATTAAGTTTTAGATATCGTGTTAAATACGTACCTACATATTAACTTGCACGCGATCCTTGCGCCATCCGTGATCATGCGAAACATAATAATAAACTCATAATCACAGAAATAATAATAATTATTATTTCTGCGCTCATAATCATAACATAATATGCAAATCTTATGCACGCACGCACAGGGCACATGCATATAGAAGTGGATCCGCCTTCATAAAGAACATTACCTATATTTTCATCCATAAAAAACTGTTAAAATAAAATCGAATCGCATTGGAATCATTTAATGGTTTTATTTTCTTTCTTCTTCTTTCTTTCTTTCTATATTTGCACTGCATTAAGCGCGTGTATTTTTTCATTAAAATCAAAGGACATCCAAATATTTTGTAGTCTTTTATTTTCAACTACAATATAAAGAGAATTCAGAAGGTAAGGTAAGGTCCATCGTCACCGCTTAGCCTATGACATAAAGCTGAGTGTAAGGCCAAATCGGCACCAGTATACTTTTTATGTAATTATGATTATTTTATAACTTATTAGCTGAATAAAGATTTCTTTTTTTTCGTTGCGCATTTGATTGACTAATGCACGCACAGACACCTCTCATGTTGTACCTACACTACGCGAAATCGCAGATGTAACTGCGGTACCTATTTCTGTTAGGTGTAGATGCATGTGTTTGGCTGTTGTGGTATATAAAACAATATTGGAAAAGTTAGGGCAGTCCTAACAAAAACAGCGCTATAAAAGATCACGAACTCAACTAGGGCAAAAATCACCCGGAGACGTTTTGGAGGCGAGGCGTACAACGTACCTACGCCGTTCCCGAAACATCGTAATATAGGTCTGTAGGGGTACCGGTCGTTTTAGTGGCTATTCCCGGACGAGTCCCACACACGACGCGCTATCTATCCCAAAGTGCAATATGGCCCATAAACAGGATTTTCCATCGAAAAAAAGGATGAATAATCTAGCCCCATTGTTGAAATAAACTAAAATCAAACGCAAAGCTTAAATACTCAAACATACCTAAACATGACTGCACTTATTTTTGTTTATTCATTATAATATCCATTAATAATGCGTTACATAATAAGTTACAGTTACAAAAGCCGCAAACCTCAAACGGGAGCAAAAAAGCGGTGAGCGTGGCGTTAATTGCTACAAAAAACAAATACCATTACCGCTGCGGTCAAATTGAGATTCACTAGAATTTTATTTATAAAAACAACAAAAAAACCATGACAATGTTCGAAAACATGAAATGTTTTAAAATAAAGCTAATAAAAAATGTTCTATAGTATTCTTAATTAATGGCGTCGCGATACTTTATACGTACGCATTTTGCCAATGTCAAGTGAAAATGTAACTAAAGTAACAAAAATTATACGGTGATTTGAGTTAAAAATGGAGTGTCTTAACACGTGTTTTTACAACTAGAACTCGGGAGAAACTCTAAAAAAATGTTGACTGGACTATTTATTATACACGTCGGTGGATCGGTACCTTTTTTTAAAGTTAAAAGAATTATTTTAGTTACGTTGGGAGCTCAATAAATAATATGGGAAATCTGATTTGCGCCATTGCCGTTAAAATTGAGCTCTAACTCAACTTACTATTACTATTTTTTACTATTGACTAGTTACTATTTTTACACTAAAAGCTAGGGTACTCTGGAGAAGTGTTATGAAATGAAATGAAAATGAAAAAGCTCTTTATTTAAATGGACTTTGCTAAGTACTTTTAAATCGTCAAAAGCCCTACCACCATTTCGACGAAATAATTATTTTACTTAAATAATTATTATTATGCTGAGACGGAGAAGAAATGGCGAAAGAAACTCCGCAGCTTACAATTTCGTAATGATTTCAAAACATCATTTGTGCGGGACCTCTATGGCTGTGGGTATAGTCCCTAGTGCACCTATAGTGCTGGATTGCCGTGAAGAGTTGAGGACCGTGGGGTGCTTGATTGAAAGAAGATTCTTGTTGTCCGTGGCTATTTCGATGCCGTTGTGAAGTGGAATGAGCGTGATGTATGGTGGTGTTTTTTAGTTAAGTACTTTTTTGTGGTGTCGCAACTAGCGACCTATCTAACGAGGGGATTTTTCCCTGTTTAATTCTATTTCAAGTGTACTTAATAATAATCATATGGCAAATAGTGCCTTGTTTAAGAAGGGATTTTTACCCTTGTGTAAGGTGTGTGTGTAGTGTTTTCCCTACGCCACGCATTTATTTATTATCAAAAACTTATTCTAATTACATTAATACATTTTAAACAATTCAAAACAATTTCAAAAGGTAAGTAAACAAAACTATCGACTATCTATGCTTATTAACTAACTTATTCTAGGGTAATAAAAACACACTAATAAAAACTTTTAATTAAAAACTGATTAGGTTCATAACAATAATTAATTAACTAATTAAATATATTAATTTTCAGTCGTCCGGAACATTCTCCCGCCGTGCGCTCGTGATGTGCAGCGTTACGACGCACTCTCCGTCGTTCGGGCGACTGTTGCAGCGTCGAGGATGACCAGCTTCTTCGTAGGCCTCCTCAGAGTGCCTCCTTTGGTCTTGACGTCGACGGTGCGTACTACGCCGTCGGGACCGGGGTATACAGCTTCGATTCTCCCCAGCGGCCATGTGTTTCGAGGCAGCGTATTGTCGACTATCAGGACTAGGTCACCGAGTTGTGCGGTGGGACCTTTTCCGTAGGGCTCCCGTCGTTCTTGTAGGCCGGGTAGGTACTCTCGTAGCCATCTTCTCCAGAATTCGTCGGCCAGGCCTTGCGACGTCTTCCAGTGTTTCTTGTTGACCAGCTCTCTCTCGGTGCACTCGCCCATGTGAGGTTCGTGGGCCGGGCCTAGCATAATGAAGTGATTTGGTGTCAGGGCTTCTGGGTCTTCAGGGTCTACGGAGACATGTGTGAGGGGTCGGCTGTTGACGGTCATCTCCACCTCGGCGAGCAGGGTGACGAGGATTTCTTCGGATATCGGCCTGTCGTTGAGTACGGTTGATAGGGCTGTCTTCACAGACCGCACTAGGCGTTCCCATGCCCCACCCATGAAAGGGGCGCTCGGGGGGATGAAGCGCCAGTGGATTCTTCTGCGGCTCGCCTGTTCCTGTGTTGCACTATCGATGGCCTTCCTCAGCTCCTTATCGGCTCCGTGTAAGTTGGTGCCGTTGTCGGACCAAATTTCCTTCGGGCAACCTCTTCTTGCTATGAATCTTCTGAGCGCCATGACCGCCGAGTCCGTCGATAATGTGTTAGCCATTTCTAAGTGTACAGCTCGCGTAGTTAGACACGTGAATAGTGCTACGTAGGTTTTTCTCGTTGCTCTGCCGAACGTTGTTGTTAGTGGGCCGAAGTAGTCTATGCCCGTATGAGTGAACGGGCGCTGATGGTGAGCGAGACGGGCGATGGGGTGGTCCCCGGTGGGCGGTGCTGATGGTATCGCCTTTCTCTTTCTACATGGTATGCAGCGATGTATTATCTGTCGTGCTACCGAGCGAATTCCGATGATGTGAAAGCGCAGCCGACATTGGTTGATGGTGGCCTCCACTCCCTGATGGTGTACGGACTGATGAGTGTGTTCTATGTAAAGCTTGCTTATGTGGTTTCGTCCGTCTAGTACCGGGGGCGTCTTCGCTATGTCTTCTATCTCTGTCGCTCTATCTATTCTTGATTTGATAACGATAACGTTATCAACTAACTCGACGGCGATTTTTCTTAGCTTGCTACGACTGTTGATTGGATGTTTCTTCTGTAGGCATCCGATGTCTTCACTGAAGCTTTGTTCTTGAGCCGTTTTCACTATTAATTTTTCAGCTGCGATTAGAAGTCTTGAGGGGATAATTTTGTAGGTTTTCTCTATAGCTTTGTGCGTTTTGTTGTTGACGACGATCTCCTTTCTCTTTCTTCCCCATGTGGGGTCTCTTTCTTTGTTCGCTATTGTTCTTGAGTAGGTAGTTTTCTCAGCTGTTTTTTGACGTGTTTCTTCTATGAATTGAAGTACTCTCGCTGTAGATCGTACGAGCCTTTCCCATTTTGAGAATCTGACGGGGTCAGGGATGGCGTACGTAGTTGGCGTTTTCTCGACTATTGTGAGGGTTTTTTCTTCACCGGTGTTCAAGGCGGCGGTGTTTGTTTCTTGAGGCCATTCTTCGGGTTTTTCATGAAGAAAACTGGGGCCGGTGAACCACCTGTGGTTTTCGTTGAAGTTCTTCGGTACTTCCCTCGTGCTGTCGTCGGCTACGTTCGCCTTCGTGGGGACCCATCTCCATTCATGTGTTTTCGTACTTTCTTCTAGCTCGGCGATTCTGTGTGCGACGAAGGGTTTGTATGACCTTGAGCCGGTGCGTAGCCACGTCAGGACTGTCTTGCTGTCTGTCCAGAAGAATCGGCGTTCAGGCTGCCGGTCGTGTTCTTCTATCACGTTGTTTGCGATTCGGCTGCCCATGACTGCTGCTTGTAATTCCAGGCGAGGTATGGACGTGACCTTGAGTGGGGCCACCCTTGCTTTGGCTATGATGAGTGACACGTGAGCGTTGCCTTCTTCGTCTTCAGCCCGCCAATATAATGCGGCGGAATAGGCGACCTCGCTCGCGTCCACGAACACGTGCAGCTGTAGGTTTCGGCCTGCGCTATACCAGGGGTGTGCGCGCGGTATGGCGATCTTCTTCAATTCTTCTAAGTGTCGTGTCCACTTCGTCCATTCTGTTGCCAGGTCTTCTTCTAGTGGTTCGTCCCAGCCCTTGCTCCGTTTCCATATTTGTTGAAGTAATTGTTTCGCCTTCATAGTGACTGGAGACACGAAGCCTAGTGGGTCGAACAGTGACATGACCACTCGCAGTACTTGTCGTTTCGTAGGTCTTCGTTGAAGCACGTCCTCAGGTAGTCTGGAGAAGTCTAGGTTGTACTTCAGGGTGTCTGTCGTGGTCTGCCAAACCATGCCGAGTACTTTTTCGATGCGATCTCCCGCCGTTATTTCGGTTTCTTCTGTCCACTTCTCTGCGCCTAGCTCTTGTAGCACCCTTGTCGAGTTCGATGCCCATTTGCGTAGTTCGAAGTGTGCTTGACTGTGTATGAGGCGGACTTGTCGCGCCGTTTCTATGGCGATGTCTTCATTTTCGAAACTTTGAATGTAGTCGTCCATGTAGTGGTTTCTTTTGATCGCGTCGACTGCGGCCGGGTATTCTTGAATGTAGTCTTCTGCATTTTTATTCTTCACGAATATTGCTGTGGCTGGCGAAGAGGTGGCACCAAATATGAGTGACGTCATTCTGTATTTCTTCACTGTTGCGTTCGCGTCGCCGTCTCTCCATAGGTATCGCAGTGCATCGCGGTCTTCAGTTGCTATTTTGATTTGTAGAAACATCTCTGCTATGTCGGCTGAGACGGCGATATCGTGCTGTCTCATTCTCATCAATGTGCCCGGCAGCGATTGTAGCAAGTCCGGGCCGGTGAGTAGAGTTTTGTTGAGCGATATTCCCTTGTAGACGGCAGCGGCGTCGTGGACCATTCGTACTTTCTCCGGTTTCAGTGGGTTTACGACCGGAAAGCAAGGTAGGTACCACGTTCTTCCTTCTCTTTCTTGCTCGGGTGCGAGTTCAGCGTAGCCCTTGTTAACGAGTGCTCTCATTTCTTCTATGACCTTCTGTTTCAGTACGGGGTTCTTGGCTATCTTCTTTTCTGTTGCTTCGAGCCTCTTGATAGCGTATTCTTCGTTCTTTGGTAGTTTGACGTCTTCGTTCTTCCATAACAGCGTTGTTTGAAAACGCCCTTCTTGTGTTCTGACGGTGTTGCGTTCTAATATTTTCATAGCTTGCACTTCGGGGTCATTCTGTGGTTGTTTCGGTGTTATGGTGAGAGCTTCGAGTGAGAAGAATTGCTTCAGTTTCGTGTCTATGTCTTCTGTTTCTTCATTTTGTTGAACGAAGTGAACTCTGTTGCCCGTTGTTCTGTTGCAGGCCCCGTGTAACACCCAGCCCAAGGGTGTTAGCGACGCTACCGGCTGCGATATGTTGCCGATTTTCGTGTCTTCTGCTAGCAGTAACGGCCAGTTGTCTTGCCCTATTAGTACTCGTGGCCTCGCTTCGATGTATTTTATGTTTTCTATGATATCTTCGAGGTGTCTGCAGCCCTTCAAGTCTTCGTCTTCTATAGTTTGGGGTGACAGCTTGAGGTTTGAGATCGATCGTGCGTTGATTCTATGGCGTTTTCCCCCTCCCCTGAGGGTGATGTTCAGCTTTCTTGACGAAGCGGTGTCTATTTGTGTGTTGCCGATGCCTTCTATACGCAGTGGTTCTTCTGAGCCCCGTAGCCCTGCTCGTTGTGCTATTTCTTCGTCTATGAGGGTGATGGTGGAGCCATCGTCGAGCAGTGCGTACGTGTCTATGTTTTTCTTCGGGCCTTCCACTCGTACCGGTACTATTTTGAGAAATGCTTGAGACTTCTTTGCCGTCCATGTGGAGCTTACTATTTCGCTGTTTTCGTTCTTGCTAAAATGTAGCATTCTGTGGTGTTTTCTTTCGCAGCCTTCGTGGCCGCATACTATGGGGCGGCAGCTGTGCGTTTTGTTTCTGAAGCGTAGACAGCGGAAGCAGAGTTTTTTTTCTTTTGCCAGGTCCCATTTTGTTTGAGTGTCGGCTTTCTTGAATTCTTCGCATTTTACGGCGGTATGACCGGGCTGGTCACATACTAGGCAGTTGGCGGCGATGTATGGCTTGCGTTCGAAATTCTTCTGTGTTGTTTCGCGCGTGTTGTATGTTCTGCCGGGAGCTTTGAATTCTTCTGGTTGGGCGTATGGTCCGCATCTGTCGGCTTCTCTTCGTAAGAAGTTGGCGAGCTTCAATAGGTCAGGCTCTTCTGTGTTCTGTTCGGCTGCGTAGTCGAACCATCTGTAGCGCATAGCGGGTGACAGCTTCTCGATGGTGATTTTCGTGACTTCTGGGTTGTATAGGTAGTACGTCTTCTCTAGGGTTCGCAGTGTGGTGACTATGTTGAAGACCCTTGTGGCGAATACGCAGAGTTCTCTTGGTGAGTCGGTCGGTCTTGATAAACTCTTCAAACGGTTGAGTTCTGCTAGTGCTATGGCGTCGGGTCGGCCGAATCTTGATTCTAGTGTGTGTATTATTTCTTCTGTCTTCGCGTTGTATATGAGGAGGTTTTCTACTGCTTCTCTTGCGTTTCCCTTCAGGCTTCGGCGTAGACGTGCCAGGTTTTCTATCTCGCTGTACAGGCCGGCTGTTTCTTTGTAGGCTGCTCTGAACATCAGCCACTCTTGGTAGGCCCCGCTGTATATTGGTAGTTCTTGTGGTGTGCGAAGAGTCATCTGTGGCGCCGATTTCGCAGCTAACGCTATGGCCGATGCTAGCTGCGAAATGTCTATTTGTTGGTTTGGTGTTTCAGGCGTCACGACTTGCGATACGTGTGGTTGGCTTGCATGTACTTCTATTTTCGTTGTGTTTTCTTCGTGCGGTTGCTCCGTGATTGCTAGTACTTGTTTCTGGCTGGTTTCCAGCCACTCTGTGACTTTTCTTGTTGTGTCTCTGTTCGTGGTCACGGAGTACGCTTCGTCGACCTCTTCTTCTGTATCGCTTTCTTCTTCTTCGCGTAATCTTGCTATTCGTGCCTCTTCTAATTTCACACGTAGTTTCAGAAGATCTTCTTGTGCTTTCAGCAGCTGCTTTGCCCGCTTCGATCTTCTCGATGTTTTTGACAATGACTTCTTGCTATTTCTATCAGTTTCTTCATTTTGACGCTCCGTTGTTCGTTCTGTAGTGGGTGTCAACGTTGTGTCGGAGTTTTCTTTGCTTCTATTTTCATTTTCTATGGATGACGTAGCTTCTATTGGTTGCCGTTGCTCGTCGTTTTCTTCTATTTGGCGTTCTTCTATTTGGCGTTCTTTTCCAGTTCTTGATCGTGTTACAGGCATCTTGATGGCTTTGAATCTTCTTTCTTGCTATTTCTTCACGTAATCCGGCTTCTCGAAGGACCAAAATGTGCGGGACCACTATGGCTGTGGGTATAGTCCCTAGTGCACCTATAGTGCTGGATTGCCGTGAAGAGTTGAGGACCGTGGGGTGCTTGATTGAAAGAAGATTCTTGTTGTCCGTGGCTATTTCGATGCCGTTGTGAAGTGGAATGAGCGTGATGTATGGTGGTGTTTTTTAGTTAAGTACTTTTTTGTGGTGTCGCAACTAGCGACCTATCTAACGAGGGGATTTTTCCCTGTTTAATTCTATTTCAAGTGTACTTAATAATAATCATATGGCAAATAGTGCCTTGTTTAAGAAGGGATTTTTACCCTTGTGTAAGGTGTGTGTGTAGTGTTTTCCCTACGCCACGCATTTATTTATTATCAAAAACTTATTCTAATTACATTAATACATTTTAAACAATTCAAAACAATTTCAAAAGGTAAGTAAACAAAACTATCGACTATCTATGCTTATTAACTAACTTATTCTAGGGTAATAAAAACACACTAATAAAAACTTTTAATTAAAAACTGATTAGGTTCATAACAATAATTAATTAACTAATTAAATATATTAATTTTCAGTCGTCCGGAACATCATTACATGTCCATAGATATATCAATATGAATAAATTACAATTTTAAATGCGTAAATTTGGGCAGATTTTACTCCCACGCATTTGGATCATTTAAATAATCATTTAACTTGTAATAAGCTTTTTTATATAATTTAGATTTTACAGTTTTTTTAAATTTATTAATAGGCAAGTCTCTAATATTCTTCGGAAGCTTATTGTAAAAACGTATACATTGGCCCATAAAGGAATTGCTTATTCTGTGGAGACGAGTTTTATATACAACCAAATCGTGTTTCTTCCTAGTATTTACATTGTGCGTATGACATTTCTCGGAAAAATTCATAATATTTTTCTTTACATATAGTAAGTTTTCCAGTATATATTGTGATGACACAGTTAGAATATTTATCTCCTTGAACCTTTCTCTGAGGGAGTCACGCGGACCTAGTTGATAGATTGCTCTAACAGCCCGTTTTTGCAGAACAAAGATGGTATTAATATCTGCAGCACTCCCCCAGAGAAGAATTCCATAAGACATTATGCTGTGAAAATAACTGAAATAAACCATTCTAGCAGTATCTATATCAGTTAGCCGCCTAATAGTTTTAACTGCATATGCCGCAGAACTTAGTTTACCCGAAAGTTTTACAATATGTGGACCCCATTGCAATTTAGAGTCTAACATTACTCCTAAGAAAGTTGTTGTTTCTACAGGTTTCAATTCTACTCCATTTATTTGTACATTAGTTTCTACACATCTCACATTCGGTGTAGTAAACTTAACTAATTTGGTTTTTTTTTCATTCAGCAACAAGTTATTAATATCAAACCAATAAACTACTTTCGCAACTGCATTGTTCACTTCGTCATAATTATCTAATTTTCTATTTATTTTGAAAATCAAAGAAGTGTCATCCGCAAACAACACAATGTCATGATTGTCCCTAATGTAGTAAGGCAAGTCATTTATGTACACTAGAAAGAGAAATGGACCAAGAATTGAGCCCTGCGGAACACCTATTGTGACTAGAGAACCTGGAGATCTTTTACCATTTATATCAACTTTCTGTATTCTATTGCTCAGGTATGAAGTCATAAGGTTGAGAGCCTTGTTCCTAACGCCGTAATGGTGTAATTTCCTGACCAGAGTATCATGATTAACACAGTCGAAAGCTTTAGATAAATCACAGAAAACCCCAAGGGCGTCGCGTGATTCTTCCCAAGCAGCAAATACCTCCTTTAACAACTCAACTCCCGCATCAATGGTGGAGCGACCCCGAGTGAACCCGAATTGCTTTTGATGAAATATATTGTATTTATTGAAATGCTTTAATAGTTGATTGAGCATTAGTCTTTCAAAGATCTTACTTAAAGTCGGTAGAATAGAAACAGGCCGAAAATTGGTGGGATCTGTGGTTTCGCCAGATTTAAATAACGGTATAATTTTACTATGTTTCATTCTATGTTAATTGTGCGTTACGAGTTGAAGATTACTTTCTGTAGTTTTTGTCTTGTGGTTGCTATTGGATTTGAAAGTAGGTGTATGTTGGAAAATATTCTTGTTAATAACATAATAAAATTAAAATTATGTTTATTAAAGTTTGTTAACATTGAAGCTGATTGTTAATTAGTGCACGATTTTAAAAAGCGTTTCCGATGATTTTGTTTCCTCGTGATTACTTATTAAGTGGGTAATTTGTTAATAATGTAATCACTAGGAAGTGCACCTCGTATGCTACTTGATGTTACAAAGTACTTTGACCTTTGTATTATGCTTTAAATGTATTATAAATATGATCATCATTTTATTGTTATGTGTAGGTAATGACGGTTAAAGAGGTGTTGAAATTATGTAGGTACCTACTACCTACTAAATTGTATGAACTTTTATTATACGATAAAATTATCAGCGTTTATTCAGTCATATATAGTCCGCGTGAAGTTATCGATTTCACATACCTAACGACAAACGCATCTCTCATTTTCTTTATTAAAGAATATTTGTCTAATTAATCGATTTTTGATAACTTTACTGTCGTTTTTTGTTTATTGAGATATTAGTGCTCCAGAAGCTGATTCTTAATGCTGAGAAGGCTAAATGTGAGCCGCGGTCACTGAGGAACTAACTATAATGTCACTAAACTATTTTAAACTATTTTTAGGTATGTATCAAGTATCAGAACACAACCATGCTGTACTTAACACTTTTATATGGCGACAGATATGGGTTTCCTACGAACCGTGTTGCAGAACCAACCTAAACTATCTTTCCTAAAGCTCAAAATACGGTTCAACCTAAACTATCTTTCCTAAAGCTCAAAATGCGGTCCAACCTAAACTATCTTTCCTGAAGCTCAAAATGCAGTCAAACCTAAACTATCTTTCCTAAAGCTCAAAATGCGGTCCAACCTAAACTATCTTTCCTAAAGCTCAAAATGCGGTCCAACCTAAACTATCTTTCCTAAAGCTCAAAATGCAGTCAAACCTAAACTGTCTTTCCTAAAGCTCAAAATGTGGTCCAACCTAAACTATCGTACCTAAAGCTCAAAATGCGGTCAAAAAACTAGGTATTCTCAACAAGGTTAGTAGGAAACCCATATCTGTCGCCATTTATAAGTGTTACAGTATTGTTGTGTTCTGATATGACAAGCCTTTATGCCAAGGAGCTAGAGGTTGTCGGAAACTGAAACAGATGTACCTACCTCGGAAAGTATAAGACAAATCAAAAGGGGTACTTTTTACTGAGAACAGACTCGTCTGTGTTTTGGTGGCATTAAAACTAACCGGATTTCTGATCCTAAGGTTAAGGAACCTATTTCCTGTCCTAGGTAACGCATTTTATTAAAGCATTATTCAAACCCGAAGCTTATATTTTACCAAACCTCCGAGATTAGAACAAAACATTAGCTTGTTTTTTTTCAGCTGTATTGAATTTTTTTCCTGGTGCCTATAGTTTAAAAGACTTTTTTATTGTTATAGTTTGTAATTACTGGAACAGCTGACGTCATAAAAATACATTAATCATTGTGAATATTCATTAAAGTTAAAATGTCTGAAAAAAAAACAATTCATAAGAACGTGTCTGTTAAAGTCCGATTTTGTTACAAAAAAATAAGAGGAAAATTATGCACTATTGTATTTACGCGATTTGACTGCAAATCGGCACTTATTCAGTTTCAAACTTCTATGAATTTTTATTCTATAAATGTGAAAATTATAAAATCTGCCAGATAATTTCCACGTGCAAATAATTGTAAGCGAAAATGTTTTACTAGGGACCTATTCAGTACTTGTAAATTAAAACAAAATATGTAAATGGCATTTTTAACAATTTTACGCTTAGAGTATCCGATATGGTTCAGTCAAATGAAAATATAGTGTAACAGCCAATAACCCTAATAAAATAGTTGTAAGAGGAAATATTAAATGTCATAGAATTAAATAAAGAAACTAAAAATCAAACTGCAAATATTAGGGGTTTGAGTATGAAATTGCCGTTGGAGAATTTAACGAAAATTCATTTTTCATACAAATATATTTGCCATTTTTTAAGGAACCACAAATCTAAATTTTGTGTAATTTTGTGGATATATTTAGACAATATTAAGCTGTTTATTAAAAAAAATAAAAGAAAAATGAGAAATGATACCTGTAAAAAAATAGTCATATTTTTATAACGGAGACAGGCACCTATTAGGACGAGCTGATTTTAAAGATGTATTTCTAGTGAAAAAAATAAAAATAAGAATAAAATTTTATACATAAATGTAAGTCCTTGTAATTAAGTTTAAAATAAAAAAAGAATAATGGACATAGCTATTGTAACTAATAAATAATGAGGAAAAAAACGGCAATTTCATACTTTAACCCCTATTATTACGAAATTACGACTTGGGAAATTAATATTTCTAGTAGTCAAAATTTCAGAATAAAAATTTAATTTTTAATAGTAAGGTATAATGTACGAGTATTTTATACATTTTTTTAAGATCAGCATAAAACCTGTGATAAAACAGACCGTGCAAACTCTTTCTATTTCTATACCTACCTGAAATGGATAGCAAAAACGCTGTTAAGATAAACATTAAGTAATAAGCCACGTTTTACAGTAGACAGTTATTTAGCATCAAAATTCACGATACAAATAAATAAATATCATATAAATAAATCATTTTTTATTCTGTCACCACACTCTGTCATCTTTCTCTTCGCCTAAGGTAACAATTTGTTACTGTGGGAAACTGATGCCTAATCAAAGCCTAAGACAGATAAGAGCTAGTATATATTTCAGGTCATAAAGCAGACCACGTCTACTATTGGTTATATAGTTCTTCGGCAAATGTGGACAGCCTTCTGCCCCTACTACTTGCATATAGTACCAAAGAGCTTGTGGTACAAAGAGCGCCTCCAATGTTCACTACTGCCCCCTATATACTTGTTTACATAGTTAAAATAACGCTTAAAATCCCAAAAGAGGTCGGACAATTAACAATCCTTCAGTGAAAACAAACCAACTAAAACCAAACTACCTTCTTGTTTACTAGGCAGATAGAGACTGTTGCTAATCGTTGTGATTGTTTGTCCCCAGGTGTACCACATGTGCGATGGCCTGGGCCGGCAGTTCAGCTACACCTGCCCCAACACCACGCTGTTCCAGCAGAGGATGCTCATCTGCGACCACTGGTATATGGTCAACTGCTCCAAATCTGAGAGCGATTACAGCGCTAATCTCCTCATAGGTAAGTTACATTAGTTCAAAGTAACCAATGTATTCAATCTCGCCTTGTTGATGCCGTTCTCATACATACACTGGGTGAAGGGTGACTGGCGGACAGGTTAAGGGGAGATAGAAACACTAAAAGTTTCTAACATTCCTTCAAACAAACAAAAGCCAATGACCATGACAGATGTTACACTCAAAATCATCTCAGCAGTCCGGTTATAACCTAAGGGTTGATGCTGTCCTCTTCTCTCAAAAATGAGGTAGTTTGATAAATTAGGTTGATTTGCGATTCCTCGATAAAATGTGAAGAATTACATTTGAATAACTTCATCTGAAAAAGCGCCAAATTGGTCAATTAGCACGTCAAGGTGATAAATAATATATCTGTGTTTATAATAACATTGTAGTAATACTTATAAGGTCATAAGTAAACACTGAGATTATTCAATTTGAAAAAAATAAATTGCAATTGAACTCGTCAAAGTATATACACGCTTTGGTAAATAAAGGAGTGTTTATATTGCATACCGAAGAGACATAAAGTTTATTGTTCGCCCGCGGGCCTAGTATAGTCTTGCGCGTATTTGTAAATTTGTGCAATTGAATGATACATTTTTGAGCCTTAAGAGAAAAAGCGAGTCATGTCATTATGGACAAATTAGATTCACATTAACGGTGATAATTTATGTGTTTAGGCCAGATAGTGATATACCCAGGTATGTTGTGATACGCACTCTCTTACAAACAGTTGACTCCGTTTGAACCTATTTTTAGATAATAGGCTACTCGACCAGTGTTCGCGATTATAGTCCAGTAGCGTTTCATGATATGCCGGCTCACGATATGTATATATTAGTATTTCCGTCAATGTTACTTAAAACGCAGAGACCACTCAAAAACATCGACAACTTCTCTCATCAATTTTTAGTCTTCCTTCCATCCAAAAGTTGTCTGAAAGAGATTGAACGCTCTTTTTAGCGTCAAGAATGTATTATGGATTGTAAATTTTAACTGTTCCTAATTAGTTTGCGATTACTAATGTGCAATTTATTCTATTCCATTGTTGAGTCTATTCGCCCGGGTATAATTTGAAGTAAAAACCGACTCACAAAATACGATTAATTTCACAGATAGAAACAGACAAATGCTTTGGTCGATCGTTGTCATTATCTGTAGCAGACAATTTGTATGATTCCGCATTTTACCTACAAAATACCGGCATTTTATAAAACGCCGCTATAAAGTGGGCCATATAAATCTCGACCACTGGACTTTTTTTTATATTAAGAGATGGCAAACAAGCTTGCGGCCCACCTGGTGTTAGTGGTTACCGCCGCCTATAAACACTTGTGTTAAGTGGTTACAGACACTTGCAATATTAAGGGTAAATCACTTAACACTGCAAGTGCATTGCCATCCTGGGGACTAAGATGATATGCCTTCTATGCCCAGTAATTACACTGGATACCATTCCCTTCAATCCGAAACACAGCGAACTGCTTCACGGCAGAAATCAGAAAGGCGGTGATACCTACCCAGACGACCCATTTTTTTGTTAAGGAGTCAAAGGAGGTCAAATGCGCATTACGTATCGTCCCTGCGTGGTGGGAATCGAGGTAAAGGCGTTCCGTCCATACCCACTAAACATCTTCCCCAATCTGACGTTCAGTGCGGGTCTACCACCAAGTAAAGTGTGAGTCTTCTAAAAATGGTGGTAGTCAGGAGTGAACAGAAGATTCATGGTTATTAGACTGTTTATGCAAGAGTCTAAATGACTTATGCACCTAACATTTCGCCTTCAACACAATATGTCGTAATGCCAGTTTTAGACACGGACGACGTCGTTAAAGTTTGTAAAATGCGGAATAATACAAATTGCCAGCGACATGTCTACAACTTGTCTATTCTGTCATTCGCTTCGCTTACGTTAGGAGTGCTGGCTGCCTGGTGTAATAAACACTCCTAAATTCACTACAATAATATCTCTAATTTGATATTTTGTTCGCATAATGCACTGCCTACGCGCATTACGAGCATTCAAATCTGAATCAGTGTATCTTTCATCTCAGTAATGATGTTCATCAATTTCTATTCAGTGAGCAATTATGTTGCGTCTATTGAAAGCTTTTAGTTACTACAACCGGATTATGAGTGACCCGAATACAATAATTGTTAAGAATATTCATTTGTCGTAAGTACTAAAATGGACTTAGAAGAAGCAACTCATTGCAATGTTGATTGATGAATGATTACAGTTCTTAAGGTATTTTTGGTCGAAATATATTTTCATATAATATATGTATATAATATAAGTATGAAACAAGTAGTAGAGCCAAAAACAAAAGCAGCTCAATTCAATAAATAAGTTTAATATCATACTTATGTCATATACTGGGTGAATTTTCCAAGTGGGTCAGGGCCAAATCCTAACCTGTAAGGAATATCGAAAAATGCTCAACGGAGTCGCGAGCTCGATTTTGATGAAAACAAAAACTGCATCATTGGATTGATTGATAAAATAATGATCATCGCCTTGATTATCGCTAAAACCAAGGTGGAACAAAAAATATTTTATTAAAATTTTACATTTTTCATTAGTTTCCCGTATGTTTATCATTACCTACTTCCCAGAAATCAATCCTTATTAACAACACTATGGAATGGTGTAATAATACAGGCTGTGTTTTTTTTCAAAATCATTTTGGGTTCGATTCCTCGCTAGGATTATTGATTTTTCAAAAATCCAATGATGTAGTTTTTGTTTTCATCAAAATCAGGCTCGCGACTTCTTTGAACATTATTCGATATTCCTTATAGGTTAGGGTTTGGCCCTGTAGGCCCACTTGAAAAGTTCATTCTGTATATGAAAATATAATTCGACCAAAAAGACCTTAAGAACTGTAATCATTCATCAATCCACATTACAATTAGTTGGTTATTTAATGATTTTGACATGAGTGCGTCAAACATATACCAATAGAAACAGTCCATTTTGGTACCTACGACAAGATGAATATTGTTAACAATACTTGTATTCGGGTCGCTTATAATCCGATTGTAGGTACTAAAATATCATACGTAATTAAATCATTTGGAACGCATAATTACGCGCATCAAAACGATGCTTATTATTATTAATTAAAAAAAAAATTTTTGACAGCGAAAATTATCTATGTCTGCCGGTGACTGTACAAATAAAACTTAATCAGTAATGCATCACGCAATGCTGTTATTTGGTTCCTCATAAGCCGGTGCATCAGAAAAATCTAATTAGAACACGAGAATGAACTAAGTCATAACTAATCGTCTACACGTCAACAGGATCATGAACTAATAACTAATCTATTAATAAAACCACTTGTTTGTTTATACGAAACCATATAATTACGTGTATCGCCGGTGCGGTGTCAATGTTAGGTGAACGCCCTTGACTGGACGTGCGCATACGCAGCGGTCACTTCCGAACTCGCGTTACGTAATAATAAACAGTAATTTAAGTTTGGCGATCGGTATACATAATAGATAACGAAAGGAACAGTAGATTGTTTTAAAAACACGATTTAACCGCATAACAGGTACTGGCTTTTTGAACTTACTTAATCTTTATTAAATTATTAATAATATTGAAGTTGTTGAGAGGACATCGATGGTATATAAGTCACGGTAATATTACCTTATTATATACCGTGTATAAGTGTTTCAAACTCTGGAAAAGATAGCAATAATAATATGTAATAATTGTTTTTTTTTTGTATACCACACATTGTATTCTTATGACATTGTTAACCGGAGGATCTTAAATGTATGCTTACTACTTATATTGAAAGGAATATCTGTAAGTACCTAACTAACAATAACATAAAATGGTGGTGGGTATCAAAATTTAAATTGCTTAGTTCAATAATATGATTAATTAAATTACATAGAAAAGCTTTTCACAAGATAAATAATCCAAATGCGTGGGAGGAATAACTACCCAAACTTTACGCATGTTAAAATGTAACTTAAATTATATTGATAATTATTTATTGACTTGTATTGATGTTTTGAAATCATTACGAAATTGTAAGCTGTGGAGTTTCTTTCGCCATTTCTTCTCCATCTCAGCATAATAGATAATAATTATTCGTCTCGAAATGGTGGTAGGGTTTTGACGATTTAAAAGTACTTAGCAAAGTCCATTTAAATAAAGAGCTTTTTCATTTCATTTCATTTCAATAGCAAATTTTGATCCACTAGTCAAGCGAGAAGATGAGTATGTATCTCCTAATGATAAAGGAGGGAATTTAAAACGTAACAGAAAAGCAAACAATATGAATAATATGATTATAAAATAATTTTTGCGTTTACAAACGCATAAATATTTCCAATACTAGCAAAAATACACTGAATAAAATCGACCTTCCTCAGGCGGGAGAATCGAACCCAGCATCTTCCGCAATCCGGGCGGCTGCGTTAACCACTACGCCACCGAGGCTCTGCTTTTCGCTGATCCGAACGCAATATATTTGCAAATAATATATTTGATACTAGAAAAATGCACTGAAAAAAATCGACTTGCCTCAGGCGGGACTCGAACTCGCACCTTCCACAATCCGGGTGGAAGGTGCGGGTTCGAGTCTTTTTCTAGTATTATATTTACGCGTTTGTAAACGCAAAAATAAAATTATTCCATAATGTAAGGTAGTTTCATCTTAGCTGAGCGTCAAATATTTGCAAAAATATTTCGTTCGGGTCTTGGAAGTGCAAATTTCAAAGATTTGATGAAACGATGTTTACCATAAAAACATAAGCACTGAGGCAAGTCGATTTTTTTCAGTGCATTTTTCTAGTATTATATTTACGCGTTTGTAAACGCAAAAATAAAATTATTCCCTAATATTTGATGCCCAGTTAAGATGAAACTACCTTACATTATGTCCTTACTATGATCTTAGAAGTGCAAATTTCAAAGATTTGATGAAACAATGTTTACCATAAAAACATAAGCACCAAGCACTGACAAATTTCAAAAGATGTGTTACTCAACTTCATATTCTCATCAAATCAGACCATTGTATCTATTGATTTATTAAATGGAGACGAAATAGAATCATTCCAATTACATAAAAAAAAGAACAATACTTACAAGTAATTACACTCCTAATCACGTAATCATGATTGTATATAATTACAGATAGGTAATTATAGGATAACATATTACAACTAAATAGTAACCCGAATGATCTCACAACTCAAGAGAGGCATAGTTCTGACTCCGATGGAAGAAATTCTACCCAAAAATTTGATATAATTATGTTAGTTCAATAAAGTACCTAGATTCAGCATGAAGGTCAGTTTGGTTGTTAATGAAAAGTGTCAGATAACTCTTGAGGCGACAGAAGTAATCTAACCACACCACAAATCTCTTGGACACGTTACAAACCGCAAGTTATAAATTTATCACACCTTGATACTACTGTTCATTTAACTAGGTAGGTTTACATTACATGCTTCCGATGCTTGTCGGCTGTGCGAAAATAATTATAAAGACATTTTTGTAGTAAAAAAAAATGAAATCATAATTAGATATTATATATCTATGAGAGGAACTATTTGGCAAATTAATATGATTTCGCTATGCTGGTGCCGGGTGTATAGTGCAGAAGAAGGAACTGGACTAGTAACTGATACTTACGACCCAAGGGTTGGTTGAATAGGCCCCTCTTGATCTATCAATGCACTCGTCCACCTGTTCGACTATCCAAAGGTCAGGCCATTCATGTCATCTAGGATATTAATTCCAGTTAGAAAGATTATCTTTTAGGCCGTGAGACCACTGAGTCACTTCGACCCACCGGGATCTGTGCCTACGAGCTTTTAAGTTCTTTTCCAGCAACCAAAAAGGTGATCGAAAATGGGGGTTAAAATTTTGATAATTATGATTATCTTTAAACTACAAAAGGTCGAATTGTCTCTTACTACTCTTACTATGTACAAACTAAGTTTAAGAACGAAGGCAGTCGTTATTGACGACGATATTAAAGTATCAACTAAGAATTTATTAAAGAAGTTGATGTCTCACATTACAGGTCAGCGGGACAAGCCATTTGTTTCTGAAGAGGAGATGAGATTGAGAACCCCTCGCCCGGACATCTTGTCGGTACCGCCGAACAATAACTACTACGATGGCCTAAAAGAAGCTGAAACAAAGGTACTATAAAATTATTAAATATTTATTTATATATTTTTTAAATTACATAATTTATTTATTAATTTAATTTAACACAAAATCCACAGCTCTTGGTAATATCTTACAAAATTTTACTATCTTATCATACAGCCAATGACGGATTTTACTTATATTACTATAGCGAATGTCGAATGTCATAATAAGTGGCAAAATCATCACAGTTTTTTGTGAATAATTTACAGCCGCGCCATTTGTGACTAATTCTCTTGCTTTTAAGTCTCAATAGTTTTTTTTTCTCTTATAGGAATGAACAAAATTAATCCCTGCGTATTATTTACATTTAAATTGGCACTTAACAGTTGTCTAAAGTAAGCTACTGCAATCAAGATCTGTAAATAGCTTCCTACTAGTCTATTCTCCTCTAGAATTTATTTTATTTACGGCGATCTATCATAATATTTATATTTATTCTTATATGTTTTCAGTTCCCAATACATCCAGGCAACAGCATCGTGGGAATCGTAGACACTATATCTAATACGAATAACAATGGTCTAGATAGTGCCAAGCAGAATTATAGGCCACCGTCTTCCTGGTCAACTGGCACCGGAGTAACGCAGCATTTCGACCACACCAACTATGATCAAGATAGTCTGACTGGTGCTGCATCGCATGAGCCATCACCTACCTTCCAAACAACTCCCGAAAACAAAGACTACTTCGATACCCAAAACAAAGGACCAACCCAAACTCCTAACTTTATTTCTCCTAATTCAAAACCACCCTTCTCTTTAGACTTAACTCCTCCTTTACCAGATGTATCTACTACACAAACACCCGAAGATTACGACATTGATGTAAGAATGAAAACATCCGCTGAAGATCCAGTGTATAACTTCATTAAGAAGTTCGATCCGAACTCTCCTAACTCACACAAAACAGCTATGTCTAGATCAGAAATAATTGATCTAAATAAGCATTTACCTAATGGACAAGCAAGTTCAGAAGAAGACAGATCACCTGGTAAAAATAAAATTAACAATGATTTCAATGCGTTGAACAGTAATAACGATAAAGGTTTCACGGAAGGAAGTAGGTTCAATACTGTCAATTTGAAGCCGACTACTGAAACTACGCCAAGTGTAAGTGACATCGATTCTCTTCAAGTTCCAGTGCCAGATAAGCACTTATTACCACCGAAAAGGGATTTCTCTGAGCAACCATCAACCACTATGGGACCACCAGTTTACTACGAGTGGAAATGGGCTGTACCAGCTTTCGATCTTGAGCCTCCGAAGCTAGACAACAGCACCAATAATCAGACTTCAGAAAACCAGAACAAGAGCATTCGAGGACGAAGTCCTTTCAGGGACGTGACGAGACCAACGCCGATTACCGTGGATCCTACTCCGAGCAATACCGAATACAATATTAGTTCCTATTTTGTTCCTGATTATGTGTTCCCACTGGACAAACCCCACCCTGGCTATGAAGATGAGAATGCTCAGACTTCATTCCAAGTGAAAATTGGAAGGACTGGGCGAACAACATTTGGGGAAAACCCAGCATGCCCGCAATGTCATCCAGCGTACGTAAAACCGGGTTCGTGTGAACCCTGCATCGTCGTGCGGTAACGAAGTAGAGAACATGAAAATTGTTATGCTGTTCTTTTATGAAATGCCTAAACTATTCGTTCGAAATTCAACACGTTTAAAAGTACAGTTACTTTAAATAAGGACCAGTTTTGTGTTGCCTCCTTACAAAATTATGCAATTTTCTTTGTTATTACTGTTTATATGTATCTACATATATTACATATATTAGTGATTGATACATATATTACTGATTGATACTTGTTTCTCTACTCTACCATGTCCGGTTTGAAAACTTGTACTTGTGAACGCGAATCGCCATTTTTGCCATTGTTAAAGCTAATTTAGCTAGGAAGAGATTTTAAAATTATGGTTTGTACAATTTTATATGAAAGGTTTTATCTAGTGATTTTGTTGATTGTCAATGTTACCTAACTGTTTCAAATAAAAATAGGACACAAGAATGCAAATGTGACACGGGTAAAGACGATGATAACATGAGTAAAGACATATGCTAATTAAAACGACGCTAAACGCAATAAACATTGTACTAATAACTTAAAATACTTAGAATAAGACCATAAAAAGCCATAACTTTTATATTTTTATAAATGGAAAATAGTTTAAAATTACTCGTCTGTTGATAATAATTTTACAGAATATTTAATTTATTAAACACCAACCAAACAAGTAGTACCTTTATTTAATACTAATGTAAGTGTAAACGTTTTAATAGGACTAGGTTTTAGATTATGTAGCTTTTTGGATAGTGAAACCTTTACGTACCTACTTAGGCAGACCATGAAAATGTTACCATACTCACAAAATAAGTAAGTACCTAATCTTTATTCAACATACTCGGCGAATCCCAAAATGCAATCGAAGGGCAATCGTAACAACAAAAATACTGAGAGTTGGTGCTCGATTGCGCGATGCAGCATTTTGTTTAGTTTTCTTTATAAACAGGGTGACTAAGAATACATTAGTTAGCATCCTTTTAAAATTAGACTCTAATCATGGTGCTTATCCCGGGCAAATCATTTGGCCTAAATATCTGCTGTTCCATAAATTCCAATTGAGTTGCCTCATATTTGTAGTGAGCACTATGAATCATGACTAGTCTTATTTCATGTCTTCGCAGACTCCTGAATATTTATAAAAAGATCAAGCAAATCATTCCATTCCACCCATATAGATATAGGGAAACTGTTGATCAGCAATGTTGTTGGGCAAATGGACTGTATGAAAATGTAGGATAAATAAATATTGAAAATAAAACGAAAAGGTGGTAGTGGCAATGACAAGGCAAAAAGCAAACCTATACCTATTCTTTTTTAAAAAAACATCAGTCAGGTCCACCCTGGGTGCCAAGCTCCAAGGGGTGACAATGATAGCACCAAAAGGGGTGACAACGTTATAGTTACATGCAGAGGCGGATTAAACGTTGAAAGCGCCGTAGGCAAGCATCTCATCGGCGCCCCTAGGTAAATTAAAAACTAGCTTTTGCCCGCGACTTCGTCTGCATTTTTATTTTTTTAGGGTCAGTACTTATTTGATTACTATAAATAGCTTATTTTAATACCTTTTTATTAACTAAGTTTTTTGTTTTTTCATCTTATGCTAACTTCCATACGACCTTTCATTCCCTAGTTCATCCCTACACGTGTCAAAATGCCAAAAACGCCACAACATTTTTTTTACTTCTTATCACGTGCTTAAATAAAAATAGGTTATTGGTTTTATCTTCGATGAGGAATTCCAAACAAAGTTTCATCCCTTCTTTCAACCATTTTTACAAGTAAGTAGTAAGAAATAAATAAATATTAAATAAATTCAAAGTTTCATGGTTTTATCTTCAACAATGACCAACTTCCATACAAACTTCAATCCCCTATTTTAACCCATTCATGCCTATTTTTCGCAATAAAAAGTATCCTATGATGTCCTTCCCTGAGCTCAAGTCTATATTTGTACCAAATTTCCTCAAAATCGGTTCAGTGGCTTAGACGTGAAAGCTTAACAGAGAGACAGACAGAGTTATTTTCGCATTTATAATATTAATTAGTAGGGTCAAATCTTACCATAGTATGACCGAAACCGCTGTACCGCGCCTTACAAAAAAGGTGTGACATGGGGCCAAGGAAAAATGAGCATGAGTTTACATGAGATCGATATTGTCGGACAGCTCTTACGATTTCGGTTTACAATATTTTTAAGCTTTAAGCTACTGAAATCCGGGTCCAGATATGTATCATTTGCCTGATCCGATCAGCGTATCCGTATCGCCGACGCGTATCATGATACGCGATCTTGATACGGCTCGTCCCATGTCATGTCGGTTTCATACAAGGAGCTTATATTTGGTTTCATACGATTGTCATACGGAGCAAATCTAGGCGTCCACAACTTGATACGGGGCTTGATACATGATACGCTGATACGTTTAGCTGATCGGATATCGGGCAAATCATCATTATCTGGACCCGCCTGTACACCCCAGTGGTATGAATTAAGTTATTGAACAGGATAAAACAAATTAAATCAGTGTATCTTATATTTAATTTATATAATTAACTAACTTTAATATATTATAGTTACTTAATTCGACCTCGATAGTATAGATAGTGGCCTAGGTGTCTGCTGTAAGCGCGGAAGGTCCCGGATATCTTTCTCGGTCCGGCAAATGTGAGAAACGAACGCCGTCTTAAATTGTCTAGCGTTTTTATTTTAAGAATTTATTAATACTCGGTTACTAAAAAAAATTAAGCGCCCTACCCTCATCCCCGCAATTTTAGAAGCAGGAACATCCGATAGTCGATACTCACTCGCGGTCGACGCGGTCGACGCGACGAAGCATTGCAGTCGTATCTTTCCAACTTCAATCAGAGATCATGTATCATTGGCAAGGTTCTTTGTAGGCGTGTTTTAGTGTAATGGCGCACACTATGTGCGACTGCGACGATCCCAAAACGGCCCCTTATGGGCATAAGAGGGTACCGGTGGGTTTTAGCGGAGTAGGACCGGCGCTGTTTCGCGCCGGTGAGTCCGGCACACGCCCGCCGTACGCCCAGCCAGTGCGTGCGGTATGGTCCGTAAATGGATTTCCCATCGTCTCAAAAAAGGTTCTTTAGGCGTAAGTTTTAGTCAGTCATCTTTTGTTATATTATATATTATATGTCAAATTGAGGTTGTAAGCAAAAATAATAGTTTTAATTTGTGTAATTTATGCTATAATTTTTTTTTCTAACAATTCCGCCCGCGCGCCCCTTTCTATCCTCGCGCCCCTAGGCAGATGCCTCTTTTGCCTTTAGGATAATCCGCCTCTGGTTACATGCTACCATTTAGTACATAAAGGTGGTATCGGTTCATTTTTTGTTTAAGTATTTTCGCCTTTCATTCGGTACATTTTACTCAAAATGAAGTGTCTGAACCCAAAATGAAACAACAAGTGCTAAATGAATTCATTAATGAACCGATCCAACAGTGTTGGATATTGGCAACTTTTTTACTCCCACACGGAATGAACGATAAATGAACAGTCTGAGGCCTTAGTACGAGTTTGTTAGTTTTCGAGCTCGATTAAACGAATCGTCTCTTTTCATACATTGCCCACTAGCGCCCCTAGCGTAAACTATCAGAAACAGTGGCCAATGTATGAAGAAAGACGATACGTTTGATCGAGCTCGAAAACTATCAAAACTTACTAAGGCCTCTGAACACTGAGTGAACGTTCACTCGGATTCGGTCATTTTGTTTTGAGTCTGGTAGAAGAAAACGTCGCAGCAAAATGGTCTTCTTTCGACGACGTACTTACTGAAAGAAAAGAGGAGATGAATGTTTTTTTCTGTTTTTTTTTTTTCAGTTCGACCGTGTGAACATGTAATGAAATAAAAATGAAGCATTCACTGGAGTGAACATTCATTCGAGTGAACCGTCTGATATCACCTTTAGTAACGGCACCAACTTTAATTGAAGTGTCAGCACCCCCTCACCTCGCCGCCCCTGGTTCTAATGTACCCTACGCTGCGTTCTGCTCTACGTACTCTTGTTTTTTTACGATTACCCACCATTTCAGCTTAGAACCAGGACCAATAGCATGACGTTCCTCGGCGAAAGTCAATACTTAGTAATATCATTTTAGATGATCAACCTAAATCAGTAAAAATTTAATGTAAATTCCTTCATTAAATATTACAAATGCCACACTTTCATGTTCTGCCTGATTGTACGATAAGCCGCGAGATGTTGAAAATTATATCTTATTATAAGATTAGAATAAACGTTTTGTACAATTTTAATTGCATAAGTTATAACTGTTAATCAAAAATAATTATAAGAATTTAGTTTTTAAGTAATATGTATATTTTTAATAAAACCCGCACTCCACAATTCACATGATAAGTAACGAAGTGGTGATCCGAAGATGTAGAGTTCACAAGGAAATGAATACGTCATTTCCTTGTGAACTCTACATCTTCGGATCACCACTTCGTTACTTAGTTTGTACAAAACTCTAAATCTTCGGATTAACTAACTCAATGGAGATCGACAAGTCATGCAGCAAGAGAAAATGAAATTGATTATAATTCTAATGGATTTTTTTTTAAATACATACCTAATACCAATGGTTTATATAATTTAAAAAAATACTAGAGGTAGATAGGTATAATTTATTGCACCAGCGCGTCAAAAGTGAGGCGTTAAAATTGGGGCAATTGGTGTAGGTAATTTTGTTTGGATAGATCTGTTTCCTTCTCGTACATTCTATATGATCTGTTTGGTTTTATTCATTATTAGGATCTCAGAGGAAATTGGGACAGTTTTCAAACGTCACGCAGTAAGGATGTTATGGATATGCGCCATCTATAAACCATCATTGCGTGATACACAGTGTATAAGTGGCTGTAGAGCCTGGTAGAGCCGAGGTCAATACAAACATACAAACAAATCTTGTTATGGGACCATCATCGAAATCACGTAAAAAAACCGAACAAGTGCGAGTCGGACTTACCGAGGGTTCTGTACAAATTTGTATTTTTAGCGGCATAAACAGCCGTAAGTATCTTTTTTTGCGTTAAATTAGAAGTTGGATTTTTTCACAGCTTCAAGGGACTGTAGACTTGAGTACTTATGTGGTTTTTAATTTGAACTCGATACCTCCACGCATTCCCGAAATAAAGGCAAACCTCGATTATTGATTAGGTACGTACTTTAAATAAAGACTATATTTTTTATGATTTAATTAAAAATTTATAGTTTTCAGAGTTTTTCTTGTACCTGTGGTATAAGACGATGATACTTGCCGAATTTCATAGTTCTAGGTCAACGAGACCCTACGAATTTTGATTCCTTTGAGAGTGTCGAAATGTCGAAAAGTCCTTTTTTTGCGGCATAAACGGACGTACTTATCTTGTTTTGCGTTAACTAAGAAGTTTGATTTTTTCATAGCTTCAAGAGACCGTAGACCTGAGTAGGTATATGGTTTTTTTTCAACTCCACAGCTCCACTCGTTAACTAACTTAAAGGGTCTTGTCAGACAGACGGACAGACGGACAACAAAGTGATCCTTTAAGGGTTCAGTTTTTTCCTTTTGAGGTACGGAACCCTAAAATCAGCATTTCCATACATTTTCATTACGTAGATGTTGCAGTTTTGTATGGAACCATCCATATTTTCCATAGAAACGGCCTCAGTGTGCTCTCCGCAGCACTCAATCTTCACTTCTTTTAAATGATGTGAGGCTAAAAAGCTCGGACCATTAATAAATGTCTGAGGACTAAAAGTAAAGCAGGTAAAAATGGGCAAGAGAAGTGAAGGAGATTGAAAGCGCCTTGTGAAAAGTTGAATATATAAAAATACACAGATCAAAAAGTATCTGCGGATAGTACCCTCTGCTTTGGTATTAATAATTGCAAAAAAAAATTAAGGCTTATTCAAACAGCGGGCGTGGCGTAACGTGAGAGTTATTTTCTAGAAAAGAACTCGCACGTTACGCCAAAAGGCGAAATTTTATGAGAGTCGTCACCCAGACTTGTTCTTGTTTTGGACCATAAATTTTGTAAGACCAATGTATGACAACAAGAAGGCAAATAAATGAATATGAATATGACATATTGGAAGATTTGGAAGCGGAACGGCCGCGCTACGCTACCCCACGCACTGTTTGACGAAGCCGTATAAAAATAAAATGATTTCAGTAATCATTTGTGAACGCTTATCCCTAGATAGGTAGGTACTTTTCATTGTGTTAGGTCTTATTGTAAAATTCCATCTAGGTGAAAAAGCTTACCTATACCATTAAATAATACTTAGATACCTACCTACTGATAAGAAATTAATTACGCAATTACTGGTCATAGAAGGCATAATTATCATCTTAGTCCCCGGGATGGCAACGCACTTGCAGTACTAAGAGATTAACTCTTAATATTGCAAGTGTCTATAGGCGACGGTAACCACTTAACACCAGGTGGGCCGCAAGCTTGTTTGTCATCTCGTAGTAGGTAGGTATATAAAAAAAACTAATAGACTGTGCCTTTAAGTAGATACTATAATTATCGTTCACTTCATTGGCTTCGTAAGACGTAATTTCATGCGTGATTTTTAAACTTTGTATCGTGTTTTACCTTTGTTTTACTTTTAAACAATTATGACAACTTGATTGTGAATTGTGGAAATATTTTTATACACTATATAGGTCTGTGAAATTATTATAGGTATGTAGAGCCGGCAGCACGTGCGGCTATCCAATAAACATATCTATAGCTACCCGTGCTGCCGACTGTACATTATGAAACATAAAGATTTATTTCGGATTACATACGTGTATCTGACTGTTACCATGAATAAATGTATAGATTTTTTTATTATTTTGTTTTATTGCCGTACGGTACCGTGTGCGACACCTACAACAACGTAGGTATGTATGTTAGGTACCTAGCTGTTTTACAAAGTTTAAAAACGAAAAAATCGGGAGTGGTCTCCCCTTTACTTTCTCGTATACCGGAAACGACTCAAAGGTTGATAGAAACCTTATTATTTTGATGTCATACATGCATATTAAATTTTGGTCACCTATCCGAGTACCGACCGCGCACTTGGTTGCTTAACGTTCGTGATCGACGGCCCAAAATTTGATAGAAACCTTATATTTTGATGTCATACACGTATGTTAAATTTGGCTGCAATAAGTTAAAGCATGCACGAGTTATCGTGCTAACGCACAGACACACACACAAACCTAATTCCAAAAAAAAATATTTTTGAAATCGGGGAGGTCCAAAACGTGTAAATCCGTCAAAATCTCGAGGTCGAATTTTTTGACGATTACAAGACTTTTTATAAACTACGTACGAGAAAGTAAAAATTAAAACTTTTATTTACTCTCGACATAAATTTATAGCGAAGAATAATTCGATCACGTCAGCTTTCAAACAAAAAAACAGCATCAGAATCGGACCATTCATTTAGAAGCTACGATGCCACAAACGGACACTTCACACCATATACTTATAATGCTCTTTGCTTCACACCGAACACCCCTCTTCTTGCGTCGGCGGTTATAAAGACGCAATACAAGCAATAGTGCCCGGCTTAGACAATTATTTAACGTGCCCGGTGTAGTTTCCGGTCAGAAATTAGGACTCTCATTTCATTCTGTGGATGTGGTAAAAGCCGACAGACGGAGATTCTGAACCCCGTGTGCATCATTGCACCCATAGATTTATATTTCCCTTGAGTAAAATATAAGCTTCTTGCCTTGAGTTCCCTTGTAGGTATATTTAAATCGACTGACGTTTATAGATTGGCAACGAATCGAACAATAATTTAAAGACAAAATAAATTACCTTGCTATTGCTTCCTTCCTATTTGTTCCTTTCTAACCTATAGAGCACACGTATTAGACAGACACGTGACATGTCACAAATTATTTGTGTTCACCTTTTTATTAGTAGTATGGCTTCCACTTTTATCCTTGATTCAGAGTGTATTTTGTGGTATAAGTAAGGAATACTTTTGTGCTGTGAAAGTGGCGGCATCGTTAACGACCAGTTATGAGGAATCATTGAACTAAAGGTTTTGTGGTGCGACTGGGTGTGCATGACGTTGAGAATTTAATAGTTGAATTTTCAGCTCATTCTGTCATCATCATGAGGTCTGTTGCCATGCATTTCATGCATGAATGCAATAAAATGTGTGACAACCAAGAATCTTATGTTATACCTATAGGTGACAACACAGGGTGTTAGTAAGTAATTTAAGGGTAAAACTGGACGCCACACTACCAATAAAAAAGTAAACACAACTTTTTTGACCCCAAGTATTCTTTGAAAGTTTCCGTTTCCATAACTGTCCGCAAGTAATACGATGACGCACGTACGTATGACGTATTAGACGGTCACGTGACAAATCTCAGAGTAAACAGGACTGGAGTAGCCTTTGCCTAACATTACCCCTCTGCCAAACGCACAAGCATCGGATGCCTGTGCGTTATATAAAACTAGTTGAGCCGCCATTTTAAAACCACAATAATCAGAGGCTTTAGACAACATGCATTTCGACAATCGCTCTCGCTATCGCTAAGTCAAAAAATGTATGGGATTGACATAAGCACTCGATCACTTTTCGATTGCTTATGTCAATCCCATACATTTTTTGACTTAGCGATAGCGAGAGCGATTGTCGAAATGCATGTTGTCTAAAGCCTCTGAACGTCTTACCGTGCAGAGCTCCCATGAAAATGCCTGCCTGTGCTGTTTTTTTTACTGTAAAAAAAGTCTAAAACTTCTAGTATGCAAAAAGATGGCGTCACCTTTCATTTATAATTATAATTTTTAAGATTTGATGATTATTTACTTCATATTTTCATATTTTAGCAGATCACAATTTCAAATTTCGCGCTATAGTCTCGTGGGGAGTGCGGCCGTGACGTTGTCAAACGAACTTCGGGCGCACTCCCCACGAGACTACCTAGGGTTGACCATTATCGCATTTCAATTAATAAGACAAAAATTAGAAACAGTGTGTTGGTAATAAATAACTGTAATTTTGTATTAATTAATTACCAATAATAATTTCGTTTTAACAACTAGCTGCCCGGCCACGCGTTGCTGTGGTAATTTCATACTACTGACCTGTAACATTGTATCTGCAGTAAAAAAAAAATGACTACTTATCAAGATAAAAACTATCCTATCTCTCAAGTTGGATCAAACTGCACACGGTGTACAATGTTAGGTTTCAAATATCTATGGTTAAAATATTCTAGTACAGAACATCCATTCCTTCTACCTTCCCATCACTTTCCTGATAAAAGACGAAACGGGGGTAGGAGGTGCAAACTGCAACTGTCAAACCGTTGTTGCAACTCCGCCGCGTACGCGAACGGTCGACTATCTCCGAAGTCCCGCTCCAAGTGAAATTAGTTAGTGGCAGTTGTCCAATAGCGTGAAAATCATCTCGGTAAATCATCCGGAAAATCACCGAATCAAGTAAAGGACGGAAGGACGAACATTATAGCCAACAACATCTGGCTTAACTTGCGACCTCCAGAACCAGCGCCGTAAGTAGTCTTTTATCTCCTTTGGTCCCGCACATACAAATTTGATTGAAATCGGTTAAGTGGTTTAGGAGTCCATTGAGGACAAACATTGTGACACGAGATTTATATATATTAAGATGTACGTTGCGTGTTTATCTTTAGTTTAGTATTAAGTACACACCTATACTTTTGAGGCTGCTTGAAGCCTATTGTTTGCCACACAGCATGGAAATGTAAAATAATAAATAAAATAAAATAATAATTAAACTATTTTGCCTTTTTATTCATGCTGGGCGGAGCTCATAAACATTAAGAATAACTATCCCGTAGGTATATACTTCCAGCGTCCCTGACTTCATAAAATAAGCACGGGTAAAAGGGTAGGTACCATCGCCTAACCAGCACTGCCGATCATTTCTAAGAAACCTAAATTTTTTTTCGAGCCATTGGACAAATTGTTTTTTTTTGTAATCAGCAACCCTAATTGATTTGCACATTTTTGCACAATAATTGATTTGCACAATAGTGATGTCAACTTCATCGATATTGTGATTTTACGAGTGAGTAATGAATGAATGAATGAAAGTAACATACATAAATTGACAATATGTATTATGGTTTAAATTTGTATGTCGCAAGGAAATTGTATAATTCCGCAGTTTACATCGTCATCAGTTTAAAAAATACCCTATTCTTAATTCTTCTTCTTATACTTGTCGATAATAAAACATTGCTTAGACAAATTACAGTTTGTTTCAGCAACCAGGTAATAATGATGATGTCAAAATTAGAATAAGGTATGTGCTTTTAAACTGAATGCATGGGGAAACTTGCCACGGTCTTCAAAACGGAGATCTATGCAATAATCCTCTGTGCAATGAGGATTATAGAACATGTTAAAAAAAATAGACGTGTGGCACTCGGGGACTGCCGCGGTAAAGCTATTGCATAGCATTTTGTATCAACTTATAAACTTAACTTTAACTAATTATAATTTTATTTATTTATTTTATTCATGCAGTATTTCTTTTTCTTTGATATTAATTTTATAATTGAAATAATTAACATTCATATTCAAAACACTTTATACACAAATTTTACAAGTACAGCTATCCACTGTTGTACATAAATACCTATACACCTATATACTTTCTCATAAACAGCTGCTTATGTATTCGTCCGATTTCGGAGCAGCTCGTCTCGATTCGTGCGAGTTTCGTAGAGTCGTACGTCGTCTAATCGCACGCACACAATGCCGTGTCGAAGACTGCCGAACTGAAACGACGTTAGACGATGCACGGCCTTCAAGCCACACCTCCTTGCCCATCGGAGTGGGGAGCGTGAGGTTTTTTCGTTACGGAATTTCTGGATTCAGTCCCCGCGCTCAAGGCCCGCGATAGAAGCTATGCAATAGCTTAAAAACAAGGTTGTCTATATCCCAAGCGACAATCAAGCAGCGCTCAAAGCCCTCTCAAACCCTCGTATTGACTCAGATCTAATACTCAATGCTGTCAAGAGACTAAATAAGGTCGGCCAGCACAATAAAGTAGAGCTGATCTGGGTCCCATGTCACGAGGGGATTAAAGGCAATGAGAAAGCTGACGAAGCAAGGAAAGGATCAAAAAACCCATTCATAGGTCCTGAACCTTTTATCCCAATTTCCAAAAGCTACATCTGCAGAGCCATCAAAGAATATGTCCATAAAAGACATCATATGGAATGGAAACTGTCGCTTGATATGAAACACTCTACATCCTTCACAGGAGACTGTCCTAGAGGATGGAGTAAATTCATATACGGGGGTGGCAGACAACAGGCCCGCCGGATTTTGGGTGGGCTTACAGGGTACTACGCCACAAACCACATGCTCCAAATGAAAATTTCGATAACATCGAATTGCAGAGCATGTGGACAGGACCGGGAATCCATGGAACACTTGCTATGTGACTGTGATTCCATAGCCAGGATTAGAATGAATATCCTGGGAATAGCCTACACAAGGTCAGAGGACTACAGACTCTTCAAGCCCATGGACATAGTAAGGCTGATGGCCTACATATTCAAGGAGCGACAAGAGTAAAAAGACACGGCAAATGTAGCGGCAAATGTTTGTGTGACGAACACGAATGTTTGTTTGCGAGTCATGGTTGTTTATATATTTATTTAAGTTTATTTATAAAAATATCTAAAATTATTATGTATATTAAAAAAAAATGTCCGTTATCTAGTATCCGTAACACAAGTTCTTAATGATACTTACTTCAGGCTAGATAATTGGTGTGAGCGTGAAAATATATTATTATATTATATTATTGGCTGTTATTTCATTAATTTAGGACATATTAAAGTCGGAAATACCCTTATGCTTGGTTTCAAATACTTGTAAATTAATCATTATACAATATTCTTTATTCAAAGTAGTCTTAGATTTTAGTTAGTTTATCTAGGAATCTAAAGATATACCACATGCGTGGTATTTATTTATAAACAAAGGAAGTTACACAAAGCAAAAACCCGACCTGCTACCCCTCCTACTCTGCTTGGCTATTGTATAAGACAGCTCTTTTGACACCCGCCAAGCGATAGGTTAACTTTTAGCACTGTGTAACTACGTATGTGAGCATATCTTGAAATAATGATAAACGTCGCAAAACAGCTATCGTGGTGGTCTAAAAGGTCATTTAGCATCCATATACCCACATACGAGAGGAATGGAAATGAAGGCTAAAAACTCCCAAAAGTATTTCCGTTTCATGAAAGTGAACAGTTTTATATGTTACGGAATGGATCCAAGATAAAGAGTGGTATAGGGGCAGGAATTGATGCCAAAAGGTACAAATATTACCAAAGCTTGGGCAGGTATGCAAAAGTTTTCCAAATGGAAAGATAATGCAATTATTGCCTACAGAAGAACATAGATAGGATTTGGATGTTTTGCGTATGATTATTGTAAATTACATTTTTAAATTTACAAAACTGCTGTGTTTAATAAATATATAATGCTTACATATTAATATTGATTATGAACTATTTAATAAATATATGTGTGTAACACATGTATATTGGATATGTTGATGTGTTCTGAAATAATAAATTTTGCTTACCTGTTAAGTTTCACACATTTGATTTCTGATTCCGTAAAAAAATCCAGTTTACATACTTCCCAGTATCATACGATAAAACTAACTGTATTCACTATAGCTTTGTTAAAAATAATGTTTAAGTGTTCCTCCTTTCCATTATGGTTATAAGCGAAAGGGTCCACAGTGAATTCTATATATATATATAATAACACCTATTGTAAATACCTTTTAAGTGCAATAAACTATTACGTATAAATTTGTGTTTCATTGATATAGCCTTCGAAATCTGTCAAAGTTTTATATAGACCTCATATATATTATATTATTTATATTAGTCTTTGCAATAAATATCGAAAACTGACTGTTGTAGCGTGTAATATAATCATTTAATTTTCAATAATGTAGGTATACTAACGTAGTAATACATTCATTCATTGAACGAAACTGATTTATCGATATTCTCATGCTATGTCATGTCACTTCTCACACAATGACATTCGTGTATTAGAATAGAACGTTAACACACTATTTTAAGCACATGTGCGTGAAATTTAAATATGTGTGTCGTATTATGCATGTGTGCGTTTGTAAATACGCAAAAAGTTTTTGTTTCTGTGTGCTGGTATTGAGTGTAGTAGTAACCTCACCCCCCGCAAAAAATGGCAGAAAAACATGTAAGAGAAATTGACTAATGGCTACTCCAGTCCTGTTTACTCTGAGTGACAAATACGTGTGCCTTAAGCCGCGTCCCCACTAGAGCCGCGCGGCTTTTTGTGGCCGCGCGGCCCGGCCTCACGAGGCTTATTTGTTATGTAGTTTTAGGCCTCGCTCACGTACACACTCACAAGGCTTGGCCGCGCGGCTTGACCTCATGGAGCTGCGCGGCCCTAGTGGGGACGCTGCTTTAGATTAGATACCTGTTATAATCTAAGACGTGAGCTGTGCTCTGGTCTCAGCCAATGGATCTTCTTTGTCTAAGGCTCTAGTGGTTATAAAGATCCAAATAAGAAATTTCTTTTTTAATGCGAACGATTTAATAAGAAATTTCTTTTTTAATGCGAATCAAGAAAAATGATAGAAAACTAAAGACATGCCTGTATGGGCTAGATCCCTTTGCTGTCCCGTAAAAATAAAATATTAAAAAAACTAGAGGGGGTGTTTGGCGGGAAACCATGGCGTCTGGATGTCGATCTTTATTTCGATAATTCAAAATTGCTTCGGAGTGGATTTTGTGCAGTGAAAGTGGTGTCGTTTTGTTGCATAAGCATCCGTGTTGACGAATAGTTATAAGGAATCATTGAAATAAAGGTTTTGTGTATGTGGCGTTGAGAATTGTATAGTGGTTGGAAATCCCACTATACAATTCTCATCAGTCACCATCATGAGGTCTTTACCATGCATTTCTCGCCAAGCACTCCCTAGATGCATTAAAACGTGTGGCACCCACATTTTAATGCTAAAATCAAGAAAGAAGATGAAACTGAAGACTTGGCTGTATGGGCTAGATCCCTTTGCCGTCCCATAACAGGGAAAATGTAACCAAAAAAAAAAAATAGAATGAATCCAACATGGCTGCTTTAAATAAAACAGCTGCGCAGGGACGCCCTGTCGTGTCGCGTTGCAAAAGCTTTTTACTGCAAATCTACAAAACTAGACTATTTCAATGTTTATATTTTCCAAAAAGTAGTCCTTAAACCTAGTAATAATTTTACACAGAGTGATACTGTGTAGTGTTGTAATTAATAAATGTGCAGAGCTTTGTATTGCATCTATGCAAAATGAGTAAAGCGAATGCTTTAGCTGGATTAATTGGTAATTATGGTGATTCTGATGAGGATTCTGATGATGGAGTGACACATTCAAAGCTTGGTAGTTCAGTAAATAGAGGACCGGTGACAAAGTCAGCAAGTGCTATGTATTCGTCTGAAGTGTCATCGGCTTCTGCGTATGCTGCTCCTGACTCTACTGCGGCTATCCATCCGGCTCCGATTCCACATTGTCGTGAGTACTTATATTAAATTTACACACGTACCTAATCAATGCTGCTTACACTTCGAACAAAATATTATCCTTAAATAACCTATAGTACCACTTAGTATATACAATAGGTAGGTATCGTGTTTGGTGATTAAAATTAAATGTACAATTACCTTACTCTTAAACAACAAATTGTTAACGGCAGTTGGCTGAGGTACATACGCTAAGATATATGCAAGTGAGGCATGAGTACATTAGAGGAAGTTTGAAAGTGGGTTAATAGACTATACGGTTATGGACAAGTAATGGGAAAAGATGGTGAACATGAAAGTGGGTGGATTGGTATGGATGTAGAGGAAGACTGAACAATAGATGGTTTAACTACAGAGTGGTTTAACCACTTTATTGTTTGGTGCAATCCTTACACTGAGTGTAAGGATTACACCAAACAATAAAGTGACACAATTTAATCAAAGTGAACACATTTTTATCAAAGTACTGTATGTATTTTCGTCCATTCGGAAATTTCACAATTCAAAATTGGATTTTGTCAACATAATTAATGATGGTTCACGTTTCTGTGACTGATAAGGAATACCTTCTACGTTTCTGAGCCATTTCAACTTGAATCTTCAACAATAGTGACGAGCAGCAGTGTTTACATTCCTTTCCATCAAACAATGATTGTTTGACAAACAAAAGCATGTCGAAACCTCTCACAACATGCTATGAGATTAAGAGTCATACATTGGTGGGATTTTTATAAAGGTTTTTGGTTGACAACATTTGTTAATTTTATTTAAGTGTTTTAAGTATTAAGTATTTATACATTTTCTTGATAGTTAAAAATTCGTTTTAAAGTGGTTGTTCGCACAAAATGTTTGTAGTGTAAAGGGATATTTTACATTGATTCTTATGAACAAATGAGGGGATTACGAAGAATTTGTTAAATTGAGGAAGTCATTATATTGAGGTACGTTATATTAAGGTTGCACTGTATTATTAAACTGAAATACGAATTTTAAGTAACATGTACTTTTATGCAATTTATATGATTATTATTATTACATTAAGTTAACTAAACAATCTAATACAATCAGATTTCTGCAAGAACAAAATTCATGTTTGGTTAGGCGGCGCCAACCTCACCAACTTAGAGGAATCGCCACTGAGTGGCAGCTAATTCATTTAGGTCCATCAATTTAAATCAATCATCTTTAGTTATGGCATATGGTATTTTGTTCTACAGCTTGGTCAGCATGTTATGATGAAAACAGTGGCTTCACATATTACTGGAATCAACAAACAAATGCTGTTACCTGGGAAGCTCCACCTGAGTACTTGCTGGCATTAAAACTGGCCCAACAACAGTTGCATACATCAGGTAATTATAACTAATTTTACTAAACATAATTTCGTAGATTAATGCCCGGTTTCTGAGTTTGCCAGTCAAATTCAAGTTAACTATTGAACTGAACAGTTAAAATATAAACTATGTTTATCTGTCAGTGTGTTTATGAATACTTATATTTGACTGTTAAGCAATGCATCAAACTGCTGCTAGATGTTTTTTTTAAAAAAAAACATATTTAAAAGTGATTTCATCATCTCAATTCAACATTCAACTTAGTTTCATTTGTATTATTATTAATGCAAAAGAGGTATTAGAGGTAGCTACTGAGAACATTTTTTTATCTTACATAAGTATACAAATCTTTTGTATGAGAATTGGTCGTAAAGTAGATATTTTTAATGCTGCTAAAAATAAAAAATAAATAAAGGGCAAAAATCAGTTTCCAAAAGTGATTATGAATGATTTTAGGCATACTCAAGATCTAATAATAAAACTAATAATCTAATAATAATTAAATGTTTAATAAATTCATCTTCTACAAGTGAGTTATTTTACTCGCACTCATCTAAATGTTCTGTCAAATTTCAGATAACTTGCAATTGCTGTAAAATGCTTGCAATAACTTGTTACAATATATTTTTAATTTTAATCTTTTACACCATGGTCTATAAATTGAGTACTACTTTTACAATTTCACCATTTTGCTAAGTGTTATGAAATGTATGATTAAGTTTAGTTTATTATTTCACAATATCGTATTCTATGGTGTAAAATATGGAATCTATCCTAAATATCTGAAATAAATAATAATAAAATGTTAAAGAGGTTGTCATAAATTGAGAGCAGAGTTGGGCTAATTTTAATTGCATTTACAATTACGGATAAACAATTGATTAATTGGTAAATGTAACCATAACTACTAACAATTGATGAACTGTAATTACGAAAAATTACAATTAGCAATTTCTTAATTGTTAATTAAAGTAGTAACAGTTAACAATTAATAATCATGATTTAGAAATAATTAATTTTCAATTATTTGATGAATTTTAATTAAAATTATCAATTCAAAAAAATCTGGTCTAGGCCTGTTATTTTATATATACATATTACGAGATGGCAATAAAGCTGGCGGCCCTCCTAGTGTTAAGTGGTTACCATCGCCCATAGACACTTACAATATTAAGAGTAAATCACTTCACATTGCAAGTGCGTTGCCATCCTGGGGACTAAGATGATATGCCTTGCATGCCCAGTAATTACACTGGCTACCTTTCCCTTCAATCCGAAACACAGTGAACTGTTTCACGACAGAAATAAGAAAGGCGGTGGCTACCCAGACAACCCTACAAATGTTTCTACCACCTAGTGAAATGGCGGTAAGGGTATCATCACAACGATTTAATTGTTGTCTAATAATCATCAAAAACTTTAATTGAACATGATTAGACAGACAGAGAATAAAAGATTCCGTATTGATACATAAAGTTAATTGTTAGTTTTTTATTTATTTGTTTCATGAAATAATTCTATTCTATTTTATTTTTGTTTGTGGCCTCTGTCTTATTCGACAATTCCGCCAACGTGGCGTTTAGAAAAGACTGTCTGCCCTTAGTAAGACGAGAGGAGTTCCATAAGTTTTCCCAGTCCTTATTTAGGTCAATTTTGGCACAAAGTCGGGCGTCGCGAGCATAGCACTTCGTATATTTGGAGCAGCCTGAGGATGAAGCATCTTTTGCACAGGCATCAGCTCTTTCGTTACCTGGGATACCACAATGGCCTGGGATCCAGGCTAGAACTACTTCAATACTTAATCTGTGACATTGATACAACAGGCCTCTAGTTTGCGATAGAGATTTGTCTTGAGCCCTAGGCGGGAATCATCATCGTAGGCGGAGATCATCCAGCATAAAATAATTAAAAAGTTAATTACAATTGTTATGATTGCCAGTAACAATTAACTGACATTAATTCAAATAATTTAATTGCGAAGTGCAACTAAAAAGTTTAATTATGATTAATTTAATTATGAATAACTTAATTTGCAATTACTTTAAAAAAAAATGTTTATCACGTTCATTGTACACTGAGCCAAACACATTGAGAGGTACAGTCAGCATCAAAAGTAGATAAACACTTAAGTATCTTGTCATAATATTCTTTCATATTACTTAAATGCACAATTATTACTGCACAAGCATTTGTGTTGCCATGACATGGTACTAAAGTGTTAATCTATTTCTACTAATGCTGACTGTACTGCTGTTAACTGAGACTCTATCCTTAACATAGACGTCTAGAAATCTAATCCACCAAAGGAGACTCAATACTACAATACAATATAATATTGATTGTATAAAGTCTATAAATATAACACTTGGTATAATTTTTGGGAAAACTGGTTACAGAAAGACCTCATGAAATAATACTTATATCTTTGTCTATAATGTAAAATAAAAGTAAATCTGTAAACATTTTTAATTTACAGGATCTGCAGAAGTATCAGCTGAGGAATGGCAATTGTACCAACAAGCTTTGGCTGAAAAACAGAACCAAAATAAAATCATATCTAAACCAGCAGCTGTGAAACCAGCCAAGAAAACTCCCACTACTTCTGTGCCCAATTCAAAGGGTACAAAGAGAAGACTTAGTGACGATGATGAGTAAGTATTTTAGGTTAGTAAAGATGATTCCAGATTAAGTAACATGTTGTATAATTTATGCTATATAACACATCCAAATTATTTAACATTGCAACATACAAAGATGTAATAGCAAACATGTTATAACCTATGTTTTATAACATGTTTTGTTATATAGTCTGGATTCATCTTTATGATAGTTATGTATAATGAATGACAAACCTGATTCATAAATGCATAAGCGCTTTTTTTATACGGAAAAGGCATTAGGACTTGGGGTGAAGCAGGCAAAACATTGCTACTCACAATCGAGACATTCCTGCCATTTCTTTTCTCCACCAGCCTTCTCTATAAAAATTGTAAATCCAACCAGGTGGACAGAGTGGTTTGTCGGTTAATAATAAACCGTATTGACAGTCCGTCAACTCCTCATACTTTAGTCTGCCGACCAAAGAATTATTATTATTATTATTTTGGTTTCGCGAAGGCTGGTAAAAAGAATCTAATGTAGAATCACTTTTATTTTTTGCAGTGTAAAAATTGAATTGATTACATCATACCACCACTCAGATTCGGATTCAAATGATGAACCAGAGAGTCCAGTGAAGCCAACAGTCAAAACAAGTCAGGCTAAGACACCAAAGCCACCAAAACCACCAGCAGTAAAGAAAACAAAAAAAGCAACCCAAAAAGTTTTGGAGTATGGCCCACCCTTACCACCAAATCAGAATTATACAGTACCTATAGGACCAGAGTTGCCTCCGGAGTTGCTGGTAACTGAAAAATCACCTAAAACAAATGACAATAAAGGTGTTAATGCTGTTGTGAAGGAAGAGGTAAGATTTAATTTCATTTTATTGTATTGTGTTGGAAAATAAATTACATATATATGATGATTTTCTGCACCTGAAATGCTAAAGAAATAACAACTCAATATTGTTGGGAATATTTTTAAGATAGTTTTTTATGAGAACTATTTGCAATCAAATTCTTTAAAAGGAATTGATTACACATAGTTAATTTATGATTGTATTAAGCGAATTTTCAATGATATTGGATTTGGTATTATACTAAAGCATCATGATGGTTAAGTTTTCAATCTGAATAACATTTTCTAAATTTTTTTTTGTTATATTCATCCTTCAAAATGGTAATTAAGTTTTTCTATCATTTGTTTTAGAGTAAGAAAGCGAAGTTAAACGAAAATGAAGATAGTCAAGACGAAAGTACACTACTAACAAAACTCAAAAATAAAGCAAAACTTTTAGCGAAACTTGGCGGCGAATTACCGGAAGATTTACAAAAGATTATTCAAGAAGAAGAATCAGCGTCTAAACCAGTATCTCCTGTTGTAGTAGACGAGAAAAGCAATGATGCAAAGAGCAATATTGATACAAATATAGATGACTTGTTAGATGAAATTGAAAAGAAGGAACTTCCGAAAATTGCAAAATCGAAAGCTAAAATTGACATGTTTAGTGACAGTAAAAATAACGATAGCAGTCCTAAACATTCCCCTAAGCCACCTGATGGACTACCAACAGATGATATTAAACCATTATTTCCCAGTAGTCAAAATATTAATGGGGAAGCCGCCCCTGTTAGTTTATTCCCGAGTGCAATAAATATTCCAGAAAAAACTATTGAAAAGGTTAAAAAAGACGTAACGTCAGAAAAGAAGGCTACTAACGTATATTTATTAGATACTAATGAAACAGTTGAACATACTGCTCGAAAAAAACTTCGGATTTCAAACTCAGTATTGCCAGTTAAAAAGAACGAAACACCCGCGTATACTACTAAATATTCTCAGGTTGTTGATGGGCTTAGTGGGGAGAGAACTGGGTTAGGGTTTAGTAAAGACGATGAAGCTGAGAGTCCAAAAAATACGGTTAGTTATGGAAATGGTCTGATGTTTACTAAAGGAGAGACTCTAAATGAAGAGAAGAAAGATAATGATCTGCATGATCTGACTGAACTCCTGGAAATGAAACTCAAGTACTTGAACCAGTTACAACCCTGTTCTCTGACGCCGGTGCAGGAGATGCTGATTCAGATGCAGGTAATTAGGCCCTAATTCTGATTTTCAACCGACTTCAAAAAAGGAGGAGGTTCTCTATTCGACTGTATGTTTTTTTTTTTGTATGTCTGTTCCGCGATTACTCCGTCAATTATGAATCGATGAATGTAACAATTTTAATAACATAATAATTTTGGCTATTTTTTATGAATATGTAAACATAAATAAATCGCCATCGAGTCCATTAGCCCCACACTAGCGACTAGAAGCGGTGTTATAGTTTTATACCAAATTTAAATGTATTATTGTAAATACGCATCGTATGGAAGTGAAATAAAAACTGTTGATAGTAATAATATCTATAATTTAATTAAATAAAAAAAGAACATGGTTAGCCTCGGTACCATATCAACTCGCATCTTCCAATAACTCGGGTCCATATTGGCTCCATAATATTCTAAATCCTATTCTTTGTCTTACTACCGATTTGTGTTCCTAATAATCACTCTTCATAATTTTATTTTTCATAATAATATTTTTCATAATTTTTTTATTCATACATTTTTATTACTAGCAACGGAGCTCATAACAGTTAGTGATCATAATTTTTTTATTAATACTGTTACCTTGTTGCTTACAAAAACAGTGCACTCCGCCTGGTCATAAAAAAAATAACCCTAACCTACCGATGGGTAGGTTAGGGTTATTTTTTTGCCATGTAGGTGCATAAAACACTAGACTCGCCCAAAAATGTATGAATAATGATATTATGAATTTCAATGATTATGTTTTATGAAGTTATGAAGAATGATCATTATGGTTTTAAATGGTATGAGAAATATTTTCGGGCCTCCAATGATAGGAATTAAAAAGTTATGTAAGAAAATGCGCACCCCAATAACTCACAATGTCAATCGAAGTCCACTTGATCTCGTGTCAACCTGGTTTTCATTGTATTGTGTCGGTCCCCAGACGCTGTGGTCGTCGTTCCGCGAGGGCGCGCTGTCCCGCGAGTACTGGGCGCGCTGGGCCGCCGGCGCCGCCGCCGCGCTGGCGCGACACGAGGCCGCCGCCGCGCCGCCCGGCTGGCGCGCCGCCTTCCTGAGGTACCCCCCCACACACCGCCCCCCGCCTCCGCCACACACTACACACTACACACACCACACGTGTCTCTCGCACACTACACACATGCCTCATCACACACGCCACGTGTCTCACAGACGCGTCACCACACACGCTTAGGTGTCTCTCACACACTACCTACACACAGACGCGTCACCACACACGCTTAGGTGTCTCTCGCACACTACCTACACACAGACGCGTCACCACACACGCATAGGTGTCTCTCGCACACTACCTACACACAGACGCGTCACCACACACGCTTAGGTGTCTCTCACACACTACCTACACACAGACGCGTCACCACACACGCTTAGGTGTCTCTCACACACTACCTACACACAGACGCGTCACCACACACGCTTAGGTGTCTCTCGCACACTACCTACACACAGACGCGTCACCACACACGCATAGGTGTCTCTCGCACACTACCTACACACAGACGCGTCACCACACACGCTTAGGTGTCTCTCACACACTACCTACACACAGACGCGTCACCACACACGCTTAGGTGTCTCTCACACACTACCTACACACAGACGCGTCACCACACACGCTTAGGTGTCTCTCGCACACTACCTACACACAGACGCGTCACCACACACGCATAGGTGTCTCTCGCACACTACCTACACACAGACGCGTCACCACACACGCTTAGGTGTCTCTCACACACTACCTACACACAGACGCGTCACCACACACGCTTAGGTGTCTCTCACACACTACCTACACACAGACGCGTCACCACACACGCTTAGGTGTCTCTCACACACTACCTACACACAGACGCGTCACCACACACGCTTAGGTGTCTCTCGCACACTACCTACACACAGACGCGTCACCACACACGCATAGGTGTCTCTCGCACACTACCTACACACAGACGCGTCACCACACACGCTTAGGTGTCTCTCACACACTACCTACACACAGACGCGTCACCACACACGCTTAGGTGTCTCTCACACACTACCTACACACAGACGCGTCACCACACACGCTTAGGTGTCTCTCACACACATGCATTCACACGCTACCTACACTATACACAGACTCGTCACCACACACGCTTAGGTGTCTCTCACACACATGCATTCACACACTACCTACAAGCAGATGCGTCACCACACACGCTTAACTAGACTCGTAAGCGTCATCACACATGCTTAGGCGTCGGTCCCACACACAGACACATTCACACACTACCTACCACTTGGGTCACCACGCGCGCCTAGCCGTCTCGTCTTATATCTTGCAACTGGATCGCCAGTTTTCTTACGGACAGGAGCATCAAGATCTTAGTTGACGGTGCATGCTCTGATTCCAAATCCGTGAATGCTGGTGTCCCAAAAAGACTGTGTGCTATCCTCTACGCCATTTCTTTTGAACATCAATGGTATGTTGCAAGTAAGCCACATTTATTGCTATGCAGATGATAGTACAGGTGATGCCTTATATTCCGGTCGTGTCATATGTCTCCGGAAAACTTCATCGAGTGCCATCAAACTTGTATCCGAAATTAAGACCTGCTTAAGCAGAGTTTCGGGTTGGGTTAGATTTAATTTGGTACAATGTAACCCAACGAACACCCAAGTTTGCGCGTTTACCGCTAAAAAAAAACCTTTTGTCGTATCCCCTGACTTCCAAAACACTCCCCCTAACAGGTTTAGCCAGTATCGGAATCCTTGGGGTCAACTTATGAAGTGACGTTCGGTTCCGTGGTCATTTGGAGAGTAAGGCTAAGTTGGCCTCTATGAAACTTGGTGTGCTCAACAGATCGAAGCGGTATTGCATTCCGGCCCATCGCCTACAATTATATTAGACGCAAATTCGGCCCCACATGGAATACTGCTCTCATCGGTGGGCGGGCGCACCCCAGTACCAAGTTCTTCCTTTAGACTGTATACACAGGCGAGCAGCCCGAATTGTTGAATCAGTCCTTTCTGATCGGCTTGACACTTTGGCATTGCGTAGAGATGTGGCATCACTCTGCATCTTCTATCGCCTGTATCACGGGGAGTGTTCTGAGAAGTTCTCCGGAATTATACCAGCTGCTGCATTCCGTCATCATTCCTCGCGACGTCAAATCCATCCCCACCTGCTGCCTGTAAAGTCAATGGAGACGCTCTTAATTAAAACCTGATTATTCCATAGACTTTGGATGGCGTTAAAAAGTCATGACGCTATATTCATGTTCAATGAAACTAATTTACAATCCAGCGGTATCCCGAATAGTGTCGGCATATTCCTTATCTATCACCCATCTACTAATATTGCATAATAACAGTCGAAACATATTACAGTCTGAGTCAATCATTCTATTCTAAAACATCACTCATTACTACATTCAAACGCACACATACACAGTGCACTCTTACTCTCTCTCTCTCTCTTTCACACACACACACACACAACACACACACACACAATATTAATTTCTATATAAGTATCTATATTATATTAATATGAGGCACGTGTTATAAAAAAATAATGGAACTACACAACAGTCATTTCAATCCTCAATATCTATTTATTGCAGCCTATTCCAGATATCAAATTTCCAAAAACCCTATGAATATTTATCGATGTATAAATCCTAATTAAATCCTTCATACCAGTTCATTGATTATTGCACATTGTCGAATTTTAAATTTTTCCATACGACAAAGTGGAATGATATACGGCAGTTTAAAAAATGTTTCTTGGACTTATGTGAAACTAAGGACTTTAAAGGACTTTTAAACTAAGTTTCGCTTTACAGGTAACGTTGTTTGTCTAAGATTGTGTTTTGTATGTTATGATTGTATGTTTGAAAGGAATACGTTTAATGTTAACGTCGCCGTCTTAATACAAAATAGTTTTTCAGACGATTGTGCTTGAATAAATCACAAGTTTTTTTTTTTTTAAATCTTTTTGTAATAAGGTGGTGATATTTTGACGGATTTAACATGTTAGAACGTGCGTGTTAACTTCCAACGAGTATCAAGTCTTTTATTGTACATTTTTACAAAAGTACGAAGATTGTTCGTGTCCCTTCCAATCCAATTCCCGACTATAATAATTATGAAGGTTTCCGCTTGATGTTTCCTTATTTTTATAGTTTTTTTGTACTGTCAAGTATATAGAATCCCGATCCATGCTAAAATCTTGTCACAGTAAAGTAAATAACATAAATATTTGATTGAAACTTTTACCATGGCTCATGATTCTATTTGCTCGACCATACATTTAAAATTAAATGAAAAATATTCTTCGAAAAGCGAGGTCAATTTCCCATCACATCAGTAGTCTATGGTCGGGTCGCGTGATATTTTTGTTAGAAATTGGATTCGAACGGACTTGTACTTCATTATGTGGTAATGTGATATTTCTTTATAAGCTGTGATATTGAAACTGTGATATTATTATATTTTTATATACAATAAAACATACACTTCAATAAATATGAGTTTCTTTTTGCTTTTCATTTTATATAATCCCAATTATTTTTAACTATAATTATTTAGTAGAAAACTAGTCTAGTCTAGTCTTTATTAATAAATATTATTTTATAAATGAATTATAAAATTTAACAACAAATCGAGAAGAAATGTCAACAATCGAGGGCAGAGCAGCATTAAGAGATGGCAACGCACCGTGGATGTTGGTGAGAAAAATACTGTTAATGTAATATTGTTCGAAATTTTCAAGATAATGCTCTTTGGTCTTTTCCAGAAGGTTCCGTGGGGTCAGTTTCACTTTCCTAGAGGAAACTGATCACCTGAAGTCAGAAGCCCATACGAGGATAAGTTTGTGTCTGCTTTTCAAATTAACACCCTATTTGTATTAAAGGCAGATATAAATTTGGAACAAGACGGGTTTAGTATACATACCAATTGTTGGAATACATTTAGAAATTAAGCTTGCCCCTTATTTTTAGATGGTGCGATGGAAACTTTTGAATTTTTGTATTTTTGAGATTTTCAATTTATGGTTTTAAGGTCAATTATGCCATTTTACTTGTCATTTTATAACGGTCCTTGCTTACCACGAGGGTGAATCAGATTTCTAACTAAGCTTCTTGGTATCATTTCTCGATATAATTTATTTTTTCATTTGAGCTTCAATTACTGTCTTTTAACTGATTACATTCTAATTCATACCATTTCTAAGAGAAATAGATACACAGACTTAGAATACTTTAGGCATATTTATGCACAATGCACATATTATGTATGTATCTATATTTTGTACTTATATTTTTGTGGAATATTCTATAATAAATTAAATAATATATCATTTACTCACTTTCTTAGACTTACTGGAATTAAAAAATAACACGCCTAATTTTCAGTTAAAATTTGTTCCTTAAAAAGTTAATAATCCAAATATTTCGATTTCCAAATTTCGACGCAAGTTTTTAATAACACATAATTTTTACTAATAGCTGTTGGAGTGAGCTAGTAAATATATCTTATAATTAATATAGTGTTCTAATAATTCCATGCTACACTACTTTAAAAAATAATATATAGCTTATGTTACTTAGTGGATTGCAACATTATATCAGTGAAAGAATTAAAAAATCGTCTCATTTTTGAGCGCAGGGGGACGGACTCTAATATTAAGTACTTTTTGAAAATGACTTCAAAACACAAACATTTGCACTTTCTTATATTAGTGTAGATAAATAAACTCATAAAAATAACAAATAAAACAGTAGTTAATACAGTTTTCAAGAAGATTTTATCGCTGACGACGCCAGAAACGCAATAAACAGTCCATTGAAATTTACTTGCTAATACAATACGAAAGTGATTTTCTATTTAGCTCCGGAATAAAATTTGAAAGTTTCCACGGTGATCTAAAAGTAGGGGGCGGTGCCCTCGTGTTTGTCACGTGCTTGTACGGTGACGTTTGTGCGTCGCAGGCAGGAGGGCCGCTACCGGTACGAGCGAGAGAGCGACGGGCTGCTGCAGTGGGAGTACCCCGCCGTCGCCAACATGGACATGGACATTTGCACCACGCCGCCACATCCAGGCATCGAAGCTAAGGTAACCAAAAAAATAACAAGTTATGATAATTACGAAACGATTTCGATCTTTGGTCATCTAGAAAGTTATATATTTTTTTCGGCATTTATTACTTGCTAAATTATGAGATACTTATTAAAAAAAACGAAACTTACCTACCAAAAATGGGCACCTTTTTCTTTATTTTGTGCTAGTATAACCAAACTTCACCTCAAAGATTTGACTTGTGTAATTTTTTTTTTTAATTTTGTAGGGCCCATGACATCCACCCATCACCCACAAAAATCCTAAAGTTGTTTTAGAATGAGTTAGTTTTGAAATTTTAAATTAAAATCGAGTCCGTCTGTTTTCCATTCATGTAATAAAAATATATATATTAAAAAATGTAATGTTGTCAATTGTGATGATGTCTGGGAAAAACTATTAGACTCGTGTTTTTTCTTTTATCACGTAAACAAATATTGTCGTGTGACGTCACTTTTTTGTAACCATTTTACGATAGTGTTACGTCACAAGTCCCCACTTCTGAACTCTAAGTTAAGGAGTGGGGACTTGTGACGTTCGCTTGTGCTCTGTGTTTTTTTTTAAATATTTACTTAATTGTATTAAGTAAAAAATATGTTTCCAATGTCTTTTGGTAATCTATCTGACGGACTTAATTATACAGGGTGATGGGGAATACAATAGAAACACAATTCCATACGAAATGTGCTTAAGAAGTGGTTACAATATAATCGTTTTTTTTTTATAAAATACATTTTTTTACACTCGAGCCACTGTCAATACAGAGATGAAACGGATATCCGGTAACTATTTTCATAAAGTACGACAATTTCCTATCATAAAATGCAATACATTAATCTTTGTGAGGTAAATATCAATAAAATGACCTATAATTATGACACCTTTTATTTAAAGTAGGATAAGTTACAAAAAAGACATAAGGCCTTCCAAAAAACTTAAATCTTCATCTGAGATATTCACTCTAATGATAAATACATAAATAGTAAATATCTAAACTAAAAACTTTTAGTAAAAACTTAGCGAATCCGCCCGAATCGATCTGATCGCGTTCCCTGCACCTGTGTGCGGCGCTAAACTCGTCACAACATGCAACGAGACAATGGGCCGAATATCCGGCCATCCGGCTTCGCAACTCGCCGGATATCCGGTATCCGGCCAAGCAACTATCTGTTTCATCTCTCTACTACGCGTGACTGGAGTTTGAGGCTTCACTTTGAGTGCGCCAATATTGCATCTAATGTTTAGATAGTCGAAGGTGTTGATGATCAATTACGATTTGTCATATTTGGTTTAGCTCAGGGCTTCCCAAACTTATTTTTATTGTGACGCTCGTAGGGATTTGACATTTGCGACCAAACCAAAAAAGAACTACCTACAAAATGTATTTATTTTACTTTGTTGGCGAGCGAGCATAGCTCCTCAAAACAAGACTCAAGTTTGGAAACCACCACTCTCGTCTTGTTCGAGCCACAAGCTGAACATTGGACCCAACACGGACGGTTGAAATCTGTTTATTGTGGTTAATTTTGGTTGTTATATATAACAACCTTTCAATGTACATACCAACAATGTAGTATATATACTACATTGTTGGTATGTACATTGAAAGGTTTATGTATGTCTCTCGTAGGTGTAAGTAGCCGACGGTGCACGTAGCTAATGACCCGCGGAAATTTGTGTGTTGCCTCGCTGCTGTCCACGCAGCCGCAGAGTCTATGTTCAGCTTGTGGCTCGAACACATGTCTTTCTTTACATATATTTTATGGATCGCCTAACGACGCCCCTGGGATAATGCTTAGACGCCCAGTTTGAGAAACCCTGGTTGAGCTGATACGTGTTCGTTGTTCCAGGAAGCTACTCCGCCGCCGCCGCCCCTCCCTCCGCTCCCGCCGCCGTCCGCGCCGACGGCGCCCCCCGCGCCCCCGCCAGTCCCCCAGCCGCCGCCGCCCCCGCCGCGGACTCCCCCGCCCCCCTCCTGGGACGACCCCCCGCCGCCGGGCTGCGATGACCCCCCTCTACCACCGGTATGACTTATTTTAATAATTATTAGAGATTGCTTTTCAGCAAAAACGGTTGCATATTTTGTACAATGTACATCTCTTCTGTTATTTTTATTGTATGTGCTTCTTTTCTTGTGTGCAATCATCATTATCATCATAACAGACTTTATAATTCGACCCACTGCTGGGACACGGCGTCTGCTTGTCATCGAAGGAGGCTTAGGCAGTAGTCCACCACGTTTGCCCAATGCGGATTAGTGGACGGAGTATAAGGTGATCAATACCCCTTTGCTAGCCTTCTAAGACAGCCATTGCCGGCATCACGCGGCTTCCGCATTGTGTACAATAAAAGAGTATTATTATTACTACCGTCCTAAAGATGAATGCAGCAAGATTCAATTTACAATATCGCGGATCGGAAGTGTCAATTCCGCCTCGCCACGCGGGAAGGCACGCGAATTTCAACGCTCACATTTTTGTTATTAGATCTATTCTATTTACGATCAGTCGCAAGACCGTCTTGAAAAAAGGCCAGGTCAAAAGTACGTGAAGTAGATGAAGCGAAAGAAATATGTAAGGATCGTAGCAAGTGGGAACAAGTGATCTCTGCCTACCACTGTGGGAAAAAGGCGTGACTTTAGTATGTATGTATGCAAGACCATAAGCAAATTTCTTCAGGGAAGATTAAGCTTTATGGGGAAGAGAGAGCGTCACTTCTATCAATCAAAAGTGGTTAATTTTAAGTGTCCGGACCATCCCAGACCAATCCCACAACTCTGCAACAAGTAGGTTCGGGTGCAAAGATAAGGTAAGGTGCATCTGTTAACATTTATATCATTCAATCTCATTTGCAAGTGTTGGCACAATACAAAGTAATCGTGAACTTTTTCATTTCTCGTGAATCAAGAAGCATTAATTATTGTTCTAAGGATACTATTCTGGGAGCGCTGAATGCATTGATTTTAATACATAAAATCTGTTTCGTGGACGCTTGAAACGTGGGAAGTTTCAAGTACTTCCCGCGGGTTCCACAAACTACGTTTGCAGCAGCTAGGGGATCTTCGAGAATTCTCTGAAAGACGTCCGACTCTAGATTCGACTCGATTCTTATTTAAACAATGGCAACATTGGAGTGGAACGGAATGGAAACGATTTTTTGTTACATAGTATAATGACCTTTGTGTCCATAATGGACAGTGGAATGTTTAAGTGAATGATTAATGACCTTTACGTCCATAGTGGACAGTGAAACAGAATGAAAAAGATTTTTAACAGAATGTAAACTTCTCATAAAATTTGACAACCTACATCTTTAGTCATCCCGTGACCACGAACGCTGAAAAGTGTTACGAAACGTCGGGCAATAATAAAATCATGTAAAATCTAATTACACGCGAGTTAAATCCGTAAAAGTTGTTTTATTTAGAATGTAAACTATTTTTTGTTATAATAGGTTGGGGAAAAAGTTGCTTCGCATTTTTTAAGAAAATTCAAAACATTTTTTAATATAGTTTATTTACATTTAACTAAAGTATGTAGGTACCATTTTGTTCGATAACTTTTTGCCATCTTGTAGGTAGGGACATGATCCCATTGCTATAGAAATTTTGGGACTTCTGGTCAAAATACCGCGACAAGTGGTTTTGGCAGTCCTCTCGTGATATTAACCTGACACTGCCTAAAGAATTCTGAAGAGACCGAAACAGGTGGAAATCTGAAGGTGCAAGGTCAGGACTATACGGCGGATGCATTAACACCTCCCAGCCAAACTCTCTTAATTTTTGCTGAGTGGCTAAAGATGTGCGAGGTCTAGCGTTATCATGATGAAAAACCACACCCCTTCTGTTGATTAATTCCGGCCGCTTTCTCTCAACTTCTTGCTTTAATCTCATCAGTTGTTCGCAGTAGAGTTCAGAATCGATGGTCCTGCCTGGTGGTAACAGCTCATAATGAATAATGCCCTTCCAATCCCACCACACACACAGCATCACCTTGTTGCGAGTTAACCCGGGTTTCGCCACAGTCTGTGAAGCCTGACCGGCCTTTGACCACGACCTTTTTCGCACGTTCTTGTCGTACGTGATCCACTTTCATCACCAGTTATCAGCTTCTTCAAAAATGTTTCGGTTTCATTACGTCGTAATAAAGAATCACAAATGAGTACACGGTTCATTAGGTTTCTTTCAGTGAGCTCGTGAGGTACCCAAATGTCGAGCTTTTTTGTGTACCCAGTTTTTTTCAAATGCGCCAAAACTGTTTTGTGGTCAATTCCCAGTTCTTCAGCTACGTCGTAACTACTGACATGCCGATCTTGCTCCACTTTTTCAAAAATGGCATCCATTTTATCTGTAATAGGGCGACCAGAGCGACGTGCATCTTTGACATCAAAATTTCCGGATTGAAAACGCTTAAACCAAATTTGTGCTACTCTCACAGACACTGCACTAGGTCCATAAACATCGCAAATTTTTTTCACGGCTTGCGTTGCATTTTTACCTTCTTCTTCTTCTTCTTCTTCGTACGGGCAGTTTCCGCAACTCGACGGCTGATGCGCCTATTTTGCGTCGGAGGGTGTGGACCGGATCACTCCAGCCATCCCAGCTCTGCCAGGAAGTCGCCTAGCGCCTTGGGGTTGCCTAGCAACTCCTGGCCGCTCCTCGGCGACCCGAGGAAGCGAGCCCGGTATTCTGCTACTCCTCTGCACTCCAGCAGGACGTGAGCGGCTGTTTCTTCCTCCGCCATGCAGGCTCTGCACAGTGGGCTGTCTGTCACACCTATATTGAAAAGATGTTTGTTAAAGTTGCTATGACCCGAAATTGCGCCTGTGATTAGACGTAACTGGTATCTTTTTAGCTGTAGCAATTTCTTAGAGAACCTTGGGTCGATATGCGGTAGAAGTAATCTCGCCTGTCGGCATGTCTCTAAGGTTTTCCAATATTTATCATGTTCTAGGTGGGAGTGTTCTATAATCCTACCTTTGAACCAGCTTACCGGGAGCGGGACCATGGGTTCTGGCCCTATCGGTGTTATGCCCGATCCCTTTCTGGCTAGCTCGTCAGCTGCGTCGTTGCCCCTTGCGCCGCTGTGTCCCTTTATCCAGTATATGGTTAGTTTGTTCACGTTGCCTGCATTTTTACCTTTTTTGTAGTAAAATTTTAAAACGTATCGAATTTCTTCATTAGATTCACTCATCTTGGCGGTACGAAAAACAAATGAAAATCACACATTTTCCTAATTTGAATTTGGAATTATGTTCTTTAAAATTTAAACTTTCAATGATACCAAAACCAGCCACATACAAATAGTATAGCCAAAGAGATTTTATTACAAGTTTATACATACTATAATGCGAAAAGACTTTTTCCCCAACCTAATACATAGTATAATGAACTTTATGTCCATAATGGACATAAAGTTGCATTCCTTTTCACTGCAATGTAAATGGAGATTAATAACTATTTTCGCTAAATCGAGATCTATATCTGGGGTTGATCCCAATCTGCGATAATTTTTTCTTACATGCTATAGAGATTTAGTTCTAAGTGCAGAAGACTGTGTCTTATATTCTTTTTATAAGAAACTTTAACAGCTTTATTATCATCCCCCAGGAGCCAGCGATAGGCGATGAACTCCTATCATTTTACAACGACTTAGCTGAACTAGAGAAGAAGACTCCCTCAGCGCCACACACCGCTTCCAACTCGCCTGAACCGCCCCTTCCCGACAAAGACAAGGACAAAGCTAGAGAAAAGGACAAGGATGCCAAGAGCAAGAAAAAATCTAAGGTACACATACATTGTTAAGGTTATTTTATTTTTTGTAACAGTGCCTTGAAACGTTCCAAGTTTTGCACAGTTGTTGTATGTATTTATCATCTGATTCGACTTCCAAGTGCCGAATTGGGGAAACGAACATGCAAATAATGTAAATAATTCTAAGCATTTTCTAGTGCTTAAATGCAAATTATTTAAGGCACATTGATCGTCATCATAATCAAGGTTGTGCATTTCTCGTCAAACTCTATGTAGACGAAAGAAACGTCAATTTGGCTTGGCATGGATTTAAGTTTGAGTCATTTATATCCTTTTTAAAATAACCATAGTGTCTACGCCACAGTACAATCATTCAAGCATAATTCATTCGCCTCAATCACTCCCTAAACGTTCATTCACTCATTTGTTCATTCATACGTTCCCAATCATTCAAAACGTCATTCACAACAATTTTACCGCTCTTTTTTGTAACACTATAAAATAAAACCTAATTTGTAAAACTACGTTACATCTTTCATTTTGTTCTTCGTGAACAAAAAGAAAGGCTTGGTGAAATAGTAAAAGTCATTTGCCCCTGCTTTTACTCCATAAATTGTAATAAAGTTACGGAAAATTAATTATTTGTTTCTTGTTCTAGGTAAAAATTTCGTCATCCATTGGTATGAAGCAGAAATCCGTATCAAATTTAGTGGCCAAATGGCAACAAGTTGCCGAAGAAATTGGTTCGGATTAATGGGAAAGACTATTGAAAAAGTGAGAAGAATTGTGAACTTTATAAACTTGTGATAAGCTACATTTTCTAATACGAGTAGGTGTTGAAAAATGGCGCTATTTATAGCTATTTAACTTGATAAGTGTATACGATGAGTCTGCGTCTAAGAGCTTCCGCAATAACAGAAAAATAATAAAACAAAATGTGTGAGAAAATATTATAAATAATTAAATGTGATTTTCACGAACAAACAGTACACAGTGAACGGTTCATTCTTGTTATTTTAAAAATACATTTAAGTAATCTTGGAAGCGTCTTGCAAAATCGTCGCCTATTTGTGATAATTTTAATGTACCATCCGGTATGGAATAGCGTCGTTTTATGTGTATTTATCAAACTTTTAGTGACACGCTATTGATTTATTCGTGAAAGTTGTTTTTTTCATTATCATACGAGGACATAGTTATAAAAATATATTGTATATATGATTATGTATGTCGACGCTGCATTAAATCTAATTATACCTCGCTACCATCAATATATTCCATAGCCATTATAAGAATAAAATACATGTTGTATTACTATATTTTCATATTGTCATTGGTTGATAGAAGTGTTCCGTGTTGTTATTATAAAACATAATAACAGAGTCATTGTAAATAAGTTGTAAAATAAATAAAATGTTAAAATTATTTATGTTTTATTTTTGCCACTCACTGACATTTATTTTGTTTGTGTATCGTATAATTGGCCGGCTCCTCGGGCAGCCTAATGGCCTCGCGAGCTTTACAATTACCAACGTTATAAGGTAATCTCAGGCCTAACGTCCATTGATAAATCAATTGGTCGACTGCATGAGTGTAAACATAGGAACAAACTACCGACTACGCGTCATGACATTTATTCGTCGTACGAGCTGTTCGGCAACTCGACGTAGTTTCGACATTGGATAAAGGCGTAATTCCGCGAAGCCTTTAATAAGCTTACCTAACGCCTGTATTTCCAAACAATATTTGTCACAAATAAATAAATAAACTATTCGAAATAATGCATTTCTCAGTGCTTGCCATACCATGTGCGTCCACACGCACTGTGGCGTGATACCTCTTAAAATTTTATTTTGAAATAGGTGATTGTTGTGATTTGATGACCTTGTAGATTTTTGCTTATGCCGTACAATTTTAAGCTATTGCATAGCTTCTATCGCGGGCCTTGAGCGCGGGGACCGAATCCAGAAATTCCGTAACGAAAAACCTCACGCTCCCCACTCCGATGGGCAAGGAGGTGTGGCTTGAAGGCCGTGCATCGTCTAACGTCGTTTCAGTTCGGCAGTCTTCGACACGGCGTTGTGTGCGTGCGATTAGGCGTATTGTACGACTCTACGAAACTCGCACGAATCGAGACGAGCTGCTCCGAAATCGGACGAATACATAAGCAGCTGTTTATGAGAAATAGTCCAGTCAACAAGTTCAAAAACGTGAAAAATAGAGATAAAGCTCCTAAAAATATGAGCAATAGCTCATTGGATTCGGAACGACCTCTAGAAAAATGAGTTTTGAGGATTTTACTGCACGTAAAAAATTGCAATTGTTATTAACAAAATAAGATGAAAAAAAAGAGGTATTTACGTTTTTGTTAATAACTCATAAACTATTAATATTTACGATATTTGGAAAAAAGGTCCTTAAAGAGGAGGAAATTTCCAAAAAAAAAGTTCCAGCTCCCGGAACTCTACCTCTATTATTTATAATTTTAATTTAACGCTGAAAATAGGGCTCCGCGCAGCCATTACGGCATGGGCGCACTGCCGTTAAAGACAGTTTCTTACATAAAATTATTTTTTTATAGTAACAAATATGAATTTAAAAATTTAAATAAATTATGGTGTCATCCAGATACTTGAAAGAATATATTCCCGTTGGAAATTTTTTTTTTAAATTAATTTTTCAAAAAGTTATGCAATTGTTAATTAACGAATTTTTTTCCTATCTCCGTTTTCATAAATGACGACATAAAAATTTAAATAATAAAGCTATAAATTTTTGGCTCTGTGGAGCTCTTCTTATATATATACTTAACAAGATCCCGCGATAAAAGTTTATTAAAGTTAATTATTTTGTTTATAACAATTTTTTAAAGTTAACAAAAAATGAAAAGTCTAAGATATGTTATTAAAAATTTTTTTTTAAACAAATGTTATATTATTGCTGCTTTCTTATCCGACAATGGCATTAAGTAACATCGGAAAAAATTTTTTTACATCATTTGTTAAGAAATTGTTTATAAACAAATAGACAAGTTTAATATTTAAAGAAATTTTTTTTTACCATTATGTTGTCTTGGCAAAATAATGATTTAAAAAAAAAAATTTTTTTCTTAAATAATTTTTTTTATTGTTTATAATCGTTTTTTTTATATTTCGATTGTTTAAATAATTAGTTAAGGAATGATTTTCTCTTTAAAAATCATAATTGGCATTTCTTCATAGGTAAATAGAAAAAAAAAATTTTTTTATCAATAATTTCATTGTTTGTAAACTTAACAATTTGTTATAAACAAATTTTAACTACCGTTATATTTTTTTTCTAGAGCTAAAAAAAATAACAAAAACAGCCATATATATCAAAATACTAAAAAAAATTTTTTTCTATTTTTATAACGCTTTTAAATATTACACGATTTTTAGTATTTTGATATATATGGCTGTTTTTGTTATTTTTTTTAGCTCTAGAAAAAAAATATAACGGTAGTTAGAATTTGTTTATAACAAATTGTTAAGTTTACAAACAATGAAATTATAGATAAAAAAATTTTTTTTTTCTATTTACCCATGAAGAAATGCCAATTATGATTTTTAAAGAGAAAATTATTCCTTAACTAATTATTTAAACAATCGAAATTTAAAAAAATCGATTATAAACAATAAAAAAAATTATTTAAGAAAAAATTTTTTTTTAAAAATCATTATTTTGCCAAGACAACATAATGGTAAAAAAAAAATTTCTTTAAATATTAAACTTGTCTATTTGTTTATAAACAATTTCTTAACAAATGATGTAAAAAAAATTTTTCCGATGTTACTTAATGCCATTGTTGGATAAGAAAGCAGCAATAATATAACATTTGTTTAAAAAAAATTTTTTAATAACATATCTTAGACTTTTCATTTTTTGTTAACTTTAAAAAATTGTTATAAACAAAATAATTAACTTTAATAAACTTTTATCGCCGGATCTTGTTAAGTATATATATAAGAAGAGCTCCACAGAGCCAAAAATTTATAGGTTTATTATTTAAATTTTTATGTCGTCATTTATGAAAACGGAGATAGGAAAAAAATTCGTTAATTAACAATTGCATAACTTTTTGAAAAATTAATTTAAAAAAAAAATTCCAACGGGAATATATTTTTTCAAGTATCTGGATGACACCATAATTTATTTAAATTTTTAAATTCATATTTGTTACTATAAAAAAATAATTTTATGTAAGAAACTGTCTTTAACGGCAGTGCGCCCATGCCGTAATGGCTGCGCGGAGCCCTATTTTCAGCGTTAAATTAAAATTATAAATAATAGAGGTAGAGTTCCGGGAGCTGGAACTTTTTTTTTGGAAATTTCCTCCTCTTTAAGGACCTTTTTTCCAAATATCGTAAATATTAATAGTTTATGAGTTATTAACAAAAACGTAAATACCTCTTTTTTTTCATTTTATTTTGTTAATAACAATTGCAATTTTTTACGTGCAGTAAAATCCTCAAAACTCATTTTTCTAGAGGTCGTTCCGAATCCAATGAGCTATTGCTCATATTTTTAGGAGCTTTATCTCTATTTTTCACGTTTTTGAACTTGTTGACTGGACTAAAAGTATATTGTACAATAGTGAATAGCTGTACTTGTAAAATTTGTGTATAAAGTGTTTTGATAATGAATGTTAATTATTGCAGTTAATTATTTCAATTATAAAATTAATATCAAAGAAAAAGAAATACTGCATGAATAAAATAAATAAATAAAATTATAGTTGCATAAGTTGATACAAAATGCTATGCGATAGCTTTACCGCGGCAGTCCCCGAGTGCCACACGTCTATTTTTTTGTAAAATAAATAATCTTTATTACTATACATAAGTATCAATTTTAATTGTAAAATTATTCAAGGTAGAGAAAGGACAATGCCCAGATTGTATGGAGCTTTGCCCCACTTCAAAATACGCGTGCCCACTAATTAGAGATATTGCGTCGTAAGCACTATTGGAATGGCTTTTGAGAGTGAAACTGATTTGAAACACCGAGCGAAAGAAAAGATATTTGACAAATAAAATGAGTGCCTGATGGTAACGAATAGCACAGTTACAAAAACACGTATTTGTTATTTATTTGCAAATATTTCATTATTTATAAAAATCATGTTTTAAAATCATTACCTAGATACATAGATTTTGGATAGATTTTATATTTTATAATTATAGATAGATTTTGTTAGTTTATTATTATATACTCACCTATTAACTGCCCAAATAGCATATTTTTAAAAAGAACGTTAAAAATAGACAAAAAGAGTACCTAGTACTAGAAAAATGCACTGAAAAAAATCGACTTGCCTCAGGCGGGACTCGAACCCGCTTCTTCCGCAATCCGGGCGGCTGCGTTGACCAATTACGCCACCGAGACACTGCTTTTCGCTGTCGAAATTTGTCAATGCTTGGTGCTTATGTTTTTATGGTAAACATTGTTTCATCAAATCTTTGAAATTTGCACTTCTAAGACCCGAACGAAATATTCTTGCCAATATTTGACGCCCAGTTAAGATGAAACTACCTTATTCCATAAGAGTACCTAGGTTGTGTTATGCAAGATCCAGCCGCACATATAAGGGCAAGCTCTAATATCATTCTGAGGCTATTTGCTGGTAGATTTGATTGTTATTACATGAATCATTGCAATATGATTCATGTAGTAGCATCACATAAATAAGTTAATTATTCTTTTACTGTTACTATTATTATTATTTTCTGTAATTTATAAATTCAAAATTTATTTTATTTTTATTCCTTTAATTTTTATTTTCATCGATTTTATTATTTTGATTTTAATTATATTTTAACAAAATTTTGTACGATTTCAATTTCAAATATTTTTCTAATTTTAAATATTCCACAATGTGTCGATTTAATTATGTATATACCGAATTTACAATAACAATTATAGTAGAATTACATTAGATATAAGAATGTATACCTAACACTCGATATAAGATATTTGTAACTAACAAACTGGGCCACATGAAGCCTGAAATAAACTATATTATTATTATTATTATTATATACAGCTTCAACAGTGACAACTCGAAACGTTTAGTTCTGTGCTTTATCAGTTGGTTGCTCAAGTCAAGAGGCCTCATTTAATTCATGATTTAAAAGATTTGTCATGAGTCATGTCTTTCCGACCTGTTCGAAAGGTGCTATATGTAACATAGTTGCACCTTTTGAACAGGTCAGTATGACAAATCAACCATAGGTTAGGTTTACTAGTAGGTACCTACCATTGATGCAGTCATTGATGCAACTATCAATAAAACAATAAATATTTATGATCGTACTACTGATCCTAAACTTAGTGCCTGCCATTGAAGGCACTGATAATACAAAGTTTTATCATTTGTGCCCTCAATGATACTAGTCAATGGTATTACTGACCCATCGCCGTGAAGTTTATAGGTATACGTCGTGGCCCGATCGTATAATTGGCCAGATCATGAAATGTGCGGCATATCATGAAGCTACTGGACTTTAAAAATCTCGACCACTGGTCGAGTAGCCATCATCTAAAAAGTAGTGGTCAGGATTGATCAGTAGGTTCAAGCTTATTTTTTTATGACCTAGCGGAGTGGACTGTTTGCGGAAAGTCTAATCTACGTTTTCTACGTATCTGTGTGATCGGTAGGTAGACGATATGCCCAAGCATTTCATGATCTGGCCAATTGTACGATCACGACATATTATACATACCTACCTTCGCAGTGAGAATTTTTATCGTAACGCTTAAAAATGACGTAATATTAGGGGTTTAAGTATGAAATTGCTGTTTTGTATGGAGAATTTAACGAAAATTCATTTCTCCCTTCAAAACATTTGCGATTTTTTAAGGAACCACAAATCTAAATTTTGTGTCATTCTGTGGATATATTGAGACAACATTAAACTATGGGATACATAAAGAAAAAAATTGAGAATTGATATCTGTAAAAAAATATTCATATTTTTATAACGGAGACGGGCACTTCTTAGGACGAGCTGTTTTTGAAGATGTATTTCTATACATAAATATAAGTCCTTGTAATGAAGTTTATATAAAAAAGAACAATGGACTAAAGGAATTATACACTAATGAATAATGAGGAAAAAATCGGCAATTTCATACTTTAACCCCTATTACTTTATAAACCGTCGAATCGTGAGAGTTATAGAAAATATCTACGACAATTACCTACAGCTTACAGGCTATCATTTCCACTATTATTAGAGGTAGAAGAATAAACGTACTTACGTAACTTATCTACACTTGATAGCAAGGGTCCACCTATTAGAATTCTCCGCGGGTTGTTTCAGACGAGGGTCGTACTGGTTCACACATTTAGTTAAACTTATCAGCTTTACGATTACCGACCTTAACACATTTGTACCAAAGTTCAAAATGAAATAAATTGTCCCTGCTCAATTGGGACCAGTTATTACAGATCAATTTTCCTATGACTAATTGAGTATGTAATTGGGGATTTCGGGGTTCTGTTAAAAATTTAATGTGTTTACCGAACGTGATTGTGTTACAAACGACTCCAAAACACGTCATTTTAGCGACAGAACTATTACCTATCTATTGGTTGTTAACTTTTTGTAGTTTAAATAGTAGGTAGGTAATAGAGTCAGGTATTTTGTTTCTATCAAGTGAATTATATCTAATTGTTTTTCTGTCTCTTGCATTCACTAAGTGTAGAGTACCTACATACTTACCTAATAATATCTTCAACTTTAAATTATTATAGGTACTTACTTGATCTTCACCTTCATCTTTTGTGTTTCATGGCAATCGGTCGGGTTAACAACCACTACTGCCAATATCAAGTGATGGAAAAAACACTCGTCGACTGTGGTTTGGTCGGTAGGTTAAACCGCGCCGCGACGTTTAAATCTCTAGCACCATCTTTAAACCTGCAAGGGGACAACACAAAAGCATTATATACAAAGCAAACTAAGGTACTTGATATTTCTGTTTGTTTGTTGCATTGTCTCAATAAATGTTTCTTTCTTTCCAATGTATGAATTTCATGGTTATTACTTAGGATTATAAAAATCCAAATATTCTAATAGTCTGGTCAAATTAGACATGCAAGGCAGTGGCGTAGCGTAGGGGGGGCAGGGGGGGCGGCCCGCCCCGGGCGGCACATTTGAGGGGGCGGCAAAATTTCACAATAAATAAAAAAAAATAGAAACCATTTCATATTTTTATTGCAACTACAAACTACCAGGGCACAGCTCTCGCCGTTGAAATTTGTCAGTGCTTGGTGCTTATGTTTTTATGGTAAACATTGTTTCATCAAATCATTGAAGTTTGCACTTCTAAGATCCGAACGAAATATTTTTGCAAATATTTGACTTTTTTTCTAGTATTTGACGTCCAGTTAAGATGAAACTACCTTATAGTGTGGAATATTTTTTTGCGTTTACAAACACGTAAATATTTTTGAGACTAGAAAAACTACACTGAAAAAATCGACCTGCCCTTTATTCAGACAGGCGGAGGGGTTTCTAGTGTTAAAAATATTTACGCGTTTGTGAACCCAAAAAATTATTCCAAATGAAATTGTTTTAATAAGAAAAATGTATTTTCGAATGAAATGACACGTTTTCCTGTCTCTAGCAGTGAAAATGTAATTTGTACACTATTGGAAGGCATTTTTTCGAGCGATAACTTAAAGCGTTGCAATGAAGTGCAGTCGACTATCTGAAATGTGAGAGCGTTCCCGATTCTTTTTTCATTAGTTCAACTGAATGTAAATCCGGCAATTGCCTGACTTTTTCGTTGCCATTTTCGAGCGAGTGGAACGCATCTAAATACTTTTTAAACTTCTTATTGTGTTATGTATAGTATACATTAAATTGAAATACCTAAATAAGAGGGCAGCAAAATTATATTCCGCCCCGGGCGGCCGATACCCACGCTACGCCACTGATGCAAGGTTACAAAAACTCGCATAGATACAGCTAAAAATTGGTACAATTGTTCGGAACACCCAACACCGGAAAAACGCGTTTTCCAAACTTTGTAATATTTTTTTTGTGCATAATTGTGGGGTAGATGAGGATTTTTCAAATTTCTCTCATAATGGAGTTCGGTCGACGGAGGAGGTCGATGGCACCGCGGTCATGCGTTCTTAGTAACGATCCAGAAAGTTAAGCAACTAAGTGCGCCGTCGGTACTCGGATGGGTGACCGAAAATTTTTCAATTCGATTTGCCTCCGTGCTTCGTCGTCACGTTAAGCTGGTGGTCCCGGGTGCTGTGGAAAGATAGCAGTCGTTCTCAAGGAGGGTTGGTGTCAGACACACGGCCGTAATAATGCCAAATCCTTAAGCAGTTCTGTCGATATCAAGGCATACCGCACCGACCACAAAATAAATTGGGAGTAGGGTAGGAAAATGACGATGAATGGAGTTCCGAACATTGATTAGCACCCATTTTCAACTGTATGAGAGTTTTTGTAATCATAGGTAGGTACCTACTATTATTTTTTACTTTCTCGTACGTAGTATAGACAGGGTTGCCACTAGGTGTTCGGAATTTTAGCACTGCAGCTCTTTTTTTTTTGCTCACTGTTCGGTATTTTTTTGGAAAAGACCTGGCAACCCTGATTATAGAGGAAGTCTTGTAATCGTCAAAAAATTCGACCTCGAGATTTTGACGGATTTACATGTTTTGGACCTCCCTGAGTCCAAAAATATTTTTTTTGAAATTATGTACTCGAGTATGCTTTAACTTATTGCAACCAAATTTAACATGCGTGTATGACATCAAAATATAAGGTTTCTATCAACTTATGAGCCGTCGATCACGAAAGTTAAGCAACCAAGTGCGCGGTCGGTACTCGGATGGGTGACCAAAATTTAACATGCATGTATGACATCAAAATATAAGGTTTCTATCAACCTTTGAGTCGTTTCCGGTATACGAGAAAGTCAAAGGGAGACCACTCCCGAATTTTTTATTACCAGACTATAAAGTCTATTCTCGCCCTAAATACTTAAATGTATGTACTTGTATGTATGCTCCAGTGCGGTATATCTAAGACAAGATAGTTTTTACTATGTCGAAAAACTGTTCCAAAAGTCCCAAGGCTAAATTTATTAGGCAAGGATCCGAGCGGTTATCTGCAACTTGAAGATAAGTTCTTAACTTATGTGGAGTTGTTCGGTGGGGAGGCTTAAGTTACGTGTACTTATATACATAGATAAGACAGTACCTATCTATCTACCTATTCGTGATTAATGGTGTTTGCATAACCAGCGTAATTTATTAAGTTGTAGATACTGGCATACCTAATCATCGTCATATTAGGTTGGGGAAAAAGTCTTTTCGCATTATAGTATGTATAAACTTGTAATAAAATCTCTTTGGCTATACTATTTGTATCTGGCTGGTTTTGGTATCATTGAAAGTTTAAATTTTAAAGAACATAATTCCAAATTCAAATTAGGAAAATGTGTGATTTTCATTTGTTTTTCGTACCGCCAAGATGAGTGAATCTAATGAAGAAATTCGATACATTTTAAAATTTTACTACAAAAAAGGTAAAAATGCAACGCAAGCCGCGAAAAAAATTTGCGATGTTTATGGACCTAGTGCAGTGTCTGTGAGAGTAGCACAAATTTGGTTTAAGCGTTTTCAATCCGGAAATTTTGATGTCAAAGATGCACGTCGCTCTGGTCGCCCTATTACAGATAAAATGGATGCCATTTTTGAAAAAGTGGAGCAAGATCGGCATGTCAGTAGTTACGACGTAGCTGAAGAACTGGGAATTGACCACAAAACAGTTTTGGCGCATTTGAAAAAAACTGGGTACACAAAAAAGCTCGACATTTGGGTACCTCACGAGCTCACTGAAAGAAACCTAATGAACCGTGTACTCATTTGTGATTCTTTATTACGACGTAATGAAACCGAACCATTTTTGAAGAAGCTTATAACTGGTGATGAAAAGTGGATCACGTACGACAAGAACGTGCGAAAAAGGTCGTGGTCAAAGGCCGGTCAGGCTTCACAGACTACGGCGAAACCCGGGTTAACTCGCAACAAGGTGATGCTGTGTGTGTGGTAGGATTGGAAGGGCATTATTCATTATGAGCTGTTACCACCAGGCAGGACCATCGAATCTGAACTCTACTGCGAACAGCTGATGAGATTAAAGCAAGAAGTTGAGAGAAAGCGGCCGGAATTAATCAGCAGAAGGGGTGTGGTTTTTCATCATGATAACGCTAGACCTCACACATCTTTAGCCACTCAGCAAAAATTAAGAGAGTTTGGCTAGGAGGTGTTAATGCATCCGCCGTATAGTCCTGACCTTGCACCTTCAGATTTCCACCTGTTTCGGTCTCTTCAGAATTCTTTAGGCAGTGTCAGGTTAACATCACGAGAGGACTGCCAAAACCACTTGTCGCGGTATTTTGACCAGAAGTCCCAAAATTTCTATAGCAATGGGATCATGTCCCTACCTACAAGATGGCAAAAAGTTATCGAACAAAATGGTACCTACATACTTTAGTTAAATGTAAATAAACTATATTAAAAAATGTTTTGAATTTTCTTAAAAAATGTGAAGAAACTTTTTCCCCAACCTATTATAAATCACACACCAGAAGTGCAATGATAGTGAGAAAGATAAGTTGGTACCTAATACCTACCTATCCACACAAAACTTTTGTATTATGTGGTTCTGTAATATGTATCTGTGCACGTAGGTTCCTACGCTCTATCGCACATGAAAAATTGAGAGGATATTGGAAGGGAAAGAAAAGAGCACGCGCTGTGCTTGCGAGTGACACACACTCCAACACGCGCTACTTTTACTGTGTTAATTTTATTTTGATGCTGACTGTACCCCTGATTGCCGCTCTACAGGTGGAAACACCCTTTGCGAGACATGCGCCGCGCGTGGTGCACAACCTTAGAGCATTTATCCTAGCACATGCCTCGTCATGAATATGTAGGTACCAAAGGGTACCTATCTACCTATACAACTTGCCAGGCATTCGTTGTACGCCGTGCAACTACAGGGGTATGTGGGACTCAGAAGTAAGGAGTTCCCCCCACTGCACATCCTCTCCGGGTATCCTGCCAAGGCACACTACGACAGCGACCCGGGATCGCAAATATTCGCCACTTTCACCAAGATGCCAACTATGCCTGCCCTCTTGGTCCCAACTGGTGCATCGTTCAATAACGGACCTCCCTCCGGTCTTGGAAACCGGTCTCCACCGACTACAAGGTTCCAGTGACCCTGAAAAGGGTTACCGCCTCACAGCGTCTCGCCGATGATGTTGCGCGGATTTCAACTATCAATCTGGGTTTGAAATTCCCGGCCCTCAGAGTCCTGTTGTCAGGGACCGGTGTGGCCATTTCGACCTATGCTGTAGCCGTATGGTATCACCGTTCGTCCGTGTTTCACTGGTGGAATAGTGTTGGACGCAGAGATCGGCGTTGATCCATCTCACGAGAGCCTACAGGAATACCGTTGCCGGTGTTCTCCTGCCGACCTGGATATTTTCGTGTGGGACGACTCGCGGAGGAGGTAGTCCAGCTGGCCCCCCATCGGGTTTAGTGATTATGATCAAAGACAGAGTGCAGTTCATGCTGCATAGGGCCCCTATCAGTGGCCGCTGTTCCGACGCGCGTGTTGTGCGCACTCCTGGCACATCAAGCCGTTGGAACTTTTGAGTAGGACAGCTTAAAGAAACCGAGAGCAGACCGGCGCGAAGTTCCGTATTTGTGTTGTCCAGCCCCAGAAGGGAGAGAGTAAGAAACAGAAGGACAAGGACGAAGAATAAAAAACAATTTGTAGGGAGTCAAGAAGGTGCGCTGTGAAATCAGAGCCTCCGGCAAGTAGCAGCGCACTACTCCCAAGATTTCGGTCTGTATAACCGAAAGGTTGCGCCAGGCCATGGGTTGGTGGTGAACTGGTGACTCTGAAAGGGGCTTTGTTCTGGGTCCACCCCAAGGGCCTCAGCGCAGTTTAAGTCATCTAGTACCCCTACCTAAGGCTACACCCATTCGAAACACCGGTCGCAAGAGCTGGCTTTGAAAGGGAGGTACTGCCCAAACCAGAGGTCTCCCATTTCCGCTCAAGGCAGACCACCAGCCTAACGGCTGGCCAACCCGCGAACCAAGCTCCGCTGGCCCTGAAAAGGGTCCGTCCGTGTTCCGACGTCAGCCGTCTGTCCGTTACTAGACATTGCCCAGGGTGCAGCCGGGAGGTCTCGGAACATAGCACCCAATACCTCGCAAAGCCTATTTCCGCTTTAAGAACAGTGACAGTACCTCCTCTATGCATGGTATGCCATGTATAGGTATAGGGTGGATATAGGGATGTAGTATACCTATATGTGGGTATAGGGTGGACTGCACCCTTGTAACAGATGTTTTCGTATTAAGTTAAGTCAGTTTAAGCAACAGTTTCTACTTTACTGTTGCTTAAACTTCATACAGTGTCTGAAACAGCGAGTACATTGTGAAATTTCCCTGAACTTGTTCCATTATAATAGGTTGGGGAAAAAGTTTCTTCGCATTTTTTAAAAAAATTCAAAACATTTTTTAATATAGTTTATTTACATACAACTAAAGTATGTAGGTACCATTTTGTTCGATAACTTTTTGCCATCTTGTAGGTAGGGACATGATCCCATTGCTATAGAAATTTTGGGACTTCTGGTCAAAATACCGCGACAAGTGGTTTTGGCAGTCCTCTCGTAATGTTAACCTGACACTGCCTAAAGAATTCTGAAGAGACCGAAACAGGTGGAAATCTGAAGGTGCAAGGTCAAGACTATACGGCGGATGCATTAACACCTCCCAGCCAAACTCTTAATTTTTGCTGAGTGGCTAAAGATGTGTGAGGTCTAGCGTTATCATGATGAAAAACCACACCCCTTCTGTTGATTAATTCCGGCCGCTTTCTCTCAACTTCTTGCTTTAATCTCATCAGTTGTTCGCAGTAGAGTTCAGAATCGATGGTCCTGCCTGGTGGTAACAGCTCATAATGAATAATGCCCTCCCATCCACCACACACACAGCATCACCTTGTTGCGAGTTAACCCGGGTTTCGCCACAGTCTGTGAAGCCTGACCGGCCTTTGACCACGACCTTTTTCGCACGTTCTTGTCGTACGTGATCCACTTTTCATCACCAGTTATCAGCTTCTTCAAAAATGGTTCGGTTTCATTACGTCGTAATAAAGAATCACAAATGAGTACACGGTTCATTAGGTTTCTTTCAGTGAGCTCGTGAGGTACCCAAATGTCGAGCTTTTTTGTGTACCCAGTTTTTTTCAAATGCGCCAAAACTGTTTTGTGGTCAATTCCCAGTTCTTCAGCTACGTCGTAACTACTGACATGCCGATCTTGCTCCACTTTTTCAAAAATGGCATCCATTTTATCTGTAATAGGGCGACCAGAGCGACGTGCATCTTTGACATCAAAATTTCCGTATTGAAAACGCTTAAACCAAATTTGTGCTACTCTCACAGACACTGCACTAGGTCCATAAACATCGCAAATATTTTTCGCGGCTTGCGTTGCATTTTTACCTTTTTTGTAGTAAAATTTTAAAATGTATCGAATTTCTTCATTAGATTCACTCATCTTGGCGGTACGAAAAACAAATGAAAATCACACATTTTCCTAATTTGAATTTGGAATTATGTTCTTTAAAATTTAAACTTTCAATGATACCAAAACCAGCCAGATACAAATAGTATAGCCAAAGAGATTTTATTACAAGTTTATACATACTATAATGCGAAAAGACTTTTTCCCCAACCTAATAATAAGCGAATCTACAATGTTCAGCGGTGTTTGTTATTGGCAGTTTTGAGGAGCGGTGCAATAACCAAGAAGCATATTATTGAGAGTGATATTAGAAATGAAAAGTAGAGTGCTTACCACGGGTAAAAGGAATCAATTCCTACTGGAACTATAGCCGTCTAAACTACCTACGTCCTCATATGGAAATTGATTCCTTTCCTCCCTTGTTACACAATCTACTATTTTTAATTTGGTCTGAGTTTCGTAGGCTTCTCAGATCAACTTGTATGGTCTGAGGTAGTTTAGTTTTAAAGGCGGTTTTCATTTAAAAATATTTGTTTTGCTTTTTAGTGTTGTACCTATCTAAGTATAGAAATTTTCAGGAAACTATCTCGAGATCTTTTAGATAAACAAAGTATTAAAATGGTAACGATATCATCGATGTCAATTAAATGGGTATTAGGTAATAGGGGTAACTCAAAAACTAGGTATACCTACTCGTCAGATGTCGATCAAATTTAAATGGGACCACATGACAAACACCAGCTTCCAAACGTTAAAAAAATTCAAAAACGGTACACCCAGTAAAGAGTTATGAAGTAACACACATAAAAAAAACAAACAGTCGAATTGAGAACCTCCTCCTTTTTTTGAAGTCGGTTTAAAAGAGGCGATGTGCTACGATCTGCGTTTCGTAGCCGCCGTTCTGTAGTATTAATATTAAAGAAAGAATCGTTCCCTTTTCGAGCCGATAAGTGTGCCGAGACCTTTAATTGGATTCGGTTGGTATATTTTTCTTCTTCCCCCATTTACTTTGAAAGATTTGGCTGAAAGTTTTACGACCGGCCGCGCCCACCAGACGTCCACCGTCCGTGGTCACGCTGATGTTGACGCTCCACCATACGGGGTGGCTTATGACGACAGATCCTGGAATGTCAGGTCAAAATTCTCTACGTCAACTTTTAAAACACCTATGAGACCCACACGACACTGTCTTGAAAATTAGAACTACTCTCACATTTCTAGCGACTATTGAATAGTGAGTTAGTAAGTTTCGATTCGCGCTAACGTGGGAGACAATAAAAGCTCTCTAAACGCTCTATCGGTACCGTGACTCTCGCTGTCTGAATAATGCGACACCGAAGAACGACAACCGGCGTGGGAGGACTAGTGATGGACACTCTCGAGTCTTTTACCCCTCTATTTCCATTATTCATTATTATCATTTCTTTGTTATTGATCTCAAAAGAAAATAATATTTCAGATACCTACTTATTTTGTTTTTAAATATTTGTTACCTACTTGATTATTCCTCCTATTGTTCACTGATTTTAGAGTCAAATCTTGCAACTGAATTTTAAAGCGTTGTGATGAAATTTTGCACAGACTTTTAGTTTGGATGACAATGCATGATTAGCCAAGTGACGTTAATCTAAATCCAATATGGCGGCTCACGGTGTGTCCACGTGCCCTCGGAGACCTCATAGTGATGTTAGTGAATAAAGAAAGAAAGATCCTTAGTCTTTCTAAATTGTTATTATGAAAAATGTAAAGAGAAGAACAAACTTGATGAGTTTCTTGCCTTTTCTTCTCAGAACAAGTCTCTTGGCTTACGAATGTACTTATAGCTTAAAATTTGATTTTCGTCTTCTTCCCTAAATAATGCCTTCGCGATTATCACGTAGGTACCTATTTAGCCAATGTCAAGTGAGAGTACATAGGTACATAAATCTATACATAGTTTATATGAAGTCGCACTGTCTGTATGTGCGCTTAGAAGTTTTTTCAGCAATAGATAGAGTGCCTCAAGAGGGTTGTTATTATGTTAGGTATAATACCTACATGCATAAAAGTAGAGAAAAGTCGAGAAATTCCGTGCGATTCCGAGCGGGTCGCTACTATGAGTATTCATGGTTATTTGTAAAACACCAAAAACCTTCAAACCATTTGAAGATCTCATCAACACAAACAACTGTTACTATGGAAGCAACTCTGAAATCGAGAAAAAAAATCAGATGTTTTATACATTTTGGTTCGTAGGTTTACTTTTGTATGGAACACATGATTTTTTTTGCCCGATTTCAAAGTTGCTTCAATAGTAAAAGTTGTTTGTGTTGATGAGATCTTCAAATGGTTTGAGGGTTTTTGGTGTTTTACAAATAACCATGTATATTGCGAATTTTAATAAGATTACAATTTATACTTAAAATTATAAATATTGGTTTTGAAAATTTTTAACTTTTTATATTCAAATATATTACAAAGTATATTTTCGATAACATTTCGTGCATTTTTACTATAAAAACTGTTAAATATTTTACTGTGGCGCAGGTAGTTACATTTCAAGTTTAATTATTGTCGAGCAATATTGAACTCAGACTATAAATTACTTAAAGAACTTTGTACGCAAGAGTCTTCAGAGTCTCTACACTCTACAGTTTTACAACACTAGTTGCTAACGGCTTCACATAACGATGTTTACGTGTTTATTTCAAGTAATTGGTGCCTAGGTATATCGTCTTACTACAAAAACAAACATTATACGCTTATTTGTGTAAAAGCAAGATAATCAGGATATTATGTTCCCTTTTAGCCTGTAGGCAGGTAGAATCGAAGTAAGTATATATAGTATTTATACATGTATATCACAAACGCGGGTGAGTCATGACAATCGTAGATATACATACATAGTAGCTGTCCCGGCCACGCGTTGCTGTGGTAATTTCATACTTCTGTCCTACAACATTGAATTTGCAGTTTGAAAAAAAATCTCTCAAGTTGGATCAAACTGCACACGGTGTACAAATTTGAATGAAATCGGTTAATTAGTTTAGGAGACCATCGCGGACAAACAACGTGACACAATTTATATATACTCGTATTAAGATGTTACAGTCAAAACTCATAACCAGTCAAAACTCATAACCAGTCAAAACCACTTTTTTACTGAAAATGTACATTGTCCCTGTGTGCCACACTAGAGAGCGAGGGAAACTATACAAACTAAACGGATTTTGGCGAGCTAGACTATGTGGGCTTACACCGAAAACTACGGATGAGCGAGCAAGCTTTGCTTTTTATTATGCACTAGCGACCCGCCCCGGCTTCGCACGGGTGCAATGCTTATGTAAATATGCATGTATTATACATATAAACCTTCCTTAAGAATCACTCTATCTATTAAAAAAAACCGCATCAAAATCCGTTGCGTAGTTTTAAAGATCTAAGCATACATAGGGATAGACAGACGGCGGATAGCGACTTTGTTTTATACTATGTAGTGATATTACCAATACCAAATAGCAGGCTACATAACTATGTGAAAGTTTGCAGTTAGTAATATCCTTACATTGACAATTGGCGGGCGAGCCGAGCGAGCATCATTAATTCACCTCTTTCCATACTTCGGTTCACACAGCGAACTACATAGCTAAGCTACACTTACGAGGTGAACAAATAGCACCGCTGGCATCGTGCAGTATTTCGTTCGCATCTTTTTATCGCTTAGCTTAGTATCTCTGCAGTTCTCGGTGTGTACCGAAGTACGAAAAGATGTGAAATGTGCTCGCTCGGCTCGCTCTAAAGGGAATATAACAATTCCTAAGGGAATATAACAAATTTCTTTATTGTATCATGGATTTACATTTGACGTTGAGTTTTATAATTTCACATAGTTTCACCATGAACCCTGTTAGGGCACTACAATAAGAGTATTAAGCTTATACAGGGTGTAAAAGACATGAACAGTCAAACGAGAACCATGTATTCTGCTCACCATCATAACATTTTTCTTCCTTTAGACTATACCTGGGAAATTGATAGTTACGATTTTATTGAAGATGAAAATCAAAAATTTTTTTTAAATTTTTTTATGAAAACGTATTCTATACGTTATTTCTTAATTATTGTCCAAAGAAAAATTATCATTTTTTTTAGTATTTCATAACAAAAAATGGCTTCAAAACGTTAGCGTTCAATGTAGCTCACTCGATGCGCACGGACACTAACGAACGGGCCCGCCGTCTAGCAAAATTATCGCGGTTTTGCGAGTTGCGTGCGAGTTGAGCCCTTTACATTGCGTGGTACAATCTGCAATTTTTTTTAACACCAAAAAATAAAGATCATTTCCCAGCTATATTTTTTTTGAAATATGTCTTATTTTAATGTATAGAATACGTGGTTTTCGTTTGACTGTTCATGTCTTTTACACCCAGTATACTAGTAACAAATAGTACCTAATACCAATTTTTATAAAGTAAGACAGTGTCTATTATTATATTAATTTTTTTATATTATTTTGAGCTTTCGAAAAACTCCTGCACACTATAAAACAATTTTCTAATAAATACAGTTTTAGTTTCCAAAGAAATGTATTTTAAGTTGTTTCAGCTTGAATAGATTTAGGAAGCTTAATTTAGTTTTGTATGGCACTTACCTATGTGGGTGCTTGAGCTATGTAGCTTTAGGTTGGATGCTGGTGGGGCGAGTCGATTAGTATTTCTCAGATTCTTTCTCCCATTATAGCAATCTTTTACGTATTGGAACAGGTGTTGGGGTTTTCTGACAAATTTAACTATCTCTAGTCATGGATTTTTATGGCTATGTGTCTGCCTGATACCAACTCTCCTTGGAAACGGCTGCTATTGTTCAACAGCACCCGGGGCCACCAGCTTAACGTGCTTTCCGAAGCAAAGGAGGTGAAATTTTTTTTTCGGTCACCCATTCGAATGCTGTCCACGCACTTGGTAGCTTAGCTTTCGTAATCGTTACGACGAACGCACCTCCTCTGCGAAATAATATCCAGTAAAATAATATAGTAAATACGAAATGAGTCATTTGTATTCCCTTAACGATATTAGATTTGGAAGAGTCTCGAATTTTCGATAATTGATTGGTATTAAATCTTATAATTCATGGAATATATTATGCCCCTGACATCTCTGATATGATGTATTACCTGTCATTGGCTTACACAAAATATTTCGAATATTGCGTACTTATGTATATTTTTATCCAAACTCCTAGGGTTCGTTGGTCCCGTAATATTTCTTTACACAATAAAATACAATATTCGGGAAAACGGTAATGAAAGACTTACTTCTAATAAATATACATACTTCTTATTTGGTAATTGCGTAATGAATTGCCATGTTGCATAAAATTTTGTAAAGAACAATTTTTCTACAAAATAATTTCCATAGGTAGGGACTTAAAATTTCGTAAAGAACATTTTCTCTACAAAAAATTTCCATTAATAGGTACTAAAGATTTTTAAATTCCATAGGGATGAAGTCCATGGCATGTGTTAAAACTGGTTTGTAAACCTGTGTAGAATATGTTGCAACTTGTTTGTAAGCCTGTGTTGAAAATTATTTGTGAACCTATGTTGAAACTTGTTATTAAACCTGTGTTGAAACTTCTTGTATTCCATACAATTGTTTCCCATACAAATTGAGCTCCTAAAAATACTTAAAATTAGAAAATACCTTGAAAAATCGAGTGTCCAGGGCGGAAATCGAATACTTATGTTTTTATGGTAACAATCTTCGAAGTTTGCACTTCTAAGATCGGAATGAAATATTTTTACATATATTTGACGTTCAGATAAGATGAAACCACCTTATACAATTTTGGAAATATTTTTGCGTTAAAAAACGCGCAAATATTTTAAAAATAAAAAATACTCTGAAAAACGTCGACTGTCCAGGGCAGGAATTGAACCCAGCATCTTTCGCAATACGGGCGGCTACATCAATCACTACGCTACAATTTTTCTGTGTAATTTCTAACCTAAAATTTTTTTTCGCGTAGGTTATTGCAATAATAATTCCAAAATAATAAAAAAAACTTTTTTTTTTAATAATGGGTGGGTGTAACATAATCTAAAAGTTGTTACAAATATATTATTTTCTAACAAACCAATAGAAAATTGGTCTGCATAATTATGATCTTTTCAAAATTATGTTTTATAAATAGAATTACGTAATTGAGTAGATACCTACGTAATAAGGTACCTACTCATAATATTCCAATACGTAAGTATAAAAATATCTCCGATTTTAATGTTTTTTTTTGTGTACATTTAGTTGGTATGAGAATATGTCATAAAGTAGGTACCTATATTTCATACCGCTGAAAAGAAAAAAATATAAATGACCGCACAACGTTTGCCGAGTTAGTTAGTTATGTATTTATTCTTGTTGGTTGGAATTAACGACACGGGCATAATTAAACTTAATTAATAGAATTTCATTATGCACATAATCATGGTAGTAATAGTTTTCTAATTTACGGCACACTCTTCTTGTTCCTCCTACCGCCATTAAATAACATATTTCATTAAAAAATATATTAATCGGTATTAAATTCAATATAATATTTTTACTTTGTGACGACGTGACTTCTAAAGCTAAGTAAGTATTTCATTTAACAGGAGAAGCTTCGCGTGGGCAGTGCGCCGTGACATACGAGCTTGCATCTTTATGGAGGCTCCCCGGGAATATCAATATCTCTTAAATTCCTTCTCAGTCAGTAAGCATGTTACAGATGCGAGTCGTGGGCGGAATACTTTTTAAGTAACTACTTTAAGCAGTTCCTATACGACCATATTTCTAGTTATCGCTCAAATGGCTTCTTGTTCGCGTGCGGAGAAACAGAAAGAACCTTTTACTGTTCAACTTATTATTCGATAGGGACCCCCGATGATCTGGAATCTAGATTTTAATGTCTGGGGTCATCTCATGAAGCTATGCTCAGACTCCAAAAACCTGTATATACACCACACTAAGTTCATGTCAAGGTCCTTTACTCTTACTACTATGCGGCTTCAGATTGTGTGTCTCCTTTAAGAAGTTAGTAGGTACATGATTTCTTCCTGTTCGTTGCAAGTTAATTTTAGTTATCATGAAATTATATTAACCTGAATCTATGTCCTACCATTAAGTTTGTAAATTTGAAGTTATTATTATTATTACGACAGTTAAATTATTACTGTTTGTTTTAGCTTAAAGTTACAATAGTCAAATATCTTGCAACTAACCTTAATACATATGTATGGAGATTTGTAAATGGCATTGGTTAACTTACCTACATTTTTATTGTAATTGTTGATAATTGACTGCAAATCTTCCAACAACTAAATACATAAAATTGGTAATGACCAACAACGTGATACAGAGTTACTAATTCGTTCTATAAAAAGTATCTAATTGATGTAATACGCAGAACATTTCACGCTCTGTGACCGTATTGGCAGCCATTGTCTTCACTTCCGACACACAAATAAATGTATACCGCTGAGAAAAAGTATTTTAAGGATATCTTCATTTACAGATTAGTCTGATAATTAAGGTATCAAGTAATTACGAAATTAAGGTAGAGAATAGCGGATTAATCGCTCCAATTTGCAACGCTGTGGAACCAAGTTTGTATTTTTGTAGTGTTGTGTTTCTGTTGGTGAGTAAGGTCGCCACAGGTCCACGAGGTAGGGAAGGGGACTAGGGTTGTCAGCGCGCGAGTGCTACGTCAGTGTTGCAAGCGTCTATAGGCTACGGTGGCTGCTTACCACCAGAAGGCCTTAAGTGGCAAACGATAAAACGTTTCTATCGAAAGAAATGACCATATTGATCAAGTACTACGCATACTTTTGACACGACGGTCGCCATAGAGCTTTCTCAGTAATACCAAAGTATACCAAGAACAGTAATACGTCTTCATACAAACTGGCCGCTATCCATTAGAATGTGTGCGTGCGTACTCGGCGCCGTGTACGCACGCACTGTGACGCACTCATTGACATAAAAATATGGGGGCATAAGGTGGTCTCGCCGTCTCGGTGTGATCGCGCGTTTTTATGTCATTGCACATTCGCTCGCCGCTCGTTCCCGCCCGGCACATTTACGATAGCCCTAGCGTCAACGCAGAGTAGGCTAATAACTCGCCGATAGCCCGCAGATAAACTACTGGTCTTGGTATACTGTGGTAATACGTCAGTTTCATACATTATACTCCTTTCGTTAAACGTTCGTCGCAATCGATTGGTCACTTGACTAGACCCTCTGGCAGGCTGTATGCTTGTCTACCAATCAAATTATATTAAAAACTCGCTAGCGGTATCACCAATCCAATACGCCCTGGAAATTTTCATAAAAGAAAACTGTATTACTTTTGCATTCCTGTGGTGTTGCAGAATTGTGCGGGCTACGGGGATAGATGAGGGATGTTGGTGTACCAATTACAATCGTAGAAAAATACTTGAATTGGAAGTAGATGAAGAGAAAAAAATATGCAAAGATTACATCAACTGAAAAGAAGAGATCTCCTTGCTTCTATTGACGCCGTCGTGGTGGAGCGGTCAGTAACGCTGCTTATACATCAGGCGGTCCGGGTTCGAGTCCTGGTAATTGCAAACGTTAGTGTGATGAGCACGAATATTTGTTCACGAGACATGGTTGTTTCTATATTTATTTAAGTTTATTTATGAAATATCTAGATTATTATGTATATTTGTGGTTATCTAGAATCCGTAGCACAAGTTCTTAATGATACTTAATTTTGGCTAGATAATTGGTGTGAGCGTGGAAATATATTATTATTATATATTATTATTAGGGGATAAGGACGTGAGTTTAAGACATAGATTTATGCATAGATTTTTTAATATGTTGAATTCTGCTTACAATTTTTTTTAGTTTTAGCACAATAAAAATCACGGAGATTTGTCCGATGTGCCAAATATGCAGATGAGAGAAGAAAAAAAATAGGCAGTAGATTTCCAATTGAAACTAGGGGTAAGCAAATAGTACCTACTTTTAGGTTCTATTCGCTTGTCAAGGTCATCAGCAAGTGGCTTAAGGCTAAAGTAATATGACCCTTTCTGGAAGAAAGTAATGCCTGGAGGCGAGTGAGATATCACTCCACAAACCAATTGTCCCTAAAGATCCAAAGACCTTTATATTAATTACTGGAAGTTACCGAGAATAACCTCTCTAGAGGATTTATATGTGTGATTAATAAAAATGTCGACTTTCGGGATTTATTGGGATCCTAGCTGCTACGTCATCGGGTATAAATAGTGACTGTTCCAGTCGGCGAGAAATAGATTTCCTGGCCGCAAAATAAAAGTTGGACTTTTTTATTTTGAACTTGTAACTCTGGTGCGTGTCAATTATTATTGGTGATCTCTTCTATCTTTGACAGAAGATTCTCTTCTTCTTCTTCGTAAGGGCTGGTTCCACCACTCGATTACTTACGCCTGTTTCGCGTCAGAGGGTGAGGACCACTCCAGCTAGCCTAAATCTTTCAGGAAGTCTTTCGGCACCTTGGTGACAGGGAATCTGTTGGTCTTCATCTCAATATTCCAGCCAGACGCCCACTGTTAGACACAGGCCTCCCACGAGGAGCTCGAACCCTATCCAGCAGTATCCAGCAGCTTCCCAATGACCATCAACAGATCGTCGTTCTTTCATGTCACCATTTCACCTGATAGTAATTGATTAATGATGTATGTACCTCGGATTACGGTTATGCCTGCATCCCAGGGTGTCGATGGCGCTCGAAAAACTGTTGGTCGCAAATATTTATCCGCTGAGTTTTATTTTAAACACTGGGGTTTCACAGTACAAATGCGCTCAGACCGAGTGAAAATAGAGTATGTCCAAGTCCACTCGGTTTGGATATCCGTGTCCGAGTGTGCTCGGATTACTTGCTTACGACACGAGTAAGCGCCCGAGTGCATTCGTAGTGTAAAAACCTGGCTAAGTTTATTTTTATTTCTCTACTTACCCTACTGTTATTAAGTTGCCGTAAATGTATCTAAAATCTATATTTCTTTATTATTACAAAAGCATTTACAAGCAACGGTAACACTTTTCCCATAAAAACATATAAAGCGAGAGATTTGGATCACATCATTAGGTTAATTAAAGGCAAGAATCACGTTCCGTTATATTAGAATTTATTAGGGAGTTTTCTCGGGTCGTTTTTTTTACATAATGTGTTAGTTAAGAACTTCATCAGGAAGCCTCCTAGTGACTTTAGCCTATTGGAAAATGAACTTTATCATTCTTACACAGAGTGTCAAAAATGCTGTTTTCACATTGAGAGGTAAATGTTGAGGTAAAGAGGACAAATTGTTATTGTGATCAACACGAACAATTGTTTACCTGCAACAATTGTTTAAATATTTATCCATAAAAATATCTAAATTATAATTAATTTTTAATACTTAAAATATCTATTGTCCTTATGTCCGTTCATATCCATAAGTTCTTAATTTACTTAATTTGGGCTCGATAAATGGCGTGTGCGTAGAAATAATACCAAATCTAAGAACTGGATCATTCGAGATTGGTGTTCGAAAGCCACAAAATAAAAAAGGTATCCTTTTAATATATATATATATATTTTTTTTATAAGATGAAATATCTTAATTTGCATTGGGCAAGCGTGGTGGACTACTGCCTAAACCTCCTTCAATGACAAGGAGAGGCCTTGTGTCCCACCAGTGGGTCGAATTATAAAGGCTGTTGTGATGATGATGATGACTATTGTCTTTCCCAAAAAACAATGGATTAAATTTCAAATAATTTTCAATGGCTAATATGTAATCGTAACACGAAGTATTTACCAATTTGTTCAATTAATCACCAAACACTTTGGAGAGCGATTAGATAACCAATTTATTACTTTATATCGGTTAACTAAGTAATAGTTCTTGAAAGTTTCAGGAGCGTGCTCCTTACAAATATTATTGGTGTCTACGTTAGACGAAAATTAAAACTCAAATCGTTCTCGCAAAACTATCAACTGGAATCGCGGTCTCTACTAAATGCTTTAACCGGTAGAGACTACCCCAGACGAGATACCTCGTTGGCTACAAATCCTGTTGGGCGCTTTGCCTTAGAGGTTAGTGGGCCCACCAAGGTGTAGCTGTGAAGGTCACCAACAGTACTCAGTCAAAGAAAGAAAATATCTACTGAGATAATTACATCATCGCAGTGGTAGGTCAGGCTTCAATCAAGATGTTCGAACTAGACCACGAATCCTCGTCGCATTACTCACTATTCATCATAACAGCCTTAATATTTGGACCCACTGCTGAGATACAAGGCCTCTCCTTATGATCGAAGAGGGTTAGACAGTAGTCCACCACGCTTGCCCAATAAAGATTGGTGGACGGAGTATAAGGTGATACCCCCTTTGCTGATCCATTAGTCGACACCCATTTGAGGATATGGGGTGATGCTATTCTACTCTGCCGGCTTCACATAGCTTACTATTGTTACATTACTCACTATTAGTGCGACTATTCAATTGTATAAAAGGAATTTCAATTCAGTAATTGTTACAATTTTTTTTGTGCTTCCGAAGTGAACGCATCACACGCATCCGCTCATACTGTTATAGTCTAAGGTCCCGTTATAGAACGACCTTCACCGAGATGTTTATTTGATGAAATGTATTTTATATTTATTTTAATATGTCAATAAATATATTGCAAATGGGTTGCCTAACAAATTATAGTCCAGGGTATGATTAATTAAAATTTAAATTTTTTTTTAAATCATTTCAACGGTTTGTTTATTAGACAAATTCTATACCAATCGAAAGTATGAAGCCCATAGAATATGCAAACGTTAGGTTGCCTATTCTTTTCCGGTCACAAATCACTCTCTCCTCTCACCCATTTGCAATATATTTATTGATTTATTAAATTAAATATAAAATACGTTTCATAAAATAAACATCTCGGTGAAGGTCGTTCTATAACGGGTTCCTATACTATTATCATTTGTGCTAATCTCAAACTTTTGTTAGCAGTTCAGATAAACTATACATCTGATTTTGATGAATGAGGTGTCAATCAAATAGTTATTATAATTCGAGCAACATAGGCTACATTTTAACCGACTTTAACAAGAGCCTCCTCTTGTTTTAGAATTTTTACTTTGTAACAGATTTTATTTAAGTTCCTTTGAAGTTTGTTCACGAACCTTGTTGTGGTTGCTAGTAACAACGAATTAGGAATATCATTCCTAATTCGTTGGCTAGTAAGTGAAATGGCCAAAAATGGAACTACGATTGTCATGTCAAAATGATGTTTGATTGTCGATTTCTCATTGGTCTGAGCGATTTCTATTGAAATCGAGTGCCTTATGTTTTATGATAATTCCTTAGTCGGGTTACAGTGTTTTACACTTTTGCTTTACTTTTGTTTTACACTATGAAAAAGAGGCGTTGCGCTTCGTCTCGTAGCCGTTGTTCCGTAGCGTTCATAGTTAAAACGAGGCGATATAGTTACTAAGCCGTTCCACGATGATAAGTGTGCTAGAACCATACCGTAAGCAATGATATTTATAATAAAAACAGAGATAAATACGTCCATAGTTTATTATTACGTTTCCTACTATATCTATGGATACGTCATAGGGGCGCCGAAATTGCACATCAAAACCAACATGTGTTGCTTTTTTAATACTATGAGATGGCAAACAAGCTTGCGGCCCACCTGGTGTTACGTGGTTACCGTCCCCTACAGATACTTGCATATATTAAGGGTAGATCATTTAACATTGCAAGTGCGTTGCCATCCTGGGGACTAAGATGATATGCCTTCCATGCCCAGTAATTAAACTGGCTACCTTTCCCTTCAGTCAGAAACACAGCGAACTGCTTCACGTCAGAAATAAGAAAGGCAGTGAGATCTACCCAGACGACCCTACATATGGGTCTGCCACCTAGTAAACTGCCTGTTTGCCTGTTGGCCTTAGTGTTGCTATGCTAATGTCACGCAATGACATACACTAGCTGTCTTTTTTGTTTCTATTGTATTAACTATGCCATCACTTTTAAATTTTTGCCAATGTAGTGGAATATTAGTAAAATAATAGAAGTGTACATGTGTGTTGCTACAGCATTTCAGATCATACATGTTTTCCTGTTTTGTGAGCGTAATCCGTATCTAATATATATAATATCATTGACCTTATGCATCTTCTAATAAATTTATCTTGTAATTAAAACTTGTTTTCAAATACCTACTCAATTTCCTATCGCCTACTTATACTTAAGTAGGTGTAGTATATTTAAGTTCTGTTTTTCCGTGACTCTATAGTTTATTTCCGTTCTATCATTCACATCGATCGTGAAGTAATTCACCTAATGCGTTTCTAATGGTGTGTTTTCAATGAGACGATTTGACACTGTCTTTTACATTAATGGATATAAAAAACCGGCTAAGTTCAAGTCGGACTATCGCGTGATAAGTTCCGTACCATCATCAATAAAAATAACTGCAAAAAATCATATGTGACTCTGTTGCTTTAATTATTTATTTTTAAAGTGAATATATAACTAAATATTCTGTAAATATTTCAAGCGTCTACCAGTTGCCGATATAACCATCGAGCAAAGAAAACAAAAGACGTTTGTTGTATGGGAGCCTGAAATGTTTATTTTATTCTGTTTATTAGTATTTGTTGTTATACCGGCAGAAATACATCATCTGTGAAAATTTTAACTATCTAACTATCACGGTTCATGAGATACAGCCTGGTGACAGACCGACGGGCGGACAGCGGAGTCTTAGTAATAGGTACCGTTTTACCCTTTGGATACGGAACCCTAAAAAGTATTTTATTTCAAGCGTAACTAGGGGTTTGGAAAGCAAGTGATAAATTACCAAGGTCATATTGCTGGAGGGCGTGAAGGACAGATTTGTATTTGATTAGTTAGCAATAAAGTTTTAAGCTTATTTATCTTATTCTTAAATAAGGGGCTGAGGCTGTATCTCAGAGCACTTCGACCCTATGGGATCTTTTGTGCTTCCCCTTTCCTTATCACCCATCCCCGCCAACATCGAAAACACTTCGTATGAGTTTCACGATGTTGGCGGGGATAAGGTCTATAAAGTCCTCTGGTTTAAGGTAAGCTAAACCTAGACCCCTAGTCGCCTATTGGCTAGTGCATCGCAGTCACATAGTATGTGCTCCATGCTTTCTTCCTCCTCACCACACATTCTACAGATGGGGTCATCAGCTTTGCCTATTGTGCACAGGTTGGTTTTACAGACAATTTGGTTTTACTAAGGGTAGAAATACGACAGATGCAGGTGTTGCGTTAATGAAACATATATTTGATGCTTGGGAAAACAAACAAGATGCTCTAGGTGTCTTTTGTGACTTGTCCAAAGCCTTCGACTGTGTAGAACATAAAACCTTATTAAGCAAATTACAACATTATGGCGTCTCAATGAACTCAATAAAAATAATTAAATCATACTTGAGTGACCGATTACAAACAGTAGTTATAAATAAAGCGAAGTCTACAGGGGCCCCTATTCTCATGGGCGTGCCGCAGGGTTCGATATTAGGTCCGTTACTTTTTTTGATTTATGTAAATGACCTGCCTTACTATGTAAACAACCTATGTGAGACGGTATTATTTGCAGATGATACTTCCCTTATTTTCAAACTGAATAGACAATCAGAAAACGTTGACGATGTGAATAATGCCCTTTTTCAAAGTAATGTGTTGGTTTACTAATAATAACTTGTTACTAAATTCAAATAAAACTAAATGTATTAAATTTTCGTTACCTAATGTCAATCAGGTTAGTACAAATATAAAAATTAACGAGGAAATTATACAATGTGTTGACTCAACAGTATTTTTAGGAATAACTTTAGATTCACGTCTACAATGGAATCCTCATATTACTACCCTATCAGGAAGACTTAGCTCTGCTGCTTTTGCTGTTAAAAAGATTAGATTATTGTCTGATGTTGAGACGGCAAGACTTGTATATTTCAGTTACTTCCATAGTGTTATGTCATATGGTATATTGCTGTGGGGATCAGCTGCTGATATTCAAGACATTTTTGTATTACAAAAGAGAGCCGTACGCGCCATTTATAAACTAAGACCTCGTGACTCGCTTAGAGAGTTATTTAAAGAAATCAACATATTGACGGTTGCTTCCCAATATATATATGACAACGTTATGTATGTTCATAAAAATTTACATACATTTTTGAAGAAAAGTGATTATCACAATTTAAACACAAGATATAGAAATAAACTTTCTGTACCAAGTTTCAGACTTCATAAAACTAGTCACTCATTCATGGGGAAATGTATACAAATATATAATAAACTCCCACATCATGTAACTGAACTTCCGTCACATAAATTTAAGCTTCACATTAAACAAATTTTAATGAAGAAAGCGTATTATAAAGTTCAGGAATATATAGACGACAAAAATGTGTGGACACATCCAAATGTGCTCGATTCTTCATTTTAATCTAGTGAGATAGCAATGTGTAAAATTTCAATTCTCTTATATCGTTAATCACATTTTTTATATATATTTATTTATTGTAAGTTTAATTATGAGTCTTTATTTTATTATATTATTATTATTAAATAGTCTTTAATAGACTTGACAATGTGAATTATGACTCTTTCCAAATCAATACTATGAAAACTGTAAAGGGAGGATAAAACTTGTTGAGTTTCTTGCCGGTTCTTCTCAGAACAAGGCCTCCTGGTAGACTCTCGAACCGATGGCATCAAAATTGACTTTCATAAGTGTACAAATTGTACCTAAATGAATAAAGAAATTTAGACTTTGACTTTGACTTTGACAGGTCTCTTCTAGTGGCAAAGTGGCCAGTGAGAGCACCTATGAGGCGGATTTGGGTTCTGTTGATTCTTCCCATTCTTTTGAGGTAGCCTATGTGTGGGTTGTCTAAATATATCCACAAAATTACACAAAATTATGATTTGTGGTTCCTTAAAAAACGCAAATAAATTTGTATGGAAAAAATAATTTTCGTTAAATTCTCCACACAAAACGGCAATTTCATACTAAAACCCCTAATATCACGCCATGCCTAGTTTTAGTTACCCGAATTCTCGTTTCGTTTCCTATCGTATAAAAAAGGCGTGGAAGTAAGACTCCTTCATTTGCAGAAGAGCAGGATCAGCCCTTCTCTCAATTTTTTCTCAAACGAAAATATTTTTACTATTCAAAGAAATTTTTCTTGCTTTCTGTTATAAGCGTGTAATGGCGTCGCGATACATAACGTTACGCATTTTGCCAATGTCAAGTGAAAATTTAACTAAAGTAACAAACATTGTACGGTAGATTTGAGTTAAAAATGGAGTCTCTCAACACGTGTTCTTACAACAAGAACTCGGGAGAAACTCCTATAAGATTATTGGCAACGAAGTTTACTGGCGGGCATAAAGAAAACTGTAAGTACCGTATTCGCGTATAGACGCGATGAAGAAATGCACTAGAAAAGGATGAATTATTTCTCTCGTCTTCGTCTTTTTATAAAAGAAAAATTAGCTGTGTGTACCTATGTGTCTTGTTTCGTCTATTTCTCTCTGTCTGTAATAATAGGTGCGTGTATTTATACAAGATCTAATTTTATATCATAAAAACAATGTAAATAAACTATACATTGTGATTTATCTTGTGTGTATATAGTTGACGAATAGTAAAAACAAATTATGGTTTATTTTGACTTAGCAGCGTTGAATGTACAGACAACAGCACGTTGGGTTACCACAAACTGTCAAATTTTCCCAAGTGAATGCACTTTATGTTAAATGTTCTTAGGTGGAAAATCGTTTGGAGAAATTTGACAGTTTTGTATATCCCGACGTGCTGTTGACTGTACCTACTATTAAATAAATTCGGTTGAACGAGACAGAGCCGATCTACCTACATTGATTAGGCTTCTGACTCGGCTAAACAGAAGATGGATTACTTTGAGTCTTGCCTTAGAGCGAAAAAGCTACGGTACGCTATTTATAAGTTTACTTAGTACTTACCTAATTAAAATCTGGAATTTTGTACGAATGATTGGTCTTAGGGGTATTTAATATTATGACCGTTGGACCGCTCCGAGACTGGAATTCGTCTTACGCTGACGTCGTCGGTCATCGGTCGCAGACGTGGGTCGAACGTAAAAAAATAACAATTTATCTGACACCGTCTCGTCGCGGTTGATTGGTCAGTAACGCTGCCTTAACATCAAGCGGTCCGGCTTCAAGTCCCGGTAGCAATAGTTTGTGTGATGAACAAAACCATTTGTTATAGTAATGGTTGTTTATATATATTTATTTAAGTTTATTTACAAAAACATATAAATTATTAAGTATACAGGTACATTTTGTTCGTTATCTTAAGGAGACTTCTAGAGAGTGTGAGCGTGGAAATTATTATCCGTCGCTGATTTCAGTGTCATAGTGCGTTGCCATATAGATTTATATACGGCCAGTTGGACCAAGTTTTACGTTATATTACTAGGTGGTAGACCCATATGTAGGGTCGTTTTGGTAGGTACAACCGCCTTTCTTATTTCTGCCGTGAAGCAGTTCGATGTGTTTCGGATTGAAGGGAAAAGTAGCCAGTGTAATTACTGGGCATAGAAGGCATATCAACGCAGTCCCCAGGATCGCAACGCACTTGCAGTGTTAAATAGGTATTATTAGGGAGAACTCAACAACTATACTCGTCAAACGTCGATCAAATTTAAATGGGACCACACGACAAACACCAGCTCCCAAAGGTTGAAAGAATCTTCAAAATCGGTACACCTTGTAAAGAGTTAACACACTTAAAAAATACAGTCGAATTGAGAACCCCTCCTTTTTCGCTTTGTTTTCAGGTTACTAATAGACAAGCAGTCCTTCCCTGCCTTATCAGCTTCCTAGCTGTCGTGGTTATCGGTGCCAATAAGCGCTGGCGAATCGGCGCTGAAATCCTTTTTTATATATACGCCCTTAGAGTAGAACATAATTTATTAAATTATGATATGACTAGCCTCTGCCTGTCACTTTGTTTGCGCAGTATAAGTATAAATTATTGCCTATGTTATTCTGATGTATGAGCTATATCATTGTAAAGTTTTATTAATATCCGTTCAGTAGTTTTTGCATGAAAGAGTAACAAACACACATCCTTCCATACATCCATACCAACTTTCGCGCTAATAATATAAGTAGAAGAAGAAGAAGAAGAAATTATTTATTACGTAGAATACCTACTCTACTTTACTTACACAAAAGTTTCATAATGTCATATTCCAATATTTTACGAACAACTGTTGAAGCACATCTTCAATATATAAAGAGAAAATATTCGTATTTCTGTGTATTTTTAATAATATCTATACTAATAATAAAGCTGAAGAGTTTGTTTGTTTGTTTGGTTGAACCCTAAGATCTCAGCAACTACTGACTCAAATTGAAAAATTCTTTTTTCCGTTGGATAGTCCATTTATTTAGGAAGGCTATAGGCTATATAACATCACGGTACGTTCAATAGGAGCCGAGCATCAATGAAGAATGTTGCAAAAACGGGAGAGAAATATTTCTTTTCAAAGCTTTCACTGCGTGCGATGCGTAAACGGTTAAAGTTACGTAAAAATCAAGTATGACGGAATTGTTTTCCATTAAAATTTCTAAAGAAAAGTCCACGACAGCATATGTCTATCTTTTATGGTTGGCTCACTATAACCTTTCTTTTTGGTAATCAAATTTGTTTTATAATAATGCATTATCTGCGATGGTTTTTTTGTATGCATGATATTATTCCTTATCAAAATAAATACATTATTTATCACAAGCATTTAATTTTGAACAAAATTGTTTATGACTTCATTTGATTTCAATGAATATTTTAAGAGATATCATTGTTTGAAATAAACGGAAAATAATAAATTTTGATTTTTAGAGCTTTTGTTGCGTGCGCTGCGTAAACGGTTAGAGTTACGCAAAAATCATGTATGACAGAATTATTCTCCTTTAAAAGTTCTAAAAAGAAGTTTAAGACAGCATTTATCTATCTTTTAAGGTTGACTCGCTATAACCTATTTTTGTTAATAAAATTTGTTCTAAAATAATCCATTAGATGCGAAGGTTTTTTTGTAAAAATAATATTATTCCTTATCAAAATTTATACGTTATTCATCACAAGTATTTAATTTTGTACAAAATTGTTCTTTACATCATTAGATTTTAATGAATATCTTCAGAGATATCATAGTTTTAACATAACTCTGCAGCTAAATAATGATCAAGTACTACGCACGCATCTATACTGAGTTTTTTTTTGTTTGGTTGAACGCGCTTATCTTAGGAACTACTGATCCCGTCAGATTCGGACGCCTTAGAGACTAATAGGTTCAGAGACTCCTCCGAGGGAGATGCTCACCGGTCAGGAATCCTCTCTGGAGTGATTCGACCTTAAAGCTTGAGGACCCATGGAGGTCCTCTCCTTTACTAAAAGCCCTGGTGACTCCAAGAAGATCATCAGAGATATCCTGCAAAAATAGTATAAAAACCGCCTAGAAGAAGTCGGACGCGCGAACGAAGGGTTCCGTTCCATAGATTTTATCAAAACTGACCGAAAATTATTTGAAATTTTTTTTTTTTTTTTCAACTTTCTACCTGTTATCGTTATTAAGACCGAGAAATAAATCACGTTTGTTTTTATTTAATTATTTACTTTAAAAGTGAATAATATAACTAAATATTCTGTAAATATTTTAAGCGTTTATGCCGTTATCAAAATCGACTAAAAAAGTCACGCTTATTCTATGGGAGGGCTCCCATAGAATAAGCGTGACTTCAATATTTATTTTATTCTATTTATTAGTATTTGTTGTTACAGCGGCACCAGAACTACGTCATCTAAGAAATTTTCAACTTCTAACTATGGTTCATGATATACCTGGTGACAGATGGACAGACGGACGCACGGACGGACAGCGGAGTCTTAGTAATAGGATCCCGTTTTACCCTTTGGGTACAGAACGAAGAACTACTGATTCAAATTGAAAAATTCTTTTATTGTCTATTTATCGAGGAACACGAGGTTTAGGCCAGAGCTTCCCAAACTTATTTTCATAGTGACGCCCTTAGGAATTTTCCCACTTTTACGAGCCTTCCCCCCGTTATAGTAACAGCCAAGTTAAGTACATACCTACAAAAACAAAAACATAGCTTTTTTGAAATTATTTAGGCGTTAACGAATGCGTATATATTTTAAAATTAGGATGTAGACTGAAAAAAAATTACCATTAAAATGTAGCACCGACAAATTTTGACGGCGAAAGCAATGTCCCGGTAGCGTAGTGGTTGACGCAGCCGCCCGGATTGCGGAAGATGCTGTGTTAGATTTTTTCGCCCGCGCTGGACAGTCGATTTTTTCAGTGCATTTTCTTATTTTAAAGACAGAGCTTCTCAAAACCGGGCTCAAGTTTTGAAATCGCGACTTTCATTTCTTGGTCTACATTTATTTTCGTTCGACAAGCTCGCATAGCTAGCTAGACAGCCATTCTATGTGGATCGTCTCACGAATTTTCAGTAATGAAGCAATATTTCAGCGTCGGTGGCGTAGTGCGTAAGAGCGTTGTCTTCCACCTGGGAGGCACCGGTTCGAACCGCGCCACGTGCCAATGTGTTTTTTAAATTTTGTATTCATAATTATGTACGTTTATACAACATGTAAACTAAATAACCAACACCCTGAATACAGGTGGTTTGGGATCGGCTTCTGAGTTGATTTCAATAATTTAAAAAAAAAAAGTTTTTTTTTTTGAAAAAAAAAAAACAAAAAGTACCCAGAAAATGTTGTACAATATTTTCTGGTACTTTTTTTTATTTGTTTTTTTCAAAAAAAATATTGATAACAACTCAGAAACCGATCCCAAACCACCTGTATTCAGGGTGTTGGTTATTTAGTTTACATGTTGTATATTTGTATGCTGTAAAAGCAGGTCATAGTCATGTCATCATCTTTATAATTATAACAACTATTTTGTACCTATGTGCCACAAATAAATATTTCTATTCTATTTCTATTCTTTAATCGACGCTTTTACGGTGAAGGAAAACATCGTGAGGAAACCTGCACACACCTATGAAGAAATTCTTAGGTTGTGTGTGAAGTCGACCGACCGACCACTTGACTTGGCCAGTGTGATTAACTAAGGCCTGATCGCTCCTAATGTGGGGTAAGCTCGAGCCCCTCGGTGGGGACATTATATGAGCTGTTGATGATGATGAAGCAATATTTAATTTTCCAAAAATGTTCACGTCGATAAAGGCGTGGGTGGAACTTTAATATAAAATAAAGTCCTATTTAATTGAGACTTAACGTTATTTGTTTAGAATACTCTTTGTAAAGATCCTTCAAAATTATTCTTCAACTGGTATCCCCCAGGATTGCGAATTTATAATTGAAATTAAAATAGCACGACGAAATTCACGCTCCAATAATCCTGGAACCCACACGATTCCGAGATTTTTTATTCAGTCCTTAATTTGTATGAAGGAATTTGGATTCAAGGAATTCGAAATCACTTCGAAAAGTGTGTAAATAAAGTGAGTTATTAATAGCTCGAATTTGGGACATATACAGATATAGATATTTAATATCCCATCTTATAGAAAGACAAATACATACTCATTCATCATCATAACAGCCTTTATAATTCGACCCACCGCTGGGATACAAGGCCTCTTGTCATTGAAGGAGGTTTAGGCAGTAGTACACCACGCTTGCCCAATGCGGATTGGTGGACGGAGTATAAGGTGATCAATACCCCTGCTGATCCATCAGTCGCCTCCTACGAGACCCATTGGAGGATATAGGATGACGCTATTCTACTTTGCCGGCATGACACGACTATCTGGCAGTATTGTAGTAGAAAATTTCGCTCAATAAACTGCACGATACTGAATGGCCCATACTCACAGATGTGGCTTTATGTGTAACCAAATGCTACCTAAAGTTCTGCTCAGTTCTTTGGCGATTATGAGTGTAAAGTATGGTGTGTGTTTCTGTTGGTGAATAAGGTTTCCGAAGCTCCACAGAGTAAGGGTTGGCATCACGCGTCGGATTAATCGGTTTCTTAAGCATATTATAAAGGCTAGTATGATATTACTAGCATGCAGTTTGTGCCTATTCAAACATATTGACGCCATCGTGTTGGAGTGGTCAGTAACACTGGTTACACATTAAGTGGTCCGGGTTCGATTCCCGGCACGGGCCAGTGTTTGTGTGATGAGCACGAACATTTCACGAGTCGTGATTGTTTATATATTTTCTATAAATAATCTTAAATAAATATTAATTTAAGTTTATGCACAAAAAAAAAATTACTATGTAAGTATATTTCTCCGTTATCAAGTAGCCATAACACGAGTTCTTGATTAATTAAATTAAATTTGACTGGATAATTGATGTTAGAGTAGAAATATTATTATATTATATTACTAAACATATAAGATTCGTGTCAGACATGCCAAAATAAAAATTTATTGAAGAAATACCCCTTCTCTTTCATTTTGTTACGTCGAATTTACATGTCGAAATCTTCTCATATATTTTTTATTATAGTGATTAAGTGTAAGCGCTATTTTTATATCCATGAAACTTGTTTCTTAACGTAATAACGTTTAATTTAATATACCAGATTATTAGAAATCCTTTACATCGTAAACACACATAAAACATAAAAAAATATCGAAAAGCGATATCGTAGCAAAGAAATTAAATATCGTAGTCCGCTACAGGCAGTCTCGCTACGGGCCCCGCGCGCTACGGACGTCTACAGCGCTACGCCGTAACGGCACACACTCCGCCGAATGTGAAACTGAAAAAAAATCAAAACAGTTTCCGTTGACGGGTCCCCGTCGGTTAGTTGGCGTTGTGGATGAATATTTTGTACTATAAGCCGATAAATTGATTGGCGATTCAGTGTGATTTGAAATTCTGAAACTAAGTTGGCTTATCAAGGAATTTTATTAGTGAACTTTCACATTGGTGGGTACAAGTTCTTTGGATTAGCAGGCGAGGTGAGTACGGCTCATGTTTTATTGATGATCAAGATTTTTCCAAGTTTTTAAGATATGATATTATAATGGTGTATTTTGTATAAGAGAAGAAAATTGGTATTCAAATGTGGTTTAAATCACTTTATAAACTTAACGACAATATTTTTTTATACGACAAACACAGGGCCATTTACGCTTAATGAAACTTGCTTATTGTCCTCGTTTTATACACTTTTATTGCGACTTCATTCAAAATAATTAAACAATTCAAATCTGTTGTTATGAACTACGTAATAAATGAAATAATACTTCGATAGTTGAAGGACAGAACATTTGTTAAGGATCTAAAAATAATGTCTTTTAAATAAAACATATCTGCTATTAATATTACATTTAAACCGCTTAAGGCCTCAAAAAATTATGACCATTGAAGATGCTTCGAAGCTTTACATCAAATTAACAAAAAAAATAATCCAGTAAAATAATTTAGTACAATGCAATCACATTATTGGAGTGTGTCGTCGAATTTGATATCACTCAAATATTATTCTCATAAAGACTTTAGTAAACGCACTTCTATCAATGCATGATTTATGATTTAAGCGTAGGTTTGATTACTTTTTGAGCGATCAATATTACTGATATGTGTATTAATAAAATATTATACAGTGCTTTTGTGTGTACGCCCATAACCGCCGCTTTGTTTAAATTACTCAGAGTTTGTCAATATTAAAATGGAAACAACACCAACACAGAATTCGGTAGAATAAAGCTTAAATAATGAACTACAACCCTAGGTATAGCTGCACTGACTCATAGAATATTTTTTTCACAGAACAGAACTCTATTTAAATACTCTACGCCGCAATGAAGCGGGTCGGTCGATAACTTTTGAAATATTTGAGCAATGCTTGTGAATAAAAACCGGCCAAGTGCGAGTCGGACTCGCACACCGAGGGTTCCGCCGTACAAACGTAGCGGTTTACAATTTATAAACTGCTGTATCTTTTGATCGCGTTAATTTAGAAGTTTGATTTTTTCACTGCTTAAAGGGACAATAAACCTAGGTATTTGGTATAAACTTCAATTTGATACCTTTATTCATTCGTGAGAAATAAGGTAGTAAGTTTCATTTTATTAAAATATTTTTGTTATATTATTTAACTAAAAAAATGTGATTTTCGCAATTTTTCCTATATTGGCATTATATGACAATGCTTCATGCCAAATTTCAAGATTCTGAGTTTACGGGAAGAATCCTGTAGGTTTTGATTCCTTTGCGAGTGTCGGAAATTTGTTGAAAATATCGACATAATCGGCTGTATCTTTTGATTGGCTTGGCTTAGAAGTTTGATATTTTCACAGCTTAAAGGGACAATAGACCTGAGTATTTCATGTGAATTTCAGCTTGATACGTCCACGCGTTCTTGAGATAAAGGGTCTTGACAGACAGACAGACAGACGGACAACAAAGTGATCCTATAAGGGTTCCGTTTTTTCCTTTTGAGGTACGGAACCCTAAAAATTAAATTAATGTTTATTTTATCATCAATAAGGGAAGAAGCATAAATTCTTAAAATTGTCTAAATACATGTATATTTCATAAAGTTAGTTTATTTATTTATTTAAAGGCACAACTACAGAATACAATTTGATGCATTTTCATTAGATAGTATGTTACAATTCACTTATAAATCGAATTCCGATAAATGTTGCACACAACATTTACATAAAAAGCAGAATAATTAATAAAGATAACTAAAAAATCTCAAAAGAAATACAAAAACAACAATTTTACCTTCAATCCATTTTACAGAGATATAGTATGTAGCTGTTTTATAATTTTATTGAAGCAATATGGGCTCTGAGCGCTATGAGTTCTAATATTTTGGAACTTATTGAGGTATTTGTTATGCGGCTTTCTTTGCGCGTGTATGTATATACTAACATTTTGATATAACGCAAATAAAATTTACCACTGTTAATCAATTACCTACGTAATTTATTTTTTTATAACACGCTATTGAGTGAATATTTTCCATGATTGAGCAACTGACGTCGTTGTGGTAAAGTGATCGGTACCACTGCTTTCACATTCATGAAGGTCTGGGTTCGAAACGTCGTTTCTTTGTCAGGGCTGTTTATATTATATATGCACCTTATATTATATATGTTTCACATCTCTTTAATGTCCTTCAATACAATGTGGTCTGGAAGAGATTGCTTGTAAGCAATAAGGCCGCCTATCTGTGTGTGTTCGTTTATTCTTGTTTATATTATTTCTCATTTAGTGTGCAACAAAAGCGTTTAATATTATTATTATGTTGATTATAATCGTCTATTCGTAAAAATATCTGAATTATAATGTGTGTACACATTAATAAATTACTAGGTAAAGAAAAAAATTTGCCTTATTTTTTATATAGTGTCACACATTTTTATATTATCCCGCAGGCTTTCACAAGTGCGTGTTTGTGTGTGTGTCTTAATTTTTTGGAATTACCAAATTATTTTCAGAAATAACATTTATAATATCACAAATACTCCTTTTAATATCTTATACACATCAGAATTTGAGTAATTACTTTAGAATATATTAATGAAATTAACCGATTTACCTCGGATAATTCAAACATTGATGTATCACTGATACTGATGTAGATAATACTGAGATATTAAAGTTGGTTTATACTGTACAGACCAAAGTTAACTATTATTCTGTGATTTTATCCATGATCAATTCAGTCATGTCTTAGTTGAAACAAAATTAAAAGAAACCTTTTAATTGCCTTATTTTTATTTAAAGAAAGCTGTTAGTCAATAGATTTTATTTTATGGGAAAGCAGACAAACGAGTAGACGGGTCACTTGATGGTAAGTGATCACCGCCGCTCATGGACATCTGCATCACCAGATCACAATCAAAGGCATCATCATTCACGCAAATGCGTTTCCGGCCTTAAGGATTTGAAGTCTATGGCTGTGGAATAAATATTTGTTGGTATATAAAACAAATATAGCTGTGTTGTATAATATACCCTGAAGCCGCCTATGCATACAACACGTCTCAATAGAATCGATATAATTTTTTTTTAGAAGTATAAACACGTTATATTTAACTGTGCATGCCTTGACTCTTTATGATTTCTGTGTAACATTTCGAACAGTGATAATCGTTTTTAATTCAACAAAGGTGATAAATCGAAATTTAATTACAATAATGACAGGTGAAAAGTTTCTATAAATGACTTTGATACTCAATAGACTACTTGAAATTAGGTCGTTTTATGGAGATTTAATAGATGATAGTCAGGGTTGATAACTATAAATTAAAATCAAAATGAAAGAGTTTTTTTATTTAATTGTGCTTAGCTAAGTACTTTTAAATGACCAGAAACCTTAATTATTACCATAGAATACCACAGAGTTTTGTATTTTCTTTTATGTACAGAAATATTTTTTATGTTGATCGAGAACAAACCGCGCAAAACACTCTCCCTTTTTAATAACGAAGAAAGTAAGAAACAGGGATAATGTTTATTTAGTGACACAGGAAGATAATAAAAGAAATCTTAAAGTAAGGCTAAAAGATACATTATTTGTGACACCAAACAGCCACTCAGCATGTAACGGTTGTCACAGACCCAGCGCTGTGTTTCCGTGGTAGAAATTATTATTAAGACTAGTAAACAGCATAAAGTAACGGCTTTCTCCCATAGGCGTATATGTAAGACACACAAATAATATATTTTAATTTTGTTATATTTTCTAGCTTAATATTCATGATCCAGAACCACATAATCACATAACTATGAGTACAATTCTTTAATTATGATTAAAAATATCGAGGAATCACTAACATTAAAAATACAGTTTTTGCTAGTTTCTATGTCAGGGGCTTACCCCTTTGATGCAACTATGTATCAATAAACCCTGAATTATACCATGTATCTATAACATATTCTGTGAACGCATTATTGGGTTAATAAATTAATATTGTTATAGGATTACCCAGAGCTCATTTGTTGGCAATTGCTACGATCCTTACATATTCTTTACACTTCATCTACTCTCACAGTTCTCATACATGCTCAGGGATTTGGAGTACTTTCGACCTGATCTTTCTCTAAGACAAACGTTGGCCTTTTTTTTTGTTGACGGGGAGGTCAAATGCATTTACGCATCGTCCCTGTGGGGTGGTGCCAACCGCAGGGGATATGTGAGACTCGAGGTAAAGGCGTTCCCTCCATACCCACTAAACATCCTCTATTACGGGACGGCTCGGGAACTGCGCACGTGAGCGCATCTACACCGAGACCATCCCAACGTTGCCCGTCTAGGCACTCCTTGTGCACCAAATGGTGGCCAGCAGCCCAAAGGGGCTACCGACTAACGCCAGCCCCTGTGGGCCGACGCCGGCCTTATAGGCCGCCTCCTTACCGACGGCTGCTCGACCTGGCGCGTCCTCCTGACGAGGACACCGGGAGCAGCTATCGGACCGCACCCGGGGGACTTCGGCCGCGGTCGTGGCCCCGAAAAGGGCCGTCCGGAACAAGCCGTGGTGGGAAAACAAAAACTACTCGACGATGGCATATAAAAGACAAACGTTGGCCTAGGTCTTCCCCGCACTCCACCTTCTTATATCATTTTCGTTCAAATTACACTTATTTTTTCTACATGACCGAATCATTTGAGCATCCCTTTCTTTATTCTTATTACTATGCCACCTTTCATTTAAAATTAACTTCTTTTATTTTTATTGTTTTCAACTTTTTTTGAATCTCTTGGGTAGTAATTCTCGATCGACGATATCTTTAAATGTTTGCTATCACATGTTACATCTTAATATAGCGAGGCTAAAATAAACACATGAACAGAGACACATTATTAGCTATGAATACTATCCATCACGTGGTGATGTGTGAAGGTTGTCTGGAAGACGTTGGAGTTTTCACACCCATATAACTTCTTACTTTGTTAAGGTGACATTCTTATAGTAATGAATTGAAAGCGAACATTACGCATAAGCCTTTTTAAGGCAAAAGTGGTTTTGATAATTCATAGGTTATTTTTATTTGTTCAATCGATAGATCGCGATCCGGATCGAAGGACCAAAAGATGCACAGTTTGTACGTACAGCGTTAAGATTTTTGGAGTGCAGAGAAACAATCAGCCAAGGTTTAAGTTACATGTATTACGGGTTACAGAACAATAATGTGGGCGATCCTTATTATTTGTTAGTTGTTTACATTCTAAGTAATTAATGAATTGAATATTAAAAGAAAACTATGTAACACGCAACCGAACAAAGGAATGTCGATATGTCAGCAAAATATAAATGTGCAGTAAAGACTATAAACAGTCTTTTGTTGAAACACATAAGGTACAAAATCTGTCTTACGTCGACATATTGCTGAAGGTTTCCGCATTTGATTTGACGGCCGTGTGCCTACCTGACACCAACCGCTCCTTAGGAACGACTGATATCTTTCGACAGTAGCCATAAGGAACAAAATATGGTGCGAATATAAATACCACTGCTTTATAAAGCCTGCAAGGTTCACAGCCTTAGATATACATTTATCTTGCTGCCCACGGCATTCCATAAATGTATTGAAAAACGCCTTCAGAACATATCTAAAACTTTTTGATATAATCAACGATTAAGTACAAATTATAATCACGTCACTAAATCAGCCGCCTTATTTACAATAATTATCAAAATTACAAACCAATAATTCTATTAGCATTCTTAAAATCACAAGATGTTTATTTACAATACTTTTAGAAACCATTTTTGTAACTTCATCATAATCATCATTATAACAGCCTTTATAATTCGACCCACTGCTGGGACACAAGGCATCTCCTTCTCATCAAAGGAGGTTTAGGCAATAGTTCAATGGAGTATAAGGTGATCAATACCCCTTTGCTGATCCATTAGTCGCCTTCTACGACACCCATTGGAGGATACGGGGTGATGCTACTACTCTGCCGGTATCACATGGCTTTTGAAATCTGTTTGAGATTAATTTTAGTATTAAGTTAATACATTATTATCTTTTCGCAATTGTGTTTCGAGTTTTTAGTTATCAGTATGTTGAAATATATATAGGACCTATATATATTTCAACATACTAATAACTGAATTAAAGGAACGATTTAGTTCAATATAACTTCTGTAATAATGGTACAGACAATAGAAATTATTACACAAACAATTAAAATATTATAAATGAAAGTTCGCGGGTTCCAGTCCCATTTCAGCAATGAATTGGTCATAGCAGGATATTTTTCTTGTTTGATACAATTCTGAAACATTTCCAATTACGTCAAAAAAGAATTAACTATCACGCTTACCTGAACGCAACCTTCATTCTATTGACCAGTCTAATATCACTGAAGAATGCTTATAGGTAATTACGCAGTTCTTATCTTAATTTCCGTAACTTAATAAGCCGTATGCTATTGTGACTCGTGTTAACTTGGTCACTTAGTCCAAGTTGGGAGAGTATTACATTTCAAGGAATTCAATTTAGTCTGGCTGGAGACAAACGTTCCTAGGAATAACTACGATTATGATAGACTGAATCTAAAGTTTTGTAGTTTCATGGTCTTGTGAGCGGTGTGAGCTAACTGACTATTATACCCAAATCATTGTATACTTAGGCTGACTTTGAAATGAAATGAAAATGAAAATCTCTTTATTTAAATGGACTTTGCTAAGTACTTTTAAATCGTCAAAACCCTACCACCATTTCGGGACGAAATGATTATTATTATGCTGATATGGAGAAGAAATGGCGAAAGCTTTGCGATGGCTTTGAATGCTTATATAATAAAAATTTCGCTTGCTAGCGGCATTCCTTCTACTTAAAACGACCTTTCGACCTTTCCTTTTGACACCACTGACTGAGCATTTTACCACAGCGTAAAAACACACAGTGGTTTAACGCCCTTGAAGTTGAGGAAAACGCCGCTTATGTCTAAACAGAGTGCAGTAGACATACAGTGGATAAGCGTCTACCAAACGAGTGTATGGCAGTTTGGTGGCGCCACCGCGCCCCTCTCCTCCCGCGTCCACCTCACGATTGCCCTGTCTGGACGTGCGTTGGCTGACTGTAAGACCTTGTAAAGACTGTGATTTTACTAACAAGACATCAATAGAGTTGTGTTTCAAGGAATAGAGATTCTATATGGCACCACGGGTGGTGTGATTTCGGTAGTATGAAGTGGAAGGAATGTCTAGCGTATTTTGACATATTTTATAAAGGATATCTGTTAAAATCTTATGTCTAGTAAGCAAATGTGTCGGTAGATAAGTTATTGAAACCCATTAGTACTAAGAGGACTCCTCTTGGACCGGCTTACGCGTACCCAGTACGAATGAACATGCACCCACAATTCGTGCTATACGACTGATCGGAGATATACTCGCTCCGCACGACGATATTGACCTATTCGCCGACCATTTGGGACATCTTCGTGCTAAAACTAGTTTGTATTTGACGACACTATGTGATATTTATTCCCATCTATAACTTGACCAAGAGATTATGTTATCAATTTTTATTATGACTACTTGAATTTTGACGACTTTTATTTTTTCTTTATTTTATTTAGGTATTTTGACTTATTTCTGTATTTGACTTATCATTATTTTTTGGCTGCAAATTAATCAATATCTTTATGGAATTGACATGTAAAATAATGTATCTAGAGTAATTAGTTAATATTGTATATTGAATTATTATTTATGGAATTAATGTATCTATACTTAGACAGTGGAACCTGTATCTATTATAATGCTATAATTGTTATTTCATTTTAACTGGACTTGTTGGCGGTTTTGTGCATTACTGTAAGTCAACAAGTTTTACTTACAAATAAATAAATAAATAAAATATTTTTAGCAAAAAATTAGGAAAACCGACTTCAATGCGTACAAAATTAAACTAAAAAGTAAGAAATAAATAATATTTTTATGAAGTAGTTGAAAAGAGCGTCATAGAAAACCAAGGAAAGTATTGATACACATTTATAATTCATACTCCGATATATTTGGAGCCGGTGCCAGCTAGCCAAGGAGGATAGTGTTTGCAATTTTCGAACTTCACGGAGCGGCGGATTATTTCTCATCTTTATTATGCATTCATTATTATGTATAGTTAATGGATTAATCAAGTTCGTATCTATTAGGTAAGTTTATTTTGCTTAGGCTGGCACCGACTCCAAATATATCGGAGTATGAATTATAAATAAAGAATTATAAATGTGTATCAATACTTTCCTTGGTTTTCTATGACGCTCTTGTCAACTACTTCATAAAAATATTATTTATTTCTTACTTTTTAGTTTAATTTTGTACGCATTGAAGTCGGTTTTCCTAATTTTTTGCTAAAAATATTTTATTTTATTATTTTTAGTGGAAATCACTACATAGTACAAAACAAAGTCGCTATCTGCCGTCTGTCTGTCCCTATGTAGGTATGCTTAGATCTTTAAAACTACGCAACGGATTTTGATGCGGTTTTTTAATAGATAGAGTGATTCTTAAGGAAGGTTTATATGTATAATACATGCATATTCACATAAGCATTGCACCCGTGCGAAGCCGGGACGGGTCGCTAGTTAAGTATATTTTATTGAAAATGGATAGGCCTACTAGATAAATAGATAGGCGCTCATTAAAACTTAACGGAAACGTAAACAATTTTTTTTTTGTTATTAATGTACTGTTCATAAAAGGTCGAATTTATATCGATACAATTTATACGGGTCATCTCTGATTTTGACATAGCTAAATAAAGAATCACTAAAATCGAGTCGTAATACTCATAATTGACGGAGTATCAGGTAACAAACACAAAAAAACAGTCGGATAGAGAACTTCCTCTTTTTTTTAAGTCGGTTAACAAATTATATCACGTCTCAGACCTATAGCTCATTACAAATGCCTACAATGAATGGTATAGTTTTAATGGTAAGTTAATGAACTATGAAACTTGAAGAGAAACTAGTTATTTAACTTAAGTTCATAAAATAATTTGTCATAGTTTATGTATTGACTATTGGACCTACTAATCAAAATTTCACTATTGCATAATAGGTAATAGCAAGTTAAAAAAAAAAATTGTCATTATTTTTGTGTTCGTGGACGATGTTATTGTTTCATCCCCAATGAAATTATCATTTCAACAAAAATGTACTGAACCAATTTCGGTATAATTTATACGGGACCACCTTTGAAGTATGACCTTCTTAACGAAAAAAGAATCATCAAAATCGATTCATTATTGGCGGAGTAATCGCGGAACATACATACAAAAAAAAAAAAAAAAACATACAGTCGAATAGAGAACCTCCTCCTTTTTTTGTTTGAAGTCGGTTAAAAAGAGGATATTACGGCACGCACGTCTCCATACAAATAGAGAAAAGCGTTTTCCTACCCCTATTTGTTATACCATATATACGATGTAATAAAATGTTTTTAATAAAAAGAAAATACTAGGCCTGTACCTTTTACTTTTTTTAAAAAATCCAAATACATAATGTATAAAGTTATATGAAAGATTTTTTTTTTGAAACAAGGAAAGCGTACAGATTGCCGGAATAGTTTTCGAAATAATAATTTATTCGACATCTACTTTGATGATTTGTTGGTTGTGACAGTAAAACGTTTTAATTTGAGACTTAATAATGATTACAGTGGAAAGGTTGCGTAGGTTTTGAACGGCTCTCAACGTCGAAGTTAGATTTTAGACATGAAAATGCCCTATAAAGTTTGCTATATTCTACTTCATTATTATATGGCTTCAAATATCTTCTAAAACTATATCAAAATGATAATAAATTGTTTTAATGCCATTAGCTAAAATGTGATCTAGGGACACTTAAAAATTTCGACATCACTTTTTGACATTGTTCTTTTGTGTTGGCTAGCCTGATCTGATGTTGTCTGTACATTTTTTCTTCAGTAGTAAGCTTCTTTTTATAGACCGTAAATGGTTAACATTCATTACCGAGTGTGTTTAAGAAGGATTTAACTACTCTCAAACTTCAACCCACTTCAAACTAAAGATATTAATTATAAAATAAGTTTTTCCACGCTGCCGCGCCCGTCTGCTCCGATAGCCAACTATTTATAAGCTAATTAAGATTGAAACTATCACGGTGTTTTGAGCAGAGCATTAATCGCTTGACAAGCTTAATAAATATATTTTGTATTTATATTCTCAAACAGGGTTGATGTCAGAGAGGCGGCCTGAAAAATATAATGCCAGAACCGACCGACCCCAAGTAACTTAGGAGCTGGGTAGGAGGAAGAAAGAGAGAGTCTTAGCTGATATAATAATAAAATAAAATTTCAATCATAATTAAACTTGCCAAACCCAAAAAAAAAGACAATATTTCAAAAAAGCAAAAATGTCTAACTTAACTCGTCGACGGTATTTGTACAAATATCTCATCGGGTGTTAAAGATGTAAATCTGCAACATTGTTAAAAGTTTTGGCTAAATTCGTCGTGGTCGAACAGTCCTGTGTAGCTCAGTTGGTTGGAAGAGCAGTCGCCCGGATAGCGAAAGGTCGCGGTTTCAAGTCTCGTATCAGCACTTATCCATGACAGGATTTTTTCCATGTTTTTCGTTTTCTATTTAATTTGGTATCAATTTCAATCATAATTAAACTTGCCAAACACAATAAAAAACAATATTTCAAAAAGAGCAAAAATTTCTAACTTAACTGATTGACGCTATTTGCAAAAATATCTCATCGGGTGTATGTAAATCTGCAACCTTTTTTAGGCATAGTAAACTGTTTTAGGCTTTTTAGTCTTTTTAGGCTCGATGACGTTGTAAAAAAAAGCGAAAGACATGGCTCAATTCGTCGTGGTCCTGTCCAACGGTCCTGTGTAACTCAGCTGGAAGAGCAGTCACCCGGATAGCGAAAGGTCGCGGGTTCAAGTCCCGTCTCAGCACTTATAGCATTTTTTTCCATGTTTTTCGTTTTCTATTTAATTTGGTATCAATTTCAATCATAATAAAATAATAATATTAATAAAATATTTTTTTTGCTACAATATAGCAGCATACATAAATTAAGCAGGTAGATAAAAAAAAAACATACGAACAGGAAATTTTCACAAAATTATGACAATGCACGTGTGCCTGTATGCTGCAGCAAGCGAAATAGGCGCCAGTTCAGCGCAAGGTTTGCTCAAGATGCCCATGAACAAAACGCTGTTTTTCAACTGTGACCCTGGTCTTACCAAAACGACAGTCTTCTCGCGAATTTGCGTCACAAACCGTCGCAACTTAACTGTTATGGCTGTATTAATTATTTTTATAATTATCACATTTATCTACTTGTTTGCAATCTTAACGACCTAAAATTTTGTCTTTATTAGCAGAATTTAGAAGTATCTTTTTTGATGTTCCACTTAATTTATAGACCAATTTGTTTAAAAGCAAAGTTGGGATAGGGAGGTAATTTATAAGCTTGTTATTACTGGATAAATAAATCTTAAATTTTAATTAATTTGGGCTTACAGTTTAACTTTAAGAAGCCCTAAATAAACTTTATATATTAGTTTTGTATGAAGATTTTCTGGTGAGGATATTAATTCTAACGCATCGTCAAGTGTTTGCTGTACATCGATACATTATAAATAATAATATATTTTCACGCTCACACCAATTATCTAGCCCAAATAAGTATCATTAAGAACTTGTGCTATCGATACTAAATAATACATAATAATCTAGATATTTCATAAATAAACTTAAATAAGTATATGTACTGGGTGTAAAAGACATGAGCAGTCAAACGAAAACCACGTATTCTATACATCAAAATAAGACATATTTCAAAAAAAATATTGCTGGGAAATGATTTTTATTTTTTGGTGTTACAAAAAATTGCAAATTGTACCGCGCAATGTAAAGAGCTCAACTCGCACGCAGCTCGCAAAACCGCGATAATTTTGCTTGACGGCGGCCCCGTTCGTTAGTGTCCGTGCGCATCGAGTGAGCTACATTGAACGCTAACGTTTTGAAGCCATTTTTTGTTATGAAATACTAAAAAAAATGATAATGTTTCTTTGGACAATAATTAAGAAATAACGAATAGAATACGTTTTCATAAAAAAATGAAAAAAAAATTATGACTTTGAACTTCAATAAAATCTTAACTATCAATTTCCCAGGTATAGTCTAAAGGAAGAAAAATGTTATGACGGTGAGCAGAATACATGGTTCTCGTTTGACTGCTCATGTCTTTTACACCCTGTATAAAGAACCATGACTCGTGAACAAATATTCGTGTTCATCACACTAACATTTGCCACTACCAGGACTCGAACCCGGACCGCCCGATGTGTAGGCAGCGTTACTGACCACTCCACTACGACGGCGTCAAATAAATCGCAATAAACAATAAGTTATACATTATGGTGACATACCTATTTGAAATATTATATCTTTAGGATGATGTTGGGTCTGCCCCATTTTGTCGTGCGCCCGGCATGTTTGTGGAGTGAGTACCAAACTGACCGCCTCTCTAATAAGCAGAGTTAGTCCTAATAGTATCCTGAAGACTAGCAGATCGCTGCACCTCCCCACTTAGGAAATCGTTTATTGACAGAGTAACAGCCACGGGAACGTAGTTTTTATCTCATAGTCTTGGCACAGTATGTATTTGTTATTAAAATAATTTCAATCACAGTTTAAATAGTCCACTAACAATAGTATTAAGTTAATGTAACTACTAACATACGGATGTAACATAACTGAAAAAAAAAACAATTATTATTATGTGTTTCTTAACTTAGAGTTTCGCAAGTGTTATCATGGTAAATAATAACAATAAACTTTTTATTTCAGGCTACAAAGGTCCATACAATAAATACCTTATAAACTAACTTACATAGTATTACATAATTTTGGTTAGTAAATAAAACTTAAATAATTATAATAGACACTTAATTAACACGATTTGACTGCGACGTGTGGACGCTTCGTGGTGTCGCGGTGTCTGTTATCCTGGTAAAATACTAAAAAGTGTCTCTTTAAGATTTGGATGAGGAATTTAGATTTAGGGTCGTTGTCAGATTCTAATTGTAAAAATTTGCGGACTACGGCACGTATTTAATATAGCCGCTTGTCCCTACAAAAAGCGTATACCTATATGTAAATTGAAATTAAAATAATTTAAAGGAATACATGAATATTTTGGGAGTTGTAGATGAAGTAGACTATTGATTAAAGTAATAGGAATTACACCTGTCGATGATAATATTATTGGAACTATGGTAAATCTGTTTAATTTCCATACTCTTTTAACATTATTATGAACAGTAGGTACATCACTAAGGAGTTTCTCTCGAGTTCTTGTTGTAATTTAAAACACGTGTTGAGAGACGCCATTTTCAGCTCAATCGACCGTACAATTGTTTGTTACTGTAAGTTACATTTACACTCGGCATTGGCAAAATGCGTAATCTTTATGTGTCGCTAACGCCATTAATTTAAATGAAGAAAAAGAAAAACACGGTCTCTAGTTGTCTATTCCCGAAACCTAAATACATATGAGTTGAAGTTGTTTTTTTTATGTTCCGAGATGGCAAAAAAGCTTGCGGCCCACCTGATGTTAAGTGGTCACCGCCGCCTATAGACACTTGCAATATTAAGTGTAAATCACTTAACACCGCAAGTGCGTTTGTCATCCTGGGGACTAAGATGATATGCCCTCCATGCCCAGTAATTACACTGGCTTCGTTTCCCTTCAATTCGAAACACAGCGAACTGCTTTACCTCAGAAATAAGAAAGGCGGTGGTACTTACAAAGACGACCCTACATATGGGTCTACCACCTAGTTAAATGACTTGTAACATCACACAATTATTGTGGTTTTTATGTTATTTGGTTGTCAGCCAAGCATACGGCCAGCCTGGTAGTAAGCAGCCACCGTAGCCTATAGACGCTTGCAACACGGATGTGACACTCGCGCGTTAACAACCTTAGTTCCTTTCCCTAACTCCATGGAGCTCTGGCAACCTTACTCACCAACAGAAACACACCACCACAAAAATGTAATGTTATCTGACTGTGGTCTTCTGTAAGGTGGAGGTACTACCCCAGTTTGGGCTGCTCCCTTGGGCTGCTACCTTGAATTTACACATCTCTGTAGATAACTACCATTTATGAGGAGCGCTTTCAAATTATAGGGGTTATAGTATGAAATTGCCGATTTTTTCCTCATTATTCATTAGTGTATAATTCCTTTAATAATAGCTATGTCCAATAATCCTTTTCTATTTTAAACTTCATTACCAGGACATATACTTGTGTATAAAATTTTATTCTTTTTTTTTATTTTTTTCTCTAGAAAGACATCTTCAAAAACAGCTAGTCCTAAGAGGTGCCCGTCTCCGTTATAAAAATATGAATATTTTTTTACAGGTATAAATTCTCATTTTTTTTCTCTTAGTATCCTATAGGTTAATGTTGTCTAAACATATCCACAAAATTACACAAAATTTAGATTTGTGGTTCCTTAAAAAATGGCAAATATGTTTGTATGGAAAAATGAATTAACGTTAAATTCTCTATACAAAACGGCAATTTCATACTTAAACCCCTATTTTTATAACTTTTTTAATTTCGCTTACAAAGTATCTAAAAAAGTATTATTCAAAAACCTTATAGTTGAAGTCAGAAGTAGTTCCTGAGGTGAGATCTAATAGCTTAATACTCTTTCCATTAATTATACATGGCGTAACAGGGAATGGATTAACTGAAGTATTTAAGGGAATTAGGTTGCTCAATACAACGGTATTTAGTATGTAGGTACTACCGGATATCGAAGGGATATCCTCATTTAATGTCGACAAATCAATTAATTGGCTATCCAATTAATAAAAAAGATAGAGGTATAAGATTACTCTGTCATTACATTATGTTATGGAAAAATATAACCTGTTAATTGTATACAAATAATTTACCATGATGTTAAGTATGTTCGGATGAATGGATTCTTTAAATGAAGGGTGGTTATTAATAAAGCAAGTTTGTGCTGCGACTAAGTCAGCTGTTAAAAATGGCACTAAGATTTCACAACAGAATCACGAAAAACACAAATGTATATTTAATCATTGCTTAGTATTCCCAATCTTCCTTAATGGGAACAAGTTATAATATATAACTATGTGGTGTTAGCGAGCCTTTTTAGAATAAGCTAGCTGTCCCACGTATAGTATCGTTTTGTTAAAAGAACTGCAAATTGAGCTAAGGGTATCGTCAAATATTCAATACTAGCTGTGCCTGCGGCATGTTATGATGTTATATAGCCTTCCTCGATAAATGGACTATCCAACACAAAAATAATTTTTCAATTTGAATCAGTAGTTCCCAAGATAAGCGCGTTCAAACAAACAAACTTTTCAGCTTCATAATATTAGTAAAGATTAATTTTAGTCGAATTATGAATTTGACATTTCTTTTGAATCTGTTTGTCCAAAATTAGGTCACAGGCTCGTTACACGTATCATTGTATGTCCATTTTGCGTTGCTTTGTTGTCTTTGTACTAAACCAGCTCCGATTTTCCCTCAATGTTGCCTGTCAATAGCTGACGTTAAATTTTATGGGTGCTATGGTAAAATTTTGTCATAAAACGTTACAACCAATACTGATTGTCTTTAAACATATGTGACCGAGGATTTTATGGTCCTACGTGTCGGATTGAAAAAGCTTTAGATTTAGACTTACTGGGAATTTGAATGGTTTACTCCAATCAATAAACTATAGAGCCCCTGTGTCAAACATAAACACTGCATGTTTTAGATTTTCATTTATAGGTAGGATATTACGAATTACTAAGGAATTTTAATTGACTATCTGTCCATGTCCAACATATCGCATAATGGCATCTGAACTTTTTGTATTATAAAAATGTTTACGTATTATTAAGTGCAGTATTTTGTACATTGGCGTTGAGTGCGTCGCCACCCCCGCTTAATACACGCGCTTGCCGCTCTCCGTACGCGGGCTTAAGTTTCATCGTCCACTATTGTCCCTCTCACCCCTCTCGCGGCCTGCGCAGCACTACTGTTGCCAAACCTGCTTTCATTCACAAGGCAACATAGGGGGGGCAGTCAGTTCACAACGTTCGTTCTAGTGAAGGATATGCCGACCCGACCGAGGACGAGGACCGCGCCGCTACTGCACCAGCGGCGCGATCTCTTTGCCTTCTATGTGCGTTGGTAGTATAGGATTCTCTTTGCGGTGAAACCTTTCCTTACCTTTCGCGGTGAAATTGACAGGCCCGGCTCACCCCGCCGTTTGGAAAGCGCCTTACTTTCGTATGGCGCGAGTGTTTTCTTGAATTTGTTGGTGTGAAACTGAAAGTCAACGCCACGCTTACGGCTATCAAGGCGTCACCTAGGCGTAGCCAAGTCGACATACTGAAGCTGATGACCCAATTTGGTTACGTACGTACGTTAGGTTGACGCCTGGTGGACGAAAGGCTATACAGTAAAGATTCTTTTCCGAGTTGATAAATGTGCTACTACCACTCAAATTTATTACACTTTAAGACATCATCTCTAGATTAAGCACTTAAAAATTTACGAGCCTATTACGTGCCGTATTAGCAGTTTGTCATATTGATGTGGCGGTTCATGTTCCAGAAAATGTTGGCAAATAAAGACTACGCTTGGGCCATTACATAATTTATGGCGCGTGACTGCATTACGTGTTCCGATGCTATAAGTCACAAGTTACTACTAAACGGTACATAATTTAGAAACCTCTGAAAGTTTTATGTACTAATGCTTATCTATTTTATTTAAGAAAAGTTTCAGAAGAGCATATGGTCTGTCTGCTGGTAAGTAAGTTACTTGTGGGTGAACGGATACTAGATCGTGTAAATTTTCATGCCTGTCCCTGAAGTATAAAGCTCTGGTAAATAACACTATGGAATAATTTTTACGTTTAAAAATGCGTAAAATAGTTTTAGAACTAGAAAAAAGACTACCGCGGGCGTCGATCGCTCCTGTCCAGTAAAATAAATAGAAAAATAAAAAAATATAAAATAAATAAAAATAAAGAGGTAAGAAGTACTCTTATTTACGGAGACATAGGGTATATTTATGTAAAGTTTTTATATTTATTTATATATAACTGAGCAAATTGGCGGGCATCGATCGATGCCCGTGGTAGTTGAGAGGTGTAGCCGCCCGAATTGCGGAAGATGCTGGGTTGGATTCCCGCTTGAGGCAAGTCGATTTTTTCTGTGTATTTTTTAAAGTTTTAAAACTATTTACGCGTTTGTAAACGCAATACATACCACTTATAAAAAAAGACAAAACTATAAAAAAAAAATTTTGCTGGTTGGGCTGGTCCAACCTGTAGACCTAGACGAAGCAAGACAAAGTTACTTTCTATTGACGATTTCTATAATAGAAAACAAAAAATGTATGCAATTGACACTTGCGCTGTATATGTCATGTGACTCTATTAAGCGAATAGGAAAGTCGTAGTTTAAATGCTATATCTAATAAGATTTACTAATAGAAAATGTGGCGTTTTCTATCTCGACAGTAGATTGTTTTCATATTAACTCGGTGGGAGGCGCACCCCATAATACAACACGGACTGTCGCTACCGGGTAAAAAATACCACAATGTAATGAATGAAAACAACTTTTAAAAAAAAGTCAAACCGACTTCAAAAAGTATAAAATAACATAATATTATTAAAATGTGTGTTAGGTACCTCGTGTACTGTTTGAAGTCGGTGCCAAGCCAACTAAGTATTTTATAGGTCCGCCTGCCACATCACATTCATTGATCAAACCATCCCGCGATTGCGACGACAAGAATTTTGAAAATCGGTCTACAAATGAGAGAGATATCGGTGAACATGCATTTACCTTCCATCATCAGCTCATCAACATGAGATGATGTCGGTGTACATACATAAAAAAAATACATACAGACGAATACAGAACCTCCTCCATGTTGGAAGTCGTTTTAAAAATGTGGGATTTCTTACGGGTATTTAAATGAAACTAATTTTTATGTTATATTTTATTACATTTTGAACTAGACAATGTGTGAATAAAGTAACTAACTCTTTATTTAGTGTTTTATTTTTTAAATAAAACCACAGCCTATAATTAAGCACTTTTTGCCGGTTGCATATTAAAAAGCCAAAATAGGACTCAAAACTTAACAAAAATATTATAAAAAGAGATTATTCAATACAAAAGAACTTCCTACATTCTTACTTTTAGTAAGAATTGCAACATGTTTTAATTTTAATTTGTTTTTTCGAATAATCACTCAAAATAAAACCTAAAAAAATACTCTTATGGCTGTTGTGGCTAGACAATGCACACCAAAGGAACGGTTTTTCAATAAAGCGGACTGTCGTACATCTGTCAAAAGGTACCTAAAAGGCTTAGGTATCTAATCTAAGCTAAAAGGGGTCAACAAAAAATTATTTACCGGGCTCCTGCCGGGTTAGGTTTAGACAAGATGCGGTTTTTGACGTAGTAAATAGAAACTGTTCTATTCTACTAGTCTTCAACTAAATGATTCCTCACGCCCAATAGAAAAACATAGTCGATTTAGTTTATTGTTTGTATTTAGAGTGTTTTTATTGAAATAACAAAGTGAAATACATTCGCTAAGTACAGCGGATAAATGATGAAATTTGGATTAGACGAAGGACGAGAGTTATAAATCGTAGGACACTAGAAAAAATATGCCAGAAAATTTGTTTGTAGATTATTTCCGATTGAACAAAGACAAATTTTACGAACTGTGTCTTGATTTAAAAAATAAACAACTTTTCAAAAAAAAGTCCAACCGACTTCAAAAAGCATAAAAATAACATGTTATTAAAATGTGTGCTAGGTACCTACTGTACTGTTTAAACCCGGTGCCAAGCCATGCCAATCGTTCAGCACCACGAGCCCCTCATCACCTAAGCTGGCGCGTTCGGTCGGTCGCAATCGCGGGATGGTGTGATCAATGAGTCTGATGTGGCAGGCGGACCTATAGAATACCTAGTTGGCTTGGCACCGGGTTCAAACAGTACAGCAGGTACCTAGCACACATTTTAATAACATGTTATTTTTATGCTTTTTGAAGTCGGTTGGACTTTTTTTTGAAAAGTTGTTTATTTTTCTATTTTTAGTGTTTTATGTAGAATAATTGTTGCTTTTATATTACGAGATGGCCAACAAACTTTCGGCCCACTCGGCGTTAAGTGGTTCCGTCGCCTATAGACACCTAGATTAAGGATAAATTACTTAACATTAGAAGTGCGTTGCCATTTGGGGGATAACTTTTTGGTTTTGTGCCCCTTTTATGTAGGCGTCAGGCTAGCAACCTGTCATTATTTGGAGGCACTGCATGGTCCATACTGCCAGAGGTGGTTTTATGTGTGACAAAATGTTACAGTTTTGTACAAGTTTAACATCTAAATACAAGTATTACGGTGCTTTGCCTTCAATCATCAGCTCACCTAACAAGCTGAAAGAATACAACTATCGGTCTTTATATATTAAAGGTAGGCCTTTAATATTGAAAGAATTATCATCCAAATCTTAATCGTTATGGAGTTTCTCAGCTCACCTGAATAGCCTGAAAGAATACAAATATCGCTCTTTAGGTACCTTTATTATTCAAAGAATTATCGTTCAACTTCTAACCATTAAGGAGTTTTACCTTCTATCATCAGCTTACCTGAATAACTTGAAAAAATACAACCAGCGGTCTTTACGTGCCTATAATATTTAAAGAATTATCATCCAACTCCTAACCGTTAAGGAGTTTTTTCTTCCATGATCAGCTCACCTGAATAACTTGAAAGAATACAACTATCGCTCTTTGGGTACCTTTAATATTTAAAGAATTATCATCCAACTCCTAACCATTAAGGAGTTTTTATTTCATCATCAGCTCACCTAAATCACCTGAAAGAACACAACTACTGGTCTTGAGGTACCTTTAATATTTAAATAATCAAAAACCAACTCCTAACAATTAAGGAGTTTTACCATCCATCATCAGCTCATCAACATGAGATGACTACCAGACGCAATCATACTAGAAAAGCTTTATAAAAAATATGAATAACCCTCCCTTTCCGTTGTTTTTCGAGGGTTGCCCTCGATTTTCCTAGCTTTGCATCATCAGATCTTGACTTGGTGACAAAGGGACCACCTCAGGAGTATACACTATCGAATAAAAAAAGAATTTTGAAAATCGGTCTATAAATGACAGAGATATCGGTGAACATACATTTACCTTCCATCATCCGCTCATCAACATGGGATGGTGACTACCAGACGCAAATGCTAGTATAGTTTTAGAAAAAATATGAAAAACGTTGTACATGCCTATAAAATTTGAGGGTTGCCCTCGATTTCCCTGGCTTCCCATCATCAGATCCTGACTTGGTGACAATGGGACTACCTCGGGAGCAAACACCATCGAATGGAAAAAGAATTTTGAAAATTGGTCCAGAAATGACGGAGATATCGGTGTACATACATAAACAAAAAAAATACATACAGACAAATACAGAACCTCCTCCTGTTGGGAAGTCGGTTAAAAAGGTAGAGTCGCTTATATGGAACTAATGAATTACCGGTGGAAATAAAAGTCAGTATCTACAGCAACTTATCTACGAATTGTCTATTCGCTTGATGGAGTCACGTGACATATCCAGCGCAAGTACGTGGTCCTCAGGCGTGGTCAGTTCCCTAATTATATTTTTTAACCCCCAACGCAAAAAGAGGAGTGCTTTAAGATTGACGTGTCTGTGTATCTGTATGTCTGTGTGTCTGTCTGTGGCATCATAGCTCCTAAACGAATGGACCAATTTTGATGCGATTTTTTTTGAAAGCTGACGTGCTCGAGATTGTTCTTAGCTATAAATTTATGTCGGGGGTTACATAAAATGTTCAATTTTGTAGTTTTTATGATTTCTATATAAGAAACCGCCAATAGAAAGTGACTTCGTCTAGGTCTACAGCTCAACTATATGAGAAATCATACACTGTTTTCTGTTTCTACCGTCACGATAGATAGAACGATTTTGACAGTAGAAACAACTTGTGTAGCTTTTTTCGATAGAAAACGCTAAAGCGCTTGTGATTGTAGAAATATAATGGAAACGATATCTGTGGTGGCTTTTTGTCTAGGCCAACTGTTTCTTAATAAGTTGTCAATGCCAAGGATGTCGAGATAATTTCAAAGTTTTTGGTGGCCTGACGTAGCTTATCATGAAATCAATGTTTAAGCATTAGTTCTAGATTTTACTGTACATACATAAAGTCACGCCTTTCTCCCATTACATAAGGTGGTGATCACTTCCGTCCACTTACTATGATCCTACATGTACCTTTCGCTTCATCGACTCCCATCACTGTCCTCACCTCATGTTCGGCGATTTCGAGTGATTTTGATCGGGCTCTTTAGAATGTTTTCGATTTGGTCTTCCAAAATAGATGTTATTCAAACTAGTTATTTTTTTTAATGCATGAAATATGTATGTCTCTTAATAAGTGTTTTGCGAGAAATGTATGGCGACAGATTTCGTTATGACAATCGATGAGATAGTATTTTTACTGCTATTCATACACGCACTAAATAATTAACTTTTTTATATTGAATAGGCTGGGCGTTTGACTACAATCACGCCTGATGGAAAGCAATGATGAGGTCTAAGATGGTACACGCTCGCCTAGAAGATGCTTGTTCACCCCAGATTATACTGACCCGGGAAAACAGACCTCGGCAAGCAGTTCCACTCCTGCTGTTCGCATAATGAAAGCGAAAGCAAATCGCTACGTGCGATTGGGAGGAATATCAACAACTTATGGGTGAAACTACTTGATGAAAACGGGTTCAAAAATAAAATTATTGTCTATGATTTACATTGCAATATGACAATTCAAATTGATTAACGTTAAGACAGTAATTAACGTTGAGACAATTTAAGGTGTGAAGTTCTGAAAGTAGCAGAGAAAAGCTTTCGAATTATGACCACTAGGAAAATTAGCTCCACCTTGGAGAAGACTAAAGATAAAACAATAATTTTCCGTAGCGCTATATATCCTTTCACGTTAGTGAGAAAAGTCTCCATAAAATCAACGTATATAACTTTTTAGCGACTTTTTGGACTAGTACGGCCAGCTCCAGACGTAGATTAACAATTTGATTTTTTTGTAAAAAAGTCAATCAAATGACTCCATTTCACCCGATGTTAAGCAAAAGTGGAGTCCAAATGCGAAGATAGCTAGTGCGAGAGATAAACCACCGCGCTAGCCACCCTCGCCATGCCGACTTGCAAGGTCTTCACGCCTATTTTGAATGATCAAGGATTGTAGCAAGAAGGGAACACGTGTGCTGGCAGTGAATTCCATTTCTTGATTATGCGACCAAGAAAATAGTTTCCAAATTTCTTCGAATGGTAGCCACAGTTAGTCGGTGGCACCGTAAGCGTATGGTGGGAATAGGGTTGATGACTCCAGATGAAGCTTACATCTTCGACCTTATTATCATTTACCTAAGAGCTTCATTGTCCAACTGAAAAAAAGAGATATTAGATACGCCGACACTGGTCGGTATTTAAAAATGATTGCTACATTAATAAAAGTCCTAAACCTACGTAATAGTTGGGGAGTCGTAACACGATAGTTTTATTAGTGATATGTGAGTACAAAATACAATGTGACTTGAATAATATTTTACCATTGGCGCTACATGTTAACGAACATAAAGCTGTCAATTTTATGAGCAATAGGGTTGTGCCAGTTATGGCTCAATGATATCGATGTGTAAGTATGTATTTGAAAAATGTTTAGCATTGTCATTTAGTTTCTTTAAATGTTAGGATGTTTCGACGAGTTTCTCGCTTTAAGGCGCGGTTTATACAGAAGAGCCATGTGGCGTGTGACGTGGCGCAGACATTTGTCACATCGCAGTCTAAATAATACAACAGTCTATAGAAGTGTATTATTACACTGTGATTTTAATGAAGTAGCGCGCATATACAATTATTGGTTACAGCTATTAAAATAATACCAGCTTAAGTGGTAGTTTTAATTACGTACCAAGTTCATGAATTAGTTAGCAACACAGCCGGCTAGTAGATTAACCTAGACACAATTTTCTAAGTGTTATCTTTTTTATCGACACTTTTACAACACTAATTTTAACCAAACGGCGGCTAACGTTATCAACGCAAATAATTGTGTGTGTACTTTCTACTTTATTGCTCTTAGTGGGTCAATACTTTTAATTGAGGCCATCGGGTGTTTTGGGCGGGAGTTAACGTAAGTATATATATAGATTTTGTCTAATATAATTCGATAGCAAACCTTCTTTGACTTCTTGCACTGTTTGTATTATCTACAAGCCGACAAGAAACGGTTGTTTTAGAAATAATGCTCTAATTTAAATTTGTGAACTATTAAATAGTCTGTAGAGACGCGATTGAACAAAAGTCCTCGTTTCATCAGGTCAGTTTACTCGTCTTTTACTATATACCCACTAGTAGTTTTGGAGTAGTAATTAGTATTCTCGCGATTATAATTATATTTAATGATATTGCTCGAACCATGAACATCCAAATCTGTTAAACAGATTTAACATGACTCAGTAACAAACCTACATTTCGCTCACTTACAATAACATTACGACAACCATAGGTATTGAACATCTAAACCCAACCGAACCGCTAAACTTATAAGATTCCTTCTCAAGTGGCAAGTCAGCTCTTGACTCCACCTGCGCCATCCAGACAGGCTATCATTATGTGTGATATTTGCGATTTCCCTGCCTTAATATTGTCATGAGCCACTACGATACAATCTTATAACAGAGTCAAGCCGCCAGGTGTTCTTACCGAAGCAATATTCTGAGGTAATTGCCATCGATTTTCTATTTCTGACTGTATATTCAACGTAAATAAGATATCCCTTGTTCTGTACGTACGGCATTTATTATGTACGGAAGGTTGTAGATTGAACCAGTAAATTATTGTTAGTTGTAAAGTGGGATAGGTTGTGCATCTATGACTTTCCTTTAAGTCGGATTGAATATGTATTCGGATACCGATTTGGTTGGAATGGGCAGAGTGTTCACGGTGCGGCAAGCGCGTGTACAATTATATATGTTAGTAAGGCCTCTCGCTATGGTGCGGGAACAGTAGGCAGCTGCATGAAATAAGGTCATGATCCCCGCTGACTGTAACTCGGACTTGACGAGGAAAATTGAGATGCTTCGGGGCGGCCCTCAGCGAGGCAAAACGAGAATTCCCTGTTGTAATAAAAGCCATGAACATGCAATTTGATGAAAATCTTTTTAGATTTGAACTGACATGTTGTGACAGCAAAGGTTACATTGAAAGAGTCCCGCTGCCCCAGTTCCTTAATGTTCCCGCTCCCTGAGTGGTTGAGAGTTTCGGGCGAAGCTCGTTTGATATACGGCGTCAGGATAGAAAAATATCCTGTGAGTTTCCTACACCACTCACGACCTGCCTAAGACCCTGTTCAGATAACAAGCGCTTAACAGGCGTTGGGCTAACGCGCGTATACAGCTACATGTATTTTATTCGAGGCGTACACTTGCTAACGCATATTTTTATGTAGCGCGTTTCTAGCACTTAGACTATTGTCAACGCGTGCTTTGAGATTATTGGTTTACCACTACTGTTCACACGAGCCTGCGCTTTTGATGCAAATTTCCATTGCCGCGTTCATTTTATTCAAATTTAGAATTCAAACTAAACCCCTGTTTATATTAGTTCTGCATTTGTCTAAAATGTATCGCCACAAAAACTTTGAACGCTTGTCATTTAACAGGGTCTTAGACATACAATTTCGGTCGCTACATCGAATCCATTGCTGAAACTGCAGCCAAAAAACTTGGCATTCTTTCAAAGGTGAAACGATATTTTACATCTGAGCAGCTCCTACGTCTTTATCGAGCCCAAGTACGCTCCTGCATGGAGTACTGTTGTCACCTTTGGGACGGATCTGCACGTTATCAGTTGGATGCACTGGATTCGGTGGAGCACCGAGCGAGGCGACTCATCGGTAGTGAGGCACTCGCTGAGGCTAATCTCCAGAGCCTTGACCACCGAAGGCGTGTAGCTTGCCTCTCGGTCTTTTATCGGTTGCATTTCGGAGAGTGTGCGGAGGTTCTTCATAATTTGATCCCCCCAGCCCCTTTTCACCACCGGACGACCAGACGCGGCGAAGGTTTTCACCCTTACGTTGTTGATATACCTCCCATCCGCACGAAGCGCTTTGCTTCCTCTTTCATTATGCGCACAGCTAAGGAGTGGAACTCGTTGCCAAGGTCTGTTTTCCCGAATCAATATAATCTGGATATCTTTAAGGCCAGAGTGAACAAGCATCTTCTAGGCGAGCGTGTACCATCTTAGGCCACATCTTCGCTTCACATCAGGTGAGATTGTGGCCAAACGCTCAGCCTATCAAATATAAAAAAAAAAACCTAGCCACGTTCTGTATGCCATAAACAAATGAATAACTCGTAATTATTTATATACGAAGTAAACTTAGACAACGTTCATAATAAATTACTTCGAAAACCTCTCTAAGAACAAAGAACGTTTCAACTCCAAATGAATTTCAGCCTAATGATATTCTATTCGATATTTTTCTTTGGCGTCTCTTGAGTTAATTAAAACTTCTATATCTATGTATCAAAACAAAACAACAAACCTGGGACACGAACAAATACTAATATTCTGAACGTTTTGAAAACCGCAGAAAGATTTATATTTAGAATGCTAATGGTTATTGTTCAGGTTAATTTGTATGTTAGTGATTGAGCTTAAGGTTTTTAATGTTTAAAGATTATGCTTCTATTATTGAATTACTTGTGACGATTTTGTTGCGAATCGGTCTCTTTTATACGATTCTTTACCTATTTTGACATACTGATTTTTATGACGTTTTTTTGTTCATCATCATCATCAAATGCCCCCACTGAGGGGCTTGAGCTTACCCCATTACATTAGGGGTGATTTGGCCTCAGTCAACCACGTTGGCCAAGTGCGGTTTGGTCGACTTCACACAAAACCTGCGAATTTCTTCATAGGTGTGTGCAGGTTTCCTCACGACGTTTTTCTTCACAGTAAAAGCGTCGAATAAACGTACGTAATTAAGAATTCAAAACTTGAAAACACATTGGTATGTGGCGGGGTTCGAACCGGTGCCTCCCGGGTGGGAGACAACGCCCTTACGCACTACGCCACCGACGGTTTTTTGTTTTGTTATTTAAATTGTATTGATTTTCTTGTTGTCATTGAAGTCCACTTTTTCTTTCTCCCGCTTTCCTCCCTTTGATACCCGTTAAAAGAGCTATCGTTAGAAATTTATTACAGAATATAGCCTGCCGCTCATTAGATGCGTTTTAGTACGAGCTTGACTCGTACAAACACGCACGAACGATCCCTACTCTCCGAGAACTACGGTACCTCGCACACTATGTACGCACAACTTATTTACATAATTTATTACGCACTGCCCTTTATAACATCCTTATGATAAGTTCTTAATGATATTTACTCAATTTCTGGAATTTTGGAAATTTATTAAAGTACCTACATAATATTCTATTATTAAATTAATTGGAGTGTCCCAACCGGGAGACCTGCCCTGGCTTCACACGGAATTTTAAGGTTTTTCTCTACTATATATGCATGTATTGTACATATTTACCTTCCTATTGAAGCACTCTATTGCTGAAAACCGCATTGTTCAAAAAGTTCAATTCGCACAAACAGAAAGAGCGACTTCATTTTAAACTATCTATAGATGAAAAGTACCTTAAAGATTTTCTTATACCGTACAATAACCTCTTAAAACAGTTTTCGAGCATAATATAAACACAACAAGATTTCGCAATTTCATTATCGAATATGATTATTACCTAATAAATTATTACAAAGCGATAATGTTACGTAAAGTTGACTTCCACCTCACATTGTAACGTTTTACAAACAGATATTGTTACGTCTAATTAGGTCGCCTATTTTCGTTTTCTTACAAAGGAATTTGCGCCAGCAATATAAAGTTACGTGTTTATTACGAGATACTTTGATACAATTTTATTTCGTGGAACGGAAAGTTTTGTGCAATATGATACTAGGTACTCACTTTTACCGAATTGAATTTATTACGGAAATTTGGAACTTTCTGGCAGGAAGCAGGCGTAGATAGGAATATAAGTATAAATATAAGTAGCTATGATTGAAATTTAAACCAAATCAAATACGACGTCGTAGTGGAGTGGTCAGTAACGCTGCCTGCACATCAAGCGGTCCGGGTTTGAGTCCTGGTAGCGGGAAACGTTTGTATGATGAATACGAACATTTTGTTCACGGGTCATGGTTGTTTATGTATTTATTTAAGTTTATTTATAATTTTACTATGAACGTTACAGATTGGCGGCTACGGAACGGCTAAGAAACGTAGTGTATTGCCTCTTTTTCATAGTACCTTTAGGCATCAAATCGAAAGCCAAACATCGTATTTTATAGGAAGTTGTACCGATTAATCAGCAGGATTAACGTGTAGTCTCGCCGACTTCGTTTTATTAAACACTAAATAGCCGATGGAAATGTAAATAAGTTCGTGGGAGCTGCATTCGGAACTGCATAAACCCAGATTAACCTTACCGTTGCTACGACTTTTTATTCCTATCATCGAGTCCCGGTCATGAAAGTGCTACCGGGAAAAGCGGTGGAAAAAAACGAGAAATCGCCACGTAGTCTCAGCTGCATTAAAGTTGGATTTATAAAAGAGTGTTATGCCCGGTTAATTTCACTTCTCGGGCTTGGTATGAAAATTTAATTTCGGTCAGCAGGCAAGCAGAATCAGATGTGACTGAACTGAGAGTGAGCTCGGGAAAAATAAAATTAAATGTTTTTTTTTATTTCATAGAATTATAGATCTCAGACTTTGTCCTGTCCGTACGACGCTTGAGCGAGTAAGAGTACGATGACGTCATGTCAGGAAAATGTAGCTTAAAGGAAAAAATAATGCGCGGAGATTTTTACGAATCATTAAAAAATATTGTGATGCCATTTGAAGTGCTAAAAAAGAAAGTTAACTGACATATTTTAAGAAAAAAATAAAAAAAAAAAACACCGTTTCCAACCTTATTATACATTTTACGAAAGAAAAGACAGCCGCTAATATAAATAAGTATATAATAAATGACGTACTTATCAGAATTTAGTGGTTGCCTATTCACTTTCACAGGTATGCACATAATTATTCTATCCCCCTTTATATCGTTGGTTGAGTTGAGTTGACTTGTGAATTTGTGCAATGACTTTTACAAAAAAAAAAAAAACAAAAACAACTTCGTATCAAAATCAAAATTTTAAATAAATAAAAAACTTTCAAATATTCTTTTTATGCACCAGATTGTTCTGCAGCAGTTTTATAGCCGGACATCTGACGTCAAATGTAGCGAACATTTAACCTCGTTTATACGAAACGACGAGAGCAATTGAAACTGCACAAATGGGATTAAACCATTGAAGCAAGTACGGTACAACCATGAAGATAGAATTAAGAATGGAGTCATTAGTCAAATGAAAAAAGTGAGGGCAAAAATTTTGACAACCCTTGACATTTCATGACATTTCTTGACATTGCTAGAGAGGCCCTGTCTCTTTCTAGTAGGGTGCCTGTAGCATAAATTAATCACGGACAGTCTTGTGCCACGGGTAAGGTCTCACGTGCTCCCACGGTCCTAAGATATAGGGAGTTAAATGAGACACGAGAGATCCGTGCAGAACAATTTATTAAATGGTGGTATAATGCCCAATAGCGTGTACTCCCCTGGTGGTAGCCGGAGATGGTCTCGGTGAGGGTCGCTCGGTGGGACGAGTTAGGGCGGCTTGTACTGCTGCTCACTGTAAGTCCAGCCCTGGGCGGAAGTGAAATAGCTGAGGCGACAGCGGCTACCTTAGCCTAATCTTGGACCCCAATTAGGGGTTAAACACATTAAATAAATAACTATTATTGCACACGATTATCAAATTAGTTAATTAGTATTAGGTAGGTCTTGTCGGTGCTCAATTTACTTAGCGAACCACGCAAGCGCAAAACCGAATCACCAAGCCTTTGTTTGCGATTCCTGACTCGATCGAGACTGCCCGGCGACGCAGGCGCAATCTATCGGAGATTGCCCGCAACAGTCGTACGGTCACTAAAATGTAGCTTATCAACGTTAATATGGAGCGCTAAAACCTATTGATAAATTTAGGAGGCGAACTTTAAAGAAATATTTCAATTAGATGAGCTTCCTTTATATCTTAATTTATGTAATATTTATAAATAGTGTAATCTGATTTAATTAAAAAAAAATTATGTATGTAGGTCGGTAAAATATGTATGTGTAACGTTACACTTGAACTTCGTTACGTTAATAAAACCACAAGTTGAAAATAATTTGAGTTTTGAGTTTTCCATGACAAAGAATCAAAATTCATAATAATTACTTTAAACTTTTTTTCCTGAGTGCCTTTTAGCACGGTAATGTTATCTATTTTCGGCTCCCAGGAAAAAAAATCAGCAACCGAAATACGAGGATTTATCGCTTCTGTGACTCTTGATTTTAAGAGGCACGTTACAGTTTATTATATAGCTTATCTCATGTCACGTCAACTCATAGACATTAAATTATTCTTGTTTTTTAGGTGCTAAGCATACATTTAAGGTTTTCCGGTTAGCAATGCTATAAAAATACATTGTGTGGTATACCGATCTAGCCGTTCTTGAGTAATGATAATAGGGCCGTAATGATGCGCAACTTACCAACTTACTACCAGACTTTCTTTATATTGATAGATATTACGGCTGAAAGCCGAAGTGCGGTTTTTTATACAACAGAAGAAATTGTTAGCTCTAGTAACTTTCCGTGAATTAGTTACATAAGTAACAGCTACTGGCTACAAAAAAGTAAGTTTAGTAGCACTTGGTTTTTAGTATAATACAGGCTGTAACATGAAGGGTACTTAAACATGGTACCCTACATGTTACAGCCTGCATTATATGTAATATTTGGGGTGTTTTAGGCCATCAATATAAACAACTTTTTGACGCCGTCATGGTGGAGTGGTCAGTATAGCTACCTACACATGAAGCCTTTCGGGTTTGAATCCTGGTGCCGGCAAATATTTGTGCGGCGAACACGAATATTTGTTTGCGAGTCACGGTTATTATATATTTATTTAAGTTTATTTATAAAAATATCTAAAGCTATTAATTTATATTGAAAAAATGACCGTTATCTACACTTACGTGCAATAAAATCGACCCAACTCGTCGGTTTCGATTCGACATTTATCGGTATATAAAAAGAAGATTAGGCAAACAAAACTTGTAAATATAATTCAAATCAAATCAAATAATTTAATGCATTCATGAATGTAAATAACAGATGTTCACAAACAACACCAGCACATCATGGTGCCCATTTGGGCATAGCATAATCAAGATAAAAGTGTAACGGACTAGATTAGAAATTATTCATACTATATTAACTTAATTCGAATGTATATTTCTTACGCTTTATTTAACCTACTCTAAACATCGATAAATGAAGTGTTGGTGACAATAGACTAATTACTTCGGAAATCCTGGTTTCTCATTTTTGCGTCATACGGCATTTTGGTGACTATACAGAATGTTAAAATTCAATTGAGTCATTGTATATTCAATAATTGATGATGCCTGATGCCCTTAAAATTATTTCCCCAAACATTTTAGCTCTCTGTATTAACTGTACCTATATTATCAAGAAAATTTGTACTAACCAATTCAAGGGTTGCCTTTGAAAAGTGATTGAGTAGTGGTTTTATTGAAAAAAGGGCTTGAAGTTTGACATAAGCAGTTGCCTTGAAAGTGTCGGTGTCTTGAAAGTGGAAGCTACATATTTTCAAATTCATTAAAATTTTGTTTTTAAAGACACAATAGACAACCATATGGTCCGTCGCTTCGGAAATCTAAAAAGAAAAGAAAATTTTATGTATACAAGTTAAAAGTGTATATAAATATTTATGTACACTTTTAACTTGTAATCAAATAGCATATTAAAAACTATCATTTGATAGATTTTAATATGCTATTTGATTACAAGTGCAGAAGAGCGCAGCCACAATTTTATTAATACTGTCTGTCTATGTGCAATGTATCTGCGTTGCATGTTAGTACATGCAAATGTGAATGATAAACATTATTACACTAGTACAATCCAATCAATACTCTCATTATCTTTTTCTCAAATAAAATAATTTACATTACACAAATTACATATTTTATTTGTAAATAAACATTTCGAACTAAAAATGGGTAAAACTATTTATGTATTTTATCTATGTGTTGGTGCAGTGAGGGAGGCTGCCAATCAGTCCTTCTCGTCTTTGACTTTCTTGAATAAATTGGGAGGATCGTTCTACTAAAGGATATTCAATGACTGGTGTTATTTTAACTTGGATGAAAATTAATGTATTTAAAAAAGTTACATAGGTGCGATCTTAATGCGAATAGATGTGTCAGTGGAGTGCGGTGCCGTCCAGTGCCGTGGTTCCCGTTCGCCCTCCCGCGCCTCGGTCTTCCACTCCTCGCGTTCGACGTCATAATGTTATGATGAAAGCCCGATAGATGGCGCGACTTCACCAACATGCCCCCGGCCTTGGAACGTCAGCGGCTTCCAACATGATAAAATAATATGATGCGTCGTCAGCAGGCAAAGTCTGTAGTCTTTATTAGTCTTGACTTGGAGACAGAAGCGGGCATATCCTGGGGTATGATCGTTGTATATTCCCTGTTGCAGTTTTGATCACAGCAACTCTAGACTTGCCATCCTTTCCCGTGAAGACTTGAAGTATACGCCCCAGGCGCCACTGAAGCGGAGACAAATTATCCTCCTTTATCAGTACCAAAGTGTCGGGTACTAAATCTTCTTGATTGCTCTGCCACTTAGTCCTCGTCTGCAATTCCGAGATGTATTCCTTCGACCAGCGTTGCCAGAAGTGCTGTCTCATTTGTTCAACCCGGTCGTAGCGAAGAAGGCGGCCAGTGTTCGCTGTTGTGAGGTCAACACAGCCAGGCGCAGTTAAGGGTCGACCGATCAAGAAGTGAGCCGGGGTAAGTGGGGATAGGTCGTTTGGATCTGTGGACATAGGAGTCATAGGACGAGAGTTGAGGAGGGCCTCGATTTGTGCCAATGCCGTGCTCATCTCTTCGTAAGTTAAATTGGCGTTACCTATTACGCGACGCAAATGGTACTTGCATGACTTAACCCCTGCTTCCCACAATCCACCAAAGTGAGGCGAATACGGCGGAATGAATTTAAATTTAATGTTATTATTTGTGGAAAAATTAATTATATCATTACTATTTTTATCTAAAAACAATGAAAATTCTTTTGAAGCGCCTACAAAGTTTTTCCCATTATCGGAAAAAATCTCAGATGGTTTTCCTCTTCGAGAAATGAATCTTTTCAAAGCCAAAATATATGCGCTAGTAGTGAGATCAGTAACTAGTTCTAAATGTATAGCTCGAGTTGTAAAGCAAACAAATAAACAAATGTATGCCTTTTCCAATTTTGCCCCTCTTCCCCTTCGGTTCAATATGAACAGAGGCCCGGCGTAATCTACACCGCTACGAATGAATGGATAGCTTATTTGTATTCTTTCATTAGGCAAATTACCCATTTGCACTTGCACGGTTTTTCCTCTCAGACGACGACATTTGACACAAGCGTGAACAGTTTGTCTCGCGAGATCACGTCCCCTTAGAGGCCACCAGCTATCACGGATACTACTTAATAAAAGTTGAGGCCCGGCATGAAAAAGAACCTTATGCTCGTAACTAAATAAATGCTGAGTGAACTTGTGCTTACCGCTTAAAAGAATCGGATGTTTCTTTTGATATGAAAAATCTTTAGAGTTCACCAATCTACCACCAACTCGAATAACATTTTGCTCATCCAAAAATATGTTAAGACCTGATACGTTACCTGGCAATTTAGCTACTTTATCGTTTGACAATGATTCAATAATATCAGGGAAAGACTGTAACTGACTAACCTTTGCTAAAATAGTGGTGGAATTAATAACTTCAAGAACAGTAAGCGGGCCTATTTGCCGCTGTGACTTAATTTTGTTACGTGAATTATTTATAAATCTTAAGACGTATGCACATGCGCGTGTCATACGATTATATTGTGAAAAACGATGAAACGGAAACCAGTTCAAATCTGTTATAGACGACACGGCTGAAGTCGTTCTTAATTTTATTTCTGGTAATTCGTCACAATTAATATCATATACATTTTTAATACAAAAATCAAAATTATTTTCACGTAAAAACATCGGGCCGTGCCACCACAAATCACTAGAATTAAGAGTGTCTGTGTAAACGCCGCGCGACAATAAGTCGGCTGGGTTTTGTTTACCTGCTATGTGGAACCACTTTGAGTCACCCGTTAATTCATTAATTTCTACTACTCTATTTTGCACGAAAGTTTTTAACAGATTAGGTGACATTCTAAGCCATCCTATAACAATTGTCGAGTCCGACCAAAAATAAACATTGTCAATTTTTAATTTAAGTGACTTAACTAATTTTGCGTATAATCGAGCGGCTACGAGCGCGCCGCACAACTCTAAGCGTGGAACGCTCACCGGCTTCACTGGAGCTACCTTCGATTTTGCACATAATAAATTAACAGTGAATAACAGCTCACCGGTCGCGCTATAGCTATAGCTACGTATATAAGCGCACGCACCGTAGGCTTCTTGTGAAGCGTCAGAAAAAATGTGTAACTCGACACCCTTTACATTTTCACATTTAACGTGACGAGGAATTCTTAAGTTATTTAAATATTGTAGTTTATTAATAAATTCTTGCCAATTTGATAAGATTGAGTTAGGTATGCGATCATCCCATCCTATTTTACACAACCACAGCTTTTGTAAAATTATTTTAGCGATAATAACTGTAGGTGCTAATAAACCTAAAGGGTCATAAATTTGCGATATAACCGATAGAACAGTACGCTTAGTTATATAATTAATATTCTGTTCGCATTTTGATGTGAAGAATAACTCATCAGAATCAGTTAGGTATCCTAACCCTAATGTTTTTGTCTGACAGTCATCACCAAGTGTTAATTCTTTAAACGAAGAATAATTAGATTGAGAGTATTCAAAATTAAAAATCCACTTACGTAAAGAGAAGCAGCCCGATTCAAGAATACGCGATACTTTATTACATATTTCTAATAGTTCATTCTTATCATCGTTAGTTAAAATTAGGTCATCAACATAAAAATCCTCGGTGATAACTCGCGCGATCGTCTCGTCCTCACATTCCGATGCTAGTTGCCTCAGACATCGCATGCTGAGGTACGGCGCAGACGCTGTCCCGTACGTGACGGTATTAAGTTGATATACACCAAGATCATCGGAAGGGTTATTTCTCCACAAAATCAACTGTAAATTTCTTTGATCATTTTGAATCACTATTTGGCGGAACATTTTCTCGACGTCAGCGCAAGCAATATATTTGAATTGTCTAAACCTCAATAAAATCGAAAAAATATCATTCTGTAATGCTGGCCCTTTCTCCTGTATATCGTTTAAGGATTTTCCCGAACTAGACTTGGCACTGGCATCGAAAACTACACGAAGTTTAGTCGTAGCACTGTGCTCTCTAAAAACACCGTGGTGAGGCAAAAAATAATAGGGACGAGAATAATTATGTATTCTCTGCATGTGTCCCAAACCTAAATACTCGGTCATAAAATCACAATACATTTGCTTATAATCGGGAGCGCTGCGTTGTAATCTTCGTTCGAGCGAAAGAAACCTTTGTTTTGCTAAACTAAAACTATCACCTAAAGACTCGGGTGAATCTTTTAGTGGAATACGAACTAAGAAACGCCCTTTATCGTCTCGCAATGTAGTATTTTTAAAGAGATTTTCACACTCACTCTCTGCCTTGGTTAAAATATTAGGTTTGGCGATTTCCTCAAGTTCCCAAAATTTTCTTATTTGTGTATCTATTGTTTGTGTAAAATTACATTGAATTTGTTTTATAAGTGATTGTCCGGTCTTAATGAATGAACCAGAAACAATCCATCCTAACTTAGTGTTTTGTAAGTAGGGACCACTTGGTAAACGTATTAAGCCCTCATTAAGTAAGTCCCAAAATTTGTTAGCTCCGATTAATATATCAATTTGACTAGACAAATAATACTCTGGATCGGCTAGTTGTATACCGTCAGGAATTTTAATGTTGTGATTAATTCCTAATGACGGCAACTGAGCCGTAATGTTTGGTAAAACTAGACAATTAAAGCGCATCGAATAAGCACTAGTTTTAGAACGCAAATTTACTTCGCACGATTTTGTAGATTGAGTGCAGGTACTGCCTACACCAGTGACTTTGATTGTGGACTGTATTAATGGAATTTGGAGTTTTTGACATAAATGCTCTGAAATGAAGCAATGTTGACTTCCGTTATCGAGAAGAACTTTCGTTGTATGATAATTATTATTTTTATCCGCGATCTCCACTAAAGCCGTTGATAACAGCACCGTTTCTAAAGACTTATGCGTATTGTTATCGTTATGTATATAAAGCGATTGAGTTGTATGAGATGCGGATTGTAGTGGTTGTGAATTAGGCGTGATGCAACCACTATGCGACTTCGACTGACAAACGTGCGCAGATGTTAACGTACCTGCGTCTACACATTGTTCGGTATGAATTAATGTATTATGTTTCATAGCACATTGCTTACATGGCCCAAACCAACAACTTGCTTCTGTGTGGCCGGCGCGCAAGCAATTCCGACATAGTTTATTTTCGTCAATATGTTTTATTTTATCATTGACGGGTAAACCAACGAATATATCACACGAATAAAGCGGGTGTTTAGCATTGCACATACTACACGGGCGGTAACGTTTTGAATGAAGCGAATTATTTGATTTGTTGTCCCGTTTTTGTACAATTGCGTAACTGTGTGACTTTGTAAACTGTGTACCTGACGATTGCCCTTTAGTACTCGTATTAAGCGTGTGCGTGTACTTGTTGTGAGATACATTAACTATTGTTTCTAGCACATCGGCCCTGTTCTTAAGAAATTTAATTAAATCGGCCAAGCACAATTTTTCCGAATTAGATGCCTGTGTGAGGGTACCTTTATAAAGTTCCCATTCGCGTTCAGTTGCCGAATCTAACTTTGTAGCTACAATATAAATAATTAATGTATCCCACGAATCGGTGGGCTCGCCCAGCGACTTTAATGCCCTAATATTACGTAAAATTGCATCAATAAGTTTTCGTATTTGTGACGCAGATTCCCTATTTATCCCTTGCGTAGAAAAAAGAGCCTTAACATGATTATGGATAAGCAAACGGTTATTATTAAACCTATTTTCTAATAGATCCCAGGCAGTAATGTAATTCTCAGAGGAGAACTCTAATGATTTAATCACCTGTAAAGCGTTACCGGTTAAAGCAGAACGTAAATAATGGAACTTTTGGATATTGTCTATATTATTTGAATTATGAATAAGCGAAAGGTAAGTGTCTCGAAACTCTAGCCAATGGTCATATGAACCGTCGAAGGATGGTAAAGAAATTGTAGGTAACTTTATATTACTACTTTTCGGACAAGATTGGCTATCCGATTGTAAAAAATTATTTAATTTACACTTGCACCTAGCCAAAACTGCATAGTATTGATTTTGAAAAGATTCTCTCTCGCTTATTTCTGATTCTAATTGGTAATCTGGCACTTTTATATCAATATCATCTTGAATATCTGAGAACTGTTCCAATAATATCTCCAATTTTAAGAAACGTGCTTGTAATTCCTCTTTTTGTAATTGAATTAATGATTCAAATTTGTCTAAATCGTCCACATATTTAATAAAAATCGTAAGTTTAGCTTTAACGACACTACGTTTTTTAACGAGCACTTTAAGAGATTCGTCTATATTTTCAAAATCTACCGATTGCCTCTTCTTGGTCATTGTGAAAAATAGGAATTAAGTACTTACAATTAACGGATGTCTTTGAAGCGTCTGGAAGGTCAAGCACAATGCTTAAGGCGCGGGTAGTTGGTAGACAAATTTTACGATCTAGAAAACACAAAGCACTTAATTAGCACAAATTGATGAGCACTGAATTTGGAGGGATGGGAAGGATCGATCAGTTAAACCTCTACGCTGTTCCTTTTGTATCCGGCTCGAAGGACCAATGTTGGTGCAGTGAGGGAGGCTGCCAATCAGTCCTTCTCGTCTTTGACTTTCTTGAATAAATTGGGAGGATCGTTCTACTAAAGGATATTCAATGACTGGTGTTATTTTAACTTGGATGAAAATTAATGTATTTAAAAAAGTTACATAGGTGCGATCTTAATGCGAATAGATGTGTCAGTGGAGTGCGGTGCCGTCCAGTGCCGTGGTTCCCGTTCGCCCTCCCGCGCCTCGGTCTTCCACTCCTCGCGTTCGACGTCATAATGTTATGATGAAAGCCCGATAGATGGCGCGACTTCACCAACACTATGTAATAGTTATTTCAAAGAATTAAATAAAATAATCTATCAATTTTGATTACCATTTATAAAAGGAATGGATAGAAAGGGATATTATTTCCTTATAATTCCGGAAATCCTAGTCACCCTAGTCATTTGTTTACAAATATTTGAATAAGTAAATTATGTACAAAAATTCATTAAATTCTAAGATAGGATTAAATACGAGTATCAGAAATTTCTCCCTCTTATGGAGTTTTGCAAAATAACGCTAATAATCTGGAATTACGGGTGAAAAATGAAATTTATAGATTGAACAATATTATATGCAATTATGACACTTACAAGTGAAATTCACACTGCATCCTCAATACTACTCACTTCTACCAGCACGAAATTACTATATATGTATAATTTTGCACTATTTATCCTTATTTTAAACTAAAAAGCCGTACCAAAATCGCGAGTCGATATTTATGAATACGTCAATTTCGACAATTTATGTCATGTTGAGATTTCGGGACATTGACACATGAAGAAAGTGCTGCCATTACATAAATCCTTTCATTTCCCATAAGTTATAGAAAGAATCACAGTGATGATTTTCAAAATAAAATACAAACCTAAACATTAAAAGTAAATATATTATATTTATTTCTTTCATTGATAATAAATACTGATAATTGAATACAATATGTTAAGTTTTTAGCTACTTTTCTACTTTTGTTTTAGAAAGATGGCGAAATACTGGGGAAATCTTGTTTCTATGTAGTCGTGTTTAGAAAGAGATGACGACAATTTCTAGAAAGAGAGATGTGTAATTTGAAATGTCAAGTATTGTCAAAATTTTTGCCCTCACTTTGTTATTTTGACTAATGACTCCATTCTTAGTATAAGCTCCTTGGGTACAACTCTCGTGATGTCACACGACTAGCGATGAGTGAAATTCAAACCTTGTCATGTTGGAATTACAGCTACAATTACAGTGTGGTTTTTGTAAATCGTGAATGTAAACAAAACTGTTATTTATTACATATAGATATATTATAACGGGTGTAAAAATACCTATGACAAAGTCGAGAACTACGTATTCCGTTTTTTTCTCCTAGATTAATACCTGGGAAATTAATAGTTATGAAGGTCAAAGTTAGAACTTTTTTCAAGATTTTTATGAAATAAATTGTAAACGTCATTTCTTAATCTTTGTCCAAGGAGTTTCTCCCGAGTTCTTGTTGTAAAAACACGTGTTGAGAGACTCCATTTTTAACTTCAATCTACCGTACAATTGTCTGTTACTTTAAAAGTACATTTTTACTTGACATTGACGAAATGCGATAAATAACGCGAACGCCATTTATTTAAAGAAGAATCTTTGTCCAAAGATACATTATCAAAATTTGAAGTATTTCATACCAAAAATGGCTTTAAAATCTCTGTACTCAATTTAAGGTGGACACACATTTAGCCGAGCCGAACTCACCGAACGCTCCTAACGAGTCAAACGCACCGAAGAAATCGTTGCACTGTAATATTTATGTGAATAGAATGAATGTGAGCGCATCAGCCGAGTCGTCCGCATCATCTACGCCGAATTTGGTGACGTCCGTGAAATTTCCGTGGTATAAAGAATTAAATTTGATTCGTTCGGCGCATTCGACTCGACTAAATGTGCTAGTCAAACGCCGCCCAGCCTATATTATTTAGAAGATAAAATCCAACCACAAATACATAATATTGCAGGAAGAAAAATCAACATTAATATTTAAAATTTTAGCACTGACTAGAGCGCGCCGAGACAAACGGGACTCGAAGGAGTGTTTAGTATGTCGTTGTGAGTCCCCAGCCCGCACTAGAATGAATCTCCTGGCGTCTTCACAACGAGCCTTTGATACATTACGAGATTGTGTTTATTTATTGTGAATAAAGAAGTGTACTGTATTCCGTAAGTCAGTGATAATATTATTTTGTGATATGCACTGAACATTAAACACAACCTTGGTCAAGCGGTTCCACTATCAGAATTAAAGTTGCTTTGATTCCGAGGGGCGCATTTATTTTTTAATTTATCTACACTCATGTCATAATATTCGAATTACGATATCAAAGGTGAACATAAAATGACATACTTTTTAATACAGATAATCAAAATTAAAATTAAAAAAAAACAACCTGTAACATAATGACTATTATAACACCGGTTCGACTCATTATGATACAGTTATTTTTCTTAAATACTCGGGAAGGCAAAGGGATCTAACCCATACAAAAAATTTGACTCCTAATAATTTGCAAAAAGCCACAACAAATAGTTTGTTGCCAGAAAAATCGGACGCTACTATTTTATCTTCACTAATGCAATTAATCAAACAACAAGAGTAAAAGCATTAGTGAAGATAAAGTAGTGTATGCAACTGCATATAACACGGGTATTAAAACACTCGTTACTATTATGAAACTCGCTGCGCTCGTTTCATAAACTCACACTCGTGTTTTAATACCCTTCATTATATGACAGTTGCATAAACTACTATTATAGAACTTTATTGCATACCAAAAAATTAAATTCAATACACGAAAATAACAATGTGATTATGGTACAATGGGTATGGTACCTTATTGCTTCACACTTAAATCGTAAATTACCACAGCGTAGTTGAGGAAAATGCGGTTTTTTCTGAGCAGAAGACATACAGTGGACCAGCCTCTACCGAACGAGTGTATGGCAGTTTGGTTTCGCCACCGCACCCCTCTTGTCCCACGGCCCCCTCGCCATTAGCCTGTCTTGTGCTCGTTGGATAACTGTAAAAACCACAGAAATAATAATAAAGTAAGAACTTATATAGACTAAAGTGACAGATAATGATCCTTTACTCTAAAAAACCTTAAGACGTCTTATTTCAACTGGCAGTGCATTCCATAAGTAAGCAGCATGAACTGTGAACGACTTGCTATAAAATTTTGTGAAATGCATTGAAGTTTATATTTGCGCTCAGTTTAGGTTGGTGGTGGGGCTCGTTTTAAACCCATTAACATGTCTGAGTAGGATTAGTTTTTTTTATTTCAATGAAAATAACAAAATCGCTAACATTTTGTCAGCGATTTTATTTTTTCATGCAGGTATGAAATGTTCCTCACGGAATTCTAATCACCAATGATATAACACCGCCAGTAAAGCAAGAGACTTAAATATGCAGAAAGCGTCTGGACAAAGATAGCAAGACCTGAACACTGTTGGAGGAAGCCTATACACGTCAGGGGCCTTGACTATACGAGTATACATACATATTTATATACAAAATGTGTTGTTAATAATAACATTGTGTACCATAAGTAAATTTGTTGTAAAGCTCTGTAACTTAAGGGAAATAAAGAGCCTATAATATTACTCTTGAAGCATAAATATTGTATGTTTGGCCTTTGCATTTATCTCATCTGATGGTAAGGGCGAAGGTGAAATCTTCGCTTCCAGCTTCACGCGCAATCTTCCAACCAATGAGAGATTTATTTAGCTATAAATATTATCTATAACATTATAAAAGTAGCGTATGTTGCGTAGATAATAAGTAAATTATACTCTCCTGTGTACTCATAAACTCATAATGTAGTAAAAAGTATTTTTTTAAAATGTTGACGTACCTAATGAGGTGAAATAAAGTTGCTCGTATTCCTAAAAAAACTTTTATTAAAAAAAACGCATAATTGCCCCTTTGGCAATTTGATCTCGAACTGTAATTGCGTTTCATGCTTACGCAAACGAAAATAGAGAGAGTTGGGAATTTGTGTAGTAAAAATAAAAAAGTCAAACCTTGCATTCGTCTGCATCAGAAATACCGGGTTAGATTTTAAACCTTTTCCCAGTGCCACTGAAACCGTTACTGAAAGAACTGAAATAAAATAGTGAATATGGAAGGCAAACATTTGCGTTTTAGTGCGGCTTCAGTGACCTTTTATAACGTAAAGTTGAGTCACTAAATAAAGTGCGGGTGGATAAACTTACGATACGACTAAAAACTCATTTTACAAGGCATAAGATGCGTAACAATAGTTTTATAACAATATGATATGTATTAAAATACTTTTGACGCCGTCGTCGTGAACTGGTCAGTAACGTTGGCTACACATCAAGAAGCCCGAGTTCGAACCAACCCTGGCAGGAGGAAATGTTTGTACCATCAACACAAACATATTTTCTTCTTAATATAAAACATGGACGAGCGTTAGTCATGTCTTAAAACTGATGCTGCCACTTTTATTTGCTGAATGAGAGACAGAGTCAGCAGAAATTTTAAACGATGACTAACTTCTATGTGATTATGTTCATGATTTCTTAAACTACGATATCCAAGGAAAATAGTAACTCCATTACACGTGCCACTTCGAAGAACTGTATTTGGCTCGATGTCCCCATCTCTAGATTAAGCAAATTGATAAATAAATATAGCAACCGGTTCGATATTTACTTTAACTCACTCAAAAAAGTCCACTCCATTGTTAGTAAATCCCCTAAACACAAATTGATCTGACTAAATAAAAACTATATCTGTACGTGTGTAGGGTGTGTAGTGCGCATATGTATGTGTAAGTATTTACTTTTATGTGAACATATTATAAGTACAAACATAGGTGCATACACTAGAATAACATAATATTTATTTGATCTAAAATCGAAAGTATGTATTTTAATTAACATTTATCTACACTCATGTCATAATATTCGAATTACGATATCAAAGGTGAACATAAAATGACATACTTTTTAATACAGATAATCAAAATTAAAATTTAAAAAAAACAACCTGTAACATAATGACCATTATAACACCGGTTCGACTCATTATGATACAGTTATTTTTCTTAAATACTCGGGAAGGCAAAGGGATCTAACCCATACAAAAAATTTGACTCCTAATAATTTGCAAAAAGCCACAACAAATAGTTTGTTGCCAGAAAAATAAAAAAATAATAATTTTACAGAAAGGGAACAAACAAACAAAGGTTAATTAGGATTTAAAATAATTAAATGGAAAATTGACGAGCCCCCTCATGTTATTGTTTTTAGTGTGTTAATTATTCTATGGCTCGATTGGTCGCGTTAAGAAATCCCTCTTATTGGTTCGCTGCATAACGCGTCACGGCGGCGGGCGGGCGGGGCGCTTCTGATTAGACAGTTCTGGCGGAGCGCTTGGTGATTAGTAAAAAATAAACAAATCTGTGTTTCTAATACGGTGCGAACAAGCATATTCAAATAGAAAATGAGAAAAAAGCACTTGTTTTGGAAAACGTAATATTTGTCTTTTCTGTTGTTTTATTTGAATTTATGTATGAGTGTAGATAAAGTAGTGTATGCAACTGCATATAACACGGGTATTAAAACACTCGTTACTATTATGAAACTCGCTGCGCTCGTTTCATAAACTCACACTCGTGTTTTAATACCCTTCATTATATGACAGTTGCATAAACTACTATTGTAAGCTTCCTGTATTTGCCTTTATGTGTTTGTCTCACCTAGTTATTATTGTGAGTAATAAATTAAGTGTATTGGTGTATACAGACGTTGGCGAATTAATAATAATAATAAACTAGGACTAAGGTAAGGGACTAGGGTTAGCAGTGCGTATGCGTCGCGTCAGTCTTGCAAGCGTTTATAGGCTACGGTGTTCGCTTACCATCTGGCAGGTTTTTCTTATTTTGCTGGCCTGCCAACCAAATAACATAAAATTATGTTAACAGTTTAACCTGAATCAGTTTAACTACATTCAGGGTAATATTTTAACTGTGCATGAAAATAAAGTCAGTATTTAAGACAGTAATAAGTTTCATTTTGACACAACTAAAAGCTTTTCACCCTAATAAAAACATTGACTTTAATAGCTTTATTTGAATACAATTTAGTCGCTTAGAGAGCCGAAGAGACTAACAGAGGAAATTGACCCTTAAGTGCGCTAGAAGTTTGTTTGTCACATTCGAATTAAAATGCCCGCACCAGACCCGACGTAATAATTGGCTCGGACTAACGAGATGAGTGAACAGCCGTCTGGCAGTGCCTTCGGATTCTCACTTTATATACGATAGAATTAATTTGTGACTTTCCAGACTTGTAAGTATAATGAACATTACTGTTATTTTTAAATAATCATTGAATATTGTTTATACTTACTAGGTGGTAGACCCATATGTAGGGTCGTCTGGGTAGGTACTACCGCCTTTCTTATTTCTGCCGTGAAGCAGTTCGCTGTGTTTCGGATTGAAGGGAAAGGTAGCCAGTGTAATTACTGGGCATGGAGGGCATATCATCTTAGTCCCCAGGATGGCAAACGCACTTGCTTTGTTAAGTGATTTATACTTAATATTGCAAGTGTCTATAGGCGGCGGTGACCACTTAACATCAGGTGGGCCGCAAAAGAGCGTCGGTGGCGTAGTGCGTAAGAGCGTCGTCTCCTACCCGGGAGGCACTGGTTCGATCCCCGCCACGTACCAATGTGTTTTAAAATTTTGAATTCATATGTACGTTTAATCGACGCTTTACGGTGAAGGAAAACATCGTGAGGAAACCTGCACACACCTAAGAAGAAATTCTTAGGTTGTGTGTGAAGTCGACCAATCCGCACTTGGCCAGCGTGGTTGACTAAGGCCTAATCGCCCCTAATGTGGGGTAGGCTCGAGCCCCTCGGTGGGGACATTATATGAGCTGTTAATGATGAATGATGAAAATGATGGGCCGCAAAATTGTTTGCCATCTCGTATAAAAAAAAATTTGGCATCATTTGAAATTGATAACGAATTGAACAGAAAACGGATACCAATTCTGTCCGCAGCACTTATCATGACTTCGCGCCACTTGCTAAATCCGCCATATATTATATTTTACTTAGTTAAGTTTTTATTTTTTATTTTTTAACCATATATGGAGATTGATATTCGAACATGGGTAAATATTTATAAAATATAAAAGAAATTGTAGTTTTTTTTTTACAAAGTCTACTAAAAATAAGTCACACGCGGTGGCCGGCTGCCACTTGAGCTCGAGGGGTTAAATCCGTAAAAGTTGTTTCATTTAAAACATGTAGAGCTTGCAAAGATTATGTGAACTGTACGGACTGGAAATTGCATACCTTTATCTATATACTAAATCTGTTTTTAAATCATTTTTCAGTGGGTAGCAAATACATGTGTTTGTAATACATTGAATTCAAAATATATTCCAAGCTATTTTCCAGCGGAACTAATTCTATTCTTGACCAATTCTTACTTGGTAAGTTATGTAAAGGAGCCTCCGTCTTTGCCCTAAGTTTTATGTTGGAAGCAAACCAAGTTTTCATATTTCATATATGGCGGGCGCAGTAATATTTGCTTTCCGCTCAAAATGTTACCTTTGAATTCATGAAAATTTATATGAAATTTTCTTAATGCTTTCACGTGTTTCATAATCTCGTAAGTCTTTTGCAACTGATTTCAGTTTGTTTGAAAAGTTGGAAGAATTTACATACAAAGTCACTCCTTTTTCTATAGGGGTGGACAGCCATCACTGGAAACATGTTACTCTTCTTTTCTCGGCGCTTTACAGTTTTTGACCTGGCCCTATGAAATTTTGGAAAAATTTACTAAATGAAATTTTATAAAATCATCACATTTTTTCGCCTCAGTTCCTGATCACTACTTTAATTGTTTCAAGATTTTATGATATTTATAAATATACCTTACTTTAATTCGTAAAAACTTGTTATTCAATAATAGCGACAAACACTTATACAACTTACTTCATGATTACCATAGAATAATCAATTTTATAGAGCTTTCTATGTGATTCGCACTCTACCATTCACTCATATGAAAAATACAAAGACGACCTAAGACTATCATAATATTGTCGAACATAATCCAAAGTTGTAAAATAAAAGAAAACCTTTATTTCCCATTAAGCCTAATTCACAAACCTCCACCAACTTCAATCCCATTTTGCCCAAAAGCTATGCATTGCTAAAGCAAACAAGTTGTAAGGTGAAATTAATTCCAATGTTCAGTATTGTCTTACAGTATTCCTTTGAGAATCTCTCGAGGGCATGATTGCAAATACGGCGAAATTGCCGAAAATATAAAGGCTGTTTCGTAGCCTATTATGTTTTATGAGTAGAGCGTTGGGGAAATATAATTAGGGCCTGTACAAGCTTATTTGATTTACAATCAGGGAATCTGGGTTTTATTTTGAAAGACATTGAGGCGTGTATCGGGTGGTATATGTATAGTATAGTAGACATCCCCTAGGTTAGGTACTGTGAAATTTGTTGATCTAACGTTGACAAGAAAGATCAATATCCCCAAATTGGCTCGATTCGTTTGAATACTAGGTGGTAGACCCATATTATTTAAGTTTATTTATAAAAATATCTAAAATTATTATGTATATTAAAAAAAATGACCGTTATCTAGTATCCGTAACACAAGTTCTTAATGATACTTACTTCGGGCTAGATAATTGGTGTGAGCGTGGAAATATATTATATTATATATATTGTATATTATATGTACGGTCGTCTGGGTAGGTACCACCGCCTTTCTTATTTCTGCCGTGAAGCAGTTCGCTGTGTTTCGGATTGAAGGGAAAGGTAGCCAGTGTAATTACTGGGCATGGAGGGCATATCATCTTAGTCCCCAGGATGGCAAACGCACTTGCGGTGTTAAGTGATTTACACTTAATATTGCAAGTGTCTATAGGCGGCGGTGACCACTTAACATCAGGTGGGCCACAAGCTTGTTTGCCATCTCGTAACATATAAAAAAAAAGAATATTCTTACATTCATGGCAACTGTGCTGTCCATGTTTTATCATAAAATTAGGTAAAAAACCTAGTAAATCCTATAGCTTCAAACCTCAGTGCACGTGCGTCACAGAAATGCAAATGGGCAAACCACTGGAGATAATTTTCTGTTAAATTCATGTTTTTTGTTCCGCTTTTTTGATATTATGAACATTTGACGCGTAAACGATTTTACTTGCTTTTATGCAGAAAAACAAAAAATATACTTTAATCCAATGCAGAAAAGTATAAATAATGTCGTGTTAAGTTGAGGCTCGAATTGGCAAACTTCGTTAAATGGGAGATTGTGCTTCCAATTGAGCAATTCAGGATTTAAAGAACCAAAATCTTTATAGTATTTCGCTTTTTACACGCCATAATTCGACCATGTGCATGGTATTTTCACTATAGAAATGTTTGTCCCCGTATATCTCAAAAGATATTAGTTGGATTGCAAGATTTTTTTAGTTACACTACGTACATATAGTCCATCTTAGGGAACTGGGCAAGTCTCATCAAAGTCGGTTCAGTAAAGAGTGATTCAGTCCCTAATAAAACGTGCCGTTGGCTTTACAGCGTAATTCTAAAACATGTCAATATGCATTTTGTTTGGAAATCAATATTTATAAAATTAAGAAAAAACGAATTAAAACGACTTCAAAACTGAAAAGTTATTATAATTAAAAGGATGATGCTTATTGCTTTGAAGGATTCTTTATCAAATGAGATATTTCTCAAATACTCTTCAGTAGTAAGCTAGTTGATAAAATACTGTTTTCTGTAGTAAATCATAATGTCCAGCCTTATTCCCAATGTTATTTGGGGCTGTGTAATTATGTTATCAACACCCTAAAAAAAGGATTTAGCTAAGAAGTTTAACGACCAGCGCCTACCCAGATATCAAACGTCCTGGGCAAGCGATTGTTGGTGAAAATAAAATCTTCCACCATACCACACTATACTGGGTGATCTATAACAACTGATGGTATTACGTCAGATCAACATTATTGTCACCTTTTAAGAAACCACTGAGTAGTATTGGTGTTGGTTCATAATTCCAAATCACTTTACTTCTGTTCTATTCTTAATGGCTTTTCTACAATGTGAAGTGAAAATGTACTCAAAGAACAATACATTGTGCGATAGGTCAAGTTATAAATGGAGTTTCACAACACGTGTTTTTACAACAACAACTCGGGTGAAACTCGCTGCTTCACTTATTTTAACTCAAACGATGACGTTTATTAGGTAACGTTGTTAGGCAGGCTTATCTTATTTAACAATAAATCTTTTAAAAACATAACTTTAATCCAACACTTTCAAGTAACCACGAAGCGGGCTAATAATCCCTCGTACTTTATATTTGCGAGGCAACTTTCTCCATTCTTCACCATAACGTACTACGAAATTCAATATTCTTTGTAAGACTTCGTTTTTTTTAAGTTATTTTTTTACGTGATTCGTGGCGACTTTAAAACAGCTACCAAAGAGGTAATGTAAACGAGATCATAAAATGTACGTTTTAATAAAACGTGGATATAATTTTGTATTAATATGTGCTGTTTGCAAAACATTTAGAAATTCTTTTTATATATTAAAGATGAAAGGCATATCAACCTAAAATCAAGTGGTTCGTCCATCAGAATTAAATCCAGAGACTCAGAATTCAATTTAGATATGACTTATTCAACGAATTTATCATTCCTAATTAGTTGGACTTATTACTATTATTTCGTCAGTTCGGGACTTTTTGCGTTACTACGACCTATAAATATCTATTGTGACTAGCCTCCGAGTCATATTGAGGCCTTACATGTACTCCTTTAGCTGGGCACTATCTAAAAATGATAAGATATTCCCAGCTTGGATTGTTTTGATATCGACTGGGTCGAGATATGTCTCCCCAAGTGTCGGTTTCTTTTGTGAATGAGAGGTTCACAAGAGCACAGGTAAGACCAGCACCGGTACCTATTTGAGGGTTATCTTGTGTTGTTGCCCCCAAGTCATTCGGTTTTTCCACACAGTCTTTTCCTAGCTTTGAATTGATAAAAATGAGTCGAAGACGGAATGTCGACGCACAAAATATCGATTCATGCTAATTCAATGCTACAAGACTGCGATGCACGTTAGTTCGAAGGATCTTTACTGCGATACTACTGAACGTTAGTTCGAAAGATCTGGCGGCGATAACATTATAATAATTGTAAAAAATATAAATTCGTTAACTTACGGAAAAATTAATTCATTTTCGTCGAGTGACGACACGATCAAACGTAATAGTATACCTAGTTATAACGAGTTGTCAAAGTAATGACTCATACTGCCAAAATGCAATCGTGAGGCGAAAATAAGGGCGTTTAGCAAGTGTTCAGTGGTTAACTCGATATAACTGATACTTTTTATTTTTGATAGTTTACGCTAGAGTCGCTAGTGGGCAATGTATGAAAAGAGATGATACGTTTGATCGAGCTCGAAAACTATCAAAACTCATACTAAGGGTACAGTATAAGCAAGACGATATTTTTTTTTATAAAAAACTCTAGCAAATGACTTGATGCTATGATGGTAAGCTGTAGTGAAGTCCGAATGCACAGTAGTCGCACCAGCCACCCTCGCCTTGCCGACCTACAAGGTGCTTCTTCACGCCTCTTTTGAATGACCCAGGATTGTAGGACGGAAGGAACACGTGTGCTGATAGTAAATTCCATTTCTTGATTATGGGACATAGAAATAAGTTCCCAAATTTCTTAGTTCATGTTGAAAGAGTGGCCACAGTATAAAACTTCAGGTGTAAAAAATACACGATATGCCGCCAACGCAACAGACCGAAATACGCACTCTGACTTATTCATTGTCAACTCCGGAAACAAACAAAGAACATTTTCTAATGTTTCATGTATTCGGCGACACGTAGGCGTGTTCACCGCTTTTTCGTAGCATTTCCTTTTGTAACTGCTGTAAAATTTAAGTACAGGTAGGTATTGAATACTTCTATATATATGTATTGTGTAACACACAATGTATTGTCAAAGTCAAAGTCAAAATTTCTTTATTCATTTAGGTACAATTTGTACACTTATGAAAGTCAATTTTGATGCCATCGGTTCGAGACTACCAGGAGGCCTTGTTCTGAGAAGAACCGGCAAGAAACTCAACAAGTTTTATCCTCCCTTTACAGTTTTCATAGTATTGATTTGGAAAGAGTCATAATTCACATTGTCAAGTCTTTAATAATTAATCATAATAATATAATAAAATAAAGACTCATAATTAAACTTACAATAAATAAATATATATAAAAAATGTGATTTAAGACATCTTTCCTTACAATATTGTCAACTAGAGAATTGAAATTTTACACATTGATATCTCACTAGATTAAAATGGAGAATCGAGCACATTTGGATGTACACATTTTTGTCGTCTATATATTCCTGAACTTTATAATACGCTTTCTTCATTAAAATTTGTTTAATGTGAAGCTTAAATTTATGTGACGGAAGTTCAGTTACATGATGTGGGAGTTTATTATATATTTGTATACATTTCCCCATGAATGAGTGACTAGTTTTATGAAGTCTGAAACTTGGTACAGAAAGTTTATTTCTATATCTTGTGTTTAAATTGTGATAATCACTTTTCTTCAAAAATGAATGTAAATTTTTATGAACATACATAATGTTGTCATATATATATTGGGAAGCAACCGTCAATATATTGATTTCTTTAAATAGCTCTCTAAGCGAGTCACGAGGTCTTAGTTTATAAATGGCGCGTACGGCTCTCTTTTGTAATACAAAAATGTCTTGAATATCAGCTGCTGATCCCCACAGCAATATACCATATGACAAAACACTATGGAAGTAACTGAAATATACAAGTCTTGCCGTCTCAACATCAGACAGTAATCTAATCTTTTTAACAGCAAAAGCAGCAGAGCTAAGTCTTCCTGATAGGGTAGTAATATGAGGATTCCATTGTAGACGTGAATCTAAAGTTATTCCTAAAAATACTGTTGAGTCAACACATTGTATAATTTCCTCGTTAATTTTAATATTTGAACTGACCTGCTTGACATTTGGTAACGAAAATTTAATACATTTAGTTTTATTTGAATTTAGTGACAAGTTATTATTAGTAAACCAACACATTACTTTGGAAAGGGCATTATTGTCTTACATAGAATACAACAGTTGCTTCCTTTACATGTATAGTTGTCAAAAAGAGGAATAAAATGACAAATAATACTGAGTTCATACTGTTATTTTAAAATTTCAAGTAGAGTTTTATATTTTTCACTGGGCAGAGTGTCAGGATTAGCAGCGTGTGACATCGCGCTGCAAGCATCAACATGCTAAAGATGCTTTTTTTTTGCCTGGCTACTGCAGTTAGTCGCTGATGTCATTTACTGCTTTACCGGTTTTTTTAAGAAGGCTAAGACCTTGGAGGGTCCTCAAGCCTGTAGGTCGGCCGTTCCTAGGGGATTACTGGGCGACCGAGCATCTCCCCCATGGGGAGTCTCTCAACCGCCTAGCGTCCCTAGGGCGTCCAAATCAGAAAAGGGCGTCCGAATCGGAACTAAAGATGCTAAAGCACGCTCGTGCAATAAATACAATGATCCTTTAGCCTACTAGCAGTTGTCATAAACATTTTTACTAATGGTCAAATTTAAAAAAATCTGTCACATTTAATGTTTTTAATTACATTTTGTATTATTAGCATTATTCACAATGTTATGCGGAATTTTGGCTCGTGATCACCTAGCCATAACTACTATCAATGCAAAGAGGCTTTTGGTATACCTATTTGCTGTTAATTAAGACATAAAATACCTACTTAGTGATTAATTTCAAATTCTCCAAATAAAACTGAGTAATAAGTAATATTTGTAATATTTTAGAGAATTCTCACTCGCAAATAAAACCATTCTCACTCGCAAATAAAACCTTATTACTGTGTACAAAATGTTTAGAATCTCTAAAAGGGGCGGTGACGATATATGTGTAGCGTTACAGCAACATAAAATATTATATATCGCGCAAGGGCGATAAGGATACGTAGCGTGGTGTCAATGTCCTAAATTATCTCTGCTGGGTGACCGCACTTTAGGTGACCGCTGAGAATTCAAACTCAAAACCAATTTCTATGACACATAAACAAGAAATAGAATTCACTGCCAGCACACGTGTTCCCTCCTTCCTACAATCCTGGGTCATTCAAAAGAGGCGTGAAGAAGCACCTTGCAGGTTGGGGCGCGGGGCGGTCCATCTCTTGCGCTAGTTGTCATTACATTTAGACTGTACATTGATGCTTACCATTACGTGGAATGGAGTCATTTGCTAGAGCTGTTTATTAAAAAAACGATGGTACACTAATACTGCATAGCAAGGCAGCCTATGCTTATGGTATAATGGAATATGTATAAATCGATCATCATCATCATAACAGCCTTTATAATTCGACCCACTGCTGGGACACAAGGCCTCTCCTTGTCATCGAAGGAGGTTTAGGCAATAGTCCATCACGCTTGCCCAATGCGAATTGTTGGACGGGGTATAAGGTGATCAATACAACTTTGCTGATCCATCAGTCACCTTCTACGACACCCATTAGAGGATATGGGGTGATGGTATTCTACTCTGGTGGCATCACGCAAAAACGTACGAGACTATGCTTATGGTATAACAGAATATGTATAAATCTTTCATAGGACAAGCATATTATTATTAATAAACGAATCTCATATACATGATATAAGAATAAGACGTTAACCTCTCTGTTGAGTGAGTAATGAAATAACATTTTATTGGATTTCGAATCATTTCCTTGTTAGGAGTGTATTCAAGCTTCCACGTGCGCTCTCACATCCAAAGCAATTTGCGTTATTTGTAGCTATTTTTTTATTCAACATCGGTTTTTCTGAATAAGAATTTTATGGGACTTGAAAAAAAAACAAATTATATTCGAACCATTGATCAAAGCAACATTTTACATCAACTAAATGAGTGATGCTAGCTTAAAATATCTCTTGCTTCTACACGACGACGCTCCAGTGGACAAGGCACTTTATTGAATTGCTAATCAAAAAAGTTTAACGTTTGCGTTGCTGAACGTGAATTGAAAACGGCCGTTTTTTTAATTTTTCTTTTAATTTATGTAACAAATTGAGCTAGCAAATTTTATACTAATTAAATATAATGTATTGATTTTTGTATTTTTTTTAAATATTTACATTTACGTATGGAATAATTTTATTTTTGCGTTTACAAACGCGTAAATATTAATCGACTTGCCTCAGGCGGGACTTGAACCCGTTGTGGAAGATGCGGATTCGAGTCCCGCCTGAGGTAAGTCGATTTTTTCAGTGCATTTTTCTAGTATTAATATTTACATTTACGTTTTATTTATTTATCGTATTCTTGTTTAAAAATGTTTTGACAACCTGATAAAAACCTTTTGTTAAAAATTTTAGGCGCCTTGTTGTAATTATCATCATCAATCAAATGAAATCACATGGTGACGTAATGAAATTATATTTTTGTTACAATAACTATAGATACTTGCAACACGTAGTCGTGTGATGCCGGCAGAGTAGAATAGCATCACCCCATATCCTCCAATGGGTGTCGTAGAAAGCGACTAATAAAGCAGCAAATGGGTATTGATCACCTTGTACTCCGTCCACCAATTGGGCAAGCGTAGTGGAATACTACCTTAACCTTGTTCAATCACAAGGAGATGCCTTATGTCCCAGCGGGGGGTCGAATTATAAAGGTTGATATGATGATGATAATTCAAATCAAAAGCTTATGATAAATGGTTGGAATCACAAGGTTGGGTGCTACGGTTGTTGCACACTTTTCAACTGGGTAAGGGAACGCCTCTTTCTCGTATACGTAGTAAAGAGGGAGTCTTGTAATCGTCAAAAAATTCGACATCGAGATTGTCATGAATTACACGTTTTGGACTTCCTGAGGCCAAAAATACCGTTTTTGGAATTATATCATATGTGTGAATGTTACTGTGCGTGTCTGTGCGTTAGCACGGTAGCTCGAGTATGCTTTAACTTATTGCAATCAAATTTAATACGCATGTATGACATCACTTATGATGTTTCTATCAACTTTTGATCCGTTTCCGGAACACGAGAAAGTCAAGGGGAGGCCACTCCCGATTATTAACTATAAACGCTACGAAACGGCAGCTAAGGAACGTCTACGAAAGCGCACCGCCCATCGCCCATCGCGCATCGCACCTTTAATTGGCAATGAACTATGTAATTTTTCGTGATCACTTAGATAAAAAGCAAATATCTTTTATGGAATAATTTTTACGTTTATAAACGCGTAAATATTTTTAAAACTAGAAACAATACACTGAATAAAATCGACCGGCTGGGTTCGATTCCCGACTGGGACAAGTCAATTTTTTCAGTCTATTTTTTCTAGTTTTCTTTTTTAATGTGTCGGTGATTTTTTGGTTCCAACGTTCATTGTTTCGGTGACAGCGTACTATCGCGGACACACGTCCTTGAGCACCCGAAGAGTCACGCCGCAACGAGTAACATTTCGGAATATTTTTATACAATTACTGTATGATACTGTAAGCTGCAAAAAATGGGCAACTCCTTTAGCTGGTAATTGGTCCTGGTATTCATAATTACTATCGATTTCCGATCTATTTCCGAGTCAAAGGACGTGTCCGACGCCGCTGCCCCTAACGTCTGGTCCTGACGTGAAATCATATTTTAATCGGATCTACTCTGAGTTGCTTGGAGAAATTTATAGAGCCCACTGAAGAATTCCTCTTTGCGATTTCATATACTTAAAGAGTTTTAACAAGAAAAACAATAGACATCAGCCCGCAAAAAGACTGTTCATACGCGTTTTATAAAGTTGAATAGAATAAGTAAACTTCGACACATCGACAAAAATAGAAAAGAATAGCGCTTCACCTACGACTTCGTCTGCCTCCAAAATCTAATATAGGTCTATGCCTATGTTATTAAGGAATAATAGATAATTCAAATGGAGAAAAAAGTTTTGAAATCGGTCTTGAACTTTGGAGTTTATTTGTTACAAACATACAAATATTTCCTCTTAAGAATATTATTATAATGGTTCTACCAGCGACTTCGTCTGCGCAGGTTTAGTACAAATGTTATTCTGATGTATGAGCTATATATATATTATTGCAAAGTTTCATAAAAATATATTCAGTAGTTTTTGCGTGACAGACATCCATATAAACTTTCGCGTTTATCATATTAGTAGGATAGTATAGATTACAGAACCAACAAAGTACTAGAGAGTGGAGAGATAGGAGTAAAACTTGGAACCTAGGAGTAGTTTAAGGAGACCTCCTTAATGCATCGGTAATCACTTTCACTACCCTGACTTCTTTCTCTGCCAGTACAGAACTTATGGAAGTACTAGACAAACAGAGGTCTTTTAATGTGCAGGGATTGAGCTGGTATACCAAACGTGACCATACGTCTTACTTTCATCATTTCAGCCACATGACGTCCACTGCTGAACATAGGCCTCCCCCAAAGAACGCCACAACGATCCTGTGCTCCTCGCATCCAGGCATGACCAGTAGCCATAATCAGGTCGTCAGTCCACCTTGTGGGGGGTCTGCCCAAACTGCGTCATCCGGTGCGCGGTCACTCGAGAACTGTTCGGGCCCATCGGTATTCGCTCTCCGAGCCATGTGCCCCGCCCACTGCCACTTAAGTTTTGCAATTCTTTGGGCTATGTCATAAACTTTGGTTTTTCTGCGGATCTCTTCATTCCTGATTGGATCGCGCAGAGAAACACCGAGCACAGCCCTGTCCATTGCCCTTTGGGTGACCTTGAGCGTTCTTATAGCTCGCATTACGCCGCTTTAGAAAACAGTATAAAACGAGTTTTTTCTCTAATGATTATATAATGAAAGATAATAATAATAACGGAAAAAAGGCTAACATCATCAAATTGAAATAATAATAAACCAACTCTATTCTTACTATAAAGATATTTTAAAACAAGTGCTTAGAGACGTTGCATTAGTTAAAATATTTATTTGTTTAAATTCATTAATGAAAAATAAATGTAATATTCAGTAACAAGATATTATTATTAATTGTTCTTCAGGTTCACTTTAAAATCACCCTTTGAGCAGTAGCTTAAGAATTAACTCCCACAGTTAAATAAAGGTTAACGTGAAATTGAATCCATTCAACAATGGCTTGTAGTAACAACGGCTCAACTGAGATGGAGTATTGAAATGTTTTAATGACGTCATTGTTAGAAGTAATTGTATCGAATTGTTGGTTCACTGAAACCGATGAGCTTTGAATAGCTCGAGTCAATACCTCCAGGTATTAGTGGAGGGTTTGGCGGGAATTTGGCGTGTAACTATAGCTTTATAGCCGACTTCAAAAAAGGAGGAGGTTCTCAATTCGACTGTATATTTTTATGTATTAACCTCATAACTCTTTACTGGGTGTACCGATTTTGAAGCTTCTTTCCACCATTGGAAGCTGGTGCTTGTCATGTGGTCCCATTTAAATTTGATCGACATCTGACGAGTAGATTTTGAGTTATCCCTAATAATGCCTATTTAATTGACGTCGATGATATCGTAATAGTTCTATTCCTTGTTTGTCTAAAAGATCTAGACTTAGTTTCCAGAATAAATATATACTTATAACTAAAAAGCAAAAATAAATTATTTTTAAATGAAAAACCGCATTCAAAACTAAAAAAGTTGTTTATAAAGTAAATAAAAATCTAAATGTTTTTTGAACGAAACGCAAGTTACTAGGAGGGTAGTAATTTTAAATGTTTCCAGATGGAAAGGGGCAGGAAGAATGTAAAAGTAATGGAGGGATTGTGTGAGCACTGAAATTACTGAATAAGAAGTGGACAATGACATACATACAATTACGCTCATCATCCTAAGTAGGGTTTTCGTAACATTTAGTCACACATACCATAAAACCACATCTGGTACGGTGGTATGTAACAGCTATAAAGAAGAATAAAAGAAAAATAAGTACATGTAGGCTAGACTAGATAGAGCAGCAAAGAGTATAAGTGAGAATACAAACTCCAGAGTTGGAGTTTCTTTATTTATTTACGTACTATTTGTACACTTATGAAAGTCAAGTTTGATGCCATCTCGGTTCAAGAGGACGCCTTGTTCTGAGAAGAACCGGCAAAAAACTCAACAACTTTTATCCTCCCTTTACAGTTTTCATAGTATTGATTTGGAAAGAGTCATAATTACATAGAGTAGAGAGTGAAGAGTGGTAATTAGATTGACGGTTGTGAACTGTGGTTGTGAATCTGGTGAAGCGTCGAGTCTAGGTCAGGCGGGTATGTTGAAGGGATAGAGGTTGAAACTTGGCTCGCACGGCTAAGTCCTCGACGAACCGCTAGATAGTCGCGCAAAATTTTATTTTTTGAAACTGATTGCAATAAATTACGTATTTGTTATTACAAGTACATTAAATACCTAAGTTATTATTTATGTCAATCATCTAATTCGTATTAAAATATTTGATTTATTACTTTATTCGTTCATTTTGTATTTTGAAAATAAAGTAAATTTACGAAAACGACATCCTTAGCCTTTATACAATATTGCATTAACTCTCAATTTTACCATTATTCCTTATCATTTATGAATATTACGAGCATGCATTCAATTTAACGCAAGTCAAAATGTACGTCGCTGAAGAACGGCGAGAATTTGATACACGCTACAATAGTTTTGTACAAAGGCCAAGGCCGATACAAACGTACAATACTTATCCCGAATATCTACAAACATAAACGTCGTGGTGACTACAAATCCTTTACTTACAAGGAGGGTGATCCTCGCGATATATTTTTTCTATTTGAAACGTGAGAAATGCTCGTTTGTTAAGTCTAGGGTCCAGTGTTTCTCCGCGGGAAATGGCGCCGTAAAAATATAAGAGACAGTGGCTTCAGAGGTCCAGTTTACCAAGATTTATGGCCGGGTCCGAAAACACCACATAAAAGATGAGGTGGCACGAAGCTTTTATGTATTTTTTAACTGTCTCTCTGGTGTAGTGGTACACTGTCAGATACAGGGCTCGCAGATTCGGTCTCCAGGAACATATTCGTGTTCGGTTTGGTATGAGAATAGAATAGAAACAACTTTATTGTAAACATCTTCATAACATAGCAGATTTATAAGCACATATTTACACAACATCGTACAATGGGCGGCCTTATCGCTGAGAGCGATCTCTTCCAGGCAACCTTAAGATGGACAGAAGTTTAAGATCAGAAACAGTGAGGGAATATGGCGGTGTAGCAACTATATATAATATATACACAAATATTAAACAATAAGCCTATCATTATTACAAAACAAATAAAAAAAAAATACATACAGAGATACAAATACCTACATGGATATGTTATTAAAACAAGCATATTATAATAAATGTAATACAATAAATGAATAAAATATAGGTAAGTACATATAAAAACTACATATACGTATACATATACACAAAATGGAAGGTAAAATTATTATATTAGTGTTTGTTTTAATCTAAAAAACCTTTAAGACTTAAAAAAAGATTCGATAGCCTACCACCATCTTTATAGTCTGTCGCCATAATAACAGTTTAAACAGCATTGCCACAAACCTGGGTCTTTCAGAAGAGGCGTGAAGAAGCGCTTTGCTGTTCATCAAGGTGAGGGTTGCAAGGTATTTTCGCAAAATTGAGTTCCAGTCTTGTTTACCATCAAGCGAGATGCTTCATTTCTTACGCTTTTTTTACACTTAAAAACTAAAATATACTATTACTTTCTCCTCGTAACTATACGGCGTAAACAGTCACCATTTTTACTTTCTCGTACATAGTATAGAGGAAGTCTTGTAATCGTCAAAATATTAGACCTCGAGATTTTGACGGATTTACACGTTTTGGACCTCCCTGAGTCCATAATTTTTTTTTTTGGAATTATGTCTGTGTGTGTCCGTGCGTAAGCACGATAATTCGAGCATGCCTTAACTTATTGTAACCAAATTTAACATACGTGTATGACATCAAAATATAAGGTTTCTATCAAATTTTGGTCACATGACATGTCATATGACATCAAAATATAAAGTTTCTATCAACATTTGAGTCGTTTCGGGTATACGAGAAAGTCAAGAGGAGAACACTCCCGATTTTTTAAACAAAAATTTTAGGAGTTCTTTTACTAATTTGTATTTAGATATACATTTTCACATTCAATATTAATACCAAGCCATTTGATGCCGGCATGATAAAATAGCATCACCCCATATCCTCCAATTGTTACAAAAAAACGCTATGACTGTACTCCTTTTAATAAATTGATAGTGACATTCAAAACTAAATCACCAAATCATTGTTTGATCTGCCCCGGTACCTTCGGCCCACTGTTTGCCCCAATCAATAGTCGAAGGAGGCGCGGCGCCATAAAATGACCCAATATTTTCCCTTCCCGAGCAAACTCACAAGTTTATCTGACGCAAACTACCAACTAAACGAGTACCTCACAATGTTTCGGGTCTGGCAACTTTCAATATTTCTTAAGAGCATCGCTTGGACCAAGGAACGTAAAAGAACGATTCGACGCTCCGTGGTTATAGAAGCATTTTTATTTATCGCAAGACTAAATTGGTTTAGGTTTTCTCTCGGTTCTGTTTTCTGGATATGAATTTTATGTCGGATAGAAACACAGTGTCGACAGAGCGGAAAAGGTTTGATACTTTGTCCTTACAGAATCGATACTAATGTTATAAAGCTAAAGAGTTTTTTTTTGGTTGAACGCGCTAATCTCAGGAGCTACTGAGTCAAATTGAAAAACTATTTTTTGTTGGTTAGTCCATTTATCCGAAGAAGTTTATAGTAGGCTATATAACACGTAAAGACCAATATGAGCTGAGCATCAATAAAAATGTTGCAAAAGTGGGAAATTTTCCAACATCCACGCGAACGAAGTCGCGGACAGCTAGTATTAATAAGACTTAAATACTCCGGCAATGAGGAACAGAGTTTTAGAGTTAAATGATCAGGGCTATTGTGTGGAAGGACATTTGTTTATATGTTATAGACAGGGTCTAATTGTAAGTGGTTTTAAAAGTAGTCTGTGGATGAAAGCAACAACCTAGAGTCAGTCAAATGCGGCCAATTATTTTATTTTATTCAGATAGCTAACAGCTTACTTACTAACAATGTTAAATAAACAATAGTGATATTATAAGAGCTATTGACAAGCTACCGCATACAAACTACAAGTTTAATACTAAATACTCAATACTAATACTAAATTAACATACATACAAACATACATTATACCCACACTAATTAAGCCTCGATAGCGTCTCTCTCATGCCACTTAAGCCACTTATACCTACCTACTATGTCGGGAAAAATCATAAAGAAATTACATTTAAAAATGCGAAAGTTTTTATTAATATTTATTATCTAATTATTAGTTTACACAATATACGAAAGCTTTGTGAAATGATGACACAAAGATGTTATCAAAATGTTTGTAAACGTAAGCGTTTTGAATTTATATAGTACCTATGCATTTAATTGTGCGACGACGCCCAATGACTTGCATACTCGTTTACTTTTATTTCATATAAATAAACCTTATTTTACGCTATTAATGATACAATTAAAATAATAACACGTAAATATAAGACTTAAATACAAAACATTACGCGCAGTAGATTTCTTAAATATTTAAGTTCATTGATTTCTTCCAAATAATAGGGTGCCATTAAAATCGAAGGCAATTATACCATAATTATATTATACCGCCTCAATTAAGCACGGCGGCTCATGTTTTTGTAATTAATTTGATGACTTCCAAATTACGTATAACGAAGTCGACGCTCGAATGTCCTCCTCCATTTACGACGCAGTTCATTTGTCATAACATCTGACATGGAGAAGTGTCGGAATATTATCCAATTTCTCTTCATGGGCTCGTAAAAGACGTAGTTCCACCCTGACCTTGGCATATTTTTAGCATTACGTCTTTGCTGACCAACTAACTTATAGTATATAGTGGGAAGTAAGGAAATTGGTCACAGATAAGTAGGCAAACATGAAGTTTATTGTAATGCTGCAATGACATATACAGAGTGAATTTTTCAAATGGGCCTTCAGGGCCAAATTCTAAACTATAAGGAAAATCGAAAAATTCTCAAAGGAGTCGTGAGCCTGATTTTGATGATAATAAAAACTGCATCATTGGATTGATTGATTAAATAATGATCATCGCTTCAACCAAGGTGGAAAAATAAGTATTTTATTAAAATTTATCATTTTCCATTAGTTCCCCGTGTTACTTTACGTTACGTGTTACGTTACTTCCCAGAAATCCATCCTTATTAACAACACTATCGAATGGTGTAATAATACAGGCTGTTTTTTTTTTTTCAAAATCATTGGGTTCGATTCCTGGCTAGGATTATTGATTTTTCAAAAATCCAATGCTGCATCATTGGATTTTGTTTTCATCAAAATCGTATAGTATAAATTTGGCCCTGAAGACCCACTTGAAAAATTCATAAAAAAATTCATTTCTGTACATTAATGCTATTATCTCGATAAGCTGAGCAGACAACTTGGCCCTTTCTGTTAGGCACTATGCCTGTTGTTCTCATCATGTCAGCCCAGAGAACCCAATGTTGAATATAGGCTCCCTATGATCGAAAACCCAATCGGTCCAGCGCTGCCGGCATCCAGCAGTGACCTTTACCAGATCATCCGTCGGTCTACCTTGACGACCTATGAATATCTCACTCGCCATCAGAACTCACGTCAATAAAACCGCCTTGAAAACTAAAAACAGAGATAAAAATTTCATGACAACCACCAGCTTCAAAAGGTTGGAAGAATCATGAAATTCGGCACAGCAAGTAAATAGTTATGTTTGAGGTAACAAACATAAAAAATACAGTCGAAATACAGTTGAAAACCGCCTCCTTTTTTGAACTCGATTAAAAAGGAAGTTTTTCTATGACGTACTTTTAGAGTACGAGTCTAGATACAACCTTATCCGCCCTGTCTTTACCTTTGCGTTTCCTATAACGTGGTTCTGGAATTTGATTAATACGTGTCAGTTGTCAATGAACATCCCGTGGGAGCAATTTTCGCGAAAAATTGTGACATCCTTCATTGTGTCCATTAGGTGGAACAGTGTTTCATTTAAAAGCTTTTTGCGTTATCAATATTCTTTTGATGATAAATTGACCTGATTTTGAATTATATTGTCGAAACCATATTGGTGTTCCCTTTTGTAGGTAATTCGATAAAAGAAGGAGAGCAGGAAGCAGGCAGTAAAAATAAATTATCTATATATAAAAATTATTCACTATTTCCCTTGGTCACACCATGACTTCAGAACGAATTTACCTATTTTATTCACCTTTTATTAAAAGTTTGTAAACTTACTTTGTAAAAAACCTACTTTGTAAAACATTTTTAAGGGAAGAAAAATTATGAAAATTGTGTTGCAAATGTCTATGGGCGGCGGTGATCGCTTATCATCAGGTTAAATGTCCGCTTTAGATACTACCTTTTTTTTTGTAAGGGCCAACAAACAGTTGTAAAATTTGTGCTACATAAAGATTTACATGTTTTCTTATTACTAATTATACAACCAGCAACGTTATCCACTGATTACTAGCTATACACTAATATCTTTGTGAAATGTGGGTAGGTACAGGCAAACAATTATAAAAATTAAAATGACATAAAAAACGACAAGAAAAGGTTCGTCAAAAAGAAACGTAAAAAAGTAAACAAAATGGATAAAAATAAAAAAGTAAAACTTGAGCAATAAAAGTCACTTGCCACAACCACATCACGCAAAGCCATCACACCAAAATAAGCCAAAGTCGTTCCGTGTGTTTGAAATTCCACGTGGCTTGAATGGTGTGACGAAAAATTTTGGATATCCAAACAATCTGAAATCCATTACTCCGTCACTCCAAACGTCCTTTTCGTGACATGTACGAAGTTGCTGCGTAGAATAAAAGTAAATTGAAGTGACGATAATAGAGCGACCACAGAGCGACCCATCTATTGCCAAATAACATTAAACAAATAACATTTCCTTTCCATGTTTTTAGTTTTCTATTTAATTTGGTATCAATTTCAATCATAACTGAACTTACCAAACACAAAAAAGAAAAAACAATATTTCAAAAAAGCAAAAATGTCTAACTTATCTGATCGACGGTATTTGTAAAAATATCTCATCGGGTGTGAAAGCCGCTGCAACATTGTTAGGCATTCGTCAGCTTGATGACGTAATCAAAAAACATGGCTAAATTCAAATAGGCCAAAAATAGTGGTCAAATAGTCCTGTGTAGCTCAGTTGGGAGAACAGTCGCCCGGATAGCGAAAGGTCGCGGGTTCAAAACCCCGTCTCAGCACTTATCCATGACAGGATTTTTTTCCATGATTTTCGTTTTCTATTTAATTTGGTATCAATTTCAATCATAACATTAAACAGCATTATTGTGTTAATTATAAGATAACCGTCGGTGGCGTAATGCGTAAGGGCGTTGTCTCCCACCCGGGAAGCACCGGTTAGAAACCCGCCACGAACCAATGTGTTTTCAAATTTTGAATTCATATGTACGTTTATTCGACGCTTTTACGGTTAAGGAAAACATCGTGAGGAAACCTGCACACACCTATAAAGAAATTCTTAGGTTCTGTGCGAAGTCGACCAACCCGCACTTGGCCAGCGTGGTTAACTAAGGCCTAATCGCCCCTAATGTGGGGTAGGCTCGAGCCCCTCGGTGGGGACATTATATGAGCTGTTGATGATGATGATGAATAAGATAAGTGAAAGCAAGACTTCAGTGTGAAGTACCCTTCAACGTTCGCGATAACCATCAGGCTAGAGGAAGACCATCAACCTTCCTTACCAAACATACAAATTAACAATGGTAACGTTTAAATAAACTTATTTCTTCATTTTATTTTCCTACCCTGTTCCCAATTTATTTGTGGTCGGTGAAGTATGCCTTGATATCGACAATACTGCTTAAGGATTTGGCATTTGTTTTTTAGGGCCGTGTGCCTGACACCATCCCTCCTTGGGAATGGCTGCTATCTTTCGACAGCACCCGGACCACCAGCTTAGCGTTCTTCTGTAGCACGGAGGAAAATCGATTTGAAAACTTTTTCGGTCACCCATCAGAGTACCGACCGTGCACTTGGTTGCTTAACTTGCCTGATTGCTACCAAGAACGCAAGATAGCGGGGCTATCGATCCTCCTCGAAAAGTAACGTTTAAATAAACTTTTTTCTTATACCGCAATAATCCACACAAAAGAAATGCGACATTAAATAACAAGGCTTCATTTAATTCTTTTGTTACACCTTTTACACGACGACAAAATAACGTCTCGCTACACCTTTTTGATATCACAACAAAAAATATTGGCGACAAATTGGGGGATACGGAGCGTATTATATTCTTATTTGTACCAAATCCTTTTTGAAAGATCTCTCGTAATTCGCAATTCTTTATGTAGGTCCGTGTATTGATAGGCCATTACGTCGTAGATTTATCAATAATCCAAACTAATGTTATAAATCCGAATGTGACTTTGTTTGTTACGCTTACGAGAACTTTTGCCAAATAAAAGCCAACAGGACAGATGTGCAATCCGTTTGCCCTGTGTGTGCATCACGAAGAGACGACATTGATTTTAGCCAAATATAAGGCACCGTTGGGTTCAACGTAAAAATCAATCCAAGGTAATTGCTTTATATGCATTAAAATAGTGTCAATCGCAATGCTTTGCGTTTTCCGCATAAAGGTTGTAGCACAATTGTCTGCTCGGAACCCTATCGCCTCTGTTTACTATGAAAAATAGGCGATGCTCTTCTGTTCGCAGCTGTTTCGTAGCCGCTGTTCCTTAATCGTTTCGTAGCCGCTGTTCCTTAATTGTTTCGTAGCCGCTGTTCCATAGCAGTCCCGTAGCCGCTGTTTCGTAGTCGTTTCTTAGCCGCTGTTCCTTAATCGTTTCGTAGCCGCTGTTCCATAGCAGTCCCGTAGCTGCTGTTTCGTAGTCGTTTCGTAGCCGCTGTTTCTTAATTGTTTCGTAGCCGTTGTTCCATAGCAGTCCCGTAGCCGCTGTTCCGTAGTCGTTTCGTAGCCGCTGTTTCTTAATCGTTTCGTAGCCGCTGTTCTATAGCAGTCCCGTAGCCGCTGTTTCGTAGTCGTTTCGTAGCCGCTGTTTCTTAATTGTTTCGTAGCCGTTGTTTCATAGCAGTCCCGTATCCGCTGTTCCGTAGTCGTTTCGTAGCCGCTGTTTCTTAATCGTTTCGTAGCCGCTATTCCATAGCAGCCCCGTAGCCGCTGTTTCGTAGTCGTTTCGTAGCCGCTGTTTCTTAATTGTTTCGTAGCCGTTGTTCCATAGCAGTCCCTTAGCCGCTGTTCCGTTGTCATTTCGTAGCCGCTGTTTCTTAATCGTTTCGTAGCCGCTGTTCCATAGCAGTCCCATAGCCGCTGTTTCGTAGTCGTTTCGTAACCGCTGTTTCTTAATCGTTTCGTAGCCGCTGTTCCATAGCAGTCCCGTAGCCGCTGTTTCGTAGTCGTTTCGTAGCCGCTGTTTCTTAATCGTTTCGTAGCCGCTGTTCCATAGCAGTCCCGTAGACGCTGTTCCGTAGTCGTTTCGTAGACGCTGTTCCGTAGTCGTTTCGTAGCCAATAATGTATTGAGAATTGCTTGTCACTTTCTATCAATCACAAAGTGATAGAGACGTACGCGACGGTCAAGTCGGCGTTGATTCTTGAGACTCATTCTATAATACTTGCCTTAATCATCTCAGCAGTCCAGGCATTTATCCAAATTATGAATTGAAACCGATCAAATCGATGTTACTAACTACTAATTTTTGTCCTTCTCACATAAAAGTGCCAACTTTCCGCTTCAACTGCTGAACGGATTTCAATAAAAAATGGCAATAAGACGGATCTTACATCCTTCGAAAGAACATACTGTGCTTTAACAAAAACCTGAAGAAATTGGAATATGGGTTGACAGTGTAAACGGGGAATCTATCATTCCTCCCGAATATGAAAAATCTGCAATGATAATTTCCAAATTCAGATTATATTGTCTAACAGAAACTATTCAATAGAACTATAAACATTTTATTAATAAATCCTTAAAAAAAGAAGCTTTAAGTAATTCAATAATATTTTTTCTCTCTAAAAGTTCTATAGTTAAATATTTAAAATATGTACCAAATTTCTATTGTAAGCGATACAGCAATAACCAATTCAGTGATAGCAATTTTTGTCTTATCGGACATTAAAATGTTTATAAATTGAATAAGCTAAACCGCTCGACACAATACATGTGCCAAACAAACGCACACTAATAATAATATTTTTTTCATCCCACCACCTCGGAAAGTGTAATTTTGCGCTTCGAAATCTGGCTGGAAAATTCTATTTTATTCGCTTGAGCGGCAAAGTAGATTTGAATTTAGAACATCACATATAATGAGTACTCAATATAATTGTAAATTCAAAACGTCATTAAACCTATTTAATGTAACCTCTATGGTGCCAAATTTATGATTAGAATGAAGATTATTTTGTCATTTCCTCGCTGAGGTGGGATGAAAAGTTACGTATTGCACTCGAGTGGAAAGATTTTTCACCTTGTGCTCGTTTGTTTCCCTCGCTGACGCTCAGGATTCTAATTTAGAATCACTCGCTGCGCTCGTGATTCAACTCTAGAATCCTTCGCTTGCTCGGTCATCCAAATCGAGCACGCGGTTAAAAAGGAACTTTCCACTCTTGTATAATAAATAACTATTTCAATGTCAATTAGAAGTAATAGATTATTATTTATTTTAATTTTGAAAATTTCAAGTCTTATTTTGAGCGTAATTTGCTTCTGTCAGAAACACTGCTATGGCATTGGATTCAAAGTAAATTTTATCACAGCTCGTGTGAAAGGGTGACTTCAAAGAGCAGTCGACACCCACAGTCAAACAGGATGTGGGCCCGCCGAAATCGTGTTAGGACGTTGGTGATATTGTACCAAGCCACAGACTGAATGACGTTGCAAACAAAAGAGAATGCCCATTTCACTATTGAATTCGGTCTAGCTGTGTTTTACTTTTTCGATTGTTCAAATATTGAACTCAAAAGCAAACTTGGAATGAGAGAATGGCCGGAAAATCATGACGTCGAAGTCGAAAATCATGACGTGACGTCGATACTTTATGGTTTTCCGTATGCAGATGTAGATTTAAATAATGTAGAGCACACGTAGGTAGAGCCTGTTTTACAGGTTCCAACTAAGTTTCCATTACCGTTTATTTCACATTATCTGTGAATCTATACAAAACTATTAAGATAACTACCAGATATCTCTTAACGTGTAACAAGCTTAAGACTTCTTTTCCACCCGAGATGTATGCTTTTGGTATCCACAAATCATATTCTACGGTTCAGATACCATTACGCTTCTTAGCTCTTTCGTTCCTCTGTCAATAGAGCGAGCGAGAAATTGTCAATAGGGGTCAAGGGGAAAAAAGAATTTGGCTCTAGTTTAAATACTCTAAAACACCTATTCAGGCGTCAATAAAGGCAAGCAACCTTGGCCATATTGAGTGGAGCATCTTGCACTTGCCACTCAGAAAACATACAGAAAACGAAAAACTATTGATTTTATTAACAAGAAGGTAATTTTTCTCATATGAATATTTAATCAATCTTTAATTATGTACAAGATGAGTAAAGTTTTATAAAAATATCTCCAGCAGTTTTCGTTGAGACCCTTTGTCTTGCAAGTCCTCAGTGGCTACTTTCGCTAAATGAATTCCCAGTTCAGGAATAGCGCATTTCCCAAATCTATCAATGAGAAACTCTGGGCTATTAAGGAAAAAAGCCAAATTTAATAAAAAAAGTCTCATAGAATGGAAACATATTTTTCCTCAACAAACATAATTAATTTATAATAATTGTTACGTTTGAGCCACAGGCTGTTGGGACAATTAATCTATTATTTGTCTCGCAAATGTTGACATTTGTAAATAAAGATTTTATTTCCTTATTCTTTACAAACAATTTCAAGCGTAAAACAATCATAGATTATCGTCCCATGGCTTCTGTACCAGTATTTATTATTCGCGTGTAAAGAATTCAATTTTGAATGTGTAACAGCAATTAGGAAAATCGCTTTATCACTATTAATCAGCCTGTTAGGATTGGAGCAATGAGTGCATTGGGACTATCCCAATCCTGGCTTAGGTCTCGACCTACCGCCGTCGGTGAGGAGGCGGCCTATACGGCATCGGCCAGCGGCCCACAGGGGCTGGCGTTAGTTGGTAGCCCCTGTGGGCTGCTGGCCACCAATTGGTGCACAAGGAGTGCCTAGACGGGCAGCGTTGGGACCTTGGTGCACAAGGAGTGCCTAGACGGGCAGCGTTGGGACCGTCTCGGTGTAGTTGCACTCACGTGCGCAGATCCCGAGCCGTCCCGCAATAGCGCACTGGAGGTCAGGCCGGGATGGATGTTTAGTGGGTATGGAGGGAACGCCTTTGCCTCGAGTCCCACATACCTCCTGCGGTTGGCTTCGCCCCATGCATTTGACCTCCCCGACATAAAAAGGTTCCCACCTTGCTCAATACTCATTAATTTATAGATTTTCCACAATGTTTGTTAAGTTCATAATACAGGCATTATTTAAAGTAATGTTGGGATAGCACACAAGGAGAGAGGAATTTAAGGAGGTGGTAGACCCATATATAGGGTCGTCTGGGCAGGAACCACCTTTCTGATTTCTACCGTTAAGCAGTTCGGTGAGTTTCTGATTTAAGGGAAACGAAGCCAGTGTAATTACTGGGCACGGAAGGCATGACATCTTAGGTTCCAGGATGCAGTGTTAAGTGATTTACCCAAAATATTGCACGTGTCTATAGGCAACCACTTAACACCAGGTGGGCCGCAAGCTTGTTTACCATCTTGTTATTTAAAACAGTAGGAATACCTACAAGTTATTTATTTCATAACACGGCACCACATAACCACAGTATCCCTGACACGTATTTGCGGGAAGCAATGTCTTACAACCGCAACCTCCTCGTATATTATGATCTAGACCCTTTTCTTGCTCCAAAGCCAATTATCCAGTCAGATTTTCTGTTCTACACTAAGATTAACAAACAATCATACACACAAATAGATAGTATAGTATTTAAATGAGTGTATGTTTTGCAGGAAATTTGATTAATTTCGCATTTTACAAACATTATTTTGAGTTTATGAAAATGTGCCGAAGGCAAACTGTAGGCGCATAAGAGATTAGACTCTCCTACAAAGAGTCTATACCGCCGGTCATAAAAAAATAACACTGACTACTATTATTTTTCGACAGTGGGTTACTCGAACAGCGGTCCACATTGTTATGATATGCCGAGGCATTTTGTAAAATGCGGAATCACACAAATTGCTAGCGATATATACATAGCATGTTCCAAGAAGTCTATATAAACCAGCTACATCTTTTCTTTACTCATAATATTTGACGCCAAAGGAACTATTAATTATTTCTTTAGCAAATTAAGTCAAACAATGAAGTAATTTCTCGAATTATCTATAAGAACATAAGTAGTTGCAAAAATAATTAGTAATTAGAAAACTTCCACAAGTCATTAAACTTCGGTACAATGTCTAATTAGAGGATTACCTTACTTATCTAATTAATGGCACGGACTGTCGCTACAATAGTTTAATTAAGCATTTAATTAAACCGTTTATGTTATATTCAGTCTTTTGTTCAAAGAATGTGAAAATTTTGTACTTACAACGTGTAGGGAGGAATATTTTTCATTTAGTTATAATATCGACAGTTAAAACATCAACACCGTAAGACCAACGATTCAAAATCTCAACACTTCAAAATGTCAGCAGCTTAGTAAGTCAATAGTTCACAAGATCAAAGTTTAAAATCTCATCATGGAAAAATTTAGGTTGCTACTTAGTGGAAAACGGAATTTGCCGAACACTCTGAAGGAATTGATAAAAGAGCAAAAATCAACAAAAAATCTAGAAAAGATCCTTGCAGAAGTGCCACGCACACCACCAAGTAAAAAAAGTAAATCATTTAAAGATGCTTTACAAAAGGTCGATAAAAAAAATAGACAGAATAACGTTTTTTTAAAAAGATGCTTAGATCTATACCGTATGGAACAGATTATTTTAAAAAAATATTTTTTATTTGGTATGAAAATTACCAATACAAACTCTAACCCGGACCGCTTGATGTGTAGGCAGCCATACTGACCACTCCACCAAGACAGCGTCAAAGTGACTACTGTCTAGTCATTAATCGAATGAAGCGAAATGTTTCCGTACCCATCTCGGTAGCGAACTTGTTCGCTGTGCCCTTGACTGTCAATGAAAATCATTTAATTTCTCAATGCATAATACAAGTACAATCGGGAATTAATGCGATTTAATTACCTTTTAAATGCCTGACGCTTTAGCCGGGTTACACCGACCGTGGTCACAGGCGGAGTCCGCCCTGAACCCCAGCTAAAACGTCAGGCATTTGAAGGTAATTTAATCGCGTTAATTCCCGTTTTTACATGTATTAGTCATGCAACGCGAAAGTTTTCATAAAAATGTTTTTGTGCTCATCCAGGACTGTTGACAGTGTAACTACTACCTTACCCTATTCAACGACCTAATATTCATAATCTTGGAAAGGCACTTAACGTTGTTACAATTCAAAAACAACATCTTGACATAATATTTTCGTACGTTCCTCGTCTCGAGGGATGCGCTGATCCATATTTGACTTCGTAAATATTCCAGTTGAACTCTAAGCTAAAATTCTAAGATAAACAAACATGTTTCCGCTTATTCCGACACTCTTGACTGTGTAAAAGACGGTTCGTTCAGCTAAGGGAACTTTGGAGCAAAATCAACTTTGCCCGCGACGAAATTAAGTCCTATTCTTTTTAGGTATCGGGGGAAAATGGGAGATATTTTATTCAGATGCCATTAAAATTTAACTAGTTGTGATGCAATGTCGCAAAAGAATAATATAAGGTACTAAACATTATACTTTGATTGACAAAATCTAACAACTCAACAACCTCAGGGTACATCGTATCATTATTCCTACCAAGTTCCTTGGGTCTTCTTTGCTTGCTTTATTGCTTCTGCGGTCATCAAACTATTTAACTCTGATTTGCGGGTGTTGCTAGTGATGGATGATGTTCAACTTGTCTCAAAGGTTATTGTGACTTCATAAAAAGAATATTTGAAAAACCAATCTGTTGCTTGCTACTCACAATTTTTTGCAGCTTTTATCTCGTGCGTTGTACGCGTATTATCTAATGGTTTCTATAATTTCGCGACGTTACCGCAAAATTCACGAGAGAATAGGTGTTTTTTATTTTAGTGAATGTTATGGAATAATTTTATTTTTGCGTTTACAAATGCGTAAATATTAATACTAGAAAAATGCACTGAAAAAAATCGACTTGTCTCAGGCGGGACTCGAACCCGCATCTTCCACAAGTCGATTTTTTTCAGTGCATTTTTCTAGTATTAGTGAATGTTGTAAGACATTAGAAAAAGTCCTTCGAGCCCCTTCTATCTGTATAAATATGAGAACTTATCTTCAAACCACAAACCAATTTGCATGTTATTTTCACTATCACGTTTAATTTCTTCAGATATATTAAATTGCATTAAATAACTTCGTGTAAATGGGCAGCAGTGAAAGACTTCTTTTATATTTGATTTGTCAATTATTATCAAAATAAAAGAAATACAAAAGCTTTTAAAAGATTATTGTTAGGCGGAAGTATCTGAAAATTAATTAAGCTGACCGTACCATTCCCGAAACTTCAGGTCTACGGCAAAAAGTTTTTTGGTGAGTTCAAGAATTTGAAATATTGGAAAAATCATATTAGAAAGTTAATCAAGAGGGATACGGCACAGTGGATTAGATGTCCGAATGGGAACTACTTACATATTATTATTAATACCTTGTGAAAAATTGAAGACTGCATTCAAGTCAAGAAAGATTAATTGTATTTTTTTTTATTTTTGTTGGCGAGTTAGGCTCCTAAGGTTCTTGGTAGGATAAAAAAAGTATCTTATTTTTTAAAGAAAAAGTTTTTTTCTTCTTGACCTTCATGATGATAAGCCTTCGTTCAGAACCTTCGTCATCATCATCAGCTCATATAATGTCCCCACCGAGGGGCTTGAGCCTATCCCACATTAGGGGCGATTAGGCCTTAGTCAACCACGCTGGCCAAGTGCGGGTTGGTCGACTTCACACACAACCTAAGAATTTCTTCATAGGTGTGTGCAGGTTTCCTCACGATGTTTTCCTTCACAGTAAAAACGTTGATTAAAGGTACATAGAATTCAAAATTTTAAAACACATTGGTACGTGGCGGGGATAGAACCAGTGTCTCCCGGGTGAGAGACGTCGTTCTTACGCACTACGCTACCGACGCTTTTTTTCAGAACCGTCAGAACCTTCAAATAGTGGCAATTGCTAGCGTCTAGTCTTGGGTTGGCTCCAGTTTGAAGGCTTGAATTAAAAAAATGTTTGCGGCGAGGATGACCTCAGAGTCGCAAGTTGCTCGCCTAGGGAACCTCGCCAACTTAGAGGAATGGTCACTGCCTTCAAAACCCGAGGAACTTGATATCTTCTAAATAACTGTCAATACTTAAAAACGCTTAATTCAATGTGCCTGTTCAGGTCATTTGTATTGTCAATTCAGCACATTGATGTCGCAAAAACACGATTCCGCTATCAAACAGTTTTAATATTCACTATACACGTGACACTAATTGTCTGACCACCGGCGGTTACGACTGCTAAATAGTTTACGTTGCTATCCAACTTGTTTTCGAGAACGAAGGTATAAAAACTTTTTGGTTTTTGCGCACAGAAGCGTCGAACTGTTCCTCATTATCAACGCTCGTGTTGCTACTTACTACAGCAAAGGGGCGGTATGTATAGGGATGCAACAATTATATATCGACTACTTAACAATACTGAAACCAAAATATCGATATTTTATCGATAAGTGAACAATTCGAAATTGTGAAGAAAAAAATAGTGCAAAAATAGGGCAGCTTCCGATAGCCTTAAAGCCAATAAGGGGGTGCCTAATCGGTAGGAGTCTGACATAACCCTAGGGCCGTTCTTCGGGTATCCATGATGGATAACACCTCCTCCTTTCCTCGTGGGCTAGAAGATCTTCTTAATTAGCTCTTTTGTGCCTCTGTTCTATCGCTCCTCCCGGTGGAGGAAGAAAAGAGAAAGAAACAGAGGGGGTTAGGGGAAAAAATGTGAAAAATCAAATAAACTTTCTCTTTTACAAAATATCATTTGAAATACTAATTCAAACAAAACTAAAAAACATGCAGTTAGAGGTATGTATCAGTGAGTCAGAGGTAGGCAGAGATTTGACGATAACTATTAACATCAGCGTCTCAGATCTGTTACATTGAACCGATGTAAATATGAAATAAAATAAGTTCCGAAATAAATTGCATAATATCGGCGATAATGCAAAATATCAACAATGTCGGGATGAAATAGTTGTTTTTGATGGAAGAAATGACATATTTTTTTCATTCTATGATTGGGAATGTGGATTCGCAATTCACCCAGAATCCTAAAGGTATTGGGTATGCAATAATTATAATTGTTAGGTGCTATGGCAAAAACCTCAATCATGGTGTTAGCCAATCAGGCGTACTTAAAATAAGCACCTGCCACCAACCAAATTGAGTACAAATTTGTGCCAACATAATGTCTATGCAGCACCTCAGAGGTTTAAGCCTATTCGAATTCCAGATGTGTATAAAATATCGATACTTAAAGAATGCATCCCTAGGCTTGACTCTCATCCCTGAAACCTTCCATAAATTAAGTTACAATGTGTCGCAAATTCGGGACTCATTTCTTTTTTACGTGTAGACGAAATGTCGGCTACATTAGAATGTTGCCACAACAGAGCGTAACATGATTTCTTCTTCCGTAAAAAACGTTTGATCTCAGTTTGCCTGGGTTCATGGATTATTCACGGGAGTAAATATTTTCTTTGGAATAAAACTAAATAAAATATACGCGACTTATATAAAAAATCTACGACTGCATGTTACTATATTGAACAAAAGTTCTAAAAAGCAACATCAATATTTTTTAACTTTTCCTTTAATATTTGATCTTGTTTCCGTCTTTTCAGTCGACTAATTGTCTTTTTATGTAGGCCGGTTTTTATATTTTTTTTTCTTTGCCACTGCGTGTTCTTCTTAACAATGTGCGTCACGTCAAGGTCATATATTTATGTGCGATGATCGGCTTCGCCATAGTATTAGTATTTTTATTTACAAATTTAATATCTTATCAGAAAGACAATTCAGCATAAAACAATGGCAAACAAGATCTGGTGTTCTTATTAAGTTGTACTCAACAATTCGTTCTGTTGTTCTGAGTAAAGTTTGAGTTTAAAGTTTTGAAATAGGAAATACTTACTACACATAATAAAGTAACTGGACAGTCCATTAGTTCTATTATAGTAAAGTTCACGGGGGCCCTGTAGGGGGTATATATTGTCTGCTTCTGAGAATCTTCTCTGAATGTTTTTTTACCAAAAAATATAAAAGTTAGTGAATACAACCTTTTGACTAGTTTTGAGACAGATTAAAGGAGACAAGTTATTTCTAACTAAATTAAATACATTATTATTAGTATGTTTCCACGCGACGGTGAATAAAACGCTAAAAATTGTTTCTTAAATACCTACTTAGTACATAATTATTACGAAACTCAAAAGAGTGGAACAGATCTTTGGGTAACTTTTGGTTTTCATAAGACACATCGGGTAGTGCGAGCCATTCCAGGCTAAATTAGTGAAAGACTGCCAACCTGTCGCCTATAGAAAAGGAGAGTGAAATTCAAAAAGGTCGGGAGAAATTAATTAAACCTTCAGTGAACCACAAAAAAAACTCTGCAACCAGGATCTGTAAGGCCCGGACTCCACCAAAGCGGAGATTCGAAGCGGAGACGAGAAGAGATATTTTTCAACAAAGGTGTATCCACCAGTTGACCGGAGATGCGTACTGACTAGACTGTAGCGGAGATGTGTGCGGTGTTTGTTAAGATTGCAGTTTAGTTCGATCTAACACGAGAGCCGTCGCTAGCGGCACCGCTCACTATACGTCGCTCACATCTCTTCTCGTCTCTGCTGCGTTCAGTCGGCCGGCGCTAGCTTGCGAGGCACAGCTCACATCTCCGCTAGCTCGATCGCGCTATACAAATATAAAAAATATCCGCTCAGTGGTCTCGACTATAGCTGAGCCGAGACGAGATGCGTGAATATCGAATTTCTGTTGTTTGTTTAGAACACAGCTTCTCTCCTCTCGTCTCGTCCTCTACTTTGGTGGAATCCGGCCCCTACACTGTAAAATATCTCAGCATAGTCCAGCCAAATAAATAACCAAATATATCTATCAATTTAGGCCAATGGTCTTAATATGATTAAAAAAGTATATTTAGGATTAATAGAAGTAAATGTTGAGTATTTGATTGCCTTGCTAAATCACTTTTATCTCCTTCTTTCTACTTTTTTTTCAAATGCATTTACGCATTGTCCCTGCGGGGTGGTACCAACCGCAGGGGATATGTAGGACTCGAGGTGAAGGCGTTCCCTCCATACCCACTAAACATCCTCCCCAGCCTGACCTCCAGTGCGCTATTGCGAGACGGCTCGGGATCTGCGCACATGAGCGCAACTACACCGAGACCGTCCCAACGCTACCCGTCTAGGCACTCCTTGTGCACCAATTGCTGGCCGACGCCAGCCTTATAGGCCGCTTCCTCACCGACGGCTGCTCGACCTGGCGCGTCCTACTGACGAGGACACCGGGAGCAGCCATCGGACTGGACCTGAGGGACTTCAGACGTGGTCGTGGCCCTGAAAAGGGCCGTCAGGAACTAGCCGTGGTGGGAAAACAAACAACTCGACGATGGCATGTGACTTCGAATGCGGACACACTTGACATCAAAAGCCACACACCCGCCGAGAAAGTTTCCCCACCACGTTACCAGGGTCCGCCACGAGGAGGCTTCCGGACGTGGACCCCATCTCCTTCTTTCTCCTACTCCTCAAATTAATTGGAAGCATCCAATTAATTTGTGGTCGGGTCAGTATGATATATCTTGCCATCGACATACTGCTGCAAAAAAGAAATAAGTTTTGGCTTTTGATTTTTCTGCTTGATACCAACCCTCTTTGGGAATCAATTTTGAATCACTATTATATGAGTAGGTATAGTATATGTTTTTCTTTATACAGCCCTTTTATATCAGATATTTTTAGACTTTCCTTGTAGCTTTTCCTTTAAGTTTCCTTTAACACATAAGATAAGATAAATCATATGTTTACAATAGAAATTACAAATAGGTAATTACTAAATTAATATTATAAACATCAGCGGCTTCAATAAAGAGTTTTCAATGAGTACAAACTCCTTTGTCTATCTAGCAAAGTTGTGGGAAATAATATGAAAGCATATTGATGTTGAAATTAATTTAACCATCGTTCCCACTCGTTGAGAAGTTAATTATATAGGAAAACTTTATAAAGAGTGGGTAGGAAGGAAATTGATATTGCTATGGAGGCCTTACCCGTATACAGCTTTGAGTCTAGAAGCTTTTATACAATTTTCTCAAACTTAACATTGTTAGGTATTATGTGTGCTGGAGTAATTAATGTGATCAAGTAGGCTATGTAGATTTATTTCTTCTAAATTAAATTCACTTCACCGAACTCTTGAAATGCTTGAGTTTTACCATTCATACAGACGATTTTATTTTTATTTATTGTATTTGGGATAACAAACAGTTATAAAATTTAGCTTACTATGAAATGACTTAAAACTAACGTATTTACTTATTATATAACCAGCAACGTTATCTTCAGATTTTATTTCAAATAAGTCAAACCAATGAATGCCAAAAAATTATAAACAGCAACACAGACTGTTAAAATTAAATATTTAACAAGATTTTGTCTATGATGATTATAGAATCATCATAGACGAAACTGAAATGAGAAACAAAATCAGACCATCTCCCCACCCCCTTTATTTATTGTAAGTTTAATTATGAGTATTTATTTTATTATATTATTATGATTAATTATTAAAGACTTGACAATGTGAAATTATGACTCTTTCCAAATCAATACTATGAAAACTGTAAAGGGAGGATAAAACTTGTTGAGTTTCTTGCCGGTTCTTCTCAGAACAAGGCCTCCTGGTAGACTCTTGAACCGATGGCATCAAAATTGACTTTCATAAGTGTACAAATTGTACCTAAATGAATAAAGAAATTTTGACTTTGTCTTTGAATTTGACCGACCCCACTAGTCAACCATAAAATCAAATATGGTCGGGCTAGTGAAACCGATAGAGAGGACAATCACATTCATTTATTTTCCAAGATTAGGACATAATATTAAGAGCTTCGGATCTAAATTTAGGTTCGGATACAACTAACAAATCAAGTCTTTGCAAATGATCATTGTAAAATTTGCGCTGAGGGAAAACAACTTATGTGGATAATTATTGCGAATTCGCGCAGAACTACTGGGGATCTTGTACAATTGTACATTATTTGCTGTATGAAAATATCACAGTCAAACTTATTCTGTATAATGTCAACGATAAGGAGCTCTTTTCCCTAATTCCACCTTCTCCTCGCTTTTTGTGGACCACGTGTGCTACTTACGTTGTCTTCGAAATAAACATAGACTACCATTCTGACGCAGACTAAGAAGTTTATCAACTCGTTTCTACGTCGCACTATCAAGAAAAGGAATTATCTGACTGCATTCAAAAGAGTCGTGAAGAAGCACCTTGCATGTCAGCAAGGCGAAGGTGACTAGTGTGTCGCTTAAAGGTCATAGCACACTTATCGACTTGGAAAGGGAATGCCTCTTTTTTACTATGCACGCTACGGTTCGGCAGGAACAGCTACGAAATGTAAGGCATCGCCTCCTTTTCACAGTAAAAACCTTGAAATATCTCTCGAACTTGCTATCTTGGTATTTGGCATGCAGTTCTGCTTACAATCCAGTGGAATGGATCATTTGCTAGATTTTTTTATAAAAAGAGAACAGGCATACATTAAGCTGTCACTTTCAAACTGTTTATAAAAATATTTTTCTGAGAATTTATTAAAACTGAATAGCAATCATAATAACAAACGAAATACTTGTAACCATAGAAAGACTCCTTTCATTTGTTACTTTTATAAGGCATTAATTTGGTTCAATATAGAACAAGGATTCCATGGTTCAATCTAATGCCTCCACACACTCGGACGAGAATACGAGAAAACATAATACATTGGCACTTTCTAATTTCCGTTCTTCTTTTGTGCTTATGCAAAGCTGTCAATGTACTTTGTATTCATGGTTACTCGGCTGCGAGCATAAAATGGCCATAGGAATAAAATTTAGGGATTATCTTTTGATTATGTATTATTTTGTACTGTATTCTTGCACTGTATTATCATCATCATCATCATCAACAGCTCATATAATGTCCCCACCGAGGGGCTTGAGCCCCACATTAGGGGCGATTACGCCTTAGTCAACCATGCTGGCCAAGTGCGGGTTGGTCGACTTCACACACAACCTAAGAATTTCTTCATAGGTGTTGTGCAGGTTTTCTCACGATGTTTTCCTTTACCGTAAAACGTACACTGTATAGTTAAGTTATTATTGGATTTACTTAAAATATGTGCGGGTAAATAATGAAGAGATATTTTTACGCCATCTTAGTGGAGTGGTCAGTAATGCTGCTTACATTTCTAGTGTCCAGCTTCGGATCCTGGTACAGCTTGCGCCAAACTTCTAGTTCCCTCTGAAGTTTCCGTTTCGTTCGCCCAGCCGTACCACCTACCAACAAGGTTCAATTTCGCTACTGCTCAGGCCTTATGTTCAGAGCGAACTAGAAATTTGGCGCAAGCAGTAGTATATGTTAGAGAGTGATCAACACGGACATTTGTCGAGTCATTATCGTTTGACACAGTGAATTTATTGTGGCTATAGGGCTGTAGAACCGAAGTCATTTTAATAGGTCGGTCAATACAAACGACTCTTGATATGGGAATAAAAGAAGAAGAGAAAAGAAAGAAAAGAAAAGAATTGTACAAGCTCTAAGTTTTGTTACCTAGGTGCAAGTCGCATGTAATTTAATGAAAAAAGAAAATGCATAAATAAAACAGCCAACAAAGCAATCTAATCACTATGTTTTCAGTTTAAAGCATATAAAAGGCTAACATCCTCCAATGTCTGATATGCGAGCTAATTTGCAATTTCAATTAGAGACACGCTAAGCTCTGTCGTCACATTATCTAAATTGCATCTAGCTCAACATATTTCAATCGCCCTGTGAGGTTACTGGGCCATGTATTGTGCAAATTCATTTGTAAAAGCATTGAAAAGCGTAAATTATGGTGAAGCAAGTGAACTAATTAACAAAATAACAAATTGATCGTACATTCATACAATCACGCTCGTAGTCCCATGAGGGATTGAACAGAGCCTTAGATAATATTTTGTTACACATAAAGTAACGTTTGGCAGTATGGGCCATGCAGTACAGGCACAGATTTAATAATACAAGGAGATTGGCCAAGCCGGCGTTTAACTTGTGACAAGTGTATTCCCAGTGGGCATACATCACCGCCATTTCGCCGTCCGCGTCACTCGGACTTCCTATGAACTCAGCGATTTGAGCGATCTCCTTTGCGGCTGTGCTTAATTTTCATTGCTTCGCAGACCTTATGACTCGCGCAATGAATAGTGTATATTACGGCATGCTCAACAAGAACCATGTTGTGTAGTACGGCCGGTGATTGCGACACTCGGTCTTTCTATGAACTCGGCGATTGGTTCGATCTCCTTAGATTGATATATCTGTGAGTACAGGTGACAGTGAGCTTCATAAAAGGGGCACCAAAACCAAAACTAACAAAAGCCAATGATCAGGACAGATGGTACACTCAAAATCATTTCAGCAGTCCGGCTACAAATTGATCGTGACAACTGTTCGTAAAACATCTCTATGGTCTAGGGGTGATTGCCCAACGTTTTCAGATCCAGAAGTGCCAAGTTCCATACAAACGGGTACACATTTTATGAGCGATTTCGTTCGTTGATTCTGATAGATTCCACTTTCTTAACTAATTTCAAAAACTTTTTTTATAACTTTGTTAGTGTTAAAACACTTCAGCATACGTGTTCAAGGGAAGACTCCGAAAAACGCATGAAAGTGTAACGAAAGTCAGGCTTAAATAAGAATATATGAGTTAAATGTCTAAAAGTGATAATAGATGCCATATCTTTTAAATAATATTTAATAGATATGGCATGCCAAAGCTTGCCTAGTCTAAAAGATCATTATACTTAAAATAGATGAATTCATAAAACTTCTTTGTTGCTCAAACTTAGAAAGCATGGTGAATGGCCTACGAAGTAACAGGAAAATTCTTGATATAGGAAGTTGCTTTATAGCAGCAACCTACTAATATATTGCAAGCAATTATACCAACTCAACCGTAGGCGCCTATTTTACTTTTTAGGCGGGTATTTTGCGCGCCGCACTTTGAGAGCGGCGCTCGGCGGAGAAGACATCTCATTGCCAAGTATGGTCAGAGCCATGGCAAGCATGGCACTCTCATTAAAGAGTCTGGAAGGCTGTCGCCCATCTGCGAATGTGTGATAGCGCAGAAGGAGGCCGCGGCTCGGAGAAGGCAGGCGGCTCGGAGGAGGCAGGCGGCTACAACCGCCAGTCTAATCCAGCTCTAAGTTGTGGCCAGCTCACGGGTTGGCCCAGTGTACCCAGGGCTGTGCACAGGCCCCCGTCTGGGGATCGCCTAACGTAATCCCGTACAGCCGGCGCCAGGCTCACCACTGGGCTCCGTCGGGCCAGCCTGGGGATGTGTTAGGTGACGAGGCGTAGATAAGTACACCCGACACACACACCCGAATACACACGCCTTACGCCTAGCTAGCGTGCTGTACGGTCCGTCAATGGATTTTCCATCGTCATAAAAAAGGCTTTGTAGGATAAATCTTCAGGAATTAAGTAACAGAATTAATACCTAATCAAATATGTACCAATTGTACAGCACAATTACTCAAGATTCTTCACGTTAATCACCTTGAAGTGTCTTCTTAAAATTGGACAAAAGAGATTGAGAAATGCTTAAAATTTACTTGCCTACTGTGTGATTTAGCAGGTTTCTGGAGACGGAGCGAAATTTAATTATATGTATCAAAGGATCCTTTACTAATCTGCTCTTTTGTGTAATCCACTTTATACATATGTATAACGTCGATGTTCTATGTAGCGGTTGCAAAAGTCAAGCAACTGGGTGCGCAATTTGTACCGTGACCATACTGAGTGGAACCTCCTGGAACTGCATAGCACTCTGAAAAAACACACAAAAAACGAAAAATATATTTATTTTTCTTAACCCTTTCAGACCTGAATCAGTTTTTCGCCTTAAAAATATATTTTATATATAATAATATATAATATATTTTTCACGCTCACACCAATTATCTAGCCCGAATATTTGATTGATATTTTTGAATAGGGGGAGGTTATTTATATCGTTTTTGATGATTTGTTATTTCTATTTTTGTAAATTACGTACCTACACATATTTCTTGGCTATTGTTTGATATAACTTCATCTTAAGAATGTACCGAATGTCATAAAAAGTTTATATTTCAACTCTGGTAAGAGCCTTTTTTAAACTATGTCCGTTGAAATGGACACCAGGTCCGAAGGGGTAAGAAGTTGCTACTTTTTCTCATATGAATGTTTAAATCATCAAAATATCAGTAGCTTCCGAGCTAAGGTAGCTTTCTTTAACATTAAGGTATTTTTTATTTTGGTAAGATATATTTTGATTATTTTTCATTCTCTGAAATGTACAAATTTTGAAATGTTCTCACACTAATTTGTTGTGTAAGAACTTAATCTAGTTTCTTAAGCATATTTTATCAAAATTGTGATGATCTTTTGAAAAATAATGTTACCCCTTAACGCTGCCAGACTTGTTGTGACTGAACTTTTTAAGCTTGATACCGACGAACTGGTTATCCTGACTCTACCCCCTGCTCAGTATCTGAAAATCTTACTCACCGACAGAAGCACAATACTACGTAGGATAGTGTAGTTTGCCTGTGTTCTTCAGTAGATGGAACTAGTTATTATTTACCTATGGATAATCCTAGAAGACACTACGCTCGGTATTCATAAACCTCGCTCAAGGCATTCCGTGACTTAAAGTGGAAGCGAGACAGATCTTTATATTATTACTAGCTGACCCGGCAAACGCTATTTTGCCTTACAAAAATGATTAAATTACTAAAATGGCTATAAAAAAAATAGGGGTTGGTGATAAAAAAGTAAAAATTTAGGGTTGTATGTATTTTTAATGCCACATAAGTAATAAAAAAATAAACACATAAAATTTCGTCCAAAAATAAAAAATAAAATTAAGGTTGAACAACCCTTATCACTTAGGGGTATGGAAAATAGATAGTAGCCGATTCGCAGACCTACTGAATACGCATACAAAGTTTCATGAAAATCGGTCAAGCCGTTTCGGAGGAGTACGGTAACTAACATTGTGACATGGAAATTAAAAATTTAGGGTTGTATGTATTTTTTTACGAATATAAAAAAATAAACACAAAAAATTTCGTCAAAAAAAAAAAATTAAGGTTGAACTACCCTTATCACTTAGGGGTATGGAAAATAGATAGTAGCCGATTCTCAGACCTACTGAATACGCATACAAAGTTTCATGAAAATCGGTCAAGCCGTTTCGGAGGAGTACGGTAACTAACGTGACATGGAAATTTTATATATAAGATAAATTATCTATATTATGATAAAACATGGACTAAAGTTAGTCATGGTTTAAAACTGATGCTGTCACTTTTATTTGCTGAATGAAATACTGAGTTAGCATCAGTTTTAAACATAGATTTATAATTACTGACGTTTATAGATTGTTAATAAATCGACTAGGGCGAGATCGAAAAAATTCACCAATGTGTGCGTAATGCGCATGTGTGTGTGAAAAATAATACTGCAGTCTGGCAGTTGCTGTCTTTTCTACGTGACTAACAGGCACTTCCACGACCCCGTTGGTACTTGATCTTCAACTCGAGCACCTCCCACCTCCCCAAAAGGTGGGGAAGGCCGACAATGCCCCGTGACATCCTGGGCATCGACGACTGGTGGTGACTGGTGCAATGCGAGCTTTAGGCTTCCCTGGTCCGAGCCTTGCTCTCACCGACCTGCAAATGGACCTGCCAAACTAATCAAAAATCATAACAGCCACTGCCAACGGCATCACAGGCTTATAATACCGAAACAAACAATGTTTATATTTAGAAAATCCCCATCTATTTTTTAGTCAGTTGTCTGTGGTCGATCAAACAACGCTGCCACTTTGGCTTAATGGGAGGTCAATCGATTTGTGTTGAAGTATTAGGGTATAGAATAGTCGACGCACACTGAGACGAAAAAACGCGCCATTTACAAGCCACGAGTTTCTCGTAATTGTGACAATATTTAACCATTAAGAGGAAAGTACGGCGATCACCATCTGCATACAAAAGTAGAAAATATTTTACTACAGCCATTTCATTCATTGTCATTAATTTCATTTCATTCATCTTTATCATTTTTAGAATGTTTTAACATAGCAAAAAACTATACTCTGTTCATTTTTTTTTTCAAAATTCAAATTGTTTTCGAACTAACTTTGAATGTATTTATGTAGAATTATGAAAAGGGAAAACGTAAAGACATCGTTTTTACTTTCTTGTATACGTGGTATAGAGGAAGTTTTGTAAACGTCAAAAAATTCGACCTCGAGATTTTGACGGATTTACACGTTTTGGGCCTTCCTGAGTCCAAAAATTTTTTTTTTTGGAATTATGTCTGTGTGTGTGTCTGTGCATTAGCACGATAACTCGAGCATGCTTTAACTTATTGCAACCAAATTTAACATACGTGTATGACATCAAAATATAAGCTTTCTACGAAATTGTGAACCGTCGATCACAAAAGCTGAGCAGCCAAGTGCGCGGTCGGTACTCGGATGGGTGACCAAAATTTAACATGCATGTATAACATCAAAATATTAGGTTGGGGAAAAAGTCTTTTCGCATTATAGTATGTATAAACTTGTAATAAAATCTCTTTGGCTATACTATTTGTATCTTGCTGGTTTTGGTATCATTGAAAGTTTAAATTTTAAGGAACATAATTCCAAATTCAAATTAGGAAAATGTGTGATTTTCATTTGTTTTTCGTACCGCCAAGATGAGTGAATCTAATGAAGAAATTCGATACATTTTAAAATTTTACTACAAAAGAGGTAAAAATGCAACGCAAGCCGCGAAAAAAATTTGCGATGTTTATGGACCTAGTGCAGTGTCTGTGAGAGTAGCACAAATTTGGTTTAAGCGTTTTCAATCCGGAAATTTTGATGTCAAAGATGCACGTCGCTCTGGTCGCCCTATTACAGATAAAATGGATGCCATTTTTGAAAAAGTGGAGCAAGATCGGCATGTGAGTAGTTACGACGTAGCTGAAGAACTGGGCATGGACCACAAAACAGTTTTGGCGCATTTGAAAAAAAAACTGGGTACACAAAAAAGCTCGACATTTGGGTACCTCACGAGCTCACTGAAAGAAACCTAATGAACCGTGTACTCATTTTTGATTCTTTATTACGACGTAATGAAACCGAACCATTTTTTTGAAGAAGCTGATAACTGGTGATGAAAAGTGGATCACGTACGACAAGAACGTGCGAAAAAGGTCGTGGTCAAAGGCCGGTCAGGCTTCACAGACTGTGGCGAAACCCGGGTTAACTCGCAACAAGGTGATGCTGTGTGTGTGGTGGGATTGGAAGGGCATTATTCATTATGAGCTGTTACCACCAGGCAGGACCATCGATTCTGAACTCTACTGCGAACAACTGATGAGATTAAAGCAAGAAGTTGAGAGAAAGCGGCCGGAATTAATCAACAGAAGGGGTGTGGTTTTTCATCATGATAACGCTAGATCTCACACATCTTTAGCCACTCAGCAACAATTAAGAGAGTTTGGCTGGGAGGTGTTAATGCATCCGCCGTATAGTCCTGACCTTGCACCTTCAGATTTCCATCTGTTTCGATCTCTTCAGAATTCTTACTAACGTTAACATCACGAGAGGACTGCCAAAACCACTTGTCGCGGTATTTTGACCAGAAGTCCCAAAGTTTCTATAGCAATGGGATCATGTCCCTACCTACAAGATGGCAAAAAGTTATCGAACAAAATGGTACCTACATACTTTAGTTAAATGTAAATAAACTATATTAAAAAATGTTTTGAATTTTCTTAAAAAATGCGAAGAAACTTTTTCCCCAACCTATTATAAGGATTCTTTCAACCTTTGAGTCATTCCGGTATACGAGAAAGTCAAGGGGAGACCACTCCCGATTTTTTCTTTTTGTTAAAAACATTCTAATCTATACAATAATAATAATATTAGAAAGAGGAATGAGAGATTTGTCTGTTTGTAACGAATAAACTCAAAAACCAGTACATTGATTTCTAAAATTCTTTCATTTTTAGTATGCTTCATTATTCCTGAATGACATAAGCAATATTTAATTTAAAACACTGTACGCGAACGAAGTTGATCGGATAAGAAATAGCGGTAGTAAAAAGTTTTCTCCGTCTGTACGGCAAAGTGCTCGCCTTACTATCCTCCTAAGACTCATGAGATTCTCATACATGCATGCAAAAAGTTGATCTAAGCTTTAGGTAACCTTGAAAAACTATTTTTTTTTATTTTATAAAAAAGTTATAGCTACCTGAACTTGAGACAATATTACATCATACCTTAAACATTTGTTCGCAGCCTTAAACCTACCAAAACAATTACTAGACTTATGTTCGTATTTCGTTCGTATTGTCATTCTGTAATACGGGCCTTAGTGTGCGCTGATCCTAAGTAAGTATGATTACAAAGTAAAATTAATATGAGGTTTGAATTGTGGCGGGATTGATTTTTCATGAATATTTAAATGGCTAGGTATTGTATAAAATGTTAGTTAGTAAATAAATATTCTTGGAAAGTATTACGAAATAAATTTTCTGATGTGATGATTTTTTTGATTAATAAATAGTAAGTGATCATTGACATTCACAACTGTATGTAAACACATGAATGTTGAAGTTTTTTGACGTGACAACGTCTTATAATTCGATAGAGCCGGCTGCACGCACGAAAAAACATGACGTCATGCGGCGTTACCTCGCTCTGAATCTAATTCTCTAATTTGAATTTGGAATTATGTTCTTTAAAATTTAAACTTTCAATGATACCAAAACCAGCCAGATACAAATAGTATAGCCAAAGAGATTTTATTACAAGTTTATACATACTATAATGCGAAATCTATTAAACAAATGAAATTAAATTTTTCTTTTGAAAAATGCTACCATTCCATCAGTATTTTCTTAAGACGTTGTCACGTTCAACTATCGTCAGTAAACCGACTTTACAGACAACCAATTTTTTTCATTTAATTAAAATAGCTTACAATTTTAGTTTCACTGACATTTTAATTGTTTAATTTGTAGTTTTGTACACGCTGTACCGTTGAAATGAAATGTGGACTGACGATTTAGTAAAGGTTGCGGAAAGCCGCTGGATGCGGGCAGCGCAAGGACTCATCAGTTAGGGGATCCTTGGGAAATGCCTATGTCCAATAGTGGGTGTCTCTTGGGTGAAATAATGATGATGATAGCAATAAAATGTAACACTACTAATTTCACATGGAACTATTTTATTTTCACTACACAGTACAACCACACTTTTCAGTAACAACCCGATACCACAGCCGCAATGGCCGCCACGACGAGCGGTCTCGCTACAATATTATCAACCGGAAGCTACATTATAAGTGCCTCTTCACACGTGCCGGGTACCTAACGTAAAATTTACCCAATTTATACCGGTACATGTGAAAGCTAATATACACACATGGCTATACACTTCGCCGCCGGATACCTGGCACCTACCTGGTTGTCGGCACGTGTGAAAAGGCACTTATTTGTTTATTTCTGTAAGCGGTTACATTATTATTTTGATTAGAAATATGAATCATTAGGTATTTATAATAATTATTAACCATAATAGTGAAAAATATATCGCGTTACTAACAATAGTAAAGTGCAATAACTCATAAAAACGATTTTTTCTGTGCATTTTTTCTAGTACCAGTAACCGTAACGTAAACGCAAAATCTTCAAACTAAGTATCATTGCGAGGAAACTTTATTGTAATATAAAAAACATTGAACGGTTCTGAGACAATTTGCCCCAAAATATTGGATGCCCGTAGTCATCATAAACCTAAAATCACATTGCCTTCTTTGTCCTTTTTTTAATTCGACGAGACTATTTGCCTCCGAAATGTCTTTGGTGTTAAATCTAGCTAGAGCTTAAATTGGGTGGACTCAATAAAAACAAACGATGTCAGACACTTCAAAACAGATGCCTATCATAATTTTTATACTCAGTTCCAACCCACGTACTATGGTGATATAGTATATGTAGAGGTATAATACCTATAGTTAGAAAACTTAAAGTGTGTAACTATTATTTTTTTAATGAGTATTCATTAATTAATCTATACACGAATCAAAGAAAAAAATAATCCCTGTTTCCCTTGGTCACGCCATAACTTCAGAACTAGTTTACCTATTTGATTTATCTTTTTTACTTTCTCGTAGTATAGAGGAAGTCTTGTAATCGTCAAAAAATTCGACCTCGAGATTTTGACGGATTTACAAGTTTTGAAGCTCCCCGAGTCCAAAATTTTTTTTTGGAATTATGTCTGTGTGTGTGCGTGCGTTAGCACGATAACTCGAGTATGCTTTAACTTATCGCAACCAAATTTAACATGCATGTATAACAACAAAATATAAGGTTTCTATCAACTTTTGAGTCGTTTCCGGTATACGAGAAAGTCAAGGGGAGACCACTCCCGATTTTTTTCTTAAGTTTTCTAATACTTAAGAAAAGAAAATTTACTGAAATCATTGCAAAGCGAAAACATATTATTGATAAATGACACATACAACCATTGCTATGCAACGAAAACGCAGCTGTGTTCTCAAAAGTTTTGTAAAAATATATTTTGCTGGTGGTTCAGCATGTGTGCAATACATAAAAAGTCTATGTAATGTATGTAAGTGCGTGCGTGCGTGCGTGCACACACACGCACGCACGTGTGCGTGTGTGTGTATGTGTATGTGCGTGTGTGCGTGTATGTGTACGTGTGTGTGTGCGTGTGTGTGTGCGTGCGTGTGTCTTTGTGTGGGTGTGCGTGTGTGCGTGTGGGTGTGCCTGTGTGTGTGTGTGTGTGTGTTGTGAATTATATTTTGTATGTTGTTTGTTTCGTTTGGTAGATGTTATTCATGTTAAACAATATTCGGCGTTTACTAGTTACTATCTTTCTATGAGGTGGACTACTTATCATTGACACCAATCTGCTACTATTGTACTGCCAACACTGAACCAATCTGCCTACTACGATCTATGAACCATAAGCAACCCCAAGAAACACAACACAATAAAAAGGTTTGATTTTCCTGATGGGCGCTTCAAATTCATGCGGCTTATATAGTACCCATCTTTATTCCATCTACCATCGGTACCAATGTAAATTTTCTTTTTTAACGTTTACGTCATAGATTCGAAGATCGATTGCAAACTTGACGTTTTTTGGGTAAGCGTACGTTTGTACACGAATAAAAAGTGTACTTTGCAACAGATACCTACTTTGTAAATTGGAAATCTTTGGGTAGCAAGCTCTTGACCACTCCTTGGGGAAATCTATATGAGAGGCCTTCTTTAGTGTATTTCCTTTGGTTATCGGATGAATAATGTTAGTGTACCCTTTTTGTTTATTAAATATTACTTATTTATAAGTCACGTTTCCATATTTCGGTTTTAAGAGATGAGTAGTGTAGGGGAGTGTAACTAATATTGGATGGTACGTCAGGTAATTTTTTACCGATTTTCGAACGATAGTCACGCGTAAATTTCAAAAATATATACGTGTGTAATAAGACTATTTACACAGTAAATCGATATGAAAACATTTAAAAATTTGCACATTTAAGTGTTTAATTTTCTTTAAAATAGGTCTTACCAAACAAACAAGCAATAAGTGTAAAACAATGTAACCCGACTGCGGAAAAAAAGAAGGAATGAAATTGGTTAAAATCGGGGTTTTCAAGGCAAAATCAACTGCATTCGATTTCAAAATCGTCATTTTCACATGACGCTCGTAGTTCCATTTTTGGCCATTTAAGTTTAGTGCTTGGCAACCAGATCAAGATTTTGTGTACAAACTACTTACCAAGGATTTTAATTAAAGTCGGTTACAAGGAAAAAATCTCAAACTCCTCGTCTTGTTAAAGTCGGTTAACGTAGCATATGTTGCTCGAATCATAATAACGAATTGATTGATACCTCATTCATCAAAATCAGATGAATAGTATAAGGGCTAGGGTGGAACATATTATGTAAATACAAATATACAAACATAGACTGATAAAATCATTACCCTTACTTTTGGCTTCGCCGTAGTCGGTTAAAAATAACATACCTATTGAGCTACTTTGATAAAATTATATTCATCTTGTAGATAATTTCATTATTTACATATTCATATTAGAATAATAACGAACTTTGCAAACTTAGTATTTAGAAGTAGTTTATTTAATTTGTGGAGGCTATAAACTCTAATTTCACTTAGTGTTAAGATGTCTGGAGGCTCTTTGAAGATAACTTCTTACTTGACGGCTTTAACTGACTTATTATTTCGAAGAAAATGTAAGTTTCAATACAATATGAAGATACATGGCTCGTCTGGTAGTAAACCAATTACCTTAATCAACAATGCTGCGACCGGCAACCGCCACTTTCTTATTGGGGACTATAAGTGGTAACATGCGATACTTACTGATTTTCGTATTATGAGCGTAAATTTGGAAAAAATATTGCCTGGTAAACTAGACTACATACACAACAAATCAGTGTGAAAACATCAATTTTATTACATTTTAGTTTAATAAAATATTGAAAATAGGTTTTACCCTAGATATTAGGAAACTGTAGATTGACAATATGAAAGAGAAAGAGTGTACTAAAACGTTTATTAGAATGAGATAAAGAGACGAGACCATTTCACGTACACGCAGGCGGCCTATGTCAGCCTGTCAGTCTCGTAAAAAAGACAGCAACTGTCAACTGCAGTACTATTTTTCACGCAAACATGTGCATTACTCGCACATTGGTGCAGTTTTTTGGTCTCGCCCTAGTCAATTCATTGCCAATCTATAAACTTCAATAATTTTAAATCTATGGTCTTACCAAATAAAAAAAAATTACGTAGCCCTGAAACTATAGGAGAGTTATCATAAAATTTTATTCATCTCGTAGATAATTTCATTATTTCAATATTCATATGAGAAAATAAGCATCTTGTTAAGAAAAAACAAAATTTTCTAGTTTTCCGTCTCTTTTTATGAGCACGAGATCTTATCCCCGCCTTAAAGATATTTACAAGCTGTTGGAGTTTACAAAAATAAATGATGTCCTTCTTAACCACAAGTAGTATTTCCTTTCTCACGGTTGGTTTAAGCAATAATTCATTGTTTTTAAGCCTGGGTTAAACTCTAATTCCCTCTATGTTAGTGTATTCCCGGCGCCCGGCGGCCGGTACATACCTACAATATTTTTTACAATTGCGAGGTTACAGATTCCTATCAGTCAACCGTCTGACGATAGTTACTTATAAAAGGTCTCGACTACGTCAGTTATTTGAGTTAAACGTAAACTTTGACCTATTTTAGTGTAGTTACCATTACGCCCAACCTCTATTAAAAGGCTCACGTAAATAATTGATTAAGACATTAATGGAATAATTAACCGGCTACAAAAAAAACTTCCCCGAACAAACACCATTTGGTGGTGAAACTGTCCGAAACTGTGCCACCTACAGAGCTCCAATCGAAAACAATAGCCTCGTAATCAAAATGTAATAGGAGGGGAACGGTTACTATCGGCTATCACGCGACGAGGAACTGAGACATCGCGGTGGGAGCACTGAAAGGAAAACTTAAGAGCGTGCATTCAACGAAATACCAATAATATTTTTTTACGCTGTATTGTTGTTAGATACAGATGTCTATGTGACCCCATACACACATAGACATTGCTCGCAGAGCGATAAGTCCACTAGCTGGGAAGACCCGGGGTGTACGATCGAAAAGTGCCCGCGAGCTCGAATTGAGACCATTTTTCATAAAATTATTAAAAATATCTAAGTGCATTTAACAATGTTATAATATCATTATTGTATCTAGCATTATATGTTTTTTTATATAATAAGTACATTAAATGAGTTTAATTTCAAATACATAGTAAAAATCTTCATTGAAATTTACCAATTTATAAATATTTTTGGTAAAATTTTTAATATGTTATCTCAATTTTTTACTTATTTGCGCTCTATAGTGGTTTAGAATAGTATATTTTCTATCGGAAAAACAATTTTTGAAAAGTACTGTTTGTCATTATAATGCTGGTATTTCTTCTGAAAAGTAGCTCCAAACTGCATTTTCGTAAAACTGAGCTATAAGATTCGCCTTGCTTTAAAAAAGTATGAGTGTAAATTAAATTATCTCCCGATAGTGGTTTAAATCAAGAAATAATGTTCCTACATTTAATTTCTATGCACAATCTCGTCACATCGCTTCAAAATTAGGTCTGAAAAATCCACAAAATGTGACAATTTGACTTAAATCGAGTGCACGCCCTTAAGTTTGTCTACGTTTTGTTTTTGGAGTTTACTCCTTAAGAATCAATTTGCATATATATTTGGGGCCCGGTATGAGAAAAATGTGAGGAGTAAAATCTATCGATGAATGACCTCGTTACGTTTTTGAAGGTCAACTTTCCAATTGTCAAAACACGGATGACAGCAGGTGCGCCATCTCACCTGTCTCGGAGTAAACTCCAGTCGTGCGTCGGAGCTGACACACAATTTTTTTTTGTTTTGCGCTAATAGGACTGATAAGATTGATCCAGTATTTTCTCACAATGTGAACAGTGATCACTGCTGAGATGATTTTGAATGAGAAGAAATCAGTAGAATTCCTAATCGTGTAGGTATGAAATCGAAAGATTCGCATGCAAATCCCTAAAATAGCTATTTTTGAATATTTATTCATACTCGTGAATTTTGCAACGAGTGGTCCGATCCACTCGTTTCCGATATGCAACCAGAAGAAAATCAAATGACTGACAGTGACATTATAACTTTATAATTTACGTTCCGCTAATGAGAATAACCGATAATGAGTCACGGGGGAACTCATTATCGGTTTTTAAAATCATCGAGGTATGGCTTACCGGTTTTTATTTTTCTGCATGAAATGAAAAATATTATAAGATTCGAGTTTTAGGGTAACACTCATTTCTAATGTTTCAAAGATACGTAAAATTGGGAGCAATCGAAACTAATTTCTTATACGTTTTGCTTTCGTGCATGAATTTAAGATTCACTTCGAATGATTCACAAATGCGTCTCCTGATCGATGGTTTTCAACCGACTTCAAAAAGGAGGAGGTTATCAATTCGACTATATGTTTTTTTTTTTTTTTAATGTTTGTTACCTCATAACTCTTTACTGGGTGTACCGATTTTGAAGATTCTTTCGACCTTTGGAAGCAGGTGCTTGTCATTTGGTCCCATTTAAATTTAATCGACATCTGACGAGTAGTTTTAAAATTATCCCTAATAATGCCTATTTAATTGACATCGATGATATCGTAATCTTATCACTTGTGTGTCTAAAAGATCTCGAGATCTTTTCCCGAAAATTTACATACTTAAAACACCAAAAAGCAAAAAATAAAATTATTTTTAAATAGAAAAAAACCGCCTTCAAAACCAAAAACGAAGAAATAAAAATTCTGTTTATAAAAATCTAAATGTTTTTTTGAGGTCGGTGCCAACCTAAATATTTGGATTAAACGTTGTTACTTGTATTTGGGACCGACCTCAAAAAAACATTTAGATTTTTATAAACACAATTTTTATTTCTTCGTTTTTGGTTTTGAAGGCGGTTTTTTTTATTTAAAAATAATTTTTTTGTTTGTTTGCTTACTGAAGGATTGTAATTTTTTGAGTCAGTGCCCCTTTTGTATGAGAACCTTTCACTATTTTGGGGTCCTTTATGGTCCAAATGTGACTTTATGTTAACAATGTCACCTAAAGCTCTACCCAACCCCATTTGGGATTACGAGCGTGAATGTATGTAGATATGCAGCGCAGGACCGACCAGTTTGGAGATCCTTGGGGGAGGCCTATGTCCAACAGTGGGCGTCTCTTGGCTGAAATGATGATGATGTAGATATGTATGTGAACACTGCGTTCAATCACCGTGTCCAATGCCGATTCACACCGTATCGGTTTAACAAACAAGTTCAAAGGCATGGGGGTTGATAGGCGAAAGCGCAGCCATGTTGGCGATATGCGGGCAAATACCGAAACGAAACCAATGTGTGGTCAAGTAGTTGAGTTTTAGCCATTACAAATTGGAGCCAAGCTTGGATGCAAAGTTGAATGTAGTGACCTGACAAGAATTGAGGATGTGCGTGTGGTATGAGGGCTCATTTTTTTAAACTAATCATATTTTTACGAAATCAAGGAAGAATTTAGGAAATAATTGTGTTATCTTCATTGTGAAGATAAAAAAATTGTGAAATATATAGTGAGAAAGTTCTGGTCAATTAACTGGAACACTCAATCTGCCAATCAGAGAAAATACTGTAACTCAGATCTCAACATATACTAGATGTATGTTTAACATTTGCATGTGGAAAAATTGTGTTGAATTTCTGAAACCTATTCACAAATATTCAAAAGATTTTAACGGTTTATTAGGATTTGGTAAAGGTTTGTTTAGAACACTCAATTCTCTTATGGTGCAGACGGAGTGTTCGAAAACTTACCAACTTCGGTTAAATAAATCGTTAATATTCTTACTCTGCTTTACGAGTACAACTTAAGAGTCAATTTGTGACCAAAAACCTTGACATAAAACGTAATAGTTAGAGAGAAAATAAAAAAATACTTTCTTTTCAACATCCCGTTGGAGAGCTCCGTATTTTAGGGTTTATTTACATAACCCGAACTTATATACAAACGGATGCCACATCAGAAATTGTGAAAATGTTATCACTAAAGTTTTGACACGTTGTCTATTTCTGAGATTGTTTAATTTTAACAATAATCAACTTTAATATATTTCTATTCTAGAAATGTATTTAGGGTGACCATGCATTCATAAAATAAAATATATATATTTTTTACTCGTATACATTTTTTATGCTATTTATGTCTAAGGTGGTCGCCAAAAAGATGTTTTTTCACTTTGGCCTTAAAGATGTCAAGATTAAACTAATCCGGGAAAACAGACCCCGCCAGAGTTCCATTCCTTAGCTGTTCCTATATTGAAAGCGAAAGCAAATCGCTTTATGCGAATGGAAGGAATATCAACAACATAATGTGAAAGCCCTCGCTGCCCCTGGTCTCCCGGTGCCGGAAAGGGACGGAGCGATAAATCTATCTAAGTTAAAACTTCCACACACACTCCGAAATGAAACCGATTAAAAACCGAGAGGCAAACAACACGTCGTCGGTGGAGTGGCTCTGGAGATTAGCCTCAATGAGTGTGTCATTTCCGATGAGTCTCTTGGCATGGTGCTCCACCAAGTCCAGTGCATCTAGCTGGTATTGAGCAGATCCATCCCAAAGGTAAGGCAGTACAGTATAGGTACTCCAAGCAAGAGCGAACTTGAAAGATTTTACATTCTTAAACGGTAAAAAAAAATGTGGTAGACACTTTTTCTAATTTATCTTGTAATTTCATGCAAGACAAACTAAAAGATGTGTAACAGTAATTCATCATGCGGTATTTCATAATTGTTATCTACATGAATAAAAAAATGGCTGATTTTTTTCAGTGTATTTTTTTATGTAACAATTTTATTTTTGCGTTTACAAACGCGTAAATATTTTTAATGCTAGTAAAAGTGCACTGAAAAAAATCGTATGTTGTATTTTTTTTAGTTTTAAAAGTATTTACGGGTCTGTAAATGCAAAAAATATTCTATAATATAAAGTAGTTTCATCTTAACTGGGTGTCAAATATTTGCAAAAATATTTTGTTCGGATCTTAGAATACATAAAACATAAGCACTAAGCATTGACAAATTTCGACAGCGAAAGTAGTGCCCTGGTGGCGTCGTGATTAACGCAGCCGCCCGGATTGCGGAAAATGCTGGATTCGATTTCCGCCTGAGGCAGGTCGAATTTTTTCAGTGTATTTTTTCTACAATGAATTTTATTATGTATATAATATATTATTGCGCGGGCCATAAGATGCCGCGGCAAACCGAAGCGTTCCATGCCGCGCCGTACCGTCTTAGTGGGTAAAATGCCATTTCAAAATTAAGAAAGAAAAAGAAACACAAGAACGCAGCGCAAAATACTGTTCTTCAGGGATTAAATATTTTTTGGAGCCTTAATTAAATGTTTACGCAATAATTTCATTCTACTCTCAAGACATACGAAAACGAAACACCTAATAGTTGAGCAATATCCCTTTACTATTATAAAGTAAATAGTTAGTGCGTAATGGTGAGGATAGAGAAAAAATGTGTCCGGAAAAAAATATGTCACCCTAGCCATTTTTCGTATGCAAATATAATAAAGTTGATTATTGTTAAAATTAAACAATCTCAGAAATAGACAACGTGTCAAAACTTTAGTGATAACATTTTCACAATTTCTGTTGTGGCATCAGTTTGTATATAAGTTCGGGTTATGTAAATAAACCCTAAAATACGGAGCTCTCCAACGGGATGTTGAAAAGAAAGTATTTTTTTATTTTCTCTCTAACTATTACGTTTTATGTCAAGGTTTTTGGTCACAAATTGACTCTTAAGTTGTACTCGTAAAGCAGAGTAAGAATATTAACGATTTATTTAACCAAAGTTGGTAAGTTTTCGAACACTCCGTCTGCACCATAAGAGAATTGAGTGTTCTAAACAAACCTTTACCAAATCCTAATAAACCGTTAAAATCTTTTGAATATTTGTGAATAGGTTTCAGAAATTCAACACAATTTTTCCACATGCAAATGTTAAACATACATCTAGTATATTTTGAGATCTGAGTTACAGTATTTTCTCTGGTTGGCAGATTGAGTGTTCCAGTTAATTGACCAGAACTTTCTCACTATATATTTCACAATTTTTTTACCTTCACCATGAAGATAACACAATTATTTCCTAAATTCTTCCTGGATTTCGTAAAAATATGATTAGTTTAAAAAAATGAGCCCTCATACCACACGCATATGAATTGAGGTCGTCCTGGTAGAGTGGTCAGTATAGCTGCCTACACATCTAGGGATCCGGGTTCGAATCCTTGTAGCGGCAAATATTTGTGTGACGAACACGAATATTTGTTTGCGAGTCATGGTTGTTTATACATTTATTTAAGTTTATTTATAAAAATATCTAAAATTATTATGTATATTAAAAAAATGTCCGTTATCTAGTATCTATAACACAAGTTCTTAAAGAAACTTACTATGGGCAAAAAAAACTGGCCAATCCCATAATATTTCTAGTTTTCATCTGCAGAGGACATGAAAACTTACTTCTGATACCTGTGTTTACGAGTATTCCATTAGTTTAAAGTTTCTCATTACACTATCAAAAGGAAATCTTAATTAAGAGACAAGTCTGCTGATTAGAACTAGATACGAATGTATACAGATTCTGTTATTGTAGCCTTACCATAATCGACGAGTTTTGTAGTCCACAACTATCTCAATAGATCTACATAATATAGGCCCTTATTTATCTTTTAACTTCTCATTTTTCGTGCCAATCTCACTCTCAACTCTTATATTTATTAAAAAAAATGAAATACGGCGTTCTTAAAAACTGTTTAAAACAGAGTTTTTGTACAAAATGGTGATCCTTAAATATGAGTGGCACTATGCAGGTCACACCCAGCACTTAAAATTAAGGTTTGCGTTGCTCAAATATTTGCCCATCCCTCGTCATTACAGACGACTACTGAACTGTACAAAGGATCTTATTACCTTATCACAACACGCAGTGTCGCTTGTCTGCCATTAGTTTTGTATATTTTTATTTTGTGCCACTAAACCTTATCATGATAGTAATAACAAATAATTGCCAAGTTTTCTACTTCTGATCCTTTTAGCTAACTCAAAATCTTGTGACTTATCTTTTTATGTCAGTAGTTCCATGTCGTTGATGGTAGAACCAAAGCCCAGAAATTGTTTTTTCAGTTACAATAATCCATTTTATGGGCATATCTTGATCATAGATGGCTTTCTCAGTGTCACCGTAGCTTCAGGAGATTTGTATAATCGAGCAAACCTAGAGCTTAGCGACTTACAGTTAATTTGATTAGGCTCCACTAATTGATATATCTCCCCTTTGTTTTCAAATCTTTTTACAAAGTATAAGATATTATAACATAAAACTTTGAAACTGGATTTTCTTGTAGCTGTAATTTTCATAAGCACATTCAAACGTCTTTTCTTTAAATCAAAATAAGAACTCTGAGATAATAATATGACGTCAGCGAACGATATCCACTCCAAAAATAAACTCTACAGTAAAATAAATATATTATTATATTCTTTGCCCTAAATACGTAGTATCAATTATACTTAATGTAAAAAGACTATAGTCTATAAAGTTTCAATTTGTTTGCTTCGGGCTTTTTATACTTTCCAGTTCCATTGTCGCTCCATTGTCTACTTACGTACTGTTTTGACACAGTTAAATTAATCTTAGTATGTATCACACCTAAGGACATTAAATAGCAAGCTTCTCTTAAGAAAAAATTTATTTTTTAACTAGTTTTAAGACAAGCAGGTTATTAAGAAACCAAAAACGGCTAACAGTCATACTATCGTGCTCATCGAATAAGGCATTCTACAGAAATCATACAGTCAAATTTCTAAGGTGCACCGTACAACGCATGCGCCGCGTGCGATGTCCGTTGCTCTGCAGAGACGCGGTGCGGCGCGGTTTATCGGAAATGCTTGCTGACACTTCGTGTTGACGTTAGTACTACAAACACGGCGCGGCACGGGTGGCAACTGCGCCGCGTTGCATCCGATGTGTGGTGCTTTATATACATACATACAAAATACGCCAGCCACGGTCACCGCGCCACGCCGTACCGCGTGCGATGTGCGGTGCTCCTAATAAATACGATAGTACTGATTATTTATCCCCATTATATGCACATAGAATGTAATCTGAATCATTAGAAATGGCCTGCGCTCAGGATGAGAAAGTGAGGGCTCGCTTCGAATCCTTAGATTATGTCACATCCTTCCAAACCGAAGGCTTTTAATTGTACTTTTTCTTTGATATCAGGGATATAAATTATATGTTATCATTTTCCTACCCTGCTCCAATTTATTTGGGATCGGTGCAGTATGCCTTGATCGACAATACTTCTTTAGGATTTGGCATTACATTACACAATTTGAATTACATATTTTTTTAAATATTTATTACTGCTTGTATATTTTACTGTGACAGCGTTACTTTACTGAGAGTGTCACCTTCCTTATTACATTACGTTTTACGGGACGTTTTAATAAATTAAGTATTGTTGCTCTTTGAAGACATCTCGCGTCTGACGTATTTTCTTCGCTTCAGACGGTTTTTTTTTCCGACAAAATGTAATGTGCTTTGTTCTGTTCGTTGAATGGGCTCTTCAAAAATGTTCATTATCTCTTGAATTTCCAGAGGAAAATATAAGCGATTGTTGTGTGAAAATATAAGCAATTGTTGCTTTAGATATTATTTTAAACACTTAGTGGAGATTAGTATCGCTTAGTGAACATAATTCAACAATAGGAATTTCAGAACTGAAACAATATAAATTGAACAGTCTGTAAAAAAATGCTTGTCAAGGTGTCTGTAGATACACACAACACCACAAAAGAGTTTTTGTGTTTAGTGAAGACTATAAAAAATGTTTCTGAATATTGAGTATAGTGACTAACATACTTTTTGGATATAACTTCCACTTTACAGAAGACTAGCGTTCACCCGCGGGGCCGTTCGCGTTAACATCGGTTATCGCGCCAAAAATTATCCTATGTTCTTCCCAGGGTCTAAAAAATCAGTCCAGTAGTTTCGGAGCCTTTTCTTTCGCTTAATGTTGTTTGTCGTTGATGCTTAGCATAACTCACAAGGCATTATCACCGAACAGCATAACATTAGTCTCATTTTTTTGCGGAATAGTTATCTAAAGGCGTAATATTATTAAGCATAATTACCTACTTAAATCTGTGATTTTTTTTGACATAATATTCATGAATATTTACCTAATAATTTAATATTTACCTCTACTTGTCATCAAAGGGGGCTTAGGCAGTGGTCCACCACGCTTGCCCAATGCGGATTGGTGGACGGAGTATAAGGTGATCAATACCCCTTTGCTGATCCATAAGTCGCTTTCTACGACAAACGTTGGAGGATATGGGGGTGATGCTATTCTAGTCTGCCGGCATCACATGGCTAACATAATATTGGCAGTCCTAAAATAACTAAGTAACTAGTAATTACATATTTGTACGGTAGATTTAGGGTATTTTTTTATGGCCAAGCGGAGACCATCTTTATCTGAACCTTTTGGATTAATTATGTTTTTAAAAATAATGCGTCAAGTTGTTCTGAGAGAGGGCGCTGCTGCGCAACAGTCAACATCAGCTCTGTTAATAATTAAAAATTAAAATATAAATGTTTTGAAAATATTGAATAATTAAAGTTTAATGTGCCATGGACAATCCGATTAGTGTGTGTGAATGTTCGTGGAACTTGAAATTTGATAATTACTGAGAAAATAAACATAATAGTAAAAATTAAAAATAAGTCTTGAACTCGAACAGTGAAAATATTACGATCAAATAAAATACATATCAGTGGTATAAACAGTGTGATAAATCATAAGTTATTGTGGTGATTAAGATAAAGATAAAGTGGTTCAAGTGAATATTTTTGGACGAGGGTGGTCAGTGATAGAATTATTTTGAATTGTACATAAAGCCCAACGTTCACAACTTAAGAATTGAAAGACTATAATATAAAGAACTATTTTATCGACTTGTACCAAGGTCCGATGGCCGAATAGGGTTGTGAATGGACTTACTCCGCCCGCCTACAGTACCCAGTTCGCGTCTCCGCTTATGAAATACATATAAAATTGACTATATGTATTTTTTTTAAATCAAATAATGTTTCTGAAGAATAATTGCTATAGTAGAAGACATTAAAATCCGAACAGCGCCATCTAGCGAGCAAAGCAAGTACTGCTCGCAAACGTGTTAATCATAAAGTCTATCAAATAAGTTCGGCATAAACAAGCGTCCATCCGACAGAGGGCACTACAAGCATCTAACCCGACTGTGTCTTGATCTACTTAGCTGCTTAGTCAAGATGAATGATTCACAGTTATGCGCTGGCTGCCGGAGACCTTTGCCTAAAAGAGAGTATCTACGATGCATGGCTTGTGAAGCAGTGTACGATTTGGATTGCGCTAACGTTTCTTCTAAGTTTTTTAATATAATGAAAAAAAAAGACCAATGGAACTGCCCAGAATGTAAGAATAAAAAGCCAAAAACGGGAAATGTAAACACACCAGTCCGTTCCATGGCAACGACAGAGTGCACAGAAGAGCTGGGATCTTTACACTCCGATAAAGGGGACTACAATGTTACACATCGCAAGAAGATCTCTGGATCCTCAAGTGACACCAATATCTTTGAACAGGTGCTAATAAGCCCGGAAACTAACTCTCGAGATATTGGCCAAAATAATATCGTGGCTGAACTGAAGACATTCATGAGTGGACTAATCCAAAGTCAGACGGACAGCTTACGCGCCGCTATTACGGCGCTTACAGATACCATTAAAATGCAAAGCAGCCGCATAGAAAAACTAGAAGCTAGAGTGCAGGAGCTTGAAAATAGCGCGAGGTCACACCCCGATATCTCAGCCCTTGAGAATACAATCGTGGAACTCCAAACGGAAATACAGGATCGGGACCAAACACTGCTGTTAAATGACGTGGAGATTGCTGGCTGTCCGGAGGGGCCAAGTGAGAATAGCACCCACATTGTCATCGCACTGGCGAAGAAAATAGGTGTAAACCTAGATGAGAAGGACGTGGTGAGCGCGGAAAGGGCCGGTCCTGTGCGACGTACTGTACAGGGAGATACACCCGCACGGCCGCGCCCCCTAGCTGTTCGACTAACCAGACGTGCTACGCGCGACGCTCTGCTACAGGCTGCACGTGTGCGCCGCAATGTTACCACCGAAGGCTTGCCTCTATCTGGACCTGCGCGCCCCATCTACGTCAACGAGAGGCTAACCAAGTACTATCGTCAACTGTTTCTAAGGGCGCGTGAACTAGCTCGGTCTCAAAATTTTAAATATGTCTGGACTCGAGGAGGCAAAATCTTTGTACGCCGGGAAGACGGTAAAGAACGTTATAGACTTCGTTCCGAGGCGGATTTGAGGAAGGTTTTTGGCGAGTCTGGTATTTGTTCCAATATATGATTGTGCTTTGTCATTGTGTTTGGCAGAGCTGGGCACTTGATCTCCTAAACTTGAGTTGTTTTTTCTCTTACTATTGTAATTCCGATATTATTTTTTGTGTCACTTTCTTAGTTGTTAATGTTATGGACGAAGTTACGCACTCATCAGAACAAAATTACACACTTACACACTTATCACCTGAAATTTTACACTCACACAATAATAGCACTTTACACATATCACACTTTTTTCTTTACGAAATCTTCATCAGTTCAACATACGCGTATTGTTGTTTCAATAGAGATGGCTAGTGTAAGGGAGAAACGTTTGAAATTGGGGCTTCTAAATGCTAGATCATTAAACACTGGACAAGATGAATTTATAGTCATGATTTTGAAGCACAGAATAGATATTCTGGCTATCAATGAATCGTGGATTCGAGACGGTGAGGAGGCGCTTGCACCGGTTGTGCCTAATTACAGATTCATTCACAAAGCTCGGAAAGGCAGGCGAGGCGGAGGCGTTGGTTTCTATGTTAGAGACGGCATCACTACTAGAGTGAGGCACCATCCCCAGTCCTCGCTAGAACAACTATGGATTGAAATTCGACTACCAGGAGGGACTCTGGCTCTAGGTACAGCTTACAGGCCGGAGAGCGTTAGTGTGGGGGATGCTTTAGATTCTCTCAGTGAATCCGTTAACGTGATGGCACGTTGCAATTATACCTGTATACTTGGAGACTTAAACATTAATCTGAGTTATAATGATTCACAACAAGCTAGAGAGCTATTATCATTCTGCAACCAGCACAACCTTGATCAGTTAGTACAGGAACCAACTAGAATTACCGAAAATACAGAAACAATTTTAGATCTTATCCTCACTGATGCTTCAGCCCGCTGTAAAAATATCGAAATTGTACATAACCATTGCCTTAGTGACCACGCAACAGTCATGTTGGATTTCGATCTCAAAGCGCCGAAATTTATTAAACAAATTAAACACCAGCGAGCGTTACATAATATAATCACAAATCTCTTTGAAAACGATTTAAAGGCTATTCCTTGGAACTCTATAGGTCAAGCCCACAGTATTGACGAAATGATAACATCATTTAATAACTATATTCTAACATTATTTGATTTACACGCACCGCTCAAAAAAATTATCGTTAAAGACAAACCCAAGCCCTGGATTACAGACACTATAAAATTTATTATGAGCCTAAGGGATGACGCTTTAATAAAATTTCATAAAACTAAGACAGAGACAGCAAAACAGTACTACTGCAGTCTTAAAAATTATGTAACAACAGCTATCAAAAACGAAAAAAAGGCCTACTTCAACTCGTTTATAAACAATAATCTTAAAAAACCCAACATCTTGTGGAGAAACATAAAAAACACCGCCCTTTTGAATAATCAACGTTTGGATTGTATACCGGATCACATCAACGACCCAATTAAAATAAGTGACCATTTCCTTAAGTTACCGCCTTTTAAGAACATTGACATAAAATTTGTTATAGATAATATGAAACAAAGTAACTTACATATTAGTAAAACTTTTGATCTAACACCAACAACTGAGACAGAAGTTCTTAAAGTAATTAACAATATCTCTACTAACTCCTCAGGCTATGATGGTCTAAGTATAGAAATGATTAAGTTAACATTACCCGAAACCCTTCCTATTATTACTAAAATCATTAATAAATCTTTTGAAACCCATACATTCCCTAGTTTATGGAAAAAAGCAGTAGTTCGGCCTATACCTAAAAAGGACTCGGTAGAGGATCTCAAGGACCTGCGCCCTATTTCTATTTTACCTATTTTGTCCAAAGTTTTGGAAAAGGTCGTACTAAAACAAATGAATGACTACTTGGATAGTAATAATATTATTCCTCGGTTCCAGTCTGGATTTCGGCGGGGACATGGCACAGAGACGGCTCTGCTACACGTTACAGACGATCTTTCGGAAGCATCCGATATGGGTCTGAGTAGTATTTTGTTACTACTGGATTACACGAGAGCATTTGATTGCTTACACCCACAGCTTTTGCTCGCCAAACTAAAACACTACGGTTTTTCCACTAATACATGTAATTGGTTTGAAACTTATTTGACAAATAGAGAACAAACAATAATGACTTACGCAAGGGATGGTGCAAAAATGGTTTCTCCTCCAAGAACGGTCGATCGCGGTGTGCCACAAGGTTCTATATTAAGTCCAGTTTTATTCACAATTTTCACTGCAGACCTCCCAAATTGCATAAAAACATGTAAGTACCATTTGTACGCAGATGATACTCAACTGTATTACTCTTTTGACGCTAAAGATACACAAGAAACGATAAAAAACATAAATGCTGATCTGCAAAGTATATATAATTGGTCGGAAAATAATTCCCTATGCTTAAATCCAACTAAATCTCAAGTTTTGATATTAGGAACTAAACAACAAATTAAAAGAGTTGTAGATTGCAACGAGGAGGTTTCCATAAATAATGTAGTTCTGGATAAAGTAAAATCAGCGCGTAATTTGGGGCTCATTCTAGACGGAGAACAAAAGTACGAAGAGCATGTGAATGAGAAAGTAAGAAATGCTTTTTTCAAACTAAAAACATTGTACAAAATTAGGCCACATCTAAAAGAAGAACTACGACTACTTTTAATAGACTTACTTGTCCTATCTCCTTTTAATTACTGTAGTTCTATCATCAGCCCAAATTTGAGAACTCATTCGGAAAATTCGATACAACGTGTACAAAATGCTTGTATTCGCTTCTGCTATAATGTTCCAAGGCGAGAATATATTACCCCATACTTGAACAAGAAAGGCATTCTTAACATGAAAGCAAGAAGTGAACTCCAGTATGCCTGCACTGTTCACAGAATAATCTGGAACAAAAAACCTGAGTACCTTTTTGAAAAAATTACATGGGTTAAAAATGGTACTCAGCGAAGCTTACGGCCTGCTGTAGGAAGTATGTTAAAAATACCTAAGCATAAGTCCATAAGATATAGGCGATCCTTTAAATTCCACGCTGCTAGCATATGGAATGTTCTGCCTCCTCCTATGAGAGTGAAAATCAGTATTGAATGTTTCAAAACTAAATATAAAACAGCCTTATTAAGAAAACAGTTAGCAGCAGAGAATATTGTTCGTGGATATTGGAAATCCCTGCCCCTAAATACTTTTTTCTAGACACTAATAATCACAGGCACACGCACGCACACACACATACACACACAAACACACACACACGCACACACACACAAGCATACACAGTTCGCTTACGGAGTGCTACTCTTCTGAATTGTATCGGTTCGTTTAGTTTAATTTATATTTTACAGAATTATGTCCTTTTTTTTGTTTTTTTGTTTTAAGCCCTCGTAACCCAACCCTCGAACTAGATCTTAGAGGAGTGGGAGTGGCTGAAAATCAGCGCTGTCCTATGTCAGCACTAGCTGAGCCACCTCCATTTGCTTTCTTTGTCATGTACTTATGTCCCTAGAGATTCGTCCCTATATTTGTACGATGTTCTAGTTGTATTAGCATAAGAGTATGATTGTTACCTACTTGTTTGAAAGCAATAAACGCATTTTATTATTATTATTATTATTATTATTCTGTGTTTATCGATCTATGACTAACAAGTTTCTGCAACACAATATTTTGATTATTAACATTCTGCTTCCTGATTATTATAGTTGTGACGATTATTTCCATTCATCATCATCATCATCAACAGCTCATATAATATACCCATCTCGGGCTCGAGCCTACCCCACATTAGGGGCGATTAGGCCTTAGTCAACCACGCTGGCCAAGTGCGGGTTGGTCGACTTCACACGTACCTAAGAATTTCTTCATAGGTGTGTGCAGGTTTCCTCACGATGTTTTCCTTCACCATAAAAGCGTCGATTAAACGTACATATGAATTCAAAATTTGAAAACACATTGGTACGTGGCGAGGTTCAAACCAGTGCCTCCCGGGCGGAAGACGACGCTCTTACGCACTACGCCACCGACGCTTTTATTTCCATTAAAATGATAGAATACGATTTTAAGACAACACATTTTATGCCTATAATTAGAAAGCAAATGGTAAAGACTCAGCCACAGTACATTTTTAATCCGTTGCCAGCTTTAAAATTATTACAGAGAGTAATTGTCACATTCTGTCGTGACCGGGATATAAATACATGTAATGTTAAAACCGTCCCTCGGAAACTGGCATGGGATAATTTTAATATCAAAGCAAAGGCGTAACAAAGCCTCGAAAGGGGAAATCTAACTATAGACGCTGAAAGGGTAAAACAACTTCATGTAAGTGGACCTTCGAAAGATAATCTGGAACTATGAATAGGGACTCCCACTTGATATCCTGCTTCGGTGCTGCTGAAATGCTTAGGAAAAACAGGTCGAATCAGAATAAGAAATAAAAAATATTTATTTCAAACGTGGCTCATATAATTGATACTTATATTAGTATCATTTCTGTTACTTATAAAAATGTAAGTAGCACAGATATATCAATCTAAGGAGATCGGTCGAATCGCACAGTTCATAGGAAGACAGAGTGTCGCGATCAGCGGCCGTACTACATAACATGGTTCTAGTTGAGCATGCCGTAATATACACTATTCATTACGCGCGTCTTAAGAACTGCGAAGCGATGAAAGTTAAGCACAGCCGCAAAGGAGATCGGTCAAATCGCTGAGTTACATATTCACTTGACTTTATCGGAAGGCAAAGTGGCGGCAATGTATGCCCACAGGGCATACACTTGTCACAAGTTAAACGCCGGCTTGGCCTATCTCCTTGTATTATTAAATCTGTGGTTAGTAGGTATTATTAAACTCTACCTAATATTTTTTTTTGTTATTGGGACTTTTCTATTCCAAATCTGACGATGACCTTTCATGGAATCAACAAACAAATTTAAATGAAAAACGATTCTCAATAAACAGGCAGGAACTGAAGACTGATAATTTGAAAGTCAATATTTAGCCAGCAAGTTCAAGTTGAAATTGTAAACGAATGGTTGGAATCTATCCAGTTTCATTGTAAGTCAATAAAATAGGGCAATAAATAAACTCCGCGCAGCTTTGAGACAATATTTAATTTACGTGCTTCCGTTATGGCACCTCTGGACGCACTCATTCTATTTGCGTGATCTGTTTAAAATTATTTCATTTTCAATGGAATGAGATATATTTAATTACATGAGCTTTTTTAAGTTCCGGTATTTTATCTAAAATTAGTAATTTTTATTATTTTAGACAGGGAATCTCTTGACCTTCATCTCACTTGATGGTAAGTGACGGTAAGGCCGAATATGGAATCAAGCTTCACCTGAAACCGTCGACCACGAAATGTCGATGATGCTATTCGAATCACTTCAATGCACGTTGGCGCGAAAAATGACCACTTCAATGAACGTTACCGCGAAAGATCTTCACTTCAATGCACGTTAGGATAAAGATCTTCACTTCGATGCACATTAGCGCGAAAGATTTTCACTTTGATGCACGTTACCGTGCTCTTTCGATGTAACGCTTTCAAGATTCTTTGCGGTAACGTCGCAGTTTTGTAACGTCGCATTAGACATGCATCGAAATTCCGTGATACCCGAAACATTTTTTTTGAACAATATAAACCTTAAACTTTAATTTCTAACTTTTAAGCTATGTCAATTAAGTAAGATTAGATAATACTTTGTGAAACGTTTTTAATTAAGTATGTCTTAGAAAAAAACGTTCTTAAAATCGGAACACAAAATAAAATGCAATTTTATGTAGAAAATGTTGTACTTTTACCCTTTTATCCGCATATGCAATATAATATAAATATCTACTGCACATCAAAAGAACTATTTGTACCCTAATAACTTAAAACAGCTTTCATCCTTTATAAAGGTTGGGTCAAATAGTACGGCTCTCATTTGAATACGACCCTTTCACTATCGGGCTCCGTCATTATTTCTTCAGACATCAAACATTTAAAACAGCGCGAATAGAAACGTGTAAAGACAAACGAATTACAAGCAAAGACGCCAAAACACGTAGACGCGCCAAATATTTACCCGGCCTCAATCCGAACCGAGCAAACAATTGATCGGAGCACTGGTACAGTCACGGACAATAGTACACTGTATTGACTGTTCTTATTCATTGTTATAACTACTCAATATAATATGCTAGAAACAACATAATGTTGTACTGTTAGGAATATGAACTGGATATTTTTTCTTAACGCTAAATACTAAAAGAACTCTCATATTGCACACACCCCAGCATAGTATACATTCATTATACACTGCAACACACACTGGGACCTGGGTTCTGCAGACGATCATTTCTCTTAGGTAGATATTTATTAAAAACTTATTATTTTTGTCATTTATTGTATGTTTTACCCACCACCTATCTTACTGTAACAACATAATTAATTGAAATGTTAAAATTAGACCCTCCACAATCCAAAGGGAGCGGCCTGGTGACTTGTACTACAGGTTTACACCGTAAACCTATCTCAGGCACCAGTTCTCTCACCACGGGTATAGGATAAACTTAACTAATTTATATTTATCATGCTTTTATGTTACCTGTTGTGATGAGAAAAATCAATAAATGATTTATATTATATTATTGCCAAGGAGGGTTGATGTCAGGTCACCTACCAGCCGTAAAAATCTAATTCCAAATCCTATAGCGTGTCAAGACAACGCGCCGACTAAAAAATACCCCTTCGTAATTAATCTTATGAGACAGGATTCAAAATTTTCTAACCTGATAAGATCACTTTAGATTCTTACGACTGTTCTTAAAACTTAAGTACTGAGAACAGTAGAATCACGCACATTATTCCAAAAGAGGCTGAGCAGGGCTATAGGTAATATATAACTTGGTCACACATAAAGTAACATCTGGTATTATGGGTCATCAGTAACTAAAAAAAGTGGCAGGTCGCCAGCCTGTCGCCCACATAAAAGTGACACCGAATCCAAAAAGTAACAAACTTTTAATGAACCAACAAAATTTGAACTACCATAATTTCATTTGGTACATTTTTAAAAGGTTTAAAGTTACGCTTACTAAAATTTGGAGCAAATATAAAGACATCGCCAAAAAAAGTCAGGGGGAGTTTCTTCCGAGTTCTCGTTGTAATAACTAGTGTTGAGAGACTCAATTTTTAACTCCAATCTACCGCACAATTTTTTGTTACTTTAAATACATTTTCAATCGACATTGGCTAATTGCTGAAGCGAAGCAATTATTAAGAAGAAGAAGGTCAGGGTTTGCAGTATTCGTGTGACGCCTTGGTATTATGAGCGTCTATTGCTACAGTTGCTACATGTTTAGATCTTTATGAGGTCGTAACCGACCCAACACATTTCACAGAATACTCTGGCACTTTGATTGATCCGGTGTGTACCGATTGTAAGGTTTCGAATCGCACAGAAAATCTTGCTGTTCTTATGTAGGACTTGATTGAGTTGAAGAAACCAGAATACTTATACCTACTCAAAGATAAAATTTTTAACATTTCATAATTATTATGGATCAAGATTTGTTAGGTTAACGAGAAATCCCTTAGCAAATCACATTCACAGAACTGTAGCGTTTACTGGCAGCTTTCGGTACCACGCGACTAAACGCTGGAACAATATACCTCCTTCTTGAAGATGTACTACTTCCAAACTGACCTTTAAAAAACAATTAAAATAAAGTTTACTTTCAAAAGTTTGCATCCGCAGCAATAGTCGCCTGGGGCAGTGCATTTCGCTGCGTTTATAGACATACTGATTTTATTATTTATTTAATTTAAAGGAATTTTGGTATTGTATAGAGAAGTGTTGGACCTATTTACAGATTATCTTTAGATTGCACTGGATTCGATGATTTTGCCGGTTGTGAAGTTCAGCAAAATCGTTCCTTGTCGTCTCTAAAGATGAAAGCTGTTTAAAAGCAAAGAAAATCAGCGGTTTGTCTCTTTCGCTAGCCATAAACTGCGCTGACACCTTTTTGTATCTGTGTGCCACACATGCTGTCCGTCGCTAATACTGTCTATTTATATAATGGAACCTTCTTTATTGTTTATAAATATCAGGTATGTATTTTTATGATTTCAATTTATTTTTAGCACGTGTGTGTATATTGTGATGCAATAGTTATTTATTATACAAGAGTGGAAAGTTCCTTTTTAACCGCGTGCTCGATTTGGATGACCGAGCAAGCGAAGGATTCTAAAGTTGAATCACGAGCGCAGCGAGTGATTCTAAATTAGAATCCTGAGCGTCAGCGAGGGAAACAAACGAGCACAAGGTGAAAAATCTTTCCACTCGAGTGCAATACGTAACTTTTCATCCCACCTCAGCGAGGAAATGACAAAATGAAAAAGAATTTTTTCACAATTTAAAAAGTTCTAATCATAAATTTGGCACCATAGAGGTTACATTAAATAGGTTTAATGACGTTTTGAATTTACAATTATATTGAGTACTCATTATATGTGATGTTCTAAATTCAAATCTACTTTGCCACTCAAGCGAATAAAATAGAATTTTCCAGCCAGATTTCGAAGCGCAAAATTACACTTTCCGAGGTGGTGGGATGAAAATAAAATTATTATCTATCTTATCTATCAGTTGCCACTGCCAGCACACGTCTTCCCTCATTCTTACAATCCTAGGTTATTCAAAATAGGCGTGAAGAAGCACCTGGTCGGCAAGGCGAGGGTGGTTAACGCGGCGGTTTGTCTCTCGCACTAGCTATCTTTGCATTGAGACTCTCCTTACCATCAGGTGGAATGGATTCATTTGCTTGACCTTTTTGCATGAAAAAACCTCTTACCTCTTACCACCTAAATTGTTTGGTGGTTATAAAGGAGATTACAAATGTTTGCTCTGTTTGGTTGGTTGGCTTGTTTTAAATCCACCTGGTTAAAAACTACCATCTCATCAAAGTTTGTCGCAATGACAATGCTGTTTACAGCATTATTGTTTGCTGACAGTTGAGAACATAGCCAGTCCTTTTTTTTTGTCGGGAGGTCAAATGCATTTACGCATCGTCCCTGTGGGGTGGTGCCAACCGCAGGGGATATGTGGGACTCGAGGTAAAGGCGTTCCCTCTATATATACCCACTAAACATCCTCCCCGGCCTGACCTTCAGTGCGCTATTACGGAACGGCTCGGGATCTGCGCACGTGAGCGCAACTACACCGAGACCGTCCCAACGCTGCCCGCCTAGGCACTCCTTGTGCACCAATTGGTGGCCAGCAGCCCACAGGGGCTGGCGTTAGTCGGTTAGGCCGCTGGCCGACGCCGGCCTTATAGGCCGCCTCCTCACCGACGGCTGCTCGACGCGTGCTCCTGACGAGGACACCGGGAGCAGCCATCGGACCGCACCCGAGGGACTTCGGGCGCGGTCGTGGCCCTGAAAAGGGCCGTCCGGAACTAGCCGTGGTGGGAAAACAAAAACAACTCAACGATGGCATGTGACCTCGAATGCCACTTGACATCAAAAGCCACACACCCGCCGAGAAAGTTTTCCCACCACGTTACCAGGGTCCGCCACGAGGAGGCTTCCGAAAGTGGACCCCAACATAGTCAGTCCTACGATGTTAAGGGTAGGTTAACCACCCTCAACCAGGTTGTGATGAAGACACTTAGCTTTTCCATCGAAAATATATTAATGTATAAAATATATATGTAAGTATGGATACATTCATATTGCTATTTTATAATATTTAAGTACTCTCTTCTGCTCGCAGCTTTGTCTGCGCAGGATGTAGCATTGTTTATTTATCAATTTTTCAAAGTCAACATCGTCATCTGACAAGTGACATTACGTTCCGTTTCGCATTAGGTTTGACATTTAGGCAAAGTGATAAATTCTATACCCAGCGACTTATAAAAAAAAAAAAAAAAAAAAAAAGAAATAGTTCAGACGAAAGTTTCTTGTCTTGGTAAGTGGTATCATCTTGGGGTTTTATAATGAGTAGTGTAACATTTATAAATAAATAAAAAAAAAAAAAAAAAAATGTTTCAGTTCGATATTAGAGATTGTGGTCGTCTTTATGGAATTTTTACACTTTGTTTTTGAATTGGGGCGCGTTAGAGCGTTTTCTATAGTCTCGTCATTATTTAGGTGACGTTAGGCTTACGGGGATCATATTAGTTGTTCAAAATTCATTCAAAGTAGTTATTCGCAAAGATTCGTATTGACAAGAATTTTTCGTTCATTCGGATGTATGGACTCACTTTCCTTTGCCTCAGACGTTAAAAAAAACCATAGGTAGGCCGACCAATCAGGGACGTTTGTTTTTGCTTGTCAGATTATTCATTCGCATTTCGAATTTCAAATTCAAGGCTGAATTTATTTTTGAGGAACGTTAAACATCTTCGTGATAATAACATATGCGAGGATTATATTAACGAAGGAGAACTATTTTCTAATTTGGAAGGAAGATAATTCCGTATTTTCATAATATCCTGGAACGGATAAATAACCGTTAAGGAGTTAATAATTCACCCGAAAGGTAACTATAAAACTCTTATCGTTTTTCAATTATTCTGAAAGTTAAAAGTAAATTCTGTGATTGCCTTGATTTTGTGTTACAGTAAATTAGTAAATTCGGTTGTAAAAAACCGCCTCATCTTGTAAAAATTGCCTGACTACCTACTAAGGTAATTATATTTTGTCAGGTTCGAAATTTTAGGCAATGAATGATCTATTTGTTTAAATTATGAATAATTCACATCTCGAGAGATCATATTCTAAGTACTGTTGGTCGGGTTTCGTAATTGCTCAAAGATTTGCCGTTGTTTTATATTAGTTTTTGGACAAGTTGTGGTTCCAACTCCCTCTTGGGGTTTTATAATGAGTAGTGTAACATTTATTGATGTTGTTTTATTATGACACATCTTCAGGGTCGTCGGTACGGGTTTAGAGACCCAAATTTCCATTACAAATATAGTCGCCTGGTAGAGAGACCTGCGCAAAACCAGAGTTTGGAGGTGTGAGATCAATTTGGAAAAGTGACCGGTGAACTACAATATATAGAGAGAGCTAACTAGTGGCTGATCTATCAGAGCCAAGACACAACGCACTGATCCAGGTACACTACACTAACCAAACGGTAGCGGCTGACTGTCGAAGAGTTCTACAAATACTCTGCAGAAGGTTGTCTCATAACGCGTTTACTAATAATTTATACATAGTAATACCCAAATTCCACTCGTTAACGATCAGAGCAGACTCCAGGACCCTACCTTTCATTATTTTTATGGTTGTATTTTACTATTAGATATATAAGTTAGAAGGTCTAAATTGTGTAAAATCTAACTTGTGTAAACTAGGTATTTTCAAGGAAGAGAATTCTCACAAAGGTGTATTATTTGGAATATGTAAATTGTAAGTAAATAACTTTTCTAGTGCAACAAACAGAATATTGTCCACCCTAAATAAACATTGTACTGCCAAACCATCAAATTGTTGTTTCACTTCATATATACCCATTTAGGAAAGGAAAATACAACCAGTTGAAATCGAGTATTACATGGCGCCCGAACATTAAGAGAGGAGGTTCTGTTATTTTTTTTAATTCTTGTCTGGTCAAAATTGCTCAGAGAAGGCTGATCGTTGACGGTGAGAATTTGAGGTTTTTTTTTTCTTGTTTTAATTTGTGCCAAAGGTGGCAATATATAAACTTTAATATTGTTTGTTCTCCAGTTAACTATTGTATATTTAGGTATTTTTGCATTCATGTACATGGAGTTATGTAAGCTTTGATCGATTTTGGAGTGGTTTTTTTTAATTTTATGGGTTTTTTTTTACATTTTTGAATGCTAATAAGCTAATATTTTCATACCACTCACAAAGTGTTTGAAAATATAAATATAAGTAAATTTGCAGTTTATTTTTTGAGCTTGAACCAAATATTACACTTATTTTTTTATTTTTTAACTCTAATCTTTGCAAATACATACCTATATCATTTTTTATTCTCCAAATTACTACATTACATACATTAGGTAACATAAACCTTCTCTTACTATACACACTTTTAGGAAAAGTCATACTACCTATTTGTTTTCATAAAGTTGAAACATGGAACAACGACCTATTACATTTAATTTACTACTTAAAGATGAACTTGAATATGAAGTTAGAATTAGGGGTGCAAAACCTGCAGATACAGTAACTGCTTTGAAGGCACAGATTCGTTCTCTCAATAAGGACTTACCCTCTGATGAGATATTGGAGTGTGATTTGGATGTAGTTTCTGAGCTAAGAATTGTTCATAAAAAATTTGAGGATTTGGACAGACTTATTTCAACATCTTCATCAAAGGCAGGTTCCCTCAAGTCTTTGAATAGAATTCAGACATTGGCTCACCACTTGTTTCACAGAATTGGTCGGCTTGATGTAGAGGAGGAAGTTGACAGCGACTTCTCCACTATGCTTGATACCTACCAAAAGCGTTTGGAAAGCGTTTTGGTAAGGATTGATAATATAATGCACACATTCAAAAGTAGCTTAGCACAGGAGAAAGTTGGAGAACATTCCATTAGCAAGCCACAAGATATTGCTAGCCAAAACTTGGTAGGGGACGCAGCAGTCCATAAGCTTGGTTTGAAATTCGATGGCAAATCATGCGTTAAGGCTTTCTTACAACGCTTGGAAGAGCTTTGTTTATCTAGGGGTGTATCGGAAACTGTACTTTTTATATCAGCTTCTGAGTTATTTTCCAATGAAGCATTGTGTTGGTATCGTGGTGTTAAGTCAGATGTTCATGATTGGTTAGGATTAAAGTCTTTATTACTAGAGGAATACTTACCTTATGATTATGATAATAGATTGATGCAGGAAATTCGTTCTAGAACGCAAGGTTCTGATGAAAATATTATAAATTATCTCAGTATTATGCAAAATTATTTTAGTCGTTTATCTAAGCCTTTATCTGAAGATGAAAGGTTGAATATTGTTTTATTTAATATAAGGCCATTTTACACAGCCCAGTTAGCTTTGACTCCTGTAGACTCATGGGCAGAATTGAAAAGGAAGTGTAGATTACTGGAGGGGGCACAGGAGAGGTGTAGACTCTTTAGGGAACCTAATAATACCCCATATTCATTAGCCCCTGATTTGTGTTATAGGGGTAAGCAAAAAGTTACACAACAACAGGTCGCTTCAGTTCAGCCTGTACAGAATGATTTCTGTGTCCGTTGTAGGATAAATGGTCACAGTTTAAGTAAGTGTAAGGCACCTTTTGTTGTGATTTGCTATAGATGTGGTACAAAGGAGTTTACTGCTAAGAACTGTCCTAGTTGTAACTCTAAGAAAAATTTGCCAAATATGCAGTCTAAGATAATTCATTCTAACAAAAGACAAGAGTATAAAATTAATACAATAAAGTCTACATGTGTTTCAAAGTCAATTCAGCCTATTCATAGTGATGTACGCCCTTATTTAAAAGTAAATATTTATGATTCGGAATTCAGAGGATTATTAGACTCCGGCTCTGAAATATCAATAATTGGAGGGGATTCAGTAAATCATTTTATTAATTTTACCAATTTACATACTTCACATAACCTACAATTTATTAAAACTGCGAATGGTTCCTTATCTCCTGTAACTGGATATATGTATTTGCCGGTAACAGTTGATGAGAAAACTCGTTTGATTAGATTCTTTGTCGTTCCTGGTATCACAGAGTTTATCTTCGGCATTAATTTATGGAAGCAATTTATGATTGCTCCCGATGTTTTAGCGTTATTGAAAGGTGGCAAGTTGTTATCTGAAAAAGAAAAGGTGGACACTGTTGTGGCGGCAGATGGGGCTTTGCATGAGCGTGACTCGCTGTCCGAGGAGGAGCATAGCCAGGCTAAGAGAGTCATCTCTCATTTTGAAAACATTCCGGCTGAAAAGAAGAGGTTATGCTCTAGTTTTGACATAAGCGAAACATTTACACAGTCCATAGATAATATACGACTTCCCATAGTCTATGGGAATCGTTCATTGACAGCCTTGGCTCGTTGGGGTTGCAAGCTACCACTTTTATTAGTATTTTTATTGTTATTTTCCCTTGCAATTCCAGTGGCACCCATACACATGATCTCCAATAATTATTCTTGGCATAATAATAGTATAAAAGGTTGTACGGATAGGCCACGAGCGTGTCCAAGTTTTCATAATATGATGGATGGTAGATTAATACGTTTCACGAATAGCATTTTTAAACTCTGTGATGATACCCAATGGAACGAGGTACGAGTACCGTTAGAATTTAGGGAATATGAACTTTTACAAAATAATTCTATACTTACTGTTGCACACGGTAGTGTGACAACAACCTTACATTTAAAGTTACTTTATTTTTTTATCCCGGTGTGTATAAAGATACCGTGTAGTTTACTGAGATATTGTAATATGAAACACCCGGCTGTATGGGTGAATATCATTTTCTTTATTCTAACTTTTAACTTTTATTTTAATTAATGGTTTAGTTTGCTTTATTTTGCTTCACCGTGGGTTGACGGTCGAAGAATATCCACCCCGCCGTACTTCCTGGCGTGTCGTAGAAGCCGACTGTAGGGTTTGCTCTATTAAGATCAGATGGGGCCGGTGGTGCCTGCCTGTTGCCTCAGTTTTTCGTTTTTTCCCTTTCTCCTTAGTTTGACGTTTGTAGCCATGATGTGCTTGGTAAAACTAAAGTAATGGAGTTTAGTTTACTTAAGCAAATAATATTATTTAAATCTGATCATTTATTTAAATACAAGGGAAAAAATTTAAGAGGGGCTGAGGTATTAGGGCAGGCATTGTCGTAATTGAGTGTGAAATGTTGGTAAGCTAACAACACCATCTAGTAAGCGCATTTCATTCATCACTATCGGAGCAGGGGGAAGGGTTATTGGGTAGCTATTGCCATCTAGCGACATAGTTACACATTTTATCGTGCCAAGAAGCATTGAGTAGATAGATAGCACATTATCATTTTTTTTTTCTATTTTTTTTTACTTTGATGATTTTACTTAAGTGAAGATGCTTAATTTTTTGTTTTAAGGTACTTTTTTTATTTAAACTAGAGCATAACTTGATTAAACTCAATTAAAAGTAGGTTTAATTTTTTTTTTAATAAAATCAAGAATCTATACGTGTCTATGATTTTGTTTTTTGATAACTGTGAAAGCAAAGAAGTTTCACGGTTGCATCCATGATGTCCCATTAGACTTGATATATTTTTCACTAACATGAAATACCTTGAGTTAGTTATTTCAATAAAATAGGAAGGAATTGTGCGTTGGAAGATCTTTCTTTATGTTTGTTTTAATTTAGTATTTTGTGCAGAGGTAACTTAGTTTTTTTGTGTGGTTTGGTTTGGTCAGTTGTCTGAGTAGGTATTGTGTTGGGTGTTGACGTGGGCGTCAAACGCGAATTCACTACGTGAATTCTTACCCGGGTAGGGGGATATTGTAGCATTGTTTATTTATCAATTTTTCAAAGTCAACATCGTCATCTGACAAGTGACATTACGTTCCGTTTCGCATTAGGTTTGACATTTAGGCAAAGTGATAAATTCTATACCCAGCGACTTATAAAAAAAAAAAAAAAAAAAAAAAGAAATAGTTCAGACGAAAGTTTCTTGTCTTGGTAAGTGGTATCATGTTTCAGTTCGATATTAGAGATTGTGGTCGTCTTTATGGAATTTTTACACTTTGTTTTTGAATTGGGGCGCGTTAGAGCGTTTTCTATAGTCTCGTCATTATTTAGGTGACGTTAGGCTTACGGGGATCATATTAGTTGTTCAAAATTCATTCAAAGTAGTTATTCGCAAAGATTCGTATTGACAAGAATTTTTCGTTCATTCGGATGTATGGACTCACTTTCCTTTGCCTCAGACGTTAAAAAAAACCATAGGTAGGCCGACCAATCAGGGACGTTTGTTTTTGCTTGTCAGATTATTCATTCGCATTTCGAATTTCAAATTCAAGGCTGAATTTATTTTTGAGGAACGTTAAACATCTTCGTGATAATAACATATGCGAGGATTATATTAACGAAGGAGAACTATTTTCTAATTTGGAAGGAAGATAATTCCGTATTTTCATAATATCCTGGAACGGATAAATAACCGTTAAGGAGTTAATAATTCACCCGAAAGGTAACTATAAAACTCTTATCGTTTTTCAATTATTCTGAAAGTTAAAAGTAAATTCTGTGATTGCCTTGATTTTGTGTTACAGTAAATTAGTAAATTCGGTTGTAAAAAACCGCCTCATCTTGTAAAAATTGCCTGACTACCTACTAAGGTAATTATATTTTGTCAGGTTCGAAATTTTAGGCAATGAATGATCTATTTGTTTAAATTATGAATAATTCACATCTCGAGAGATCATATTCTAAGTACTGTTGGTCGGGTTTCGTAATTGCTCAAAGATTTGCCGTTGTTTTATATTAGTTTTTGGACAAGTTGTGGTTCCAACTCCCTCTTGGGGTTTTATAATGAGTAGTGTAACATTTATTGATGTTGTTTTATTATGACACATCTTCAGGGTCGTCGGTACGGGTTTAGAGACCCAAATTTCCATTACAAATATAGTCGCCTGGTAGAGAGACCTGCGCAAAACCAGAGTTTGGAGGTGTGAGATCAATTTGGAAAAGTGACCGGTGAACTACAATATATAGAGAGAGCTAACTAGTGGCTGATCTATCAGAGCCAAGACACAACGCACTGATCCAGGTACACTACACTAACCAAACGGTAGCGGCTGACTGTCGAAGAGTTCTACAAATACTCTGCAGAAGGTTGTCTCATAACGCGTTTACTAATAATTTATACATAGTAATACCCAAATTCCACTCGTTAACGATCAGAGCAGACTCCAGGACCCTACCTTTCATTATTTTTATGGTTGTATTTTACTATTAGATATATAAGTTAGAAGGTCTAAATTGTGTAAAATCTAACTTGTGTAAACTAGGTATTTTCAAGGAAGAGAATTCTCACAAAGGTGTATTATTTGGAATATGTAAATTGTAAGTAAATAACTTTTCTAGTGCAACAAACAGAATATTGTCCACCCTAAATAAACATTGTACTGCCAAACCATCAAATTGTTGTTTCACTTCATATATACCCATTTAGGAAAGGAAAATACAACCAGTTGAAATCGAGTATTACAAGGATTAGTATAAATATAGCCTATATGTTATTCTGCTGTATGAGCTATATTATTGTAAAGCTTCATTAAAATAAATTCAGTAGTTTTTGCGTAAAACAGTAACAAACACACACCCATTCAAACTTTAGCGTTTATAATATTAGTACGATGTATATATTAGAATGTAAATTGTTATTTTAAATAGTCTTAATATATTTTTTTCTTCTTACTCTTGCATTTTGTATCGCCTGCAAATGGTTTATTCTCGAATACCCACCCAGAATCTCGGATGAAGCCGTGATGCCGGCAGAGTAGAATAGCATCACTCCATATCCTCCAATGGGTGTCCTAAGCCTCCTTCGATGACAAGGAGAGGCCTTGTGTCCCAGCAGTGGGTCGAATTATGAAGGTTGTTATGATGACCCATGGATTGACTGGAAGAGATCTCTTTTCGGGATTAGTTCGCTCTTGCAAACTATGTACTATTGTGTAACTTTTTGTAATTTTTCAAGTGCAATAAAGAGTATAAAGATAACAAAAACCTTCAGGAGTCGAATGCATGTTTGCCACCTTTGTTGTATTGACTTCTCTCAATGCATTGTATTCTTATCCTTCGAACTATTGTTCGCGACTGTACACACAAAGTAGGAGGTCTACGTTAAACACAACTACGGTGTTAATAGAGTTTGGTAGAGGAAAACCTAGCTTCGATTCTTTGTAACTGTAACTCTATATGGTGTATCATTGAACAAACGTATTGCCAAATGGGGAAAGGAATATCTATTTTGTTTTGATGGTAACTCCATGTTTTTCATTGGTCTCGAAACAAAATCTACATACTAATATAATAATTGTCCATATACGATTTCATTTATTTATTTGATTTATTTATTTATTCGGTCAAAAAACAGATAACAATACAAACGGGTAACACTTAGACTGAACATTGAAGTTTTGTTCTAGATTGCTATCCTACTTTATATTAACACATCAATATATTAGGTACTCTGTAAGTAAAGACTTGCTTACAAATAAAGTTAGTATCTTATTAGTATATAGTATATCATTTGTAAAAAAGTAAAGTCAACTCTAGAATCAAATATGTGTTAAGGAAAACAGTAGCGAAATTTGTATTGGCTACTTTAATTAATATCAAAAATATATAATGAAACTTTAAACATGAAAAATAACATAGTATTTAACTGTAAGAATGATTATAATGGTTATAAATATTTTGAGATTGGATATTTTCTATAGGTGCGAATTTTATTTTAATTTATAAATGTAACAACATTTGCAAACTGTGTTAAGTGCTTTAAAAACTTAAAAAGATAGAAAAAACAATTTACCACAGCAATCACACTAATCAAATAAATTCAAAGCAGAAGTGCAAACTTGCTAGATTTTTATATAAAGTTTACGAGTTGCAAACTGTTAACAATATTCACACAGTTGTCTGAACTACAACAATAACTTCAATTAGCGATGTTGGTATATATTCTGAAAACAACTGAGAACCATAACATAGTTAAGTATTTGCATGCAAATGTTGTACAAATAGCTTTACGAAGCTCAAATAATTCGTACTTAGAACCTAAGCTGAATGCACGTACACACTCGGCTTAGGGTGCAGACGTGACGCGCATAGCCTTGCATCAAGCCACTCTATCTATACATCTATACATAGATATAAATAAAATTGGAGTGTCTGTTTGTAATATTGAAATAACCGTTTTTTACTACATGCATATGAATATATATAAGGTACATACACCAAAATAACATTTTTTACAATTTTTTTCTGTCTGTCTGTCTGTTTGTTCCGGCTAATCTCTGAAACGGCTCCACCGATTTTGACGGAACTTTTTTTGGCAGGTGTAATAAGGAGTAACTTAGGCTACTTTTTTTTTCTTTTGGTAAATTCTACGCGGACGAAGTCGCGGGCACAGCTAGTTCAAATATAAAACATAATAACGATAAGGTTCAGTGCAGACCGAGAAGAATAATCCTCGCACGGTCTCGGGCATTCTCTTTATGACTCACAGATGCCCCAGCCTGCGTTTGACCGCCCTAGCAAATCTTATTGGGTTACAATGATTCCACCAAAAGATATGATTATATTAATGATATGATTATCATTGAACTTTTGGTGGAATATTGGTAGTGTGGAAAATTGACATAACTATTATTATTATTACTAAATTTTCGATTCTAATTTGTATTATTCTTGTGTGAATTTATAATTAAATTTAACGTTTTTATGTTTATGTACCACATTCTTGCAAAATAAAGTCTATTTTATTCTATTCTTTGTAAAGAAAACACGACATAAACACTGAAAAAAGTGGAGAATACCTCGCGTGCCAATTTGACGGCGCGGGTGTATACTCGCGTGACCTCGAAACCATGCTAGCATCTTTTGTCATGTTCAAATATTATCTCCAATTGATTTTCAACCTTAAAGCGCGAAATCGATTGGGAAAATTTAACAGTTTGTCGTAATCTGATGTGCTGTTGACTGTACTTTATATCAACCGTTTTAACCGGTAAGTGTTGTAAACAAATCCTCTCCGCTGCGCTGCTCTTGGTTTGCGCAGAGCTTTAGTATTAATTATACTTGAGTCAACATATTTGTATTTTTATAAATTTTATATTTGGCTACAAATAAAATCAAATCTGGCGTTATGGACAATGCAGTACCATTACATAGGGACAGGTTGTCAGTTTGTCGCCTATATACAAGAGGCATCAAACTCAAAAATACCCAAAAATCAGGATATAAGTCACACTCTAATCTAAATGATATCAGCAGTACGACTGGCAGGAAATATTATTCCATCACAATAATTTTTTTTTTCTATATTTTAAGTGTTATGATTTTTCAAAAGTGTGGTGTCTTTAGTCCGTCACGTAATATTTTTTCCGCGGATCTCTCTATACAAAATAATGTAAGGTGATACTATCAAATATTTGCAAAGTGCTTGTCAACGTATGTATATACGTTGTCAACCACTTTGCAAATATAATAGTGACGTATCTACCTCTCAATACTATTTATATGTATCCGAAATCAAAATAAGACAACCAATGTTGCAAACGCGTAATATTTGACATCCATCATTCTTTGACATCAGAAGTAAACAACAGCAGGATTCTTTGTTTGAGAAACAACAGTCAGTAAATAAAAAAATCGGGCGTGGTGGAAACGACTCAAAGGATGATAGAAACCTTACATTTTGATGTCATACATGCATGTTAAATTTTGGTCGCCCATCCGAGTACCGACCGCGCACTTGGTTGCTTAACTTTCGTGATCGACGGCTCAAAAGTTGTTAGAAACCTTATATTTTGATGTCATACACGCATGGTAAATTTGGTTGCAATAAGTTAAAGCGTGCTCGAGTTATCGTGCTAATGCACAGACACACACAGACAGACAGACATACAGACACACAGACACACAGACACACACACAGACATATTTCCAAAAAAAAAATTTTTGGACTCAGGGATGTCCAAAACGTGTAAATCCGTCAAAATCTCGAGATCGAATTTTTTGACGATTACAAGACTTCCTCTATACTACGTACGTACGAGAAAGTAAAAAGGCTTATATTACTTCCTTTATTGCTATCCAGTTACTTGTCCCGACACTAACCACTTCTGACTGCGGTAACGCCCGCCGTCATTATGATTGAAGTTGGTTCTAACTTGCCCGGCACCTGGGAGACTGCACGGTGTAATGAGATTTTTATACCTTTGACACAATGGTGTAAGAGCTTTCTGGAGATTCAGAAAAATGAGACGAATAATTTACAAAATGTTTTGCTCGTTTCACTCTTATGATAAAAAGAAAAAGACAGAACAGTGCAATATGAACTTAATTCAAACGTTTACAGAGATTAAATCTGAATACCAGTGATGAACAGTTGTGTGTATACAAATCTGTATTCAGTTAATTGAGTGGTTCTCTACTCTTACCTAATCTATTAATTACGACTTTGACACATTTTTTCTTAATCTTAATAATCGTCTATAAGAGTTCGCCACCTAGCCAACTGCCCTGAGGACCTAGCCAAGTGGCCAGTCGATTGCGTTGAACGTCTAACGAAAATAATAATAATGTATGACTTGTTCTCATAGACGAACCGTAGAGATACATCGTAGGTATAAATAATGTGATTAATAAAGGACCAATTATTTCTTTATATAGCTGTTAATTGTTAATTAGATTCACCGTATCTCCTCAAAAACGTTATCTTTCAATGTACCCGATTGAGTTCACGAAAAAAAATGTTAAATTGTTTAATATGCCAGTTACTAAAACTAAATATGCAAGCAACACTGTTTTATATAGATCTTAAAGTAAATATAATTCATTATTTTCTTCTATAGATGTTTTTAACATTCTGCTAGTGTATTTAGAAGAAATTTCATCGATATGTTAGAATAGTGATAATGAGTATTTTTTTTTATTAATTAGTTTAATCTACGCGTAGTAATTTGATTATTCATTTAGTGAAAACTTTTTTTTGGTGTGTACTTTTTTAGTGTTTTTTTTTATATATGTGATGCTGTTTTTTTCCAAATAAATATAAATAAATAAATAATCTTAAGGTATATTTTCTTGTCCATTATTCAACTTTAATTCTATATAAGTACTACTACTCTATGCCTATTTCGCCACAGCAACCATTAGATTAGTGTCCAATTCGAAGTAAAGAAGAAAATTGCACAAGATAAAAATTGGTCAACTATTTCAGCGCAAATTCGCTAACTTGATTATTTTCTGATCCAAACACAAAATACACGAGTGGCTTAACATTAAGATAAATTTATTCGTTGTGTTTTTGTTGGGTAGAGAAGGTTGTTCGTTATTTTTCAACGTCTGCCAATTTATTAGTAGATTAAATCCCAAATGGTTTTTCCAAGTCACTGGTTGGTTTTTGCTATTGACGGTAAGAAGGAAATGGGTCGGACCATAGTCGACTTGAGCTCGGTTATAATCGGATGGTCTGATACGATTAGGCACTTCATTTGTGATGTATATTTGAACATATTCTACTTTTAGAGCAACCTGTAGAGGTAAATCAAAAACTATATTTTCCACGAAACTTTAGTTAGCAAGTGCAATAAAAAAGTGATATCTACCTGCAACCTAATAATAATCCTACTAATATTATAAACGTAAACGTTAGTATAGATATATGGATGGATATCGTCAATAGTTTTGGCGTGAAAAAGTAACGAACTGGGTCCACGGGATCAATTGACTAACTAATTAGTCATACATTTGTAAAATAAAATGCTTCTTCGAAGTCAAGTCAACAGACAGTCTCCGTCCCCTGCTGAACATAAGCTGGAAGCAGGAACCTTTTCTATGTGAAATAAATTAATACCATGGCTTTATAATTAAACAAATTTTACATAAAACTCTGCTCAACCAATTTTTGATTATTAATGTGACAGTATGACGTATGTATAATTAATTCTGCGCTGACTTTTCAGTTTCTAGATAGCATCTTAAATAGGAGTTAGGCTTGAGTTCACCAACAAGTAAAACAAACAATTAAAAGTTAACCGTCAGTTTTTGACAGTTCGTCAGTCCGATTTTGACTTTTGACATGACTTTACCTATGCAGACAAAAATAATATACGTTGTCAGTTGTCATGCTTGCTTTTGCTTCTTAGGTCAATAATTGAATCGACTTTTAACCTGCCTCAGGTTTGAAAAAATTGCCCTTGGATTACAGCTTTCCCAAATCAATGTATTAACATTGTTTTAGAATTCACGTCGAGTCAACTTTTGTAAAGGATGAACAAAAATACGTTACGATTCAAACTTTAAATAAATAAAACTTATTGAAATGGTTTCCTAAAGTAAGTAAGGAATTAAATCCGATTCAACGCGTAAAATCAAAGTAAGGTTGGTTAGAAAGTTAACGATTCTAAAAGATTTCTTTATATTAAGCCAGGGAATATAAAATATGTAAATGTAAACGTTAAAGGTTTTCGTGAACTGACAATATATTTCAAAGATTAACACATCGTATTGGCTGCTCATGTTCCTGGGGAAGTAGGTACCTATGTTCATGTATGTAATGTTACTTACGTCGTTGGGCGTTCCTTCATTGGCCAGTCTAGCCCAGCACCGTCAACGACATCGGTGGACCTATGAATGGAATGTCGGTGGCGGTCATGCCAATAATTGGGTGTCAGTGGCCAGTGCCGATCTGGGCCGACCAATGAAGAAACGTCCGATGACACTACGCGCTATTTATGGCATACTAGCTGACCTGTCATACCTTGTTGTGGTTAATTTAGAAAAAAAAAAATGAGAACTTCTTATAAAGATATAGACAACCAACAATATTTGGTGTCAAAATTCGCGGATAACGAGTCTTTATTTCTTTATTTTCTTATTCAATCGGTGTCGGCGCGCGAGACTTTGAAAGGTTAGAAGACGTCATGCCCGCCGCAACGACAGGCAGGACATCTATGTACTATTGTTATGGTAACTTAATACAATAAAATAATAAAAATACTCTGAAAGAAATTTAATAGTTTTTTAATTCTACCTAACCACCTATTATATAGCATTTGAAATTATCCTATCAATTGAAATTATTAAGGTAAAATATCGCTAAAAGATCTGCGAGAAAAGTAACGTATACGGATCTTTCTATAGATGCTTGTGTATTTACTACTTAAATATTTTCTTGTTTACAATAAAATACATGCATCGAATGTAAACGAATATATTTTTATTATGACATCAACAATCAATCAAAATGTCACTCTTTTCTTTTTTACTTTATGACACTTTTAAATCAAGGTCTGGCCTGCTACATTTCTTCTCTCTCGGATATCCGCGGATAGAGATACCGATATCCGCAACATCACTAATTTACATATATAAAGTCACACCTTTCTCTCATAGCGATAGACAGAGATCACTTGTTTCCACTCGCTATGATCCTTACTACTATATTTCTTTCGCTTCATCTACTTTCATCACAGTCCTCATGGTTGTTGCGAGTCCCTTTGATTTGACCGTTAAATTACAGTTTATCAAGAACAGTACTGTTCTATATATATATAATACAATCTGGCCGCTATCCATTAGAATGTATGCGTGTGTACTCGGCGCCATGTACGCACGCACTGTGACGCACACATTGACATAAAATATGTGGGCATAAGGTGGCTGCAGTGCGGACCGCGCCGTCTCGGTGTGATCGCGATTTTTTATGTCATTGCACATTCGCTCGCCGCTCGTTTCCGCCCGGCACATTTACGAACCCTAGCGTCAACGTAAGAGTAGGCTAATAACTCGCCAACAGCCCGCAGATAAACTACTGTTCTTGGTATACTGTGGTTAAATGTTACACTGCCGCACGATAACACACCAAAGAGAAAGACTTTTCTCAATCCTTATTCATAACGTGTTAAGAGTTACCTTGATGAGTTATATAAGTCGCCGTTCCAGACCTCCTACGATTACCACCTTCCTACAACAGCTGAGACCACTGACTTGAAAATGAGTTGAAAAAATGTTGTCAACTCATCCGAATGTGAAAAGAACGCACTTAAGCGCAGTAAACCTTCACTCGCAGTTTCTCCCGAGTTCTTGTTGTAAAAAAACATGTTGAGAGACTCCACTTTAACTCAAATATCAAATCAACCGTACAATTTTTGTTACTTTAGATACATTTTCACTTGACATTGGCAAAATGCATACGATTAATGTGACGCGACGCCATTAATTAAGAATAGAACCTTCATCTGTTTGTTCTATGAAAATTTATCCTGTCATCAATAAGTTCTCCAGCAAAAATACGTTATTTGCAAAATCCTTTCATATTGTTGAATGAGCTGGCGGTTAAGCGTCCCGAAAAATTGGCGGCCACTGAGTCGACAGAAACCAATTTTGCATTGCTTAATTCGGTACGATTTGGTTTTAGGGGTTGGTAAACTGAAGTCTTAAATTGATATAACCATATTATCCATCTAATATGCAGACCCATCAAAGATGAGTACCTATAATGCCAAACTGCCCGCTCTACACACGCAGCCGCGGAAACACTATACTTCTTATTTCACATTACTTATGTAAAGACGGCGATGTAGATTGTTTCCGCGGGTTCGCGAGCCGCGAATGTGGAGCGGGGATAATGCCCTAAGTACACTTTTTATTTATTTTGTAATGTTAACAGACAAGCATTTGTTCAATCTTGATGTGCTTACCCACAAGTAGCCTACTCACTCCTCTTTGAAGGCACCCAGACAAAAATTTCACGTTACACATGTATTGTTTATTATAAAATATATGTTTTTCATTTTTTATTATTTTGTAGTATACTTATTTTATGGTTTATTACTATTAAATAAAAAAATATGGTTGTACATCTACAGTCCCAAATTAAACAACGTATTTTTTTTTAATTTTATATTTGATGATAACCTGAGATACAGGAACCATCCTAGTTCAGGTACCAACCCATCATGTTTCTTCAAACGTTTATTATTAATGTTTCTGAAGGAAATGACAGTAGCTATACTTTTTGAAGCCGAAAGAATTTGGTGCATTTTTTTTTATAGTAGGCAGTTTCAATTTACTTAAAACATCCTTAGAAACATCAAGATAGTAGCATCTACATACACAACAGCGAGTTGAATAAGGGTCTAGGCAAAGGAAGTTAAAGATAAATATCAAAAAGTTTCGAATACACTTTATGAAATGAAAGAAAATAAACCTTTTTACCAACTTTGTTGACATGTAACTTCCATGAGATGTTTCCGATAAATATAACACACAAGTTCTTGTTGGGGTCACAATAAGGAATCAAGGCATTCTCAATATCGTAAGAAGGGAGAAACTGTTTGCTAATTCTACACCAAATATAAAATCGATAGCGATATTTTTGTGGTAAGTCTATGATTTAGTTGGGCTGTTGTTATGATTGAGCACGATCTGTATAAAAATAACTCATATTCAAATCCAAGAATATTAATAATGTTATTAGCTCAGTCCAAATGCAAAAGTAAGGACGAAGCCCTGCACAAAAAATGAGGCCGGTTTTACATTCATGTAGTGCGTGAGCCGAGTTTTTTTTAGTATAAGACTAGGCGTAGTTACGTTGCATGTGTGTACATGTAACTGTGTAGGTACACGGGCGACGGGCAAGGCGTAGTTTTGTTTTACTGGCCTCAGTTTTTTTTACCGCGCCCCGTTGTACTTTTTTATTTGATCTGAAGTTATCAATAGCACAATCATGTTTCTGCATCGATAAACATATTTCACGAGGATATAGAAACATTCATCGCCTTCTTAAACACATAATTATCTATTCTATTCTTAATTAATGGCGTTGCGTCGCATTAAGCGTACGCATTATGCAAATGTCAAGTGGAAATGTAATTAAAGTAACAAAAATTGTACGGTTGATTGAGGTTAAAAATGGAGTCTCTCAACACGTGTTTTTACGACAAGAACTCGGGAGAAACTCTCCACATAATTATCATCTCTTCTTATTACATGACAGGACCACTGATGCTACCAATGACGGTGCTACCTTCAGACTAATATATTAATTTGTCACTTTGTCCATTCTTGTTACTCCACACATGCATTTTGGTTCTCCTTTGTTTGGTATAACAACGTTTAGTCGAAAATCGCTCCTTCGAATAACGTTTAAGAAAATAATCACTTTGCATAATATCGATTAACATAATTTTCATTTCATCGAATGTTTATTTGCGATAACAACATTTGCGCTGTTGATCAAAAAGTATAATGTTAAATTGATGTAATGTTCAGGCGGTATAATTTTCATTTCATCGAATCTTCAATTGAACAATAGGTTAGCGAAGCGACGAGCGAAGCGACGAGCGAATTAGGTTGACATGAACACAGCGCACGAGTCGAGCGAGCGAAGCAAGCGTGCCGCGGCAGCGGCCGGCCTGTGCCAGAAGCGACTTTAGGGCGTTTTCACTGAATTATTACTGAACTGAATATTCGATACGATCTTTCGACTAAATCATTATTAGTCTAGTTAAACATTAGGTTAAATAAACTTAGTGAATTTGAAAATTCGGTGAAATGACATTATGTCAAAGAAATAGTTATGCTAAATAAAATTCTACCAATTAAATATTCGGTCAAATGAATAATTATTCGAAATGACTTTATTGTAACTAAAATTAGCCGAAACGATTTTCGACTAAACCTTGTTATACCAAACAAGGGTGAACCATGCATTTTAGCATACGCATCTCAGTAATGTGCAACCGACTCTTATCCGTCCGTTTTATCACCCAACTTTGTATACTTTAGTATTAATTCAGGAATACATTACAATGTGAATTTAACTTAATAATTATATACGAGTTTACCATAAGTTTCAGGCCCATAATGCTTATTGTATATAAATTCAACTCTTCTCTGGTATTGGAAGATAACTCCGTTTTCTTTATTTCATTGCCAATACTGTTTGCGTGTCGATTAACACTAATGCAAACTTCGATTCACTATTTGCATTTGGAGTTCGATGGAGTATGGCGCAGCTTGCTACGATTTGGAAAAAACACCCTTTACCATCGTCTTTTAGACAATTCGATATCAAATAAACTTACTTAATATATTTTCAATAAAACATTAAATGAACAATTCTTTCTATATCTTCAATTTTTGAACTTTTCATCAATACATAAATTGCTATTTAAAACGTAAAAAGTTGTAACATAAAAAATATTCTTCGCTGAAATATCATCTCGAGTGATATAGGCAGGTAAAAAATCCCTTCGTAGACAAATCAAATCGTACAAATTTTAACTTTGAAGAAACTAAACTTCGACGATTTAGGGATAAGTTATCGGGCAGAGGGTTCCCAGCAGACTGTTAGTAATTTTACACAATGTTTCCGACCCGCGTACAAATTCACTTTGGTGATCTATAGGCGAAATTTGGATGGGTCGAAGGCAAATAGGCTTAAATGAGTTCGGGAGACAAATAACTCTTTTTTATTGCCAGGACTTAGTAGACACCTTTCTCTTAAGTGTTTAAGTTTTTTGTAAGTGAATATCTTTTTTGCATCAGCTTGGTACGATTTTATTAAAAATGTGTCTTTTTGAAATGTTTTATCAAAGTTTGTCACTGTAATAATAGTGTTAACAGCATTATTGTGTCCTAACAGTTAATGAAAATATAACCAGCTTGAACTGCAACCCTCAAGCACTTAAGGAACTCCTCAGTGGTTGAGGGTTGCAGGTTACAGGTATTTTATTATCGTCTTAAAAATGTGGTGAGATATAAATGCTATTATTATATGAAGGATAATTAATAAAAACTCTTCCTGGTCTCTTATTATTATCATTATCTTTGCATTTGGACGCTTCTTCTTACTACCATCAGGTGGAATATAATTATTCTCTAGAACTTTTTTATAAATATATAAACACACTAATTAAGACATATAAATCTGTAATTGGCATTAAGTTCACGTACATAGTGAGAATCTGTAATTGGCATTAAGTCTTAAATGTTAATTGTAAAATACTGTCATAAAGTGCTGTAGATTCTATGTTCAATAAATAAATAAAATAACATTAGCGGATCGATTTACCTCACCGCCCTGGAAGTGTTTTGTGCAAAGAGTGACGACCACGGGAACATATCCTTTCTCGTGATGGTCAATTTTTGAAATTTAATTAAATTTGAATAATAATAATTAATTTTAAATGTAACTCTGTAATGTACTAACAATAGTTTTTAAACTACTGTACTAATACATATGTATGTAATGTTGTCTGAATTAAACGATATTTAATTTAATTTAATTGTTGTTTTCGAATTAAAGTTTCTTTCGATAATCTGCCACAGTTCGATAAATAACCAGCCCCTTAATCGATACGTAGGTTGAAGGTGAGTGAAGGTAGATAGTGAAGTTAAACGACGTGAATTATTAAAATGCCTTCGCTTCTTCACAATACAGGCTGTTCGAATTAATATATTTTTCATAGAAAATATTTACTACCCGTTTTCCTTGACGACAACTCACTACTTAATTTTATTTTGTCTGTAAAGTACGATATCTTTTTTATCTAATCTGTAACTTGACATCTGTTACTCTTAATTTATTCTCTCAATAATAAACCATTCGTTTTCTTTGTGTATTTTTTTATATATTATTTGGATATAATATAAATCATCGTTTTCCTACAGCTTTATATATGTTTTTCAGATTTGAAATACTACATCTTTTCAGACAGGACTGAGCTACGCTCCCTATTCCTATCCCTACAAAATTTAAGTTCTCTCGATACTTAGTTGATACGATTGTCGGGCGGCTTTGGTATTACACGCTATATTTCGCTATTTCTTTCTTGACTGGGCAGATATTCAGATCTATATGTATACGATAATTGTTCATAACCTGGGAGATGCCAAAAATAATTCATAATATACTGGGTGTAAAAGACATGAACAGTCAAACGAGAACCATGTATTCTGCTCACCATCATACCATTTTTTTTCCTTTAGACTATACCTGGGAAATTGATACTTACGATTTTATTGAAGGTCAAAGTCATAAATTTAGGTATTTTTCATTTTTTTATGAAAACGTATTCTAAACATTATTTCTTAATTATTGTCCAAAGAAACTTTATAATTTTATTTGGCTTCAAAACATTAGCGTTCAATGTAGATCACTCGATGCGCACGGACACAAACGAACGGGGCCGCCGTCTGGCAAAATTATCGTGGTTTTGCGAGTTGCGTGCGAGTTTAGCGCTTTACATTGCGCGGTACAATTTACAATTTTTTTAAACACCAAAAATAAAAATCATTTCCCAGCAATATTTTTTTTAAAATATGTGTTATTTTGATGTTTAGAATACATGGTTGACGTTTGATTGTTCATGTCTTTTACACCTTGTATATGAATTCTCACACACATAAAAAATATTTCTAGGTTTTATAAAACCAGCTCTCAATTTGTATGTATACAATATAAGGTAACCGTTACTGACAGATCTATCAACAACACACAGCTGAAACCATTGAAATTTGTCAAAGAAAGGGTTTTCCAAAATTCATAAGGTATCAAAATGAATGAATTTTGGAAAATCCAAGGTTTGTATGCACCATGCCGTCGAAGTTGCGGGCAAAAGCTAGTATAAGAAAAAAATCAGCTCATCACTGACTGGTATGTTGAGTACTGAATTAGTGGACTGTATTTAATTATAATTTGAAAATGGGTTCTAACACACTATATAATAATATATGTACCCTTAGGTCCAGTCGGAAACCTTGTCTGCGATAAATACGAAAAATACGCTTGTATGGAGTAATAGGAAATGGTTTGGACTTACTGCTGGATATTCAGGAGGATCTAGGCGGCGAAGCCAGCCCAGAACGCATACACTGCACACCACGTTTGTTGCACTTTGTCTATAATAAGCCTACAGGCCTGCAGCTGCAATATTTATTTACAAAATTGTCCTTGCGTGATTGTACATATAACTTAGCACTTATATTTACGAAAACAAATTTATGATTGCGATGATATAAATCGATTTTAGCCGCACACACCGTGTGAGAATTTAACTTGTCAGTTAGGTGACCAGCAACGAAGTGGCCAACGTCACCTTCTTCTCGGGTTGACAGCGCATCGGCATATAAATGAGGGTAGGTAGGATATAGGAATACCCTCATACAAGCGTGTAATAAAAATATAAAATGTAAAAATACCCGACACGAACTATAAACATAAAAACAATACTCAACACTGACACTTCAAATAAGTGAGCAATTCGACTTCAAAGTTAATTATTTCGAAGTCTGCCTAAATTGGTATTTCACGTATGTCACATAAGCATAATATGTAATCTGTCCTCAGTAGGAGACTTAAATGTCAAAATGTTGGAAATACTCCGCGAAATTACTCAAGATTTCAAAATATTCCTTCCATATTCCGAGCTTGAGGTAAGAGGAATCTGTTATAACTCAAGCTCCTACTTATTGTTATTCTCATAAAGTCTAAAATTAGACACTTGGGTTTCGAAATAATTACATTCTGTATCAGAAGTATGGCGGATTCTTTGAAGAATGTGAAGGGTTTTTTTGCGAGTTTAAAATGGTCACAACTTTTATAAGTAAAAGGTTTTTAATTTTTAACCTTCATAATTATCACGCACTGTTTTCAACTTACCAGTCGGTCACTAACTTTAAGATCTGAGAAAATGGGATTAATGCCGCTTACTTATTATATATGGCGCTGTCGTGGTGGAATGGTCAGTATAGCTGCCTACACATCAAGCGGTCCGGGTTCGAATCGAAGTGGTAAATATTTGTGTGTTGAACACGAATATTTATTTGCGAGTCATGGTTGTTTTATTTATTTAAGTTTATTTGGAATCATGTCTGTGTGTCTGTGCGTTATCACGATAACTCGAGCATGCTTTAACTTGTTGTAACCAAATTTAACATACGTTTATGAGAAAAATGCACTGAAAAAAATCGACTTGCCTCAGGCGGGACTCTAACCCGCATCTTCCACAACCCGGGCGGACGCGTTGACCATTACGCCACCGAGATTGTGGAAGATGCGGGTTCGAGTCCCGCCTGAGGCAAGTCGATTTTTTTCAGTGCATTTTTCTAGTATTAATATTTGCGCGTTTGTAAACGCAAAAATAAAATTATTCCAACGTGTATGACATCAAAATATAAGGTTTCTATTAAATTTTGAGCCGTCGATCACGAAAGTTAAGCAAACAAGTGCGCGGTCGGTACTCGGATGGGTGACCGAAATTTAACATGCAGTAATGACATCAAAATATACGGTTTCTATCAAACTTTAAGTTGTTTCCGGTATACGAGAAAGTCAAGGGGAGACCACTCTCAATTTTTTTTTGTTGACGGCTGTTGTAAAAGTATGTAAAGTTATATTCTATTCTATGTTGTTCTATAGTAAACTTTAAAAACAGTTACCGAAAGATAAAAAAGGTTCTGCCGTGATATGAAAGCTTTTATGCGTTATTATCTTTTGTATAAAAATAGTCGTGGATTACGTGAATCAATTAAAAATCAATACCTGAATACTGTGAATACGCACGTCCGCTTAATACTCGCCGAGAAAATGGTGGAATCCAATAAATTCAGATCCATTTTACAGCATACCACATAGTACCGGTGTGATGCCAAAAATATCCGGCAAATGGCGGTTCAAATCAAATATATCACGTTGGATTATTTTCCAATACCACTGACAATATTGTTTTTGGAATATCCAGTCGGGAATTCATTTAGGATTTTTAAATTAAAACCGATTCGGTGTTTTATATTTTCTACGAACTGAGTGTATTCGAGCTGTCACTTCTTTGTATCCGTCGATTTGATTTATTGTTATCGAGTTTTTATTTTTAGTTTCCGATCACAGAGTACCTTCTGGGAATCGGCAAAGGGTTAGTCAAACCGTGAACGACTGAGGGCGTGACCTGGGTTGGTGATAAAAATGGACGACGAACTGGAAGATCTTGGCCAAAATAAATGGAGAATCCCGCGCGTGCGTAAAACACTCAATAACACGCAAAAAAAAAAACGATTAAATTGTTGATTTTTCTTAATAAAATGCTACTTTTTTCATATAATATTTACATTTACATAGTTAAATTATCTACAAGATGAATAATTTTTTTTTCTATTTATTTGGATCACAAACAGTTGTAACATTATGACACTTAAATAGTACTACTTAATGTATCTAATTTAACGCACAACTACTTAAAGGTGAACACGGCATGCATTATGGTAATAAATGTATGTTTTATGAAAACAGTTCCAGAAGTTACCGTGCGCTTTCTCTTTTTTTATTTTGTGAGATTTTTTGTTACTAAAATACACTAATTTTAAAATGTTCTCACACTAATATGTTATGTAATTAGTCTCGTTTTATAATTATATAAGCATTTTTTTTCAAATTTTAAGCTATTATTGTTATCGCGTAATTATCGTTCGAAAATTGCATGTTACCCTTATATAAAAATGAGTCTGCCGCCTGCCGAGAGAGCTCGAGTAAGTTTCGATGAAGAAACTTTGTGTCTCGCGTAGGTACTTGTCATCGTCAACATAGCAGTAGAGTCTGACAAAACACAAATTTATACTCAAGCTATATTCGTTTGTATATAATTTTAAACAATACTATATCCAATGATATTATAAGTAAAAATATGTTCAGCAAGCGACACGTTAGGATGTGGCTTACTAGCCACATTTGATCTCAGTGTCAGAGTCGCGCCCTCAACGGACGCACCTCACGTAGTACTGAGTGCTTCCTTGGGAGGAATAAATGACTCTTTTTTTTTAAATTGTTATAATTTTTTAGTTCCCAGTCAATGATTATTATAAGTAAAAAGGTAAATTCATGTGTGCGTTAGTGTGTCGTTTTTGAAGATCGAATGTTGTACAGGTACATCCAAACTTTTTTACTTATAATATCATTGACTATATCCATTTCAATTTATGTGTATTGAAAATAAAAATACTGCGGTACTTCAAGTTTAGACGAAGGGTGGTAGTAAATTTAAAATAATCTATACAAAAGTCCTGACTACTGACTGATCAACAGCCAGCCCATACCCTTGGACCTAGATAGCTGAAACTTTGCACAGAGGTTCCTTTAAAGATGTAAGGGATAATGCGCGATTTTTGGAAATTCAAACCATAAGGGGGTAAATAGGGGATGGAAGTTTGTATGGGGAAACAAGATTAGTTAAATTATTTTATTCGAATCTTCACAGGAGTACTTTATTTATTAGAAATAACAAATAGTTTTCACCATCACACATAAATTGAACTGTTACTACAGTTACAAATATTGGTATATTAATGTTATTTATGGTGAAGCCCACACCGTTGTCCACGGATTGGTAAAATGTGTTACTCGATATAAAACTAACGTGGATGGAAACTAGAAAAAAAAGGTAACGATAAATAGACTGAAGCTGCTTCTACTGCCATGCAAGCAAACACGTCATTCAACATAATTCTGATTTATGTGAATAGTTAATGATATTAATGAAGTAAGAAAGACGTTGGTTGTTTCACTATGTAGATAATCTGTCTGATGTAGATAAGCTGCCGTGCATGTGGATGGGCCACATGCACGGCAGCAAGAGATGACAAACAGAAAGAAAAACGTATATAACTAAAGTACTTCTAAAATGACTTTCCAAAATTCAACTCCAGAAAGGGGGAGTTGGCGTGACAAAGTCTAAAAATCAACATGGGTAATTTTATGGGACACGCATGAGGTCTGCCTGGTGGCAAGACGTATCCTTGTAAATTTGAATGTAAGTTTGACGACCGGCCTCCTACCAGACGTGAAACCTCCTTGGCCATGCTGATGTTGGTTGATATCCTCTACTATTTCGGGTCTTTTCCAGGTCCCTCCTTTATATTTAAAGAGTGTTTATTTGTCTTCCCATTCATGCCAGTTCTCACTGTTGCTACTCTTCGTACTTCCATGCTTCATTCCTCATCTTTCTTTCGTTCTTCCCTTTCTTACTATTTATATTCTTACCATCTTCCCTACTTTTTTATTTCTATTCATATCTAATACGGTTGAATGCAACTGCACAACACTTTATTTTCTGGCCACGGTTGTTACAAGATGCTATATAATTCTAGTTATACTTGCTTACATCTATACATTTTCTATTTCTATTAACATTATTATTTATACAATACAGTTACTTCTACATTTCTATATTGATTATAATTCTACCATATGGGCTGACCTATGTCGCCTAAATAATAATGATTTTAATGTATTCAATAAACGTAATTTGTTACCAAAATAGCATATTTGGTACGTAATTAAATAAACAGATAAGGGTTACATATCTATCGGTCGATTTGGTCACAACTTTTCGGTCACGCAACCGCGGCGGCAAACCGGCCAGTCTCCACCGAGGGAATGAATGAGCATCTAATGGGCCGAACTGTGAACGATTTTCGAACTCTCATTCCCCAACTTTTGAGTAACGGCCGGGAGTTTTGAGAAGTTTCAAATTGAATTTCCTCTTTGTTACAATGAATGCGTGAGTTCGTTTCAAACCAATTACCAACTTTGACCACATGCCGTATAGGATAATGTAATTTGCGCTCAGGTAATATAATTAGACACGATAGTGTTGGATCGTTTATGATAGCAATTTCGAATGCAGTGTTGCCGCCTTATATCAGAAAATGGGAAGTGTTGCTATTTTACCAAATCAATAATAATAATAGTATAAATATTGTGAAGTATTTTATGCGATTAAAATAAGCAATAATAATGGGTTGTGATAGAACACCACGTTCCCGAGGGGCTCGACCCTACCCCACATTAGGGGCGATTAATCCTTAGTCAACCACGCTGGCCAAGTGCGGGTTGGTCGACTTCACACACAACCTAAGAATTTCTTCATAGGTGTGAGAAGTACCCGTAGTGTAAGTTTTTTAGTGTAAAAAAACGCAAAAACTCAATTTGTATAGGAATCGTGAACAGCGCCCCTAGCGGAGAGAAGCGCAAATCATGTTTCCCATACAAATTGAGCTCGTAACGCAACTACATTCGGTGCGGTTTGTATACTAAAAAACGTATACTACGGGTACTGGCTTCCTCGCGATGTTTTCCTTTACCCTAAAAGCGTCAATTAAACGTACATATTAATTTCAAAATTCTAAAACACATTGGAACATGGCGGGGTTCGAAACGGTGCCTCCCAGGTGGAAGACAACACTCTTACGCAGTACACCATAGACGCTTTCACACACATCAGTTTCTATATTAATTGGAACCCAAGCCTTCTGTTTTAGTAGCTTAACTAACTGCCGACTAGTCTAGTATATTAGATGAAAATATCTGTCCATCAACAGGGTGTTATCACAGAGCTCCATATCGCCAACTCGTCAATCATAAATCAAATAACTGCATCAGCAAAAATGCATTCCGGGAATTATTATGCTCGTAACTCGAATGAAATTCCTGGTTGGCATTACCTATTTAACATACCATATAAACCGAAGATATGTCACGTGAATTCTAAATAAGTACCTACTCACTTTTTAAACTTTTCTGAAACAAGAGACGAAAATTGCAAATTGTACTTAGTATAAACGTAACGTTCTAGTGAAAGAGTTTTAAAAATCAATAAAATTTTTGAGGCTGTTTGATACAAACACACATTGAACCGGAAAGCTGGAGCATGGGTGGTGGTATCTCCTTATAAAATAAAAGAGCGAATTACACAGTAAAAATATGGGTTTTAATGACGATATTTTTCATATATCAAGTCAAGCCATACAATCAGAGTTGTTTTCACATCAATCAATCTTAAAAAGCAGTAGACAAATAAACACAAACTATAAAAAGGTAAAACTAGGAAGGCTCGTCAACAAATACTTCAAAAACTTTTACATTAATCATATTAGCTGACACAATTTTTTTTTAGATTAATTTCATACCAATTGCAAACACCGAATCTTTTTCTATTCAAAAACCGAAAATTGAGAAATAAGCTTCATTTTAGAATACCGTTATCTGAACTGAGACATCAACATCAAGCAAATTCCATGAACCATTTGAAACGGTCGTGGGAGTAATTCAAGCACAGACAATCGGAACCTCGAATAAACATTCAGTAAACAGTGCACGAGCACTGTCAACAGTGTACTCGAGTCTCGAATGCTGGATCGATTGGACATCGTGAACAGAGATACGATTTGTATGGGATCGAGAGAGGGGTTTGTGTTATTTATTCAGGTGAATCTTGATTATATTACAGTCCAGTTGATGCTTTAGAATATTTGTATTCACTATATGAGTAAATTATTTACTTTATGCCACACCTGACCAGAAAGTGGCATTTTCCGCCTGCTACGCATACGGAAAATTCGATTTCCTGTTCACGGGTGAATTAAAAGTTTGTACTTTCCTCGGGGGTAAAAAGAAAGCCTCAAATCGCATGTTAATCGCCCTCGCCTTCAGCTCGTCAAATATCTGCGATTTAAGATATTCTTAATTTTGAAAGGAAGAAAGAAAATACATTTATTAGCTTAATTTCAGAGCCCTAGTTAATAAATGTGCTATTTCATTATACAAGATTGTGAAGATGTGTTTAGTCAACCTTTTTTGGGTTTGGGGCCCCTTTTATGTAGGTGACAGGCAATCTGTCACAATTTGCACTGCATGGCCTATACTGTCAGATGTGGCTTTATTTGGGACGGAATGTTACCTATGGCTCTACTTCCCATCTTAGGATTATGAGCGTATAAGTATGTTGTATATATGTATGTGTATATTTATCACTATGTATGTACATATACAATAAGTTTGTACATTCAAGTAAGACTTTTGATAAATATTTAAAAAAAATTAAGTTACAAGGGTGGCGAACAAAAATAGGGTATTATGGTATATATACTTTTCCTAACCCTACTCCATCGATCTTTAAATAACTGCTGTAAAAAACACTACGAATAGGGGTTGAGCCATGACCGGTTATGGGGGAGGACAGTTGGGACTATACTGATAGAGAAATATCCAAAATTCGATGAGTCAGCAACTTTTTCTCCAAACACGCCACTACTGGCAGTATGGGACAAATAGTTGCCAGCCTGTCGCCTACTCATAAAAGGGGCAGCAGACCCTTATAGTAACAATCCTTCAGTAAACAAACAAAAGCCAAAAACCAGGGAAGATGTTACACTTAATAATCATCTCAGCAGTCCGCGTATTCATCGGGCACTCTAAATTCCAGCGGCCATTTCCTTGTGAATTGCTTCTCTTAAATGCACTCCTAATGGCCAACAAACAATGCAAACTTTACGCTGTATTAATTCAGATGGCGAAACAGAAATACGTGTTTTCAGAAATACTTTCAAAACTTTACGTTTTCCTCATCGGAAGTTCTTTGAGAAGAAATTATTAAAAACGAAGTAATCTATTTCCCACGCATTCAATTTTCTTATTTGTTTGGTAGGAGCAAAGTGGTTTCGACATTAATTTCATTAACTACCTACGAGTATAGCGAAACCTTAAGTATGTTTACCTTTACCTTTCTGTGACATTTTTGGGTAAAATCCCATTAAGTTTGGAACGCAATATAAATAGGATAAGCCCACGCAGCTATTACATGTTTTTTCTACTAGCTATCAAATTAACATCTCTTGACACTTTTATGTTCGTATTATAGAATGAGTTTCAAGAATGAACGCCGACTTGAGCGTCCTACGTCTCTATCACTTTGTGCGTGATAGAAAGTGACAAACGATTCTCAAGACATGTTTGACTTCTGGGTGTCATTCTGTTATAGGGGCCTTTGTCCATCAGTGTGGCGGTACAAACATACAGGGCGTCCCATAGCTATGCCACATGGAGGGAAAGTATCTTAGGTATTGTAGATAGAATTTTAATGAAAGAAGACTTCATTTTAATATTTAAAACAATTCTAAGTGCATTTTGAGATTTCTGAATAATCGCCTGTCTGAACCGGAAATCGAACCCACCAAATGGTAAAAAAGTGATGTAGAAAAATTTAATAAGTTTTTAAACGTAACCGTTTTAAAATTTCAGTTAACACTATACACGATATTTTTCTCCAAAAAATTCAGTTTAACCTTTAGGACATTCGGACATTACAATAAACCAAATATGGCATCTTTCTAACTGTAATAGTACAAAAAAAATATCTCACAAAATATACATTGCAAGTTAAATAAAAGCTTTTTAAAACACCCGATCTCACAGATATATACATCACCGTTGGCGAGTTAACAGACATAACTAGAGTTACAGAAAGTACATAGTTTAAAAGTCTGGAGAAGATTCCTTTTACTTATCGAAGTAGACCATGTTTGTGACATTACGTACTAATACATTACCAGCAAAATTTTCACACAAAGCTGAGTGATTTGAGCTAAGTAGCAGTCGAATTCCGTCCTTAAAGTTATTACATTACTAACGCTGATAAGGCTAAGAATTCAGTAATGAAGTTCACGCTCACAGAAGCGTTGGCGTAATTATAGTATCCCATAAAACACCGATAAACGAGCAATATTACAGCACCCTTGAACATCTCCGAAGTGTTTCCCGCTGCCAACAAGTAATAAAAGTAAACGAAACAAAATGCATAGTCCATTAGAGACCCAGTTTTTGCCTCAGAAGCGTTTTCATGTTCCGGAATTAAAGTGTACGACCAGTAGCGTAATAAGACATCTTAATCAGGAAGTTTTGTAATTAAATGGATTTTTCTAAGTACTTTAAAATCAAAAGCACTATTGGCAGGTATATCAGAGTTTCAGGAGTGCTCGCACATTGTAACCCTTTAAAACTGCAGTTTGGAGTCACTTCCTCTTGCCCATAATCCTAAAAATAATTCTCACCTTTTTCCTTTTAACCATGAAGTAGTATGTATTATAAGTATTGAACACTTTTTCTTAATTTTCGTAACACTGCACACTTTTCTTATATCTGTTTATTTTATCTCTTCGCTCAAGGTTGCCTGGAAGAGATCGCTCTTAAGCAATAAGGCCGCCTATTTTGTACTGTGTATATTTATGTCTTCCTGCGTATTCCTTGTGTGCAATAAAAGCTATTCTTATTATTACTACTGTTTTAAGGACTAAATGAATTATTTTACTTAAATAATTACTTTTATATGCCGAGACGGAGAAGAAACCGTAAAAAAAACTCTACAATGCGTAAATTTTGAGCAGATTTTACACCCACGCATTTTGATCTTTTATGTCATAATTTATCTTATAATAAACTTCTTTTATATATTTTAGCTATTGTAATCTTATTAAATTTTATAAAAATTAAATTCGGCACTTTAAAATTGGATCTTATTACAAACAGATAAGACATTGTTGATATTTCAAATGGTGTACACCTGCTGTACTGTACCGGCGAGAAAGAGATTTGTCACTATCCTCAGGGGATGTACTTACAGCGAGCTTTTAAAACAATCATTCGATTCAGAGCTCGAGACGGACTTAATGATGTTGTTTATTTGAGAAACTTGCTCTTTTGTGAAATGCGCAGATAAACATTTATTCTGGAATTCAATAGAGTTGTCGGAAACCACTCTTGCATGATTAACCAATATCAACATAAAATTGTGATAGGTTCTCCACATTGATTGTAAAATCTGATAATGTTAAAGTTAATAGACTGAAGAATTTAGAATATTTTTTAATAATATTTATTCTGGATTACTATTGCGTACATACGGAATAAGTCTTTGATAAATATGCCATATAAACGTTTACAAGTTATTGAGCGGCGGAATTTATGAGAGTTGAAAGACTAAAGTTTTATAACTTGATTTGATCTCCGTAAAGTTTGACGAAGACGAAAGCTCGAGAACGTGTCGTTTTATATGAGGCAGAATGTCTTCTTCTCCTTTAACTTCTTCTTCAAGCGTCCTTACTACATTCTTCATCTTCGTTACTCCTGAATTAACTCATGCAGGTTCGTTTAACAAATTATTTCATACGCGACGGCGTACAACTATGCCGTCTGGGTTGCAATAAATAAAACTTAATTAAAGAGCAGCGAAGTCCTTCGTCAAATCTGTCCTCCAAATGAGGAATGTATTAAGGAGTTAATAAAAGAAGACGAAGGAAGGAAAGGAGAAAAATAAGTTTAAGGAGAAGAAGACATTCTGCCTTATCAAAATGACACGGTTTCGAGCTGTTGACTTTCAAATCAAACCAAGGTATAAAGCTTGATTAGACGATTCAAAATCTAAAATGTCCTAACTGCATTCTGAGCAGTTAGGAGGAATAAGCGGTACGGCCAAGTCTGGCCGAGTGGGTGGGCCGGCGACACGGCTCCCTCTCATTCCGACTTGTGCAGGTAATGTCAGGCCACGGTTGCTTTGGTCATTACCTGCACAAGATCGCCAGGAGGAAGCCGTCTACCCGGTGCCATGAATGTGGTAGTGACGATGACACAGCGCAGCATACGTTACAAGCGTGCACGTCCTGGGCCGCAGAGCACAGTGTCCTCGTCGCATCAGTAGGTGCAGACCTCTCGCTGTCGACCATAGTTAAGGCTATGGTTGGCAGTGCGACATGCTGGGAAGCAATGGTCTCCTTTTGCGAGCAAATAATGCACCAAAAGGAGACTGCGGAACGAGCTAGGGAGAAAGATCCCCTAGCAGAGCCCATCCGCAGGAGGCGTACTGGCAGGAGGAGGCGAATATTCGCCCTCCACCCGCCTGAATAGAGACAAGCGAGTGATGGGATAGGGCCCCGTCGCTCGCATTACAAGTGTCGAAGCTGATAGAACATCCCAAGCGTTCTCGGGATGTTCTTTGACCACCGTAGGGGCCTGATGAGCCAGCCGCAGGTGACCTCGCGGACGTATACAATGTTCCTCGTGAGGCACACCGACAAGCGGAGCGCAGAGAATGTCGACGGTTTTTAGTGGGTATGCTGGAGTCCCAGAGAGTCCCACATAACCCCAGTGCGGCCCCTTATCGCAGCCAGGGTAGATATAAAATCTTTTCCGTCGCAAAAAAAAAAAAAGGAGGAATAAGCGGTTTTAGAAATAATAATGCATGTTGAAGTGATCATCATCAGAACGTCTATTTGGAGAGAAGAAAGTAACTCTGTCGTTAATAGTTCCTTAAATCGTTTCGAAATGCTAAATGAGTTTAAGCTGTTTAATCGATTTCCAAGTCGGTAATTGTTCGAGTGATTCTCTGTGCCAGCTGTCTTTCTAACTTGAGCAATTGCTAGATATCCACGGAACTCAAATTAGTGTTCGATGGGAAATCTAATAGAATACAACTTGTTCGATGATGGGATCACAAGGGTCTACTATAAACTATAATCCTACTATCCTACTAATAATATAAACGCGAAGGCTTGTATGGATGTATGTATGAGTATTTCTGTTACTCTTTCATGCCAAATTACTGAATAAAACTTTACAATTATTTCATACATCAAAATTACAAATCGGTTATATTTTTTACTAATTCTGCGCTGACAGCGGAGAGAAGGCAGTAATTAATAAAACAATTAGTTTATTTTAACCAACAATGAGTCATTTATGTTAGTAATACCTAACATTATTATCAAAAATCATAAACAAAATTAAAATCAAATAAAATAATAGTTTTAAATGAAATTTAAATCAAAATATATTAATTTAAATCGAAAAATAAAATATAATAGAAATTGAGTTTTTTTTTGTACCTCAGTATCTGGACCATTGCGCAATGGTTCACATAGATACTGAATGCTCAAATCTACTCCCAAACATGGTCAGGATGCTGTGAGAGCTAGCCCGAATTCTTCACATCGGGGATGGGCATTTACTTTAAAATTTTCTATTTTTAGCGGAGTGTCTTTATCCGTCTACCCCACTGTGTCTTTCTGATGGAAATAGAAAGTCAAAATCTACATTTTGAGACACCGACCGAATCACGGGAGACTGCGGTATTATGATGTTGTAGCTTTTCCCTAATTTCACCGGCTTTTCGCTGCCTCTAAGTTCTCAAACACTTTCTTATTGTTTCCAACTCATTAATTATCATTATGTTACATTAGATGTCTATTCGTAATTACGTCGAATATTGTGCTCAATTTCTGCGACAACTGACAATATCTTGGTGTTAGCGTTTTTTAGAAAAAAAATAACGAAATAGGTATGCTACACGTTGCTCTGTGTACAGTCAACAGCACGTCGGGCTATACAAAACTGTCAAATTTCTCCAAAGGATTTCCAACCTAAGGCTATTCAATATAAAGTGCATAATCGATTGGGAAAATTTGACAGATTGTGGTAACCCAACGTGCTGTTGTCTGTACATATTCGTGATAAAATATTAGAGGACGACGAACGCAAATTCAATTCTCAAATTCTTTAGTTTATTAACTTTCCTATTGATCGATTCTAGTGTACAACTTGCTTGCTTAAATTCTACAACCAAAAAATATAAAGTTAAGTGTGTGACAACTTTTAGGGTTAGGTCAAACTGTGTCGCAGATCTCAAAACAAACACTATTATATAAAAAAACAATGATTTGGTTTTCATAAACTCATATTTAATATATTAAATTTATAACTATAACAATTTCCGTAACACAAATTGTCTATGGGACCGAGATTCACTACCTCAATAATATTAGTATAACATAGCCAACTCTGATGATTTTGATAACTTTCATACTCATCATCAGTTCTACTTTTATTATTTGCAGCTAATATTAAATTACCAAGATAACCGATAACAGCTTTCATAAATTCCACATCGTGATTCGCTCAGACACGACTCTCAACTTCACAGCACTTCCAAGCTGTGGCAGCACTAAAACTCTGTCAGATATTAATAATTTTATTACGAATGTCAAAATCGAGAATGCCCTGTCAGTTGCTTAAGATTTATGAGACGAGTAAAAAGTTACAAGTTTCGTCTGAAATCAAATTAAATATTTCATTATTTAGATAGACTCGACGGCCGTTGAGAATAATAATTGTGATTTTAATTATTTTGTCAAGAAAGGGTTGTTCTCTGTCCTGGATTGTGTCCATAAATAAATAAAAGGCTTCATAGAATAGTACATTTTGTTTACTAGGTTGGTAAAACAAAGAATGTCTCAGATCGTAAGTATATGACGCTCGAGCTGAAAGCGAGGGTGATTAATGTGAGATCTGAAGTTTTCTTTTTCACCGCCCGAGGTAAATACAAAATTGAAGTAAGTTGAAGGTTGAGGGTTCAGTGCTAAGAAGCTTAATTGATTGAAATTAAAAACACACATTTTACAAAATAAGTACTAAATATAAAACTACGAATTAAGCAGTATTGCCTAAAGATTAGACTTTCGCCCTAATTAGGGTGTATGTTGTAAAAATATAAAACACACACATCTTAATTTTATATCACGCCCCGAATAGGAAGGGTTAGGTTCTGATATGGCATAAAATTATTTTTCAACAAGCTTTATTTACGATTAATATGCGATATACATTTTTTGTTTCCAAACATTAGGATAATTATTCGTCCCAAATTTATAGGACGCTGTTTATTAAGTTCGAAGGTATTCCCAATCTTTGGACAGCGGACTCATAAATTGATATCATATCAATTGAAATGACAAAAAAAATACTGTTATTTTTCAATTAATCAATTAAGTTCATTAGAAAAATAGTCTTTGATTTTCGGTGGTTACGTAATTATTAGTCTAGTGTATAACCCTTCATTATTTAATTTATTAATTTTTCCCCCCTTAAATTAAAAAAAAAACATTTCTTTAAGGAACCTAGTTTAATTCACGTTTTTTTTCTTTTTAATTTTTTTCTCACCTTTTTTTCTTTCATTTTTTTCTTAAATTTTCCCTGTTACGGGACGGCAAAGGCATCTAGCCCATACAGCCAGGCCATACCAGTTTCACATCTTCTTTCTTGATTTTTGCAATAAAATGTGGGTACCACACATTTTAATGCATCTAGTGAGTGCTTGGCGAGAAATGCATGGTACAGACTTCATGATAGTCATCATCATCATCAACAGCTCATATAATGTCCCCACCGAGGGGCTCGAGCCTACCCCACATTAGGGGCGATTAGGCCTTAGTCAACCACGCTGGCCAAGTGCGGGTTTGTCGACTTCACACACAACCTAAGAATTTCTTCATAGGTGTGTACAGGTTTCCTCACGATGTTTTCCTCCACCGTAAAAGCGTCGATTTAACGTACATATGAATTTAAAATTTGCAAACACATTGGTACGTGGCGGGGATCGAACCAGTGCCTCCCGGACGCCTCAACGACGCTCTTACGCACTACGCCACCGACGCTTCATGATAGTGACTGATGAGAATTGTATAGTGGGATTTCCAACCACTATACAATTCTCAACGTCATATATACAAAACCTTCAATGATTCCTTATAACTGTTCGTCAACACGGATGCTTATGCAACGAAACGACACCACTTTCACTGCACAAAATCCACTCCGAAGCAATTTTGAATTATCGAAATAAAGATCAGCATCCAGACGCCATGGTTTCCCGCTAAACACTCTTTTCTTTCTTTCATATTTGACTTAACTCTACTCTACATATTCTTTTTTTTAAGGTACCTATAGAAACTCTTTTGACGATAAAATAATGAGGTCTATCAATTATTCTCAAATGTTAGATATTTAACGTCGTAGCTTCAAAGGATAAGGAATAATTTGCAAGGCGACACTTGACCGAAATACGTAAGTCAATCCAGAATTCAGACAGAGAGAGAACACACAGGAATTTGTCTCAGCTGGTTATGTTAACTTAAAATTTGCTATTTACTCTTAATGAAGTTAAGGAAGCTTAAATGTGTCATTTTTTCACCAAGATTGTGATTAATAATAGATAACAGAAAAACTAATTACTATGATTAGTCTTTTTGGCCTTGTGACTTACAAATTAACTTAATTCTAAACGTTATATATTTAATTTCATTGCCAATTTTACAACAAACAAACTTGCTGAGTTTCTTGCTCATTCGTTTCAGAACAAGGACTCCAAGTAGACTAACGGATGCCTTTTGAATTTTACTTTCAAAAACGAACAAATTGTACTTAAATGAATATAGAAATATTGAGTCTGAGTCATCGAGATAATTGAAAAGTCTGAGTGTTATTTAACGGTTCCGCGTGAAGCTCACTTCTAATTATGGGTTTATTATCTGCGAAATATGTGTTCGCAGTTTAATATCATTTGTTCAAGCTAACTACTCTATTTGACCTGATGGTAAACAGAAGTGGAGTCCAAGTGCAAAGATACCTAGTGCGGGAGATAAACCGCCGCGCTGCCACCCTCGCCTTGCCAATCTGCAAGGTGCTTCTTCATGCCTCTTTTGAATGACCTATAATTGTAAGGAGGGAACACGTGTGCTAGCGAATTTCATATCTTGATTGTTTGTTACACAAAACGAGTTGCCAAACTTAGTTCGGGCTTAACACACACACACACACACACACACACACACACACACACACACACACACACACACACACACACACACACACACACACACACATAGACACATCCATGCACTCAAAAAAGTTTTCATTCACATCTTGGTAATATGGTTTAATGTTTCTAAATTGATACCTATCTAGTTGCAAAATTTAATATGTTAACGTAACCGTGCTTAAGTTAATATTATTTGTCATCAAAATGTGTTTCTAAAATTGGCTTATGTTTAAGTAGCATCAACTATTGTTCTTTTGTGTACTATTGCTGTTGAAACATTGTTTATTAAATAATTAAATTAAATTAAATAAATTATGCTGGCACTTCACATGGCCGTATTTGGCAAACATTTGGGTTGCATCTCTTTCTCTGTATATATTATGATAGAGATGCAGCACAAATGTATGCCAAATAGGGCCATGTGAAGTGCCAGCATTAAATAGGAGCCACAATTTGTCGGTAGCACCGTAAGCCACATTGATCGTCAGATGGGATGAAGGCCGGGCGCTTCTCCGACGAAAACAAAAAAATATGTTAATTTTATAGCAGCTTAGAAGTATAATTTACAGTCCTTGTTTTTTAGTAAAACATTTTGATGAAGAGATTAATTAAGTCTAAGAAATAGTCTACCTTCACTTTTATTTACTTTTTACGATTAAGAACGCCCGTCAAGCTGCCAGCGCCGGGTTTTACAGCATTTTCTTAAACCATTAGGTTTCCTTTAAACTTGATCGACTGAGACCAAAAGCCTTCAGACACGATAACAAAAACACAATCGATAAGGATTATTTTTAGACGGGACTTTGAGGAAGAATGATTAATTTGAAGCTAAAAATAAACTTGACAATTACTAGAAAAAGTTTTAGTAGGTTTACCGGACTTTTAATAAAAATAACATAAAGAATGCAATGTGGGGACCGGGAGTGCGCAGTAAAACAACAAGTACACGTTATGATGTCTGATTTATTACTCATCAACTTACGACTAATTACATATAATGCTTATTCTAACTTATTGCTATGTCAGGAGAGGCGCGTCACACACTACACCTCCCCCGTTTTTTTTGAAAAAAAATTAACAATAACTTTTTTTTAACCTAATTAATACAATTATTCTACTAAAAAATCAAAGGCACTGTTGGCAATATAATATAAATTAAACTCAACAAAAAAGGCTTTAGATAATTATACATACGTAGGTACTGTTTACAAAATAAACAAACACAATTTTCTTTTAATCTAAGTATATATTTTATATAAATTCCTAGCAGTTTATTCATATTTTGTAATCAACATAATATAATTACTTAAGGAAACAAAGTTTGTTCTTTATTGTTTCAAAATAAAAAAAATAGTATAAGCAGTAATTATGTAATTTGATGTTTTAGTTATTGAAAAAACCAAAAATATTTACTTATTCACATTTTATCAAATTGCAATGATTTTACACATTAAACATTAGAAAAAGACTTTACTGATTCTTAAAATTGAACAACATATTTCATACCAAAATAAAAATATATTTTATTATTTCATATAAAAAAGAATAGTTACCTACATCATCTCTACTAAACTTTAGTAATAATTATTATAAAACAGTTTTTATATTTATGTAATCAATGATATTTGTCATCAAAAAAAAAATCTCTACTGATTTTCAAAAATGGTTGTCTGGTTCTCGTCATATTAATATTTCAAATAGAAATTTATAATTTCCTATTATTTCATCGCAAAATCTTAACAAAATTAATTCTTTTCATTTAGAGTATAACTTAAAGCTTTTTTTATAAACCTTTAACAGATATCTCTTATCTCATTTAACTTTAACTTCTTCATTATTATTTATACTCACTTGTCATTATTTCATTTAATAAACACATCATTATTCAAATTATCATTTCACTTTCAAAATATTCTCATTATTCAATTCATTCATTTTATTACGTATCGGTACACTTGACTTCATAATTCTTCCTCCACTAGGTACTTTTATTATTACATAATCATCATACGGTCTGGCCAGCCGTTTTATTTTCATATACATATATCATTTGGTACACATTTTATTTATAGTCGACTCATATTTAATTATTATATTATATCATATAATTTGGCATCCCAGTGCCTTTTATGGGTCGTGCGCACGCCCTTATTTATTATTGGGGGTCATCGGTTTTAAGCCTCTTTTGGACTCCAACTTATCTCACAGAGGAAAGCTCGTTCACACCATGATCGATAGAAGGATCTGACCCTCCACGTACCATATTTGTACCATACTTTATTTATAGGGTCATGAATTAAGACAACATTTTGGTCTCCAACAGCTTTCAGCGTGGACTCTCGGTCGCATCGCAATTTATTCTGAAGGACCTGATCCCTATAGTACCTCTTTATTTGTGTACCGTATACTCTTTATCTTATCTCTTAAAAACCTTTCATTCCGAAACAATTCTATTTATTCTACATTCATTTCCTATATTTCTACTCTAATTTCATCATTTCACTTACTTTATCCTTTCTTTTTACTTTTCTATGCTCCTATCTTTTTCCTTTAAAACTTTCCATAAGAAAATTAACTCGCAACGAGAAGCTTCAAAATATAATTCTATGTAATACTTTCTTCTAATTATTTTTCAACTGTTTATAATCATTTCATTTTCTATAGCGTCTATCTTTATTTTATATACTTCTATGTATTTATTTAAAACTTTCAAAAATAAAAATGTAAAAATATTGACGAGAACCTTCAAAAATAATAAATATCTTTATAATTACTTTCAAATAAACTATATTTTAAATCAACAAACTATTTTTACGAAAGTTGTTAATCATTATCATGACGAATCTATTTTTATCACATAAATGAAACAGAATATCTTATTGAACATTGTTATAGTTTCAAATGTATCTTATGACTTCTGAGAACATTCGACGACAACAACTCCATACGCGGATTGTAATTTTAACTTACTCATAATACGACCACCTATCTAACTAATTTACCTGACACATTGTTATTGAAAACTTCGAGAAGAATTTTATAAATAAACAATCTATCCACTTATGGTTATGTTACCATGCTCTGAATTCTACAGAGTTATATACTATAGTTTTTTTTTTACAAATAATACCAACAAACATAAAACTTTTCGGAAAAAAAATACTTAAATTAGTGCAAAATACGAAAATACTTCTATCTATATCAAAATAAACAAATTCTATAGTTAGTTTAACTTTCAAGTTATTTTACTATTATCAAATGCTATTTAAAACTGTCCCACGACAAAAATCAATTTCAGCATGTCTGGTATGGTTAGCAACCGATATGCTGTAAAATGTTGAACTTGCATTTGTGCAATACTGCATTGAAGTCTAAAGTTCGCATCGAATTTTTGTTGCGTTCTAATTTCGCAATATAACAAGTTATTTCGATAACACGTGTAGGAAATAACCATTTTAAATTTATATTTAAATACTCGAAAATAAATCTGTAAAAAGTGTAAAGGTATGACAAACGAAAGATACAAACAATAAAAAATAGGAAAATGATTACCTAATAATAATCTAAAATAAATCTGTTCTATTCATATCAAAAAGTCAAATTATCTATCTGCAATGTTATCTCGCTATGTTAAATTTAAAAGACACTTAATGTAACGCAAAAAATACCAATTTAAAACTTTGTCTTTACTCTGGAATTGATTAAAAACACCAAAATCATGAAACTACACATTACTCTCAAAAATTTATAGAACCTTATTTATTGCTTCGAATAAAACAAAAGCTAAAATAAAACAAAGCTAAAATTAAAAAATCTATAATTTTGAATGAATAACTAATTTGAAAACTCAATTAAAATACTTACTTAATGTTATCAATGTACTGTGAAATTCAAATTTTCTTTTCTTTTCAAAGGTAATATTTTATAATATTTTTTTTTATCAAGAAATAAAATATAAACTGAGAAAAAAATAATATCTAAATAAATTATATAATATCGTATACTTAAAATTGGCTACTTTAAGTGGCAAATCCATTTTTTTATATTAATTATTTATTTTTAAATATCCATGACAAAACCAAAACGTGTTACACGTATTGTGAAAATGTAATGTAAAATTCTAGTAGCAATACTTGGATTAAATTAAAATCCTATTGCGGTAAATAAAAAAATGTGTGCGTGTACTAGTGTACACACGTAAGAAGTGAAAAAATAATATTTAAATGTAAATAATTTCTATGTAACATTAGCAAAAAAAACTTTGAAATAGAACACAAATAGTATGAAAAACAAAGCCCAACATAAAGTCGAAAACTAAAATAGGAAACTATCACTCTCAGAATTATTTAAAAATTCAAATATTTAATATACAAAATGTATGCACCATTTAACAAATCCCTATTATAAAATATTATTAATCTGTCATTTTTAAATATACAGAAATAAAGTAGCTATAATTAATTATTATAAAATTATTTCTATTTAACTGATATTTTGTTTAAGTTTAAAATATTTCTGAAAGTGATCTAAAGAAAGCATGCAACTTACCTTAACGCAGTGCATTTTTGACACAGTTTCTTAAAAACAGAAAACAATATACTATTAGTAACGTAAAAAAAAAGATTACACAGAAAAATATAGTTATTATGTCATTAGAATTGTCGTCGAATTTCCAGAGTCGCTTTTACTTTAAAGTTAAAAATATCAACATACAAAAAACAAATTAAAAACCTTTTCTAACCATTTCTAAAACTTTTACGAGAAATTTGCCAACAGTGTACCTAAACTACAGAAAATATTAAAAATAAACAATTATTTAATTACTAATATAGGTAATTCAGAAGTTGAGAAATGTGAAACACGGTTGACTCACAAATTATTTATTTCACGACTCACAAATTATTTATTTCACGACTCACAAATTATCGCACTTCTTACTTTCTAAAAAGACACTTCCGCACACTTCGGTGGTTACGAATCGAATGCGCACTAGTCAAGATGGCCGCCTTTTTATACTGCCAACCATAGATAACCTTGAGCTTCATTTCTTGTTTTTTTTTTTTGAAAACCGTTAACGTTAATTTAACAAATATTTTTTTAATGTATTTTTTATAAAACGATAACAGTCGGCCATCCTGAATCCTGCGAGTCCTCTCGTAGCCATAGTTATGTACAACATATTATTTTATATAATCAATAACTTACTGAATTAATAAAAAAATTTGATTGATCTGTTTTGTATATAAGCACTATAGTTAGGTAATGTTTAAGTACTGACATGAAAAATTAAAACTTACATAATCAATTACAATTTACACTGTATTACGTATTTAAATTATAGTTTCTATTATTTTATAAAATATTATTAATAAAGATTACATTTCTTTTATCACTGTTATTAGCAATCAAATTTCATGTTCCGGCCATCCACGTACCTAATAAATTGTTCCATCAATTTCATTATTCACATATGTTACTTAACAATTCAAATATAAATCTTATTTACACACTCCCGACATGGCTTATTGGCCTCTTTTGTGTATAAATATATCTCAATAATCTAGCGTCTCATATGCAGATGATTATAACTGCTATTTACATGAATATTACTAATTTACCTACAATTACTATGTGACTAAATCTCAAATCGTAAAATTTTAACTAATCTTATGACAAAAGTGCGTAAATAATCTAATTTCAAGGCGAAATACTCAAGAACAATTAAAAATCAATGATTATTCTTTTCTTATTCAAGAAAGGTGGGTAGATGTAAAAAAAACTTTTTTATAACAAGCTAATAGATTCACTAACTTTACATTTTATTACCTTTAACACTTTAAGAAAACCAATTAGATCGAATTACCATGTGTTTCTTTTACTTATTAGCAGAATAAATATGAAAATGTACCATTACCTGCGTAATACACTTGCGGTTTTGTAGACGTGGGGTAGTTCTGCAACTATTTTTATTATCCCACTTCTGAACTATAGGTAATTCAGAAGTTGAGAAATGTGAAACACGGTTGACTCACAAATTATTTATTTCACGACTCACAAATTATTTATTTCACGACTCACAAATTATCGCACTTCTTACTTTCTAAAAAGACACTTCCGCACACTTCGGTGGTTACGAATCGAATGCGCACTAGTCAAGATGGCCGCCTTTTTATACTGCCAACCATAGATAACCTTGAGCTTCATTTCTTGTTTTTTTTTTTTGAAAACCGTTAACGTTAATTTAACAAATATTTTTTTAATGTATTTTTTATAAAACGATAACACTAATAAAACTTATATACCTACTATGCTCCGAAAATAACAATAAATTAAATTTTAAATACCACCGAAACAATAGAGGGTTTTCCGAACTTATTTTCCGTTATCGAAACGCATTCCAGTCTAGAGGTGTCCACATCTGACTCGTTCAACTCCCGGCGCCCAGCATATCACACTCATCAGACACGAACATCTCCCGGCTCCCAGCATTAGTTCCGAATCATCATCCTTATATATTCTCCATGTCTCATTTGTATTTTGTAGTTAAATATGTATCTGACTAATTTTTTCTTCTTCAAACTTACATTTTCTTTACTTTATTTGTTTTTCTCACAATTAGGAATGTTCATCCTTCTTTATACTTCTTCATATTTTCATCTTCTTAGTCGTAGTATTTCCTTCATATGTTCTAACAGCGCCTTCTTCAAGTTTTTTTTCATATGTATTATAAATCAATTTCTTCAGAGCACATTTTATATCTTTTACACACTAATTACGCTACATTTATTTACCACTAGATATTTTATTAATTAATTGTTAAGCTAAGTCATCGTCCTTTCGAAAAAATTGTCCTTTTTAACGTTTTTTCACTATTTGTCCCATCTGCGCAGCGCTGCCACGAGGCAGCACTGGCAGGGTCGCCATGCAATGTGGGGACCGGGAGTGCGCAGTAAAACAACAAGTACACGTTATGATGTCTGATTTATTACTCATCAACTTACGACTAATTACATATAATGCTTATTCTAACTTATTGCTATGTCAGGAGAGGCGCGTCACACACTACAAGAAGTAGGTACACAAAATTGTTTGGTTCATCGATCGTCGCCTTGGAGTTGTTTTTTTTTTAAACTTTTTAATGAGATTGAAGTATCATGTTATTGTTATAGATTAAAAAGATACAACGATAAAACACACTATTTATGTCTAACTGAAATAGAGTACTCTTTCTTGTTTATTTCATACTATTACTACTAGTATAGTATTATATTATCTGTGCTATTACATAACTTTTTGCGCTAAATATCATATTATATTAACACTCAAATTATTGCAACATTTTAGAATTATGTTAATGCTACAGTTTACGTACCTATAGAATTTCTAAATAATATGAAAAGATATGAAAAAAAATTAAACATCACATACAATAATAACAGTATACAAAACTTACCACATCGAACTCAAACATGCAATGTGACACTAATAAAACGTCAAGAGATTTTTGGTTCCTTTCGTTATGTTAGGTTAGGTTAGGGTATCTATATGAGAACTGTTATGAGACTAGATAAGTGAAAGAAGAATGTAAAGATCGTAGTAAGTAGAAATAATTGATATCTGGTTACACCAATGATATAAAGATGGGATTATGTACGGTTTACTTCTTCGGGACAACGACACCCACAGTAAAAAAGTTCTATACTTAAATTCTATAGCTCTGTTTTAAAAATTATATATCAAGTTAAAAGTACTAACATAGGTGATAGGTTTATTTTTGTTACTTACATAATGGTCCTTTATGTAGATAAATAAACGTTTTTTTTTAATTGACTTTGGTATTTTAAAAAATTCATAAGCCCTACCACCCTTTCAGAACGAAAAAAAAAATTTTATCTAAAGATATATCGCCCGCGACTTCGTCAGTGAGACAGAACTTATTACCATAGTTCTAATAGCGTGTATTAGAACTATGGTAAGTGGCATAAGTTCTGTCTCACAGGTAGTACACTGGACCATTTGTATCTCAATTGTCAACCTCAAAAGTGATAGTAGAATATTAATGATACAATCTCCTTCAAAAGGAATCTCGACCTCTTAACACACTGGGGCTTATCAAAATTGGGATACACAGCGTCACGTAACTGAATTATGTCAGGAGATAAGTTCTGCGCGTCAAAGAATTTGATTTATTATGCTTTCTTAGCTCATGCCCGCTTATAAATATAATCTGTGCTTCCCCATACGAGTCGCGCGGTTTTGCAATTTCCGGTCTGTTTCCCGCCTAATCGTGTCAGCCGGATGCGAGCGCCATTTTAAGATTGTACGCTATATGTTAATAGACGTAAAATTTGATGCGCGTTGTGCTAGTGACAAGTTATTAAGACAGAACTTTTGGAGTGGGTCTTTGAGCCGCTTAAGGCTTCACAACTTTTAGACACTTCAATCAAAACTTAGAGATTAATATGTTTAACGAATGGTTGTTCAACGACGAACGTGTCGCCGAAAATATAGAATAGAATAGAATAAAACTTTATTGCACATCTACAGAACATAAAAAATCACATACAACAAAAAAATTGTTAACAATAAAATGTACAATAGGCGGCCTTCTTGCTAAGAGCGATCTCTTCCAGGCAACATGGACAGGATTTGATAGAATAACAATAGAGGGAAGATATCGATGCAGCAACTCATCATAACTAACAAAATATTTGAAAACTACTTACACTAATATACATATACCTACATATAATATACATAAACCTATTTACATAAATACAAACATACAAATATACATATATATAAACCTACATACATAAATAATATACACTGAATCTAGAGTCACTTTTACGTGGCTTTACAAATACCCGTTTTAAAGACTCTACTCCGATTGCTCATCAAGAATAACCTAAACCAGTGGTCGGCAAAGTGCGGTCGGCAGAGCCGCATGTGCCTCTTTGGCTCCTTAAGTGCGGCTCTGGCACAAATATCCACGGAAGACGCAATAATATGATCATTTAAAAAAACTGATGCAAAGCACATTGTTCGCATTAATAAATATTTATTAGTATGAAATTTAGTTTTATTGCCATAATATTAGTAAGTTTACTAAACATTCAAATTTTGCTCCAAACTTTTTTTCATTCATATTTGGCTCTTTGGCTAATAAGTTTGCCAACCACTGACCTAAACCTACCAATAATAGAGCTATATCTCAATTTGAGGTTGTTCCTCTTCTTCCTCAATATTCTCTTCTTGATGCTCTTCTTCCATTTCTTCCTCGGGTGCAGCACTACTTAAGGATGAAGTTTTAGATTTTTTTCTTTGTTTTTTCTTCAGATCTATTACAGTGTCAAACATAAGATATTCTACAGTTTGTAAAGTTTCCTCTGAACGCAATATATTAGAATGATAGAAAGGATTTAGGTCAGATGTCACCGTTGGCAGACCAGATATACAGTGATCTCTATTTGATTATGCATTTTTCGGTGAAACGTTCGTCACCGAACCGCAATTGGTTGTTCTAGCACAAAACTTATTTTTCACTTTCTCGTATATGTAGTATAGAGCTTGTTTATGTCAAGGTTAGCAGACAAGCATACGGTCTACCTGGTGATAAGCAGTCACCGTAGTCTATAGACGGTTGCAATACTGACGTGACACTCGCGCGCTGACAACCATAGTCCACTTCCCTACCTCGTGGAGCCCTGGCGATCTTACTCACCAACAGAACTGAACACCACAAAATTGTAGTGTTATTTGACTTTGATCTTAATGTGGGACTGTATACCACCTTGTTCAAATAAGATGTTTTTATGGTACTTACGTAAATAAATACAAAATCGGTTAACCATTCGGCCGATTTATAGGAACAGTGGTGCGAGCACAATAGGAATAATTTGACCGTGTTATGAAATGAAAAAGCTCTTCATTTAAATGGGCTTTGCTAAGTAAAACCATACCACCATTTCGAAAAAAATAATTATTTTACACAAATAATAATAATTACATATAATAATAATTATTTAACACAAATAATTATTCTGTAATTAATTTAAAAAATTATATTATTAATTATAAAATTATATTAAGTGTATTATTAATTTAAAAAAAGTCCGTTATCTAGTATCCGTAACACAAGTTCATAATGATACTTACTTCGGGCTAGATAATTGGTGTGAGCGTGAAAATATATTATTATTATTATTATTAATTATTAATATGCTGAGATTGGAAGAAATGGCTAGAGAAACTAAAAAAAATCTTATTTATTTTATTGATTATATTTTATTCGTTTTTCTTAATTAGCCTTTTTTTAATCATCCCACTGCAGGGCAAAGGCCTCCCTCAAACTCTTCCACTGATCCCTATTCTGTGCCAGACTGTCCCAGTTGCTTTTGAACCTCTTTACATCGTCGTATCATCTTTTCTTATGTCGGCCTCGTCGGCGACAGCCGTCCGAGGGTCCAAAAGTGGGCACAAATCGCAATACATTTTATTTGTTTATTTTTATTATATTCATCTTTGACAAGACTCTTGGCCGTCTTCATCATAAGGCCGAAAGTACTGTCGAGTTGCGAGAACTACCCGTATGAATATGAGAAGAAAATGAGGACAGACTTTGAAACGATGATGGTAGCTAGCGTTATAGGTAATAACCTATTACTTATAACGATCCACATTGTCTTTTAACCAACAAACCGAAGCACAAATTAATAGTTCCCTGCAGATCGTTTATATGAAATCCTCATAGTGTCCGCGATGTGTACGCACAACAGCGTTGTTACAAAAGTAATATTGCGAATGAATGACCTTACAAAGTTCCTCAGTTTAATTTTCTAAATCAATGGAAAATAATATAATAAAAAAAATAACTATTTAAGATTTAAATACTACGAATAGAAATACAATACAAAATATTCATAGACAGTTTATAGCAAAAATTATTAAGAAAGTAACCAACAAAAGTTCTAACGAATAATAGCTGAAGGAAAATTAAAAATAACATCGAAAAGTTTTTTTGCGTCTGTTTCTCAATGTGGAAATGGAAAACAGAAAAAAAATTGCACTTATTCTTTCTGAGAGGCGTTTGAATCGAATCGAGTGGAACGAGACTCCTTGTGATACATCTTTAACTTTTATTTTGTTCTTCATAAAGTTTGAAAGGTTTTATCTCTCGAAATTTGATATCAATTTTTGTTTGTTGAAGATACAGTTTCAAGACTTTCAAGTGCGTTTGTAAATTGTATGACGTCATATTAAATACATATTAGTTCTATATTAGTATTTATCTTTAATAAATAAACGCGTTAAGTTAATAAATAAACATAATTATTAATTATTTTAGGCAACAATACCCAACATCATCCTGAACATGTTATCAAATAGGTTTGACTGTCAGTACAAGAACCATTGCTCTATGGTTCATGTACTGACAAACAAACAAACTATTAAAATAAAATAGACGTATATAAATAAATAATTAAATAATGATCACTTTGATGTCTTAATTTTAATGAATTGATTTGATTGATATATTGACAATGTAATGTAATTTTGATATTTTTTAATAATGTGAATTTAATAATGTTGGACAAATTGTAAAATCTATGACCCTGCGTTGAAATAAATGACTTCTATTCTTATACGAATATAAAATATAATATAAAACTTAAAGGTTTATATAATATACCTTAAAGAGTAACGTATATATACGTATATTTTTTTTAAATAAACCCCTTGATATATTATAATATTATTGAGTTTCTATTGGTTAATAGGATATGGTTTGATGCTAAAATTTAAAATTATAATAATATAATTTACAATAAAATTGGATAGAGACTAACATTCATGAAGAATACACCAAAAATAAAGAACAGAACAAGCTACAACAACTAACAGATTAGCTCAAAGCTGAAGTTAACTGTGAAGAAAAGGTACAAATGGCGAGGAATACTTTTCATGACGGCAGGATTCAGAGTAGACAACCTACGGCGTAATCACATACATAAAGCCAATGCATAAGAAGCACAACATTATCATTTTGCTTCGTCGGTTTCGTGAATATTCAGTAGGAGAATCCGCGGATAATAAAAAAACATTATTACAACAGCGTAATATTGTGCGGCCGAAAGTGTTAACGTAACAAATAATTGTACCTATCCAGCATCGTTTAGTAGTGTCGTCGTTGTATCGATTCCTTTCTTGCTGAAGATACTAAGCCCTCCAGGATCACCGTGGAGGGGAGGGTGGCATGAGCGGCTGGTGGCAGAACTTTTGAAACCACGTTCGTACCTATCCTACTATTTGTGATACTTGCGTTTTATAGTGATGTGTATTACGTTGATTTTTGTTAATAGTTAAGTTAATGTCATTTTTGTTTGCCTTTTTTGTCCCTTGAGAGGATGTTCGGGACTCTTTTTAGCATAGTTTTTTTTATTACATTTTTTTGTAGATTGACAATGTCACATGTGAATAAACCAGGTGTTGAAAACACCGATTGCGTGAAATCACGGTTTCATCCCCAACACGTAAATCAATTTTACATCAGCATGCAAATATCAGCCTTAATAGCTTAACATTAGGTACTTGATGTAATCCAGTATTCTTTTCTTTTCAACTTAACGTTTCTGAGAATTAATTGATGTTTTTAAATGAGCCGATAGCGGCATGATATTTAATTTTAATATATCTGGGTTAATCGAGCTTTATGTTTTGTTTTCATCGTAATCCTTTATGTATACGTAATAAGAAGCGAGAGTGGAAGTCAAGTGAAGACCTGGGTGAAGGTTCAAAATTAAAGAACGGAATCAAATAATCTTTAACTCAGATGTACTTTGCTAATTAATTTTATATAGTTTAGTCTGTGACCCTAACACTGTTCCGGGATGAATATCGTTATTTTACTTAAATTACTATTTTTGTATATTGACGGAGAAAACCCCATTTTAAAGACATCAGTACCTTCTCGAAATTGGCAGGCATTTTTGAGATATGCGATGATGAAGCGCAAAATGTAGTTAATAGTCGCAAAGGGAAAGAAGTGACCTATGGAGCTATGCCTACCGACAATGGGAAAAAGGCGTAACCTTGTTTGTACGTAATCATCATTTTCAATTTAAACAATGCATATTATTTACCTATTCCTATATACATATAACAACAATATAGACAACACTCTACAAAATACAATCTCATAACGGAAAGCAGCTTTTAATAAATGAAGCCATGTAAGTTATACAGCTCTCAATATTGGTCCCAATTTATGAATTCTACACGATTTGTTGCATGCTTTCTTGTGTCTATTGACCTGATTGGTGAGTGATATATGATAATGACACTTCAAATCCTTCTACTCCAGATATTGATCTATTAAAAATTGTACGTGTTCTATTATACAGACGTAAAACAAAATTACGGGCAAAAGAGCTTTATCTCTCGGACAGTGTCAATATTTTAAGAGGGTCGCTTTAATTTCAAGATTCGTAAAAAATCCGACTCAACGTTCGAAATTTATCGGCTCCCGATTAAGAGGCAATTTCAATTCCTTCTTGAATTATAGCTTTACTCGAAACCGTTTTTAATGTTATATAAGGGAATGATAAAGTCTTACACAATGGCCGGGTATGTACCCGAATCATCAAAGTTATCTACTCTGTAATATCTTGGGAGGAGCCTTTTCCCTGTAATATTTAGTAGGACTTCAACCCTTAAATCCATGAATTTTGTTCTTTTTAAAGAAGATCAATTTCATAATTTTCCTGTCCTGCTTTTATTAGCTTATCTTATTACCGGTCGGCGTAATATCTTATCTTCTTTTTGTCGATCGCCGTTACCTCAGCTTTAACACCTGTATGTGCAATACAATCTTTCGCGGTCTATCCATCTCTTCTTTCATTATGAATTAATCAAGTACAAGATATAATCCTGTCCGCTTTATTTACAACCGTAGATTTTAGCAAGGACTGATTTTTTCGATTTTTTTCACTACAGCATAGACAATTTGTTACTAAAACCATTGTAGAAAAATATCGGGAGTGGTCTCCCCTTGGCTTTCTCGTATACTGGAAACGACTCGAAGTTTGAAAGAAACCTTGTATTTTCATGTCAAATTTTGGTCACCCATCCGAGTACCGACCACGCACTTGGTTGCTTAACTTTCGTGATCAACGGCTCAAAATTTGATAGAAACCTTATATTATGATGTCACTTATGTTTAATTTGGTTGCGATAAGTTTAAGCATGCTCGAGTAATCGTGCTAACGCATTGACACTGTTGGAAATTGTGAAAAGCTGAAAATGAAACTTTCTTCTTGTTTGCTCTCAGTGACAATGTAATAAGAAAAAGGTAACAAAATACAATTGTAAAAAACCATAGAAAATAATAGACAAAAATAATATAAAAGAGTTTATAATGCATGTTGACTATGCTAAGCTGGCAACATACATTATAAACTCTTTTATATTGTCTATTATTTTCTATGGTTTTTTACGATTGTATTTTGTTACCTTTTTCTTATTACATTGTCACCGAGAGCAAACAAGAAGAAAGTTTCATTTTCAGCTTTTCACAATTTCGAAAGTTTTATTTTTCAGCTTTTCACAATTTCCAAAAGACACACACCCACAGACATAATTCCAAAAAAAATATTTTTGGACTCAGGGAGGTCTAAAACGTGTAAATCAATCAAAATCTCGAGATCGAATTTTTTGACGATTACAAGACTTCATCTACTACGTATACGAGAAAGTAAAAAAGAGTCGACGAACCCTAGTAAACAAAGCGTCTTTTAGGTTTACTAGTCACAAAAGGCAGAAAAGCCACCTCCGAACCTATTAATTTAATGCGTTTATTATCTTTATAACGACAAGGCTTATTAGATGGTCTTACCTTTAATACCCCCTGCTTTATTCCTCGACCCGGGGCTGAATTTATCGCAGTAGTCATCTTAAAATCCGCAGCGCACTAAATTTGCTTGCATTATATCAAATAATTATAATTTCAAAACATCAGCACAAACACCGGTAGAATATTTCATGAGATCCCGGAGATTGCGATAAATTACCAAGATTACATCGAGATTGACCTTATTTACTCCAGGCATTCAGATTCATAGCGCGGTCTGTTCACAAACAAGTTTAAATTGCTGTCTTACAGAGTTAAACTACCAACTTTTGTGAATACCAATTTTCTTCTTAATATTGAAACTAAAATTTTACAGTATGCTGTGCTGCAACTAATATCCATATTTTTATCTTTTCAGATCGATACGGGTTTTGAAGATGTTTCGGGATCTCAAATAAAGTAGAGGTGGGGACTAGTTCAAAATGCTGCATAGAACATCATCATCATCGAGGCGACGGCGAGCGTCAAGAAGCGCTGCCACTTCTCCTCAAGCTAGGTCACCCAGAGCATCTGCTCAACATTCAAGGAGAGCATCCTTAGCAACAACAGAGACTGATGATGAAATGGAACCGCCACCACCACCAAGGAGTCCAAGAGCAAGTTTGGCACCAGACGCAGCATTAGATAACTATCATCGTAGTCCGCGTCACTCTTTAGTACCAGAAGTAAGATCAGCTAGGAACTCCATAACACCAGATTCTGGACCACAATGCAGAAACACGCTAGCACCAAATAGAAACAATTTATGTGTTGAATTAGCTTATGGGTCGAGATTAAGTCTGAATCCACAAGATTTTAACAGAAGTCCACGGAACAGCATAACTGCTGACTTATCAGCAAGGAGTCCAAGACGGAGCTTAGTCCCAGAAGGAACGTCATGGAACCAGCCAAGAAACTCCCTTGTACCGGACGTAGGCAGAAGTCCAAGACATTCGGTAGCAAGTATACAACTAGATCCAGCGAGGAGTCAGAAAGAATTGGGACCGAGTCCTCGAACTAGTCCAAGGGGAAGTATAGCACCGGATTTGCCTATAAAAAGCAAAGATCTGCCAGAAATAAACAGGAGTCCGAGAGGGTCTCTGATACCTGATTCTCAGCGGAGTCCTAGAGGAAGTATTGCGCCGTCAGAGAGGAGTGCTCGAGGAAGCCTAGTTGCGACCGAGATAGACGCCTCTAAAATTAGTCCCAGAGGCAGTTTAACATTGACATTTCAAGAACCTCTAGTTTCAAGGGAAAGGCGAGCAAGTGAAGATAGTCAAGCCCCGGGTGAGTAACCCAATTCCTACTTGAATGCTACCTCTAATTTATAATTTATACACGCAATAAACATTATCTAGCGTGTAATAATTAATGAGATTCAACCTATTCATTAACTCTAAGTGTGAATAGTCATTTCAGTAATTAAGCAAGAAAGGTAAATTGAGATTTAGTGATTACAATTAGGAAACGCAAGTGTCACCCGATATGAGAAATATGAAGGTATGAATATCTAACACGAATCAGTCAATAAATTACTTGTTCGTTATTAGTATCAAAAAAAGAAAAATGTTTGGCATATTTATTAAGCACAGGAATTAATTTTCTTAGAAATCAGCGGCCTCGGATCAAGTTGTAGTACATGATTACTTAATTACCTACTTTAAGTCGTATCTAAATGATTTGCGCCGTTGTGCGTCATATTACAAAGGCGTTCCTGCGAACTGAGTAAAGGGTTTTAAACCAAGTAGTAACCTTCAATAGGCAGACCGATTTCCAGTGATAAGCATAAACAGCTCTTTTATCAGCTCCAAACAATAATTATGCTGATGATGAAAATTATGACTGTAGACTGATGTCAACCCATTTATGATGACTGTACATTCTACAGTACACAGACTGAAAATGAGTAATTAAATAATTATGTACCTACTAAAAGGCCTCTCGAGGCCCCTGATATAAGATAAAAGATTCGCACAAAAATAATCTACTTGCACTAGGGCAATTATCAAGAACTTGGACCTTGGATCAAGTATATAAATCAGAATGTCGCTTGTATCACACTGGCAATGAATAAAATATATCTATTTGATTCGAACTTTGTAATGAGTAGGCCATTAAAAAGGTTTCATGCTATAAAACCAGATTATAAGTTTAAAATGTTTATATGTGTAATAACACTTGATATCATAACAATTAAAAATAATTCTATAAGCAGTAGGTACTTTAGATTCAAAAGATAGTTACCACACCATAATCCGAATATGAGACTTTATAGATTACGTCTTAGGCCTCAAGTTACGAGTATATAGAGAAGTATCAGTAAGTGTTAAACATTGCAATACCGAGGCCTTACTTCGCACAATGGATTCTTGTTCTAAAGTGCGGGTACATTTTCTGTTCAGGAAATCGAGGTAGAAGTGTGTCTCCATACCGAGCATCGCTCGGTGGTCGACAGAGCGGAACGGGGGCTTTATCTGATGGCGGATCTAGACGAGCTTCAAGTTCTGTGAGTCAGGTTAGTATACGTAGTACGGGTTTTGTGTATGCGGCGATATCTTGTAAGGGTTGTCCCTTACTAAGTGTCCTTGATAAATTGTCTTGTTAACATTTTAAAAGTAAATTTAAATGAATTCCGGCAATTTGTGAGTGGCAACTGGTGAGAAATGAGGCATTTAAAATTTTATTGATTAGTTACTATCGTCCTCATAAAAACTAAACAATTATTTATTTTTACCCATAATAGAACAGAAGTAGGAAGTATACGATTTAAGTCAATTCCGTGATCAGGGCCCCGATCGCGGTAAATCATTTCAAGTAGAACGCAGATGAAACACAAACGCTGTCAAAGTTACGTTTCTGTTAAGCCCTGTCCGCACAGCGATAAAATATTCGCGCGGAAATAATATCGCGTTCATTTTGAACGCGATATTATTTATATAATATCGCGTTCATTTTGAACGCGATATTATTTATCGCTGTGCGGACAGGGCTTAACAGAAACGTAACTTTGACAGCGTTTGTGTTTCATCTGCGTTCGACTTGAAATGATTTACCGCGATCGGGCCCCAGTTAAGCATTCTCGATTTATATAAAATAGTGGTAGGTACCATAGAAAAGAATAAAGTGTTGTTAAAATGTTTTTAATTATTGAAAAAAAAATATGTTGGGAGTTTCTCCTGAGTTCTTGTTGCAATAACACGTGTTGAGAGAATCCATTTCTAACTTAGAATAGAATAGAATAGAATCAATCTTTATTGCACATCAACACAGACATAAAAGATTACAGTAAAATATTTACAGTAGGTACAATGCACAATGGGCGGCCTTGTCACTATGAGCAATCTATTCCAGGCAAACTTTGGATGGACAGGATTAAATCATATAAACAGAGGGAAGATGACGGTTCTACAATTCTATAACTAGCTAAAAAAAAATATTTATATATAAAAAAATGTCCGTTATCTAGTATCCGTAACACAAGTTCTTAATGATACTTACTTCGGGCTAGATAATTGGTGTGAGCGTGAAAATATATATGAAAAAAAATAGTTAATATGAAATATTTATAATTATAAATAAATGTTTTCTTGATTGATGTAAACGTAGGTCTTATAATTAGTTGTTATCTTTAGATGGACAATTGTATGACACATGCAATAATAATATGTAATAATTGTTTTTTTATGTATACCACACATTGTATTGTTAACCGGAGGATCTTAAATGTATGCTTACCACTTATATTAAAAGGAATATCTGTAAGTACCTAACTAACAATAACATAAAATGGTGGTGGGTAACAAAATTTAAATTGCTTAGTTCAATAATATGATTAATTAAATTATGTATATAGAAAAGCTTTTCACAAGATAAATAATCCAAATGCGTGGGAGTAATAACTACCCAAACTTTACGCATGTTAAAATGTAACTTAAATTATATTGATAATTATTTATTGACTTGTATTGATGTTTTGAAATCATTACGAAATTGTAAGCTGTGGAGTTTCTTTCGCCATTTCTTCTCCATCTCAGCATATTAATAATTATTCGTCCCGAAATGGTGGTAGGGTTTTGACGATTTAAAAGTACTTAGCAAAGTCCATTTAAATAAAGAGCTTTTTCATTTCATTTTCATTTTCATTTTCATTTCATTTCATTTCATTTCAAATAATATTAACTTAATTATTAATATATAATAACCTCATTATTGTTACTTTAGATACATTTTCAGTTGACATCGGCAAAATTCGTAACGTTAATAAATCGCGACGCTATTAATTAAGAACATAAATAGTTAAATGTTTCGTGTGTATTGACTTTGAAAATTGAAAAAAAAATCTATAACTCATATCCCGTGATATTCCCTATTGCTAAAACATATCCAAACTGAATAAATTTTTGGCATGACATTAAAATATGATTAAGTAAAGTGCTGCCAATGGCTACACAATCGTTAAGAAATCAGGAATCACAAGATGGATTTACTCGAATAAATAAAATCTTGTTTTGCATACTATCCGTTATTTTTTCATTTTTGTTATTTATTTCTGTTTCGGGTAGATATTTAAATTCAATTTTCCTCCGTGCGGTGGAAGTATCGTTAAAGTGGTATAGTCTTGAATGCTGACGTTAAGCCCTTGTTACGTGACGTTAGAGTCCTCGAAAATAGTCTAACACACAAGCTAACTAACCTGTACCAAGTCGACCATTCGGAACGAAGCACGAGATTTAAATTCAAAATCATTTATTTGCGAAAGTTATGCATTAACTATATCTACATGGAATGAGCAATCGACATTTTAATTTTCGATATACAAATGAAATTATTATGTCAATACAATGTAAAAAATATATACCTATTTATGTAATTGCCAATAAAAATTCACGTGTAATATAACTGAGGTAAATAGTAGGGGTTATTGATGGCAGTCGATAAGACACGTCAGCCCCTATGGTGATATGCAGCTTATTGGTTGATATAGTCAATTTATACCGTACCCTCCTATCATACAGTTGGAAGCCGTAAACAAGATTCCTATTGTGAAGTGATATATGGGCCCAATAAAATCGCTTCGAAAATTGAGGATAATGTTTTGAATGCCCGTGTAATTTATTTAAGGTATACTCATAACGCTTGCAATAGGATTTAGAAAGACCAAGAAACTAGAAAAAATACACTGAAAAAAAAATTGTGTGTGTCAGCTCCGACGCACGACTGGAGTTTACTCCGAGACAGGTGAGATGGCGCACCTGCTGTCATCCGTGTTTTGACAATTAGAAAGTTGCGCGACATAGGATGCGCACCAATTATGACTTTGACCTTCAAAAACGTAACGAGGTCATTCATCGATAGATTTTACTCCTCACATTTTTCTCATACCGGGCCCCTTATATTATGCAAATCGATTCTTAAGGAGTAAACTCCAAAAAATCAACCTCCCCAGTCATTCGTCCCGCCCAACACGTATCCTCCGCAATCCGGTTAACTACTACGCTACCAGGGCACTGCTTACGCCGTCGAAATTTGTCAATTTGTCAGCCTATGTTTTTATGGTAAACATTGTTTCATCAAATCTTTGAAATTTAGACTTCTAAGATCCAAACGAAATATTTTTGCAAATATTTGACGCTCAGTTAAGATGAAACTATCTTATGGAATTACAATATCTTATGGTTATCTATGGAATGATTTTTGCGTTTACAGACGCGTAAATTTTCTTGAGATTCTTTTATCTCAAAATCACATTTCTTGTATGGTACAAAAATCACGTTAGTTGTACCATACAATAAACGTAATTTTTTAACCGTTCGCGCGCGAGTAGGACTCGCACTTGGCCGGTTTTTTTTTTTTAAATCTGCAAACACATAAATAGAAAGTGATAAGAACAAGACAAAAAATATATTTCCCTTGTTTTTTGGTTTTCTTTTTAATTTGGTAAGTATAAATTTCAATCATACAAGTTTCAATGAATAGTGTAAATAAAATTGAGTATGCATGATTAAAACAAACAAATTTCCTCCACATTAGTTCACATTATGATTCGTATGTCCACGTATTAAAACTTATTTTGCAACAGCAGTATAAAGCAGTCTGCTTTTGATTGTCAAAATCCGGCGAAAAATAACGAACCCCCAATTCAACGCGGGCAAAGGTCAACAGGCATAAGAAATTTATAATTCAAAGCCTTATCTCCAGAACTCCAACGCTCAATTTCGAAAGACACCAGTTAATATTCAATTATTATGATACATAAAAGACACTTTACGTAAACTCCTGGGCGTTATCTTTGACAAAGTCCTTTATAGTAACAAGTTTTTCTGGGAACGGCGTGCCCTCATTTTTCGACGATACAAATGTCAAAAGCTTAGAAGATCATATCTTATCTATCCTATCTTGAAGAATCTTGATTGCGTGGATCTCTTGACGCTGTCTAGATGACTGGTGTATATTTATTTTAAGAATATGCCTTTACTTTATGTTGAGGCGGAGGGTTCAGTAACGCTGCCTACTGGGTTAGATTCCGAGAATGTTTGTTTTATGAATACCTAATGAAAATTTGTTCAGTCATGGTTTTTTCTTATGTACCTATATTTGTAACTTGGGTTAGATAATTGGTGTGAGCGTAACAAAATTATTCTTATAAAATTGAGGAATTTTTATACAACCTATTTGAAGTCAAAATAAAAGTATCAATATTTATACGGAAATCTTTTAGACTAATTAATGTTTGCAATGAAAATAAAAGCCAAAATAAAGAAAATTATGAAAAAATATGCCGTGTGATGCCGGCAGAGTTGAATAGCATCACCACATATCCTCCAATGAGTGTCGTAGAAGGCGACTAATAGATCAGCAAAGGGGTCCACCATTTCGTCCGTCCGTTTTGGGCAAGCGTTGTGAACTACTGCCTAAACCTCCTTCGATGACAAGAAGAGGTCATATTAGTTAAATTTCATTAGTTAGGAGTAAGTGCTTTTACCTTAATTATTAAAGAAAATTATAAAGTTTTTTTTTTTCGAAAAACTGTTATTTATGTATATTTTCCCAAGAAATAACAGTTGACGTCAATAAAAACATACTTTTTTTCTATCTAAGTAGAAATTACTATTTTAGCATGCAAATCTTGAAAACTTTTCCAACTTGAGAGTAAAATCCTTATGGCTTCGTCCGTATTTTAATCAGGTGAACCAAAAGTATTCTTAAGGCATAACTTAATTATGAAAATATAAGCAAAGGTCAACGAATAATTTTGGCGTGATAACCGCTATTACCTTAATTATAAATAGAATATTTGAATCATAAAATATATTTATTATTTTTAATTTAAAACGAGGCTCTTACAAGAGGATTGTACACGGCTTCGTTGCTGAGAGAGGACTTTATTGAAATATCTTCTTAACTACTGTAACTTAATTATTAATTTAATAACCAGCGACCATCTATCCATACTAGAATAGTTTTATAAATACTATGGAAAAAATCCTATTGTATTACTGCGACGAAATCGAGTTAGCGATCAGAGCGCCTTTTTTGCTGAGCTACTCATGACGATTTGTTTCCTCTTACGTCACAAATTAACATGTGCCTGTAAGAAATTATACGCAGTCCTTCATTTCACCTGATGCACAGTAATGATATGGACGAAGAAGGAATCGAGCTTTGATTGAAACTATCAACTATTAGGGCTGACTATTGTCACTATCGAAATAATGCTGTCATTATTATTGTGGCGAAATGATGAAATGGTGGTAGTGACGCAGGCAAGCTTCAAATAAGCCTTACTACCATCAAACTGTACACAAATTTGTATTTCCCTGGGGATCGATCCCGGGACCACTGGATCTAATTCCGAAATGAAAATACGAAGATTTTATGGAAAACAGGCTGTGCAGCGACTTCGTTCGCATGAATTTTCCGTTTTTTCATTGATGCTCAATTTCTATTGGTGTTAGTTTGATGTTTTATAACTTATAGCCTTTCTTGCTAAATGGACTATCCTACACAATAAAGCTTTTTTTATTAATTTGAATCAGTAGTTCCTGATATGAACGCGTTGAACCAAACAAACATAATATCTTTCCTCTTTATAATATAAGCATAGAAGTGTAGGTTAAAGTTACTTCCTAGCGTGAGACTTCTACGCGCTACCCGTTTTAAATTGTAGACGTAGGTATTCATCATCACACAGTTGCATTTAACTTCTGACATAAATTCAGTTGCAATAATTCTTGAAGAACTACACGAAACTAGATAACTAACTGTCGCTGACTTTCAAAGAGAAACGATGCAAAACGCGATTCTCAGAAGTTATAGAACAGTAAATTTTCTTACTCAACTCTACATCTAGCTCAGTTCATGTATGTAAATGTCTGTAATTGAAATAAAAGTTCAAGTATGCGTAAATACGTACTTACAGAAAATTGTTTCGATGGTACTTCTTACAAGTTCACTCAAAGAATTGAAGGCTTTGAAGGATAAAGAAATAAATAAAGTATTTAGCAAGCGCAGAACCTTGGACAATTACTTACTTTAAAATACACCTACACAATTTCTTAAATTAATAATACTATTTGAGTCTAAAAGGATCATGTCTCCGCATAATGCTTCTGCATTATAGACGCTGTTATTTCATTCCGTTTATATTTATTGTTTTATACTTTGCATTGTCGAGAAATTTTTAAAAATTGTTTTTATTTAATTTGAGTCCACGCTTACTGTGCTGTACATATAGTGCCACGAAATTGTCATACGATTATCTGTCTATTATATGATTTACACCACAGATTTAATACTACAAGGAGATAGGCCAAGCCGGCGTTTAACTTGTGACAAGTGTATGCCCTGTGGGCACATTTCTGCCACTTCGCCTTCCGATAAAGTCAAGTGAATACGTAACTCAGCGGTTTGACCGATTTCCTTTGCGGCTGCGCTTAACTTTCATCTCTTCGCAGTCCTTAAGATGCGCGCAATGAATAGTGTATATAACGGCACGCTCAACTAGAACCATGTGCCTAGAACCACTGATAGCGACACGCGGTCTTCCTATGAACTCGGCAATTCGACCGATCTCCTTAGATTGATATATCTGTGATTTACACCATGTGTTTATCACTAACCGTAACGTATTTTTAACCTGCGCCTGACACAAAAAGAGGGGTGTTATAAATTGGACGTTTGTATCGGTCTGTGACACGGTACAAACATATAATAATGTTGGCATTATTTGTTATGAAAATAATGCAGTTTGCTTTAATTTTGTATTGTAATGGGTATAATAAATAGCAAAAGATTAAATCTACATTAACCCAAATGACATCACTGGCAAAAGCTAGTACATAAACGCTGCTAAAAATGCACGGCGCGTACCTTACATATTTGCGGCACATTGTAAGCGAAATTTTGTCAACTCATTTCTATGTCCCACGATCTTTGGCAAATTCTCTGCCAATACCAATACCAATGTTCATCCTTTTTCGTAGAATTGTCACGTTTATTATCCATAATGGAACAAAAGCTTAACAATTTTGCTTACATACATTATGCAAAATAGAATAACCCTGTAAATCCTTACTTAACATATTTTTAATGCGGGTTCTTTAAATTACTACCTATACAGCATCAGCTTCTACGCTGTTTTCTGAACCGCAAAGTCCTAAGCTATCAACCCATATCAAAGTCATGTTGACATAACTGGAGTCCCGACCAAATTTCTGTTAAATACGAAATAAGATTGTGAGCTTGTATTATTGACTTGTGAAGTGTTTTAGATGAATAAAATTGTCACGACATTTTTTATGATTGAAATTGATACCAAATTCAATTGAAAACGAAAACATTGATTAAAAATTCCTATCGTGGATGAGACTTTATCTATTGGCATCGATTTCAATCATAACTAAACATGCCAAAGAAAATTAGAACCAAAATCGACTTTTTTGTTACAAGTTTTAAGAACATGCTTTCAAAGTTTTCTTTTATTTCTTGTTTACTGACACTTGGCCTCGTCACAAAGTTTTCCCATAAACTGTGTACACGTAGGACAATTCTAACCCGAACTAGTATTACCCTGTCTACGCCTAAAAGAGTGACGATACCGTCATTTTTTTTTCGCGCGCTTTTAAAAAACGTTATAACAATAAAGCCAAGGTTTAAATTAGCTTGTATTATATATTTTCTGACTTTTTTTTCGCGCGCTTTTAAAAATGCTATTACAATAAAGCTAAAATTTAATTTGGCTTGTGTTATATATTTTCTGAAAGATGGATAAATTTAGCGTACTTTAGATCCCTTTGTTTTCCCAAATATAAAATAAATAAAAAACAGACAGTGAGTAAAACCGGATACCCGCCGGACTCCCGGGCGTAGGCGCTGACGGGTTTAAGCGACCAATAACAATACGTTTGTGATGGATATCCTCTTTGTGATTGTTCTTCTGATTTCATTTTATTACTGTCTATTTTCAGCATGTACACGACGACGAATACGTTGGGCAAACCTAAGAATTTTTATGGTTTGGTGTAGGTATTAAAATATATAGAGGCATTACAATGCACAAACATTCGCAAGGCGAGTTCACGTATCTTTTTATATCGATAGAAGTTCCACCAAAAACATTTTCATGTAAACATGTTGCCAAGACGAGACCATATGGCTCGCATCGCACTGTCAAAAAGTCAGATCTCATGTAGACCGAAACTTCTGACTCTACACGCCCTTTACTTCACAAACTCTACACCTCAGTCAAAATTATGTGACTTGGCCGTTTCATATTTGGAACTGAGGCAGTACCTGCCTCAGTTTGGGCGCTCCAAATATGGGCAGCAAGTCCACTGTATCCTACCTCGAAAATGTTTATTATATTACAAGTATTCAATGTGATTGACAGGTGTCCGGAGATGAACAACGTCGGCTATGCGGGGAGCAGGAGAAATACAGTGAGCGGGGCCTTGGGCTCGGGGTGGGCCTCACCACATATGGCTCGGTGGCTTACCAGCTTAAGGATGCCAACATGGAGGCGTCGGGAACCGTGGACTTCGTCTGCCGGGCTGCCAAGATCATGAACAGGACAAGTAAGGATTCGCGACATTTAGACAAGGAAGGGCGCAATGGAAATTATTATTTAGGTCTTGTATTTAAATTAACACCATACTAACCTAGCCTTACTTACAAAAAAGGACAAATGTTCACCAAAAAAGTGTAAATTTTCACCAAAAGTTGTTTTTGGTGGCAAAAGTATCAATTTTGGTGAGCACTGTACTATTTTATTGGTGGGCACTTAATTTGTTCCCTTTTTTAGGGGATTTTGATATAACACATGTCAGCCCCATAGTATCCTTTTCTGTAATTTTACATTTATAACGCTGTGGGCGCGGAAGGAATTCCAGAATCCAGAGAAAAGAGTTCTGCCAAACATTTCGCAGCCTGCATCTGCCAAAATACTTATAAAACCTAAATTTTGCATAATCATGTTGAATTTATGAATAATTGAGTCCCTTCCACTACGATATTTTTTACATTCCACAAGGATATGTTGAACATCATATATGATGCCACAAACTTCACAGTTTGGGGAGAATACCTTTCTCATGAGATGAGCAAATTTGTTGGACAGATAATGGCCAGACCGCAATCTGTGAAGTACTACACTATATTACCTACTTAGACTACCACTAGTAAGGAACCTCTGACTGGTACCGAGGAAGCTGACATTGTATAGTTTTAAACTAGATTCCTCTTTCGTATTGATTATTCATACTATGAGCGATCACGCTGACCAGTATGCAACTCACTCCCTGTTTGCCGAAGTATTTAGTCATCTAGATTGAAATATATCTTTATGCTATACTAGCTCATGCTCGCGACTTTTTCCGCGTAGAATAGTTACTTCGGGCAGCATTTAAATTTTCCTATTATTTTTTCTACCCCAAGCGCCATATGCCTACAAATTTTCATAGATTTTACTTAAAAAATTACGAATTTCCATACAAACTTTCATCCCCTATTTTACTCCTTAGCGATAGAGTTTACAAAAATCTTAAAATACATCTTTCTTTATTTGTAACTGAAAGGCCACGTACCAATTTTTATGGATTTTACTTTAAAAATGACGGATTTCCATACTAACTTTTCACCCCCTTTTCACCCCATTAGAGGGTAAATTTTCAAAAATCCTTTCTTAGTGCACCCCTGGACCTCATGAGGAACCAACGTACCAAATTTAGAATCTTAAGACACCAGGTCCTGCTAAATGCATCCATTAGTTTTGAATTTTTAGTCAAAACTAATGGATGCATTTAGCATATGTTAGCCTAAGATCGTTTTAGACTTCACATTATGTACTCCTGTGTTAAAATTAATCGGAGATGTATGCGTACTATTTTCTGATGCTATCAGTTGTGTAGCCGTGACATAATTGATATTATTCTTCAAATAGATATCATAATAGAATACTAAAGTACAAGCGCTTTACAAACCATTCCACATGTATGTTTTCAGTCTGGCACATCCATTTGTGATTACATCTCTTGAATCGAAATTAGATTTCGTCTATTATATTTAAATGGACTTAGAAGTAGCTTTTGGTTTGGTAATCCTAAAATATGATAATGTAAGCACTACTGCATCACAGTGGTGATAGGTTGCTAAGCAGTTAAGGCTGATTTACACAAGGTAAGTAAAGCAGGCCACCCACGTTAGGGTTTACCTGACAGTTTTCACTGTTCAGGTGAACTGTTCAGGTAAACATGAGCGTGTATGCCACAAAACTGCGCAGGTTTCCACACCTGTTCAGGCGAGCGAAAAAATATGAATTTACATATTGTATACCTGAACAGTTTTAACTGTTCAGGTAAAACTGAGCGTGTATGGCGGTCGCCGCGCAGGCGTCAGTTGTCCGATGATTCCTAGAGAGTAAAGACGCACGGCGCTCTACTGTTAAATTATAAAAAACTGTATTAAATGACTTCGTATACCCTGTTCCAATTACGAAGTCCTTTTTGACAGATGAATTCGTCCATAGAATGTAATTGAGACGCAAATTATCAATAATAATAATCATTTATTTCGGATCATTTTTTTTTTTACATCCATATTTTGTTAATACAAATTCACTTAAAAACTAGTGTTAGTAATAAAATTGAATTCAATTCAATTACATGTCCATAAAATTAGCAAATATTCAAATTCAAATTGGAACAATATCAATACATATGAGAATATATATTAGGTTGGGGAAAAAGTCTTTTCGCATTATAGTATGTATAAACTTGTAATAAAATCTCTTTGGCTATACTATTTGTATCTGGCTGGTTTTGGTATCATTGAAAGTTTAAATTTTAAAGAACATAATTCCAAATTCAAATTAGGAAAATGTGTGATTTTCATTTGTTTTTCGTACCGCCAAGATGAGTGAATCTAATGAAGAAATTCAATACATTTTAAAATTTTACTACAAAAAAGGTAAAAATGCAACGCAAGCCGCGAAAAAAATTTGCGATGTTTATGGACCTAGTGCAGTGTCTGTGAGAGTAGCACAAATTTGGTTTAAGCGTTTTCAATCCGGAAATTTTGATGTCAAAAATGCACGTCGCTCTGGTCTCCCTATTACACATAAAATGGATGCCATTTTTGAAAAAGTGGAGCAAGATCGGCATGTCAGTAGTTACGACGTAGCTGAAGAACTGGGAATTGACCACAAAACAGTTTTGGCGCTTTTGAAAAAAACTGGGTACACAAAAAAGCTCGACATTTGGGTACCTCACGAGCTCACTGAAAGAAACCTAATGAACCGTGTATTCATTTGTGATTCTTTATTACGACGTAATGAAACCGAACCATTTTTGAAGAAGCTGATAACTGGTGATGAAAAGTGGATCACGTACGACAAGAACGTGCGAAAAAGGTCGTGGTCAAAGGCTGGTAAGGCTTCACAGACTGTGGCGAAACCCGGGTTAACTCGCAACAAGGTGATGCTGTGTGTGTGGTGGGATTGGAAGGGCATTATTCATTATGAGCTGTTACCACCAGGCAGGACCACCGATTCTGAACTCTACTGCGATAAACTGATGAGATTAAAGCAAGAAGTTGAGAGAAAGCGGCCAGAATTAATCAACAGAAGGGGTGTGGTTTTTCATCATGATAACGCTTGACCTCACACATCTTTAGCCACTCAGCAAAAATTAAGAGAGTTTGGCTGGGAGGTGATAATGCATCCGCCGTATAGTCCTGACCTTGCACCTTCAGATTTCCACCTGTTTCGGTCTCTTCAGAATTCTTTAGTGCAGTGTCAGGTTAACATCACGAGAGGACTGCCAAAACCACTTGTCGCGGTATTTTGACCAGAAGTCCCAAAATTTCTATAGCAATGGGATCATGTCCCTACCTACAAGATGGCAAAAAGTTATCGAACAAAATGGTACCTACATACTTTAGTTAAATGTAAATAAACTATATTAAAAAATGTTTATAATTTTCTTAAAAAATGCGAAGAAACTTTTTCCCCAACCTATTATATGAGAATCAATGAAAAGGTTTGCATTTTTGAGTAATACAAATAGGTACAATGTTATTTAAACCCGATAAATGGTGGCTTAATTAACACCATAAACATGGGTAGGTATTACCCATGTTTATGAAAGAATAATTAAATTAATTATGAATAATGATATTATAGCAAAATGTTTGAGGTATTGATATAGTCATCTATGAGGCGACATAGCTTTTCTCATTATTGTAATTTATGGAAGTCACCTACCGCTAATACCTACCTACATACATAATATATAATCAAAATCATATTCCGAAAAGGTGTACATTTGGTTACACATAAAGCCACATCTGGCAGTATGGACCATGCTATGCCATGGCCCATACTGCCAGATTTGGCTTTGTATAAATACTTTGCATGCCTCAGTGCCCTAAACTAGTGACAGATTGCCAGCCTGTCACCTATCACCGCTAGTAACTAAATTTCCTTTTCTTTATTAAAATAAACTTAATAACGCTACGGTGACGAGATCAAGCGCCGCCGAGGTCGTGGTTTCAACTGAGAGTTTGTTCAGGTTTACCGCTACGTGTATGGTCTCTATGCAGCTCAGGTTTACATGACAGTTTTACCTGAACAGTTAAAACTGTCAGGTAAACCCTAACGTGGGTGGCCTGCTTAAAGAGTTCAGTAACGGGCGTCAGTACTGGCGCCGAGGACTGACTACACAGTTACATGCAGTCTGTAAGGCTAAGGACTCACGGAGCGATTTTTACCCGCGCCCGCTGCGGTGGAGTATTATTTTCAAGTTTTGAGTTTTCGAGTTTTGTGCGGTTACGCAGCTGTCGCGGTTGCGATTATCGCTCGCAATCTTGGCGGTTGCAAGACGGGCGGTTAAACGATCAGTTGAGTTGCCTCTCGCTACCCACTACGGTCCCCCGCCAACCGATCGCAGAGCGCGCGGGTGCAACCGGCTGCAGGACCGCGACCCGCGCCCGCCGGTACAAGATGACAAATGATAATACAAATGATGATGATAATCATATGAGTAGACTTATAATCAAATGCAACCATTTTTAACTACAGCTTAGACCCGAGCCGTAGATTATTATTAGAATAATAGTTAAAATCGAAAATTGGTTCTTAACTTGGAAGTTAGATTAACTCTATATGTAAAATCTGGCCATTTGAATTTTATTTGATAGCTTTTACAATTAAGATTAACATTGTTTGTTGTTCTCAGTTGTCATGACGGTGTTCCTGGCGTGCCTCTCCACGTTACCTGTTATTATGCTGATTATGGGTAAGAGAAATACTCTAGAATATTAATGTTACATACATACATTACATACATAAAGCTACGCCTTTTTTCCCTAGGAGTAGGCACAGATCACTGCTTTCCACTTTCTACTAATCATTATGTGGTTAATCTTGCAATTGCTTTTACCATCGTTGTTTACGTCATCAGGTAAGTCAATTTAAAATTAGTTTTGAATGCGATACACACACTAAATAATCTAGGCAAACACAATCTAGTCAGACTAGTGTGGGTACCGGGACATGTAGGGATTGAAGGTAATGAAAATGCTGACAAATTAACAAGGAAAGGATCGGTTCAAAACCTCAATGGGCCCGAGCCTTTTGTAGGATTATCTAGAAGTACATAAAAATGGCACTAAAGGAGAATTGTCAAAAGAGGCACCTCATGGAGTGGTTATCCACTCCCCGACTGACACACTCAAAGAAATTTTTAGGATCCTCACACATAGGCTACCTCAAAAGAGTGGGAAGTATCAGCAGGACCCCAGTCCGCTGCCTCATAGGTACTTTCACTGGTCATTTTGCCACTAAAATACACCTGTTTACCATAGGCAAAACTGATGTCCCCATCTGTAGAATGTGTGGTGAGGAGGAAGAAAGCATGGAGCACATGCTATGTGACTGCGATGCAGCCAATAGGCGACTAAAGGTCCTGGGAGTATGTACCCATAAAGCTTATCTACATTTCTTTGTGCTATGCAATTATGCGCCAAAATTATTGTCTAATCTAAAAAGATATTTACAGAATAGTTCGCTGCAAACGCATTTTAAAGATATAACTTTATTTTGTTGTTTTTTTGTTTGTTTGTAGTTCATAATTAAGCACAAAGTGATAGAGATGCACGATTCTCAGTACGGCGTTGATTTTTGAGACCAGCCCAAATGCCTTTAATAAGTATTGTGTCAAGTTTTGATATTTACGTGTGGTAACTTGTTAATAGCTTTTAGTTTTAATTATCCGTATCTATAATAGTCGTAATGCTGTTAGCTTTCCTAAGAAAGAAAAATAAATAAATTAGCTGTGATCTCACTATCCTACCTAGATCAGAACAGAAAGAACACTTCAGGTTGGTATCCCGTCTCAGTTATTGATCATGACATGATTTCTTCCCTGTTTTTCGTTTTTATTGAGTTTATCACAAATTTCAAACATTTCGAGCAATAGCCAAATAAAATGTAAGTACATTCATCCAGAAAAACGTAGAGCGATATTGACGTTAATCTTGTAATCCGCAAGGGAACGTTCCATGACAATATTGTCCAATGCAATTTAGCTGTCACTAAAGCTGAGGCGAAACAGCGAAGATTTTCGTGAGCGTTCAAAGTTTGAGAAGACATTCTAGTATATTGTTTTATGAGACCGTAATAACGGTACGCTTAGGATGTCGCAGTTTAAAATTGCAAAATAGAATTCTTTAAAAACTTAATGTCTATGTGTACTTTTATCAGGTTTTCGAGTGTCTGCGTCTTGAGTGAAAAGCCTTTTTATCCAAATAATCTAAAACACTCCATTTATTAGAATAGAGTAGAAAATTAATGATATCGCGTTAGTGCGTTTTTCGCAATTATCTTAAAAATTAACACCTGTTGGTACATGTACTACAAAAAATGTGACATGACAGATAAACAAAATAAATTATACTATAAGAAAATAAACAAAATGAGAGTGTTTGGCGGATTTCCACCTCATCAGTTGCAATCATGAAATCTGTTGCAATGCATTCCTCGCCAAGCTCTTGCAGAAAGAAGATCGAAAACTGAAGACATGGCTGTGTGAGCTAGAATCTTTTGCCATCCCGTAATAGGGTAAATGAAACAAATAGATCTTACAAAGGTTTGTTCCTATCTATTAGGAACAAACTTTTGTAAGGTTTATTTAAAAGTACATGTTTAGATGTAGATGTCGGCCGTGTGATGTCGTAACAGTAGAATAGCATCACCCCATATCGTCCAATAGATGTCGTAGAAGGCGACTCGATCAGCAAAGGGGTATTGATCACCTTATACTCCGCCCGCCAATCCGCATTGGGCAAGCGTGGTGGACTGCTGCCTAAGCTTCCTTCGATAACAAGGAGAGGCCTTGTATCGCAGCAGTGGGTCAAATTAAAAAGGCTGTTGTGATGATGATGTTGATGACATATGTAGATTAGGCACGTTATGCCAGATGTTATGGCTGCTGTCGAAGAATGACAAAATAGTAACATATGGTGCCTGAAATAGCGATTTGTAGAAACTGTAAATATACAATATTAACCCTAGAAACAGTTGCACATGTTAGAAAGAATAATAGAGTATATGTTACGGTAAGTGTGATTAATTTAAAATTATTAAGAATTACCAAAAAATATTAATAATTACCAAAATTGAAGACAAAAGTAATTAATTATTTACTTTTACCGGTTATTATTAAAAATTATCAAACTTTTTTGATTTATCCTTTCGAACTCTGCGGCTGAGTGATGGGTAGGTTAGGATTATTTTTTTATGATCAGGCGGAGTGTAATGTTTTTAGGAGAGTAGTATTTTATGCACCTACCACACCACACCACAGTTATCATCACATTTACCAAATCACGAGGTAAGTATTAATAATTACATGGTTATTATTAATAATTATTAATATAAATACCGTAACATATATATAAGCAAGTATTTATGTTAAATATCAAATCAAGTATTCGTAAATACATTGTAGCTGGTAAATGATTTTACCTCCCGACATTGCTTGTTGAGGTTCATTTAAGAGAACGTATTTTCTTATTTCAATATCGCTCTCTTTCTCAGACCGTGCTCCTAATTTTATATGTGTTCGGTATAGACTGACCGACACCTCCTCGGAAATTATTTCAAAATTGTTAATAACAATTACAATTTAAGAGTGCACTCGATTTAACGTCAAAATTGTCTCATTTTGTCAAAGAATGAAGAGAGAAAAAAAATATTATAGGAAAATTAATTCTTGATTAAAACCACTATATCGTTAGATGAGATATTTTAATACACACTTATAGATTTTTAAATATAGGCCTATAGCGCAGTTTTATGAAAATGCAGTTTGGAGCTATCTTTCAGATGAAATGCCAGCTTTAATACTTTGCAAAAATAGATTTTCCAATAGAAAATATACTATTCTAAACCACTATAGAGCCCAAATAAGTAAAGAATTGAGATAACATTATTAAAAAGGGATACCAAAAATATTTACAAATTGGTAAATTTTAATGTCGATTTTTACAATGTATTTAAAATTAAACTTATTTAATGTACTTATTAAATAAAAATAAATACGAGTATAACGCTAGACATAATAATGATATTATAAAATTGTTAAATACTTAAATACATCGATCGTCGACACCTCGGGGTCTTCCCAACTAGCGGACTTATCGCGAGCAATGTCTATGTGTGTATCATCATCATCATCATCAACAGCTTATATAATGTCCGCATCGAGGGGCTCGAGCCTACCCCACTAGGGGCGATTAGGCCTAGACATGTGTAAGGTACTCCTCTGTGAGAAAAATACTGGCTCTTGGCGTTTTTAATCCCTGACCCCTATATTGTTAATTTTACTAGGAATTTGCTCTAGTAAAATCAATAATAAAGGGTTCCGATAGCATTCTAATTTTGGAAATACTTTTACTTATTACTTTCTAAATGAAATGGAATGTGCCTATCCACGGTTTGCGAACAACTGGATTGGAGAAAAATAAGTCTGCTATTAATATCTTCATATTTGCTCTCAAGCGTAATTACAAGACTTATAACGAGTATCTCAAGGCTACGAAAAGATCACCCAGAAACCCCATTTCGTGGAAGTCTCTCGAAAAATAATATTTTTGTTGCCAACAAACGTGGACCTTTCTGAATGGGAACATTGACAAAAGGTTGTACGTGGTGAATGTGATATGAATTCTAAAACACGCGATCTTTCCTCGAGATTGGGGTTGGCACCGCCGATTATTCATCGCTTAGTAGAATCCTGTTTATTGCTATCGTGTTCATCATATTTAGCCATAAACTTTTCGTGTACGATCGAGTAAATAGAATTATATCCCAGAACCTTCTGTTAGTCAAGCTGACTTTTCTGACTTAACAAATACAGCAAATAATGTCATTTCCTTTACTGTGTTAAGGTTCTACTGGGATCTACCCAGTGAACGCATGATCTACCATGTTCAAGATTCAAAAGTCGTTGTCTTTTTAATTCAGTTGTTCAATATTTCAATTGTGAATATTTTATCTGATATTTGGAAAGTCTTTTGTTGTTATGGTCATTTCTTTTGAAATTAAATCGGGTCACAATTTATTTGGTGCCAAAATTTTTATTTAATTAAGGGTTAATAGATTTTAATAAAAATATCTCTAGCTATTTTGTCTTTCCTCATTTGAAAATGTGTTTATATTTTTCGTTCAGTCAGGTATAACATGCTTTTTTACGGGATTTGTTTCTAACGTTTTCTTTTTGCAAGATGCTATTGATTTCACATACTAAACTACGTATTAGTAAATTTAAAATATTCAATTAAATATATTACTAGCTTATGCCCGCGACTTCGTCCGCGTAGAATAGTTACTTCGGTTAGCATTTAAATTTACTAAAACGCCATATAGCTACAAATTTTCCTTAAAAACTGACTTTACTTAAAAAATGACGGATTTCCATACAAACTGTCATCCCCTATTTTACCCCTTGGGGATTGAATTTCCAAAAATCTAAAATAAATCTTTCTTAATTTGTAACTGAAAGGCCATGTACCAATTTTTATGGATTTTACTTTAATAATGACGGATTTCCATACTAACTTTTCACTCCATTTTCGCCCCCTTAGAATGTGAATTTCCAAAAATCCTTTCTTAGTGCACCCCTGAACCTCATAAGGAACCTACGTACCAATTTTGGAATCTCTAGCTCTAGACCCAGCGGTTTGGGCTGTGGGTTCGTATGTCAGTCAGTCAGTCAGTATTCATTTTTATATATAGATATTCAATATAAAGTTATATTCACACAAATAAAGTTTATTTATTTGGTCTTTGTAAGCTTACAATTAGGCCTCATAAGAAGGCTCAAGGTCACTCAAGTATCTTATCTCCAGCCCAATCGGAATCTGTGTAAGCTAGAATATTTCTTTTGTTTTAACTCTTCTTATACAGTAACGACTTATGTCTTGTTACTTTCAAACTTGTTTCGCTGCAATCCATAATGAACTTGTAGGTTTATCAAAAACGCTGCAGCAAAAGTCATGAATAAACTATTAATATTTCCTATTTATATTAAAGGCATTTTCTTCCAGATATCTTTTATTAGAGTAACTGACAAGTAAATACAAAACTCTATTTATCAAAAACATTACATGCCACCTTCTTGGTGTATACTCAACATTTTTTTTATGTTACGAGATGGCAAACAAGCTTGCGACCCACCTGATGTTAAGTGGTCACCGCCACCTATAGACACTTGCAATATTAAGTGTAAATCACTTAACACCGCAAATGCGTTTGCCATCCTGGGGACTAAGATGATATGCCCTCTATGCCCAGTAATTACACTACTAACATAATTTAGATTTACCAATATAAATTCCCAGACCCAGAATAATAAATATAGTTCTCTATCTGAAACCCAAACAGAAAGGTGCGCTTTTACTCAAGGGGGACAAGAGAAAAGAATTTGTCGTAAATCAAAAATGAACGCTACGTAATAAGATATAGAACGATATTTAGCGTAAATTTGTCATTTTTCAATCCATATTATGAACCTCGACATACACGCCCTTAAGCTACAATCGAGAAACGAAACCCAGTGGCTTACGAAACCCTTATCCCTTATCTCTTATTATTTAATATTCCAAATCCGGCCCTGAGCTTGTCTCCTCCGTGCCGTAATATAATACGGCGTTATCGTTTTGTCCAGGGTCTCAGGCTAGGTATTAATTTTGCTTAAAACAATACAACTGCAATGGATATTATTTGTGGCCTACAATGCCAGTGAGTCGATTATGTGGCCACAATGACCCCATCAACTACTCTATAAAGGACTGTACCTTACTACAAACTTGATGGGCTTCTGTCTCCAGGACTCGCAAAATACTATTCAGATAAGACTGCACTCTATGGGTAAAATCAGACGACGAGAAATCGACAAGTAGTTTTATAAATTCTTTATTGCACACATAAAATATACTAAAACTTGTACAAAGGTGAGCTTACCTCTAAATAAACAACTTTAAAAAAAAGTCAAACCGACTTCAAAAAGTATAAAAATAAACACTATCGAATAAAAAAAGAATTTTAAAAATCAGTCCAGAAATGACGGAGATATCGGTGTACATACATAAAAAAAATACAGACGAATACAGAACCTCCTACTGTTGGGAAGTCGGTTAAAAATAGGTTCTGCCTGTAAAGCGTCGTCCTAATTGTGATGATCGCGCGATGAAAGTAGTTTCTGCGCTCCCGTGATGACTTACCAGCTCAATCAGGACATTCTAAAGAAATCTTCTATGATGAACTCATCGAGCGATGAGATGGATTTTATCATCGTACAATTGTATGCTAATTAGACTATGCTTAATGACCTCTCCACTTCTTCGAATACATTATCCGGTCTCTCAGGACCAGACAGGCTAGAAAAAAAATGGCAATGTAATGGCATAAAGAAACGCTTCTAAAACATGCAAACCCATTGTCGCGAAACGTGGCCTGTAAAATTATATCTGCTTCAGCCACGCAAGGCGATTACTGTAGTTTCTGTTGTATATGTGATGATAACCTGATGATAACTAAACAAAGTCTCACATCTGTTAAGAGATCGGACTTTACTGAGTTGAGATTGAAATTCTGAGCAGTTCTGTGCTATCAACATTGTTGATACACACGTCAAAAAGGACCGCAGCCCGGTAGTCGCCTCCACCTCCCCTTATAGCGACCCCTATCCACTCAACATTACTGAGCTAGTATTCTGAGTATGTCCTTGTCTGGATCTGAACAATTTATCTGAGTCTTAAAACTGAGAACCACCTGAGAACACATAATTATCACCATATTGTGTGTTGAGTTATAACACTGAGATAACGGTAGGTAGGTATGTATTTATCGACCGATAAATTCACCTTAGGTATATGCAATGCAAAAACATAGAATTAAAGTACATTCGTAAAACACTAAATTGTACAAACTCACGGTTCTTTGAAATGCACCGTTCGTCTCGGTTAGTCGGCTGTGTCTGTGTCACGAACGCAAAACGCGCGCTCGCACCGTTGAAGTCTACCGCCAATCGAAAATAATATTTCTACAGATTATAAAACTTCGCGGTATTCGCGACACTCCCCACGAGAATTAACTTATGTTGAGTAATTATAAAATAGGAAACATCATCATGTTATAAGGATATATTGAGTATTAACTGAATAATCTAGTTTACAAAAATCATAATGAAGAAAAAACTTACAGCTAGTTAGTTAAAAATACTAATTAGCTGATCTGTACATTGCCGAACCTTCTCGTGCGCTTTCTAAGCCGATGTTCGCTTTGCTTCTCGAAGATCACTGAATAGTCGGCTTAATGGAAAGAAAATTTGGAAGCTTCGTTTATCTCGTGACCCGTCTGAGTCAGTAGACAGCTGATTCTTTGAATTGGTTGGTGTATCAGTATGTCTCGCTCGATGTCTCAGTGCCCATAACACCCGATTCACGCGGTTCTTGAATCTCTATAAATAGAAAAATCTCTATAAAATCACACGGACCTAGTATATTTTTAGTCACCCACTTTCACCTTTACAACACGGATTTTCTTATTCTGCCTTCAATAAGAGCTGATATCTGCCATACCTTCCAGTTGTTCGTATTTCTTGATTCCCCTTTGATTTGACTAAATGAATAATAGCTGACTGGAATAGCGATCACAATCGCTCTCACTCTTATCCGCGTCCAACACCGTGGAACCCTGCGCACGTGTGCATCATCCACTGACTACACACTACGGTCAACTACGACCATTAGAGCACTACTTGAGTCCACACAACAACTGAAGCTTACTCATATGTTATCACTTGGTCCACAATAGACTTCGACGTCAACTTCCGACTGGTACACTACCTTCTAGCATTTGCCTCAACGCTCTCTACATTACCCTACAAGCGACTCCCAAGAAACTCTCAAGAGACCAGCAAGAGACTCTCATGAGACTCACAAGAGACTCTCCAGGGACTCCACGAGAGACTCCACTAATGGGATTCTACGCATGAGACTCCACTCACCAGTCTCCACAGATGAGACTCCACACATGACTTCACATCACGATTGTAAAATAATACCAACCGTCAAGTTTCCACCATATTTGCTAGAACGGGTAACGTTCTAGCAAATATGACTCTTATCACACATAGGCCCACTCACGGCACACACACTCAAACATTTCTTATCAACTCTGCCATTTCCTTATAACCCTTAGAAGCCCTCCCGGCCGAAAAAAAAGAACCTCTTCGTAATTAACTTTATGTTTGGGTGGCCCAAGCATCAAATGATCAATTGCAAGAACATCACCAAAAATACCTCCTGGTCACAGCATTTTTATTGACTTCAATGTTTACTTTAGTGACATTCATCATTTTCAACCACTCTTTTGGTTCCAACTGCTGTACATAAAAAGAGATCCTCATTGAATTGACATTGCAAATTTGTAAGCTCTTTTTAAAAAAAAATAAAAGCATAGCAGCATAGTATGAGTAAACGTCGTGTATCAGTGCTTGTTTACAACCTTCAACAAGGTTTTTTTAAGGTAGAACACTTTTATACGTTTAATAGAAAATCACATAAATCGAATTTTGCATTTTTTAAATATCAAAAACTAGACATCATTAAAATAAAGAGCAAGTTATTGACTAACTTGGCATGTAATAAAATTTCTGAATATTAAACAAATTAAATAGAAAACGAAAAATAACCTCCCGTCATGACGGGACCCGCACCGGCGACTCGCCGCAATCCGTGCGTGTGGTTTGCCATATGAGCCACACAGGACTATGAGATCATGCACGACAAATGATTCGAATATTATTCAAACCATTCAATTCAGACTGCGTCACAAGCCGTAATTGTTTTTCTTTTTAAATATTCTTTTATTAAAACACTCCTTTGACGTTGCTTCAAGTTTGCAACGATAGTTGTTCCCTCTAGAAACTTTTCTCACAACTGTATAGACATAATTATCTAAACACAAACTATTTCACGTGCTCAGAGATTATCACATACAATTCTTCCTTTATAATGCAGAAATTAGTAGTTGTAGAATCTACAGATGTCCTATATTGCTTGTTATCCGTTTGTACCCCTTCTTCAACATCTTTCACATATGTGTGAGGGCCTAAGTATTGAGTAGGTACGCATTTTTAATAGTAGCTGAAAAAGTATGTAGTAAACACTACACTGCTGTAAATCTCTCATTCAGAGTTTTGCTTAATGGCCAATAGAGTTTTCTGAGCTGTACTTTTTTTTTACATTACGAGATAGCAAACAAGCTTGTGGCCCACCTGCTGTGAAGTGGTTACTGTCACCAATCTAAAGACAGAGTTGCAAAATTAAGGGTAAATCACTTAACACTGCGTTGCCATCCTGAGGACTGAGATAAAATGTTTTCCATGCCCAGCAATCACAGTGGCCACCTTTCCCCTCAATCCGAAACACAGCGGCCTGCTTCACGGTAGAAACAAGAAAGGGCATGGTACGCACTCAGACTACCCCACAATTGAATCTACCACTTGTGAGACTTTCAACATTTTCTATAAAGTTTAGACTATTTCTTCCATGTTAAAGAAAAGAGCACTTTCCCTTTGCATAATATAATATTCCAATTATACTTACTAAAATATGCTGAGACACAATCGAATCAAACAACTCCGTTGATTCCGACTGCAACAATTAAAATAGACATTGTACCTATGTTGCCCTAGGACAATAGGTATTACTAAATAGGTAGGTACTAACTTATCTAGTTAGTAAAAGGTTGATAAAATTCTGAGCAATCTGTTTAAGAACACATCAAAAATTTCTTATGTGTTCATCTCTCTGACTATTACTATATAATATGTAAACTATATATATCATAATAATAATCTAGTCTATCATTGGTAACAAAACATTATAGGGATTAGTCACAGAATATCCCTCTGAGCAATACATCACATCATTAGGTATCAAGACTAAAGAATTTCTTTAAATTGTGTAAAACCTCAATTCACTTACTTAATATGTAAAATATCTGAGATTTGCAAGTCCTCCCTTGCTCGCTCACGTATTGTGCTTAGGTATCTTATGACAAATGTTGTTTCAAGCGTAGTAATGAGTAGATACTAGATACCTAATGTCTTTCACAAATATTCATGAAGCAAGTTCTTCAAAATTTCAAATTGTTGTACTTACACCTAAATAACGCTTCTCAAAAGCATTATTTATTTCCGTTTGCTTGTAAACTTCTGAAAAAGAAAGACACCTAAGATGTTTTTTATTTATTTTTTCTATATTGTCCTGAGAATAACATCTTCTATAAACAAACACAGTGCATGGGGTTTCTTTTTTTATGTGTAACATTAAATTGTAGTATCTGTACGGTCATGTCATGGTCAGATAAACATAACGGTAGAGTATATCTGATTGCACCATTGATATTAATACTAAAAATGGTCTGAGCAAGCTGTTCCTCTAGTGGGCACATTTATAATTATGTAAATTTAAATTACTTATATTTCTTTAAAAGATCTCTAAACAATACAGGATTTTGTTTATTTTCAAGCATGTTTACATTAAAGTCACCAGCAACTATAATTCTCTTTTTAGAGTAAAAAAAAACATGTATATAAAAGCATGTCCATTTTTTCAAAGAAATTATCAATGTGTCTTTTTATAGTGGATTTCTTTGTTATAAATTTTCTGTACTTACTTTCATTGGTCTGAGGGTCACGTCAAAAAGATGCAAAGACTAAAAGGTCAAAAATATGGAAAATTAGACCATAAGGCACTCGCAATAAGGTGGAGTTACTTAGGCATCTGTTCTTTTTTTTAAATTAGGTATTTATTATATCATTCAAGATATGCAACTGCACATCAACATAAAGATGAAAATCTGAAATCATCGTTATCTCCATAACATAAAGACTTTTATTCTAAATCTGAAAACGCTTTAACATTGTAACTAGGCACTGCGCCGCCGCCGGCGCCGCCGCGGCCAGACTGGCTGGCGCGCCGTTCTGGCGCCTGCGCCGACGTTATCTCGTATCACTGCACAAATTATAATTTCAACAAAATAACACATTTTTTTTTTTTATTTTCACTTTTGTTTCACATTAATAAACCTTACGTAAAGGGAATAAACACCATCCCAGCACCTCCACCATGTCGCGAAACGTGGCCTGTAAAATTATATCTGCTTCAGCCACGCAAGGCGATTACTGTAGTTTCTGTTGTATATGTGATGATAACCTGATGATAACTAAACAAAGTCTCACATCTGTTAAGAGATCGGACTTTACTGAGTTGAGATTGAAATTCTGAGCAGTTCTGTGCTATCAACATTGTTGATACACACGTCAAAAAGGACCGCAGCCCGGTAGTCGCCTCCACCTCCCCTTATAGCGACCCCTATCCACTCAACATTACTGAGCTAGTATTCTGAGTATGTCCTTGTCTGGATCTGAACAATTTATCTGAGTCTTAAAACTGAGAACCACCTGAGAACACATAATTATCACCATATTGTGTGTTGAGTTATAACACTGAGATAACGGTAGGTAGGTATGTATTTATCGACCGATAAATTCACCTTAGGTATATGCAATGCAAAAACATAGAATTAAAGTACATTCGTAAAACACTAAATTGTACAAACTCACGGTTCTTTGAAATGCACCGTTCGTCTCGGTTAGTCGGCTGTGTCTGTGTCACGAACGCAAAACGCGCGCTCGCACCGTTGAAGTCTACCGCCAATCGAAAATAATATTTCTACAGATTATAAAACTTCGCGGTATTCGCGACACCCATCTAGTCCTTTTCACAACACTGACCTAACAAATACACAGAAAGAATACAATAGACTATAGTGTACTCTGCCGTCCAGAAACCATTTAGAGGAAATTCACATGACATGAATTTATAAATAGGAACATAAAAATTAAACCTTCAACGACAGCAAAGATACTGTAGCCCGTATTTCCCAGCACAAATCATTTAAAACAAATTACGATGTTACAACTGACGTGCTCAGTGTACTTAAAAAACTCACAATTTTCCGTGCGAGTACACCCGTGGATTCGTTCAATTAATATGGCCAATACAGTCGTGCCGAGCGGTCTAATGAACCTGAATATTAATTGAGTTGAATATTCATTTACAGCGCCCCGGAGCACGATTGATGGCTAGTTTTAATCTGTTGGCATAAAACTACGCTTGTAAAATAGGTTGGATTCAGGTTGGATTTAATTCAATTGGCAATGCATGGAACGAGAATTATGAATCGGTGCTTGACTGCACTGGAGTGGTGGTTTCAAAAACCTGTATTGATATTTTTATAAACTTTTATTTTTAGATAGATAGATAGATGGACAATTTATTTGCATAAATGAACTATTGTAGCATTGTTTATTTATCAATTTTTCAAAGTCAACATCGTCATCTGACAAGTGACATTACGTTCCGTTTCGCATTAGGTTTGACATTCAGGCAAAGTGATAAATTCTATACCCAGCGACTTATAAAAAAAAAAAAAAAAAAAAAAAAGAAATAGTTCAGACGAAAGTTTCTTGTCTTGGTAAGTGGTATCATGTTTCAGTTCGATATTAGAGATTGTGGTCGTCTTTATGGAATTTTTGCACTTTGTTTTTGAATTGAAGCGCGTTAGAGCGTTTTCTATAGTCTCGTCATTATTTAGGTGACGTTAGGCTTACGGGGATCATATTAGTTGTTCAAAATTCATTCAAAGTAGTTATTCGCAAAGATTCGTATTGACAAGAATTTTTCGTTCATTCGGATGTATGGACTCACTTTCCTTTGCCTCAGACGTTAAAAAAACCATAGGTAGGCCGACCAATCAGGGACGTTTGTTTTTGCTTGTCAGATTATTCATTCGCATTTCGAATTTCAAATTCAAGGCTGAATTTATTTTTGAGGAACGTTAAACATCTTCGTGATAATAACATATGCGAGGATTATATTAACGAAGGAGAACTATTTTCTAATTTGGAAGGAAGATAATTCCGTATTTTCATAATATCCTGGAACGGATAAATAACCGTTAAGGAGTTAATAATTCACCCGAAAGGTAACTATAAAACTCTTATCGTTTTTCAATTATTCTGAAAGTTAAAAGTAAATTCTGTGATTGCCTTGATTTTGTGTTACAGTAAATTAGTAAATTCGGTTGTAAAAAACCGCCTCATCTTGTAAAAATTGCCTGACTACCTACTAAGGTAATTATATTTTGTCAGGTTCGAAATTTTAGGCAATGAATGATCTATTTGTTTAAATTATGAATAATTCACATCTCGAGAGATCATATTCTAAGTACTGTTGGTCGGGTTTCGTAATTGCTCAAAGATTTGCCGTTGTTTTATATTAGTTTTTGGACAAGTTGTGGTTCCAACTCCCTCTTGGGGTTTTATAATGAGTAGTGTAACATTTATTGATGTTGTTTTATTATGACACATCTTCAGGGTCGTCGGTACGGGTTTAGAGACCCAAATTTCCATTACAAATATAGTCGGCGGGTATAGAAACCTGCGCAGAACCAGAGTTTGGAGTTGTGAGATCAATTTGGAAAAGTGACCGGTGAACTACAATATATAGAGAGAGCTAACTAGTGGCTGATCTATCAGAGCCAAGACACAACGCACTGATCCAGGTACACTACACTAACCAAACGGTAGCGGCTGACTGTCGAAGAGTTCTACAAATACTCTGCAGAAGGTTGTCTCATAACGCGTTTACTAATAATTTATACATAGTAATACCCAAATTCCACTCGTTAACGATCAGAGCAGACTCCAGGACCCTACCTTTCATTATTTTTATGGTTGTATTTTACTATTAGATATATAAGTTAGAAGGTCTAAATTGTGTAAAATCTAACTTGTGTAAACTAGGTATTTTCAAGGAAGAGAATTCTCACAAAGGTATATTATTTGGAATATGTAAATTGTAAGTAAATAACTTTTCTAGTGCAACAAACCGAATATTGTCCACCCTAAATAAACATTGTACTGCCAAACCATCAAATTGTTGTTTCACTTCATATATACCCATTTAGTAAAGGAAAATACAACCAGTTGAAATCCAGTATTACACTATATAAATCAAATACAAACCTACAATACAATTTAAAAATAAAATCATTTTTACTTAAATTGTGTGTCGCAGCGATGCAAACTGGCTAAAGCTCAGTGATGTATTTGCCAAAAGAAGGCAAAACACTGATTTTCAGATTCTGCCCAGGCGACAGGTGCGAGCACAGGGTGCGAGGATGCGGAAACAAAAACTGGCTGTGTTTTCATTGACTAAATTAAGTAATTCATTAATTATAAAATTTTAAAAATTGCAAAAAAAAATTAAAATATAATTTTCAATGGGCATAAGCAATAATTCAATTAAAATTAGTATAAATAGAAAGTATAATGTCGAACATATATTTGTAATTAATATATATATTCTTTTAGGGCCAGGGCTACTTTTAGCATTGGCAATCAACGACTTTTTTGAAGCTAAATGCAACGACTGAACGCTCCCGCTCACGTGAATTATAGTCGCGGCTACTTTCGGACGTTCGATGCAGCGAACGCTACACTTCACTCACATTCCGATGCCAGTCGCGGCAAATTGAGCTTTAGCGTCTGCGGAACAAGGCTCAGTGTTTCACTAGATATTTCGTCAATCGCTCGCTGCTTCAAACTTAGTTAAATTCAACATCAATGCAATCGCAAAAAGTCCAATCGCCGATGGCCTCATTTGCAATGTTTGTATTTTAGGGTCGAATATTGCGACTGAATTTTTACTTTGATTGGGAAGCTTTTTATTTAAAGCTCCGCGCTAATGGGTCACCGGTGGCCGCCAGCGTTTTTTCCATATACTGGGTGTAAAAGACATGAACAGTCAAACGAAAACCATGTATTCTATACATCAAAATAAGACATATTTCAAAAAAAATATTGCTGGGAAATGATTTTTATTTTTTGGTGTTGAAAAAATTGCAAGTTGTACCACGCAATGTAAAGGGCTCAACTGGTACGCAGCTCACAAAACCGCGATAATTTTGCCAGACGGTGGCCCCGTTCGTTAGTGTCTGTGCGCATCGAGTGAGCTACATTGAACGCTAACGTTTTGAAGCCATTTTTTGTTATGAAATACTAAAAAAAATGATAAGGTTTCTTTGGACAATAATTAAGAAATAATGTTTAGAATACGTTTTCATAAAAAAATACAAAAAAAAAAAATATTACTTTGACCTTCAATAAAATCGTAACTATCAATTTCCCAGGTATAGTCTGAAGGAAAAAAAATTTTATGATGGTGAGTAGAATACATGGTTTTCGTTTGACTGCTCATGTCTTTTACACCCTGTATTTGTATAGACACTGTACACACGTATGGCCAGTGGCGGCCACGCTCTTCAGCAGTGTCCGCGGTGGCCGCCACCAAGAAAGTGGCGTGTGGCCGTCACCGGTGGCCCATTTGCGCGGAACCTAATATTATTTTATGATGACACTGAATATGAAATCGACTGTTTTCACTAACAGTCGGTACATAACAATGCTTTTAACACTATCTATTGTTATTTCAACAGACCTTGATTAGATGGGCTTGAATCAAATCCTTCTACAAACCAAATCAAGCACTTTTTACTATTCTGGAGATAAAACTCGGGAACTTTTATACAAGACAAGACCACGGAGATGCTTGGTTGGTAAATTGGAGAGTAAGGTTATCAAAGTTCTACGCGATAGCCAGAAGGGTCGGCAGGGCGCGAGTGACACCAATGTAGTCCAAGACTGTATTTTTTGCCAACCATAAAACCCTGATTTTACACGATTTCATTGTTATGCTATCATTACAAGAAAAAAAGTTTTATAAACTGAAACCCAACTAGGGAAAAGAAAGGAATGAAATGATCTAAAATTGGGTTTACAAGGTCTAAAAATGGACTTCTCCTATTGTTTAACTCGTTTAAAACGTAAGCCTTTAATACTCGGACCATAATAACGAATCGATTGACGCCTTATTCATCAAAATTAGATGAATAGTTTAGGCGCTACGGCGGCGCAATAAACGTAAATACAAACATACATACATACGTAGACTGCTAAATTCACCCTTTCTATTAGTCGGGTAAAAAAGTACAAAGGTCTTTTGTTCCAGAGTATTTATTCTATACATAGATTAACATTTATATCAATTAATTTCAAAACATACCCGAATATAGGTTAACGAGAAGATAATTAATAAACGGACTATGCGATATGAGTTTTCATCCGGGAAATTCTGGATATGAAGGCGTAATTTAATAATTAGTATCAGTAGGACATAAATCAACTTAGTCTCGAACTAGCGCCGGCTAATTAGATGACCGGCAACCGCACTGTCTGGGACGGAGAATTGGTATTACGCGCGGTCTATGCCCTAACCACTAAAAGTTAGAGCATAGTGCTAGATCGATTAATAGACAAACAGGAAAAGAATCCGCATAAGTTGCTTTGTGAACGGTCTGGACAAAGATGGGTGACCGTGAGGCCGCGGGTTCGAAGTCAGTGACGAGCGGGGCGACGGTGGCAGCGGCGCGATTCAATGCATATGTTACGGTGAATGTAATTACTATGGTTATTATTAATAATAACCAGTTGTTATTAATACTTACCTCGTGATTTGGTAAATATGATGTTAACTGTGGTGTGGTGAGGTAGGTGCATAAAACACTACTCTCCCAAAGACATTGCACTCCGCCTGGTCATAAAAAAATAACCCTAACCTACCCATCACTCAGCCACTCCAGTTCGAAAGGATAAATCAATAAAGTTTGATAATTATTAATAATAACCGGTAAAAGTTAATTTTGTCTTCAATTTTGGTAATTAATAATAACTAGCTGTACCCTGCCACGCTTCGCAGTGGCACATAGTGATTGAATGGTTGAGAAATGAGAAACAAAACAAAGAATACATTTCATATAAGTTTAATTTTGCAATACTTGGGATATACAATATTTTTTGTTTTTCCACTGTCTGCGTTGATATAAAGACTATCTGGTTTGCCGACTCAGGAACACGCAACATACACTCTAGCTGTACCCTGTACCCCCCAAAAATAAAAACAATCCTTGATGCGGATTTTACATGTTGGCGACTGGCCACCACATTGTCTATAGTTTTTTGATTGACGTTGATGGCGGTTGCCTAGTTACGGTTGTTATTTTTTCATTACTATTGCGGTTGTCAGCGAGTGTTTTCCTCGCTTCTGGCAGATGGCGCGGTCACTGGTACACAGCTGATCATTAAAAAAACTGTTTTCTCGCGGTCGCAGATATGTGACTGATGCAAAAAATAGATAAAAACAATCCTTGATGCGGATTTTATATCATGTTAAAATTTCAACTCAATCGGTGCAGAACTTTTTGAGTTTTTGAAGCATACACAAACCAACATAACATTTTTATATATATAGATTGTTGGTAATTATAAATATTTTCAATTAATCACACTTACCCTAACCTAAATGGAACTTAAATGGTACATTTAAATGGAACTAGCTTTGAAGCGGCGCAACAAGCGACGCATGAGCGATGCGCTCCAGTCAAGTGGTGCCCGCGCGTCCGTGTGTGCATTTTATTTATTGCTTTTTGTCGACCGACGTGAATGTTCAAAATGCCCGCCGACGACGTCGAGGAGCAAATTATTTCAATAAATTTTGATAGGATTAAGACACTAATTTCTCATAACACAACACAACGCCGCTCTGGCGCCGCACGATCTGCCCGCTGGATTCGAGGCTGGGTCAGCGACCACCGCTCCGCTGTCGCGCCGCCTGTTGCCGTCGGCGTCGCCCCGCTCGTCACTGACTTCGAGTCCGCAGCCTCAAATATAAAATTTTACAAAACTACTTTGTAATTTTCATGAGCTTGTAAGCGGTTGTGAGGTAAGTACGTCCCCATTACAAAGTAGAAGGAGATGATAATTAATTTTCATTTCCCACCGACTATGCAATCCGGGGCCGAACGCATGTGTGTGTAGGGGATTATTCTCACAGTCGTGGAAAGCCACGCGACAAGCCTAAGTTGCCAGAAGGGCATTGAGAATATCTGAAGAGTCGAAAGACTTTTGATTTAGCGAGGTTATCGGTTGCGATTTTTTACAACCATGACTAGCGCCTGTACTTTCCACGGCCTATTGAAGGGTTGTGTTTGGTTCTACACACATATTTTTTGTTATTTTCTCTTTATTCCTAAAGAGGTGATGCGCTAATGGTCCGTAGTCGTTTCTTAGCCACCATTCCGTAGCGTTCATAGTAAAAATATGCGTTCCCTTTCTGAGCTGATAAGTCTGCTACGACCTTTATGGACTTTTACGTCACAACCCTTTCAAATATTTCAAGCAGTTTCTCCCACTTTTCCATAAGAAATTTTAAATAAATTTTAATAAAAAATAATGATCCCTGGGGCAATAAGAATTGTAAAGTAATAGAGTTTATATAAAAAAATAGACATAATTAACTACAATAAAAAAAGCCTTATACTTATTTACTAGAACTAATAAATCAAATAATTATTATGTAATTTTTGTAATCTTAAAAAATCTCGTCGTCACTTCCTTCTGACGAACTTTCTGCAGACACATGAATAATAAACTGCTCTACATCATTTTTTTTTTAATACTTTATACAATGTTGATATTACATAATCGGAAAATCAGAATCTTCCTTCATGATATGAATTAGTATTTCTTTTGTCATTGTATGAATTACATGCATTTTCCCTATTTCGTAAATTGATTTATTGGTCTGTTTAATACGTCATTTATTAAGCGTATTTGCGACCGGTGGAAACTAAAAGAATTAATTAGCGTGCCACTTCCCGTTGGGGCTTGTTACGTGGAGGTTTTATTTAGATCTGTGTGGGCTTGTAACGAGCAAACGCTTTCATGAAAAAAGATGTATTTCGCATTAAGTTTTATTTTTATTTATATGTATATTGAAAGGGAAACATCATACGTTTGTTGCTGAAAAAAGGTTTATGTTGTCTTTAACCAATCATGTATGACTTAGGTACCTATTCTGACACATCGAATTGAAGTCGCCGTTTCTACTCTCTAGCCTGACTAATTTTTATACCGCCTTTCGATAGCAACCGGGACCAAACGTATCTTTCAAAGTGGAAAGTAAATAGAGTTGAAAATTCTTCTCAATCCGTCGTTGCCTCTGACGACGGATTGAGAAGGTCTCTTCTCAATTCCTCCGCCTCTTCTCAATTCCTCCACGTTACGACTGAGTTGGAGTCTGAGCCTTTAAAGGAACCAGAGTAGGGCTTAATTGTCGAGGTCGAGCACAGCGAGTAAGCGCTCAAATTTGAAGCGTTCAAACTGAAAGAAAGAAGAAAGAAAGAAACATTTATTGAGACAATACAACAAACAAACAGGAATATCAAATATAATTTTTTTGTCTGAAACCGTCCTAGTCCTGACGACTAGCGCCGGGGTATTATAGTACCTCCACCTTTGAGAAGATCACAGTCAAATATCACAAAATTTCTGCGGTGTGCTGTTTCTGTTGGTGAGTAAGATTGACACAGTTCTACGGGGTAGCCAAGGGGACTAGGATTAGCAGCGCCCAACTTTCACGTCAGTGTTGCAATCGTCTATAGGCTACGGTGACTGCTAAATAAGGTAGGCTGTCTGCCAGGCCGTTTATTTGTATGATAAAATAGTATTTAGAGGAAAAAATCCTAAACTCAGTGATAAAGGTGTCCTACTGTACCTGCCATTTGTAAGGTTAGCGGCTGCCAGGGGTTGTTTTAAGTATGCCTCCGCTAAGATATGGAATGACCTACCACCACCTATTCGTGTTGATTTTAATCCATCACTTCCAACTTTTCGGAAAATGTGTTGCGAATGGCTGCTTAAACGGCAGTCCCTGGCACTCGCCCGAGGCTGACTGCATCCGCGTGTATTGCCGTGTACTATTTTTATTTTATTTTTTATCTCATATTGTAGCTCACACTTACCTACATTAGAATTACTAATATTTTCTGATTATAAACTCTATTTGTTATATCTACTACTCGATGTAAATTAAATATCTATCTACTTAATTTGGTATAAGGTTATGGCAGAATAACAGAGGTTGTGGATTCTCTTCAACCACTGAGCCATAAGCCGTTTTGTCTTGTCTTGTAAATTTAATTTTAGAATAACTACTTATGTATTTTCGTATTGTTTACTCTGAGTTAAATAAAAGCATTATTATTATTATTATGTCCTTTATTTCATTTAAAATAGATACAAAATTATATTTCTAAATATTAAATTTTTACAATCTATAAACACGAAAAATATTTAACATTTAAAAGTACAAAACCGAGCGATTAATCCGCTGTGTCTGTCCTCCAATGGGTGTAGTAGAAGGCCACTAATAGATCAGTAAAGGGGCATTGATCACCTTATAATCCACCGATTGGGCAAGCGTGGTGGACTTCTGCCTAAGCCTCTTTCGATAACAAGGAGAGGCCTTGTGTCCCAGCAGTGGGTCAAATTATAAAGGCTGTTATGATGATGATGAATCCGCTGTGCAATACCTCGACTAAATTAATAACACGAAACGAAATATTTGTTTTCTTAAAAAAAATATATTATCTTGTGTCCAGGTGTGCAGTACATCAGGGATTGTCCTGCTGAACCAAGGATTCCCGTCTACATGGTGGTTGGAGGAGCTGCAGGCGGCGCCGGCATCTGCTGGCTCTTATGGGCCCAGCTGGCAAGCAGGAGCTCTAACTCCTCCGCCAGTGTGCCTGAGAGGGTCCTCGCTTATACGCTTACTATATTTTTATTAGGATGGTAAGTAATCGCCTAAGCTTTTCGTAACAAAGACTAGCGGACCCGACAGACGTTATACTAGTTTAAAAAAAACACTTTCTGTCAGATTGAATTGTGAATTTAAACCACACAAAAATTTTCATCTATTTTGAGACCCTAGAAAAGACATACGATATGTTTTGGCGCAATAACCGACACTAACGCAAGCGAAGCCGTGGGCGACCGCTAGTTAATAATAAAGTCATTTCATAAAAACTGTTAATCCACTCTTTGTTAGGATGAAGTATGAAAAACATGCTGCAGTGTCAATCCTCACTATATTAACCTATAAAGTACGTACTCTGACGCATTTAGTGTACTGTTAAACCAAGAGTCGAAAAAGGAAACTTGACTCTTATAAACGTTAAAATAAAGACCACTAATGATGATAATAAAGGAAGAATATTAAAATATAAATGAAAACAAATATCATGAAATCCGAATCGAGTTCCCGAATGAAAATTAAATTTAATGCGAACAACTGTAATCAGGACTGCGAGTGGCGTAAGCATGTGGATGTAAAATAATATTTAAATTCAGTACATTTGGAGCGTATTTTGGTTCACGTCACGTAGGGATTTTAGAGAAATTCCCTGGAAAAATACAATTACAAATAGCCGAGAGGAGTGAAGTACATTTTCAAACGTAAATATGATTTTTTGTATACGACATTTTGGATTCACTGATTCGTAATTATTTATTGCGTTACTATACAGAATAATTAACAAAACACCCAAAATCAAAACTAAACAAACGTTGGATAAAACTACAAATAACAATCATTGTATCATCTGTGTGGGTTATATCAATATGTTTATATATTTTATAGTATTTTATATTAATTTCATTTTGACACCATTAGTTGTTCCTGAGAAAAAGGGTCAATCTAAGGAGATCGGTCGAATCGCCGAGTTCATAGGAAGACCGAGTGTCGCGATCACTGGCCGTACTACATAACATGGTTCTAGCTGAGCATGCCGTAATATACACTATTCATTGCGCGCGTCATAAGGACTGCGAAACAATGAAAGTTAAGCACAGCCGCAAAGGAGATCGGTCAAATCGCTGAGTTCATAGGAAGTCGCACTGGGCATACACTTTGTCACAAGTTAAACGCCGGCATGGCCTATCTCCTTGTATTATTAAATATGTGGTCTTGACAGTCAGATAGACGGATAGCAAAGTTATCCTATAAGCGTTTTTCTCTCTCATAAGAACAATATATTTTTTACAAAGCAGACATGTGCGATGATTACAGCTCAATACTAATCTGTAATCTGTCACTTTCTTAATTCGAGTATGTATAAAAAGATTGTACATACCTACATGCAAACTTAGTTCCGAGTTTCATGATATATTAGACCCTTGAGAACGAAAATAGGTCACAATAGTCGTGACTTTTCCAGAAGTATTGTGAAGACGTATAAGAAACACGATACCACTGTGTTATAAGATAGGAGAGGATCTCGTTAAACTCATATTGAGGGAACACTGATTTGTTTACGTATTGTAAGCGATATGTGTTTGTGATATTAATTTTTTAACAAAACAATGGAGGGATTTCACTGGGATAATAGCCTTAAAATATCTACATTTATACTTAGGTAATTAATAAAATGTATAAGGTACTGGTAGTCCGTAATACAGACTGTAATAAAATATACTAAATTCGATCTAAATAATATTTAAAGAACGTAATGTCATTATTACAACGTTTAACGATTTGCTCCAAGTTGTTAAGCAATTACAAAAACAAGCAAAAAATGTAAAACACTGTAACCCGAATACGGAAATCTGAAAAAAAAATGAAATCACTTGAAGTTGGGGTTTACAAGGTGAAATCTACTCCTCTTAGGCCCAACCAACCAAAGCGGAGACGAGATAAGAAGAGGAGAGTTTTAAACAACCAATAGAAATTCGTTATTCACAGATCTCGCTGCTCAGCGGCGTTTTTCGTGTCATATCGAACTAAACTGCAATCTGCAATCTTAACAAACACAGCACACATCTCCGCTACAGTCTAGTCAATACGCATTGATGGAGTCCGGGCCTTATTGTTAAAGTCGGTTACAATGTAGCCTATGTTACTCGGACCATAATAATGAATAGATTGATACCTTATTCATGAAAATCGGATGAATAATTTAGGCGCTACAGAGGAAAAAAATCATAATCCTTCATTTTGGATTCACGTTGTCGGTTTAAAAAGAGTATTTTCTAGAATATTTTGAACCTAACCAATATTTATTTTCTGTTTTATACCAGGTTCGCGTTTGGAAACTACTGGACACTTGGTATACTGTGGCCAGATTACGCGCCGACGCTATTCGAGCCGAACCAATGGTGCCACAGAACATTATACGTGTTCGCACTAACGCAGTTGGGGGTCGTATGGGGAGTGATACTTCTGTTGATGCTGCTACTACTGGCGCTTGTAGTTTGTCAGGTAAAATTTTCATTCATTATTATTAATAATAATAATAATAATTTATTTTCCAATAGTTATGTTACAGAAACATGTTAGAGTACAATACATAATTATTTTACAGTATAGTGCTTATTGCTAATGCTAACAATTAAACTCTGCCGCCTAGTTTAGGTATAACCTGTATTCTCGGGGAAAGATCCATCCCTTAGTAGTATTTTTCATTTTATCACTTATTATTGTTATCACCCATTGCCGAACAGGCTTTCAACCTTACGTTGTTGACATTCCTCCCATTCTCACGAAGCTATTTGCTTCAGCTTTCATACTGCGAACAGCTAAGGAGTGTGGAACTCTTTGCCAAGGTTTGTGTTCCTGGATCAGTATAATCTGGACATCTTTAAGGCCAGAGTAAACAAGCATGAGCGTGTACCACCTAAGGCCTCATCATCGCTTTCCATCCTGTGTAATTGTGCTCAAACGCCCAGTCTGTTCAACATAAAAAATAGACCTGTCTGTTGTGTACGCCTTAAAGACCTGACTTCTCACTTAGTCACCCACATAGATTCCACTTGTCTTAGAGCAAATCTCTTGTAAAAGTTAGCGCGGTATTCTGTAACGACATAAGATGTAATTTAGCGAATTGTATTGATTAAGAATATTTATGGTGAAATATTTGTTCACGTTTGACAGATAATTTCAAAGTGAGATGAGAAGCGAGAAGTGAAATAGCATGGCAGGTGTGACCTGCGATATTCAAATGTCGACAACACATCGTACTTTTTTCCCACCAATGTTTTCACCAGAAAAGTTTTATTGCAATCGATATAATATTTTTATTATTTACTGTCGCTGATATTCTTGTGACCAATAAGAATTTGTAAACTTTTCATCAAAATTATTAAAGTTATTGACAGTTTTTGAGCCAAGACCTTGTCCAGAAGAGCGAGTTTGCCGCGTTCTTTACGCGCGAACACATACTGAGGCTCAACTCGCGAATTTGAAACTCGCGCGTAGCTTGTGGACGCAATGTATTGAGCCCCAGTACCTCGCCAACGTGCGTTGTGTGTTCGCGCGTGGAGATTCGCGGCGAATTCGCTCTTCTGGATAAGGTCTAAGTGTGTGCGTAGTTTTGTGGTATTAATAGTACTTAAATTATGTTGTCTTTGTATTATTATATATACTTTATTTATTTTTCATGCAATTCTTTGTATGAGATGAGGCATCTGCTACTACGTACTATTTTAGGATAACGATAATTCTGTGATATTAATAAATCTGTACTATTTAAAGTGTTGACGGATTTACCCTAATTTCTTTACCTTGATATCTGCTGATCGTAATTGTCCTATAGATCGAGGAAAACTTTTCAACGGCGTCTACAGGAAAGGATCATTTTTTTATCGGTCTTTTGATGCTATTGAATTCACAACCTAGTTACAAAATAACATTAAACTTAAATTGAGCCACTCTTGAAGACTGCTTTTGTGAAATAAGGCATTGTGCAATTCCACAAAGCAGATATAATGAGCTCAACTTTTTGAATGGACTGGACTACTTTTGTTAGATATTGCGTTGATGTAATGATAAACATTAAAAGAGAAAATATCAAAGGATTATCATCTAACTAAAGGAAAAGGCTTCAGATTTCTTAAATTGAAAAAGGAATCAAAGTAACTCCTCTCGGTCGCGTAATGTATAAAAAATCCGTTAAAAACGTGTTACCCAGGGGAGGAATAAATATTTAATACGACCGTTGTAGCGCCTTAAATTCACGAATTCATTTTAAATCCACTTTCGATCTAAATGGAATCTGTGCAGGGCGATTAGGCTGACAAAGATAAAAATCCGTTTCGTTGGCATTCCTGTCCGCTATTCCGAAATTATTTTTAAGTTCACAACAAGCATTTATAATACGTAGGTAGGCTCGTGTTATATTGAATACGACATTCTTTTACTACCCTTTGGTATTTGGAATGTGTATCGCGTGATGGTATTCCGAATTGAACCTTATTACTTCACACATTTGAGTATAGGTACTTACGTTGCTAAGATTTCGACTTTTATTAGTTCATGCGTGACTACGCGTTACAATAGTGTATACGCTACAGCTTTCCTTGGTTTTTGATTGTCATAAAAAATAATGTATTTAATGAAGCCAAGAGTCAATATTAGGTGTAAAGCTAGGTATATTTTTAACTTCAAGGTTAAGTAGACGCTCATTTTAGTATTGACCTTATTAAAAAACAAATTCGTCGTTAGTTTGTGATCTTATTACGTTATAGTTTACAAAGTCCATGGTTTCTTATATTCATAGACGAGTTATATGGTTCCATGAGAAACACGATTTTTTTATTTAGCTTCTCATGCTTATAATTTCCGTACAACGATTAATTCAAAGACTGAATTTGAATTTAACAGGTCTCGAAATAATTTCGTCTCAATAATTTTAATATCGATATAGATATCTACTATTGTATTAGTTAATTACAGATAGTCAAATTTAACGGCAAATCATCTCCTAATAATTCAGAACCTGTATAATCGGCACTAAAGACTTTCATCAACAGCTCTTATAATGTCTCCACCGAGGGGCTCGAGCCTACCCCACATTAAGGGCGATTAGGCCTTAGTCAACCACGCTGGCCAAGTGCGGGTTGGTCTACTTCACACACAACCTAAGAATTTATTGATAGGTGTGTGCAGGTTTCCTCACGATGTTTTCCTTCACCGTAAAAGCGTCGATTAAAAGTACATATCAATTCAAAATTTGAGAACACATTGGTACGTGGTGAGGGTCGAACCGGTGCCTCCTGGGTGGGAGACGACGCATCTTACGCACTACGCCACCGACGTTTCCTCTTAAAACTTTAGGTTATTTAATACAATCTAAAGTCTTAATACAACCTTAAGACTTTAGGTTGTATTAAATAATGCTTATATTCTGATGCAGGTGTTCGGTTGCGGATGGCTGGGCCCGCCCAGGTACAAGTAGCAGCGGCGGAGCGTCGTGCTCGAGCTGTGGCACAGGAACATTAACAACACCATGGACGTCGCTGGGGCCTTGCTGCCTTTTACCCACGTCGTCCGTCCAGAACTCACTATACACGTCCAAGAAGTCCTCACACAAGCAGACAGGGATACAGATAAGAAAATACCAGAAATCAACGAGCCCAGTGATGCGAGTGACGACAGGAGAGAGACAAAGTGTGCTGAAGTGAAAGTGAAAAGTGGTAAGCGCCCAACCTGATGGTTGTTGATTGTGCTGCCGTCGCACGCGGAGAAACATGTGCATTTTGAGTCGACGGACAAGGTTTATTACTTCTGACTATCACTGTTTGGTTTGTATTAAGCGAAACTGCTTCTTGTATATCTTGTATTGTTTTTGATATTTCATTCAAAGAATTTGGAATTTCGAAAGGGATTTTGAATCAAATAGAAACGTATTATGTAGTCAGTATAACACTACGAGCCTTGTAAGTAGAATATATTTGTTTCAGCTATTCTTATTATTAGCTTCTTCAACGTTCCATGCTTAAACTGCTCTCAATTATTGTTTGTTATCCACAAATTTAGAATTATATGTGATAGTAGTTGTACATATCTAATAATCTCATTATCTCATTACGACATATTTGTAGATTACGTAGTCATCGACGTGTAATTAAAATACAATTATTTATTAATAAATGTACAACGAATATTATTTAGATCCAGTTGTATATAAATATATAAAATGATTATTGTATTTCTGTAATCTTTTAAAATTATTAAGGAACTTTGTAGAAAAATATATGTAGTTGAATATGAATATGACGCAAAGTTTATTTAAGTGTAAATTAAAAAAAATAGAGTCTTAATTGTAAATTTGTCTCAAAAGCACAACTAAAGTGTCTATTTAATTGATGGGTCCGGTGATGTAATAACAAAAATATTGGACTTGGTGTCTTATTGTTAAGATGAAGAATAACTGATTTATTTTATTTAAACAATTTTAAAATTCGGACGCTAATACATTGTTTACGACTGGATATCTTGCAAATTTAGTGCATTTATAATTATAATTATTTTTTAAATGAGTATTGTATAAGATAAATCAAACCGAATGTTAATGGTACGTTTACACGCTTGCCAAGCCTTGGCAAACTGCAAACAGTCCCAAGCCTCCACAAATCTCGTTTGGCGTTTGAAAGGCGTTTATACGCTTGTCAATGCGCCAGTCTGCAATATACATCCAAGCATGGCGGACACCGAACTTGTGACGGCTATTGCATTTGGTTTAACGTACTTTAACGAAAAGTAGTCATCGATATCTCTTTTTTATTTTTTATCTCCTTTACTGGCCTTCCAGTAAGTTCAGCAAGACGAATCCATGCATCTGCTTCTTTCTTCTTATCTTTATGATTTGCATCTTTCGGATTCCAGATGCATGGTTCCATTTGGTAATGTTCCAAAAACGAAAGACTCTCCTCATTCGACCAGCAACTCATTTTTTATTTATTTTTTGAAAAATCAAGTAAGCGTGTACTTGTCGCGAGATCACAATGGCTACTAAACACGGACCAACATGTAAATGCATCGCAAGCGCTTGCCACAAACGCCCTTTGATCTGCGTAAAAAAACCGACACTCGACTGGATCGGAAGCAAGCAGGCACAAGCCCACGCAAGCCAAGCCAAACGCCCTTTTTACATGCTTGCGTTTGTCGATCCTTGCCAAGGCTTGGCAAGCGTATAAACGTACCATAAGACGTACATCTTTATCAGAAGTCATTTTTGCAGGAATATCCTGTTGATTGAGACTTAATCATTAATGATCTCAATACTGTCAATAAATTAGGACTATTAATTTTTGTATTGCCAATGCATTTGGCTCCCTTTTCAAAACTCTGTTATTCTTATCCTGGTTAAGATATTAATGAAAAACTACGTCAGATAAAACTTCATCACATTCATGTCAAAAGTTCTTCTCTTACATCAGAATTGGAAGTGCAGATAAGTAAAGGGGATCCAACACACAAAATGGATCAAATTTGTATTTTTGCGATTTTTATATTCAAAATAGCATCACGATTATGGATGCCATTTCCAGAAGAAAAATAAAAGTTTCAATAATCACTCTTACTTTATTTTAGTTATAATCATTTTGAACCAGGTAATTCTCTAAAGAGCATATGTGTGTGTTGGGTCGTTTTTGCTTATCTACCTCTAATTTGTCTCGGGTATTTCAGAATACACAATCTCCTGAACGCAGCAAAATATAATAATTTTCTTCTAAAGTATTTGAATTAACAAGTTACTTTGTAATTTATTAATTAAATATATTATATACATAACATAAAAAGTATTAAGACTTCATAATGTAACGTGTTATTTCAAACCATTGTTTTTGATCCTATCTTGAACACAGCTTAAATATTTTTACGAGATTTATGTTACGCCTTTTGCGTGTGTATTATTTATTTGTCTCATTGTAAAATATTTTATCCTTAATGGGACCCTAAAAAGCTTATATTTAGATAACCCTTAGTGTAGTAGGTTTAAATATCAAATCCAAATGAAACGCAAATGAAATTGCATGGAACAGGCTTTAATAGGAGTTTTGAGAAATAATAATATTTTTATAACTATAATTACTAGTAGACATTTTGATGTGCATATATGGGCAGTTGCAATATTCTGTCGACAAGATAGATGAAGTCGTTGTTCTTAACAAACAAGGCGAACACGCGCGACTCACTCCAGTTGGGTGTAGATGAAATAACCTCTCTAGTCTAACAGCCGTGTCTATATGATGAGTATAGCTTGACGGTTTTCTCGAGGTCGAGATAGGATTCTTTTTGGCAGCTCCCGGATCTGTAGAGAAACAATGTAGGTCTCAACTGCTACGTCATCTGTCACATGTATAGAAATCGTTCCTCTTGAGGATTTTGTCACAGTATACCAAGAACAGTAATACGTCTTCATACAAACTGGCCGCTATCCATTAGAATGTGTGCGTGCGTACGCATGCACTGTGACGCACACATTGACATAAAAATATGGGGGCATAAAGTGGCTGCAGTGCGGGCCGCGCCGTCTCGGTGTGATCGCGCGTTTTTATGTCATTGCACATTCGCTCGCCGCTCGTTCCCGCCCGGCACATTTACGAACCTTAGCGTCAACGCAAGAGTAGGCTGATAACTTGCCGACAGCCCGCAGATAAACTACTGTTCTTGGTATACTGTGATGCTGTCGACTCTTCACATTATTTCAAGATTTAATCTGTTATGTTACCATAACAACATTTGAGATCGAGATTAAATTCTAATTCTCAACACTTTTCTTTCTTATGGTAAAAGTGCTAAAATCATTATTTCAGTTGCCTTTGTAGACGGAATATTGTAACTGACCTCTATTTGGGCACTAAAGGCCAAAAACCCACAAATAAAAATTATAATTAATAATGTAAACATGTAAAATTATTGTAATAAAGTATACACTTACGTTTTTATTTTTCGATTGGTATTAAAAATACGTATTTGTAAAATCAGTATTTCAAAGAAGCTTTATGTCATAATATACGTCCTCTTTTCATGGATTCGTCCGGAAGTATCGACCAATTTTGGATGAATAAAAAACCGCTTTTCAAAGAAAAATATTTTAAAGTCTATTTCACTTGAACCAAATGCAACCAGGGATTTTTAATAATGAACATTTTCTTGAATTGGTGCTGAATATTTTTATTGTTTTGTACATGTATATTAAAAAAAAACAGCAATGCAGAATAGAATTGAATCCATAAAGTGTAAGTCTTAAATATGAAAATATTGTAGAAAATATATTATGATAATGCAATGTAATGATAATGCAAAGCATATTATTGCATAATTTGATTTTGAGCTTTTTTAAGAAATATTTCCTTTAAGTATAAGCACAATTTAATCTAAGAGTTAGATACCTTATTCAAATGTTTTTAGAAAAAAAATAACACCTATTAGGCGTTTAGTAAGAAATCTGGGCTTGGGAACATAGACGAAGTGTAGTTATTTTTATAAAGGAATATAAATATTCTCTTATAACTGTAATATTGTAAAAATATACTCATTTATAATCCTTGCATATCTTTGAGAAAATATCATAATTATTAGTAAAAGTTTGGCAACTTAGTTGTACTTATGATTGAAATTGATACCAAATAAAAATAAAAACAGTAAAAAAAATCCTATCATTGATCGGAATTGAGTGAGACCTACAGTTTGTAGAACAGATATAAAAATCAGAGACTTCCTTATAATATTTTTCTTACCGGTAAATATACCGGATCATTAATTACGTGAATTTAAACATTTACTTATTAATATTTACATTATAAAAGCTTTTCGTTTTGACACGACTGCTTAAAAAAGGAACGTAATGTTTTCATGGTTCAGACTTTGTTGTAATATTAAAACTATACATAAGGAAGAATATTTACGCAATAGAACTTTCTATTAAATTAATTTGATGTTTGAATTTACGTAGTTAAAATTACCGGTAAGGTAAAAAAATGTATGTGTGAGGATTGAGGGTCACCTTGTCATATTCTCTTAAAAAGTGTGCCTATGATTTAGTGTGCGTTCTAAAAGAAATGTGAAAGCTTGAAAAGTCTTTGTGAAACCTATGAAAGGCGAGTTATGGGCTGAAAAGTTGGGCTCTCAATCCTCACACAAAAAAATAGTTTTTAGGAAGTCTCTCTTAAGGAAGGGATGGGTATTTTTCGTTTTCTACTTAATTTGGTATCAATTTCAATCATCACTAAACACGCCAAATAAAAATTAGGAACAAAATCAACTTAGTTGTACTCATAGCTTAGAAAGTATGATAGTTTCTTGCACATGTAAAGAAAAATTATAATACATAGCTAAGAATTGGTAAATGTAATTACTTTCGGGTACTTTATTAAAATTTTTTGAAAGGTTTTAGATCTTAAAGAGTTTTGAGGAAAACGTTTTTTGGTTTTATCCCAGATCTGTTAGGTTTTAAGGCCTAATAATAGAAGGTCGCTCGGGATCCAGGGACGTAAAAAAAGATATATAGACTCTCCAATCTACACGTCAAATATGCATGTTATGTTTATCATATCGTTTAAGCACTAATAACAGCTTACAAGACCTGTAAGTATCAACTATATCTAGTATGTAGAACACAGTTCAAGCACAATACAACAACAGTGTTGATGTTTAATATCAACTACAAGTGACTGGAATTTTGTGAAGCCATTTTCTGAATTGCATAATCTCTTTGTCAATGAACCTCGCATATAATTATTCTATATAAATCAGCACTGGTATTTCAAAACGGCCGTTTAAAATAAAGCGATCAGACACTTACGGTGTTACTACAAAAGTTTTTAAACATTGTTTAAATTTAGACTTTGTTTAAAAATGATAACGTCTCTATTTGCTGTCATAAAAAAAAAACGAGACAACCTTAGTTTTAAGCAATGTCCAACTTTAAACAGAGTTTAAGAAACTTTTGTAGTAAGACCGAGGGTTTCTCCCACTAATGACACAATTATTCCACACTGACAAAATAAAACGAATTAACTGTAGCGCTTCTAATAAACACTGCATGGAAAGAAGTCAAGCAAAAATAATATAGAAATGGACTCCAATAACTGGTAAAAAATAAACAAAAAAAACTACCACATAAAACATTATAGTCACAGTGACAATAACAAAATTCTGATCGCGAAAGACGCAAAACGCAAAAGTTTTTCGTCATGCCCTGTATCTGATCAGGGAGTTGGAAGTTAAAGGGGATGACAGGTAATCAATTACACGTGACTAAGATGCGTATGCTAAGACGGATGAGGAACACTAGCTATAGACAAGGTGTGGAGCGAGTACATTACATGAAGTTTGAAAGTAGCAACAGTGACAGAAAGATTGTGAGGTAAAGGACTAGCGTGGGTTTTTTATACCACATTGGTGACAATATGATCTGCCTGACGGTAAGCGGTCACCGGTCACCCCAGAATTTGAGAAGGAAACCCATATTGTATGTCCATATCGTACCTACGGACATGTAATGAGAAGAATAATGAGCATGGGCCAAAGAGTATGAAATTTCCCTCCGTAGTTGTATAACGTTAGTGTTATTAACAACATAAAAGGAGACACATATAAACAATATCGCCCACAATAATAAAACATGTTATATAACTATATTTTATTAAATGTCTGGACTCACCTTAAAAAACCGAGTTATACCAACTCTTGAAAACATACTTCACCCAGAGTCCTCAACAAAGTGTTAACTTACCTCCAAGTATAAGTTATGGCAATTGTTGTTATGACATCAAACGATGACCATATAGCCCGGCGGATTGAAAAACATGGTCTACCATTAACCAAAAGGTAACTTTTTAAACCTTGCTGCAGGTATAATTTTCTGCGAATGTTACAACGCCTATAGTATTAGTAGTGTACGTAATATTATTATGCGTTCTAATTATTTACAAGGCCGAAAGTAAAACCTCGGTGCACAGCTAGTACGTTGATCCCAAACTTAGGTCGCTTACGACACGGCTTATCTACGCGGATGTCCGCGACGGACGCTGAAATATACCGCGCAGACAATTTCTTGGCATCCGTTTGGCGCTGATTGCGTGTAGGCATAAAGGTTTCCGCTTACGACCGACAGACCTTTGCCGGCAAGACAAATACAAAGAAACATCTTGCTCTCAAAGGTTTGTACCCCATCGAAATCTTTAAAAGTGGACACAAACTTTGCGAGCAATATGCTGCGCAAGGAACGAATGTTTTGGCTTGACGTGTGAGTGGTAAAAACAAATATGGGTCATGCTCAGGTTAATTAATACATGGTCATGTCAATCCATGGAGAAGCAAATGACCCATGTTTATGTTACTCCTGTGTGGTGAGGCACATGCTACGCACTTATCATTTTCCCAGTCAAGTGCATACTAGAGCTACTCGCACTGAGGCGCCATGACCGTAAAGCGTTTGCTGACATACGTTGCTCCACAACATAACTACGAAGAGTACCTACAAACTACACAGCTTTCAAGCTCTCAAAAATGTCAAATTTCTACAATGGATTTTCAATCTAAAAATGTTTAGTTTAAAGTTTTTCAATCTAAAAATATTTAGTTTAAAGTGTAAAATTGATTGACAAATTGTCTGTACCTACATGCGGCATGCATCATAATCGTGACTTGCCTCGATTGTACACAAAAAGAGTACTACAGTGGATAATAGTAGTTGTGCATACGTTGAGAGGCATGCTTCACCATATACCTTCGTATTCTGAGAGAAGGCATGTAGTACACACGAGTGAAAGTGAGAAGGCGTACTTTGGTAACGCTGCAAGAACAAAGCGCTGTAGTGCGAGCAGTATTTTACGTGTGAAAGTTAAGTTGCGAAAAAAAATGTGAAGATAGACAGATTTGCAAATTATGTAATTCCCATTGAAGTTTTTGAGTGTACCATCCAACTTTCGGAAAACGGGAGATAGCTCTTGAAAAGAAAATTTTCATTGGTTACGTTTTCAATATCCACCAAGAACTTCGCCATCTGTAGTGAACAGCAATAAATCAGTCCCAAAACATATGTCGCGGATATTAGCGTATGTTCTCTATGTGTAAGAGGCCTTTAGGTATACGACCATAACAATTAAACACGATTATTGACGGGTTTCGATAACATTACTGTGGACAGTTTCCATTGGTAAGGGTAGAATTGACATATTTTGTATAGAATATCTGTCAAAATTTTATTCCTAGTAGGTAAGCAAAAGCGTAAATAGATAAGTTATTGAAACCGAGCATTAGAAGATACTTCTGACAGACTAACTCATAGTGTGTCCACTAGTAAATGTTTCATATTAAATGTGTAATAATCATAAAAGGAAAACAATTAAAAATAAAGACTATACGCATAAATGTATTATTTATAAATATGACTAATAAATAATGTTATGAATTCGAGCATGTTTAGTGTATCTAATTATAAAATTAATTATTTACTGAATTGTATTGCGTGTCTTCATTGTGACGAAAATAATAATAAATGTTTTTTTTACTCGTTTGTTTTTATTACCTACTACCCGGGCTATACTTATCGACTTTGAAAGGGAATGTAACGGTATTGCCTCTTATTAACCGACTTCAAAAAAGAAGGAGGTTCTCAATTCAGCCGTATTTTTATGTGTGTTACCTCTTAACTCTTTATTGAGTGTACCGATTTTGAAAATTCTTTCAACGTCTGGAAGCTGGTGCCTGTCCTGTAGTCCCATTTAAATTTTATCGACATCTGACGTGGAATTTTTTGATTATCCCTAATAATGCCTATTTAATTGCCATCGATGATATCCTTATCTTGTTAATTGTTCGTCTGAAAGATCTCGAGATAATTTCCTGAAAATTTCTCTACTTACTTCACTAGATAGTATAAAACAAAGTCGCTTCCGCCGTCTGTCTGTCCCTATGTATGCTTATATCTTTAAAAGCTACATCGGGTGATGATATCGTTAACTTCTTCGCGGAATTTTTCTCTTCTGTTTATGTGAGTGGTCCTTCTATGTCGTACACGCCAGATTTTCCCAGTTATAACCTCACCGTTGGTCAGCTGCAAATAGATAGTGATTCCGTATTGACTATGTTAAAGAACGTAGACATATCCAAGGGTGCAGGTCCGGATGGTATTCCGCCTGTACTCATTCGTATGTGCGCCTCGGCTCTGGTCGATCCTTTAACTTTAATTTATAACAAGTCACTTAACGAAGGTACTTTTCCCACATTATGGAAGATAGCTAAAATTACACCCATTTATAAATCTGGAGATAAAAAAGATATCACTAACTATTGCCCCATAAGTATTCTGAATTGGTTTGCTAAAATCTTTGAGTCTCTTGTCTACCAGCATTTATATAACCACGTCAGTCCCATGCTTAGTCCGAAACAACACGGTTTTGTCACAGGGAGGTCAACCAATTCCAATCTTTTAAATTTCACCACATTTTTGTGTGACTCGTTCGACAGAAGAGTGCAGGTGGATGCCATCTATACGGACTTTGCCAAGGCGTTTGATCGTGTGAATCACTCAATTTTTTTGGTAAAGGCGGAACATCTAGGCATACATGGAAATTTATTACGTTGGCTTACTTCTTACCTTCTTAATCGTTCACAACTTGTAACTGTGAGTGGCTATGATTCTTCTCCATTTGAGTCAGTTTCGGGAGTACCGCAAGGCTCAAATTTAGGTCCACTGCTGTTTCTGATATTCATAAACGATCTCCTGAATAAAATAAATAGCGAATGTCTTGCTTTCGCAGACGATATAAAGATTTTCAATTGTGTTATGAATGTCAGGGATTGCGAGGCATTGCAGAGTTCATTGGATACTATTAACCACTGGTGTAACGTTAATCACATGTCATTAAATGTTCGGAAATGTCAAGTGATCTCGTTCACCAAAAACAAAGATCCATTGAAACATAATTATAACATATGTGGTCATAGTCTTGCTCGTGTTGTGACCGTTCGCGATCTGGGAGTGTATTATGACTCGGTGCTTTCATTTAGACCTCATTACGACTACATCTGCAATAAAGCCAACCAAATGTTGTTTTTCGTGCTACGACAAGCAAAACCATTTAAAAACATAAATTCATGGATAATTTTGTACACATCCCTAGTCAGAAGTATCCTTGAGTACTGTTCATCGATCTGGTCTCCAATTTATCAAAACCACACCGATAGAATTGAAGCTATTCAACGTAGGTTTTTACGCGCTTTATGCACTAAGTGTGGCTTGCGTCGTAGGATCAGTGACTACTCCGAACGGCTCCATTACTTTGATATGACTAGCTTAGAGAACCGTAGGTGGATGTATGACTTGCGTACACTCCATAAAATAGCTAATGGATTATGTGATAGCGGTTTGCTCCAGATGCTGATGTTCAGAGTGCCGAATCGGTCTGTGCGCATTCCACGGGTATTTTGTGTGCCATCATCAAGGAATAACGTGTCCCAAAACAATCCTATCCATAGAATGTGTTTAAGTTTTAATGAAGTTTGTTCTGATTGTGATCTCTTTAACTGTACCGTCCCTGCTTTTAAACGTTTACTAAAAGAGATGTTGCATACCAGTTAGGTTTAACCACGAATCATTGATTTGGTAATTGAGTTATTCTTTTTTCTATATTTTTATGTTAAGTAACCTAAGTTTAAGGAAAATGCTGTGCACTTTTGTCATTGGGCACAGATATATAAATTGTATTAATTTTATGTTACTTTTATAACTTTTCTATCTGTTGTCTGTAATTGTGCCATAAATAAATAAATAAATAAAACTACGCAACGGATTTTGATGCGGTTTTTTTAAAAAATAGAGTGATTCTTAAGGAAGGTTTATATGTATAATACATGCATATTTACATAAGCATTTCACCCGAGCGAAGCCGGGGCGGGTAGCTAGTAAAACAATAAAAAGCAAAAAAAAATAAATATAAAGAAACCGCCTTATAATTGTAAAAAAATCTTAATGTTTTTTGAGGTCGGTCCCAAATACAATTCACAACGTTTATTCCAAATCTTGAGGTTGGTACCGCCCTCAAAAAAATATTTATATTTTGTTAACAAATCTTATTTCTCAGTTTTTATTTTTGAAGGTGGTTTTTTAATTTCTCGTATACGTAGTATAGAGGAAGTCTTGCAATCGTAAAAAAAAATTATCTCGAGATTTTGACGGATTTACACGTTTTGGACCTCCCTGAGTACAAAAATACCGTTTTTGGAATTATGTCTCTGTGTGTATGTCTGTGTGTCTGTGCGTTAGCACGATAACTTGAGTATGCTTTAACTTATTGCTACCAAATTTAACATGCGTGTCAAATCATCAAAATATAAGGTTTCTATCAACTTTTGAGCCGTCGATCACGAAAGTAACCAAGTGCGCGGTCGGTACTCGGATGGGTGACCAAAATTTTACATGCATGTATGACATCAAAATATAAGGTTTCTATCAACTTTTGCGTCCTTTCCGGTATACCAGAAAGTCGAGGGGAGATCATTCCCGATTTTTTTATTGAATTTTTTTGCCATAGAAAAAAGAGGCGATGCGGTTACGTTCTTTTTCCGAGTTGATAAGTGTGATGCGATCTTTAGAGTGTAACATCTGTCGTGGTCGTTGGCTTTTGTTTGTTGGTTTTCTGAAAGTTTGATTCTTTTTGGGTTTGATGTCCCTTTTTAATAGGCGACAGGCTGGCAAGCTGTCACTGTTTTGAGGCACTGCATGGCCCATACTTGCAGATTTGGTTTTTTATGTAAAGATATAATCAACCCTTTTTGGAATAATTTTATTTTTGCGTTTACAAACGCGTAAATATCAATACTAGAAAAATGCACTGAAAAAAATCGACTTGCCCGCCTGAGGCAAGTCGATTTTTTTCAGTGCATTTTTCTAACCCTTTTTGGGTTTATGAGCGTGGTTATATGTATGTATATTGTTGTTTTTATTCTTCACATCCTATTTTTGAATGGTCTTTCCACACAACATAATATCAGTGAGAGTATTAGAATAATATCGGTGCATACCTTTAAGAACTCTTGCAATGTTCTTGCAATCTCTTGCATCAATTTCTAGAGCTGGTGTTTAGTCCGTGTACCAGGGACATGCGCCGTTTGCGCATGTTACGAGTAAATTTGGTAAACCTTAAATTGCCTGTCAACATAAAAGCCTTTATAATTCGACCCACTGACACAACGCCTCTCCTTGTTATCGAAGGAGGCTTAGGCAGTAGTCCACCACGCTTGTCTAATGCGGATTAGTGGACGGACTATGAGGTGATCATAGCAAAGGCAAAGGGGTATTCCTTTGCTGATCCATTACTCGTCGTCTACGACACTCATTGGAGGATATGGGGTGATGCTATTCTAATCTGCCGGTATCATATGACATTTTCATATTATTACAAAGTAATCAGTATGTACATACTATTGTGTGTTCAATCGATTGGCTTATCATATTGAATTTTGAAGTTTTAGATTAATTTGGTTTGTCAAAAAAGTTTTACTTATTTTAATTTAGCTGTTATTTTGT